>JAJQQW010000004.1:102896481-104096481 GCA_025583905.1 Ia io | reverse complement strand
CCAGGGGCAGCTGGCAAACTCAGTATAAATGCTGCCATCCCACCATGTAAAAATAGCCACCATTCTTTGCAGAGGTGGCACTGTTCCACTCCCTGAATATGGGCTGCCTCATGACTGCATTGCATATAACGAAAGTGAAACATGAAGAGGTCTTGCAGCTTCTGTTCTCTTTTGGGGACCCTGCCATGAACACATTGAGGCTAAACCACTAGGATGAGACCACGTGGGGCTGAAACAAGACTAAGCTTGGCTCAGGTCGGCAGAGCCCAGCCCAACTGCTGACCCACAGTGGTTACAAAACTAACGTTAGCCACAAGTAATTAGCTAGGAATAGATCTAATTAAAGATATGGCTGACTTATAGCCTCAAAAATAATAAAAACACTGCCGAAAGAAATAAAAATCTGAATAAATGGAGGGATATACCATGTTCATGGATTAGAAACTTAATATTAAGATGACAATTCTCCCATAATTGATATACAGAGTCAACATAACATCAATCAAAAATCCTAGCAGGCTTCTTAAATGTAGACATTTGAAATGCAAATGCCTAGAATAGCCAAAATGATCTTTTAAAAGAACAAAACTGAAAAACTCCCACTAGATATCAAAAATTAATATAAAGCCCAGCTGGTGTGTCTCAGTGGTTGAGTGTCCATCCAGAAACCAAGAGGTCATGACTGTATTCCTAGTCAGGGCACATGCCCAGGTTGCAGGCTCGATCCCCAGTAGGGGGCATGCAGGAGGCAGCAGATCGATGTGTCTTTCTCATCAATGTTTCTAGCTCTCTAACCCTCTCTCTTTACAAAAATCAATTAAAAATTTTTAATTTACTATAGAACTACAATAAGTCAAGACAGTATGCAAAGATAGTCAGCTTGACAGAATAGAACAAAAGAGGCCAGAAATAGACTTCTTCCCATATTCCTGATAAAGGTGACAATGAAGGGAGGAAAGACATCCCTTTCAATAGCTAGTGCTGAGTCAACTGAAGATGCATTTGAAAAAGAATGAATTTTGACTCCTACTCACACCACTCAAAAACATAAATCTAAATGTGATTTAATATGAAAAGTGAAACAAGTTAAAATGTCTGGAACATAGGAAAATATCTTCATGACTCTTGGGTAGACAAAGATTTCTTTAAAGAACATAAAATGTACTAACATAAAAGATCAATAAATTGTATTTCATTAAAATTAGAAATTTGTGTTTCTCAGAAGATAGTGTTTTCATATACTATCAGAAAATATCACTAAGAGAGTGGAAAGAGAAGTCACAGAATGAGATAAAATACTTGTGGTCCAAAAAAAGACACATAATCAGAATACATAAAGAACTCCTATGAATCAACAAGACAAAGAAACCCAATTTTAAAATGGGCAAATAACAACAAAGTTGCCAATGGTAATATGAAAATGTGTTCAGCATCATAAATTATGAGGGGATTCAAATTAAAAACCATAATGAGACATTACATATCCACCTGATTGGCTAAAATGAAAGAATAATGAAAACATCCTGTGTTGGCAAAGATGTGGAACATCTGGCACTCTCACTAACCGCTAGTGGAGATATAAAGCGGTAACAGACTGGAAAACTGGTGGTATCTGCTAAAGTTAACCAAATCTGATGCAGCAATTCCACTCATAGGTGTACAGTCAGCAACAGCCTTCCAGAGACTCCCACTTCTGAGTGTTCACAGTATTTCCAAACACAGAAAATAGCCCAAATGCTCATCCATACTAGAACAGATAAACTATGATTTACTCCTACAATCCTATCTAATAAAAGAGTAATATGCAAATTGACCATACCTCCGCTACACCCATAAGCCACGCCCACCAGCCAATCAGGAGCAAATAAACCCAACCAAGATGGCTGTAGCCACAGAGAGCAGGAGGGAGGCTTGGGTTTCCTGGCAATAGAAGAAGCCAAGCTTTCCCCATGCCCTTGCCGGCCTAGGCCTCCACTCAATGCTACAAAGTTTCAATTATAGAAGGTAAATAAATTCCAACAGAAATGCTGCAGCCACTGAGCAAGCAGGAGGCTTGGCTCCACTCCAGGCTACAAAGTTTCAATTGTAGAAGATACATAAATCCCAGATACCAGGGCCTCCGCTTGGGTTGCCAGGGGGTGTGGCCAGCCTGCAAACCACCACAGGCCCTTCGCCCAGGCCACCTCACACTCCAAGGGAGTCCCCACCCTGATCCAGGACACCCTTCAGGGCAAAGCAGCTGGCCCCCACCCATGCACCAGGCCTCTATCCTATCTAATAAAAGAGTATATGCAGATTGACCATCACTCCAACACACAAGATGGCTGCCCCATGTGGTCAAAGATCCTGCCCCCATGTGGACACAAGATGGCCACCACAAGATGTCCAGCAGGGGAGGGCAGTTGGGAGGGACCAGGCCTGCAAGGGAGGGCAGTTGTGAGCGATCAGGCCAGCAGGGGAGGGCAGTTGGGAGGGACCAGGCCTGCAAGGGAAGGCAGTTGTGGGCGATCAGGCCAGCAGGGGAGGGCAGTTAGGAGGGACCAGGCCTGCAAGGGAGGGCAGTTGGGGGCGATCAAGCCTGCAGGGGAGGGCAGTTAGGGGTGACCAGGCTGGCAGAGGAGAGAAGTTGGGGGTGACCGGGCCTGCAGGGAAGGGCAGTTGGGCGGGACTCAGGCCTGCAGGGGAGGGCAGTTAGGGGTGACCAGGCCTGCAGGGGAGGGCAGTTAGGGGTGACCAGGCCTGAAGGGGAGGGAAGTTAGGGGCAAACAGGCTGGCAGGGGAGCAGTTAGGCATCAATTAGGCTGGCAGCAGAGTGGTTAGGGGGTGATCAGGCTGGCAGGCAGAAGCGGTTAGGGTAAGGTGACCAGACGTCCCGCTTTTGGTGGGACAGTCCTGATTTTTAACAATTTGTCCCGCATCCCGGGGCGGTTTAAAAAATCCCGATTTTTGGAAAGAATGCACAACAAGCTAGGGAACGGTGGGAGAACGGGAAGGGAATATACCGTTTTCAGTGGCCATGTGGCTATTTAGCCAGGATATGAGTTTTATATTATTTTTGTTAATTTTATAATGTTAAACTTTAATAATAACAAATAATTGTTGAGAACTGATTATCGAGAACTGCTTATCAAAGTTCGCATTGTTGTTCAGTTGTTAGAATTCGACCACCATTGTTTGGACTTAATGAACAATGGCATTTTTTGGGATTGGCAACGACGAAAACATTTTGTAACTGTCTCTCAGACGATACACATCATACTGCATGCTAGTAAGCTAGTTAAACAACTGATGTCATTACAAATCAGCTATTCAGATAATTTAGGTAAGTAATTTATTTATTTATTTCATAAATACATAAATTTTCTTGAATTTAGCAGACAGTACTCGTATTATTTATATTTTATAGTGGCAGCAAAAAGTCTAGCGCCGGCCTTGAAAGTGACACTTACGACTTACATTACGGCAAATTCAGAGGAAAAATAATACAAGTTAGTATTGTTATTATTTAGAAAGAAATATAGGATTAAAATAATTTTTAAAATATAGTTACTTTATAACAATCAAATTAATTTAATTTATAAACTAACAATAAAATATGTTCATGTAATTATGTACCTACTTACTGTGTTTTTAAGCAATATGTATATAATAATTTATAATATAATTTTAAATTATTTTTTTTAGATTTTTAACATAATGAGTAAGAAAAGAGGATGCAAATTCAACGATGATCTAAGAAGTGAATTTCCTTTTATTAAAAAAACCAAAAGAGATTACAATATAGACCAAATTTTTAATCAAGAACCCTCCCCAGGCCGAAACCGGTTTGGCTCAGTGGATAGAGCATCGGCCTGCAGATTCAAGGGTCCCAGGTTCGATTCTGGTCAAGGGCATGTACCTTGGTTGCGGGCACATCCCCAGTAGGGGGTGTGCAAGAGGCAGCTGATGGATGTTTCTCTCTCATCGATGTTTCTAACTCTCTATCCCTCTCTCTTCCTCTCTGTAAAAAATCAATAAAATATATTTTTTTAAAAAAAAGAACCCCGCCCCCTCCCTCCCCCCGCCCCCCGTCAATGGGGTCCCGCTTTACTAATGTTAAAATCTGGTCACCTTAGGTTAGGGGCAATCAGGAAGGCAGGCAGGCGAGCAGTTGGGAACCAGCAGTCCTGGATTGTGAGAGGGATGTCTGACTGCCCGTTTAGGCCCGATCCCACCAGGATCCCCTCAAGGGGTCCCAGATTGGAGAGGGTGCAGGCTGGGCTGAGGGACACACCACCCCCGCCCCCGCATGCACAAATTTCGTGCACTGGGCCTCTAGTGGAATAATAAAGAGCAATTAAAAAAAAAAAACTACTGCTACATACAACATGAATGAATCTCAAACATAGTATCCTGTATTATTTTTCAAAATACAAACAAAATCATACTGTATGGTTCCCAGTGCACAAAATAAATTCATAAATAGGTAAGAATAACTGATGGTGATTAAAGTCAGCACTGTGGTTCCCAGGGGGTAGGGAGGCTAGAATTGACTGAGAAAGGGTACTAGGAAAACTCTGAGCACTTGAAATATTTTATATTGTGACTGGGATGGAGATGCCCAGTTATACCTACATGAAAATCCACTGAGCTGCTCTATGAAGACATGTGCACTTTACTATCTATATATTACACTTTATAAAAAAACAACAACAAAAAACCAATAAAAATGTAAAAACAAAAAGGTTTATAGGGAGTGCTGTTATATTAATCTAGATTAAACAATACTCAAGAATATCTATACTATACTTTCATACAAACTTTTAGAAGGATAAAAACTCAGGAAATATAACAAGCAAACATTGATTAGATATGACTTTACAAAACGAGCTGTATACACTTTGGGGACAAGTAGAAAAGAAACCTGGCCTGAGCACTAGATGGCAGCAGAGACTTGGTAAGTGTGCTGAGTGTAGGGTCATGATATGTGGAAATGTAGGAGGGAGTCTTTATTTTTAGACTCACAAAATAAGTGTCAAGATTGAAATGTTTCCATCATACATGCACACGCACACGCACACACTGTATCTCAAACGAGAGAAAAAGCAGGGTGAGCACTGGACAGTTATGGGACTGAGACGTCTTCTCTGAAGCCCCTCACCCTAGAGCAGCCTCACTGACAGTCTGTCAGCTGCCTGGTGTGGGATGAGGTTCCAAATGGAACCCCAGGATGTTGGTGTGTTGTGGCTGGTGGAGCCACGGCTATGTGGGTGTGTTATGGTGGGCTCTGACCATGTGTTAAGGCTCGGAGGCCCCACCATGCCTGGCTTCAGACTGGTCCTTGGGAAGCTTTGGGAGGTGGTGGCTGAGTGGCTGATGGCCCAGGGACAGGCTCCCCATGGCCCCCCAGGTACGGGGTGGTGAAGTACGTCTGCCATCAGTGTGGCTACTTCTGTTCAGACTTTTGCAACTGATGAGAAGCTGACTCTGTGCAAAAAGAGAAAAGCAGCTTACATAAAATGGCAGCCCTCAACAAGCTTAGCGCTGTTCAAAAGGAATGTGTGGACCTGGCATCATTTTTAGAGGGTGCCACCAGCATGGAACCTTGCCAGTTTTTCAGGCACTCTGAAAAGCTAAATGGAATTCCTGGATTCCTGGCACCTGATACACCATGGCCTGTACACATGCCATGAATGAGTGAATGGGGCAGCTGAGATGGGGACTGGAAATAAAAGACACTTCATTCACATACTGGAATCTGTCATCCTCTCCCCAACATCCCAGGCTCTGGGAGCTCTCGGTGCCCAGCACAGAGAGTCAGCACTTGGCAAACATCTGTTTCATTGCCCTCAGTGACCTTGGGCAATTCACTTAACCTCACAGTGCTTGTTAACCTGTCTCAAAAATGGGTATAATGACAAATCTCCCTCACAGGAGTGTCATAAGGCTTAATGCACCAATACATACCCAGTGATAAGCACAGAGCCCGCCACATAATAAAGGCTCCCCCATGGAGGGCATCCCTGTGAGGGTGGGCCACGGAGAGCGCTCTCCTCCAGTTTTGGGGATGTCAGCCTCACAGCCAGGCAGTGCTGCTGAGGAGAGGTCTCAGGCCCAGAGCATCTGCTGACTCAGTTGGCTGAAACAAAAGCCAGGGAGGAACACTGTGCTACACAATGGGACACAGCTGAAGTGACACAGAAGGGGAGCAGGGAGTGCACCAGTGAACATCCCCACCCAACCCCAGAAGGCCTGGCTCTTTTGCTTTCTCACCGGAGGGGACAACTCCTGGCCACCAGAAAAGACACACATCTGTTCACTTAAATAAAAACACAAACCCATCCCCCCACCTTCCAGAGTACAGTGGCCCAATGGTAGGGCACAAAGGAGCTCACAGTGTGCATGGGACCTCTGTCCCTACGGCCATGCTCTCACCTACTCTTCTCAGTAATCCTGGGGGTAGGAGGGAAGAGATTACTCTCCCATTTTACTGATGCAGAAACTTGGGCTCAGAGAAGCTGAGTCGATTGTCGGAGGTCACACTGCCAGCAGAGGCAGTATTCACACCCAACGATACACACTCTGAGGGCCAACTTGGCTCATTTCCCCAGTGTGACTCAGACCCTAGCCTGCTTTCCCAGTGTGGAGACCCTGGAGTAGACAAGGGGGTCCCAGAAAATCCCCAACCCACAAAATGCTGACCTCAGCCAGATGGAAGCTCCCCTTAAAGCCTCAGACACTGCCGGACAAAGGAGCCCATGGCCACGTAATCGTGGCCCGGCTTGAAGGATGTGCCAGCAGGCACACAAGGCTGCCACTGCCCCAGGAGAGCCCGAAGCAGACCTCTGAACTCCAGTTCACCGAAGCACCCAGGATTCTGGATGGCTCAGGGTGCAGGGTGATTCTGGATGACACCCTTTGGTTCACAGGCCACACCTGCTGCCTCAGGCTTGGCATATGAACAGGAAGCAGCCCCAAGCTCAGAAGCCACTGCCCACCCAGCAGAGCCCCCACGGCTGAAATCATAGCACCCAGGACACCAGCTGTGAATAGAGCCTGAATGTACCAGGACCTGGTGCCCAATGCCAGCTTTCTCCCAATGAGAACACAGCTCTAGGAGAGCTCTCTGTAAGCCCATCCTACTGTGAGAAAACTGAGGCCCAGGACAAGGCACAATATGCCTAAGTCTCACAACTAGTGAGGGACAGAGCCAGACTCAAACCTGGGAAGCCTTGTACCAGGCCTACCTAAGCAGGAAATCCAGAGATACCTTAAGCATAGGCAGACCTGGGTTCAGGGCTGGGGCCCACCACGTATTTGTTCTGGGCCCTGAGCCAGGTACATGTTCCCCCAGCCCACCCCTGGTAGGAAAGGACTAGTAAGGTCATCTGGGGACTAAGTGAGATGAGATACATGGAGCACCCAGCCAAGAGCCTGGGGTACATTCACTGCACTGACTGCCCCAATTCTCCTCCCTTCTATCCACACCCTTGACAATGCAACTTCACAGTGGTTCCCAATAACAGGAGCCCCGGAACCAGGGCTGGCCCCCAACTGGCTGGCAATAGGGTGTGGTAAAATCAACAGTTCTGCTAGTTCCCAACCCAGGCTCATGAACCCTGTGTACTCCTAACGTTTCACTGGGGCTGCCTCCTGGAGGAGGGCCGGCGGGGCTAAGCCACTGAAGGAGGAGAGCACCTGGATTGGGAGGAGCCCTCCCAGTGCGGCCATCCCAACCATGCCCCCTGATCAAGGACACGCACCAATGGGAGCCCAGCTGACATCAGCCATGCCTGGCCTCTGGACCTGGAACCAACACCAAACGTCTATTGTGTGTGCTACAAGGTTCGGGGTGGTCTGCCACTGGCATTACTGAGGCGATAAATAGATGGGTCACATCAGGACCAAGGTGTGTCCCCAGCAGAAAGGACTGGCACCAGTTTGGTGAGAGTAGCAAAAAGACCCCCACAGCCTCACACAGTATTAGTGGGAGTGAGGCCAGGCTTGCTGAAGAGCCCTTGATCAAGGCAGGGAGAGAGACTGCACACGTGTAAACTAAAATCACTGCAGGGCACCCATTCTACTTCCCAGATCGCCATGTGGGGAAGTGTATGGCACCCTGCTTACTTCTCTCCTCAGTTTACATAGCCAGTTGATTGACTCTGCATCCCCAACACAGAGTGGAAGCTGCATGAGGTGTAGGTAGTTCATCTGCTTTCATCACTGCTGTACCCCAGCACCTGTATGGTAGGCACTCAACACATATTTGCTGAATAAAGAAATTGGGGAAACAGGCATTCTCCTACATTGTAACTATAAATGAAAATGGTACACCATCAGAGAGGACAAGTCGACAACATCTACCAGATTTAAACTTGCATTCTATGTCTTCTATGTCTGGTATGAGCACATACCAGCCAACACCTCCCAAAAGAAATGCATGTGGGCCATGGTTGAGCATTATTTTGTGCACCAACAGGGTATCAGTTCAATTCCCAGTCATGGCACATACCTGGGTTGCATGCAGAAGGCAACAGATTGATGTCTCTCTCTCTCTCTCTCTCTTCTCTCTTCTCTTCTCTTCCCCCCACACTTGGGTAATTTGGATGATGATTTTTAAAAATGCATGTGACAGACCACCTGAGCAGATACTAGTACAAGGAAGGCAACACTCCTCCTCATGACCCCAGGCTGGAATCAACCCCAGGGCCCCTTGACAGGAGAATGAGCAGCCAAACTGGGCCATACAATGGAGCACTTCTCAGCAATAAAAAGGACCAACTAAAAGATGGACAATCGAGTCTTAGAAATGCTGTATGAGTGAAAGTCAGACACCAAAGAGAACCGCCGTGTGGCTCCCTTTATAACTATCTGACAGCTGCACTGCTAAGTAGGACAGCAGTCCCATGGGAGGGACTGAGAGGCAGCCTGGGCTGTCTCATGATGGTTCATGACCTGAGTGATGACTACATAGATGTGGTCATTTATAAAAATGTATAATTGAGTATTATAAAATAAAAATAAAGAAATCATACACACACTGACCTTGTGATTCCACGGTGTGGTGTGGCATAAAGATGTTCAGGAAGCTCACTTTTTTTTTTTTTTTATTAAATCTTTATTGTTGTAAGTATTACATATGTCCCCCTTTTCCCTCCATTGCCTCCACCCCTGCCCCAGGCCTTCACCACCCTATTGTCTGTGTCCATCGGTTATGTATATATGCATACAAGTTCTTTGGTTGGTCTCTTCCCACCCGCTCACCCTCTCCCACCTTCCCTTGGAGATTCCAAAGTCTGTTCTATGTCTCTGGATCTATTTTGTTCATCAGTTTATTTTGTCCTTTAGATTCCACATGAGTGAGATCATGTGATACTTATCTTTCTCTGACTGGCTTATTTCATTTAACATCATACTCTTCAGGCCCCTCAATATTGTCTCAAAGAGTAAGAGTTCCTTCTTTTTTACTGCTGCATAGTATCCCATGGTATAAATGTACCACAGTTTTTTTATCTACTCATCTACTGATGGGCACTTGGGCTGTTTCCAGATCTCAGCTATTGTAAATTGTGCTGCTGTGAACATAGGGGTGCATACATTCTTTCTGATTGGTGCTTCAAGGTTCTTAGGATAGATTCCTAGAAGTGGGATCACAGGGTCAAATGACAGTTCCATATTTAATTTTTTGAGGAAACTCCATACTGTTTTCCACAGTGGCTGCACCAGTCTGCATTCCCACCAGCAGTGTACAAGGGTTCCCTTTTCTCCACATCCTCACCAGCACTTGTCTTTTGTTGATGTGTTGATGGTAGCCATTCTACCTCACTGCCGTTTAAATTTGCATCTCTCTCACGATCAGTGACTTCAAGCATTTTTTCATATATCTCTTGGCCATCTGTATACCCTCTTTGGAGAAGTGTCTATTTAGGTTCTCTGCCCATTTTTTAATTGGATTGTTTGTCTTCCTTTTGTTGAAGCTGTATGAGTACTTTATATATTTTGGATATTAAACCTTTATCAGATATATCATTGCCAAATACGTTCTCCCATACAGTGGGCTCCCTTTTCGTTTTGTTGATGGTTTCTTTTGCTGTACTGAAGCTTTTTATTTTGATACTAGAGGCCTGGTACATGAATTTGTTCATGGGTGGGGTCCGGCTGGCCTACCCCAATGGGGTCCCATGGGCAGTTGGCCAGCCAGCCCCACCCCCAATCAGGGTGTTGGGGGCGGATTGAGGGCTGGGCTGGTGGGGAGGGGGGCAATTGGGGCCCAGATCAGGCTGGTTGGCTGCCACAGTGCGCATCATAGCCACCAGTTGTTCTGGTCCTTCTGGTCATTCCACCATTCCAATCACTGGGCTTTTATATATATAGACTAGAGGCCTGGTGCACGAAATTTGTGCACTTGGGGCGGGTCCCTCAGCCCGGCCTGCGCCCTCTCGCAGTCTGGGAGCCCTCGGGGGATGTCCGACTGATGGCTTAGGCCCACTCCCCATGGGGAGTGGGCCTAAGCCAGCAGTCAGACATCCTTAGCACTGTCGTGGAGGCAGGAGAGGATCCCGCCACCGCCACTGCGCTCGCCAGCTGTGAGCCCAGCTTCTGGCTGAGTAGTGCTCCCCCTGTGGGAGCGCACTGACCACCAGGGGGCAGCTCCTGCACTGAGCATCTGCCCCCTGATGGTCAGTGCACGTCATAGCAACCGGTCATTCAGGGGATTTGCATATTACCCTTTTATTATATAGGATAGTCCCATTTGTTTATTTTCTCCTTCATTTCCTTTGCCCTAGGAGATGTATCTGTAAACATATTGCTACTAGAGATGACTGAGATTTTGCTGCCAATGGTTTCTTCTAGGATTTTTATGGTTTCACAACTTACATTTAAGTCTTTCATCCATTTTGAGTTTATTCTTATGTATGGTGTAAGTTGGTGGTCTAGTTTCATTTTTTTGTCCAATTTTCCTAATTGGAAAGAAACTGTCTTGATTCCATTGTATATTCTTGTCTCCTCTGTCAAATATTAATTGAGCGAAATGGCTTGAGTAAATTTCCGGGGTCTCTGTTCTATTCCATTGATCTATATGCCTGTTCGTGTGCCAGTATCAGGCTGTTTTGATTAGAGTGGCTTTGTAATATAACTTGATATCCAGTATTGTTATCCCTCCAACTTTGTGCTTCTTTCTCGAGATTGCTGTGGCTATTTGGGGTCTTTTCTGGTTCCATATAAATTTTTGGAGTATTTGTTCTAGATCTGTGAAATATGCTGTTGGTATTTTTATAGGGATTGCACTGAATCCATAGATTGCTTTAGGCAATATGAACATTTTAATGATGTTGATTCTACCAATCCATGAATACAGTATATCCTTCCACTTATTTATATCTTCCTCTATCTCTTTTTTCAACATCCTGTAGTTTTCTGAGTACAAGTCTTTTACTTCCTTGGTTAAGTTTATTCCTAAGTATCTTCATTTTTTTGTTGCAATGGTCAATGGGATTGTTTGTTTAGTTTCTCTTTCTTAGAATTCATTATTGGTGTATAAAAATGCCATAGATTTCTGGGTGTTAATTGTGTATCCTGCTAACACTGCCAAATTCATTTATTAAATACTAGAGGCCCAGTGCATGAAAATTCATGTACTGGCGGGGGGTGGCAGGTACCTCAGTCCGGTCTGCCCCCTCTCACAGTCCGGGAGCCCTCAAGGGCAGGAGGCAACCCGGCGATCAGGGGAAGGCAACGCCCCCATCAGACTTCTGCTGCTGACACTGCTGGCAGCACAAGCCTTGGTCCAGCCCTGGTTACCTGAGCCTCGGGCCAGCCCTGGGTAGCTGGGGGGCTGAGGGGACGGGGGGACTCTGGAGGTAGGCACGCGGAGTGGCTGGACCTGCCTGGGGGTGGGCCCAGCCGTGCCACGCCTGCCGCCCCGACGGGGCTAAGGGGACTGGGCACTGCCATCTTGTTGCTATGGGCACCGCCATCTTTGAGGACATGGCAATTAGCATATTCACTTCTTATTGGCTGTGGGTGCCACCATCTTTGTGAGGGCGTGACAGTCAATTAGTATATTCCCTCTTTATTAGATAGGATAGTAGTGTTTTTGGAGGAGTCTTTAGGGTTTTCTATGTACAATATCATGTCATCTGCAAATAATAAGTTTTACTTCCTCCTTTCCAATTTGGATGCCTTTTATTTAATCTTCTTGACTGATCACTGTGGCTAGGACGTCCAGTACTATCTATATATATAAAAAGCTAATATGTAAATTGTCCCCGCGGGAGTTCGACCAGAAGACCGGGAATTCAATCACTCACTATGACATGCGCTGACCACGAGGGGGCAGCTTGGAACGAAGGAAGATCCCAGCTGGCAGCCGGCAAAGGGAGGCCCCGGGAGTGGCCAGCAGCCAGGGAAGGGAAGCCCCGGATGACAGCCGGTAGCCAGCAGCCAGGGAAGGGAGGCCCCAGCTGGTGGCCAGCAGCTGTGGAAAGGAGGCCCCAGCCTGCAGCTGGCAACTGGGGAACAGTAGCCAGCAGCTGGGGAAGGGAGGCCCCAGCTGGCAGCAGGAAGGCCCCAATCGATCCTGATCACCGGCCAGGCCTAGGGACCCTACCCGTGCACAAATTTCATGCACCAGGCTTCTAGTGTTGAAAAAGAGTGGTGAAAGCAAACATTCCTGTCTTCTTCCTGTTCTTAGGGGAAATGGTTTTGGTTTTTGCCCACTGAGTATGATGCTCGCTTTAGGTCTGTCATGTATGGCCTTTATTATGCTGAGATACTATCCTGCTATTCCCACTTTGCTAAGAAGTGTTATCAAAAAAGGGTGTTATATTTTGTCGAATGCTTCTTCTGCACCTATTGATATGATCATGTGATTTTTGTCTTTCAATTTGTTTATGTGATGTATCACATTTATTGATTTGTGAATATTGTATTCCAGTATGGCCTAGAATAAATCCTACTTGGTCATGGTGTATGATCTTTTTAATATATTGGTAGATCCAATTTGCTAATATTTTGTTGAGGATTTTAGCATCTATATTCATTTCTTTTTAATGACAAAAGACTGGAAACAGCCTGAGGGCCCACCACTAGAGACTGGTAAACAAAAGATAAAAGGAGCCCACATTGGAGCACCAGCTGGTAAGGGTCTTTCCACATACTGCGCCAAGATATGTATCTGTGAAAAATATGAGCACACCCTACACTATTGTAGTCATACTGACCAGTGGTTACCTGGAGGGTCCCTGAGGCCTTTTTATGGAGCCCTGAGCTCAACATAACTTTCACAACAACACTCTTTAGTTGCCTTCTTCATGTTGTTACTCCCAGGAATATATAGAAGAGTTCCCCAGAAACTACTTGACAATGTGATAATGTTATCACTTTGATGGCTAATGGAATGTGTGCTTATATATTCTGTGTTTTCTAGAATTTTCTAAAGTCAGCTCATGAAAAGATAATCAACATCAATAGTCATCAGGGAAATGCAAATCAAAACCACAGTGAGAACTCACACCCACTAGGATGGCTACACGAAAAAAGACAGACAATAACAAGTGTTAACAAGGATGTAGATAACTTGGACCCTCATGCATTATTAGTGCGGAAGCAGAATGGTGTAGCTGCTGCAGAAAAACAGTTTGGCAGATCATCTGGTAGTTAAACAGAGTTACCATATAATCCAGCAATTCTACTCATAGGTATAATCCCATGAAAAATGAAAACATACATCCATGCAAAAATATGGACAAATTCACAATAGCTAAAAGGTGGAAATGCAATATCAATCAACGGATGAGTGGATAAACAGAATGTGGTCTATCCATAAAGGAAATGTTATTCATCCAGAAAAAGGGATGAAGTACTGACAGCTGCTACTACATGGAAGGACCATGAAAGCACTCTGCTAAGTGACAGAAGACAGTCACAAAAGACCACATCCTACCTAATAATCCTACCTAATAAAAGAGTAATATGCAAATTAACCATCACTCTGCTACACCCACAAGCCACTCCCACCAGCCACGCCCACCAGGAAACCATCTGCCGGAGGCTTTTCCGGCCTTGGGCACCAGCGGGGAGCCTGCGATGGGCCGCAGGCAACTGGGAGTCGGCTCCTGCGATCCATCGCAGGGAGGCTGGGGTCCAGCCGAGCCCAAGGCCGGGAAAGCCTCCACCAGAGGCTTTCCCGGCCTTGGGCACCAGCGGGGAGCCTGCGATGAAAACACCTTGGTGGCTGTGGTGACTGGAGGTTCGCTCCTGCGAGGGGTTCTGCTCCTGTGTTGGATTGCAGGGAGATGGGGTCCCCTGCCCAATGGGCGGTGTCTGCAATCACAGGGAGCTGGAGGTCCCCTTCCCATGCCTAAAGCTTCGGCCAGTGGCTTTAGGCCTGGGCAGGGCACAGCTGGTGATTGGTGTGAACTATAGAGGAAACACCTTTTCTGACTGCACATTGGCTAAGCTTCCTGTATGCCACTGGTAATATTCTTAGTAACTTGGGTAATAAGAATCCAAAAAGGTGATCTAGGGTTTTTCCACCACACTTCTGGAGAAAAAAATGAAGGTCCGCTGCTGGAGGGCTAAGAAATGTCATATCCTGCCCTAGCCGGTTTGACTCAGTGGATAGAGCCTCAGCCTGCAGACAGCGGGGTCTGGGTTTGATTCTGATCAATGTACCTAGGCTGCAGGCTCCTCCGTGGCCGGGGCCCAGATCAGGGCTCATGCAGGAGGCAACCAATCAAAGTGTTCCTCTCACTTTGATGTTTCTCTCTGTCTTTCCCTTTCTCTTCCACATTCTCTAAAAGTCAATGGAAACATATCCTCAGGTGAGGATAAAAAAGAAAGAAAGAAAGAAATGCATATCCTATGAAAGACACATCTTGAAAATGCCTAAAGAAAGTTGTCATTTTTTCTTGGTGAAGGGACTGGAGTCGGGTTGATGAAAACACCTTGGTGGCTGTGGTGACTGGCAGTGGCTGCAGCAGCGGGGTGATGGGGCTGGTGCCTTCCCCTGACCAGCCCGGTTGCCTCCCACAAGGGAGGCCAGACTACGGCTTAGGCCCGCTTCCCGTGGGGATCGGGCCTAAGCCATCAGTAGGACATCCCCTGAGGGCTCCTAGTATGTGAGAGGGGGCAGGTTGGGCTGAGGGACCTCCCCACCCCCAGTGCACGAATTTCGTGCACCGGGCCCCTAGTATTATATAATTCATGTCCAGGAATGTCCTGAATATGCAAACCCATTGAGACAGACAGTAGATTGATGGTTGCTGGGGGGCTCAGAGAAGGAAGAAATGGGAAGTGGCTGGTACAGGGTGTGGGGTCTCTTTTTTGGGAGATAAAAATGTTCTAAAATTAGGATTCTGGTGATATTTGCACAACTGTGCTAAAAACTACTGAGCTATACACTTAAATAAGAGGATGTGATGGTACAAGAATAATATCTCAATAAAGCTGTTTTGAAAGAAATAAAGAAAACATAGTTTTAGGAGTTAAAATAAAGAAACCTACCTGTTAGGTCTGATCAAACAATCAAATTTATATCTCCCCCCTGGAAACTGACCTTTAGATCATTTTGCAACCGACATTCCCTTTAGCTTAGACCACATTCCATTTGCTAAGACCAGTAACTTTCCCCTCTGGATTTGCCCAGGATCCGGACCTGCCCAGAGAATTCCCCACCAAAAGAAGCTCTCCTATAGTCCTTTAAAAATCTCTGACTCCCTGGGTGCTGGTGCCATTTGGGGGCTCAGTCCATCTGGTTTCCAGATGATCTAATAAATTTATAATTTTTACTACTTTTGGCCTAGTATGTTCCTCCTTCGGTGACCCTAACACCTAGCCTTGGCCCCAGACACTCACAGCTGTGCAGGGAGCCTGTTTGCCCAAGTGCCTGGCACAAGTCATGCTCTGGGAGGCAACGCAGGTAGAGCTTGGCTACAGGCAACACAGACCCACTGCTGCTCCCAGGCCTCCCATGGAGGCCATGAACCCACCCCCTCTACTGGGACACTGGGGCCCTCTGCTCAGCCATACTGTGACCTCCAGAAAGCCCCTTCCCCTCTTGGAATGCCAATTTCTCTTCCATAAAATAGAAGGACCACACAGATTCTATCAAGTTTGCCACAGGGTGAAACTCTAAGCTCTGACAGGTGTCCCAGCAGAGAACCCAACCCAGCTGCCAACCAGGGCTGGTCAGGCAATAAAATTGAGGCAGGCTGGCCCAGCAAAGTGCAAAGCACCTGCCCAGTCTAAATGGAGCCTCTTCTCAGCTTCCCTGATGGCCAGCCTATGGCTATGGGCCTAGTGTGCCTACAATTACCAATTTTCAACAAAAGCCACAAAGCTGAAATTTATGTGAAGTTTCCCAATTTTTAAATGTGGTAACACAATTCTAATGCTTACAAACATGCTTTGCAGAAAGCAGTTTACAGGGGGACAGATGAGAGGTACATGCACCCTTTTAGGAGGGCAGGCCGGCCGAGGTGGGGCCAACACTGGCTTCCGCCCCTCCCATCCAGAGGTGCTAGTTCCCATCACAGCCCGGGGGCCACACACACCATTTTACCAATAAGAAAACGAGGGTTCAGAGGGATGATGTCCCAGACCCCAGGTCACACAATGACTGGGGACTTCATTGTGGACCTGCAGGGGCTGGTGGGAAGCCCAGGTTTCTTGTCTGTCTGCCCTGGTTCTGGTTACTCCCAGAAGGCCCTGACAGAGTCAGACTCCCATTTCAAGACCCACGGGCTGGGGGTGATGAGGGGCAGGACGGGCTGGGCCCAACTGTAAGCTCTCCTCTCAGTACTCTGCTGCTGATCAGAGCGATGCTCCCCACAGGGTAGCCCTACCCCAGCCTGCCTCAGGAGCCTTGATTGCAGGAGGCATTTTGTTGTATTGGACACAAGCTCTGGTGTCTGGAATCACACCCTGGCTCCTGCAAGTCTCCAGGCTGTGCTCATGGGCTCCTTAGATCTCACACAAGGTTAGTTTTCCACAGGCCAATACTAGAGGGGAGAGGGCAGGGTCTAGAGGATCCTCTGGGAAACAGGACCCTCTAAGTGAGCTCCTCTCTCCTACTCCTGGGAAGCCTTGGAGACCCACAGACCTTAGGAAGGCCCAGGGCTAGCTCCTGGGCTATATATGGTGACGGAGGGAAAACCCTGCTCCTGCAGTCTCCTCCCTGCACCCAGAAGGGTGCTGCACAGCACAGATAAGATAATACCATCTCTGGTCTGGCACCTAGTGGTCTCCGACACAACTAAATCTTCATCCCAACAGCCTGGCCCCTGCCCCTCCCAGCCGCTTCCAGCACCAGCCACACAGCTTCCTTTTATTTTATTTTCTTGTTGTTGTTCTTTTTTTTTTCTTTATTGATTAAAGTATTACATATGTGACCTTATTCCCCCATTACCCCCTACCTCCCATTCATGCCCCCACCCCCCTGTTGTCTGTGTCCATTGATTAGGCTTATATGCATGCATATAAGTCCTTTGGTTGATCTCTCCCCCTTACCCCCACTGTCCCCTACCTTCCCTGAGGTTTGACATTCTGATTGATGTTTCTTTGTCTCTGGATCTATATTTTTCCCCATCAGTTTATGTTGTTCATTATATTCCACAAATGAGTGAGATCATGTGATATTTATCTTTCTCTGCCTGGCTTATTTCACTTAGCACAATGCTCTCCATCTCCATCCATGTTGTTGCAAATGGTAAGAACTTCTTTTTTACCACAGCATAGTATTCCACTGTGTAGATGTACCACAGTTTTTTAATCTGCTCATCTGCTGATGGGCACTTAGGCTGTTTCCAAATCTTAGCTATGGTGAATTGTGCTGCTATGAACATAGGGGTGCATATATCCTTTCTGATTCGTGTTTCTAGTTTCTTGGATATATATTCCTAGAAGTGGGATCACTGGGTCAAATGGGAGTTCCATTTTTAGTTTTTTGAGGAAACTCCATACTGTTCTCCACAGTGGCTGCACCAGTCTGCATTCCCACCAGCAGTGCACGAGGGTCCTTTTTCTCCGCATCCTCGCCAGCACTTGTCATTTGTTGACTTGTTGATGATAGCCGTTCTGACAGGTGTGAGATGGTACCTCATTGTCCTTTTGATTTGCATCTCTCTGATGATTAGTGACTTTGAGCATGTTTTCATATGTCTCTTGGCCTTCCTTCTGTCCTCTTTCGAAAAGTGTCTATTTAGATAAGTTGCCCATTTTTTGATTGGGTTATCTTCTTTTTGTTAAGCTGCATGAGTTCCCTGTAAATGTTGGAGTTTAAACCCTTATCATTGATATCATTGGCAAATATGTTCTCTCATGCAGTGGGCTTTCTTGTTGTTTTACTGATGGTTTCCTTTGCTGTAAAAAAGCTTTTTATTTTGATGTAGTCCCATTTGTTTATTTTCTAGCTTCCATTGCCCTAGGAGCAGTATCAGTGAAGAAATTGCTTCAGCATATGTCAGAGATTTTTCTGCCTATGGATTCCTCTAGTATTTTTATGGATTCCCGTCGTATGTTTAAGTCCTTGATCCATTTTGAGTTTATTTTTGTGTATGGTGTAAATTGGTGATCTAGTTTCATTTTTTTGCCTGTATCTGTCCACTTTTCCCAACACCATTTATTGAAGAGACTGTCTTGACTCCATTGTATGTTCATGCCTCCTTTGTCAAATATTAATCAAGCATAGTGGCTTGGGTCAATTTCTGGGTTCTCTATTCTATTCCATTGATCTATATGTCTGTTCTTGTGCCAATACCAGGCAGTTTTTGAGTACAGTGGCTTTGTAATACAGCTTGAAATCTGGTATTGAGATCCCTCCTACTTTGTTCTTCTTTCTCAGGATTGCTGTAGCTATTCGGGGTCTTTTTTTATTCCATATGAATTTTTGGAAAGTTTGTTCTAGGTCTGTGACATACGCCGTTGGTATTTTAATGGGAAGTGCATTGAATTTATAGATTGCTTTGGGTAGTATGGACATTTTGATGATGTTGATTCTACCAATCCATGAACATGGTATGTTCTTCCATCTGTTTATGTCTTCCTCTATCTCTTTTTTCAGTGTCCTGTAGTTTTCCGTGTATAGGTCTTTTACCTCCTTAGTTTATTCCTAGGTATCTTAATTTTTTTGGTGCAATGGTAAATGGAATTGCTTTTTTAGTCTCTCTTTCTGTAAGTTCATTATTGGTGTATAGAAATGCCATAGATTTCTTGGCGTTAATTTTGTATCCTGCTACATTGCCGAATTCATTTATTAAGTCTAATTTTTTTTTATGGAGTCTTTAGGGTTTTCTACGTACAGTATCATGTCATCTGCAAATAAGGACAGTTTTACTTCTTCTTTTCCAATTTGGATGCCTTTTATTTCTTCTTCTTGTCTGATTGCAATGGCTAGTACTTCCAGTACTATGTTGAACAGCAGTGGTGAGAGTGGGCATCCCTGTCTTGTTCCTGTTCTTAGGGGAAATGGTTTTAGTTTTTGCCCATTGAGTATGATGTTGGCTGTGGGTTTGTCATATATGGCTTTTATTATGTTGAGGTATGAGCCTTCTATTCCCACCTTGCTGAGAGTTTTTATCAAGAAAGGGTGTTGGATTTTGTCAAATGCTTTTTCTGCATCAATTGATATGACTATGTGATTTTTATCTTTCAATTTGTTTATGTGATGTATCACGTTTATTAATTTGCGAATATTGTACCATCCTTGCATCCCCAGGATAAATCCTACTTGGTCATGGTGTATGATCTTTCTGATGTACTGCTGGATCCGATTTGCTAGAATTTTGTTGAGGATTTTGGCATCTATGTTCATGAGGGATATGGGTTGTAATTCTCTTTCATTGTGTTATCTTTACCTGGTTTTGGTATTAGGGTGATGCTGGCTTCATAGAAGGAGCTTGGAAGTGTTCTTTCCTCTTGAATTTTCTGGAATAGTCTGAGGAGGATAGGTTTTAGTTCTTCCTTGAATATTAACTCCCCTGTGAAGCCGTCTGGCCCCAGGCTTTTGTTTGCTGGAAGCTTTTTGATGACTGCTTCAATTTCTTCCATAGTTATCAGCCTATTGAGATTTTTAGTATCTTCCTGAGTAAGTTTTGGAAGGTTGTATTTTTCTAGAAATGTGTCCATTTCCTCCAGGTTGTCTAGTTTGTTAGAATAGAGTTGTTCATAGTATTTTTTAATAATCCTTTGTATTTCTGTGGGGTCTGTGGTTATTTCTCCTCTTTCATTTCTGATTTTGTTTATTTGGGTCCTCTCTTTGCTTCTCACAGCCTCCTTTTAATCCAATGAATTCCCTCAGGTGCAGGGCCTTTACACATGCTGTGTCCTCTGCCTGGAGCACTCTTTTCTCTCTGTTTCCACCCCATCACCCATTAACAACCCCTCCTGCTGAAACATAATTTCCCCTACAGAGCCTTCCCTGATCTCCAGGAGCAATCAGGTTCCCCCCTCACCATCCCCCCTCCACACACACACACACAAGCTCACAGGGCACAGAAATTCCACACCCAGTGACTAGTGGGTTCTTTCCCCTACCTCCTCCATAAGCTATAAACTTCCAAAGACAATGTAGATTTTGTTCAACACTATGTGTTCTTCATCTGTCACAGCCTGTGGACACCCTGGCACTCAAGAATGACACTCAGGGATAAAGACATGAAGGCATGCAAGGGAACCTAGACCCACCACTTCCTACACATGTGTCTGTGGGCAAGTGGCCTGAATCCCCTCTGTAAACTAAGGGAGTGGCTATGAGGATTAAAGAGTTAATAATCACACAGGGCTTACAAAGGTGCCTGGCACAGGCATAAGCACTATATGGTGTCTGCGATTAGCATAAAGTTATTTGAGTTTAAATAGCTTCTCTGTTAACCAGACTGTCAAAGCACTGAGAGACCCTGCCCTGCAGAATCCAATTAACTGAGGCCCTGAGGACGGGGCCTCTTTCCTGCTCGGCCCTGGGACTGCAGAGGTGGTGCTGGAGTCTCTTCCAGGAGGGGGTGCCTCCGGATGCTCTGAGTCTCAACTTCCCAGGGTTCTCACCCTGTGGCCCAGGAGGGCAGCAGAGGTTGGAGGTGGTGTGCTTGCCAACCCCCTTCATCATGCCAACCCCCTTAATCATGCCAGCCCAGCAATAGAAACCCCCCTCACAAAGCCCCCTGAATGACAATAGCCATCACACCCCTCTGCCGGGCCCACAGAGCAGGCATGTGGCTTCCATTAGGCCACATCTGGACATGCTCAGAGGCAGCCTGGATCCCTGGCAGGGTTCCGCTCAAAGACAGGAACCCCCACACACACACACACACTCCCATCCCTGCTTTCCCCTACCTCTGCCCCAGCCAGGCCTCGGGCAATGGTTGGAAACCTCTCTGGGCCCCAGGGCTACCATGGCAACAGGACTGGAGGTCATTTCCGGCCCCATGTCCCACCTCTCAGCAGGCCCCCAGTCAAACAGGGCAAAGCCACCTCCCCAGCTTCTCCTCACAGAGGGCCCTTCCATCACTGGGGACCCCCCCCAAGGCCTCTCCCACAAGAGCAGTCAGGGGCCTCAAAGGCCCCACTTCTCCCAAGATGCTCAACTGGATACCTGACCCAGCCCCTGTCAGGCCTCCTACCAACTCCCCCTGCACATGGTTGTGACCACGGATAAATCTGTGTGCCTATCAGTTCAATGCCTCCTCCCCAACGAGACCTCAGATGGGGAGGGCTGTGCCTGCCTTTCTCACTACACTGCCCTTGGCACAGACAGAGTAATCCCCAAATATCTGTTGAAGAGATGAGCGAACTGAAGAAGGATAATGAGTAACGATGTCTAATATTTTAACTACTCAGCAAGTACTAAGTTCCCTGCCAAGCACTGGACATGAAAAGGACACGTACATGGGCGTGTGTAGGAGGCAACTAATCAATGTATCTCTCTCATATCTCTCTTTGTGTCTCTCTCATCTCTTTCTTTCTCTCTCCTCCTCGTCCTCCTACTCCTCCTCCTCCTCCCTCCCTCCCTCCCTTCCTCCCTCCCTTCCTCCCTCTCTCCCTCCCTTCTACTCTCTCTAAAAAAAAAATAAATGGAAAAAAATATCCTCAGATAAGGATTAAAAAAACAACAGCCCCATGAAGCAGGGACTTCTCTGGTGCTTAAAGATGAGGAAACTGAGGCACAAAAAGATAAGCCATTTACCTAAGTTACACAGGTGACAGGTGGATACTGGGTAAGTAGGAGGACAAAGGATATATTGGGGTGGTGGATGGTAAGCCAGTCTTTGTGTATCTGACCATGGCCAAGATACTGGGTCCCATTTAAAGCTACCCCCTCCCCCCACCCCCATATCAATCTCCCATTCCTTCCTTCCCCACGCACCAAAAGCTGCAGCAGCCTGTCCATGCTCATACCCTGATGGTTCTCTATGCATGTGTGGGGCTTCTGCTAGGACAGCCTTCACAGGCGGTAAGGGGCACTCAATCAGAGACCACTACCCACAAGCAGCCTCATCAAAGGCCAGACTCCAAAAATCCACTGAGAAAGCCCAGGGCAGAAAAGAAAAGGAAAACCAGTGATCCTGAGAAAAAGCAATTCTCCAGGATTCCAAAGCCCAGAAGCACAGAGGCCTCTAGAGGCAAGAGGTGGGTAGAGGGCAGGGCTGAGTCTATTCTGGAAGCCCTCGGGGCTGCATGCTCTGGAGCCGGCCCCCAAGCCCTCTCATTACAGCCCTACCTCAGCCCACCCATACACCTCACTCCCATGGGCCCTGGGCCTGGTGGGAAGGAAGCCCCTGAAGCACAAGGTCCTGGTCCCAGCCCACCACTCCCATTCTGTGATCTGGAGCCTCTAGAACACCTCTCTGACCTTGAAATGAGAAGAAAGATACCTCCCTGGCTTGGGGGGAACATCAAGTCACAGAAACAGGGCCTGGAGAACCAACAGGTGCTCTGTGAGCATGAACTGTGTGCCTGCCCACTGTAAGCAGGCTGGGGGCAGAGCCCTCTGGGCTGTTGGACCACCTGGACTACAGGTCAGAGGAGCCTGCATGTGCACAGGCTCTGCACACAGCTGCTGCCTCGCAAGGCCTATAGCACTTGACAGATGGGAAAAGGGGCCCAGGCCAGTTAAGAGACTTGCCCAAGGCCACACAGCTGTGGGCATCAGGGTGGGTCAATGGGAATGCTGCAGAAACCCCAGAGTCCCCTCATGCCCCAATCTCCAAGAAGCCTTCCCAGATACCTCCCAGGCATCCCCCCCTCAGAGCCCCCATAGTGGTCCATTCCTGCCTCCCCCAGGGCCCACCAAGACCTGCTAATTATTTATACCTAATAAAGGTTTGTAGAGCTATTGATATGAGACTGAACAAGACACAGACCCCCTAGTTGTGGAAGGAGATCGCTA
The DNA here is from genome assembly GCA_025583905.1 of Ia io. Classification (NCBI taxonomy): domain Eukaryota; kingdom Metazoa; phylum Chordata; class Mammalia; order Chiroptera; family Vespertilionidae; genus Ia; species Ia io. The sequence continues at coordinate 104,073,119 of JAJQQW010000004.1, read as the reverse complement.
GACAACGAGGCAAGTCCCCAGAACACCCTCAGTGGGGATGAAGAAAATGGAGTTGAGCGGAGGGTCAACAAGACACAAAGACTCAAGGAAGGCTCCTAAAGGAGGTGCACCTGTGCTTGTTGAAAACAGTGAACACATGTGTAGAACAGAGGGGAGACAATGCTGCAGGTTTCATGGGACGGCAGGGGAATTAGGGAGAAGAGGGATGACTGCTAGAGGGGTGGCCACCGAGCTTGTATTGATTCACTCATTCATTCACCCAGGCCCTGCTGGAGGCTCCTGTACACAGCAGAAAGATGGCAGATGTGGTCCTTCTGCCCATGGCACTAACGTTCTACTAGAAAAAATTACAGCAAGGTAAGAGGAAGGTATGGTGTTCTTTTAGTTGGGTGCCCAAGGAAAGCCTCACTGGGGAGGTGACCTTGAGCAGAGAGCAGAATGGAGGAAAGGAGTGAGCCAAATGGACACCGGGAAGAGCATTTGGCGAGTGCAGAGGTTCTGGGGCTGCTACGGTATCTAGACAGCAGATCAGTGGGGCTGAGCACAGTGAGGAAGAGGAAGGGTTGCTATGAACTGAATGTTTAACCCCCACCCCCATACCTGTGTTAAAACCCTAATCCTCAATGGGCTAGTATTGGAGATGAAGCTTTTGGAACGTGATCAGATGATGAAGGTGGGGTCCTCATGATGGAATCAGTGTCTTTCTAAAAAGAAACAAGCATGAGTTTGCTCCTCCTGTAATGTTATCTCAGATGAGGTGTATCCTCGCCTGCTCTGCCACGTGAGGACACAATGAGAAGCTGGCCATCTGCAAACCAGGAAGTAGGCCCTCAACCCAGCCTTCACCTTGGATTCCCAGCCCACAGAACTGTGAGAAATAAGTGTTTATCATTTAAGTCACCCAATCTGTGGTATTTTTTGTTACAGCAGACCAGACAGACTAAGACAAGGGTGATGGAGGCGAGATGCAAGAGGTCACAGGCAGGCTGTGCAGGGCCTGTGGCCCGAGAGGACTGTGGATTCTACACTGAGTAGGTGGAAGCCATGGCAGGTGCAGAGCAGAGGAATGAGAACAACTTGTGTGTTAACAGAACCAAGTGGAAATGTGCCGGACATAGCCCTTGACTTTCAAAAAGAGCCCCCATGTGAGACTGCATGCCCTAGGCCAGTGGTTCTCAACCTTTCTAATGCCACGACCCTTTAATACAGTTCCTCATGTTGTGGTGACCCCCAACCATAAAATTATTTTCGTTGCTACTTCATAACTATAATTTTGCTACTGTTAATGAATCCTAATGTAAATATCTGTGTTTTCTGATGGTCTTAGCCTAGGCTGTCTTCTCAGAGACCAAGGTCACAGCCATACCTGGAAGGATGTGAAACTCATCACCTCCTGCTGGGGTACTGTGGACACTCCAGGCCCCACCCGCACTTAGCAGGACCCTCCTCAGGGACCCCCAACCCTGTGAGGGTGCCTATTGGGCCTTTGACCACAGCCATACCACGCATGTAGCCCAGCGCTGACTTCAACAGGGACCTCACCTGCACCCACCCACTCCATTCCCAGGAGCTAAGCCAGGGAGAAAGGGGTATCTAAGCTCATGCCCTAAAGTGTGGGGCCCCCAGACCCAGCTTCCCCTGCCCCAGGCAGCTGTACAGAGACCTAGGCAGTTACAGGGCCCAGGCTGCCTTCCCTGGGCTGACTGCTAGGGAGAAACTAAGAAAGAGGCTTACCTTCAGGGTCACCTCTGGGGACAGAATGGACAGAGTTGGGGTCAGTATCCTCCTCTGGTCGAAGATGGGGCAGAGCTGGTGGCTGCTTGGGCACTTCCTGGACAGGTAGGACCTGGGTGGCCTCGTGGGGAGGTGTGGTCAGGATGGTGTGGCTGCTGGGCTTTGTTGGGTTTCCGAGAGAACTCGATGTGGCCTGAGACTGGAGGACACTAGCTGTGCTTGACCCCAGCACGGGGCTGGTTCCCCCCTGTCCAGTACTTTGCAGCGTGGCCTGGGCATCTGGGATAAGGTTATCTTCAGGCCCTGCCCTAGCATCTGACTTCTCCTCTTGCACAGGGTGACTGGGCCTGGCTGGGCCTGCACTGGGAGGCCCATCGAGCCCCCTGAGGCCACCTGCTGCCAGTGGCTCCCTGACAGCGACGTTCTCCCTCTCCTCCTCCCCTGCCCTCTGGCTGTCCTCCGTCACTCTCCTGGCTTTGGCTTGAACAGGAGCTGGCGGACCAAGGGCAGCAGCCGCTGTTGGCCTGAGGAGAACGGCCTGCCAAGGGGTGGCCTGGATAGCAGACAGGGGCTGACTTCCGCCTCCCAGGGTGGCTGGGGCCCCTGTGCTTGCCTGAAGCTCGCCTGCCAAAGCCGCTGCAGCTTCTGCTTCAGCCGCCTCCTGGTCATAACTGTAGGGGTCTTCGTAGTGCCGCTCAGGTTCACTCCCCTCAGCATCTGAGAAGTTCCCACTGGCGGCAGTGGGCATGGCCTCGGCATCTCCATGGCAACTGGGGACATGGTAGCAGATGAGCTCACCACCGGAGTCAGGACAGTGGCAGGCCTGGCATGGTGGCAGGTGTACTGTGTGACCAGCAGCATACTTGCGGCCAGTGTGCACACAGCCCACCTGGCCACACTGCGGGCAGCTGTCAGCTGCCACCACAGTCTCAATGCAATTGGGTGGGAGCTCAGGGCACAGCATGAACTGGCAGCTGATCTTGCCGCCACCTGGTGGGCAGGAACACTCAGTGCTGCCAAAGTCCACAAAGTAGGACTGGCCTGCGGGCACACGGCCACGCACAAAGCCACCCTGCAGGCAGTCGTAGTACTGGTAGCCCTCGCAGGCACAGCCCTGCTGCACGCACGTGGCACAGCAGGCGCCCGGCTCCAAGGCCTCCTCGATGCAGTTCTCCAGCGGTGGGCACTCGACACCTGTGCAGTCCTGCCGTGGGGCTGCTGCACCTGTGCTGGCACCCAGGGCCAGGGCCAGGGCCAACCAGGCTCCTACAGGCTCCCAGAACATCACCATGGTCCCACGGCCAGCCCAGGTGCAGCCCAGGTGCCACTTCAAGCCAACAGGTCCCCTCTCCTGCGAGGCCCTGGGGGAATCAGAAAGGACACCTGTCAGCACCATGTGGGGCCTACACATGAAAACACATGCACTGCCCAGGCACACACACACCTGCACATGGCTGGATGAAGCCTCAGGCTCTTTCACTCACACACATGCCCTTATCCCCACGTCCCCGTGTCCCCGTGTCCCCATGTCCCCAAGCACAGTGTCTGGCAGGGCAATGACAGAACAATGGCCACTTGGTGTCCAGCACAGCCAGGAACTGAGGTCTGCCTCTGCCAGCCACTCAGCTAGCACCGACCGAGCAAATGTGCACAAAGCCTTCTAGAACTTGGGGTTTATTAGCAAACTAGAGGCCCGGTGCATGAAATTCAGCCCAGCCCTGCGCCCAGCCTGCGCCCTCTCACAGTCCAGGAGCCCTCGGGGGAGCAGGCCTAAGCCAGCAGTCAGACATCCTTAGCTCTGCCACAGAGGCGGGAGAGACTCCCGCCACTGCTGCTGTGCTCGCCAGCCGTGAGCCTGGCTTCTGGCTGAGTGGCACTCCCCCTGTGGAATCGCACTAACCACCAGGGGGCAGCTCCTGCATTAAGCATCTGCCCCCTGGTGGTCAGTGCGTGTCATAGCGTCTGGTCGTTCCACCATTCGGTCGATTTGCATATTAGGGTTTTATATATATATATATATTATATATATATATATAGACTAGAGGCCCGGTGCACGAAATTCATGCACGGGGGGAGGGGGGTGTGCCCCTCAGCCCAGCCTGCACCCTCTCCAATCTGAGACCCTTCTCACAATCCAGGACTGCTGGCTCCCAACCACTCGCCGGCCTGCCTGCCTGATTGCCCCTAACTGCTTCTGCCTGCCAACCTGATCACCCCCTAACCACTACCCTGCCAGCCTGATTGACGCCTAACTGCTCCCCTGCCAGCCTGATTGCCCCTAACTGTCCTCCCCTGCAGGCCTGGTCGCCCCCAAATGCCCTCCCCTGCTGGCCCGGTCATCCCTAACTGCCCTCCCTTGCCAGCCTGGTCGCCCCCAACTGCCCTCCACTGCTGGCCTGGTCCCTCCCCCAACTGCCCTCCCCTGCAGGCCTGGTCCCCCCCCAACTGCCCTCCCTTTCAGGCCTGGTCACTCCCAATTGCCCTCCCCTGCAGGCCTGGTCACCCCCAACTGCCCTCCCCTGCAAGCCTGGTCACCCCCAACTGCCCTCCTCTGCAGGCCTTGTCCCTCCCAACTACCCTCACCTGCAGGCCTGGTACCCCCCAACTGCCCACCCCTGCAGGCCTGGTCACTCCCAACTTCCCTCCCCTGCCGGCCTGATTGCCCCTAAGTGCCCTCCCCTGCCGGCCTGGTCGTCCCTAACTGCCCTCCCCTGCCAGCATGATTGCCCCTAACTGCCCTCCCTTGCCGGCCCAGTCACCCCTAACTGCTCTCCCCTGCTGGCCTGGTTGCTCCCAACTACCCTCCCCTACAAGCCTGGTCCCCCCCAACTGCCCTCCCCTACATGCCAGATTGCCCCTACCTGCCCTCCCCTGCCAGCCTGGTCACCCCTAACTGCCCTCCCATGCTGGCCTGGTCACCCTGAACTGCCCTTCCCTGCAGGCCTGGTCCCCCCGCAACTGCCCTCCCCTGCAGGCCTGGGTCCCCCCAAAAGTCCTCCCCTGCAGACCTGGTCACCCACAACTGCCTTCCCCTGCAGGCCATCTTGTGGTGGCCATCTTGTGTCCACATGGGGGGCAGCCATCTTTGACCACATGGGGGGGGCCATCTTGTGCATTGGAGTGATGGTCAATTTGCATATTACCTCTTTATTATATAGGATAAGACAGGCTTCATGGCCATTCTGCTAGCACTGACCCTCTGATGTAGGCAGGGAGATCATAAACCCACAGCAATTCAGTGGGTTTCTGAATGTGATAAGTACAATGAAGAAATAAATAAATGAGAACAGGGTAACGGGACAGGGAGTGACTAGGACGGTGTGGCTGCTGGCTTTGGGTATGAAATAGTTGATTTTAGCCAGGGTGGTCAAACAAGGATTCTCTAAGGAAGTGGCATTTGAGCTGAGATCTGAGTGAATCAATGGAGACAACCACCTGAATGTCTGTAGGCAAAGTATGTCAGGCGGCAGGAATAGCAGGTACAAAGGACCTGGGGCAGGACCAGAAGGAGGGAGGTGAGGAACAGTAGAACATCACCACTGCTGAGCGAAATGAGCAAAGGTGAATGTGGTGGCAGCCAGATCATGCGAGAATTCTGGTTACAGTGCGGGCTGCTGGAAGCTGTGGCCTGAAATGACTTGATGGAACTCTGTTAGGGCTGCTTTGTTGAAAACATGGGAGCCGGGCCAGAGCCGAGAAGCCAGTCATAGGAAACGGGAGAGGACAGTGGACAGGGGGATTCTGAAGTAGAGTTGACAGGATGTGCTACTAGACTGCATGGGTGTAACAGGAGAGGAGTCCACGATGAGCCCAGGTTTTGGCCGAAGCACCTAGAAGGATGGAGCTGCCGCTTCCTGAGGCAGGGGAGACTGTGGAAGGAGGGCCATGGACCCACAGGGGAGACATGCAGCTCAGTTTGGCAGTACTGAGCTTGAGAAGCCCAGGGATCATCCAAGTGAAGATGGTAAAAATGCTACCGAGGACAGGAGTCTATGCCCAGGCCAGGGGTCCAGGGGAGTTGCTGAATTCCAAGAGGTAACATGCACATCCTCCAAGCTGAGAAGCCACTCCAGGAAGGTGGAGGGCTCCATACAGCCAAGTTGATTCGGAGTCGGTCTCAGGTGAACTAGGCCTGCTGTCCCCAGTAACAAAGTCAGCGACTCTCCATGGAGGTGGAGTGGACAGCACCAAGGCCCTGAGTCAACGCTCAACAGTGTCATTTAAGAAAAGAAACATTTTCAGACCTAAATCCTCCTCCCACCCTCCATCTGCCTTTCCATTCATCACACACTCACATGAACAACACATCCTAAGAGAGAAATATTCCCACCAGAGGTTGGCAGGCTCCTCCCAGAGGACCTTTGTTGCTAGCCAGGCCCGCTATACCCCACCCACCCCACCGTGCATTCTCCTACAAGTCAGTCCACTAGTTCTGCTCACCCTCTCAGCCCCCACAGTGGCCTGGCCTTGGGCCTAGCCCTTGGACCCCATCCCCCAGCATCATGCTCTGCCAATACCCAGGTGATTCCATATCTTAAATTCACCCCTGCCCCAGGCCCAGAGTGATGATGAGAAACATTAGAGCCTGACTTTATGTTTTCTTCGTTTGCTGTGCAAATCTAAGCAAGGCCCTTGCCCTCTCTGAATCTCGACTCCACATCTGTGTACAGTGAAGAGGTTCTACCACACCTTTGGTGCTGACCAGGAGGCCACAGGTACTATCTAGCCCATGACTACACTTGTTTATCCCACATGGTGGGTTTTTAGTTTTAAATTAGTTACCAATTGGAAATGTGCACAGAAAATTCAACTCCTCTTGAAAATCACTGAGCCCTGGTCACCCTAAGATGTCACACAGGACATGGGGCTCTCAGGCCCACAAAGCCCACATGCCCTCTCCACTCATGGTGGCAGGGTCTGTTTGAGATCAGAGTTCCCCAGGCTCACCTCTGAACTGGGAACCCATGGTCATTCCCACTGTGGCCTCTAGCTGGGAGAGTGGAGGTCTCAGCCCTGCATGCTGCTCAAAGCCCCTGGTACTATCTAAAGGTTGTGTGCCCATCCATGAGGGGGATGGGGCCAGCTGGGATGTATCTGGAGGAGGTGGATGAGTAGGGAAGTGAGGAGTTAGCCTCAAGAGGCCCTGGTAGATCTCTACAACTGCTCTGGATGGTTCATGGGCCCATGGGTGTGTATGTTGTGGGTGGAGGGTGGGGGACAGGCACACTCCCAAGATGGGAGCTCACCAGGCCCACAGAGAGGCAAAACAAAACCCACACAGTCTCTGCCCTATTCCTGACAACTAAAAAGCTGGATAATGCATGCACATTAATTATAATATGATTACTCAATTCCTGGCCAAGGCCATGTACCTGGGTTGCAGGTTCAATTCCTGGCCCCGGTTGGGGTGTGTGCGAGAGGCAACTAATCAATGTCTCTCTCTCTCTCTCTCTCTCTCTCTCTCTCTCTCTCTCTCTCTCTCTCTCTCTCTCTCACTCCCCACCCCTTCCTCCCTCCCCTCTACTCTCTCTAAAAATCAATGGAAAAAAATATCCTCCAGTGAGGATTAACAATAATAATAATACTATTTAAGATGATGATGATTATAATGCCAGCTGACCTAAGTGACCATTGAGCGGACACTCTGAGCAGCAACATATATGCAATTAAGCCTATCTGAGCAGTGTATGACACTGAGTTCTCGTGCCCAGTGAGGTACCTAAAGACATCGCTCCAGGTCCACACATCCATGGTGGTCCTTGGGAATTTGTCTGGTGGTAGGAGGAAACAAGGCAGAGGTAGGCCACCATGCCAGTACCTGTCCCAGATCCACCCTGCTCTCCACTGAGCATACAGACCTCGTCAGAATGTGTCCCCAGGTTCCAGCATCCTCCAATGCAGCCTCTAATAGGACATCCCAGGATGGGAGAGAAAGGTTGGGCTGTTCATTTCCCACCTCTATCTCCTTCCCTCCCAGGCATGGGGTTGGTGGTGGCTGCCCTGCTCCCTCAAGGCCATAGCTCCTGGAGGCTGACACTGCTGGGTTCTAAAACCTGCCTCTCCCCGTCCCTTGCAGGCCCAGGGTGCTAAGGGCTACCCACCCATCCACCCACCGTTGCTACTCCAAGAGCTGCTTCATCCCATGTAGGTTCCTCCAACCCTGCTCCCACCTGTTCTAAGTCTCTTCATTAACTACTCTTCCCATAAACCCGGTATGGACCCTGAGAAAGAAGATCTCTACCAAGAAGGGCTCCTGGTAGTTTGACTGAGCTCAAATTTTAAAACACAGCCAAGCAGCCATTTCTGCACAAGGGTCTCTCACACAAATTGCACTTCAGGGAGAAGCCTGCACTGAACTACCTGCCTGCACTATGTTCCTGCCAGCTGACCAGGCTCCTTATCAAGGAGTTCCTAGAATTGTATTTCAACCAATTGGATTGAGGCTTTCCCTGTCCTGTCCCAGCTGTGCACCTATATCCCTCATCAGTATTTTCACCAGCCAATACCATTCAAACTGCAAGGACTTGGAGTCCTCATTTGCATGAAGATGGACCAATCAGAAACCAGGCAAGGGACTTCTGTCTATATAAGCCAGCAGCCCTCTGGCTGAGAGAGCATTTTCCCTTTCCATCAAAGACTCAAGACTGCATTCCAGGCTGAAATGTCAAATGCCTTGCTCCAGCCTAGATGAATAGGGGCCTTGCCCCTGGGCCACCTAACCCAGGGCTTCTTCACAGCATTTTCCACAGCCATGCAGTCTCCTAATTGAGCTGTAACACTATTGAGCTGTTTTCACAGCCCTGCTATATCACAATTGAGCTGTTTGCACTGAATAGTTTCCTTCTTTACTGAACCCCAAATTGGGGATTTCTGTTGCTGTTGAATTGGCACCAAAGACCATCGGCTGACACCCTTGAAAGGCTCCAGTTTCCTGCTGGGACCCTGACAGGCACACCCCTGTGAGAACCCCACAGAACTAGAAGCCAATGATTCAGTGTACACAATGCAACAAGGATGGACCTTAAAAATAGAGCACTAGCCCTAATAGAGCACTTGGCTCAGCGGATAGTGTCGGCCTGTGGACTGAAGGGTCCCAGGTTCGATTCCAGTCAGGGGCATGTACCTTGGTTGCGGGCACATCCCCAGTGGGGAGTGTGCAGGAGGCAGCTGATGGATGTTTCTCTCTCATCGATGTTTCTAACTCTCTATCCCTCTCCCTTCCTCTCCGTAAAAAATCAATAAAATATATTTTTAAAAAATAGAGCACTAAGTGGAAAAGGTAAGAAATAGAACAAGATAGAGAGCCAAACACTACTCATGTCACATAAAAATGCACACTCAAGGTAAAATAAATAAATATATACCACTTGCAAAACATGGGCACATAAACAGATCCACACAGAACGGAACTGGAGGTCTGCCTGTAGTAAGGAAGGCAATGGCTTAGGAGCAGAGATTGTAGATAAACCAAACAATAAAATACAAGCAGTACCCTGCAGAGCACAAGATAACAGTGTGTTATTAGTTACGGAGTGTATTGACTCAATTCTTAGCTCCTGAGGTCTAGCTGAGAAAACTAAAAAGATTCCATACTGGGCCCCTGTCTAAGCTGAAATCCCAGCTTGCGGGGAAGGGAGTTGCATCCAGCTGAGGTGGCAAAGAAGGTGTGACCACACCAGCCAATACACAGACCTCATCTGTCACTTAGCTGGGATTGGCTGAGGGATGGATCTGGAACCACGCCTAACCAATGAGACTCAGAGCTGTGACTACTCCTACCAAAGCCCTCCAGGAGGCCTGGCAGCCTCTACCTGTATGTCTAAAACCACTGAACCATCTGGGAAGATGTGGGGCCACCCTACTGGAGAGACCTGATCACTGCACTGGGCTCATGCAGGAGCCCATTTGGGAGACCCTCTCTGTGAGGAGGCAGGTGTACCACCATTGTCCCCAGCTAATGCCACATTGAGCTAATAAAGGAGCCCGGCCTTGCCCTGAGCAAATTACATGACTATTGCTGCTTTCAGCCTCCAAGGGTAGCTGGTTATGCAGCAATATCTCCCCTGAACCACTGGGATCTAAATAAGCAATTATAAGCAAACTAGAAGCCCGGTGCACGAAATTCATGAAGGCGGGGTATCCCTCAGCCCAGCCTGCACCCTCTCCAATCTGGGACCCCTCAGGGGATGTCTGACTAATTGGATATCCCTCTCGAAATCCAGGACCATGGGCTCCTAACTGCTCACCTGCCTGCCTGATCACCCCTAACCACTCTGCCTGCCTGCCTGATTGTCCCTAACCACTCTGCCTGCCTGCCTGATTGCCCCTAACCGCCTCTGCCTCGCCCCCGCCACTGTAGCTTTGTCTGGAAGGAAGTCTGGAAGGACGACTGGAAAACGTCCGGTCTATCCGGTCTAATTAGCATATTACCCTTTTATTAGTATAGACTAGAGGCCTGGTGCAGGAAATTCGTGCAAGGAGGGGGGATGTCCCTCAGACCAGCCTGTACCCTCTCCAAACTGGGACCCCTCGAGGGATGTCCGACTGCCTGTTTAGGCCCGATAGGCACAATACCCACGGGCAGTCGGACATCCCTCTCACAATCCAGGACTGCTGGCTCCCAACCGATCGCCTGCTTGCCTGCCTAATTGCCCCTAACCACTTCTTACTGCCAGCCTGATCACCCCCTAACCATTCCCCTGCCAGCCTGATTGACGCCTAACTACTCCCCTGCTGGCCCGATTGCCCCAAATTTCCCTCCCCTGCAGGCATGGTCACCCCAACTGCCCTCCCCTGCAGGCCTGGTCACCCCCAACTGCTCTCCCCTGCAGGCCTCCCTGCAGGCCTGGTCACCCCCAACTGCCCTCCCCTGCAGGCCTGGTCACCCCCAACTGCCCTCCACCGCTGGACTGGTTCCCCCCAACCGCCCTCCCCTGCAGGCCTGGTCAACCCTAACTGCCCTCCCCTGCTGGCCTGCTCCCCCCCAAATGCCCTCCCCCACAGGCCTGGTCCCCCCCAACTTCCCTCCCCTGCTGGCCTGGTTGCCCCCAACTGCCCTCCTCTGCAGGCCTAGTCCCCCACAACTGCCCTCCCCTGCATGCCTGATCACCCACAACTGCCCTCCGTTTCAGGCCTGGTCCCTCCCAACTGCCCCCCCCTGCTGGCCTGATCGCCCCCAACTGCCCTTCCCTGTTGGCCTGATCACCCCAACTGCCCTCCCTTACAGGCCTGGTCCCTCCCAACTGCCCTCCCCTGCTGGCCTGGTCACCCCGAACTGCCCTCCCCTGCTGGCGTGGTCGCCCCCAACTGTCCTACCCTGCAGGCCTGATCACCCACAACTGCCCTCCCTTGCAGGCCTGGTCCCTCCCAACTGCCCTCCCCTTCAGGCCTGGTCCCCCCCAACTGACGTCCCCTACTGGCCTGGTCACCCCCAACTGTCCTCCTCTGCCAGCCTGATCACCCACAACTGCCCTTCCTTTCAGTCCTGGACCCTCCCAACTGCCCTCCCCTGCAGGCCTGATCGCCCCCAACTGCCCTCCTCTGCAGGCTTGGTCCCCCTGAACTGCCCTTCCTTGCTGGTTTGATCACCCCCAACTGCCCTCCCTTTCAGGCCTGGTCCCTCCCAACTGCCCTCCCCTGCTGACCTGATCACCCCCAACTGCCCTCCCCTGCAGGCTTGGTCCCCCCCAAATGCCCTTCCCTGCTGGCCTGATCACCCCCAATTGCCCTCCCTTTCAGGCCTGGTCCCCCCAACTGCCCTTCCCTGCTGGCCTGGTTGCCCCCAACTGCCCTCCTCTGCTGGTCTGATCGCCCCCAACTGCCCTCCTCTGCTGGCCTGATTGCCCCGAACTGCCCTCCCCTGCTGGCCATCTTGTGTCCACATGGGGGTGCCATCTTGTGTGTTGGAGTGATGGTCAATTTGCATATTATCTCTTTATTATTTAGGAACTAGAGGCCCGGTGCACGAAATTCGTGCACGGGGGGGGGGTGTCTCTCAGCCCAACCTGCACCCTCTCCAATCTGGGACCCCTTGGGGGATGTGCGACTGCCTGTAAACAGGCAGTCAGACATCCCTTTCACAATTTAAGACTGCTGTCTCCCAACTACTTGCCTGCCTGCCTTCCTGATTGCCCCTAACCGCTCTGCCTGCCAGCCTGATCACCCCCTAACCACTCCACTGCCAGCCCGATCAATGCCTAACTGCCCTCCCCTGATACCCTGGTCACCCCCAAATGCCCTCCCTTGCATATTCCCTCTTTATTAGATAGGGTTTTTTCTTTAGCATATTGGACAGTCCTAACTGGTTTGGCTCAGTGGATGGAGCATTGGCCTGCAGAATCAAGGGTCCCAGGTTCGATTCTGGTCAAGGGCATGTACCTTGGTTGGGGGCACATACCCAGTGGGGAGTGTGCAGGAGGCAGCTGATCGATGTTTCTCTCTCATAGATGTTTCTAGCTCTCTATCCCTTTCCCTTCCTCTCTGCAAAAAAATCAATAAAATATATATTATTTTTTAAAAAAACATTTAAGATTCCTCCATATCTGCCTGGCTGGTGTGACTCAATGGTTGAGACCCCAGGCTGCCACCACTGGAAGGGGATCGAGCCCTGGCCAGGCTGAGACCCCAGCCCAGGCTGCCGCCTCAGCCAAGCCAGGCTGAGACCCCTGCCCAGGCTGCCATCTCAGCCTGGCTGGGGATAGCCCGGTGGGGATGCACGGCTCCAGCCCAGGCTGCCTTCGCTGGCCTGAAGATAGCACGGTACAGGTGCACCGCCCTCCCAGCCTGAGACCCCAGCCCAGGCTGCTGCCACTGGCTGGGTGATCATGCAGTGGGGGTGCCCAGCCCTGCAGGCATGAGACCCCAGCCCAGGCAGCCAGCCCGGCCAAGGGGATCCTGAGGCTTGGGGGCAGCTGAGATCCCCGCCCCCAAGCCACTTGCTTTGCCAGGGGATCCTGCGGCTTGGAGGCAGCTGAGACCCCCGCCTCCTAGTCCCCCCGGCTTGCCAGGGGATCCTATGGCTTGGGGGCGGCTGAGACCCCCGCCCCCCAGCTGCCCCGGCTTGCCAGGGACTTGCGAGGCTTTGGGGCGGGGGTCTCAGCCGGGCTTGCCAGGGGATCCTGCAGCTTGGTAGCGGGGGTCTCAGCCCGGCTTGCCAGGGGATCCTGCAGCTTGGGGGCGGCTGAGACCCCCGCCCCCAAGCCGCCCACTTTGCCAGGGGATCCTGCGGCTTGGGGTGGCTGAGACCCCCGTCCCTAAGCCGCCCCGCTTTGCCAGGGGATCCTGCGGCTTGGGGGCGGCTGAGACCCCCTGCCCCCAAACCACCACCACTTGCCAGCGATCCCGCGGCTCAGGCTGGGCGCTGGTGCCTCCCAGTCAGACATCCTGGACTGCTGCTACTGGGCGGACTCCGCTGGGGCTAAGAGGACTGGGCACCGCCATCTTGTGGTTATGGGCGCAGCCATTTGTAGCGGAGTGATGGTTAATTTGCATATTACTCTTTTATTAGATAGGATTGTATAGGATTATTATATAGGATAACCCAGTAGTGAGGCATTTCTATAAGACAAACACCCACCTCCTCAGCACACAGAAGAAACGGGGAGAAGCTGTCTGGACTAAAATAGGCCTGGGATTTAACCACCAGAGCATGTGGGATTCCTAATGAGACTCAGCATGGAGAAGCCAGCTGAGAGACACGGGGGCTAAGTGAGGGACCTCAAGGACAGACTGAGGACCAAATGACAGCAAAGAGCAGCAATCATTCTGTGAGGTGTGATGTCTGGCAAATGCTGACATTTTTAAAAAATTAATATTTTTAAATATAATCATGTCTATGAGATACTATAACATATTTCATCATGAAAAATAGCCTAAGGCAATATTATGCCAAAAAGTTAACAACTGTTGGGGGAAAGAGAGGGACATCTTTAATATTCTCAGTGATTTAAAGAACGCTAACAATTGTAAAATCCAGATGATGGGTGTCTGGGTGTCCTTTCTGGGCTTCTCTGTTGTTTTGTTTGGTTTTGTGTGTGTGTTTTGCCACTCTCCATAATGAAGAGCCACAAGCACAGGTTCAGGTGGGAAAGAAAGACAGGGAGCCATCACCATGCAGAGTCGAGGAGAAGATCAAGCTGAAGGTCCAAAGTGGATTCAAGGCAGGAGCAGAGGGCAGGCTGAGGTCATAGTCTGGGCTGTTGCAGCTTTGGTCTTCATTGATCAGATCCCTGCTGTGGGTGGGGGCAAAGCTGGAAGGGAGGTCTGTGGCACATCAGCGTCAGAGGTGCCTCAGGGTGCTGCTCAAACATCAGCTACCTTCACTCACCCTGGCTACAAGTTCCTCTCCCTGCTGTTCCCCCTACACACACACACACACACACACACACACACACACAGCCCTACAGTATGGTGACACCACTTCCTTTGATAAATTAACCTCGCACCCATCAGGCCCAGATGAAATCTCTCTAGGCTGGCAAGGCCACCCTGGTGCCTCCCAGAGGACCCCTGGGACATAACCACCATTACTAAGAGTAGGGTCTGGCCTCACATAACTTCAAATCACAAGGTAAGGAAATTCTTCCTTTTTCCAGTTCTCAGATCCTTAGGATACTGATAAGAATATGCTTGACAGAGCTAGCAAATAAAAATACAAAGCATGCAGCTATACTGGAATTTCAGATAAATACTGTATAATTGTGTAGTATAAATATGTCCTGTGCAATACTTGGGACTACTTATTCATCATTTATCTGAAATTCCGATCCAGCTAGGAACCTACATTTTCACCAGGCAACCCTGGATAAGAGCAGCATCAGGGTGGTGCTGGCAACGCTTGAAAATGTTTTGAATACTTGCAGGGGGTCTCTCTTTTAAACAAGACACTGGGACTTCCAAATAGCCGGGGGTGACAGAAGGGAAATCAATATACAAGATACCTGTTGACATACCAATTACAAACACAGGAGTATCAGGACCACCTGGCCTCCCACAGTCTCCTCTGAAGGCAGCACTTCAGCTCCTACACAGCAGCCCTTTCCCAAATCCAAACAGGAGAGCAATCACCAACCAGCTGCCAGACCATCCATCCACAGACCATGTTCAGGTACCACATGGGACTTTTGAAATTAGTTGCAAACATTATAATATTGCAATGTTATTGATTTATGTTTTAATATTTAAAATCAGAACATCTTGCCCAGGCCAGGTAGCACAGTTTTGATTAAAGCATCCTCTTAATACACTAAGGTTGCGGTTTGATCTCTGGCTAAGGCACGTATAAGAATTAACCAAGGAGTCCTGGCCAGGTAGCTCAGTTGGTTAGAGCGTTGTCCAAGAGGTTGCAGGTTTGATGCCCAGTTGGTGTGCATTTGGGAGGCAATCGATCCATGTTTTTCTCTCTCATATCTATGTTTCTCTCTTTCTCTCTCTAAAAATTAATAAAAAACGTATCTTTGAGTGAGGATTTTTTTAAAAAGGAACTCATCAATGAATGCATAAGTAAGTGGAACAACAAATCAATGTTTCTCTCTCTTTCTCTCTGAAAATCAATCAATAAATAAATGATTTTTTAAAATAAATAAGCCCTGGCCAGTGTGGCTCAGTTGGTTTGGTGTCATCCCAGGTAACCAGTTCAATTCCCACATGCCCTGGTTGTGGGCTCCATATCTGGTAGGGGGCATGCAGGAGGCAGCTGATTAATGTTTCACTCTCACATCTCTCTCTCTTTCTCTCTCTCTCACTCTCTCTTCCTCACTCCCTCCCTCTCCCTTCCTTCCTTCTTCTCTAAAAATCAATTTTAAAAATATTTAATAAATAAATCTATATATATAAAAGGCTAATATGCTAAGTGCCCTCTGACCATCTGACTGGTCGCTATGATGCACACTGACCACCAGGGAGCAGACACTCAACACAGGAGCTGCCATGACACGCACTGGCCATTTACAAAGAAACGGCACTGCGGACCTGGCACCGACAAAGCAACACTCGGCTTCCCCCAAATGGGACACAGGCCCTGCCACCACCCCAGAGCGACAGCCCACCAAATCGCAGCCAACACTGCCTAGACCCTATGCGGCCCACAGCCCAGCCCAGCCCGGAACAGTCGGTGTGGGTGCCGGGTAATGATGTCATGTAGCAATGCCGGGCTTCCTCTCCCTAGCAACTAGCCTCCTCGCAGTTTCTTCAGCCCAGGAACATGACTTGCTTTATAGCCAGGTGCAAACATTTTACACTTTAACCAAATGTCTGTGAAGCGTTTTCCCATGCCTCATCATCTCATTTGATCCTCACAGAAGTCCTGGAGTGGGTAGATGGGAGACTCAGTAGAATCCTATTTTCTTTTCATTAACCGGAAAATGGAGATTTAGAAAGTTTAGAAACTTGACCCGAATGAAAAGAAGTAAGAAATGGTGGACCTTGAAAATGACTTCAGGTTTTCTCACTGCACAGAATAGTCAAACACTGCTGCAGTTAAATATTTTATCCTTTGTTCTCGCTTCATGATGTACAATAATAATCTGCTTCGTGTTGATATTTACTGCTGTTGCTGACAGTTTCCTGAAATTGAAGTTGGAGTGCTTCACTGGGCTGGAAAAGTTTAGCTAAATCAGAAAGCAGTTCTAATTAAGCAAGTTAATTAGCCATATATATATATATATATATATATATATATATATATATATATATATATATATGCATATATATATATATGTATGGCTAAGTTGACTCATGCATGCATGATACAGATAAAGCTCTCGCTGGCGTCAATTACATGTATGTTTCGATCTGTCATTGTCCATCATGAATTTGGTTGACACTTCCATTATAGAGAAGGGTGAATAGCGATACTAAAATATTTCTTCTACTTAATTTCCTTTCAATGTGCACAAATTTGTGCACCAGGCCACTAGTAAGAAAATAAAATCTGAACATTTTACACTGAAGCTGAATTTCTAATTTCTCTAGAAAATCAGAAGGTGGGGCCTGACAGCAGAAAATCACTGGTCCACGTGATCCACACCCACTCTCCACTGCCGTCACTAGGCTCCGTGCTGTCTCTCTGTCCTGGGACCTCCTGGGCTCTGGGCTCTAGGCTCCTCTTGTCCACACCCAAAGGGAAGAGGCCCAGAGGAGGTGGGAGTTCCAGTCCCTCCAGACCAAGGTCACCTGAATGCCCAGGTTCCCTCGGTTAGGACTGCCTCTTCTCTAAGTGATGGATAGTAGACATTTTGTCCCTTTCTAAGGAGTCTACTCCTACATAGATGGCCAAGTAGACTTTGGTATGTCAGTCACACAGGAATCCAGTGGCATTCTCCCAGCCATACAACACACACAACTGTAGGAAGGAATACAGGACTCACAGTCTTAGCCCAGGACCTCTGGAAGCAAAGTTGAGATGGATTCTTGTGTTTGTGGTTTACTGGTGGGAGTGGGGGGGCGCAACAGATGCTCACAAGGAGAAAAGGAGAAGCAGGATAAAGGAAAGGATGAAGCTGGGCAAAGATGTGGTCTCAGCTCGAGCCTGGCACCAGCCTGATCCCATGGGAGCCCTGCAGTGTGACTGGCACTCCAGGGCTAATCCTACTCACAGAGACATTACTCAGTCACTGTCACGGACCCAGGTAAGAAGAAAAAGGGAAAGTTATCTCCCAAGCATGTGGGGGAGGCAACTCCTGTGGACCCAGAGAAAGCATCTGGACAAGGGCCATTAGCAGCCCAAACCTGGGGCAGCTGGGAGAGGAGTGCACCTTCAAGGGATGGGGAACCAGCAGTGGCCACAGCGTGTACCACACAGTCACATACACACACCCAGGCAGATGCTGGTAGGACAGTTTGGTCCTAGAAACTGTCCAAAAAACTACCTTTAGTTTATAATTCAGCCTGTGCTCACCTCAGCCTCAGAGAGGTAAGAAAGTAATGTACTAAAATAGTGTTTGTACACCCTAGTCATAGCAGCATTATTCACAATAGCCAAGTGGTGGGAGTAACCCAGTGCCCATCAACAAGTAAACAGATAAGACAAAATGTGGAATATTTTTCAGCCCTAAGAAGGAAGGACATCCTGACACGTGGTACACCTTAAGTGAACTCAGAGGACATTGTGTTCAGTGAAATAAGTCAGTCACACAGGACAAAGACTGATTCCATGCATATGAGGTCCCTAGAGTAGCCAGTCATAGAGACAGCAGGGGCTGGGAGAGAGAAATGGGGAGTTAATGTTTAATGGGTACAGAGTTTCAGTTTTACAAGATGAAAAAGTTCTAGAAATGGATATGGTGATAGATACACAAAATGTGAGTGTACTTAATGCCAATGAGGTGGACACTTAAACATGGTTAGCCTTGGCCAGGTGGCTCAGTTGGTTGGAGCATCATCCCGTACACCAAAAGGTTGTATAGGTTCAATCCCCAGTCAGGGTGAGTATGGGAGGCAGCTGATCAATGTTTCTCTCTCACATTGATGTCTCTCGCTCTCTCTAAAAATCAATAAAACATGTCCTCAAGTGAATATTTAAAAAAAGCAATTTTTAAATGGTTAAATTGGTCACTTTTGTGTTATATATATTTTACCATAATAAAAAAAAACACAGTAACACATGGGCACTGTGGAGCTAAAAGCAAATAATCAAAGAGCAGAGACAGAAAGGGGAAAAAAACCACACTGAAAACCAAACAGGAAATAAAAGGCTATTCCTGAGAACGCCCCTTAGTAGGAAGCTTCCGGGCAGCCAGGACCAAAAGGGAAATTAAGAGGATAACCCCACTCTCCTTGTCTGATAAGAGGAAGTCATCTAGATCACTGGGGAAAATAAAGTTGTTTTTGGCAAGAAATGTTAGGAGGAATTGTAACTGTTGATAGGTTCATATTTATAACCATCACTTCCTTAGTGCTGACACAATGCCAAACACTGGACTGAGAGTTTCCAAGAATGTTTAATTACTTAGCCATGCTCTACAGATAAGGAAACTCAGGCCCAGACAGGGCAAATGATCTGCCCAAGTAAACCGTGCTTCGCTCTCCTTCACTTTCAACCCAGGTCTGTCTGGCAAGGCAATATAGTATGTATGGCCAGAGTCCTTCAGTATGTAGATATTAATCGGGCACCTGCTACTTGCCAGCCCCTATTACAGGTACTGGGATGTGGCAATAAACAAGACCAACAAAATTCCTACCCTCATGTGCCCAACATTCTGGTTGAAGGAAGAGCCAAGGAACAAGTAAATAACAAGATGATGTCAGCATTGTGAAGAAGGGGGGCCAGGGCATTCCTTTGGCGAGAGGGGTCAGTGCAGGCCTCACCTAGGAGGCAACACTTCAGCAGAGACTTGCCTGTCAAAAATGTGGTGCCCTGCAAAGATCTAGGGGAATGGGATCCTAGGCAGGGATAACAGCATGTGCAAAGGCCCTGAGGCAAGAACCAGCTGGACACATTGTAGTTGGCATGCACAGAACAAAGGAGAAAGTGGGAGTGCGACAGGACAGAAAGAAGCTAGGGAAAGCTCCCAAGGAGCGGACAGATGTCACAGGCAGAAAGTCACGGGTGTCTCACCAGAGCCTACCTGTGCACTTGATCAAAGGGAAGCAGTTAGTGGCAGGAACTCCTGCCATGGTGGCAGAAGCCAACAACAGCAGAAACTCCTAAAACCAGGTCAGTGCAAGATGGAGGGAAACTTAACTAGAGAGGGCCCCAAGCTCACTGTGGTGAAAACTATACCACAAGTACAAGGGAACAAACCAAACTTGGAACAAGGCCCTTCCAAACCAGGAGGCCAGCCGAGACAGAATTTAGTGCCACAAAATTCAAAAACTGGAAACATATAAAGTCCCAAGAACTAACTGACAAGCACACAACTTGGACATGCACTTTGGCCCCTTTCACAGCGGCACCGTCGCCCGGCCCTCCCTGTCTCTACCTGAGGAAACCTGCTTCGCTCTCCCTCACTTGGACTGGCACTCAGACTCGTTCTTGAAATCTTTCCTGCAATGAGTCAAGAACCTAGAGGTCCTGGACCTGCCAGGGGCAGGGCCAGCCACCAGCACAGAACCAGCTGGGTGACAGGAGGAAATGAGGTAAGCAGCAGAGGAGAAAAAGTGAGTGAGTGGATGTGAAAATCAAGAAAGGAGAGTCCTGGCTGGCGTGGCTCAGTGGTTGGAGCATGGGGCCCCACGCATCGAAGGGTCTCGGGTACAATTCCCAGTCTAGGACATGTACCTGTATTGCAGGTTAGATCCCCAGCCCTGGTCGGGGTGTGTGCAGGAGGCAACCAATTGATGTGTGTCTCTCTCCCCCTCGATATCTGTCTCTCCCCCTTCCCCCCTCCTTTTCACTCTCTCTAAAAATCAATGGAAAAAATATCCTGGAGTGAGGATTTTAAAAAAAGAAGAAGAAAGGAGAGAAGCTCAAAAGAGAAAAAAGGTCAGTCACCCACATCTAGTGCTCCAGTGGACCAGTGCACAAAGTGCATTTAGTGGACGTTGTTCCGATGGAGTGGTAGGGGCCATCACATTGGGTCACAGCACACTGGAAACTCAATAAGGAACTGAAGACACCCACTTCAAGAAGTCTGAGGAAGACTCCAGTCATATAAAATACAAAACCAAATCAAACCTAAACATCACTTAAGGCACACAAATGTACACAGCAGCCCCAGAAAGCCAAGCCAAGTAGTCTCCAAAAGTTTGGTGGTGGGTAGCTAGGTGGAGAGAGGCAGATCCAGGAGATTCCCAGGAGCTTGGGAGGGTGGGTGGTGTCCTCCTGGTGATTACTCCAGGGTTTGTTCAACTGCTTTTATGTGCCTTTTGTATGTATGCTTTTTCACAATAAAAGAGACATTTTAAAGAAAAAAAAGAGCCAATGATACTAGTCTATAAAAAGCTAACAAAGGCCAGACAGGGTTTTAACAAAGATATGGAGAAGAGGGGAGGAAGGTAAAAAATAGTCACAAATTATCAAAAGAAAAGGGATCAAATTTGGCTTCTGTCTTTAAAGTCATATTTTCCTTCATTTCCCTGTGGGCGAAAGTCTGACTAATTGATGGCTTTGTTTACAAAAAGACAAGTCAGGCTGTGAAAGGTGGGGTACAGGGCAGGGGTCTGGGAAAGGCCTGGGTCCTTGCAGGTAGGAGAGCTGGAGCAGGCCAAGCCAGGAGACCACCAGAGGGAGGAGTATGTCTGGGTTGCAGGGGGGCACTGGGTTCTGAGGAAACACTAGGTGGAAAGTGCTAAAGGGAAGAGGGACCCCAGGTGGAAGGCAGAGAGGCTGTCAGGAGCCCCGAGTCCTCACATGCTCACTGGTCCTTGTGGACCTTCAACGGGTGAGCTCATAAAATCACCAGGGAAATTCGCCCTTCAGGAGGAAGAGTCAGGTTTTTTCTCCTGAATAAAAGCTTCTTATACCCTGGGTAAGAGCTGGCCCTGCATATGCCATAACTGCCTCATTACCAACATAAGCAAGTAAGAAATTACAAGATGAATGTCCAGGATTTACAATCAACCTTGAGAAGAGAAACTATGTTGCTCTCACGCCAGCAGGGTGCTGAAGCCTCCTCCCTGGAAGGCAGGATGCTGGAAAGAAGAAACACCCCTGGGCAGGTGAGGAGAAACAGCCCTACTGGCAGCCAAGGCTGAGCTCACCGCTCTCCCTACCTGGCATGCCCACACCCTCCACGCAGCCCCAGACGGACAAGCGGCTTCACACCCCAGACCTCTCCCTCACTTTGTGGTCCTGGAGCTGGGGACTTCTCATCTGATTTCCCACCTTTATTCAAAATCCTGAATGGGCCCTGGCCAGGTGGCTCAATTAGTTAGAGCATCGTCCCGATACACCTGATTGTGGGTTCAATCCCAGGTCAGGGCACATACAAGAATTAACCAATGAATGCATAAATAAGTGGACCAACAAATAGATGCTTCTTTCTCTCTCCCTCTCTCTCTCTAAAATACATAAATAAATAAAATTGTAAATTATATCTTTTAAAAATGCAAGGGTAGTTCAATATTAAAACATCAATGCAATCCACTAAAAGAAAAAATTCTATATGATCATCTCACTAGATACTGGAAAATAAGTATCCTCTCTAATAGAGAGCGAATATGCAAATTGACCATCATGCCATCACAAAGAAGGCGGCGCCCACAGCGGAGGCCGAGTTCCCATAACGAGCCTTAACGAGCAATCAGCAGGGACCTAAGGCTGTGTGGCGCTGGGCCAGGGCAGGGGACCTGAAGTTGCGCCCCCAGCTCAGTGGGGCTTGAGAGGGGACCTCAGGCCATGCCCCCCGCCCAGCAGGGCTTGACAGGGGACCTGAGGCCGCACCCCCCACCCCAGTGCTGGGGGACCTGAGGCTGCGCCCCCCCACACAGCAGGGCTTGATAAGGGACCTGAGGCTGTGCCCGCCACCCGGCGGGGCTTGACAAGGGTGGGGCCAGCGAGGTCTGGATCTTGCCCAATGGGGATGGGGATGGCTGGGTCTGGGTCTCGCGCGATTTTGAGGCGCGCGGGTGGGCAGGGACTTGCCTCTGGGTCCCGTGGCGTGCCCCAGACTCTGACAGGAGGAAGATTTTCATATACATTTTACTAATTTTCTTTCATCTCTGACACTTCTATTATAGAGAAAGGGCAAATAGCAATATTAAAATATTTCCTCTAATGTACACAAATTTTGTGCACTGGTCCACTAGTAGTATTCAATAAAATTCAACATTTTGTGATTAAAAACTCTGATAAAGTAAACTTCTCTTGGCAGAGGACCATTCTATGGGAATGACCCCTCCCTAGCAAGCACTAAGAATGAGTTCACCCGTCTCCCCTCCCAGAGAACAAACTGGCCTTTAAGGGTTAAATGCCTCCCTTCGGGAGCACAAAGGTGGGATTTTAGGTGCTTTGCCAGGCCAGTGGGAAATAAACTTTGGGGTCCACCCCTCCTCAGTAGCCTCTCAAACCTTGGCTCAGTCCCTTTCACCACTGTCCAGTCCCTAAGTTGAGTTCAGGGGTCCAATACAGAGCCCACCTATGCTGAGAAACCCAGCAGAGGCTGAACTGCTGCGAGGAGGTGAGCAGTCCCTCAGAAAGGCCTGAACCAGGTTGTACCCTGTCTCTGGGCTCAAGCAGATACTCTCCTGCTTTCTTTGCCCTTTCTCTTTTTGATACAAGAGACTTTTTGCAAGGGAAGCCAAAAGACAGAGTCCTTTCTAGAAGAGATGAGGATACTTGTGAGTGAATGTGTGTGTGTTTACACGCTTGTGTTTGTAGGAGTTTAAGTGTGTGCATGCATCTGTGTGCATGTGAAACATAACTGTACATGAATGGGTATGGAGTGGGTGTATGTATAAGGTGTGAGTGTGGGTATAACTATGTGTGTGACTGTGAGCAATGTATATGTGAAGTATAAGTATGTGTATATGAGTGGGTGTATGAATGTGAAGTGTATTTAAGCATGTGCAAGCATGTGTGAATCTACATAGGTGTATGACGATAACTATGAGCATGCACGTGCATGCTCACACACGTGCTGAGCCTGGCGGGTCCCTGCCCCATGTCCATTCTCAGCCAGTGGGGTCACTGCTCCCCAGTGATCCGACCACTCCCTTCTCCCTGCCTGGGCACTGCCTCCTCAGGCCTTCCATAACTGCTTCGGGACACATCCCTGCCCCTGCCGCGTTCAGTCCATCAGAGTCCATCCAAACTGTGGACACCTCTTCCACTCCGACCTCAGTGCACAGAGCCCTGCCAGCACCACTCCAGGGGGCCCCCGAGTGCCCTGAACACACACATTGCGGGCTGCATTCCGGAGGGCCCGCCTCCCCGCTCCAGCACAGGGTGGCTATCAGGAGCTGAGGCTGGCAGGCTTCTCCTTGTCCTCAGAGCCGAGAGCTTGTGCTGTCCTGTCCACCTGCTGGTGTCCCTGACTAGACTGTGACTCTGAAGCAGGGACCCACTCTCCTGCTCAGCCCTGACTGAGGGGCTGGCCCAAGTGGACACTGGAGAATGCTTTTGGTGGGTGGGTGGAGATGGGTGGATTAATTTGTGCGGCCCAGCATGGGGCTAACAAAACATGGAATGAGTTATAAATGTTAGAATCCCTGGCTTGTGTGGCTCAGTTGGAGCGTTGTCCCATGCACCAGGAGGTCAAGGGTTCAATTCCCAGTCAGGGCACATACCTAGGTTGCAGATTCGATCCCCACTGGTGTGCATGTATGTGTGTGTGTGTGTGTGTGTGTGTGTGTGTGTGTGTGTCTGTCTGTCTGTCTCTCCTCTCTCCCATCTTCCTTCTCTCCCGTCCTCCCTCTCTCCCCTCCTCCCTCTCTAAAAATCAATTTTAAAAAAAAATGCAATGAAACTAGACCACCAAATTATACCATACACAAGAAAAAACTCAACATGGATAAAATGTAAGTCATGAAACCATAAGTATCCTAGAAAAAAAAACAGTAAAATCTCAAACATCTCACGTAGCAGTATTTTCACCAATACATTGCACAGGACAAGAGAAACAAAGGAAAAAAATTAACGAACGGGATTACATCAAACTAAAAAGCTTCTGCACAGCAAAAGAAACCATCAACAAAATGAAAAGGTAATAATAGTATGGGAAACCATATTCACCAATGATACATCTGATAAGGGTTTAATTTATAAAATATACAAAGAACTCATACAGCTCAACAAAAGGAAGGCAAACAATCCAATTAATGGCAAAGGACCTGAATAAACACTTCTCCAGAGAGGAAAAACAGATGGCCAACAGACACACGAAAAAAATGCTCATCAGAGAGCTGCAAATTAAAATGACAAATGAGTTATCACCTCACACCTGTCAGAATGGCTACCATCAACAAATCAATGAACGATAAATGCTGGCGAGGATGTGGAGGAAAGAGATCCCTCCTGCACTGCTGGTGGGAATGCAGACTGGTGCAGCCACTGTGGAGACCAGTATGGAATTTCCTCAAAAAATTAAAAATGGATTTATGAGCTGACCCAGCAATCCCACTTCTGGGAATATATCCTAAGAATCCCAAAACACCAATCAGAAAGAATAAATGCATCCCTATGTTCATAGGAGCATTATTTATAATAACTAAGATCTAGAAACTGCCCAAGTGCCCATCAGTAGATGAGTGGATAAAAAAGCTGTGGTACATAGTATTCCAAATGAAATACTATTCAGCTGTAAAAAAGAAGGATATCTTACCCTTTGCGACAGCATAGATGGACGTGGAGTATATTATGCTAAGCAAAGTAAGCCAGTTAGAGAAAGACAAATATCATATGATCTCACTTATAAGTGGAATCTGAAGAACAAAATAAACTAGGTGAATAAAATAAGGCCAGAGGTATGGATGCATGGAACAGAAAAACAGACTGCAGCCAGAGGGTGGGGTGAGGACAGAAGAGATTAATCAAAGAACATATATGTATATATCCATAACCCATGGACAAAGACAATAGCATGGGGAAGACCCCCTGGTGGGGCGGAAGCTGGGTGGAGGGGGGTAAAAAGGGAGAAAATGGGAGACATCTGCAATACTGTCAACAATAAAATAAATTTGTTTAAAAGACCACCCTAGCCAGTGTCCTCAGTGGTTAGAGGGTCAGCCCGCACACTGAAAGGTCACAGGTCTGATCCCCAGCCCTGGTCGGGGTGTGCAGGAGGCAACCAATCAATGTATCTCTCACATGTGGTTTCTCCCTCTCCCTCTCCCTCTTCCTCTCTCCCTTCTCCTCTCCCCCCTCCCTCCTTTCCACACGCTAAAAAAAAAAAAAAAGAAAGAAAGAAAAAGGAAAGAAAAATCAGTGGAAAAACTATCCTTAGGTGAGGATTAACAAAAAGAAAAAAGAAAGAAGACCCATAAAGGTGAGTGCCACCAACAGGGCCTCCATAGATGGAGAAACTTGCCTGAGGTCACCTGCAAGTCAGTGGCTAAACTGGGAGCCTCAGGTGGTCACAAATCCCAGTGCGAATCTACCCTTAGGCCTCATCTCACATGTCCTCCTTTCAGCCTCTCAGGCCTGGGGTTCTAGATGAAGGGGGTAGGGTGAAACAGAGACAGGCAGAAATACAGAGAGAAGCAGGCCCAAAGCCAAGCAGACAGGGATAGAGAGAAAGCAGAAAGGGTGGAGGCAGGCAGGGCTGGCCCAGCAGACCTCAGTCCCTCGGCTACTGAGGCAAATGGAAAGAGGAAACTGCATGTTCCGCAGGCCTGTCCCGTGCCAATGCCCCAATTTATCTGCACGCCCCTGAAATTAAGTAATTTCTTAGGGCTGCCTGCAGGGCCACCAGTGTGCAGCAAATGGCAGTGTGGCCATCAGCAGCCACTGCCAGAGCAAGCTCTAGAATCCTTGAAGTCCAAGGTCCAAGTTTTAACCTAGCTCTCCCCTTAGGCTGCTGGGTGGCTCAGAGCGTGTGGCCCCTGAGCAGCCATGCTTTTGTCTGCACATGAGCCCCATCACAGTAGCCACTTGGCAACACTGGAAGGACTCAAGGAGATGATGATCACAAATGTCAAACAACAGTTGAAAATACATGTTCAATATAAAAAAAAAAAACATTACTGGCGCCAGCTACTCTAAATCTCTCACAGTGCACCCAGCCAGTGGTTGAGTATCCACCTATGAACTAGGAGTTCACAGTTCCATTTCCGGTCAGAGCACATGCTCGGGTTGAGAGCTCAGTCTCCAGCAGGGGGTGTACAGAGGCAGTGATCACTGATTCTCATCACTGGTGTTTCTATCTCTCCCTCTCCCTTCCTCTCTAAAATCAATAAAAATATTTTTTAAAAAATAAGTAAATAAATTTCTCACAGCACCTCAAGTCTGCACATTCCTTTGTTCCCTCTGCCAGGCACTCTACTGCTTTTTAGCAAACTCCTATTCAGCCCTACAGACCCAGCTCAATATCCCCTCTTCCAGGAAACCTTGCATCAGAGTTTTCAGCTTCCTCTTTTGACCTCTCTACACTCTACACAGAGTTCCTGAACCTTCAGAAGTCACAGAAAAGTAAAAAAACAAGAGTTTTAGAGCAAACCCTCAGAGAATAACTCATTCTGCCCACATCCTCACCACTCCGGGTGAATACGGTTGGGTTGGAAATCAGGACCCCATCCATAGCCCTTACCACCTCTCTTCAACTCCCTATTCTCACATGAGCCACCCAGATGGTAAAGAGCTTCTATGACTCATAGCAGAACATTCTCACACTCTCTGCAGGATGGGTCCCCCATGTGAGATAGGGGCAGGGAAAATACACAGCCATTTCCTGGAACAGGCCAGAGATGCTATGGGGATCTCTGCCCACTTCTCCTGGTATGAGAACCCCAATTTTCCTCTGGGAGCCACCCTCTCTCACCCTCAGGCCATGTGGACTGTTGGATGGCCAAGAGAGTGACTGGTACAGTTATACCACCCAGCCATACCAGCCATGCTGAAGCTTCTGAGCTCAAAGGAGTGAGCCTGGACCTGCTGGGCCACCTGACCATCTCATGGCAGAGCTTATCTTACAATTACACAACATAGAGAATGCAGACACAGCCCTGATGGCATCTTCAGAGCCCCTGGATACAGCCAAGCCTGGAGCTAGTCCCCTGTATATTTTAATTCCATAATTATTTGCTTAAGTTGTACTTTCTATCACCTGCAACCAAAATAATCCTTAAAGCTATGACAAGAAAACAAGAACAACAACTGTGTTATTATGTCTGTTGCTGACTAGACTCCAAGAATGCTTGAGTTTCTGAAGTTACTAAACTTTGTCTGTATGGTGGACACCTCTTGGTCTGCAGCCTGCTTCACTGAATGCCTATTCTCAGAGAATGGATGGAGATAGCCCCTAAAGCCACACCAATATTGTGACTTGGTGACCAGCCCCTGGCCGCAGCTGATTAGCCCAGGGTGCCTGTTTAGCTGGGCCAATCAGAGCTTTTCCCCAGGAGTTTGATCTGGGAAATAAAAGAAAACATAGACCATTTCTAGTGGAAAACCCTTTGGGCCAGGACACCTCCCAGCTGAAGGCAGGCACATTTAAGTCATTTTGAGAAAATCAGCTAGAGGAAGTGCAGACAAAGAAAGAAGGGTATGAGGAGTCCCTAGCTGCAGCACTCCCTGGAGCCAGCATCCTTTCCTGATGATGCAGAGAAATCATAGTGAGGGTTGGGGCCAGGTCATGGATGCATGTGCTACTGTGCCATATGCTAAGGAAGGGCCACTCCTCCCACCCCACGCATGGGAAGCCACAGCCATTCCAAGGGGTGTACCTGGGTCAGGCACATCTGGCCTTGGGGTCTTGGTGGGGCATTTCAGGGATATGCAGCTAATGTCACCACAACCTTTCCATTCCCAGTAGTCCATTAAATGAGTTTCTTGCTCTCATGAAAGCATAAGATTGGGTATTCAGTTCAAGAAAACAAGTGGGGAGGGAGGGGGTATGATAAGAGGTCTAGAGAGAGCAAAGTTCCCTCACAACAGGTCCTGTAGCTAATTAAGGACATGTAGCTAATTAAGAACCTATAGCCAGTCGGCCATCACTGTGGGTGTTATTGTATTAACCAGAAAAAGTAATGTTAGTGAGCTTTGCTCACGCAAGCTCAGCAATTTACAGTGCACAAGGCACTTCCAAATTGGCCAAGCTTAGATGCCCACTTCACTCAAGCAGTGTACCCAGCCCAGAAATCCCCACAGCCAGCCCCCATTGTCCTCTCCTTCAGAGCTGGAGCCCAAACCTTAAGCCCCAGCCAGCCTGTTGCCCCATGTCACAGACCCCAGGCTGCAGGACACCCCAGGCTAAGCTGCCTTCCCCTCCAGAGCTCTGCACAGGCAGCACACAGGATGCAGAGCAGGGGACTATGAGTGGCGGCCCAGGTCCCCTTTTCCCCCATGAAAACAAGCACCAGCCACGACCTAAGAATCAGGGACTTAGTTTTGGAGAAGACATCTTCACAGTCCCACCCAGCAGGAAACATGCCAAGGAGGCGCAGAAAGCAGGAGATTCTGAGAAGAAGTGGTGTGTGATGACCCCAGAGGGGTCTTTCCAAGTGAGGCTAGATAGCCATGCTAGGTGAAGCCAGAACTCAGGGCAAGGCCTATGGTGAGTAAGGACCCTGTTCATCTTCTCTTTTAACTAGTCACAATCACAGAACCCTCAGGGCTGTGAACATGTCCCTGCCATTTGCCAACATTCCTTTTCAACCAAGAGAGGGCAGGTCAGTGGATAGAGCGTCAGCCTGGGGACTGAAGGGTCCCGGGTTCGATTCCGGTCAAGGGCACATGCTCAGGTTGCGGGCTGGATCCCCAGTAGGGGGCGTGCAGGAGGCAGCCAATCAATGGTCCTCTCATCATTGATGTTTCTATCTCTCTCCCTCTCCCTTCGCCGAAACCGGTTTGGCTCAGTGGATAGAGCGTCGGCCTGCGGACTCAAGGGTCCCGGGTTCGATTCCGGTCAAGGGCATGTACCTTGGTTGCGGGCACATCCCCAGTAGGGGGTGTGCAGGAGGCAGCTGATCGATGTTTCTCTCTCATCGATGTTTCTGACTCTCTATCCCTCTCTCTTCCTCTCTGTAAAAAATCAATAAAATATATTAAAAAAAAAAAAGAGAGGGCAGGACTCACTCGCTCAAGGCAGGGCAGGACTCACTCGCTCAAGGCTGGGCAGGGAACAAAAAGTGGCGAAAATTTGGTCCTACTTTGTAGCTATTTTCATGGGTATTGCTGATTCCAGACAAGAGAGCCTCATTTCTATCTACAGTTACGATAGCAGTTCTCCTTTTAAAATAAATATAAATCAGGGGAGGGATTTTTAAAAATATACTCGGTGTAATGTAAAGGCATGGGAAGTAGGACAATAGATGGAATTATGCTAATCATCACTTTATCAGAAGAGGAAGCCCATTGGATTCTTTTTCTTTAATATATTTTTATTGATTTCAGAGAGGAAGGGAGAGAGAAAGAGAATCACTGATAAGAATCACTGATTGCTCCTGCACACCCTCACTGGGAATCAAGCCCACAACCCAGGCATGTGCCCTAACAGGGAATCCAACTGCGACCTCCTGGTTCATAGGTCAATTCTCAACCACTGAGCCACGCCGGCTGGGCACCCATTGGATTCTTTCACAAGAAAGGACACAAGGGCCCCAGGGGCCCTGCCCTTATCAGCCCTGTAACCAGACAACAGCGGATGGGGATCCTGGGGTGTCCATCATCAGACAAGGTGGAAGAATTAATCTGCTATGAAGATACACAGGGGAATAGTTAAGAAACACTGATATGCTATGTCAGTACCAACTACCATGAGGACCAGGAAAGTTAAGAGTGTGGGGGACGCAGGGGTAAAGGAGGTAGTTTGGTGTGCTTTTGAGGGGTTGGCATGTGTCAAGACCACCTGTTTACTGAGCTGGCCCTGATCCTCCCCATCCTGCCTCCACAAGGTCCCCACTCTGCCTGTCCAGTGCATTCCCCAGCAGGCTACACTCTCCTGCTCAAAACCCTCCCCTGCCTATCACTCCAACAATAGGCCACAGGTCCCTGGGGTGCTGGAGAAGTGTCCTCAGGGGTCCCAAGAGTTCTCTACCAGAATATTTTTTCAATATTGTGTTTTCATTGTGAGGAGAATCTAAGAATAGAATTTTCTGGATCACCAAAAGCTCACTTAGTGACCAAATACATGGCTGGAAATTTAGGGCCTTGATGAAGGACCCAGGCTGAGGAAGAAAGAATGCTGGGAGGCTTCTCAAGAACTGGTGTGTCCCGTTCACTGCAGCACCATTTATAATAGCCAAGCTATGGAAGCAACCTAAGTGTCCATCAATAGTCGGATGGATAAAGAAGAAGTGTTGCATCCTATCTAATAAAGAGGGAATATGCTAATTGACCCTCACGCCATTGCAAAGATGGCGGCGCCCACAGCCAATAAGGAGAGAATATGTAATTGACTGCCACGCCCTCAAAGATGGCAGTGCCCACAGCCACAAGATGGCAGCACCCAGTCCCCTCAGCCCCCCAGCTGCCCAGGGCCGGCCCGAGGCTCAGGTAACCAGGGCCGGCCGAGGCTTGAGCTGCCGGCAGTGACAGCAGCAGAGGTGTGATAGGGCGTTGCCTTCCCCTTATCGCTGGGTCGCCTCCCACCCCTGAGGGCTCCCAGACTGTGAGAGGGGGCAGGCTGGGCTGAGGGACCCCCCTCCAGTGCATGAATTCTCATGCACCAGGCCTCTAGTATATATATAAAGAAATATGACTAGGCCATAAAAAAGAATGAAATCTTGCCATCTACAACAAGAAGGACGTACCTAGAAGGCATTGTACTGAGTGAAATGTTAAAGAAAGACAAATGCCACATGATTTCACTTATATGTGGAATTTACAAAACAAAATAAACAAACAAGCACAACAGAAACAAACTCATAGATACAGAGAACATCTTGACAGTTGTCAGATGGGGGTGACTGGGGATGAAAAAGGTGAAGAGATTAAGAAGTACAGATTAGCCCTGGCTGGGTAGCTCAGTTGGTTAGAGCACTGTCCCAGTATGCCAAGATTGCAGGTTTGATCCCTGATCAGGGTGTTACTGGACAGGGGACCTGGCCCTGAACAGGTCTGCCTAGGACCAGCCAATAGTGTATGGGTTCTTCACTTTGTGAAGGAAAAATTTTACAACACAAGTCCAGGTGATTATGAGGGTATGTTTATTAGACAGTAAAAACAAGGAAGGGCTAAGGATAGAAGAAGCAACAGGAGAGCTAAGCTGGCTTCTTGGCTCACTGGGAAGTCAGAGAAAAAGGGCCTTGGAAACAGGTTCGGGGAATTAGCCCAGGATGAGCTGCTGCCGCGCACTGCTCCCCTGATTACAAGTCTCAAGGGGACCCTTATAGTTAGGAGATGCGTACCTGTGGGGAAAAAGAGGGGGAAGGGAAAGGTGTGGGCACTGGGTCATTTGTTTGGGAGCTTTTATCTCTCTTTTGCAGGGGGAAATTTTAGGAAAGGATCAGGGGAGGGTTTCAGCAGAATACGCATCAGTTGTCCAGGTGTGCTCCTCCAGGGTAATTGTCTCTACTGATTGGCCAGCGCCAGGGCAGGGGTCATTGGATCACTGATCATCCCAGCTGGTCCTGGCATCGCCCACCTGATTTTGCTGCTTTTCTGGGCCTGGAGCTGAAATACAACTGGGCCTAGATGTTATCCCTAGGGAGGTGATCTGTATCTGGTTGAAAATTGGTTGGCTGGTTTGTTCAGTGACCTATCTCAGTTTCCCCAATTCTACTTGCCAAGAAATTTTCCTAGCATCTTAGTATCCTGCTTCAAGGGCACGTATAAAAATCAATCAACCAATGAATGCATCAATAAGTGGAACAACAAATAGAGGTTTCTTTCTCTCCTTTCCTCTCCATCTAAAATCAGAAAATAAGCATTTTTTTAAAGAAGTGCAGATCAGTAGTTACAGAACAGTCATGGGGATGTAAAGTACAGCATAGGGAATATAGTCAACAATATTGTAATAGCTATGTATGGTGTCAGGTGGGTACTAGGGTTATCAGGGTGACCACTTAGTAAGTTATATAAATATCTAATCACTGTATTGTACACCTGAAACTAATAAATATAATGTTGTACATCAACTGTAATTTAAAAAATCAAAAATAGAAGAACTGGTGTGCCCCGACCACAGTGCCCAGGGCTGGCCCCAGTGCACACAATGCACCTCAGTGATCAGAACAGAGAAGTGTAAGAGGACAGGACGGCCCACCTCACCTCCCACCCACATCTTCAAAAGAAGCCAGGTTTTCTCCTGTCACTGTGTCTCCCTCACACTACTTTCACATTACAGTGCCAATAACACCTCCTCCAAGAAGCCCTCCCTGCTGACCACACCCGGTTCAGCTGAATGTCCCCTCCCCACCATCCAGGACCTCTGTGGTCTCCTGCAGGACAGCCCTGGCAAAAGCATTTCAGAACCTAGAAAACATGTTAATTAAGCACTGTATACTTGCCAAGCCATGCCTGGGGCTTTCCATACATCCTTCAGACTTCATGCCAACCCTACTAGGTGGGCACTACCACCAGGTCCCTTTAACAGATTGAGAATCTGAGACCGGGAGAGAAAATCCTCACTTTCCAGGGTCATGAGACTCAGGCCAGGCAGGCACACTAGTACTCCCTGTGCTATAGCCCATGGACATAGGCAATATCTGGCTGGGCCTTCACCCACGGCCCTCTTCCCACATTTCAGGCCATTCCTGGGGACTAAATGATAGCAGAGCCAGTAGGGCTGTTTCCAATTCACAGACGAGAAAAATGAGGACTTATGAGGAGAGGGGGCCTAAAGTGCAGGGTCTATGTGAAGGCAAAGGCATCCTATGCCTAAAAGCAGCCGTCACACTCCCTAGGCACATGGCTCCCACCCCCTTAGTCAGGCAGAGACTCCCAGAGGCCCCTGGCCCAGCCAGGGCAGGCACGCAGCACCACTTCCGCACCAGCACTGTGACGGGCGAGGTCACTCTGGCCTACAATACAGCCCCTGCACAAAAAGCGGGGCTCCCCACCCTCAAGGAAGGAAATAACCTTTCCTCAATTAGTACTTTCATTGCCGCAATCTCCATATGTGAGAAGACAGAGGCATTTTTGCAATGTTTCCAAATCCCAATGGTGAGGACAATGGTGTACAATGACGCATGGCTTGACCTGACAGGGGTGCTGGGAGGGGACCAGCCTGGAGAAGTTGAGTCAGTGGTGTGTACGTGCCAGTGGTACCCTGTAATCAAGGGGTGGCCCGCCTGGGGCAGGACCTAGAGATGGACAGACCTGGCTCCCACTCCAGTTCTTCTTCCTCCCACTTCCCCTCCCACCTACAACTCCAAAAGAAGCCAGGGTTTCTCCTGTCACTGTGTCTCCCTCACACTACTTTCACATTACAGTGCCAGTAACACCTCCTCCAGGAAGCCCCCCCTGCTGACCACTCCCGGTTCAACTGAATTCTCCCCCCTCCCCCATCCAGGACCTCTGTGCTCTCCTCCAGGACAGCCCTGGCAAAAGCATTTCAGAACCACATGTATGAGTCCCTGCAGCCTTCAGGATGGCCATGGGAAGGACCATGGGCTGGCCCACACTAGAGGCTACTGCTAGAGCTGTGTGTGAGAAAGAGAACCCAAGGCCTTGGTCACATGTCCCTGGCATGGATGCCACTAACCAGAAACCCCAATCCCACAGCCTTCCCTGGCTGCTCCCAATAAGGCATGGTCAGGGTTGCTAACCCTCTGGGAGGAAGGCCACAACTCCACAACTCCCCACTACCCCGTAAGGACCGGATGTAGGCCCCACCCTCTCCCCATACCCAGAAGGGGCTGGAGGGAAGCTTTAAAATCCCCTTCAGACCTCACCTCTCTGGGAATTGTGTCCCCATCACACCCAGAATACAATCAAAACCCCAGATCAGGCCCATCCCGATCGCCCTTCTTGTTCACGGGGATCTTTTCAACCAGCCTCTCTGGGTCACTTGCACCTGCGATATCCTGGGCCTGATTGTCCCCACTGCACCCCGGGCCTGCTCTGCTGGCCTCCTCTGGCATGCTCCCTAAACGGCCTGCGCCCCACCCCACCACCAGGCCAGCTTGTCTGCTCTACCTCAAAGGCATGGAGGCACAGAAAGCACCCACTGGGCTCCCATCTGTGTTGCCCACCAGAAAGCAGGCTCTTTGGATGCAGAAGACATTGCCTTGGTCACTGTTTTATCACCAACACTAAAAACAGTGACCAGCACCCAGTAGGTTCTCAATAAATATCTGCTGAATAAAGGAATGAGTGGTCTCATTTCCTCTTTCCAAAAACCCTGAGGGATATAAGTATGGCAACCGTTTTACAGATAAGAGAATTGAGGCTCAGAGGGTGAGTCACTGGCCCAAGGGAACACGGTCTGTGATTGGCAGAACTGGATCTGAATCTCGTAAGGTGCCAAAGCAGGGACCTCTTCTGTACCCGCTGCCCCTGCTCTGGCCCCATCGGGTCTGGATCTGTCCCGTTTCCTGGTCAGCAGAAGGCGGAAACAGGCTCCTGACAGAATGGTCAGTGCTGCAGTGCCCACCCCAGGAAGAGCCAGTGGTCAAATCACCAAGGGAAACACACCCACAGGAAAAGGGAGAGAGAGAAAGGGTGGGTTTTTCTTTTGACCATTTGCCAAACCCTACAAAAAGTGACTTTGTTACCATCTCATTTTAATCAAGTGGAAACTTTTGTATACCAAGCCAAGAAGAAGTCAGTCTGCTCCACCAGATCATAAAGCAGGGGATTTAAAAGCCATCCTCAAACACTTAGCTCAGTTGGTTAGAGCCTCCACACGCCAAGGTTGCAGGTTTGATCCCTGGTCAAGGCACATGTGGGGATCAACCAGTGAATGCATAAATAAGTGGAACAACAAATCCGTGTTTCGCTCTCAAATCTATTTTTTTTTAATATTTTATTGATTTTTTACGGAGAGGGATAGAGAGCTAGAAACATCGATGAGGGAGAAACATCGATCAGCTGCCTCTTGCACACCCCCTACTGGGGATGTGCCCGCAACCAAGGGACATGCCCTTGACCGGAATCGAACCCGGGACCCTTGAGTCCGCAGGCCGACGCTCTATCCACTGAGCCAAACCGGCCAGGGAAAATCTATTTTTTTTTAAACTCACCAATGAACAGTCACCCGCCAACTGCCCAGTTGTTCTGAATGCTTTTGAATTTGACGTAGTGTTTTGAACAGGCAATGCAATCACATCGTTCAAAAACTAGAAAACAGAAAAGACACGGAGGGAAATGTCACCTCACCTTTGTCCCCCACCTGCCCCACAGCCCAGGAAGCCACAGGTAACCACAACATGCTCCTGTGTCTCCTCCAACTGACTCCTCCGTCCGAGCAAACCTGTGCCTACGTGTCTTATTTTGCACGAGGTACCATGATTTACACACCATCAGCACCTGTAGTGAGACGTGCGTGTGAAGTCACGTGTGTAGCAGGCGAGTGCGCTGGCGGGGCCCGCACACGCCCGGAGCACAGCTGACTGGCCCAGAGGCACGCGCCCCAGGAGCCCGGAGGCCCGCGGCACGAAGCGTGAGCGCACCAGGGGCGGGGTGCGGGAGGCGAGGGGCGGCCCGAGCTCGGGGGGCAGCTCGGGGGGCGACGCGGGCCTGAGCGCGCCGAGGCCAGGGGAATGGTGTGCCAGAGGGTGGCGGGTGCGCCCGCGCACGGGGCTTCCCGCACAGAGCGCGTCGTGCGGCAGAGGGTGCGGGGGGCTGCGGGTGCGTGAAGGCAGGGTGTGCCTGGCCGAGGGTTCCAGGCTTCCCCTCGGGCCCGGGCCTCGCGACCGGGGGGACAGCGGGGGCCGCGGGGTCAGAGGGACGGGGCGCCGGTAACGGCGGGCGCCGCACAGGAGGGCGGCGGGGCCTGGCGGGTGGGACCCTGCCGGGAGCGAGCCCACCACCCGGCGCCCGCATCCCTCCCAGGGCCCCGCGCGCGGCGTGCGCGTCCGGCCGGCGGGCCGGCGCTCAGAGCGCGGCCGTGGGGCCGCCGCGCCGTCGGGGCGTCCGAGCGCCCAGAGCGCCGAGCGGCGGCTGGCGAGGGCGCCGGGGCCGGCGGGGTCCTGTGCACTCACCGCGGGGCGCTACGCTCGTCCGTCCGTCGGCGTGTCTGTCCGCCGGGCCGTCGGCGCGTCCGGAGCTGGGCGCGAGGCGGGGCGGAGGCTCCGAGGGGCGGGCCGAGCCGGCTCTCGGAGGTGGGGAGGCTGCTCCGCCTCCGGGGCGGGGTCTCGGCCGGCCGGGGTGGCGGGTGGGCCACCCAGTGCTGCTCGCTCCGAGCCGAGCCGAGGTGTGCAAACCGGGGCCAGGGGTGGCGGGGCTGCGCGTTTGCCAAGCACCGCGACCCTTACCTGCACCCCCTCGCCCCGCCTGGTCTAAATTCTGAGATCCACATTTCCCACCGTTGCCTTCATCTGGGGGACGTGGTTCCAGCCACCTCAGCTGGCGTGACCCTCCGTGTCCCCACCTGGAAGATGGGCTCGGAGCTCTGGGCGGTTGGGAGGACCTGAAGGGCCTGGATGCGACACTGCCAAGAGGCAGGCCAGCTTGGCCCAGGCTCGGGATGCCCGGGGTCCCGCGCCACTGGCCTGCTGGCACTTAAAACCGCGACTGCACGTCCTCAGCCACATGGTTTCCAGCCCCCAGCTTTGAGACTAAGTTTGTCAGTTTTCCCAGCCCACACATGTGACCGCAACCACTGCCTAGACCTCTCTGAGCCCAGCCTCCTCATCTCTTGAAAGGGTTAACCCCTGGCTGTTGATGGGGAGACCTAGAGCGCCACCTGCCATGTCCTCAGCAAGGGCCCACCCAACAGGTGGTGAACAGCTTGCAAGTTGTGGCTCAAAACATGAATTACTGTGACTCTACTCCTACAATCCACCCAGGGTTGGCATCCCATGGTCTGGTACCCACTCACCCTGTTTGGCAGACTAGGAGCCTGTGCCTGCTAAGAGGCCCTATGGGGAGCGGGCAGTTGGCAAGGGACTACTTCGCAGGCCCTTTCCCCTAACCAGGGGCTCAAAACCCCACCCCAAAACCTACACAAGCAAAATCCAGCACTGCCAGCGCAAACACTGTCCCCAGAGCAGCCCAGTGGGCCCTGCAGGCCTGCACAGAGCCCCCTCCCCTCAATCAACTTAAGAGTCCCAGAGTCAGGCCCAAAGAGAGTCAGGACCCTGGAATTCTGCCTTTCCATCCATCTGCTACTCTCTGTTTGCCATCTTCTGTCTTTGTCTACTTATTGTAGTGAATTTCACATCGGGTTAGCAGGCAGCCTGGGGTGACAGAAGACACCTGTGTCACTCACCTGGGCAACTCACTACCCGCTGATATGGTTCCCTTCCCTGAAGCAAGTTCCTGAAGCCTAGAGAAGCGATAACAGATGATGTGGCCTCACAGCAGCCTGCTGAGCCCAAAGCCAGACAGCTTTCCAGGAGATAAAGTGGAGACATGTTGCCAGTCTTCTGTTATCTGAGCCGGAGACGCAGTCAAGGCAGCCATGCCCCGGGAGCCCTGCCAGGACTGTTATCACAGACACAGTGCACATCACCCACCAGGAATTTGCAGCCCGGATCGGGCTGAGATGCAGTTGGAGGAAGTTCTAGGCTGATAAAGTCTGAGTCAGAATGCTCAGAGTGGGCAGCAAAGCTATTCACATTAGCAACAATCTCACCAGCCCCTGGGCATTGTGGCACCAGGACTGGCAGTCATGGGCTCACCTGCACCACCTAGCAACCCGATGGGGAGGAGAAGGCTCACTGGGCTGTTTGGGTCTGCACCCTTGCTGAGTAGCCTTGGGGAGGTCACTGCACCTCCTCTGGCATCTGAGAAATGAGAATAACAATAATAATCACCCCATCCTACCTAATAAAATAATCCTACCTAATAAAATAGTAATATGCAAATTGACCACACCTTCGCTACACCCAAGCCCCCCCAGCCAAAGCCACGCCCACCAGCCAATCAGGGCAAGTATGCAAATTACCCAACAAAGATGGCGGCTAATTTGCATATTCTGAGGAAGGGAGGAGTGAATACTGAAGACAACTTAGAAGGAAGAGGGAGGAAAAGCGGAAAGCAAGGTGGCTGCCAGAGGGAAAGCCCGGGCGGGGCAGAGCGGGGCGGAGGGGGGCGGCCGGCAGCGGAACGCAGGTGCAGGCGGGGGTGGGGGCCGCAACGTCAATGGCAGCGGCAGCACACGCGGCCCCCCCGGCTGCTTGCAGGATTCTTCCTGCAAATGGGCTACTAGTATAACAATAGCATGGGGTTTAGAAGCAGGGCCTCTATAGCCAGGTGGCCTTGGTTTAAAGCCACATACCCCTGGGTGACATTGAGCCTTAGTGGCCTCCTCTATAAAATAGTTTCTGCCTCAAAGGATGTTTTGAAGATGTTTAGAGCAGAGTCTGGCACATGATAAGCCCTGGATTAAATGTATATTGTTGTTGTTGCTGCTGCTGCTATTGTTGTTATCTTCACCCAGATTAAACCAACTTGAGTCAGCAACGGCACCCAAAATATCCCTGAACACCTGGGTGCAGACAGCATGGGGGCTGCCCTCTCCTTGAATGGTGATCCCGGACTTCCCGCCAGAACTTGCCCTGCTGCCGCCTCTGAGGGCTGCTACGGCACCCCACCCTCCAAGAGCGGCTCCGCACTGGGCCTGCTTCCCCGCAGCTCCGGCCTCCCATTGAGCACCTGTTGCAGGCACACTGACTGGACAGAAGGGCGGCTATCTGTCCTGGGCTGCAAACGATGCTACGAAATAAGTGGGCCCAGCAAAACTCTGGAATATTCCACAGTATGGGAAAGATATTTCAAAAAGATGGGCAGTGATTTTCAGGCAGAGGTGGGGTACCACCTGCCATCCTGCTCCTCAACAAACCCTGGCAGCACCACCCAGACCCAGGCTTTAGAACATGGCCATCCTTAGAATCATGTGGGACTTTTGTTTGAAACATCTATGCTTGACTCCAGAACCATTAAACCTGAGTCTCCAGAGGGGTGCAGCTGGGCATTAATGGTTTTTAGAGTCCCAGTTGACTATAAGGTACTACCAAGTTTGGAAGCACACTTGTTCAAGCCCTCCTCTGTCCTCCTAGCTTGTCCCTCCCCGGGGTGAAGGGTCTGGGAGAACAAGGGCATGTGCCCACCTGGACTCATGATGCCTCATTCCAGGCCCTGGAATTCCCTACAGTGGGAGGAAAAGCGCTCTGATAAATCTAGCAAGTTTAGTGTCTGAAAGTAACTCACAGGATGACCTGATCATAGATTCCCAATTGGACAGGCCATGGGGAGCAGGCCTATAACTTTAGTAAAAAGCTTATCTTATCCTTAAGCAAGCCCTGTCGGTTGTTTCTGTGCCTCCACGTTCACACTCCTTCGCGATGCCTTTCTCAGAGCCCTCAGAAGCATAGCCACCGTCAAGGCAGCACGTGAACTACCAAGCAAAGTAGAGGTAGGCTCACAGATAGAGAGCAGGCAGATGGCTCTGGAGGGGAAGTGGGTTGGGCGGGGGGCATGGAGGGATTGAGCAAAAAAGAAAAAAAAAAGAGAATTCATGGATGTGGATAATAGTGTGGTGATTGCGGGTGAGGGAGTGGAGATGGAAGAGGGTATAGGAGGGATAAATGGTGATGGAAAAATAAAATAAAATAAAATAAATAAAATACATCATCTTGTTAACTACTCTGCAACTCAGTCCCCACCTTGCTTTTTCCCACCTCCATGTAGTCTTCCTTAGTTCCCGCATAAATCCCAAATGCATAAAAGAAACTACAAACTATCATCATGGAGAATATTTGAGATCTTGCTCTCCGGCATATGTTGTCAGTTATAAAAATTCTCTACATGTTTGGATGTCTCTTACGTTTCTTACATTGACACTGCTCAAACTGCCCTGAGCACAGGATCTATGTGGGCCTCTTTTCTGGTCCCTACCCTCAGGAGTAGGTGGCACCACTGTGGACACATCCCAGGCCTGAGGGGTGGCCAAAGGCAGCTGATGGCTAGTGGTGTGAATGGAGCTCAGACATGTGGGCACACAGTCAGTCCTTGGAAACTAGGTCTGGCCCTCTCTGGTCTGAATCTCACTCACCTCTCCAGCCTCTTTATCCACACACACTCCTGTCCTTAACCCCCAGCATCTTACTCTTCAACCCAATAAGAAGCTGATTATACACCAGGAACTTCCCCACGCCGCTGCCTTTCCACCCACCATGGATGCTGTTCCACTTAGGGCAGAAACTACTCACCTCCCACTATTCATGTCAGAAACGTAACTACAGGAACTGTGCACAGACCCAGGACTGCCCAGCTGGGACTACATTCCCAGTCTCCCTGGAAGCCATTGAATGGGAGCAGAAGTGACGTAGTCTGCCCCTTCCCACTGGCTACAGCGAGGACCTGGCTGTGGACATGGAGCTTGAGTAGCCACCTGGTAGACTCCTGGGTGGAAGGATTCCCTGAGCCTCCTGGAGCCATCATACCTGTCCTGGACCTTCACATGAAAGAGAAATAAGCTTTCAAATATGCTGAGCCATTGTCTTTTAGGATCTCTTTGTTATAGCAGCTTAAATTATACCTAACTATTAACCTCCATCCCACTTAGGTTAGCTATCTCCAAAATTCTGCTAAGCAGCTGTAGCACACATCTTGCACCATCGGCACAGGAGCTCGGGTTCAGAACCCTTGGGAAGACTGGTGCAGTCTACACCTGTGGCTTCTACCCATCCGCATCCCCTGCTGCAGCTACCGGCCTGAGTCTCCTCTGCAGAACCCTCTTCTCTCCCTTCTGGATCCATGTGGTTCCTTCAATGGAGCTTATCCTCCCCTCCTCCTGGGTGTGGCCTGCTAGAGTATTCCACCCAGTGAAGGGCTTGTGACTCAAGGGAGGGAACCTCTTTATTTAAGGCCCACTGTGGGTATGATCCTGTGGCTTGCAGGCTACCTCCTAGGGAAACCTGCTGAGAATGAAGCCAGTTCAAAGGAAAGCAGAGCTGAGAGGAAGAGGAGGGGGCGGGGGAGGAGGAGGAGGAGGGGAGAGATGGAGGGAGAGCTTTCTGATGACCTAACATTTAAGCACCTGATTATACCTTGGCTGGAAACCCACCCCTGGATTTTTCAGTTACAAGGGCCAATAAATTCTCTACAGATTTGGAGTTTTATTATTCACAACTGAGAGTCTTTGCTAATGTGTTTCATTGATGCAACATTACCTACCGAATCTGGAGCCTGCACTTCCCAGGCCCTCTTTGGACACAGGTGAGCAATCAAGGATCATCGCTTTATGACGCCCGGACTCTACCCAAGAGCTTTGCCTTAAATAAATGGGACAATGATTGGAATGAAAATAAACTTCTGTTTGTTAATGCCCAGCATTTTAATAGACACCCTACATTGATTAATCCATTTAATTCTAAAAACAATCCTAGAGGTGCTAGATATTATTGCTCCATTTTACAGACAAAGAAACTGAGGTTCAGTGACATAGAGGGCCCCAGTCCAGAGCAGTGTGACTGCAGAGTCTCCACACTTTTCCCTGCCCTTGCAGAGAACACAATGGAGCACACTGTAGGAGGCAGCGGGTTTACCATGCCCAGGGTTTGTGAACAGGGACTGGGTGACCCCCTGGCAGATGGAATGGGGTGTGTGGAGAAAGGGGATAGGGGGAAACATTACAATTTCTTTTCATGCTGGGGTTTCTCTACACTTTCCCAAACTCTCTGCTTATTCCTGGAGAGCTGCCCGGGCTGATGCCTCCCATCTGGGAATGATTAACTCCTACCTCCTATGGCCCAGCACGTTCATGACTCACCCCCAGCCCAGCCCTCGCCTGGTGTGATGAAATTTCTGGCACTTCAGAAAAGTTCTGGTCACCCTGGACAAGACTGGTCCCAGCCTTGCTGTTCAGTACAGCTTCCCTGGCTTGGGGAGGGAGGGAGACTGAGGGGCCAGGGGTGTTGACCTCAGGGGCTGGAACTTCACTAGTGGGCTGGAGAACTAGGCTGAAGGTTCTCAGAGCCTGTCCCTGCTGGAGCAGGCCAGAGAGGGAAGGGGTGAGCCTATGGCACACTGTGAGACCCTAAGGAGCTAAAGGGCCCGGACAGCAAAAGTAGCCCAGAGACAGGGAGCCTGGTCCCAGCAGTCCTCCTGCCCATTCTGAGCCTCGGTTTTCCCATCTGTGAAATGGGAGGGGTTGACACTAATTTAATTTAATTTATTTATTTTTAAATCTTCACCTGAGTATATTTTTCCATTGATTTTTAGAGAGAGTGGAAGGGAGGCGGAGAGACAGAAGGGGAGAAAAATTGATGTGAGATATGCCGATTGGTTGCCTCCTGCATGCGCCCCGACTGGGACAGGGATCGAGCCTGCAGCCGAGGCCCATGCCCTTGACACTTCAGTCCTCCAGTCGACACTCTATCAACTGAGCCACATTGGCTGGGGCTGACTCTGGTTTTAATAAGTAAGTTAGGAAATCTTACCGAATAATAGACAAACATGTAAATTGACTGTACCTTCACTGTGCCCATAGCCAATCAGAGTGACTATGCAAATTAACCCAAAAAAGATGGCAGTTAATTTGCATGCATAGGCACCCAGCGCCTGTGTCCCAGGAACATCCTGGCACCCAGGTCACTGTGAGGTAAGGCCTGGGCAGGAGCAGACCCCCTGTGATCAATAGCAGGGAGCTGGGGGTCTGCTTTTGGCCTGGGCAGGAGCGGACCCCCTGTGATCGATCGCCTAGGCAGGAGCGGACCCCCTGCGATCGATTGCAGGGAGCTGGGGGCCTGCTTTAGGCCTAGGAAGGAGCGGACCCCCTGTGATCGATCACAGGGAGTTGGGGGTCTGCTCCTGCACCAGGCTGGCTTTTGGCCTGGGCAGGAGAGGACCCCCTGCGATCGATCACCTAAGCAGGAGCGGACCCCCTGCAATCGATCGCAGGGAGCTGGGGGTCCACTCCTGATCGCAGGGAGCTGGGGGTCCACTCCTGCCCAAGAGGCTTTCAGCCTGGGCAGGCCTGGGCAGGGGCAGAGCTGGCGATCAGAGGGAGCTGGAGGGCCCCTGCCCAGGCCTAAAGCTTCATTGGTGTGAACTATAGAGGAAACACCTTTTCTGACTGCACATTGGCTAAGCTTCCTGTATGCCACTGGTAATATTCTTAGTAACTTGGGTAATAAGAATCCAAAAAGGTGATCTAGGGTTTTTCCACCACACTTCTGGAGAAAAAAATGAAGGTCCGCTGCTGGAGGGCTAAGAAATGTCATATCCTGCCCTAGCCAGTTTGACTCAGTGGATAGAGCCTCGGCCTGCCCACAGCAGGGTCTGGGTTTGATTCTGATCAAGGGCATGTACCTAGGTTGCAGGCACCTCCCTGGCCGGGGCCCAAATCAGGGCTCATGCAGGAGGCAACCAATCAAAGTGTTCCTCTCACTTTGATGTTTCTCTCTGTCTTTCCCTTTCTCTTCCACATTCTCTAAAAGTCAATGGAAACATATCCTCAGGTGAGGATAAAAAAGAAAGAAAGAAAGAAATGCATATCCTATGAAAGACACATCTTGAAAATGCCTAAAGAAAGTTGTCATTTTTTCTTGGTGAAGGGACTGGAGTCGGGTTGATGAAAACACCTTGGTGGCTGTGGTGACTGGCAGTGGCTGCAGCAGCAGGGTGATGGGGCTGGTGCCTTCCCCTGATCAGCCCGGTTGCCTCCTACAAAGGGAGGCCAGACTGCGGCTTAGGTCCGCTCCCCATGGGGCGTGGGCCTACGGCGTCAGTAGGACATCCCCTGAGGGTTCCTAGTATGTGAGAGGGGACAGGTTGGGCTGAGGGACCCCCAACCCCCAGTGCACGAATTTTGTGCACTGGGCCCCTAGTACAATAATAAAACATTCAACACCAGCAAGTCTACCTCCACAAGAGAATTTCTTCCAACCACTGTTGTCATATATGTATATATGCACACATGAATGTATCTATGTATGCCCACAATCAGATTCTAACAAATACGTTTATGCTACCTTTTTATTAGGTATATATTGGCCATTTTCTAAATCAAAATATATGTATAACTACATACAACAGTCAATAGCTGTCCAGCATTTGACTGTCTGCTATAACCAGTTATTTCTCTGATCCTCCATTGATCATTTCCAATTTTCTT
The DNA here is from genome assembly GCA_025583905.1 of Ia io. Taxonomy (NCBI): domain Eukaryota; kingdom Metazoa; phylum Chordata; class Mammalia; order Chiroptera; family Vespertilionidae; genus Ia; species Ia io. Next base: position 104,028,687 of record JAJQQW010000004.1, on the reverse strand, counting down.
TAGTATAATAAATGATTTGAAGAATATTTTTGGCCTTGGCAGGTGGCTCGGTTGGTTGGAACATCGCTCTATGCATCAAAAGTTGTGGGTTCAATCCCCGGTCAGGGCAATCGATCAGTTTATTTCTCATATCAATGTTTCCCTTTCTCTCTCCCTTCCTCTCTTTCTAAAATTAAAAAAGAAATCTATTTTTGAATCTATATTTTTGGGTACTTTTCTACCTCCAAGAAAATGTAAGGGCAAAAGGCTTATACACCTTTAAATGCTTTTTAGCAAGGCCCCCAGGAAGTTGTACAAATCAAGCATGGATGATGCCCTAGCTGGATAGCTAAGCTGGTTATAGCATCGTCCCCATATGCCAAGGTTGCAGGTTCAATCCTTGGTCAGGGCATATACAAGAATCAACCAATCTATATACACTGAGTGGCCAGATTATTATGATCTCTGAACACATAATATTCTGGCCACTCAGTGTGTGTGTGTGTGTGTGTGTGTGTGTGTGTGTGTGTGTGTGTGGCCCGGTGCATGAATTCTTGCATGGGTGAGGTCTGGCCAGCCTGGTTGAGGGGACAATTTGCATATTAGCCTTTTATTAAATAGGATATACACCGAGTGGCCAGATTGTTATGCGTTCAGAGATCATAATAATCTGGCCACTCAGTGTATATAAAAGCCTAAGCAACCGTTCCAGCAGAATGACCAGAACGACTGGTCGCTATGATATGCACTGACCACCAGGGGGATAGACGCTCCATTCAGGAGCTGCCCCCTGGTGGTCAGTGCACTTCCTCAGGGGGAGCACTGCTCTCAGCCAGAAGCCGGGCTTACAGGTGGCAGCACTACCGAGCGGCAGCAGCAGGCGCAGCAGGCCGGGATGAGAGCAAGTGGCATGGGGCCCGGCCCTGATGTGGGCTCCTCCCTGGATGCCTGCCACTTGGCACACTGCTACATCCCCTGAGGGGTCCCGGACTGAGAGAGGGATGTCCGACTGCCGGCTTAGCCCTGATCCCAGTGCCGTTCTCTATAGAAGGCAGTCAAGTCTGAACAACTCAGTGACTCAAGGAAGTGCAGGGAACTCAGTGAGCCTGCCTCTGCGCTTGACTCACCTACTCGATGGAGTTCACAGGACAGACTGTGGTGGCCCAGCCCATGCACGTGCAGCAGCTGCTGAAGCTCAAGCAGCAGGCCACGCAGCAGCAGAAGGCCATCTAGCCACAAGCCAGCAGGTGGACATCACCGGAGGGGTCCCGGACTGCAAGAGGGTGCAAGCCGGGCTGAGGGACCTCCCCCCTACCCCCCAGTGCACAAATTTCATGCATAAATAAGTGGAACAACAAATCTCTCTCTCTCTCTCTTCCCCCCCTACCCTCCTTTCTCTCTCTCTAAAATCAATACATTTTTTTTAAAAAAGCATGGGGAGGGCATCTTTAACACATATTGGCCACTCAACCAGGTACACCAGGTATCATCAGCCTTCCTAGTTGAGGTCAACCTGTTAGGTGAAGATGGTGTCCATTATTTGAAGTTGAATGTCTGTTTAAGTGTTGATTAGCCATATGTGTTTCTCCTGAGAACTCAGTGTGCGTGATCTTCATTCATTTTTTTTAATTTTTTAATTACCTTATTGATTAAGGTATCACATATTTGTCCTCTGTTGGCCCAGAAAGAAACTCATTATAGACTGATTCATTTGCCTCTCAGCATAACCGTTATTGCTTGTCTCATTTTCGGTTCTTATAAGTGTATTTCTAGTATCACATGAGCTCACTCATCTAGGGGAAATGATGAACAACATGGACTGATGAACAAGAACAGCATCGATCAGACTGTCGGACCTCAGAGGGAAGGTAGGGGAGGGTGGGGATAAAGGAGATAGATCAACCAAAGGACTTGTGTGCTTGTATATGAGCCTAACCAGTGATCACGGACAACAGGGGTGTGGGGGCATGTGTGGGGAGGGGTTTGGGATGGGAATGGGGGGGATGAGGACACATATGTGATATCTTCATTCATTTTTACTAGCGAGGTATTCATCTTTCTTTAATAAGTTTAAGAAATTCTTTGTATAGTAGAAGTGTTGGCCTTTTGTCTGCTAAGTACATGCTGCAGATGCCTCTGTTTTAACTTTGGTTTTGTATTTATTTACATATAGAACTTATAAAATTTGATGTAGAAAAACTTACTAGTATTTTTGTGCTTAGATTCTTCTCCATTCTAAGATAGACTTAGTAAGCTACATATATATTTTTCTAGCTTCCTTTTTATTCATTCACTCATCCATCCTTCATTTATTGTTGCCCTTTAATCCAATCTCAAGGACTCTGGCTACCCCATCCCACATAGCTGGTGGCCTGTCCTGTATGCGGCAGGCTTTTACAGTCATTTCTGGAAGCTTCCCCTTCTAGGAAAAAGGGGGGAGGGGAGGAGGGGACACATCTCTGTTTAAATAACAAACGTTGGCCTCTGAGGCTCCAAATAGCCTCCAGGTATGAGACAAGGTTCTACCCAACCGGTCCCTGAGCATTGAGGATTTTAGGATAATACTGATTCCGGTGGCAAGAGAATGCATCGCTCAGATCTGCTCCAAGCAGCATGGGTGATTGTCCTCCCCTCTAGATCTGCCACCTTAAGCTCAGTCTCCCCCACAACCCCCACTCCTCACCAAGAACAGAGCACAGTGGTTGCTGTTGCCATAAGAAGCATCCAAACTTGCAGAGAGTTCTTATGAGTTTATTTGCACTAAACTGACAACATACGCTGGGAAGCCAGACCTCCAACACTCCTGAGAATAACAGCTCTGCAGCTTCTTTTATGTGTTTGGAATTAAGAAGGAACCTAAGGGAGATTACATGTGAGGGGGAGAAAGCAGCAGAAAGAGCCCAGGTCTCCTGCCCAGCTGAAGCCAGAGCTGGAACTCAGCTCTGGGTGGGAGCCCAGCGCCTTCCATTCCTGGACAACTCCATGTGCTGAGCAAAAAGTCTTCACACAGCGAGGCGACTCCCTTCCTGAGTGCTGGCCCTGCCCTCTAGTCCCCTGACTGTCCTGCTCCTCCCCAGTCAGGGCCTCAAGACTGCTATTTCCCAGACTGGCCCACTCCAGCTCCCCCTGTGCCCTGGGGCCAGCTCAGCCTGTCACTCTCCCAGTGCTGAGCACAGGGCCTGGGGCAGTCTGCACAATCCAGAGAGAAGCTTCACCTTCCACATTCCAACCGTAACTTCAGGTAATGTGACCCAAGCTGGATTAGTTATTGGGGCGATTGTGTTGAAGTGCCAACACACACTGGCTTTAGGGCCCTCAGTTGCCCAGCCCAACATGCAGAGCTGCTTCTCTGTATTAACCCAACTGGGTATGGGAAACAGTGGGCAGGCAGGCCCGTCTGTCTTGGGCATCGGCACTGAGTTGCCCTCTGGTCTCCTTCCAGCCCATCCAGCTATCCCTGGCGTCTGCCTCAGCCTCTTCTTCCTTCGAGCCTCCTGACCAAAGCCCGGCTAGAGGCATCTAGTGGGAAACCCACACCCTTCGCAGCACACTAGCCGCTGATTTCATCCCCAGAAAGCCCAGTGAGGAGTGTCCTTATCCTACGTTGCCACTTGTTCAGCCCCAGTCTTCTGACATGCTCAGACTATGGAGGCAGTCTGGGCTCCACACTCCTGATCTCCACTCACCTGAGCCCTGTTGGCACATGACCTCAGTGCCGTCCATCCAGCCACCATCCATGCAGGGTAAATACAGCTACAAGCACAGGCTCTGGAGCCAAGAGGCCTGGATCTGCACAATAACCGCATGGCCTGAGGGAAGTCCCTTCTCTGTGCCTCTGTTCCCAGCTATGAAACAACTGCCAACCTCAGCATGCAATTGTGAGGCTAAGTGAGTTAATAATGTATGGAAAGTGCTTAGGGGAGTGACTTGTACAGGGTAAGTGCTCAAGGACTATGAGCTAATATTACTCACTCAGCAACTCTTTCCTGAGCATTCACTCTGTGCCAAGCACTGTGCATCCCACTGGGGGACCAGCAGGAGGGCAGTCACCCCTGCCAACATGAAGCCCACACTCTAACAGAAGACAGATATAAATTGAAAACAAAAAGTAAGAACCGCCCTAGAGAGAAGGTGCAGGGGAGGCAGTGTGGTGCAGTGGTTGGCCTGTGGAGGCTGGAGCCAGAATACCTGAGTTCTAGCTGAGTCCTAATTTGTCTGGGCCTTGTTTCCTCCTCTGTAAATAGGGATAATAGTGCCTATCTCATTGAGTTTCATGAGGAAACCTATATAATAAAAGGCTAATATGTAAATTGTCCCCTCGGGAGTTCGACCAGGAGACCAGGGGTTCAATCGCTCACTATGACATGCGCTGACCACCTGAGGGTGGTGCGGAACATGGCGGGCGACCAGCGGTGTTGGTGGAGTACTGAGGCAGCAAGGGAAGGAGGTGGGGAGGCCGGGAGGTGGGGAATCTGATCGGCCCTGATCGCTGGCCAGGCCTAGGCACTCTACCTGTGCACAAATTTTGTACACCAGGCCTCTAGTAAATGAATAACAGGTGGGAAGGAATTTTGCAGGGCCTGACACAGTAAGTTCTCAAGGAAAGTAAGTTTGTGATATAGAAGCTAAGGAGTCCCTTGAAGGCAAGGTTGAGGGAGGACTTGAGGGTCCCAGTGGGCTGCAGGAGAATTTAGTGTTTATTCTGAGAGCTATGAGGAGCTATGGTAGGGTTTTAATGGAGGAGCTGGGACTAGAGTCCAGGGAGAGCTGATGGAGTCCCAACAGGGTGGCTGTGTGGGGAAATGATAGAACTAGAGAGATACTGGGTAGAGAGACTATGTTGGGAGCCAGGGAGAGGAAGAGCCGGATGACTCTCTGGTTTCCAGTTCAGGAGGCGTTACTGATGACTTGGGAAGGAGAGCGGGTCTGGCCTTTCAGTAAACTTGACTCAAAGAGGCTTAACCAAAAATGGGGAAATATTGAATTCCATAACGAAAGAGTAGAGACAAGAGGTGGATCTAGGTGTTCAAAGGTCTCCAGGAACAAGTTCCTTCCTCCTGTCCCTCAGCTCTCCTCCCCACTCCATTTTCCACCTAAAGCACTTCTCTGGTAGCCAAAATTCCCAGCAGCTCCAGCCCACAACCCTCAAATCCCGACAGAATGAAGCAGTAGCCCACTGAGTTTCAGGTTCTCTCAGATTGGAAGGTTTTAAGTCAGGTGCCCAGGCCTGAACCCCTGCAGCTGGGTTATCTGCTCTCCCAAAAGCTCTAGGGGGGCAGGGTGACCCTCTAAATGGAAACGGGGTTGTTGCCAGATGCTACAGAGGAATCCGTGAATGTCTCCAACAGGGCGAGTGAATTTGCAGCCCTGGGTTTGAAGTCAATTTCTTCCACACCAGATTCAAACACTGCCAGATAACAGCATACATTTCTAAAACAAGTTCTCTGTGAAATCCCCAATAGGCACGTGGTGACATCATGATGCTTGTCAGTGATTGGCTCAGTCTGTCCAATGAGATGCCCAGCTCTCACAAGGTCACTGACTCACGGAGGCCAGGCAAACAAACATGGGTCTGATGGGAAAGTGTTGCCTGGGGTTGGTGACTAATAATACAACAATGAGGTTACACCCATTATAAAAATGTTAAGCCAGAGAGAATGTGACAGGAGCCTAGTAGCTGATTCCAGTTATGTGAAAATACCAGAAAGGGGGTCTGTGAACGGCAGAGGCTGCCAGATCCAGAAATCCTGGGTTTCCCTAAAAGCGTGACCACCTCTGTATGCATCCCCAAAGTGCTCATTAGTTTGGGCTGTTTTTGAACTTGATATAAACAGACATCCTCTAGTTATTCCTATTGTATTGATGAGAACACCCATGTCAGTCCCAGTAGCTGCTCTTATCCCTCTAGCACATATAATGGTCCACTAACTGACACATTGCTGGATTCACTTGTCTGTGGATATTTAGTTTGCTTTCTGGTTTTCCCTATTGCAAATAATGCTGCTATAACTATCCTTGTACCAGTCTTCCAGTGACATTTGTACTAGCCCTCTGGCATCCAGGAGCCGGAGCGCTGAGTCATGCGGTGTGCATGCGTTCAAGTTGATCAGCTCATGCAAACTGTTATTTCCAAGTGTTTGCACCAGTGTGCGCTCCCTCTGGATGCCAGTGAGGCTCCCCTCCTGGCTAACGTACATCGGAAATGTGAAACGGTGTCTCGGTGTGGTTTCAATTTACATGTCCCTTGTCACTAATGAGGATAAGACGGACATATGTTTATCAGGCATCTGCATTTCCTCTTTTGTGAAATTTCTGTGCATGTCTTTTACCCCTTGTTGTTCTCTTCGCAATCACTGAGCACAGTCAGGCCATGTGACTCTGCCTGTAGGCCCTTTCATGGCTCCCTAGGCGCCTCGGAGCAAAGCCCACGCCCAGCGGCCTGGCCAGCAAGGCCCTACAGTGGTTTGGCTCTGGTCTGTATCTCCACTCTCAATAGGAGCATTTCCTGAATCCCTCCTCTCGTATTCTCCCCTCCCCGCAGCTCCTACAGGACTTCCTCCACTTCTTTGCCCACATCCTGCTCTGTGCCGCCTTCTAGCTCCTGCTTGTGCTGTGGCACCTGCCAGCAAAACCCCTTCTCCCCACTGACCCTTGCCTGGCTGCTTGTTTCTTAGCCTTCAGATCTCGGCTAAAACATCACTTCCTCCAGGGAGACCACCTGGCTTCTCCCCACCCAGACTGCAGGACCACAGTGCCTGTATACTCTGTCTCAGGGCACTGCTCCTGTGCCATAATTGTTAGCAGGCTCATGAGCCTTTGCCACTGGACAGTAAAGTCCATGAGGGCCAAGACTATGACCGTTTTGCTCATATTTATATTCCTTGTAACTAAGAATGTGGCTACACAGTTAGAAGGGTGGGAAGACAAAGAGATGGATGAGGCAGTGTGGGGCTGTTGAAGCACTCACTGTGCTTTCTGGGATCACCTCCAAATAAACTCTTTGCACCAACACAGACTGTGGGAGGGACTGGGGATCACTATGAGCCCACATTAGGGTGGAGGAGGGGGAGCCCTGCATTGGGAGCCAGGGAACTGGGTTCTAGTCCTGCCTCTACTGCTGGCAGGCTAAGATCTCTCCACAAGTGTCTTGTCCTCTCTGCCCATCTAACGGAGGGGGGCCCTGGCCCCCCTTTTTCCATCACAGAGAGTGCCCTGTCAGGCCAGCCCAGGGAGCAGGCAGACCCCTAACCAGACAGAGGGGCCTTGTTCCCGGAGCTCTTTCATGGGAACTCCTTCTGCAGCAGCTTGGCTCTAGCTGAACAAAGCAATATGCCAACACGTAGGAGGAGGAGCGGTGGGCAGGCAGCATCACAGCACCCCTCTCACTGTCCAGACCCCACCCAAATGCCAGATGCCAGGAACTCACTCTGAATGATGCTCTCCTACTGTCCCTGGCCCCACCCCCAGCTGCAGCAGGCCCTCGGCTGAGTTTCTCATGGGGCTGAGAGAGCCAGTGGAGGCACGTTCCCTTTTTGCCTCATGCAACACTCATGTTACCCTCCAGGCGAGCATTTCCCCAGGTCCATTCAACAGGTGAGGAACTTGAGAGGCTTGGAGGACATGGCCATGAGCCAGCAGGATCAGAGGCCGGCCCACACAAGGGCAGCCTGCCTCCACGACTGCGCTGCCCTGAGCTTCCCCCCGGGACCACACCACAGCGCTTCCAGGGAACTCAGGAGTTGGGGATGGGGGTTCTTTCTTTGCAAAACCTCACACTGGCCTTTCCACGAGAAAATAGGGCTCAGTGCAGCCTGCCCTCAGTAAATCAGAAAATGGACAAGGACAGATGTCATCACCTGGCCTGCTGGACAGCTTCAGGGGAGGAGCAGGCCTCACCCCACCTACCACTTTGGAAATCTGTTGAGCATGTCCCCATGGTTCTCCACCCCAGCGTGCCAGCAGCAGAAGATCTCCTGCAGAGAATCCTGGCTCAGTCCTCATTCTGCCACCTGCAAGTTGTGTGCCATTGGGCAAGAAGCTCACCTTTGAAGCTGTCTGTAAAGTGTGCCCAAGGCCTCTGGGGTGGATGGAAGGACATGATGCATGTGAACAACCGACATGCCCCTAGATTTGTAGAAGGAAAAAGATGGAAATATTAAATAGGGGCAAGGAAGTGAAGCAAGTGCAATTCTTGTCCACTCCTGGTGGGAGTTTCATTTTAGAAAACTGTGGGATGAAACTGACTAAAGCTGAACACATGCTCACAGGAGGACCAGAAATCCCACTCCTAAATTTCTGCTCAGGAGAAGAGCATGTGTCCTCCGGGATCTGGACACAATGGTCGCCTGCAGCACTGTTCCTAATTCCCACACTGGACACCACCCAAAAGTTCTTGTGCAGCGGGAGAGAGAGGATGTCATGGATTATCCACACTGTATAGCAGTGAAAACAAAAACTTTATGGCCACACGGATATAGTTCACAAGAACAACCACATGGATATAGCTCACAAATTCAACTTTCAGCCAAAGGAATCAGGTGCAAAAGATTGCACACATGAGAGTCCATGTTTTTACAAAGTTCTAGAACAGTCAAAACTAATCTGTGCTTTTATTTATTTTATTTTTTAAGTCCCCCAGTGGCAACTCAGTGAACACACCCTTTCCCTGCCTCACCCTCTCACTGTGCTTTCTTCCAAATAAACTCGTTGCATCCGAATCCTTGCCCTATGTCTGTGGTCGGCAAACTGCGGCTCGCGAGCCACATGCGGCTCTTTGGCCCCTTGAGTGTGGCTCTTCCACAAAATACCATGGCCTGGGCGAGTTTATTTTGAAGAAGTGGCATTAGAAGAAGTTTAAGTTTAAAAAATTTGGCTCTCAAAAGAAATTTCAATCGTTGTACTGTTGATATTTGGCTCTGTTGACTAATGAGTTTGCCGACCACTGCCCTAGGTCAACTTTTGTGTCCCTAAATGTCTGGACAAGAGGAAACGAAGGGGGGATTGTCTTCATCTGAGAACTAAGAGGCCAGGAAGCTAATTCAGATCTAACCAGAACACTCCATGCCCAAGACCACAGCAGCAGACCACCCTGCTTTAGCAGGGACTGGGCACATGGGAAGGGGTCCGGTCAGGGCCTCTGCAGAGGGGCCTCTCCTGGAAGAATCACACGCGCCTACAAGCTGGTGGGGATGGAGGCCACACCAGGGCACTGCTGGGATTGATGGCATGTCAGTGCAGCCAGGAGGCTATAAAGACTGACTATGAGAGGACAGTAGAGTCAGATGCTGGCCTCCTCCCGGCAACCTCCTACCTCCCCATACTGGATGCAGAAGAGGCACAGAGTGTAGGGGAAGACAGATTACACTGCCTTCACCCAGTCCTTGCACCACGGACCACATCCAACCTGGGGAGAGAATATAGTCCACAGTGGCCCAAACACTGGGATTTGCAAAGATGGCCATCAGGGAAAGTGGGGCCCACAGGGCCTGAGGAACAGCACCAACAGGAGAAGAAAACCCTTTCCCCTTTGTCTGCACAGAAAGTCCAGGCTGTTCAATAAACTGTTGGCACTTGAATTGGGTGGTTGTGCTGCATAAAGGAAGAGCAGAGGTTTATGGGGAAAGGCCCTAGTCCCATCCTCCATAGCAGGGCCCCACCCACCATGCAGAATGAGGTGTCTCTACCCACTCTGTGGCTTTGCCAGCAGGCATCAATCTCAAACACCATGAATGGTGCCTCCGGGTCCCCCCAGGCTGTACAGATGGCTTCATGCCTCACCAGGGTCCAGAAAGCTCTGCCCCCAGGCCACCTTAGATGGCTGAGATGGCGAGCACAGCCAGGGTATGGGGTGCGGGTGGGCTGAGAAATAGAACATTTCTCCCAGTGTTTTCCCTATGAGAAAGGGAAAGCATTGGCCAATCTCATCCACAGACACAGATGCCAACTTCCTAAACAAATAGGAATAAACCAAACCCAGCCATCTCTAAAAGGCAATGCACCACATACAAATACGGTTTATCCAGGAATGCCCGTTGGGCTTAATCCTGGACAAACACGTCATCTGGTTCCCATATTAACAAGTAAATGGAGAAAAAACATTCAATTATCTCAATCGGAAGAGAAAAAAAACTGTGTCTGATAAAGCCAACATCTCACAAACCGAGAGTGGGAAGGAACTTAATCTGTGTGTATCTATACTAATAAAAGGGTAATATGCTAATTAGACTGGACATCTTCCGGACGTCCTTCTGGACAAAGCCACGGTGGCAGGGGCTGAGGCAGAGGCGGTTAGGGGCAATGAGGCAGAGGCGGGCAGTTAGGGGACAATCAGGCCAGCAGGCAGAGGCAGTTAGGGGCAATCAGGCAGGCTAGCAAGTGAGCAGTTAGGAGCCAGCGGTCCCAGATTACGAAAGGGATGTCTGACTGCCGGTTTAGGCCCAGGGGTTCCGGATTGGAGAGGGTGCAGGCCAGGCTGAGGGGCCCTCTCTCCCCCATACACGAATTCATGCACCAGGCCTCTAGTATATATATAAATTCCATTTCTACAGATGACTGAAGGTGAATTATAGGTGCAAGTCTCATTTCAATACCAATTCCCTCTTCCAGACTAGAGTCCCTCAGCACCTCCCATGCCAGAGATCACAGAATAGCACAGGGTCCCTGCCCTCCTGGAATTGACCATGCTGAACCATCGTCTTGTTGCCAAGGTAACTTTCCTGGAGGTTGGGGAGAAAGCAGGATTGGCCCTGGCACCACCACACCAGCCTCCACAGCTTGCCTTTCCCTTCCCTATGTGAACAACTTCGCAACTCTTAAAAAATTTTTCAATTATGGTTGACAGTCAATATTATATTATACTAGAGGCCCAGTGCACAAAATTCATGCATGGGGAGGTGTCCCTCAGCCTAGCCTGCACCCTCTCCAATCTGGGACCTCTCGGGGGAAGTTGGAGATCCCTCTCTCAATCCGGAACCGTTGGCTCCTAACCATAAACCTGCCTGTCTGCCTGATCACCCCTAAACACTCCCCTGCCAGCCCAATTGCCCCCAACTGCCCTCCCCTGCTGACCTGGTCGCCCCGGACTGCTCTCCCCTGCTGGCCTGGTTGCCTCCGACTGCCATCCCCTGCTGGTCTGATCGCCTAACTGACCTCCCCTGCTGGCCTGATCACCCCTAACCACCTCTGCCTCGACCCCGCCACCATGGGTTTGTCTGGAAGGATGTCTAAATAGATGTCCAGAAGATGTCTGGTCTAATTAGTATATGACCCTTTTATTAGTATAGACTAGAGGCCCGGTGCATGAAATTCGTGCACGGAGGGGGGTTGTCCCTCAGCCCAGCCTGTACCCTCTCCAATATGGGATCCCTCTCACAATCAAGGACTGCTGGCTCCCAACTGCTTGCCTGCCTGCCTTCCTGATTGCCCCTAACCACTTCTGCCTGCCAGCCTGATCACCCCCTAACCACTCTGCTGCCAGCCTGTTTGCCCCCAACTTCCCTCCTCTGCCAGCCTGGTCACCCCTAACTGCCCTCTCCTGCAGGGTTGATCACCTCCAACTGCCCTCCCTTGCAGGCTTGGTCCCTCTCAACTGCCCTCCCTTGCAGGCCGGGTGCCTCCCAACTGCCCTCTCCTGCTGGCCATCTTGTGGTGGCCATCTTGTGTCCACATGGGGGCAGGATCTTTGACCACATGGGGGCAGCTATATTATGTGTTGGAGTGATGGTCAATCTGCATATTACTCTTTTATTAGATAGGATAGAGGCCTGGTGCAGGGGTGGGGGCCAGCTGGTTTGCCCTGAAGGGCGTCCCGAATCAGGTGGGGGTTCCCTTGGGGTGTGGGGCGGCCTGAGCGAGGGGCCTGCGGTGGTTTGCAGGCCGGCCACGCCCCCTGGCAACCCAAGCGGAGGCCCTGGTATCTGGAATTTATTTTCCTTCTACAATTGAAACTTTGTAGCCTGGAGCGGAGCCAAGCCTGGGGCTCCCTCCGCCAGCAGCCATTTCTGTTGGGGTTATAATTGAAACTTTGTTGCCTTCAGTGGGTGGGCCCGGCCAGGGTGTGCAGAAAGCTTTGCTTCCCCTGTTGCCGGCGGCAACCCTGGCCTGCTCTCTCAAGCTCCGTTCTGCAGCCATTTGTTTGAATTTGTTTACCTTCTATAATTGAAACTTTGTAGCTTGAGTGGAGGCTTAGGCCTGGCCAGGGCAGGCAGAAAGCTTGGCTTCCTCTGTTACCTAGGAAACCTTACTCTCTGTGGCTGTAGCCATCTTGGTTTGGGTTAATTTGCATACTCGCTCTGATTGGATGGTGGGCATGGCTTGTGGGTGTGTCAGAGGTATGGTCAATTTGCATATTTGTCTATTATTAGATAGGACTAGTTTCAAGTGTACAGCATAGTGATTAGACATTTCCATAATTTACAAAGTGATTCCTCTGATAAGTCTAGTACCACCTGACACCATACCATAGTTATTATAATAATACTGACAATATTCTCTATGCTGCACTTTACATCCCTGTGACTGCTTTGTAACTGCCAATTTGTACTTTTTCACCCAGCCTCCCACACCTCCTCCCATTTGGCAACTGTCATTTTGTTCTCTGTATCTATGAACCTGTTTATTTTTTGTTTGTTGGTTTATTTTGTTCTTTAGATTCCACATATAAGTGAAATTATATATTTGTCTTTCTTTGTGTGACTTATTTCACTTAGAGAAATACCTTCTAGGTCCATCCATGTTGCAGAAATGTAAAGATTTCATTCTTTTAATGGTTGAGTAATATTTTATTGTTTATATGTACCACCTATTCTTTATCCAATCATCTGGTTGAGCACTTGGGTTACTTTCATAGCTTGGCTATTATAAATAATGTTGCAGTGAACATAAGGGTGTATATATCTTTTTAATTAATATTTTGGATTTCTTTGGATAAATATCCAGAAATGGAATTGCTGGGTCTTACGGTAATTCTCTTTTTAATTTTTTAAGGTACCTCCATATTGTTTCCCATAGTGGCTGCACCAATTTACAATTCCACCAACTCTGTATGTTGGTTCTCTTTTTCAACACTTGTTGTTTGTTGATTTATTGATAGTAGCCATTCTGACAGGTGTGAGGTGGTATCTCATTGTGGCTTTAATTTGCATCTCTCTGATGATCAGTGACATTGAGCATCTTTTCATATGTCTATTGACTTTTTGGAGAAATGTCTATTCAGGTCCTCTGCTCATTTTTTTAAGCAGATTATTTTTGTGGTGTTCAGCTGTATGAGTTCTTTATAAATTTTGGATATTGACCTCTTATAGGAAGTATCATTAGCAAATATCTTCTTCCAGTTAGTAGATTGTCTTTTCATTTTGTTGATGGCTTCCTTTGCTGTACAAAAACTTTTTATTTATTTTTTCTTTTGTTTCCCTTGCCTGAGGAGCTATATCAGAAAAAAATATTGCTAAGAGAAATGTCAGAGAGTTTACTGCCTATGTTTCCTTCTCAGAGTTTTATGGTTTTGGGTCTTACATTTAAGTCTTTAAATCATTTGAGTTTATTCTTGTGTGTGGTGGAAGAAGATGGTGTAATTTCTTTTTTGTTGTTGCTACATGTATCTGTCCAGTTTTCCCAACATTCTTTATTGTCTTTACCCCATTGTATATTCTTCCCTCCTTTATCATAGATTAATTAACCATAAAGATGTGGGTTTATTTCTGAGCTCTGTATTCTGTTCCATTGATTTATGTGTCTGTTTTTATGCCAGGACCATGATGTTTTCGTTTAGTTCTTTTTCTGGAGTTTTGTTTTGTTCTTTCATTTGGGACTTGTTTCTTTATCTCCTCATTTTGGCTGCCTCCCTGTGTTTGTTTCTATGTATTAGAGAGAGCTGCTTTGATTCTTTGCCTTGGTACAGTGGCCTAATGCAGTAGGTGTCCTGTGGGGCCCTGCGCCACAGCTTCCCTGGCCACTTGAGCCAGACACTCCAGGAGTGTTCTTGTGTGGGTTGTGTGTGCCCTCTTCTTGTAGTTGAGCCTTGATTGCTTGTGGCACATTGCTGGGTGGGGTTGACCCTCAGACTGACTGTCTCTGAGGTTTGGCCAGGAACACAGCATACGAGCTACCACTGTGCAGGGGCTGACCGCATGGAGCAGGATTCACCCCCAGTGGGCTGTGGTAACTGCAGACATCTCTCTATAGGTGACCCGGTGTACCGCTTGTGGAGTTCATCAGGTGGTGCTCTGTAGTGTGTGAAGCTGGCTGGAAGATCTGTTGGTTCTGGGACTTCTTGGGAGAGGCTTCTATGTAGGCCAAGGTCAGTCACTCTCTGCGAGTGGCCTGGGCTACCTGATAGTAGCTACAAAGTGAACTGTGGTTGTTAGCTCCCTGCTCTGCATCTGGAGGCATGTAGGAAAGGCCACACTGCAAGCCAAGGCTGGCTGTCACTAGTAGCAAGCCTGGGGCCCCTCAGCAGAAGGCACAGGGACCCTGAGGCCTGCCACCATCTGTGGGCTTCCCATAAGCCTCAGTGCAGAAAGAGCCTGGGTTGGTATGTGAGTTGGTTGTGGCAGAGTCTCAGGGAGGCACCAGGGTGGGGCAAGTGGTATTCACCTGGCTAATCCAGACTCGGATTCAGCTGGGTGGAGGGAGAGCTCAACACAGGAAAGATGGTGCCCACCTGCCAGATGTGTGGGAGGAGGCTCCACCCAGGGACAATGGCAGCTGTCCCTCCAGCCCTCACCTGGAAGCCACCAACTCAGTTTCTCCCTGTATGTCTCTGGGCTCCAGAGCCAGAGCCCAGGGTGAGTGCCTGTGAGTGCCAGTATGTGTGTGGGCCCTTTAAGAAAACGCCTGGTTATCTTTTTTATTTCTTTTTAAAAGCATATATTTTTATTTATTTTTTAAAGAGATAAGAAGGGAGAGGGAGAGAAAAAGAGAAACATCGATTGACTGCTTTCTGCACGCTGCCCCCCCGCCCCCCCCCAACCAGGGATGGAGCCCATAACCCAAGCATATGCCCTGTCCGGGAATCGAACCAACAACCTGTCCTGAGCCACCGGCCAGGGTGAGGATGCCTGATTTTCCAGTACCTTCCATCTCCCCTGGATGGGCGAAACCCCGCTGATGTCATGTGGGCTCCTTTTCCTGGCACTGGAACCTCGGGCTGTGGAGCCGTGTGGGGCAGGGACTACTCTACCCTCAGGGGGACCTCTGCCACTGAGGTCTCCCTCCCGCTTCTCAGCGTGGGTGTGGGGCCAGTCCATTTTGCATTTCCACCTGTCCTGTAAGTCCTGATGTGGCTTCTGTATTTCCTTAGGTATAGAACTTTAATTCAGCCAGTCTTCAGGTTGATTGTTCTATAATTTATTGTAATTTTGATGTGGTCACGGGACAAGGTGAGCAGAGTGTTCACCTACTCTGCCATCTTGACGGGAAACCTTGGTTTAATGGATCAGAGATTTCTCAGAAGAAGTGACATTTAAGCTTATAAAGAAAGATGTGATTAAGGACCATGACATGAGGAGATCCATCTAGGTAGTTTTGCCATAAGCATCTTTTCCCAACTTCTTTAAAAAATGATAGTACACGTAAAAAATACATATAACAGAATCTGCCATGTTAGCCATTTGTAACATGATCAGTGGCATTCAGTGCATCCACAATGCTGTACAACCATCACACCATCATCTCCAGAGCTTTCTCATCTTTCTAAACTGAAACTTTGTCCCCATTAAACAACCACTCCCTTTGCCCCTTTCCAGCCCCTGCACCACTCTCTCTGTGAGCTTGCTCCTCTAGGGCCTACCTCACATGAGTGGGATCATCCAGTATTTGTCCTATTGTGACAGGCTTATTTCACTGAACAAAATGTCCTCAAGTTTTATCCACATGGTAGCAGGTGTAAGAATTTCCTTTCTTTTTAAGGTTGAATAATATTCCATTGTATGGATAGACAACATTTTGTTTATCCAGTCATGTGTGGATGGACTCCTAGGCTATTTCCACCCTTTGGCTGTTGTGAATGGTACTGCTATGAACATGGGGTGTGCAAATATCTGTCTGAAATTCTGCTTACAATTATTTTGGGTATTTATATCTTTGCTACTTTGTGCACAGCGAAACTGCCCCAAACCCTAGGGTTTCAAGCATTTTACTTCCCAGCTCAGATGCTGGGATGGAGGAGTAGACTTGCTAAAGAACTAAGGCGTGTACTCAAGCAGAGGAGAACCTGGGGTGGGCAGGGGAGGCAGAGGAGATGCATTTGTTGGCATTATCCACATATGCCATCTCAGCTAATCCTCACAGCAACCCAGATCTGGGCCACAGATGCATTTGCTTATCAAGGATGGTTTTTAAAAATCGGGATACTTCAAAATTTCTATTTCTGACTGCTCTTGAAAAGCCAAAACGTCTACTTCGGTTTGTGTTCTGATAGCTGGAGCCCTTGGCACCCTTGGCATCCTTAGACAGAAAATGGGCTCTCTAGGTGCCCACAGTTTTCTACAGCCCTTCCCTCCCTGAGTTTGTAAGCCCTTAGCTAAGAATGAGTCATCCCATTTTACAACTGAGGAAAGTAAGGCAGAGAGGTTAAGTAAACAGCCTAGCCCCAACTTAAATCCAAGACTCTTGAGCTACACAACAGACACGGAATGGAAACTTGACTGTGTGGGTGGGGGCTACATGCTTCAAGAGAAATGTAGCAATTCATTCAAACACCACATCTCCATTCCCCTTTGCTCTCAGGACCCCATCACTGTCTGCCCAGCCCCACATGCAGCCCATTGTCAACGGAAGGACTGTGGCCCTTTTGCCTGTCTCCCCACTCTTCTATCCTGCCACCTCTTCCCTCACTCACCTTCGGCTGTCCTCATTTTGTCCTGCCACTGCTAGGCGCCCCTGCAATTTGCCCAGACACTAGCTGCAGGAAGGCTCTTCTGGAAACATGATCTGCTGGTGGTACTCCCCTGCCTACACACCCTCCGCAGCCCCAGTGCCTTCAGAATGGGGTCTGAATGTATCAGCCTGGTCTTCAAGATCCCTAAGAACCAGCACAGCTGTTCCCTGCTCCTCTGCCTCATCTCCCACACATCTGCCTCTCCAGCTAGACTGAGCTGATGGGCACAATACAACATTTGCACCTCTGTGCCTTTGCAGAGGCTGGTTCCTCTGTTTCAATGCCCTTCCCTAACTTTTTCTCCTAGTTCACCCCTACTCACCCTCCAGAACATGGCTTAAGCATCGGCCCTGCCCTGTGCTTCCACCATTACAGTTCTGATCACTGTATTTCCTATTGTACTTTTCTCGTTAGACTGAGACCACATCTAAGTCACGTCTGAGCCCCCACACCCAGACTAGGGAGGGCCTGGCACAAAGTGGGTGAAAATAAGTAATTGGATGGAGAAAAAGATGGAAGAGAGAATGGAGAGGGGAATAGGTGGGAAGATGAAGGAATGAAGGAGGGAAAAATAGAGGTGTGGGTGGATGGGGGAAGCATAGATGGAGGGAGGGGGAAAAGAGGGAGGGACAAAGAGATGGATACTAAGAGAGATAGAGGGATGAAAAGATGGGTGGAGGGATGGATGGAAGGAGGGAAGGGTGGTGGGACTGGTGGAGAGAGGGGTGGGATGGGCTGGATCTCCTTACCCCACTGTGTGCCAAGGCTCTCAGAGGTGAGGGGGTCTTTATTTGCCTTGTGAGTTCTCCAAGGAGCCCAGCAAAAGAAGTTCAGTAAACTAACAATGAGCCAAATCTGGAATGCATTGGAAGTGGTGTTTAGGGTGAGGAATGGGGCCAGTGGGTGCAGTGGATGGGGCAGTCCTGATAATGGTGCCAGGGCCAAGGCAGGAGGGGGCTTTAGTGAGATTCTAAACCGCTATGATGTAGGCAGAACTAGCTGGGCTTGGTGACCAGTGCATCACAGAGAAGAAGAGGGGGTTCATGTCCCTGTAGTGGGGGAACAGTGGTGGCCCAGAATTGGATGTGCTGAGAATGAGGACCACCATTGGGGAGCTATCCAGGGGCAGGGCCAGAGCTCAGGAGAGGGCTCTCGACCAGAGCCAGGCCTGCAGTTTCTAACAAGAGACAAGCTAGATGAACATGTGGGATTGAGAGAAATTTCCAGAAAATCTTGGTGGAAAAAGCAAGAGGATGGAAGCAGAGCCTTGGGAACAGGAGAGGGAAGCCAACCAGGAAGAAACAGGAGGGAGAGGTTGGAGGGCAGCCCCAGAGAAACCCAGTCCCCAGTGGGCAGTAGAGAGGGCACATGGTGGGTAGGGGTTGTCCCCTGTCTTAGTCCCCCTCTTCCATTCTGTCCAGACCTTGGGGTCAGACAAATGCTTACAAAGGTGAAGGAGATGGGACTGGAACAAAATAGTCATCATTTGCAGCCCCAGAGCGCCAGGGTTGTCCACCAAGCAGAAGTAGCAGTCATGTTAACAGAGATGATGTGCAGAAAGTGAGAGTATTGGGTGGTTTGGGGCAAACTCCTCCTCCCAGCCACACCAGCTCCTGCCCGGCCTGGACACCACCTGGGCCAGGCCATCTGCAGCCTTAGTCTGGGACCTCTGGCCTTCCTCACTTCAGCTGTGCCTCAGCACGCCCTCCAATCCCAGCCTTGCTCTGTCAGACTGCCGTCCTAATCCCAGGTGCAGACAGGGCCAACCTCCCTCTCACAAAAGGCTCTTGTTCCGCGGCTGCTCACCCTTGGCCCCCATCACGAGGAAGGCCTTCTCCCAGTCAGGGAGGAAGGAGGCCTTCTGTCCAGCATCTCCCACTGCCAGGCCTCGGGCTGCCCGCCCTTGTTCTGCAGCTGAGGAAGGAACTAGAAAGGCCAAGCTCAGGCTTTAATGTCATGCCCAAGGCGGTTGCTTCTGATGGACACACACCAGCCGCACAAACCTGGGCTTGTTCTTGGGTCTCTCTGAGCCTCACTCCTCAGACATAAAGATGTTCTACCTTACAGAACAGATCTGAATGCAATGGGACACGTGTCCCTCTCTCCTTGCTGTGTCTCCAAACCCCAAGACAGTTTTGGACATCGGGCCCTGGTGCTCACAGAGCCCTCTGCCTAAGCCTTCTTCCTCCACAGTTCTTGCCCAATGTCACCATGTCCCCAATTACTCTGAACAAGCAGCCATCTCCCTCACTCTCTGAATTCTTCTTCAGTGTGATCCCTAGTGGTGTACTACACCAGTGGTCCTAAGATATTTTGCTCTCAGGATTCTTTACTAAGAGTACCAGGTTTAGTACATAAGTAAAAACACAGAATAACCAGTTCAACTGGAATTTCAGATAAAGGACAGAAAGTTTTTTAATGTAAGTATGTTCCAAATACTGCATAGAAATACTTGCATTTTATTTGGCAACATTATTTTTGGGGGGGGGGGGCATTATCTTTTATGCTCTTAAAAATTATTGAGAACCTCCAAGAGCTTTAGTTTATGTGAATTGTATATAATGATATTTATTCTATTAGAAACTAAAATGGAAAATTTGTTAAAATATTACTGCCAGTTGCCTTTCTGGTAAAAAGTGGAATTCCATAACAAGGACTAGTTGAGCTGACAACTCACACGCCATACATGTGCTCTTCCTTGAGAAAACCATCAGATGTGGGGACACACTATGCACACTTCCCATTTTATCACATATAGCATTGGAAAGATGTGTGCAAGGGGTCAAGATCAATACAGAACTTTTCAAATATCAATTGAGATAAAATGCATTTACCATATAATTTACTCACTTAAAGTGTTCAATTCAGTGGTCTTTAGTGTATTTACAAGGTTAAAAAAAACAAACAAGGTTATACAACCATCACAATTAATTTTAAAACATTTTTATCACCTCACAAAACAAAATCTCATGCCCACTAGCCGGTGATACCCACTTCCTCCCTCCCTCCAGCCTTTTGTCGCTGTAGATTTCCTATCCTAGGCCTTGTGTGTGGATGGAACCACACTGCGTGGTCTTTCGTGTGCTCTGTCACTGAGCACTGCTTTCAGCTCCATCAGCGTGGTAGCCTGTCAGGGCTTCACGGCTTTTTATGCTGAAAAGTCCCACTGCTGGTGATGGACCATACTTTGTCTATCCACTCATCTGTGGATGGACATTTGAGCTGTTTCCACTTTTGGCAGACATTTATTTGCACAAAACTGCAAACCATATCCCCACATTCACCCCTGCGAAAGCAGGTAAGTGCCTTACTATGGTCACAAGTAAGAGAGGACTGCGCTGAGCCTCAAAGTGAAGGATTTCATGCCACAATGCACAGCAAATGTTACTATTTGTTAGGGTTTTTGGTGACTTTCTATTACAGAAACTTTCCAGCAGAAGTAAAGACCATGTTGAACTGCATTCACCACGTGCATACCACAAGCCCCCCTCCCCTGCCCCCCGCCCCTGAGAGCCTGTGGCTCAGTGTCCTATGGGACTGTCGGCCCCTCACAGGAAAGGGTGCTGGCACTAAGTCCTGCTGAGGAGCCCTCCAGCTGGGCTACCCCCCAGATGTCCGGGGCCAACTGCCAATTTAAGATTTGGCCTGGGACCAGGCAGCACTAGCTCCAGATTGATAAACCCAAGTTTCCCTGTGGAGCTGTCTGGGCGGGAGGAAGCTCTGTGGGCAGGGCCTCCCTAAGGTAAAACTGGACCCAGAGGCAGCTGATCACACTTCCTCCCACTCAGCCTTTCCTGCCCCTGGTCTTGTAAGCCCCTCCATCCAAAAAGAAGTTCCAGAACCAGCCTGGAAAGAGCTGGAGTTGGGGAAGAAGAGGCCCAGAGGAGTCGGGATGCTGTCCACAACCCCATGAAGCTCAGGATGCAAAGGGGTGAACTCTCAGAGACCCTGCTGATGCCTGAGAGGCCTGAGAAGGAAGACCACCCATCTCAGCCCCCTGCCTGGGAAGGGGGACATAGAGGGAGGTGGGCCAAATTGGGGCTGCAGGAGGAATACAACCTGAGCCTGAGCCTGCAGGGATGGGGACAGGTGGGAGTGGAGGCCTGAAGGCCCTCCCAGGGAGCTTCAGGGCTCACTCCCAGGGCTCTCCATTTGTGCTTCTTGCTTGTCCCTAAGTCTTCACAAGATTTTCTAAACAGTCCAACCCTGGTGCCACAGGGCCCGAGGTCGGGACTCCCAGCACGCTGGGGCCAGGGCGCTTAGAGAGAAAGGTCGCCTGCCCCCAACCACCACCCCAAGGCCCGAAGTCACTGGTGAAGGGAAAAGGTCCTTGGGATCAAGGTCATTGGAGGACTGCAATTGAGCTTTC
This sequence comes from Ia io, assembly GCA_025583905.1. Lineage (NCBI taxonomy): Eukaryota > Metazoa > Chordata > Mammalia > Chiroptera > Vespertilionidae > Ia > Ia io. Next base: position 104,007,463 of record JAJQQW010000004.1, on the reverse strand, counting down.
CCACCCAGTAGGGCGCCTCTCCAGGACCCAGGACTGGTATAGGGAAGGGAAGCACCTCTCCCGAGGGCAGTTCAGAGCTGCCATGTCTAGTGACAGGAAGACGCCTCGGTGCAGGGAGCCCAGGCCCACACCAAGCCAGCTGTGTCTAACCTGCTCAAAGGCAGGCTGAGCTCCAGCCTTGGGCTGTGAGGCCCTGGGCAGGGCTTGCTGGGTCTAGCCAGCTCTCCCAGGGTTGGAACTCTGGCCCCTGAAGCCTTGGCCCCAGGCCCAGATACCTGGTTTCCTCCCCCTGGCTCTGCAGGTGCTGCCTCCATCCCCCGACCCAGCAGTCCAAGTGCCAGCTGCCACCAGAAGATCCCTAGGTTAGTTCTGCTCTAAGCATCCTTTGGGAAAATATTTGCTCACTGCCCACAGGCTTCCCCGGGCTTCCCTTTCCAGGCATTGGTGGGGAACACCACTGTTTGCACTGGGCCCTGGCAGCCAGCCCTGGCACTGAACTCTGTGGGCAGTGCCCATCTCCATCTCAGGCCCAGGAAACCTTGGCAGAGACCTGATCAAGCTTCCACCTTGCCCTCTCTTCTCCCCTCCTTCCTGGCATAAACCCACGTTCCTGGGAGCAGCGAATCTGTCTCTAGGCTGGCATCATCTGAGAGAGGCAGCAGAGGCCCGGCCGGGACATTTCCAGGGACTTGGAAACCAGTGCCAGAGTAAACACTGCCCACGCCTGCGTCCTCAGGCCCCTGCACAAAGAAAGGAAGGCGGCAGATTACAGAGGCACGGAGCACCGACTGCATATCAGGCCACTGGTGTACATAAGGCCAAATTTCACATGCTGAGGGCATTACTATCCTATTTTGTAGAAGAGGAAGTGGGGACTCGGAAAGGAAACGTGCCTTGCCCAAGGCCATACAGCCAGAAAGTGGCACAGGCAGGATGTGAACCCAGGACCTAGTGTCCAGTGTCCCCAAAGCTGGCCACTCCTGCCTGGAGCCTGGACCTGACCTGACAAGGGAAGAACAGCAGCTAGAGGTTGATGGATTGGCTCTGGGGCCCCGAGTGTCCACAGAGTTGCCACCCCTCCCTCTCCCCCCTTCGCCATGTTTATCAGTCCCCTTGACTGGCTCCTGCATCAGTTTCCCTTGCTGCCTAGAAGGCTGGTCCCTGCTGTTCCTCCTGGTCCCAGCAGACAATATTGAGCTTCCTGGGCCCTATCCCCTCTCCAGGATTTTCTTGGTGCGGGACAAGCTCCCCTGGCCAGGGTGATCACTCTCCCTCTCTTTCCCAAGGCCCTGTCCCATTCTGGGAAACATGGTCCATCCACAGCTCAGAAGTTGCTCCTGTCAGCACAGATCCCTCCTCAGTGTGAGTGTGGGTGGTGGTGGTGAAAGAAGTGGGAAGGTAGGGACTTGGGAAGAGACCCTCCCCCCATTGCATGCACACACTGTCCCGTGCATCTTCTTCCCCAACATGACAAGGAATGCAAAGTCCTGAGTGGCTCCTGGGGCCCAGTGGGCACTCATCAAATGTCAGCCCCTGCTGTGCCCCCCCCCCCACCCCGCTGTGTCAAGCCTCCTGTCCTCTTCCTCACAGGTCTTGGGTCAGAAGGGCACTGGGCAGCTCCATTCCCTTGTTTTCAGGTGGAGACAATGGATGGAGGCCCACCCAGGGGCTGTCCCAAGGGCTGTCCCAGGCCAAGGAGCCAGGGGAGCTAAGGTGGGAGGGGGGCGCATCGTGGCTTGGGCTGATGACTGCTTATCTTCCAAAGAATAGGAAGGTCAGGACAACTTGTTCCCACATCTGGACCCAAGGGAACCTGGCTGACCATGCCTCAGCTATGCTGGACCTGACATCTGCTCAGCAGCAGCGCATAGCTGCTCAGGCCTTAGTTTTTAATTCTGCACAAAGTGGATGGGACAGCGGGCCATAAGTCCACTTTCTGTGGCTGATGAAGCTGGCAGGGCCTCCTAGAAGCCAGGTGGTGGCCCCTACATCTGAGGGCAAGTCCCAGGCTGGAGGAAGAAGGAGGGAGGGAGAGCAGTGGGAGGAGAGAGGGAGTGAGGGAGGAGAGAGGGAGTCTTTGCACAGTCTCTGCTCCCCGTACACACAGGGCACTGAGGCTAGGAGGTGGGCAGTGACGGGCCTGCTTTAGTGCAGCTGCGACTGTCAAGTGAAGCCTGGAACCCTGGCCTGTCCGCTCTTTTCTGGAATGTCCACCATGTGCCAGCCATTATTTTTATTTATTTATTTTTTTATTGATCTCAGAGAGGAAGGGAGAGGTAGAGAGAGATAGAAACATCAATGATGAGAATCATTGATTGGCTGCCTCTTGCACGCCCCCTACTGGGGGTCGAGCCCATGACCCAGGCATGTGCCCTTGACTGGAATCGAACCTGGGACTCTTCAGTCCGCAGGCCAACGCCCTATTCACTGAGCCAAACCAGTTAGGGCTAGGCATTATTCTAAGTGCTTTGCCTGGGCTGACATTCATTCCTCATAGCAAATCTGAGAGGTAGGTGCTGTTATTATGCCCCCTTTACAGATGAAGAAATTGAGACCAGGGAGGTTAAGTCACTCACCCAATGTCAAAGGAAAGGGGACTTCAGCCTGTGCCATCCATTTTACTCCAGTGCTCGTTCAGTAGTTGGAAAGGGTGAAACTTGGTTCCTCCCACACCCGCTGGCCCCCAGCCTGGCTGCCAATAGCTCCTTGGAAGCTCTAGGTGGAAAAACAATTGTAGTGTTGGTCCAAGAGCTGCTGTAGGGGCTGGGAGCTCCCTTTTCCGAGTCCCACAACTCTGACTGAGAGAATCTGAAAGGGCCTGGAGCAGGTGGGAATGGGGGCACTTGCTCAGGAGTGGGATTGGGCCTCTATGGACTCAGAGCAAATGGGCCCAGCCCTCCCAGAAGTGGGATGGAGAAAGTGGTCTCCACCCTTGCCTGGTCCCCCAGAGCCTGGAGGGCAAGACAGCCCCAATAGACACCAAATTTTCCTTGTAACTGGAACAATAATGAGTGTTTATGGAGCACCTACTGAAATGCCAACAGGACCTGTTCTGGGGTTAATGAGAGGGAGCAGACCCAACCCCTGCCTCCTTACTGTCTGGCAGGGAGAACAGACAATAAAATGCGCGGTAAAGCAAGTACCTATTTCCCAACATCCTGGGAAGAGGTGAAGTGATTGCCACAGGCACTTGGTGAGGCTGTGATGAGATTCACAACCAGCCTGGGCCTTAGTGACGGTGCTCTGAACCCGGCCAGCATCCCCCGGTGCGGCTCTGTGCACTCAACACCTAGTCTGCGATGGGTCATTCCAATGCCCATGAAGGACCCCTCAGGTGGGCGCCAGTCAGCACTCCCATTTTCCAGAAATGGCAACTGAGGCTCCAAATGAGGGAGCACTTGTCTAGGGTCATCTACTTGGAAAAGGTAGCACCAAGACCCCACCCCAGATCATTGCCAGCCTCCCTTAAACCTCTCTTGGGAACTGTGTAGAGTCATGGGAGGGAGGTATGCCGAGCAGGGCAGAGTGGGGTCAGGGCTCCAGCCAGCAGGCAGACTCCTCCTGCACAGGGACAGCTGGGGGCTGGACCTCAGCTGACAGCATCCTCTTGTATAATGATACATTATTTATCTGGGCCCAGCCCCACCTATGTAAACTCCCTTGATAATTTTGGTCTATCTTTTTAAGCAACAACACAGTTATAATTTAACATTTAAGCGGAAGTGAAATCCACACAATGTTTCCTTTGTGTTCCTAAAGAAAAACTACCATCACCAACCACGTTCAGGCCACAGCAAAGGAGCGTGAGAATCCAGGTGCTTATTGAGATAAGAAAGGTTACTTGTAGCTAAACAAATGGCCCCAAGCTGATATTGTGTTGTTTTTGTGTCAGTTCTGTCTCTTCTCTCATAGGCCATCATTTCTAAAAGCACCTAGGGTTTGCTTTAGAAAGTGGTAAACAAGCTTAATACCACTTAATAACACATGGACTTTATCATGAGAATAAATTCCCCCAAGTATTGTGAGGTCCAGGAGCTCAGGAACCTGCCACAGCACAGCAGCTGGCTTCTACAGCAATTGTGCCAAGAAGAGAAAGGCTCCACTTCCTGGAGACACTTACTGCCCTCTGCTGGAAAGCTGTCTTGATAAACACAAATCCACCGTGCTACCGTGACCAGCAATCTTTAGAATGCTGTAGTGCACTTGTACAGCTCAGGTATCAGTCCTTCTTGATGTCACCAGAATTCCCTCTTTCTCCATCATGGTTTATCTTTTCCCTTCCATTTTACTCTTTCATACCTTATTCAGGCTTTATCACTGGGGTAAAAATATCCTATCTAATAAAGAGGGAATCTGCTAATTGACCCTCACGCCCACAGCCAATAAGGAGGGAATATGCTAATTGGCTGCCCCACCCTCAAAGATGGTGGCGCCCACAGCCAATAAGGAGGGAATATGCTAATTGGCTGCCCCACCCTCAAAGATGGTGGCGCCCACAGCCAATAAGGAGGGAATATGCTAATTGGCTGCCCCACCCTCAAAGATGGTGGCGCCCACAGCCAATAAGGAGGGAATATGCTAATTGACTGCCCCACCCTCAAAGATGGTGGCGCCCACAGCCAATAAGGAGGGAATATGCTAATTGACTGCCATGCCCTCAAAGATGGTGGCGCCCATAGCCACAAGATGGCAGTGCCCAGTCCCCTCAGCCCTGCTGGGGCGGCAGGTGCACAGCATGACCTGGCCCGCCCCTCTGCACACCTGCCTCCGGAGTCCCCCTGTCCCCTCAGCCCCCCAGCCCCCCAGGGCCGGCCCGAGGCACAGGCAAGCCTCAGATGTCCACTGCCCAGCCACCCAGGGCCGCCCGAGGCTCAGGTAACCAGGGCCAGCCGAGGCGTGCACTGCCAGCAGTGGCAGTAGCAGAGGTGTGATGGGGCATCGCCTTCCCCTGATTACCGGGTCGCCTCCCGCCCCTGAGGGCTCCCGGACTGTGAGAGGGGGCAGGCCAGGCTGAGGAACCCCCACTCCAGTGCATGAATTTTCATACACCGGGCCTCTAGTGGCTCTATAACTCAGGAGACAAGATCATGTCTCTCCCACCCTCAAATAAAGAAGTCTAGGTAAGGACTCTGGCCAAACAAGTCACACCACATCACTAAACCATCTCTGATCAGGGAAAGGGGATGTGTAAATGAATAAGCAAGATTATGCTGTGTCAACTGATGGTCATTGGTGCCACTTCAATGCCAACCAGAATCCCCAATCTTGGATGCAGTGAAGGAGGAGAATTTATTCAGTGCAAACAGCTCCATTGTGATTCAATTGTGATACAGCATGACTGCAGAACAGCACAGCTGTGAAACAGCTTATAGTGTTACAGCTCAATTATGGAAAAGCATGGCTGTGGAACAGTGAGGCAGCTCTGACAGAATGGTGCTGGCCCCAGTGTACCAGCCAGACAGCTCCTTTCTGTTCTGCTCTGCCCTGGCCCACCAAGATAGCTCTGCTCAGTTCCACTGGGACAAAACAGCTCCTCTGTGTTACAGTCCACCTGGGAAAGACAGTCTTCCATGGAAAGGGAAAGTGCACTCTCCAGACCTAAAGGGAACTGACTCATATAGAGAGAAGTCTTTGCCCCTGGTCCCAGATTGGTCCATTCTCTTGAAAATGAGGACTCTGAATCTTCACTGTTTGATTGGCCCAAAAGCACTGTCCCGATTGGTCAGAATGGAGCTGCTCTGATTGGTCAATGGAGATGCTAATGAGGATTCTAGCTGTGCAGGTCCGATTGGATGGGGAAAGTGTCAGTCCTATTGGTTGAAATACGATTCCAGGAACTCCTTTATAAGGGCTGGCTCAGATGTAGGAACACTACAGTGCAGGCAGGCAGTTCAGTGCAGACAACAGGCAATTCTGTGCAGGCTTCTCCTGAATCACAGCTTGCATGAGAAGTACCTGTTTAGCTAAACATCTGCTAGGCTCTGTTTTGTTTATTCTTCTTTTTTAAATTTTTGAGCCCAGATAGCCAGCAGGAGCCCTTCTTCATAGGTATTTTCTTTCTCATAGTTAACTGCAACAAGCCATTTGAAACCTCAGTTAGCTTAAAAAACAAAGGTTTATTTCTTGCTTCCACTGAATGTCCACTCCAGATTGGGGGCTCTACTTACCTTGGACTTTCAGGGATCCAGACTAACAAAGGCTATGGGTCAAAATGTGTTCCTGCCATCACTGTGGCAAAGCCAGGGACAAACAGAGACTCACTCACTGGCTTAGAAAGCATCCACCCTGGAGATACACAAGCCGCTGAGCTCAGAGTTCATAAAGCAAGTCTGTAGCCACATCTAACTTCAGAGGGCAGATGGGTGCAGCCCTGTTCTGGCCTGAATAGTGGGGGCTGGACTAGGATGATCTGAACTTGAATCACAATTTACTCTTAGGGCAGCAGGGGCTGGGCTGGGGGTGGGCAGGGGACTGTGACTGTTACAACCTGGAATTGATGGGTAGGAGTTCCTCAAGGAAGAGAGGAGGGTGCCATCTGCCCCAAACAACTGTCCAGGTCAGTAGCCAAGAGTCAGTCATCCCAGGGTCGGAGGGCCATGTGTGAGTGAGACAGCGCGGATCCGCCACACGCAGCCTCTGGACATTGCAATCAGAAGGAGCCCTGTGGGATCCACAGGGACCAGAACTCCAGGGAAGCAGCACATATTCCAGACAAGGGAAAAACCCACGAGGGCCCGGCCTGGGCCCCACAGAGATGTTTTAGATGCGGAGCCTCTGCATTTGTTTCTCTTTCTGGTTCTTGGGTGGCTGTGGGTGGACAGAGGTGCCAGGTGAGTAAGGAATGATTATCAACATCCCTTAGAGTTTTAGACCGCATTTTACAGAGGCTATTGGTACTTGGATCAACTAAGGAATTTTCTCAAATTCGTGGAGCTAACTGGGAAACCTGCATTTTCTAAACACATGCTAAGCTTGTGTTCACTTCTCAGGAGCTCCTTCTCTATTACAGGAGCAAAGAGGCACAGAGGTGGGGGGGCACATTGCCAAGCCAGGCAGACCCAACTCCAAAGCTCAGCCCTCCCCACCCCCTCAGGAGTCCTGGGGGAGGGGTGTCGGGACAGGGGAGCTGAGGGGAAGGAACACTGGGCCTTTGAAAGGATGATGGTTCTAGCACGTGATCAAGGAACTTGGGGAACCACATGGATGTCTGCAGGACTGCATTTCAGGCACATTCCTGAGCTCTGAAAGGAGAAATAAAAATGTTCCCTTGTCTGTGAGCTACAGAGACAGCAATATTGTAGTGTAATGAGGACCAGATGGACTTTAGGAATTTCCAAAGCCCTTTTGGAGTATTTGACAAAATAGCCTCTGAGCCCCACACTGTAACTTTGTTTGGCTGTCTGGGTATTGGCTACCGAGACGACCAGTGGGCTACACACACTGGCTGGAGGGTCCTAGAAGGGAGTGGGCCTCTGGCTGAACCCTGGCCCCTCCCCCAGCTTGGGCAAGTGCTGCATGCTTCTCTGAGCCTCGTTTACCAGTCTGTAAAATGAGGCTCAGGTCCCTGCCCAGGGAGACTGCTGTGAGGGTGAAGAAAAAGTGGGAGCATGAAGGGTGGGGTGACTGCCAGTGGGGAGGGCAGCAGCTGCCACCATGGCCCTCCCCCTCCTACTACTTCAGTGTGAAGGCTGCTGGGGGAGGAAGCCAGGAGGCGGAGCTTGCCAGGGGTGTCAGTTTCCTTAACAGCCTTCCCTGGGTCTTACTTTCACCACCTACAATAGAGAGTGGTGACCAGCAGCACTGAGCCAGCACCAGAACAGGCCCTCGGCTCTGACTGTTCATATGCCAGCCCATAAAGTACTTCTCAGCTGCCTGCTCTGTTTTATTTTCAAAACCACTTTGTACTTGCAAAATTCAAGCTGCAAGTTGGATGGCCCTTCAGAAAGCCAGTGTGTCGCCCAGCTGCAAAATGTTTCGAGGGCAGGACATGCAAGTTGCCTGTCTCTGCAGGCCCCAGTTCAGCCAGCCTCTCAGCCACTTACACCGCCACACTTCCCTCCACCTGGCGCTGCCACCACTGCTGAGCCATTGGAAATGGCTGCCTTTTGCCTCTGGGTCCCATCTCTTCTAGACAGTGGGTGCTGACATCTGCCTCTTCCAGGATTGCTGGTGAAGGTGTGCACCAGGAAGGGGCTGAGAGGTCCAGGTGGGATGTGAGATGTAGAACTCTGCAAGATACTCTCATTTCAAACCTTTGCCAGAGGGTCTAGTTTTGGGGAAAAGCACTTGTTTTGGAGTTGGATGGATCTGGATCTATTCCCTGGCCTTCCCATCACCTGTGTGACCTTGGGCAAGTCACCCCCCTCTCAGTGTGTCTCCTGTTCTATAAAGGATTATGATGACGATGGGTAACTTGTATTGAGTGCTGGACACTGCTTTAAGCGCTTTATACATTAAATCACTCCACTTTCTTCTCATGAGAACACTGTGAGGTAGGTGCTGTCACCCCATTTTACAGATAAGTAAACTAAGGCACAGAGAGATAAAGTCACCCAGCCAGCAAGGGGAGAAGTGGCACTCCAAGTCAGGTTGGCAGGGAGGGAGCCCATGCATCAACCACTGTCCCCACAGCCTCACAAAAATCACAGGACAGCATTGCGCCCAGGGTGGCCCTGGGCCTGGACCAGGGTGTCCCCAGCCAGTCTTGGCTGAGCTATAAATGAAACCAACTCAAGGGCAGGCTGCCTTAGAGGGTTTCTTGGCCCTAAACGCCAAGCATTTGGCTGAGGAGCCAAAGAGGTGTCATAAAAGCCTCCTTTAGGTCTGTCTAGGAGTCTGCTCACTGGGAGGGGTCCTACGAGAAGCTGCCTTGGTTTACACCCCAGGCGGCAGGCTGGGATCTTTATTCTTGTCTCTGCTGTCCACCAGGGCCCTGTTAGCCTCACCTCAGGCCTGGTCTCTGTGGGGTGGGGGTGGAGTGGCTGCTGTTTCCACTACTTGCCTGAGAAAACTTCAATGTCCCAAGTGGAGCGCAGAGCTGGGACTCTGGGAAAAGAAACCCCTTCCCCAGGCCTCAGCCGGCCGCAAGCCAGGGTCTATGGTAAGGAGGGGCTACTTTCATATAGTGTCCCCCTACACCTCTGCTACACCTCCCTGCCCCCCAGCTCAGCACTATGACTCGTTAGGATGGCGGAGAAAGAGGCTGTCATTTGTCCCAGAGCCCCCACCCCCACCCAGGCCCAAGCAGAGCAGGGCTCCCCAGGTGATGGGCTTGGGCGCCAAGTTCTGCCCACTCCCCCGCACAGAGGAGCGCCGCCTTCCACGTCAAATGTTCCCGCTCTGGCAGGGCCTCTTGCAGAAACTCCACACCCAGCAGGCATCAGGGCTGGCCATGGGGGCTCCTGTGCTTTTCCAAGCTTGTTTGCCCCCAAGTTCTCAGCATAGCGTGTGTCTGACCCCTGCCCTCCCACAGCCTGTTCCTTTCTCACCCTGGGCTGCAGCATCAGCCAGACCTGCCATGCTGGCTCCTCAGCCACCTCACACAGTTGGTGAATTCCTCTTGGGTTTTTATAACTTGGGATATAATTTGCAAACAGCAAAACACACATGCCACAAGAACAGATCCCAAACATTTCACCTCAACTGTCCTTGATGCTCAATGAGACCTACAGGAAAATCATTGCTAACATTTACTAGCTGCGGAGAAAATGCAATATGGCATCCTCCGTGCATCCTACATATTAAGGCATTTATCCCTGGAACCTACCTTTAGGTAAATATCCTGAAGAGCCCCTACAAGTAAGGAATCAGCTTGTAAGTTCTGGAGCAGAGGCCTTGCTGTGAATCCTGTTCTTTTACTTACTAGCCTGGGCTTTGAGCGAGTAACTAACCCTTCTATGCCTCAGGGCCCACATCTGTAACAGACAACAGTCCTGCGGTTCTCACCTCAGTGCTGTGAGCTCCCACAGGTAACTCCCACTGTAAGCCGGAGCAGAGCCAGCGCTGTCAGCCTATATCCTCCTCCTCAGGCAGCAGGGGCCACCCTAGAACCCTGCCCACCACCCTCGTGTCTTGATCTGATGTCCTTGTCCCTGGCACTGACCACTCAGGGTCCATCCTGCTCCCATCCAGACGGTGCTGCTAACCCTGGAGATGGCCTGGTCACTCTGCTCAGCTGAGGACAAGGTCCTGCTCCCCACCTGCCTGGACTCATCTGCCCCATCCAAACCATCCCCACGAGTGCTCCAACCAAAGGCCAGGGCTAGAAGACCCTACCCCACCCCACACACACTGCCCTGCTGGAGCACCCGCTGCCTCAGACACACACACACACACACACACACACACACACACACGCTGCCCTGCTGGAGCACCCGCTGCCTCAGACACACACACACACACACACACACGCTGCCCTGCTGGAGCACCCGCTGCCTCAGACACACACACACACACACACACACACACACACACACACACACACACACACACACGCTGCCCTGCTGGAGAACCCGCTGCCTCAGACACACACACACACACACACACACACACACACACACACACGCTGCCCTGCTGGAGAACCCGCTGCCTCAGACACACACACACACACACACACACACACACACACACACACACACACACACACTGCCCTGCTGGAGAACCCGCTGCCTCAGACACACACACACACACACACACACACACACACACACGCTGCCCTGCTGGAGCACCCGCTGCCTCAGACACACACACACACACACACACACACACACACCTGCCCTGCTGGAGCACCCGCTGCCTCAGACACACACACACACACACACACACACACACACACACACACACGCTGCCCTGCTGGAGAACCAGCTGCCTCAGACACAGACACACACACACACACACACACACACACACACACGCACACACACGCTGCCCTGCTGGAGAACCCGCTGCCTCAGACAGACACACACACACACACACACACACACACACACACACACACACACGCTGCCCTGCTGGAGAACCTGCTGCCTCAGACACACACACACACACACACACACACACACACACACACACGCTGCCCTGCTGGAGCACCCGCTGCCTCAGACACACACACACACACACACACACACACACACACACACACACACACACACGCTGCCCTGCTGGAGAACCCGCTGCCTCAGATACACACACACACACACACACACACACACACACACACACACACACACACACGCTGCCCTGCTGGAGCACCCGCTGCCTCAGACACACACACACACACACACACACACACACACACACGCACGCACGCACGCACGCACTGCCCTGCTGGAGCACCTGCTGCCTCCACACTGTGCAGAGCCACCATCAGCGTCCAACATTGCCTTCCTTCCCATCCCACTTTGCCAGACCCTCCTGTTTGGAGAGCAATGACCTCCCACGTCGTCTCCACCCCTGCTAAATTGGAGGCAGCCGAGATACCTACTTTGAGTCCACTAGAGCTGGGTTCAAACTTGGCTCTATGCCTCACTAGATGTGTGCGGGGTTTGGATCATGTTGCTCGCTGAGTCTCAGCTGTCGCATCTGTAAAATGGGAATAATGACTACTTCATAAGACTAGGAGGGTAGAATAAAATACTTTCATTTCTTGGGCAGCTGCTCCAGGTCAGGCCTTGTGCTATGTGCATTTTAAGTGTTTATTCCCTTTAATTCGTAGGAGGGAGGGATTCTTCATCTCAAGAGCACACAGTGACTAGGCCAGTCAAGAACAGCCTTTATGATTCTGTACAGACAGAAGCTCACAGTGATGTGCTGCATCACAGCCTTTCCCCAGATGTCACAGGCCCGCACTGGAGACAAGGGATGTTGGGGATCAGATACAGAGATAACAAGGACAAAGGCAGGGGGTGGGAGGGTGGAGTGGGATGTGGTCCAAGTGATGGTTAATGCCTCAGGTCTTGCCCAGAAGGTCAGCATTTTTGACAGTTTGTGATCTTGGAACTTTACCCCACCCCCACCCACGCTTCGGCAGAGGAAGTGTGAGGGAGGAAGCGGGAGACTGCAGAAGCAGCCCCAGAGGATAATGGACACAAGACCCCTAGGTGGAGTTGACCTGGGACCCAGATACGTCTCTAGCCCCACCTCTGTCCAGTAAGAACACGCCCAGGCAATGGAGTGGGCTCTCCCCCCAGGCCAATTTCCTCAGGGACCCAAGAGTCCCCTTCAGAGTAGAGCTGAGGACAAGGTTAGGGCCCACTCAGGATCCTGGACAGTGTGATCAGGTGCCCAGGAATTTGAGTGAGGCCAGTGGAGTCTGTAGCCCCACCCAGGGCCCTGCCCCAGCCCCAGCCCGCTTCCCTTACAACCTATAGGCCCAGATGGAGACCCTCTGCTCTCCCTCCAGAAACCCCGGCCTGGCCTCCTCTGTGCCTTAGTCCCTACATGGGGCCTTGGTTCCTGCAGGACCTGGCTTGGCCACCTGCACCACCTGAGATTTCCCCGTCCAGTCCTCATCTTCCTCTGCCCTCCCCACTGGGGTCAGCAGCCCTGTTACGCTTCCAGCGCCAAGGTCCTGAGCCAAGTGCTCTTCCCCAAACTGCTCCTCCCTGAATAGGTGAGCCCGCTATGGAAGCAGGGATGGGGCTCCTCAGGCCTCCCATCCACGAGTCAGCCAGCGGCTCTGAGAATAGGTCCAGCCCTTGCATTACTAAAGGAATGCCAGAGGGAAACCTCCCCTTTCCCTGCCACTGCTCACATGTAGGACCAGGGTTCCGGCCTGCAGGCCAGGAATGCAGCCCCCACCCCAGGCCTGGCTCCAGGAGCCAGGTTTCAGTCCCACCCACATGGCTGGCCCCAGATCCTCAGGCCTTGCTTGAGACAAGAAGGAAGCAAATCTCATGACTTAAGAGGAGGAAGAGGCCCAGCCATTGCAGAGATGGAAGCTTCCTTGGTCTGGCATGGGTCTGACATTTTTTAAAACGGGAGCATCCTGGCCCCTGGGGGCCCTCCCTGCAGTCCCCAGAGCCTCACCTGCCTTCCACTCTCCTTGGGTGAGCTGCCTACGTCCACAGGGCCTGGTCAAACCTGTGTGCTGTCTTCCTGGGAACGCCTTCTGCCCCCACCCACAGAGGGGCCTGGAGACCCTCCAACATCCAGTGGGGAGAGTAGAGGAGCTGCTTGCCAGGCCCCAAAAGCAGGCCTGGGCGGGGACAAGCCCCAGGCCCTTCAGGGCCCCTGGCAGCTGCCCTGCCATCCCATGTGGTTAGAAAAGGAGGAGACTGAGGGGTGGGCAGCGTGGGAGGCAGGCAGAGAACCACTTCGAAGGGCAGTGCAGTCAGGGCAACTCCTAGAGTAGCAGAGGCATGTCTGAGTTCTGCGCTGAGACGCTGGCTGACTCAGGACCAATGAGCCCCAGGTCATACAAATTAAGGATGGAGTCAGCAATGATGCGGGCTGTGCGCTTCTGGTACCCGCCTGAGGTCACCATGAGGATGGGCACCTGACAGCCACGGGCCACCCGGAACACCAGCTCATCCCGCTTCACGATGCCCTGTTGGGAGATTGGGAAGGTGAGCTCAGGCAGGCCCCAACCCTCATGGTATCAAGAGGTTCTGCTGCAGGTCTAGCCCTGCTTGGACTGCAGCTGTTTCCATCCATCCGCCCTGATATCAGGAGAAGCACCAACGTGGTCCACCTGTCCTGACACAGCTGAGCCCTCAGAGCAGACCATTCCCCCCGCCCCCCTCCTCCTGCCAAGTTCAGGACATACCTGTGGGCTAATGGACAGTCCCCCAAGGCGGTCACCCTCGAGGATGTCAGTGCCTGCGTTGTACACCATGACATCGGGAGGATGCTCCTGAAGGGCTCTCTTGAGGTTCCTTTCCACTTTATCCAGGTACTCGTCATCCTCGGTGCCCCACTCCAGCTCTACCTTCCGCCTGATGGCCTCTGAGAGGGACACAGAAATACCCCCATGTGCAGAGACAGGAAACTGAGGCTCAAGAGGACAAAGATTGCTTGGATCCCTGCCAGTGCCCAAGGAAGGACTAGAAAATAATCTGACTCCAGCACTGCTCAGCCTCTCATTTCACTCAAAATGAAGCTAAACACACACACACACACACACACACACACACACACACACACACACACACACACACACAAAAATCCCATCCTTTTCTTGGCGTTGCGGTACTGTACAATGAATGTCTGGTAAGGACAGTACTGCTAACCCTAAACAACACATCCACATCAGATAGGGCTCTGCTTTACCTTGGTGCAGTTTGGAGGGTTGGGGGGAAACTCAGCTAAAAAGAGCACCAACAGCTGCAAAGCAGAGACCCAAAAGAGAAGGGGAACTGCGAATAAAACACCTTGCCCAGACACAGGGATAGCAAGCTGTGCCCTCACGTCCAAACCCAGCACATTCGAGATTCAGTTGAGACTTGTCCCTTGGGGCATACCAGCAGCTGAGTGCCCACAGCAGACTCACTAGCCCTTCCAGCATAAAGGTCCCCAACCCACAAAGTGGGCAGGTGCTCGAGTTTTCATAGCTCACCTGAGCATCTCTGCCTTTAGTTGGTAAGTTGAACCTGCCTGCATTTATTTTTATTTTACCAACTATTATATTTGAACTGATTTCTTCCATCTTATTTGGAATATCCTATTTATCTTATTTTCCCTCATTTCCTTTTGCTCATTCCCTGTGTGCTACAGACAGATGCATACCTAGGAGTCTGTTTTTATTCTTTTGATGCTACCCCTAATATAAGGACCAATCCATATGTTTTTTAAACAGGCTAATGCAATCTTGGGTGGGTCATGTGACTTCTTTAGGTCTCAATTTCCTCATTTGTACAATGGGAATGATTCCCACCTTGCAACACCCAGCACATAGGAAATACTCAGGAGAATGCCCCATCCAAGCAAGAGTGAACTCAGGACTGAGGGTGGCGGGCAGCTTACGCTTGGCAAAGCGGTCTCCAGGGTAGATGTGGCGGTTGTAGACATCCATGATGTACACGCGCTGGTCACCCATGAAGTCCCGTTCGTGCCCATTGCCCTGCAGGGAGAACATGGGAGCCACTTGCAGGCAAGTGCCTTCAACAAAGCCAGGACCCTCCCTCCTACCCCCACCTCCCTGTGCCTGAGCAGTGTGGTTTGCCCTTTGGCAGAGGATCTCATGGCTGTGAAGTGACAAACCTAGGATTCAACCTCAAAACCTGGCCCCATGATCTTCCAGCATGACCTTAAGCAAGCCCAGCCCTCTCGGTCTTCTTTAGGACACAAGGCATGGGATCAGGGATGTGAAACATAAACTGTAAGGGCTGTACTCATGTGGTTCAGGAGCTCAGTGTCATGTGACCTTGGAGCTGTCCCAACCATCACAAAGCCACAGCAGCAGAGGAGCAGGAGGGCCTTCAAGAACCCACTGCATGCCCTGCCCGACCTGGGACGACAGGAGCCAGCGCTGGGTAAGGCCAGTCCTGATGCTTTGCCCAGCAGTGGCCAAGCAACCCTGCAGCGCATGAATGAGCACTTTCCTGGGGCACAGGTCCACAGGGATCCTGGGCTCTGTGCACTGACTAGGGAGCCACTGAGGGGTTAGGAGCACAAGAACAGCACTGCCTGTAGGGATTTTAGGAAGAGTCACCAGCCTGGTTTGGGGAGGCAGTCAGGAGAAGGGAGGAAGGACCCTCAATTTCACAGGAGCATTGGCTGGGGCGAGAGGGGCAGAAGGAGAAAGAAGGACCCTCTGCTTCTGGTCTCTCCAGGTACAGAGAGGGTGGGCAGTGGGAGAGAGGCAGATCAGGATGAAGGTGGCAGAGATCATCCAGGGGGAGGAGTCCCACAGTGTAGGTTGTATGATGGATGCTGATGGGGAACACATGGAGGGGGCTGAGGAGGGGGCCCACAAGACCCCAGCCCACAAAGGGCACTCACCTGATGGGCATCAAGATCAACAATGGTGGCCCTGGAGATGCCCTCCACTCGCTCAAACAGAAACTGCCCAGGGGAGGAGAGGGGAGAGGTGAGAACCCACACAGGCCAGAAGACAGCTCCTCGGGGGCTCCCAGCTGGTGGGGGCCAGGGCAGGAGGACTAGGCAAAGACATCACACGCCTGTGAGAGCTATGCGGCTCCAGAGAAGCATGTGCGCAGGGTCAGGAAAGTCCTCCTGGAGGAGTGGGCCTGTGCTGGGCCCTGAAGGGCAGGAAGTCAGGAGGTGAGCAGGTGAGTGAGGCTGGCCCTCAGTGAC
This sequence comes from Ia io, assembly GCA_025583905.1. Classification (NCBI taxonomy): domain Eukaryota; kingdom Metazoa; phylum Chordata; class Mammalia; order Chiroptera; family Vespertilionidae; genus Ia; species Ia io. The sequence goes on along the minus strand of JAJQQW010000004.1, from coordinate 103,991,209 downwards.
ACCCAGGAATCCTGGGGAAATGTGGGGGGTGGGGAGGAGAAGCCTCCCTTCAAAACTGGGCCGGGAACAATCTTTGTCTTCCTACAAGGTCAGGTCCACATTCCTCCTTCTCTGGAAAGCCCTACTCCCCGCTCTCCGCCCTCCAAGCTCTCCTGCGTGTCTGCCTCCTGAATGCCCAGGGCCTGCTAACCTGTCTCACCCCCGCCATTAGTCTGTGTGTTCTGTGAGAACAGGAACCCCCACGACCTGTTCCGGAAGCCCAGCCTGAGACCAGGTGCTGGGTGGTCAGGGGGAGCTCTGGGGTTCCACAAACATGGAGACCAATGCCAGCTCTGCCCCTCTGGCTGTGTGACCTCACCGCTGGGCCTCAGTTTCCTCATCTGTAACATGAGGATTCACTGAGGTGAGCCATGGAGAACAAAAGTTGGCATAGGCTTGAGCCTGTAGTAAATGTCATCAGTATTATTGTGATCATTATTATTATTTCTACCTCCCCTCACTCTTCTGTAGGGATGCCCTTCTTATTGTTGATATACATGCTTCTCCCCAGCCCCTGCCATTGCTGAAGGCTGTAATGTCTCCCCTTTGGCTCAGGCAACACAGAGGAGAGTCCGATCTAGGTTTGAGCCTGAGCCTGGCTGAGTGATGCGGGGACCTTCCTCCCCTCTGAGCCTCCCTTCCTTCCTCTATAATGTGGGGTGAGAACACAAACTTGGGAGTGGCAGGGGGTCCCAGGGAGGGCTCTTGGAGGTGACTCCCACATGCTCTCCTGCACACCTTGATGGCAAGTGTGATGTCCGCGTAGGCACAGAAGCCCCCTCCCCGGTCGCTGGAGCAGTGATGGAAGCCACCACCTATAGAAGGCAGATGTGATGTGGTCAGGCTCAAGGGCTAGACCCGGGCACAACCCCCTGCCCTCCCACGTGCCCTCCCTGCTCAGCTCTCAGGAAGGCTCCTGGGACTCCAGGTTAACAAAATGAGCTGCGTGCCTAGATATGTCACTATCCTCAGGTCAGGAGGCAGCTTTGCCATTACAGCCACCCCTGTCAGAGAAAGAAACTTCTTAGGGTATCCCAACAAGTCAGACTCCAGTGCCCACTCACATCCCTTAGGGGACAGAGCTCATCCTTCCCAAGACAGTAAGTCTCCATAGAGCTGGGCCTGCCCACATGTGAGTCCTCCTGCCAGAAAAGGGTGGTGGAGCTATGGGGCAGGTTTACCTTGGGAACCCCCAGATTCTGCCAGGTGGTAGAAGGGGGTGATCAGGCAGGGCACCCTCGGCTGGTCATGGCTACCCATGGCAACGGTGAGGGTCCTAGAGACCAGGGCCCAGCCTCCTCTACCCCTCAACACTGTAACCATAGCCTCAGAGCCTCAGTGGCCAGAGCCCAGCCCCCTGCAACCCCTACAAGAACTGAGCTGCAGGGTTTCTGAAGTTGAGCCCAGTAACTGCCTCACCTGGCAGTGTGAGGTCAGGGCCCGGATACAGGGAACTGCCTCTGCACCACCAAGAGGCTGTCATTGGATCCTAATAATGAGATAACAGCCAACAGTGAACTCCTAACCAGCACTGAGCTCACTGAAGCCTCCCCACAGGCCCAGCAGGCACCATTATCAATATCATCTCCATTTTACAGTTAAGACCCTGAAGCACAGAGAGTGATGCGGGGTTAGCAACTTGCCCTGGGTCACACAGCTAGCTAATGGCAGAACCAAGATTCAAACCAAGGGCCTCTGAGTCCTCTTGGGACCCCTGCAGAAACACATGGCATGTATCACTCACTTTTTTATTCAGCAGAGTATCATAATATCATGGTTAAACCAGACCTAATGATGGGTATCTGGCCATACCAAGAAGGCCTTGCAGTGTTCACAATCCAAGGTGGGAGCGGCGGAAGGCAGCAATGGGGCTCTGAGCAAACCACTGGGCCTCTCTCGACATCCATGTCCTCATCAATGTCATCGGACTGAACAATAACACCCAGCGCAGATGAGAGGCCGGACAGAACAGGGCTTCACAAACGGTGAAGCGCGGGGCCTCCATGAGGAGCACAGCAGGGACAAGGAAAGCCACGGGTGCGACCTCCCATGAGCCAATCCTGTGGGAGAGTCCAAGGGACTGGGGAAATGCTGGCCCTCAAGGCACCTGAAAATAAAGTGATATTGATCCTGGGCAGCCCACCCACCATGACATGACCAAGCCCCTGAAGGCTGTCCTGGGCCCCAAGAGGTTGATAGTCTTTTGCGGGAGCCTCTGAAACTCTGCAGGTTTCAGCCTCACGCAGAGCTGTCCAGGGGATGGCTTAGGCTTCCTGGGAGAGAGTGAGCTCCCCACCACTGGAAGTATGCAAAGACAGGACTGGGGAGCAATCTGGAGAACTCTTTTAGACAAGGATTCCATGCCAGCTGGAGGCACTGGTTGATCCCTCCTAGGCACCAGCATCTCCAAACTCATAGGCATTTCCTCCAGGTTCCTTCGGCCCTCCCCGCCCCCAGGCCCTGGACAGGCCAGCTCCCCCAGGCGTGGCACTCACCCACATTGATGGCCCAGCCTCGCTCCACTGCCAGCTTCCCCGCCTGGGAGACAAGCACAGGGTGAAGGGCATGGGCAGCCCTCTTCTTCCCTCACTCATTCACTGATTCACTCATTCATCCCATAAACACTATTTCCAGCCAGCTCTGAAGTGGGGATGAGCTCTGAGGTGGGGCTAAGGAAGCATCCACCCCCAGAAAACTCAGTCCCAGAAGCAAGTACAGATTGGCTGGTATATGGGATGTGCAGTGCAATTTTGTGAGGAAACTGGAATAAATAAAAGTACTTATGATCACACATAAGCTGACAATGATTTTAATGTGGCCTTCCAAGGGAAAAAGACAAGTTTTTGCTCATAGAAATATAGTACACTGAATACTGAAATCCATAGGAAATCAAAGTTTTTGGGGTGGGCAGTAAGTAATACTCTAATAAACTAAAAAAAAAGATACAAATTTGCAGGTTGAAAGGAAAACTATAGTGGTCAACAGGCATTTACCAGGTCTGAATTAGATATCGCACACGGGAGTCTGAAATGATTCTCTACCTCCAATGAACTTGGCAACCTGTGGCTCATTTTAAAGAGAACTATACACAGGACATGAAACCTGTTTTGCTGGGAGTTTTCTTCATCGTCACACCTGCGATGGGGAAAGAGGGGAGCACCATCCATCACTGACGTCATTTGCATCTTAAATTGAAGTACATTGGAGTGATCACTTTAGGATCTATCTCTGGGGAATGGGGGTGTCTTACACACCAGCAAATACGGTAACTCAACTGGACGTCCCTGAAAAAGGAACAGTGAACTCTGTACCCTGGGGTGGGAAAGGCTTTGAGAGGCGCTGCTGGGCCTGGAGGAGTAATTAGGTTTTGTTCCATTACTAAGTGGGAGGAAGGCATCCATATGGAGAGCCCAGGGTGGGCCACAGCCCAGGGCGGGCAACGGCCCAGAGGTGGGAAGGAACCAGGTGTGGGGATCCCAGCCCAGCCCTGCGTCCCACCTGCCTCTCCACCTACCATTATGGTTCCTCCCGTCTGGATCCGAAGGGGCTTCAGTACCTTCCTCTGCACAAGGAAGTTGGGGAGAAAGATGACAGGGGGGATTTCTGTGATGGTAGCGACAGCAAAGGACCACTGTGGAGAGAGACGTAGGCCATTGGCCTCCCACTGCCATGCCCAGAGCTCAGAGGCAGCAGCTGAGAAATCAGATTTCCTGTAATGCCAGTTTCCAGGTGCAGTTACTGTGATAAGAAACAAGAACCCCCTCCAGTCTGGCCCCACCAAGTTTGGGGCTCAGTAATGACCAGTTTACCCAGTACAGTTTTTTCAAGCCTATTTGGCCCACATTCCTCAGCGCTCCAAAGCCCTTGGCTGCCCTCTTGCGCCCAAAACAAGAGCTGAGGAGGACTCCAAACTGCAGAGGTGCAGACCCAGAAATGGCGACACCGAGGCCCCAATCAGGGAGGATCTTTCTTGCCAAGGTCACACAGTGAGTCACAGAGCCAAGTCTGGGAACCCCGATGCCCTGCCTCCCCAGCACAGTACATATGACCTCTTCATCTACTGGGAAGTGGACCTCCTTTCAAAAGAGGCATCCTGCCTCCTCTCTGGCTACTGAGGCAGGAGGACAGGGCCACCCACCTAAAAGGCATCTGCACCAAGATCAGGAGACAGCTTTTCCTGTGACCTCCTAGGCCCTCGGGCAAATGCCCATGCCTCCATATCCTGAACCACCTCCTGCCAGGCTGAGAATGCACCTAGGCCCATGCTCCCTGTGCCCACTGACCTCACGCAGAGACTTGGAGGGGCCCAGGTACTTTGTAAATGTTCATTAAGATGGGGGCTGGTGCAGTCCTCATGTCGGCATGCTTGCAGCCTAGATGGGAAGTACTCATATGTGACAAACCTTGCGATGAAGAAGAATCACAGTTTGGGTGGGGTAGGGGCAGACAGGCTTTCTGGAGGTGGTGACATGAAAGCAGAGACTGAAGGTGAACAAGAGTTGTCCAGCTGTAGGGGTCAAGGTAGAAAAAATTACTGCTGGCAGAAGAAAAGTAAGTCCATGTTCAACAGAAGTTAGGTACAACTGGGACACGTAGGGCTGGTCTGCCAGCAAAGGCTCTCAGGTATGTCAGACCCGTGGGAGCCTCAGACAGTGCTTCCCACGCTGCTGTAGTTGTAACAGGAGAACCAGTTAGGGGAATGAGAATAATGGCAGCCCCAGGGAGGAAGTGAGAGATATGAGGGTCTGGGGAAGGTGAGATGGGGACAGTTAATAGAAGGCATGTGGGGAACAGATGGACAGAGGTCCAGGGCACAAGGTCAGAACTCCAGGACTCCAACACTGAAGGGCAAAGCCCAGGTTGGAGTCCACTGGGACAAAAAAGGACTGTCCTGGGACCAGAGGGATGATGGAGGGAGGGAGGGAGGAAGGGAGAGGGAGGGAGTGAGAGAGAGAGAGAGAGAGAGAGAGAGAGAGAGAGAGAGAGAGAGAGAGAGAGAGAGAGAGAGAGACTGAGTGTGGTGGGGGTGGTGGGGGGGTGGTGGGGGTAGGGACCAGAGGTGCTCAGGAGGCCAGATACAGAGAAGGTTTCAGGAAGGAGTGAGCAAAGTGAGGCGGTGAGGCTGCCAAGGCATCCAGTGAGAGAGAACTGAGAAGTGCAGCCACTGTGATCACCAATCAAGAGAGATTTAGATTTAGGTCTGCAGAGGCCTGCAGAAAAAGCATGTGCCTGGAAAGAGCCAGGAAGGGATGATGGTAGTGCAGGGGCACCCAGGAGAAGCTGGGGCAGGAGGGCAGGACAGGGCCAGTCAGCCCCCAAAGGGATCCCGGTGGCTGAGGCCACCGGCCAAGGGCAGACATTTTGTCAGGTTGCCTGCACTGCTATGAACACCTGTGTTGTCAGCCCTCTCAGGCTGGCAGGGCTGAGGAAAGCTGAGGGGGAGGCTTGTTCTGCTCCCTCATTCCAGGGAAGGAACCCGAGAGCAGGGTCCATGGGGCATGGATTACTTGTCTGAAAGTAGAGATGATCACGCTTCCTTCCTCAGCTGTTTCTAAACAGCAGCCTCTCATGCACACCACATGGCCTGCACTGTTCCTGCCACCTGAGCCAGCCCATATGAAGGAGCTCCTGGAACGCTATGTCAACAGGCAGGACTGAGGTTTTCCCAGTTCAGTTGGATCTGCACATCTACATCACCCATCGGCATTTTCTCCAACCAATCACATCAGCTCCATTTTCACCAATCAGGACAGTGCCTTTTGGACCAATCAAACTGAGGATATGGAGTCCTCATATGCTGAAAATGGACTGACCAGAGGCAGGGATTTATCTGTATTCGACCAGCTTCCCTCTGGCTCCCGCAGGCACTTTCCCTTTCCACCAGAGACTGGGGACGGTTTCTGTGCTGGGCTGCAGCCGACTAAACCAGAGCAGAGCAGAGTTGCTAGCCTGAGAGACCTCACCTGAGGGCTCTCTCTCCCCAGGGCCACTTCACAGCCATGCTGTATCGCAAGGGGGCTGTTTGCACAGAATAAAGTTTCCTTTTTCACTGCACCCCAAATTGGGGATGAATCAGTAGCAATGACCACTGGCTGACAGTATGTGCATATGCATATATTGGTGGGGGACAGACCCAGGGAGGACAGCGTGGCCAGCTCCCCTGTTCATCATGCCATCTCACTGCCCACCACAGGCCTGGCAAACGGAAGGCCTGGAGCCACTGTTCTCTCGGAAACAAATGAGTGAATACCCAACAGAGCCTCTGAAGAAACACGTTAAGTGACTAACTGCCATCACAACCAGCAGAGGGAGGATCTGAATACAAATGAAGCCACACAACTCCTAGGGTCTGCAATGGACACTCAGAGAGCCTCAGACAGTGCTTCCCATGAGGGACTGAATTAGATATCGCACACGGGAGTCTGAAATGATTCTCTACCTCCAATGAATTTGGCAACCTGTGGCTCATTTTAAAGAGAACTACACACAGGACATGAAACCTGTTTTGCTGGGAGTTTTCTTCATCGTCACACCTGCGATGGGGAAAGAGGGGAGCACCATCCATCACTGACATCATTTGCATCTTAAATTGGAGTACATTGGAGTGATCACTTTAGGATCTATCTCTGGGGGATGGGGGTGTCTTACACACCAGCAAATATGGTAACTCAATTGGAGGGAGGGTCCGAATACAAATGAAGCCACACAACCTCCCGTGTCTCTCTCTCTCTCTCTCTCTCTCTCTCTCTCTCTCTCTCTCTCTCTCTCTCTCTCTCTCTCTCCCCCCCCCCCCCATCATCCCTCTGGTCCCAGGACAGTCCTTTTTTGTCCCAGTGGACTCCAACCTGGACTTTGCCCTTCAGTGTTGGAGTTCTGGAGTTCTGACCTTGTGTCCTGGACCTCTGTCCATCTGTTCCCCACATGCCTTCTATTAACTGTCCCCATCTCACCTTCCCCAGACCCTCATATCTCTCACTTCCTCCCTGGGGCTGCCATTATTCTCATTCCCTTAACTGGTTCTCCTGTTACAACTACAGCAGCATGGGAAGCACTGTCTGAGGCTCCCTGAGTGTCCATCACAGACCCTAGGAGGTTGTGTGGCTTCATTTGTATTGATCACAAGAATAGTTTTCTCTAAGAGGATTCCACAGCAGCTATAGCACAACGGCTCTCCATCAGGAAGGGTCCACACCAATGAGTTTGGGAAGTCTTGCTTATTTGCCCCCTCCTGGAAGGTCACAGCCCATGATGGCACATTAAAGGTTCTGGGAAGTTCTGCTACAGAATCCCCTCTACCTTTGCTTCAGCCCTTGCTTCTCAAACTTCCTTACCACAAACCTCCGCCTGCCCACTTTGCTTTTAATATAACTCTAGAGACCCGGTGCACGAATTCATACACCAGTGGGGTCCCTTGGCCTGGCCTACAGGATCAGGCCAAAACTGGCTCTCCGACATTCCCCAAGGGGTCCCAGATTGCGAGAGGGCACAGGCCAGGCCGAGGGACCCCACCGGTGCATGATCAGGGCTGGGGAGGGATGTGGGAGGTTGGCCAGCTGAGGAGGGATCACAGGAGGGCTCCAGGGCGTGTCTAGCCTGGCTCAGTCCCAATCGGCTGGACCCCAGCAGCAAGCTAACCTACCAGTTGGAGCATCTGCCCCCTGGTGGTCAGTGCATGTCATAGCGAGCAATTGAGCAGCCTTAGAATTCATTAGCATATAATGCTTTGATTGGTTGAACAGATGACTGGACCCTTAGCATATTAGGCTTTTATTATATAGGACTAGGGGCCCGGTGCACATACTGGGAGCCCTCAGGGGATGTCCTACTGATGGCTTAGGCCCGCGCCCCACGGGGAATGGGCCTAAGCCGCAGTCTGGCCTCCCTTTGTGGAAGGCAACCGGGGCTGGTCAGGGGAAGGCACCAGCCCCATCACCCCGCTGCTGCAGCCACTGCCAGTCACCACAGCCACCAAGATGTTTTCATCAACATGGACTCCAGTCCCTTTACCAAGAAAAAAATGACAACTTTCTTTAGGCATTTTCAAGATGTGTCTTTCATAGGATATGCATTTCTTTCTTTCTTTTTTTTTATCCTCACCTGAGGATATGTTTCCATTGACCTTTAGAGAATGTGGAAGAGAAAGGGAAAGACAGAGAGAAACATCAAAGTGAGAGGAACACTTTGATTGGTTGCCTCCTAGATGAGCCCTGAGTTGGGCCCCGGCCAAGGAGGAGCCTGCAACCTAGGTACATGCCTTTGATCAGAATCGAACCCAGACCCTGCTGTGGGCAGGCTGAGGCCCTATCCACTGAGTCAAACCGGCTAGGGCAGGATATGACATTTCTTAGCCCTCCAGCAGCGGACCTTCGTTTTTTTCTCCAGAAGTGTGGTGGAAAAACCCTAGATCACCTTTTTGGTTTCTTATTACCCAAGTTACTAAGAATATTACCAATGGCATACAGGAAGCTTAGCCAATGTGCAGTCAGAAAAGTTATTTCCTCTATAGTTCACACCAATCGAGGGCTGGGCCCTGTCCAGGCCTAAAGCTACTGGCCGAAGCTTTAGGCCTGGGCAGGCCCCTCCAGCTCCCTCTGATCACTGGCTCAGCCCCTGCCCAGGCCTTCCCAGACCGAAAGCCTCTTGGGCAGGAGCGGACCCCCAGCTCCCTGCGATCGATTGCAGGGGGTCCAGTTCGGCACCAGGCCAAAAGCCTCCGCCAGAGGCTTTCTGCCTGGGGCCAGAGTGGACCCCAGCTCCCTATGATCCGTCACAGGGAGTCCGCTCAGGGCGCCTATGTATGCAAATTAACCACCATTTTGGTTGGGTTAATTTGCATATCTGCCCTGATTGGCTGGTGGGCGTGGCTTGGGCGTAGCGAAGGTGCGGTCAATTTGCATATTACTCTTTTATTAGGTAGGATACTGTACTGATCTTTACAACGCTGCAGCCATATGGGACAATATTGGGGAAACTCAGCTAGAGACTGAATTTTATATGGGCCAAGCATTAAATCACAGTACATATGGGATTCAGCCAAAGGGACCAGCTCCCACAGGAGAAGGTGCCTATCAACACTTCTCGACTTCTGCCCATGAAAACAGGGCTGGAAACATCAGCCTTCTTCTTAGCCCAGCTGTGGCTCCTGTGAAAGCTGGGGTATAGCTCACTGATGAACTATCCAATCCAGTAGCTGCCAGCTACATATGGCTACTTGCGTATAATTTTAAGTTAATTAAAATTTTTTTTAAGTTTTTTTAAGGTAAAATTTGTTCCTCAGTCACACTAGCCACATTTTAAGTGCTTAATGGCCACATGTGGCTAGTGACTACTGGACTGGATAGAGCCTTTCTAGGACATTTCCACCACTATAGAAAGTTCTGTTGGATATAGCTACCCTAGAAAGAAACATCAGTGGCCAGGGTGAAACATAAATGGAGGAAATGGGACAGACTGGGGGATGGAGGGTGGTGGAGACAGATGCTCCAGTGCCAGGAACAGATACGCTATCTGGGAGGTGCAGCGGGCTGCGGTGGAACCGCCCGGACTTGCCAGCAGGCCAGGCCCTCTGATAGCCTGGCCCCAGGCAAGGGCATTGAGGGACAGGCTGGATGGGAGCAGGAGAGGGACAAGGTTCATAAGTCTTCCTCAGAGTCAACTAGTCTAACTCTGGACTCTGCCACTGCAATATAAATTTGAGCACTTACCTGTACCTCTATCCTCCTGTCTCCTTATCATGAAACAAGAGCTCCTCCCAATTAGGCTTTGAATGAGGACTTAGACCATTGGAGAGACCTGTCTTCAGTGCCCAATCTAAAGTCCCCCTACCTAGCCCTTCGACCCCTGCCTTTGCTTCATCTTTGTACACAGCACTGGTCTCTATCTGACAATAACAAAACCTCTACTGTTGTCTGTCTCTCCCAGAGGATGCCAGCTCCAGGGGGGCAGGCACACACTGTTCCCTACTGCACAGGCAACGCTGAGAATGATGCCTGGCACATAGAGGGTGCTTGCTGCACATGCTGTCAATACTCCCCAGATCCCTACCTGCGCCCTCTCCTGAGGAGGCCATCTCACCTGTCCCATCCCAGGAGAGCCTGTGAGAGCCTGGCCTCTTGCTGCTGAGACAGTGCCCTGCCTATAGCACACCCTGTGGGATCAGGCTGAGGTCACAATCCTGGTGAACCCATGTGCAGGCCCAGCTTTTTCCCGTTTTCTCTGCCTGACGCCCTCTCCCAGAGGTTTCACCAGAAACCTTGCCCGGGTAAATCCCTGCTGCAGGCTCTGTTTCTAGGGCTGTGCTTCTCCAAGTGTGGCTCCTGAACCAGCAGCAACAACGGCACCTGAGAGCCTGTTAGACATGCACATTCTCAGGCCCACCCCAGAGCTCCTGAATCAGAAACTGGGAGTGGGGCCCAGCAACCTGTGTTGTAACAAGCCCTCCAGAGGATCTGAAGCTTAAGCAAATTTGAGAACCACTACTCTAGGGAACTTGACCTCAGACAGTGCCAAACAAATGAATGAATGAGCTATAGTGAACCTGTGAGGTTTACCCCAGCCTGATGCCCACGGCCCACCAAAGGGCATGGCCTATGTTCTTGCCCATCCCAGCGCCTGATCAGATGTCAGGGTCTTTGTGCCCAACTACTTGGTTTGGGTAAGGACTTTGCAGCAGTGAAGTGGGAACAAAGGGAGAGAAAGGGGAGGGAGAGAGTCCCACACAATTATCTCAGCTGATGACCAAAAAAGCCTCTGACAAAATCCAACACCCTTTCATAAAATCAATCAACAAGTTAGGAACAAAAGGGAACTCCCTCAACATGACAAAGGGTGTTTTTCACACACACACACACACACACACACACACACACACACACACTCCCACTGTTAACACCATACTCAATAGTAAAAGACTGAAAACCTCCCACCTAAGATCAGGAACAAGCCAGGGAAGACTGCTTTTGCCACTTCTGTTCAACTGGAAGTACCACCCAAAGCAATCTATATACTAGTATATAAAAAGCTAATATGCAAATTGTTTCCACGGGAATTCGACCAGGAGTTCCATCACTTTCTATGACGTGCGCTGACCACCAGGGGGCGGCACAGAATGAAGGAAGGCCCTGATTGGCCCTGATTACCGGCCAGGCCTAGGGATTCTACTCATGTACGAATTTCATGCACCGGGCCTCTAGTTAGAAAATAAAATATAAAATGCCTCTAAATTGGAAAGGAAAGTGGAACTTCTCCCTATTCACAGATGGCATGATGTTATAATTAGGAGATCCTAAAGAACCAACACAACCCCCCAATTAAACCTAATAAATAAATTCAACAAAGTGCAGGATATAAGATCACACAAAAATTAGTTGTATTGCTATACACTAACAACAAAATCCAAAAATAAAATTAAGAAAGCAATTCCATTTACAATAACATCAAAATTTAAAATACTTGGAAATAAATTGAATCAAGAAGAACCAAGACATACACTGAAAATTACAGAACATTGTTGATGAAAAAATGTAAAGATCTAAATAAACTGAAAAATATCCTGTGTTCATGGATTGACCTAATATTGTAAATATGACAACTATCTCCAAATTCATCTACAGATTCAATACAACCCCTATCAAAATCTCAATGGCCCTTTTTGCAGAAACAGAGAAGCTGATCCTGTAATTCATATGGAATTTCAAGGGACCCTGAACAGCAATCTTGAAAAACATAGTTGAAGGACTCACGCTTCCCAATTTCAAAACATACTACAAAACATAGGATTATGGTATTGCATAGGATAGACATATAGATCAATTGCATAGAACTGACAGTCCAAAAATAAATCCATATGTCTACAGCCAATTGGTTATTGGTTATCTATAAGAGGCTAAAACTAGTCAATTTAACAAATGGTTCTGGGAGAACTGGATAGCCACATGTAGAAGAATGAAGTTGGATGCTTATTTCACACCATATACAAAAATTGACTAAAAATGGATCCAAGACCTAAATATAAGCTAAAACTATAACACTCTTAGAAGAAAGCACAAGGGTAAAATCTTCATGACCGTGGGTTTGGCAACACAGTCTTAGACACCAAAAGCAACCAACAAAAGAAAAACATAGAGTAATTGAACATTAGCAAAATTTAACCATTTTGTGCATCAAAGGACATTACCAAAAGAGTAAAAAGACAACCCACAGGATGAGCAAAAATATCATTTGCAAATCACATAATATCCAGAACATATAAAGAACTACAACCCAACAGCAAATGAATAGGCATTTCTTCAAAGAAGCCATATAAGTGGCTAAAAAGCACATGAAGAGATGCTTAATGTTATGGAAATGCAAATTATAACCACAGTAAGATACCACATCACATCCACTAAATTAGCCACAATAAAAAAAAAAAAAAAAAAAAACACAGAAAATAAGTGTTGGTGAGGGTGTGGAGAAGATGGGCCCCTTATGCTGGTGTTAAGAGATGTCGTGGACCATGGCTGGGTAGCACAGCTGATGAGAGCATTGTCCCAAAATGCAAGGCTGTGGGTTCAATCCCTGGTCAGAACACAACAAATCGATATTTCTCCCCCTCTTACTCTTTCACTCTAAAAATCAATAATTAAAAAAAAAAGAAAGAAACGTAAAATGTGTAGCTGCTGTGGGAATCATTTTGGTGATTCCTCAAAAAGTTAAAAATAATTACCATACAATTCAGCAATTCCACTCCTAGGTGGAATTTCAAAATAATTTAAAATAGGTACTCAAACGAATACTTGTACCTATGTTCAGAGCAACACTATGCAAAAAGACCAAAAGCTGGAAAAACTCAAAGTCCATCATCTGATACATAAACAAAATGTGGTATATCCACACAATGGAATATTATTCAGCTTTAAGAAGGAGTGAAAAACTGATGCATGCTGCAAGGTAGATGATTCTTCACACTGTGCTCTGCGAAAGAAGCCAGACACAGGAGGTGACCAATTCTACGATTCCAGGTATACTTATGTAAAACAACCAGAAAAGACAAAACCAGATTGGTGGTACCCCTGCAGGGGGGAGGGAGGAATGGGAGCAACTGCTTAGTGTGGAAGGGTTTCTTTTGGGGTGATGAACATGTTTTGGAACTAAATAGAGGTGATGGTTACACCACATTGTAAATTTACTAAATGCCACTAAATTTTATACTTTAAAATGGTTAATGATTAACTTTATATCATGTGAATTTTACAATAAAAAAAAAAGGAGAGAAGAAAAGATAAGAGAGAATCAGAGACCCTGAGGGGTCCCATTTCCCCTGAGACTTTCCTGGGACATCTGCCTTCTGGTGCTGTGTTTCTGGAAATGGTGCTTCCTTTTCTCCCACAGGACTGTGATGCTATAAGGGCAGTGACGAGGCCTGATTCGCACCCCGGCTTCCTGGGGCTCAGGCCAAAATTTCTGAGGCGTCCTTGCCTTCTTTCTCTCACATGCCCCTACTCATCTGAACAACAGGATACCTTGTTGTTCAACGGCTACTTGTCGCCTGGTCTTAGAGCCCAGTATCTCTCCCAACTGCACAACCCCCTTCCTTACTGGTCTCCCTGCTTCTGTCTTGACAGCCTATTCTTACCATAGCTGCCAAGCAACTTGGTTAAAACCTAGATCAGGTCATGTCCCTCTGCTTAATACACCCTTGGCTCTCACCTCTCTCAGAGCAAAGCCACAGCAACGGGTGGTCTGGCCCTATCCTCTTCTGACCTCACCTCCTACCAGCCTCCCTTCATCCCCTCCAATCCAGCCACATTGCCTTCCTGTTGTGGCTGCAACACACTGGAGATACCACTGCCTCGTGGCTTTTACACTTGCTCATTCTTCTGCTTGGAATGCCCTCCTGGATGCCCCCATAGCCTACTCCCTCACTGCCCTCAGTTCATGATCACATCAGTAAGATCCTCCGCGATCCCCCATTTCAAACTGCGGTCTTCCTCACCCCATTTCCTACAGTACTTTCCCCAAGGCACTGAGTGCCTTCCACCATCCTATATAATTGATTTGATTTTTATGACATTAGCTGACTCCCACCTAAATGCCAGCTCCAAAAAAAGATCTGGTCTCCTTTGTTCCATCTTGTTTCCCCGCATCTAGAACAGAGCACGATGTTCACTAAATACCTGCTTTATAAACATGTCCTGGGCATTGCCCAGCTTGGGAGGCACAAGGACAAGATGACAAGATCTGCATGACACATCCCATGGCACACTGTCACTGGGGTTAGCAGGAGGCAAGAGCCTGCACTGGCCCAACCCAACCACTACTACCCTCAGTGGGGCCACCTCTGGGCCTTGCACACAGTAGGTGCTCAATAGACATTTGCTTTCCAGAAAGGATATCATCTGTCAAACATCAGATTACAGCATCTCCTTCAATGCCCTGTTTATTAAGTATCAAAGGCCACACCAGTGCAGGGCCAGGCATGAACCCCGGAACGTGGGGAGGGGGGGGGGGCAGAGTAGAGGTGGGGCAGGGGGGAGGGTGTATGTTCCACTGCACAGACAGAGCAGCCAAGGAAGAGCAGCCCTGTGAAACCTGCATGAACTCTTCAAGTGTTCACAGCAGAGGAAAGAGAAGAGAAAACTGCGCATGTCTGCAGGGTGTTTGGGTATTTCTACGCAGCAACACGTAGATGCCGGACAATGCCTTAAGTGGACATGGGTCTCACCTGAGCGTGAAGGGCGCAGCACACTATATCACGCTTCTACAGCACCTGGAACAGAATCAAAACTCTTCCCACGACCTACAAAACCCGTGTAGCCTGGTGCTGCTGGCCTCCCTGAACACACCACATGCCTTCTCAGTATCTCAGTCCCTTCGACTTAGCTAATCAATCACCCTTCTCCCGCTGCAGGAGGCCACGTCCCTTCTTCCCACTCCCAGTCTGAGGCTCTGGAGCATTGTTTCTTCAAAGCTCCACCTATGTCACCTACTCCTTAACTATTTAGTCTCAGCTCAAACTTCACCTCCTCTGTGAGACCCTCCCTGATCACTCTAAATGAGCTTACTTCCATCCCGGGGCCCTCTATTTTTTTTTTTCCTTCATAGCCAAGGTGTATCCTCTTTCTGGGCCTAAGCTTTTCCACCTATGGAGGGGAAGATCCTGGTGACCTCTACTATGGCTCTCAGTCTAAAATGAATCCTTCTTTAAAAAAAACATTTTATTTAATTTATTGGGGTGGCATTGGCTAATAAAGTTATACAGGTTTCAGGTGTATAGAGCTCCCACACTCCTGGGGGCAGAGAACCTGTTACATCCCTGACCCCACCAGGGCAGGCTAACAGCACCAAGTTTGAATGCAATCCCCTGCCCAGCCCTCCCCTCTGCTCCCACAAAAGGGCACTGACTAACTGCCTCCACCTCAGAACCTCAGCACTGACAACAGCTGTGGGCCCTCTAAAGGAGGTCATGAGCAGACAGCCTGTAGGTGGGATTTTAAAATCTTAAATGAGTAAACACATTAAGAAATCAGGAACTGTCCCTTAATAGTCTGGATTTCTTGCTTTGCTTCACTCTGCCATGCTGGGCCTACAGTGGGGCTGGGTAGCAGCCACCCACTTGGGAAGGGCAACAGCTTCCAGTTCACCCATACACCACCACCTGCATGACCAGGTATGTTCCCTACTGGGCCCTGGGGGTGTCAAACTCATTTTTAGCGCAACAGTTTTCAACAAGTTTTTAGCAGTACAAGTTCTTAGGAAAAAAATCTTAAACTTAAATCCAATATAAAAATAGGCCAAATAGAACAGCTTGGATTGGATAGGGACAGGGCTGGGCTACCCTGTCCATCATCTCAGCAGGTCTGTGCAGCCTGTTTCACGGATGGAAAGCCATTAATGTAGAAGCCCCACCCAGTGAAGCTTCACTCTCCACCAAGCGGACATCCCTGCTTCCACAATTCCAGAGCGGGAGCTCGTAGCCCCGGCGCAGTCTGGCCCTCCCTGGTGCCTGTGACGCCTCGCTCCTCGGGACCACAGACTCACATGCTTCCCCTGAGCTATGGGCAGGAGCTGATCCCGTTTAGGCTGTGCTTTCCCAGGCTGAGCTGCCCTCCCCTGGCCACTCCTCCTGGCAGGCAGCCCTTCTGGCCCTTGGCCTTGTACCTTCAGCTCGTTGAGATAACGTCTCGTGTGCACCACCAGCAGGTCCTCCTCTGAGGCTTCCCGTGCCTCTACCAGCATGCCGTCCGACAGAAGCTTCTCTTCTGAAACCACAAAATGGGCACCATGCTTCCCTGCTGGGAGGGCTCAACCCAGCCCCTCCCCCAGGCTGCAAGCCTGACTTTCTGTCAGCCCTGCCCCGGGCAAGGTGGGCATTGCTGGTTTATGGGCATTCTGTCAACAGGCCACCTCCCAGGCCAGTGTGAACCATGGCCAGGCCCTCAGGCCAGGGGACTTCAGATATTGTGCACGCAAAGATCCTCTCTAAGCCACTGATAGCCACAAGGTGCGCTCCGGTGTGTCTGGAAAGCTTTCAGAGGCAGGTGACACCTGGGTCAATGATGTTGACCCTCAAGGTGAGAAAAGTTCTTTGATCAATTCTCCCCCTAACTTCTGATGGCATCCTGGGAGGCTCAGTGTGGTGTAGCCTCTCTTTAATCCCTGCCTGACTCATGATCATCTCCCTTTTTAACCCCCCAAAAAGCACTCACAGCCTGCAGCAACAGTAAGCAGCAGCCTGAAGCGAATTATACCCTTGTTTTCAATGCATTTATATTTCCCATGACTTTCTATTTATGGCAAGTGAAAACAGCTTTTCCCATTTAGATGACATATGTTTCCTTTTAAAACAAACTTATTTAAGTTTTTAAAAATGAAGTCTAAGTCAATAAAAAATATGAATTAAAAATGGAACAGGTGGTATGAAGAGATGGCAGGTCCCAAGAGTGGTTTGCAAATGACCTATGTTTAGAAAACACTGCATTATCTCATCACCCCTCACATACACCAGACAAGATTTGTTCCATTTTTCAAAAGAAAAAACTGAGACCAAGAGATGAAATGCTCTAGAGCACAGTGAGAACAGGCCCATGATTCTCTGGGTTCTAGGGAAATCAAAGGGACAAACAAGGTCAGAATCTAGGGGACCTGTTTTAGAGTGTTTCCCTTAGAAACCAACCCTGGCAGAAACCAACTAGTTACATACATTTCTCACATATAGTTCCACAAACAGTAGGTACTCCCCCTAACGCACCCCCAGAACATTTTATGGCTCCCCAGTGTCTTCAGGCAAAGAGCCAGCTCTTTTCTTGGAGGCACCCAAGGCCCTTCACCATATGACCCCTGCCTCCTTTCCACCTACATCCTCATAGGAGAAAGGAGAAAACTCAAGAGGACTGTTGGCTCCGGATGAGGGAGACAAGGAACACTTCTGTCAGGCTACTAGGTGGTACAGGAGCCCAAGAAGGGGATATGGGAGGGGTAACTCAGACTGGAAGCAGAGCATGAAGGACCACATTCAGGAAAGCCAGAGGACTACAAGGTGAGGGCAGGCTGGCTCTGCTCACTTTGCCAGAGTCCTTGCACAGCTGCACACAACTTGTATTCTTTTCAACTTAATATTTCGGTGAATACTCACTCTAATCACTACTGCAAACTGAAAATAAGTATCACTTGCCATGAATAGAAGTTAGCCAGAAATAAAAACACACACAAATATAATAGAACCAGTGTTACTAATCTCCAACTTGACTCTATTTTCTGCAAGGTGCAGAGTCTCAGGCTTGCTCTGGATTTGTTAAAAAGGGAGATGGGCTTAGTGTTTAAGATGGGCTAGCCCCCAAATGAGATTTTCTCCATGGTGTGATCAGAAGAACTGAGCCATCCTACACCAGGTAACATTTCGGTGACACTTCCTACTTCCCTCAGTGAAAGCACTCTTGATACAGAGGGAACAATAATATCCTGGCACTAGCCTACTGTGATGCCTGGATTTCCCACACCACAGTTCAAACAGTGCATGCTTGACCTTGCCCAGTGGGATGAGCCATGAAGGGTAGGAGCCTGGAACTCTGAGTTTCAGACACTTGCTACTTAGTAGCTATGTGACTGTGAGCATGGTTCCTAAGTTTTCTGGGACCCAGTTTCCTCCATTTGTAACCAATGGAGTTGGAGCAAAAGTTCTCTTCTTCTTGGACTCTCTGAGCTCGTGGTGGATAGACATTGGATTCCTCCAAACTTCAGCTTCCTGTGTCCATCATTAATTAGCTCCCTTTCTACTGGACTTCCAGGGGAAGACACAAAACTTAGGTCCAGAGCGATGGGGAGCCAGGGAAGGTTTGAGACACGGACACATGCTTAGAAGTTTGGGTTGGAAAGTCCCTTTTCACGGCATGGGTGGAAGGCAGTCTGAGGGCTGAGGATGGAGAGAGGGGTGTCTGAAGCTTGTGTTAGGGAAAGGCAATGGTGGAAGATAAAGGAAGCAGGTGCAGGGTCCAAGGTGGGCCTTCCATACCTTTTAGGAAGCTGATCACCTTGCCCCATTTTCCGGCGTCAAAGGGATGCAGCTTCTCCAGGCCCATGAAGGTTATGTTGTAGCGGGGTGAGTACACGATGGGCCACCGGGTCTCGGGCACGAGCTGGTACAGCTGGGTTGTGTGCGGCCTTCCGTGGGCATGGGGACAGAATGCACAGACAGTGATGGGCTCAGTGTGGGAAGCGGCCTCCCCCTCTGCGCCAGTCGGCTTCGATTTATCAGACAGACTTGACCTAGTGCCACCAGCTAGCCCAGAAAAGAGGCCACGCAGCAACAGCAGCGGACCCTTACTGAGCACTGGCTCGTTGCCTGCACTGTCCAGCCCAGTCCTCACAGCACTCCCCGGAAGTGGGCACCACCACCTCACCATCTCCAGAGCTCTGAGAGGGGACTCAGCACCTCACGCCCACATTACAATGACACCTAACAGCTGTGTGGCCCTAGGCCTCAGTGTCCTATAAAATGTGTGCCTGTTGCGAGGATGGAGAAATGCATCTAAATAGCTGAGCAAAGAAAGCGTCCTGACCGTGAAAGCTGGGGCTCCAGATCAGACGTTAGGGGCTCGCGCGGTCGTGGCCCAACGAGGAGCCAGGGCGCTAGCCACCTCCCCACCGCGCAGCTGGCTCCCCGCCGCCGCCGCCGCGGGGCTGGCCGGGCCGGGCCGACGTCAGACCGCGCCTGCTGCGGGCCGCGCCGGGCTCCGGCTCCGGGGGCTGCAGAGAACGGGCTCGGCCCGGCCGGCCCACGCCCCTCGCCCGCCGTACCTGGGCCCGCACCTGGTCGCCCGCCCGGCCGCCCAAGCACTGGTGCTCCGCCCACGGCGCCCCCGGGCACCCCGGGCACCCCGGGCACCCCGGGCACCGGGCCCGCCCCGCCCGCGCCCCGCCACACTCACATCCCGGAGCCGGGCGCCCCCAGCGCCGACCGCCGACCGCCTCCCGGACCCGGCGGGCGGGGAACGCCCGCCCAGGACACGCCCCGGCCCGCGGCCTCCCGGGGGCGGAGCTCCTGCGGGCCCGGCCCCGCCCGCCGCGCCCGCGTCACAGAGGGCCGGAGCGCCGCCGCCCGGGCGGCCGCCTTCCTCCGGCGGGCCGGGGGCTCCGGCCGGGCGCGCGGGCGGCCGCCTTCCTCCGGCGGGCCGGGGGCTCCGGCCGGGCGCGCGGGCGGCCGCCTTCCTCCGGCGGGCCGGGGGCTCCGGCCGGGCGCGCGGGCGGCCGCGCGGGGCTCACGCCGCGTCCGGGGGGAACGCGCGGCCCCGCGCCGCCGGCCGAGCCCCGCCTCCACGCGCCGCGGGCCGGGCCGAGGCGAGTCCCCGTGGGCCCTGGGCCGCGTCCGCGCGCCGCGGCCTCTGCTTCCGCGCGTGACAGGCGGCGGGAGGCCGTGTGCGCGGGGGGACCCTGCCTCTGGCCGGAGGCCCGCGCTGCCCACGCCGCGGGGAAGCCCAGCCGGTCTGCGGCAGCTGGACTGGACCCGGCACTCCGCACACAGGCCCTCCGAGCCCCCACTCAGCGGGAACCCAGAACCCGCCGGCGGTTCCGTGCTCCAGGTGCAGCCCCTCAAGACCCCCAACCCGGGAAGCCGCAGCTACCCCGGGGGCAGCTGACAGGCTTGGGCTGGACCCCGGGAGGCGGCCGCAGCAATGGACCCCAAAGGGCGGCGGCAGTGGGCCTCTGTGGGCCCAGGAGCTGGCCCGGGGCTGCCAGGAGCTGGGGCCCCCGGTGGCTCCATGAGGGCTCGGGTGACAGGGTGGGGCATCATGAAGGAGAAGGGCGCAGACGTTTGACCAGTGCCCTCCATGTGCTTGTCACTTGATTGCACGATGGCACTGAGTTCTCACAACCTAATCCTATGAGGTGGTGCCATCACACCCCAATTTTATCCTCAGGTAACTGAGGTTCAGGTCTGAATTAAACCCATTCTCCACCACCTACCAGCCCAGTGGCCTTGGTCAACTTCCTTTAGGTCTCTGGCCCTGCATTTCTGCATCTGTAAATGAGATGATGCCTGCCCATCTACCTCATGAGGAAGTTAACAGAATCAAAAGAGAGAGGAATGCTGATGACTACTTAAAGAGCACTTTGCAGGTTTTAGGTTCAATTCTAAAAGCTTTATGCTCATTTAACTCTTATAGCAACCCTAGGAAGCAAACTGTGGTTATGCCCATGTTACAGAAGTAATTTGCCCAAAGGTGAGGGATGTGGACAGATGTAAACTATAGCCACAGAAAGGAAAAAGTGATACTGAATAACAGCCATAAGCAAGAAAGTGCATACAGTGGTCCTGTGTCATTGTGAGAGATCAACTTTATCTCTGGGAACCTGCTGGCTTGTTTGGGAAGGCACAGAGGAGCCTTTTGTTGGGAGAACAAGAGTCTGGGCAGGCTGGATCAGGGAGCTGAAGCCAAAGCGCGTAGGATTGCTCTGGGTCAGAGGGTTTTTAAGTGATGTCTGGTGTGGCTGAGGGGGAAGGTGCTCTGGAGAACCCTTCAAACCAGCATGCCAGCTTGGGCCGCCTACCCACTCTATCACCTGAGGGAGACATAAACTATGCTATTCATGCTGTGTGTTTGGGGGCCTCTTACAGAACCCTAGTATGTCTGCTCACTGACTGCACTGGGACATAGTAGTGAACCCAACAGGCAAGACTCAAAAGCCATTGTCAAGCTCACAGTTTAGTGGGAGAGACAAACATTAAACTAGGAAACAATCATAATTATAAAACATGGTAAATGCTGTGACAGGCACAAGGTGAGATGGTGAGAGAGAATGAAGGGATCCCTGATTTAGACAGTGGTCAGGAAGGTCCTGAAATGACTGTTTTTTTTTATTTTTAAACTCTGTATATTTTACTTTTTAATTCATATATATGTTATTTTAAAATGTCATTGTGATAAGACACTGATTTATTGAACATTGTATAGTTATTATTTCCCCTTTTTATGCAATCTTGGAATATATTTCAACTTAAAATGAATAAGAAACCCCCAAACCATAGCACTTCTTTTTTTTACATTTTTTAAAAATTATTTCAGAGAGGAAGGGAGAGGGAGAGAGAGATGGAAACATCAATGATGAGAGGGCATCATTGATTGGCTGCCTCTTGCACTCCCCACACTGGGAATCAAGCCCACAACTCGGGCATGTGCCTGACCTGAAATCGAACCAGGTGATCTCGTGGTTCTTAGATTGATGCTTAACCACTGAGCCATGCGGGCCAGGACCATAGCACTTCTTTTGAAAAATACAGGCATACAAAGGACAGCATTAACTGTAGAAATGCACCAAAGATGAATAACAACGGACACAGATGAAATATTTCAATATTAGTTAAATTGACACAGTATTAAAACCATACTCTTTTAAGTTCAAGTAAACACCTATGCCCATTCTGGTATCTAGCAATTTTATACATATTTAACACAGCAGCAACAATAACATTAAGTAGTATTTGTTAAACCCATAATGAGTGATAAGCACTGCTAAATATGTAAAATGTGTTTTGTTATTTTATTGATGAAGAGATTATTTTTAAACAGGAAAACTGCAAGTGCAACTGTCTTGAGGTTAGAAGAAGCTTGTGATCAAGGAGCAGAAAATGGGGGTTTGTATCTTCCCACCACGTGGGAGACTGTGGGCACCAGGTCCCAGCAAGAGAGAGGACTCATGCAATAGGGTTTACTGAGAAGAGTTTAATGAAGGGGCAGTTTACCTGATGTATGGGTGGGGGTTAAAGGAATCAACCTGGTCTGGCAGTAGTGGGAGCCTTGGCCCTCTCAACCTGAAGGGAGGAGGGGAGGAATGGTTTCCTGGAACCAGGGACAGCTGCAGCTATGGGTCACCTCCCCCTACCCCACAAGAGCAGTGGCTACAAAGAAATACAGCCACTGCCAAAACTGGGGGTAGATGGAAAAGTACCCCAACTTTCCTCTTCTCCCACCCTCTGATGCCCATTGGTGCCTCCCATTTGCTGAAGCCAACCAGGAGCCAAGGAAGGCCAGGTGATGGTGTCCACAGGGGTCAGATTTATTAGGGGACACCGAGTACGGTGGAAAACTGTAGCAAGTGGATCGGGGGAGTGGAGGGTAAGTAGAGAATAAACTAGTGTTGTAGGTGACCTTGGATGTTTCAGCAGCACTTCTGAGCCAACTCTGTAACAGTGAGTTGAGGTTGAAAACTGACCCTGTCCCCAGTACTGCCTGCAAACATCTTTTTTTTTTAAATATATTTTATTGATTTTTTACAGAGAGGAAGGGAGAGAAACATTTTTTACAGAGAGGAAGGGAGAGAAACATTGATCAGCTGCCTCCTGCACAACCACCACTGGGGATATGCCCACAACCAAGGTACATGCCCTTGACCGGAATCGAACCTGGGACCCTTTAGTCCACAGGCTGACACTCTATCCACTGAGCCAAACCGGTTAGGGCATGCAAACATCTTTTTTTTTAAAATATTTTTGTTGATTTCAGAGAGGAAGGGAGAGGGAGAGAGAGAGAGAGAAACATTAATAATGACAGAGAATCATTGATCGGCTGCATGCCCTGCACCGGGAATCCAGCCTGTGTACCCTGACCGGGAATCGAACTGTGACATCCTGGTTCATAGGGCGATGCTCAATCACTGAGCCACCAGCCAGGCTGGACCAAGGTTCTCATAACAAGCCTTGGCAGTGAAGGAGAAGGAGCAGCAGCAACAGGTGTCAAGTCTGGGCAGTTGGGGGAGAGCTGCTCTTGGGTTTGTCACTCTGGCCCAAGAGGAGATCCTGCTCCACTCTGGGGGACAAGCTGCCTGCCTTCCCTGGCAGGAGCCCGGACACAGGACCAAGGAGTTGTTTTTTTGGCCCTGCTTTAATGCTCTGCCTTGCGAAGCCCACAGGGTGTCCCCGAAGTGTCGAGTGCCAGCAACAGCTGCCTGCAAACATCTTAATGCAGCCAAGGGTTCAGCGAGCCTGAGGGAGGGCCGGTGAAGGATGAAGAAAAGACAGACAAAGAGAATAAGCTGGGTCTAGGTGGATCTTCTGTGCCTGGCTGAGACCACAGAACAGATCCAGACTGCAAGCTGAGCCTTTATTTTATAGTCAGAGGTAAACAAGGTAGTGGTCACCATAGTTACAATGTTCTTGTGCGTTTCACTTGCTGCACCTCCCACAGCCCATTAACTACCCAGGAAGGATCTGGGGAGCTTCATAAGGTCAAGCTTAATTATGCTAAGAGGGCTGTGCCCTCTAAGCTGGGACTTGTTTGCAGCTTTGCCAGCAGGTCAGTCCAAGGCTTAACCCTATAACTGCTCCCTACAGTTACCATGGAACTTGATACTCAGGCTTGGCCAGCTCTGCCAACCATCCATACCATACCCCAAAATCAAACAGTTGATACAACCTGTGACTAGATGGTGTCCACAGAACGAGAAATCACTGCATTTCTTAGGGCCCCAGTCTCAGCCTTAGAAGATGTTGCCAGGACCTCTCAAGACCAGCAGGGATGTTTGGATGCCCTGGGTGGGATGAAATCATCACTCCCATCTCTGGGCTCCTAGCAGTTTGCCACCAGGGAGGACTGGCCCTAAGGGAATGCCACAGCTCATGAATTCCTCATGAGCCCACAGCACTGCCAGGCTTCTGCCACTGGCAGGCACGTGAGGCCAATAGCAAATAGCTGTACCCATGGAGAGAGAGAGACAAATAACCTGACAGCCACAGACACACACCCACCTTATCATATCCAGATGTAAACACAAATGCACAGACAGAAACAGACACACACTACAGATGTTCACAGACAGTCATGCTCCCAGTGTGTTCCCCACATCCCAACCCAGGTCTGGCCACCCTTTGATTCTTCCAGTATTTGTTTTCCTGATTGTCCTGGTTGAAGGTCATATGCCCCACAATATGCTCTTGTGGATCCCTGAACCTCTCTGGAATAGAGTGTCTTCCTCATTACTGTGCTTCTTTCCCAGAAGGCAAAGGTCCTGAAACACAAACATTGAAGGAAGGAAAGGAAGGAAGGAAGGAAGGAAGGAAGGAAGGAAGGAAGGAAGGAAGGAAGGAAGGAAGGAAGGAAGGAAGGAAGGAAGGAAGGAAGGAAGAGAAAGAAAAAAAAGGAAGGAGTGAGGGAGAGAAGGAGAGAAAGGAGGGAGACATAAACAAAGACATGATAAACATGTGACAGTATGATATAAATAGGTCAGGAGTAGGTTGGGCCTGATGTTTATTCAATGGGGAGGAGTATTATTTTTCAAAACCAGATGACTAAAACTGAAAATACAAATTGAAGATGGAGCCTTGGCAGGGGCCTGTGTGAAGGCCCTGGAACTTAACAGTAAAGCTGTTCTGTCACATGCTTGAAGCACAGATGTATAAGTCCACAAATGCATATGGAAGCACATACACAGGTGCCCCTAATCAACTCCCAGACACATACATACATGTGGCTACAGGATTCAATTGCTAGCAGGGGCTGGGCCCACTGGCACCAGCCTTCAGAGTCCCGTGCAGCCTCAGTTAGAAAGAAGGCTTTAGGCCAGCTGCTTCCACACCCACAGAGCATCCTCTGGGACAATTCCCTGTGTACTTTGCTATTTCTGAGGACTGGGCCATGTTCCTGTCGCCTCACCCAGACCCTCAAACCCCACACCCCTCTGCCCAATGAGCTGACTTTACACCAAGTTAACAGGACAAAGAAGAGTGAGAGCTGCCTCTAAAAAACATTTAGCAAACACTCAATGAGGTGTTAGCCTCTGCTGTTAGAGCCAGCAATACCCCCAGCCCATCCTGGTGCTTTTTCCTGAGGATGAGACACCCAGGCCAAGAGGGGGAGGGTACAGGCTCTGGGTGGGTCCTCCTAGGGAACAACAGTACCACACACATACACACTCACAGAAGCATCACAATTTTCTGGAATCCAAGATTTTAAAAGGTTTTCTTTTTAAATAAAGAAAAACATAAAGAGAATAAAAATGGTGAGTAATACTGCCACACAGGTAATCCCAGAGGCATTTAAAAAAAAATTAATGCAAGCACACATTTAGAACATTCAAACAGTTCCAAAGATAATAAAATAAAAACTAAAACCTCCCTTTCTTTACAGTCCCTCTCACTGAAGAGGGTCACTCTGCATTTCATTCCAGAACACTTAGATATACCAGGATTTTTACTGATATAATCACTCTGCCCACTGCTTTGCACCTTGCAATTTTTCCACCTATAGCACATCCCTGCAGATCTTTCCATGTCAACAGCTTCTAATTTACAACCTTCTTTTTTTTAAATATGTATTTTTATTGTTGACAGTATTACAGATATCTCCCATTTTCTCCCACTTTATCCCCTCCCTCCCAGCTCCGACCCACCCCTGCAGGTCTTCACCTCCCTATTGCCCTTATCATGGGCTATGCCTATCTATATTATAAAAACCCAGTGGCCCTAACGCCATAACCACCAAAGACTGGGGCAGGTGGGTGGAACTGCGCTTGCGGGTGGGTGGGGCCTTGTAATTTCTCGTGCTGGGCTTCTAGTAAGTATATAAGTTATTTGGTTTATCTCTTCTCATTCCCCAACCCCACATCAAGTTATGTCAATCTATTCCATGCCTCCATGCTTTGGGTCTTATTTTGTTGGTCTATTCATTTTGTTCATTAGATTCCACAAATAAGTGAGATATGTGATATTTGTCTTTCTCATATTGGCTTATTTCACTTATGATAATATTTTCCAGGTCCATCCTTGCTGTCCCAAAGGGTAAGAGACCCCTCTTTTATTCCATAGTGTAAATGTCCTACAGCTTTTTTATCCATTCATCTACTGATGGGCACTTGGGCTGCTTCCAAATCTTAGCTATTGTTAATAATACTGCTATGAATATATGGGCTACAAATATTATTTCTGATTGGTGTTTTGGGGTTTTTAGTATATATTCCCAGAAGTGGGATCGCTGGGTCAAACAGAAGTTCCATTTTAAATTTTTTGAGGAAACTCCATACTGTTTTCCACCAGTCTGCATTCCCACCACCAGTGAACTAGTGTTCCCTTTTCTCCACATCCTCACCAGCACTTGTTGTTTGTTGATTTTTTTTATGACAGTCATTCTGACAGATGTGAGGTGATATCTCATTATAATTTAATTTGCATCTCTCTGATGATTAGGGAGTTTGAGCATTTTTTCATGTGTCTCTTAACCATTTGTATGTCCTCTTTGGGGAAATGTCTATTCAGGTCTTCTGCTCATTTTTTTTTTTTTAATCTTTGCTTTTTTTCTCTCTCTTTTTTTTTTCCAATTTTTTTTATTAAGGTATTATATGTGTACATATCTTACCATTGCCCCCCCACCCCACTCCCATATATGCCCTCACCCCCCAGAGTTTTGCGTCCATTGGTTATGCTTATATGCAAGCATACAAGTCCTTTGATTGATCTCTTATCTTCCCCACCTCTCCCTAACCTTCCTGCTGTAATTTGACAGACTGTTTGATGCTTTACTGCCTTCTTATCTTTTTTTTTGTTCAAGTTTTTAATGTTCTTTATTATCCATAAATGAGTGAGATCATGTGGTATTTTTCTTTCATTGACTGGCTTATTTCACTTAACATAATGTTCTCCAATTCCATCCAGGTTGCTGCAAATGGTAAGAATTCCTTCTTTTTTATGGCAGCATAATATTCCATTGTGTAGATGTACCATAGTTTTCTAATCCAGTCATCTGCTGATGGGCACCTAGGCTGTTTCCAGATCTTAGCTATTGTAAATTGTGCTGCTATGAACATAGGGGTGCATATATCCTTTCTTATTGGTGTTCCCAGTTTCTTAGGATATATTCCTAGGAGTGGGATTACTGGGTCAAATGGGAGTTCCATTTTCAGTTTTTTGAGGAAACTCCATACTGTTCTCCACAGTGGCTGCACCAGTCTGCATTCCCACCAGCAGTGCACGAGGGTTCCGTTTTCTCCGCATCCTCGCAAACACTTGTCGTTTGTTGATTTGTTGATGATAGCCATTCTGACAGGTGTGAGATAATACCGCATTGTTGTTTTGATTTGCATCTCTCGGATAATTAGTGACGTTGAGCATGTTTTCATGTGTCTCTTGGCCTTCCTTCTGTCTTCTTTGGAAAAGATTCTATTTAGATCTGTTGCCCATTTTTTTATTGGATCATTTATCATCCTTTTATTAAGTTGTATAAGCTGCCTGTAGATGTTGGAGATTAAACCTTTATCAGTGATGCCGTTTGCAAATATGTTCTCCCATGCAGTGGACTTTCTTGTTGTTTTGTTGATAGTTTCTTTTGCTGTAAGAAAGCTTTTTATTTTTATGTAGTCCCATTTGTTTATTTTCTCTTTAGTTTCCATTGCCCTAGGGGCAGTATCGGTGAAGAAGTTCTTTTGACATATGTCTGAGATTTTGCTGCCTGTGGATTCCTCTAGTATTTTTATGGTTTCCCGTCTTATGTTTAAGTCTTGTATCCATTTTGAGTTTATTTTTGTGTATGGCGTAAGTTGGTGATCTAGCTTCATTTTTTTGCATGTATCTGTCCAATTTTCCCAACACCATTTATTGAAAAGACTGTCTTTATTCCATTGTATGTTCATGCCTCCTTTGTCAAATACTAATTGAGCATAGTGGTTTGGATCAATATCTGGATTCTCTATTCTGTTCCATTGATCTATATGTCTGTTCTTGTGCCAGTACCAGGCTGTTTTGAGAATAGTGGCTTTGTAATACAGCTTGAAATCTGGTATTGAGATCCCTCCTACTTTATTCTTCTTTCTCAGGATTGCTGTGGCTATTCGGGGTCTTTTTTTATTCCAGATGAATTTTTGGAGAGTTCTTTCAAGGTCTGTGAAATATGCCATTGGTATTTTAATGGGGAGTGCATTGAATCTATAGATTACTTTGGGTAGTATGGACATTTTAATGATGTTGATTATACCAATCCATGAACATGGTATGTTCTTCCATCTGTTTACGTCTTCCTCTATCTCTTTTTTCAGTGTTCTGTAGTTTTCCGTGTATAGGTCTTTTACCTCCTTAGTTAAGTTTATTCCTAGGTATCTTAATTTTTTTGGTGCAATGGTAAATGGGACTGCCTTTTTAGTCTCTCTGTCTGTAATTTCACTATTAGTGTATAGAAAGGCCATAGATTTCTTGGCATTAATTTTGTATCCTGCTACATTGCCGAATTCATTTATTAAGTCTATTAGTTTTTTGAAGGAGTCTTTCGTATTTTTTATGTACAATATCATGTCGTCTGCAAATAAAGACAGCTTTACTTGTTCTTTTCCAATTTGGATGCCTTTTATTTCTTCTTCTTGTCTAATTGCAATAGCTAATACTTCCAGTACTATGTCAAACAGGAGTGGTGAGAGTGGGCATCCCTGTCTTGTTCCTGTTCTTAGGGGAAATGTTTTTAGTTTTTGTCCATTGAGTATGATGTTTGCTGTGGGTTTATCATATATAGCTTTTATTATGTTGAGGTATGAGCCTTCTATTCCCACCTTGTTGAGAGTTTTTATCAAGAAAGGGTGTTGGATTTTGTCAAATGCTTTTTCTGCATCAATTGATATGACTATGTGATTTTTATCTCTCAATTTGTTTATGTGATGTATCACGTTTATTGATTTGCGGATATTGTACCATCCTTGCATTCCTGGGATAAATCCTACTTGGTCATGGTGTATGATCTTTCTGATGTACTGCTGGAGCCGATTTGCTAGAATTTTGTTGAGGATTTTGGCATCTATGTTCATGAGGGATATTGGTCTGTAATTCTCTTTCATTGTGTTGTCTTTATCTGGTTTTGGTATTAGGGTGATGCTGGCTTCATAGAAGGAGCTTGGAAGTGTTCCTTCCTCTTGAATTTTTTGGAATAGTCTGAGGAGTATAGGTTTTAGTTCTTCCTTGAATGTTTGGTAAAACTCTCCTGTGAAGCCATCAGGCCCCGGGCTTTTGTTTGCCGGAAGTTTTTTGATGACTGCTTCAATTTCGTCCATAGTTATTGGCCTATTGAGCTGTTGAGATTCTTCTTGATTGATTTTTGGAAGGTTGTATTTTTCTAGGAATATGTCCATTTCCTCCAGGTTGTCCAGTTTGTTGGAATAGAGCTGTTCATAGTATTTTGTAACAATCCTTTGTATCTCAGCAGGGTCTGTTGTTATTTCACCTCTTTCATTTCTGATTTTGTTTATTTGGGTCCTCTCTCTTTGCTTCTTGGTGAGCCTGGCTAGAGGTCCATCAATCTTGTTTATCCTTTCAAAGAACCAGCTCTTGGTTTTGTTGATCTTTTGTATTGTTTCTTTGGTCTCTATGTCATTTATCTCCGCTCTGATCTTTGTTATTTCCTTCCTTCTGGTTACACTGGGCTTTTCTTGCTGCTCTTTTTCTAGCTCTTTGAGTTGTAGGGTTAGGTAATTTATTACCATTGTTTCTTGTTTTTTGCAATAGGCTTGTAGAGCTATGAACTTCCCTCTCAAGACTACTTTCACTGTGTCCCATAGATTTTGGATTGTTGTGTTTTCATTGTCATTTGTTGCCATGATGTTTTTTATTTCTTCTTTGATCTCTCTGGTGACCCAGTCCTTGTTTAATAGCATGCTGTTTAGTCTCCATGTGTTTGATTTCTTTGGATTGTATTTATTGTAGTTGATTTCCAGTTTTATGCCACTGTGATCTGAGAAGATGCTTGATATAATTTCTATCTTCTTGAATTTGAAGAGACTTTGCCTGTGACCCAGCATATGGTCTATCTTTGAAAATGACCCATGTGCACTTGAGAAGAATGTATATTCTGTGGCTCTGGGGTGAAATGTTCTGAAGATGTCAATTAATTCCATCTGGTCTAGTGAGTCATTTAGGATTGCTGTTTCTTTGCTAATTTTTTGTTTAGAGGATTTGTCCAATGGTGATAGTGGGGTATTAAAGTCTCCTACTATGATTGTATTGCTATTAATCTCTCCCTTGATATCCTCCAGGAGTTTTTTTTATGTATTTGGGTGCTCCTATATTGGGAGCGTATATGTTTACCAGAATTATTTCTTCTTGTTGGATTTCTCCCTTTAGTATTATGAAGTGGCCTTCTTTATCTCTTGTTATGGCATTTACTTTGAGGTCTAATTTGTCAGATATAAGTATTGCTACCCCAGCTTTTTTTTTCATTTCCATTTGCCTGAAAGATATTTTTCCATCCCTTCACTCTCAATCTGTGTGAGTCTCTTGTTCTGAGGTGGGTCTCTTGTAGACAGCATATATATAGGTCATTTTTTTTATCCATTCAGCCACTCGATGTCTTTTGATTGGAGCATTTAGTCCGTTTACATTTAAAGTTATTACTGAAAGGTATTTGTTTGTAGTCATATCTATTTTTGTGTCTGTATTCCTTCTTACCTGTTTATTTCTTCTTTTTACAGTAGTCCCTTTAGCAATTCTTGCATTGCTGGTTTGGTGGTGATAAACTCCCTGAGTCTTTTTTTGTCTGCGAATCTCCTGATTTCCCCTTCAATTTTGATTGATATAGTATTCTTGGATTCAGTCCTTTGCTTTGCAATACTTTGTATACCTCCTTCCATTCACTTCTAGCTTGTTGTGTTTCTGTTGAGTAATCATTTGACAATCTGATGGGTGTTCCTTTGTAGGTAACTCTGTCTCTCTCTTGCCGCCTTTAAGATTCTCTCTTTATCATTTATATTTGCCATTGGACTTATGACATGTCTTGGTGTGGGTCTTTTGGGGTTGATCCTGCTTGGGACTCTCTGTACTTGCATAACTTTTATCTTTCCCATATCCGGGAAGTTTTCTGTCATTATTTCTTCAAATAGATTTTCTAATCCCTGCTGCTCTTCTTGTCCTTCTGGCAGCCCTATTATACGCATGTTACTTCGTTTCACGTTGTCCCGAAGCTCCCTTAGGCTTTCCTCCTGCTTTTTAATTTTTTTTCTCCAATTGCTGTTCAGATTGAGCTTGTTTCTGTACCTGATCTTCTAACTCACTAATTCGGTCCTCTGCTTCTTGTAGTCTACTGTTGAAACTTTCCATGGTGTTTTTGATTGTAGCTATATCACTTTTCATTTCTTCCTGATTCTTGCATAAGTTGTTGATTTTCTCATCCATCCGATGTATAAATTCCACAACCATTACTCTGAACTCCTTTTCGGTCATGTTGCAAGCTTCAGTTTCACTAATTTCCTTTCTTGGCGACTCCACATTTTCTTTCCTCTGTGAGTTATTTCGTTTCCCCATTCTGGCTATCACCAGAAAGCTCAAGCTTCCGTTTGTGTGGACCTGGGCCGTGCGCTGTGGGGACTTCGCTCCACCCGAGTTTCACTGAAGTGCTCTGACACTAGGACGTGTGGCTGCCTTTGGTTGGTGGGAACCAGATTTGGCCAGGGTCAGTGTCCCCCCTGTTCTGTGTGGTCTCGTGTGCACCCTTAGAATCAGGGGCCCTGTCTGCACCACACTGTTGGTATGTGCCGAAAATGAGATCCTTAGCATGTGCCAGGAGTCAGAGTTTCCCTGTGTCTGCACCAAGAATCGAGTGTCAGAGTCTCTGTTGCCTTGTGAGTTTTCTCGTTGAGAATCAGGGTCCCTGT
This sequence comes from Ia io, assembly GCA_025583905.1. Classification (NCBI taxonomy): domain Eukaryota; kingdom Metazoa; phylum Chordata; class Mammalia; order Chiroptera; family Vespertilionidae; genus Ia; species Ia io. The sequence continues at coordinate 103,959,085 of JAJQQW010000004.1, read as the reverse complement.
GTGTGCATGCACCAACAATTGGGGTCGTTGGCTCTTAGTGTGAATGCGCTGTGAGTCAGGGATCCCAGGCAGCTGTGTCCGGCGTGCCAAATTCCCTGAAGTGGAGCTGCGTCCTGTGTGTGCTCTCTCTACTGAGCCAAACTGGCTAGCCTTCTGCTCATTTTTTAATTAGATTGTTTGTCTTCCTTTTGTTGAGTTGTCTGAGTACTTTATGCATTTTGGATATTAACTCCTTAGCAGATATATCAAATATGTTTTCCCATACAGTGGGTTCCCTTTTCAATTTGATGGTGGTTTCTTTTGCTGTGCAGAAGCTTTTAATTTTGATGTAGTCCCATTGTTTATTTTCTCCTTAGTTTCCTTTGCACTAGGAGATATATTAGTAAACATATTGCTATGTAAGATGTCTGAGATATTGCTGCCTACATTCTCCTGTAAGATTTTTATGGTTTCATGGCTTACATTTAAGTCTTTTACCCATCTCGAGTTTATTCTTGTGTCTGGTGTAAGTTGGTGGTCTAGTTTCACCTTTTTGCATGTGTCTGTCCAGTTATCCTAGCACCATTTGTTGATTAGAGACTTTCGTTATGCCATTGTATGTTCTTGCTTCCTTTGTCAAATATTAACTGACTGTAATGGTGTGAGTCAAATTCTGGGGTCTCTGTTCTGATCCATTGGTCAACATACCTGATCTTGTGCCAGGATCAGGGCTGTTTTGGTTATAATGACTTTGTGGTGTAGTTTGATATCCATTATTGTGATCTCTCTTACTTTGTTCTTCTTTCTCAAGATTGCTGCAGCTATTCATGATCTTTTGTGATTCCATATAAATTTTTGGAGTATTTGTTCTAGCTCTGTGAAGTATGCCATTGGTATTTTAATAGGGATTGCATTGAATTTGTAGATTGCTTTGGGTAGTATAGACATTTTACTGATGACAACTCTTCCAATCCATGAACATGGTATATGCTTCCATTTGTTTGTATCTTCCTCTATTTACTTTTTCAATGTCCTATAGTTTTCCAAGTACAGGTCTTGGTTAAGTTTATATATTTTGTTGCAATGGTAATGGGATTTCTCTTTCTGAGAGTTCATTATTGGTGAATAAAAATGCCATCAATTTGCAGATGTTGCTTTTGTATCCTGCTACCTGCTGCATCCATTTATTAAGTCTAGTAGTTACCTGGTGGAGTGTTTAGGGTTTTCTATGTACAATATCATGTCATCTGCAAATAATGACAGTTTTATTTCTTCCTTTCAAATTTGGATGCCTTTTGTTTCTTCTTCTTGTGTAATTACTGTGGCTAGAACTTCCAGTACTATCCTACATAATAAAGAGATAATATGCAAATTGACCCTCACACATTCACACAAGATGGCCGCCCCCATGTGGTCAAAGATGGCCACCACAAGATGGCCAGCAGGGGAGGGTAGTTGTGGGCGACCAGGCCGGCAGGGGAGGGCAGTTGGGGGAGACCAGGCCTACAGGGGAGGGCAGTTGGGGGTGACTGGGCCTGCAGGGGAGGGCAGTTGGGGGCGATTGGGCCAGCAGGGGAGGGCAGTTGGGGGTGATTGGGCCAGCAGGGGAGGGAAGTTGGGGGCAATCAGGCTGGCAGGGGAGCAGTTAGGCATTGATCAGGCTGGCAGGGGAGTGGTTGGGGGTGATCAGGCAGGCAGACAGGTGAGCAGTTGGGAGCCAACAGTCCTGGATTGTGAGAGGGATGTCCGACTGCCAGTTTAGGCCTGATCCCTGTGGCAGTTTGGGGGGATCGGGCCTAAACTGGCAGTCAGACATCCCCTGAGGGGTCCCAGATTGGAGAGGGTGCAGGCTGGCCTAAGGGACACCCCCCCCAAGTGCATGAATTTCATGCACCGGGCCTCTAGTTTTGAATAAGAGTGGTGAAAGTGGACATCCTTGTCTTGTTCCTGTTCTTAAGGGAAACACATTGAGTTTTTGCCCATGGAGTATTATGTTGGCTGTAGGTTTGTCATGTATGTCCTTTATTATGTTGAGGTATGACCCCTCTATTCCCACCTTACTGAGAGATTTTACGGAAAATTGGTGTTGCATTTTATTAAATGCTTTTTTTCCATCTATTGATATGATCATGTGGTTTTTAATCTTTTTATTGGTTGTGTGATGTATCATGTTTTTTGATTTGTAAATATTGTACCAGCCTTGCATCCCCAGAATAATCCCACTTGATCATGGTGTATGATAATTTTAATATATTGCTGGTTTCCATATGCTACGATTTTGTTGAGGATTTTAACGTCTTTGTTCATAAGGGATATTGGCCTGTACTTTTCTTTCTTTGTAGGTCTTTATCTGGTTTTGGAATTAGGATAATGCACGCTTTGTAAAAAGTGTTCCTTCCTCTTGAATTTTGTGGAATAGCTTGAGAAGGATGGGTGTTAGTTCTTCTTTGAATGTTTGGTAAAATTCACCTGAACATCAATTAGGTCCAGGACTTCTGTTGCTGAAATTTTCATAATTACTGTTTCAATTTCACTAGTTGGCCTACTCAAGGTTTTCTGATTCTTCCTGATAGAGTTTTGAAAGATCATATGTTTCTAGGAACTTGTCCATTATGCCCAGGTTGTCCAGTTTGTTGACATATAGTTATTCATACTATTTGCTTACAATCCTTTGTATTTCTGTTCTGTCCATTATTATATCACCTCTTTCATTTTTGATTTTATTTATTTGGGTCCTTGGGTCCTCTCTCTCTCTGTTTCTTGATGAGTCTGGTTAGGGGTTCATCAATCTTGTTTATCTTTTCAAAGAACCAGCTCTTGGAATTATTGATTTTTTTTTACTTTTTTTTTAGTCTGTATATCATTTATTTCTGCTCTGATTTTTATTATTTCCTTCCTTCTACTTCCTCAAGTCTTTTCTTGATGTTCTCTTTTTAATTCATTTAGTTGTAGGGCTAGGTAGTTTATTAGTCCTTTTTCTTGTTTCTTGAGGTAGGCCTGTAGTGCTATGAACTTCTCTCTCAGGACTGCTTTTGCCCTTTCCCATAGCTTTGGGGTGGTTGTGTGTTCATTTTCATTTGTTTCCAGGAAGTTTTTAATTTCTTGCTTGATCTCATTGTTGGCCCATTCATTGTATAACAACATGCTATTTAGCTTCCATGTATTTGATTGTTTGTGAGTTTTTTTATGGTAATTATTTTCTAACTTCATGCCATTGTGATCTGAGAAGATGCTTGGTATTATATCAATCTTCTTGAATTTGTATAGAGGTGTTTTGTGCACTAACATGTGGTCTATCTTTGAGATTGTTCCATGTTCACTTGTAGCCCTGAGAACTTCCCTCTGAGGACTGCTTTCACTGGGTCCCATAGATTTTGGATTGTTGTGTGTTCATTTTCATTTTTTTATTATTTTTTCTTTGACCTCTTTGGTAACCCATTCATTGTTTAATAGCATGCTATTCAGCCTCCATGTATTTGATTGTTTGGGGGCATTTTTATTGTAGTTGATTTCTAATTTCATGCCTTTATGGCCTGAGAAGATGCCTGGTATGATTTCAATCTTCATGAATTAGTAGAGACTTAGCATATATCCTAACATGTGGTCTATCTTTGAAAAATGTCCCATGTGCAATTGAGAAGAATGTAAATTCTGTCACTTTGGGGTAGAATGTTCCGAAGATGTCATTTAGTTCCATGTGTTCTAGAGTGTCATTTAGGATTGCTGTGTCCTTGTTGATTTTTTTGTCTAGGAGATTTATCCAGTGATGTCAGTGGGGTATTAAAGTTCCCTACTATGATTGTTTTGCTGTTGAGCTCTTCCTTGATATCATCCAGAAGTTTTTTTTTAAATATATATAGATGCTCCTTTATTGGGTGCATCTATGTTTACCAGAGTTATAGCCTCTTGTTGTATTGATTCCTTCAGTATTATGAAGTGGCCTTCTTTATCTCTTGTTATGGCCTTTAGTTTGAGGTCTATTTTGTCAGATATAAGTATTGTTTTCATTTCTATTTGCCTGAAAATTTTTTTCCATCCCTTCACTTCCCATTTGTAGATGGAGTCTCCTCTCAGGGTGCCTGATTATGTGACTCACTCCCTATCATATCGTGCCAGCCATTGTGGAGGTGCTGAGCGAAAAACACAAAATACAGGACATGACACAAAAGACATAAGTCTTTTGTTCTGATATGGGTCTCTTGTAGACAGCATATATGGGTCATGTTTTCTTATCCATTCATCTACCCTATGACTTTCGATTGGAGCATTTAATCCATTTACATTTAAGGTTATTATTGATAGGTACCTGTTTGTTGACATTTTAATTCTTTATGACTATGTTCCTTCTTCACTTTCTATTTCTTCTTTTTACAATAGTCCCTTTAGCATTTCTTGCATGGTTGGTTTGGTGGTAAAAACTCCCTTACCCTCCCCCCCTTTTTTTTTTGTCTGCAAAGCTCCTGATTTCACCTTCAATTTTGAATGATAGCCTTGCTGGATAGAGTATTCTTGCATTCAGTTCCCTGCTTTTTTTTTTTTATCACCTTATAAACTTCATTCCCCTCCCTTCTGGCCTGATGTGTTTCTGTTGAGAAATCTGTTGATAGTCTAATGGGAGATCCCTTGAAGGTAACTTCCTGTCTCTCTCTTGCAGGCTTTAAGATTCTTTCTTTGTTTTTAATGTTTGCCAATTTAATTATGATGTGTCTTAGTGTTGGTCTTTTGGGGTTCATCTTGATTGGAACTCTCTGTGCCTCTTGGACTTGGGTTACTTTTTTCTCTGCAGTCCAGGAAGTTTTCTGTCATTATTTCTTCAGACAGGTTTTCTATTCCTTGCTCAGCTTCCTCTCCTTATTTTGTGGATGTTGTTTCATTTCATGTTTTCCCAAAGCTCCCTTAGGCTTTCCTCATGCTTTTTATTTTTTTTCCAGTTGCTATTCTGCTTGAGTGCCTTTTTCTACTTTGTCTTCTAACTTGATGATTTGGTCCGAAGCTTCTTCTAGTCTACCATTGAAACCTTCCATTGTGTTCCTTATTGCATCTATATCATTCTTCATTTCCTCTTGATTCATACGCATGCTGGAGTATTTCTCATTCAGCTCCTTACAATTCTCATTGAGTTGCATGTATTTAACATCCAGATGTTTCAGCATCCTTATAATCATTACTCTGAATACTGTATCTGACAAATTACTTGCCTCCATTTCATTTAGTTCCTTTTGCAGTGATTCCTCCTTTCCTTTTATTTGGGGGTTGTTTCTTTGTCTCCCCATTTTTGCTGTTCCTTTGTGTTTATTTCTATGGATTAGATCAAACTGCTATGCCACAGAGATTTTTTGGGTTGGTCTTATGTAGCAGACGTTTTGTGAGACCCAGTGGTGCAGTCTCTCAGGTCTCCTGGACTGGGTGTCCTTGGGAGGCCCCCTACTTGAGATATTTGGGTTCCCCTGATATAGTTGGGTGTTGAATTATTATTGTCCCATTCATGGATGGAGTCTCCTCCCAGGGTGCCTGATTATGTGGCTCACTCCCTACCATATCATGCCAGCCATTGTGGAGGTGCTGAGCAAAAAAAACACAAAATACAAGACATGACACAAAAGGAACAGAACACAAATATACACAAAATCCCTATAACCTGAACAAAAGTAACCACCAGAGAAAAGTGAATTAGGAAAGAGAAATGAGAGCAAAAATTATAGAAAAACAAGGAAAGAAAAAAAATATGGGGGAAAAAAAAAACAAACAAACCAAAAAGCACAAACAAAAAACACCTAGAAAAGAAGGGGGGGGGGCAGAATTTGTAGATGCCGAGCTTAAATAAAGGAAATAATATTAAAAAATTAGAGGAATAGAAAAAAACACAACAGAGATTAAAAATGGCAGCAGAGTAAGTGGATGGCTCCTAGGAACAAACTGGAATGGCAACTGAAATACAGAAAAACTTCCTGAATAATCAATGGAAGACTCGCTAGAGAGAACCCTGATACCTGAGGACCAAAAGTGGAGACGACATAGAGACGGGTAGAAGGGACAGAGGCACAAAAGGGCTGGCCAGGCGCCAACAGACTGCAACTGAAGTTCCAGAGAGATATCTCAGCTGTAGGGGGTTGCCATTGAGAACTCTGGGATCTAATCCCCAGGATGGACTGCCCAGCAGAGAGCACCAGAATTGAGAAGGGTGTCCATAACATCTGGCTATGAAAAAGCAGCAGGGTTGCTGTCTGCCAGGGAGTGATGGCTGGAAATTCTGGCACCCTCTTAAAGGGCCAACACACAAAATTCCCTGTGGAGCCACCCACCATGTGCTCTGGCAGAGGGAAGGCATAGTGAACTAGAGCATTTGACAAAATCCAACACCCATTTTTGATAAAAACTCTTAGCAAAGTGGGAATAGAGGGAGCATATCTCAACATGGTAAAGGCCATGTATGACAAATCTATAGTGAGCAACATACTAAATGGGCAAAAAGTAAAACCATTTCCTTTAAGAACAGGAACAAGACAGGAATGTCCGCTTTCACCACTCTTATTCAACATAGTACAGGAAGTCCTAGCCACAATGATCAGAAAAGAAGAAAGGCTATATCCAGCAAGGCTATCATTCAAAATAGACAAAGAGCTTCCCAAAGACACAAAAAAAGGTTGAAGGAGTACATCACCATCAAGCCAGCATTACAAGAATAGGCATCCAAATTGGAGAGGAGGAAGTAAAACTCTCATTATTCGCAGATGACATGATTTTGTACATAGAAAACCCTAAAGACTCCACCAAAAAAAACCCACTATATTTAATAAATGAATTTGGCAATGTTTCAGGATACAAAATCAACACCCAAAAATCTATGGCTTTTTCATACACTAATAATGAATTCTCCAATGAGAAACTAAACACACAATCCCATTTACCATTGCAACAACAACAACAACAACAAAATTAAGATACTTAGAAATAAACTTAACCAAGGAGACAAAAGACCTGTACTCAAAAAACTATGTGACATTTAAAAATAGATACAATAAGACATAAACAAGTAAAAGAATATATACTGTGTTCATGGATTGGTAGAATCAACATCAATAAAATGTCCATACTACCCAAGGCAATCTACAGATTCAATGTAATCCCTATAAAAATACCAATGGCATATTTCACAGACCTAGAACAAATACTCCACAAATTTATATGGAATCAAAAAAGAACCCAAATAGCTTCAGCAATCTTGAGACAGAAGAACAAAGTTGGAGGAATCACCATACCTGATATCAAGTTATTCTACAAAGCCACCATAATCAAAACAACCTGGTACTGGCACAAGAACAAGCATATAGATCAATGGAATAGAATAGAGAACCCAGAAATTGATCCAAGCCATTATGCTCAACTAATATTTGAGAAAGGAAGCAAGAGCATACAATGAAGTCAAGATAGTCTCTTCAATAAATGGTGTTGGGAAAGTTGGACAGGTACATTCAAAAAAAAAAAGGAAGGAAGGAAGGAAGGAAGGAAGGAAGGAAGGAAGGAAGGAAGGAAGGAAGGAAGGAAGGGAGGGAGGGAGGGAGGGAGGGAGGGAGGAGGAAGGAAGAAAGGAAGAAAGGAAGAAAGGAAACCAGACCACCAATTTACACCCTACATAAGGATAAACTCAAAATGAATAAAATACTTAAATGTAAGTCATGAAACCATAAAAACCCTAGAAGAAACCATAGGCAGCAAAATATCAGATATCTGTGGTAGCAATATGTTTACAGGTACAACTCCTAGGACACAGAAAACTAAGGAGAAAATAAACAAATTGGACTACATCAAAATAAAAACCTTCTGCACAGCAAAAGAAACCATTAACAAAATGAAAAGGGAGCCCACTGTATGGGGAGAACATATTTGGCGAAGACATCTGATAAAGGGCTAATATCCAAAATATACAAGAAAATCATACAGAAATGTGAGAGAGGGGGAGGAGAAAGATGGCGACCGGCAAGAAGGTAGGGAGAGAGAGAGTGTGAGTGAGGAACCCATAGAGGAGAGTGTAGACGTGTAGACGTGTGTGGTGTGTGTGTGGGTATGAGCTAGGGTCAGATAGATTCTGCAGGGCTTCCAAGGGGCTGCCTAACCGGGCAGTCCTAGACGGCGGAGCCCCGCGCACAAAGCGGACACATCTCGGCAGCTGGTGAGGACGCGGAGACCACGCCATCTTGAGAAACAGAGCTGCCTGAGACTCGGATCCTGGCTTCTGACACAAACCAGGACCCTGCAGCCACTGGGGACAGAGAACTGCTATCACAGCTGCAGTGGAAGAAACAACAAGAATCCAGACTTCCCGGCAGATTCCCGTGAGTCAAAGAGCCTATCCCCCTCCCCGCAGGCGCACGCGGATAGCGCCATAGTAACTAATAGACACGCCCCTCACTCAAGCTGCAGAGCTTTGCGCAGGGACGCACGCTCCGCCTTAAGGAATTTGGCGCACAGGACAGAAGCAGCTCACCTTCGGGGAAATCTGTCAGTGCGCACAGAGGGCTCCCCTTTGGGGAATTGGGGGGAATTTGGCTTGCGGGTCACAGCTCCCCTTCGGGGAATCTTAGAGCGTGCACAAAGGGGCTTCCCTTTGGGGAATTTGGCGCGCAGGACGGACTCCGCCCCTCTTCGGGGATTCTGGGAGAGCGCACAAAGGCAGCTCACCTTTAGGGATTTGAGAGTGTGCGCCCTAGCCGGTTTGGCTCAGTAGAGAGAGCACACACAGGACACAGCTCCACTTCAGGGAATTTGGCACGCCGGACACAGCTGCCTGGGATCCCTGACTCACAGCGCATTCACACTAAGAGCCAACGACCCCAATTGTTGGTGCATGCACACACAGGGACCCTGATTCTCAACGAGAAACTGCACAAGGCAACAGAGACTCTGACACTCGATTCTTGGTGCAGATACAGGGAAACTCTGACCCCTGGCACATGCTAAGGATCTCATTTTCGGCACATACCAACAGTGTGGTGCTGACAGGGCCCCTGATTCTAAGTGTGCACACGAGACCACACGGAACACTGGGGACACTGACCCTGGGCAAGTCTGGTTCCCACCAACTAAACAGCCATACGTCCTAGTGTCAGAGCACTTCAGTGAAACTCGGGTGGAGCGAAGTCCCCACAGCACACGGCCGAGGTTCACACAAACGGAAGCTTGAGCTTTCTGGTGATAGCCAGAATGGGGGAAACGAAATAATTCACAGAGGAAAGAAAATGTGGAGTCGCCAAGAAAGGAAATTAGTGAAACTGAAGCTTGCAACATGACCGAAAAGGAGTTCAGAGCAATGGTCGTGGAATTTATACATCGGATGGATGAGAAAATCAACAACTTATGCAAGAATCAGGAAGAAATGAAAAGTGATATAGCTACAATCAAAAACACCATGGAAAGTTTCAACAGTAGACTACAAGAAGCAGAGGACCGAATTAGTGAGTTAGAAGATCAGGTACAGAAACAAGCTCAATCTGAACAGCAATTGGAGAAAAAAATTAAAAAGCAGGAGGAAAGCCTAAGGGAGCTTCGGGACAACATGAAGCGAAGTAACATGCGTATAATAGGGCTGCCAGAAGGACAAGAAGAGCAGCAGGGATTAGAAAACCTATTTGAAGAAATAATGACAGAAAACTTCCCGGATATGGGAAAGATAAAAGTCACGCAAGTACAGAGAGTCCCAAGCAGGATCAACCCCAAAAGACCCACACCAAGACATGTCATAATCTCAATGGCAAATATAAATGATAAAGAGAGAATCTTAAAGGCAGCAAGAGAGAGACAGAGAGTTACCTACAAAGGAACACCCATCAGATTGTCAAATGATTACTCAACGGAAACACAACAAGCTAGAAGTGAATGGAAGGAGGTATACAAAGTGTTGCAAAGCAAAGGACTGAATCCAAGAATACTATATCCAGCAAGACTATCAATCAAAATTGAAGGGGAAATCAGGAGCTTCGCAGACAAAAAAAGACTCAGGGAGTTTATCACCACCAAACCAGCAATGCAAGAATTGCTAAAGGGAATACTGTAAAAAGAAGAAATAAACAGGTAAGAAGGAATACAGACACAAAAATAGATATGACTACAAACAAATACCTTTCAGTAATAACTTTAAATGTAAACGGACTAAATGCTCCAATCAAAAGACATCGAGTGGCTGAATGGATAAAAAAGCATGACCCATATATATGCTGTCTACAAGAGACCCACCTCAGAACAAGAGACTCACACAGATTGAAAGTGAAGGGATGGAAAAATATCTTCCAGGCAAATGGAAATGAAAAAAAAGCTGGGGTAGCAATACTTATATCTGACAAATTAGACCTCAAAGTAAATGCCATAACAAGAGATAAGGAAGGCCACTTCATAATACTAAAGGGAGAAATCCAACAAGAAGAAATAATTCTGGTAAACATATACGCTCCCAATATAGGAGCACCCAAATACATAAAAAAACTCCTGGAAGATATCAAGGGAGAGATTAATAGTAATACAATCATAGTAGGAGACTTTAATACCCCACTATCACCATTGGACAAATCCTCTAAACAAAAAATTAGCAAAGAAACAGCAATCCTAAATGACTCACTAGACCAGATGGAATTAATTGACATCTTCAGAACATTTCACCCCAGAGCCACAGAATATACATTCTTCTCAAGTGCACATGGGTCATTTTCAAAGATAGACCATATGCTGGGTCACAGGCAAAGTCTCTTCAAATTCAAGAAGATAGAAATTATATCAAGCATCTTCTCAGATCACAGTGGCATAAAACTGGAAATCAACTACAATAAATGCAATCCAAAGAAATCAAACACATGGAGACTAAACAGCATGCTATTAAACAAGGACTGGGTCACCAGAGAGATCAAGGAAGAAATAAAAAACATCATGGCAACAAATGACAATGAAAACACAACAATCCAAAATCTATGGGACACAGCGAAAGCAGTCTTGAGAGGGAAGTTCATAGCTCTACAAGCCTATTGCAAAAAACAAGAAACAATGGTAATAAATTACCTAACCCTACAACTCAAAGAGCTAGAAAAAGAGCAGCAAGAAAAGCCCAGTGTAACCAGAAGGAAGGAAATAACAAAGATCAGAGCGGAGATAAATGACATAGAGACCAAAGAAACAATACAAAAGATCAACAAAACCAAGAGCTGGTTCTTTGAAAAGATAAACAAGATTGATGGACCTCTAGCCAGGCTCACCAAGAAGCAAAGAGAGAGGACCCAAATAAACAAAATCAGAAATGAAAGAGGTGAAATAACAACAGACCCTGCTGAGATACAAAGGATTGTTACAAAATACTATGAACAGCTCTATTCCAACAAACTGGACAACCTGGAGGAAATGGACATATTCCTAGAAAAATACAACCTTCCAAAAATCAATCAAGAAGAATCTCAACAGCTGAATAGGCCAATAACTATGGACGAAATTGAAGAAGTCATCAAAAAGCTTCCGGCAAACAAAAGCCCGGGGCCTGATGGCTTCACAGGAGAGTTTTACCAAACATTCAAGGAAGAACTAAAACCTATACTCCTCAGACTATTCCAAAAAATTCAAGAGGAAGGAACACTTCCAAGCTCCTTCTATGAAGCCAGCATCACCCTAATACCAAAACCAGATAAAGACAACACAATGAAAGAGAATTACAGACCAATATCCCTCATGAACATAGATGCCAAAATCCTCAACAAAATTCTAGCAAATCGGCTCCAGCAGTACATCAGAAAGATCATACACCATGACCAAGTAGGATTTATCCCAGGAATGCAAGGATGGTACAATATCCGCAAATCAATAAACGTGATACATCACATAAACAAATTGAGAGATAAAAATCACATAGTCATATCAATTGATGCAGAAAAAGCATTTGACAAAATCCAACACCCTTTCTTGATAAAAACTCTCAACAAGGTGGGAATAGAAGGCTCATACCTCAACATAATAAAAGCTATATATGATAAACCCACAGCAAACATCATACTCAATGGACAAAAAATTAAAAACATTTCCCCTAAGAACAGGAACAAGACAGGGATGCCCACTCTCACCACTCCTGTTTGACATAGTACTGGAAGTATTAGCTATTGCAATTAGACAAGAAGAAGAAATAAAAGGCATCCAAATTGGAAAAGAACAAGTAAAGCTGTCTTTATTTGCAGACGACATGATATTGTACATAAAAAATACGAAAGACTCCGTCAAAAAACTAATAGACTTAATAAATGAATTCGGCAATGTAGCAGGATACAAAATTAATGCCAAGAAATCTATGGCCTTTCTATACACTAATAGTGAAATTACAGACAGAGAGACTAAAAAGGCAGTCCCATTTACCATTGCACCAAAAAAATTAAGATACCTAGGAATAAACTTAACTAAGGAGGTAAAAGACCTATACACCGAAAACTACAGAACACTGAAAAAAGAGATAGAGGAAGACGTAAACAGATGGAAGAACATACCATGTTCATGGATTGGTATAATCAACATCATTAAAATGTCCATACTACCCAAAGTAATCTATAGATTCAATGCACTCCCCATTAAAATACCAATGGCATATTTCACAGACCTTGAAAGAACTCTCCAAAAATTCATCTGGAATAAAAAAAGACCCCGAATAGCCACAGCAATCCTGAGAAAGAAGAATAAAGTAGGAGGGATCTCAATACCAGATTTCAAGCTGTATTACAAAGCCACTATTCTCAAAAAACAGCCTGGTACTGGCACAAGAACAGACATATAGATCAATGGAACAGAATAGAGAATCCAGATATTGATCCAAACCACTATGCTCAATTAGTATTTGACAAAGGAGGCATGAACATACAATGGAATAAAGACAGTCTCTTCAATAAATGGTGTTGGGAAAATTGGACAGACACATGCAAAAAAATGAAGCTAGATCACCAACTTACACCATACACAAAAATAAACTCAAAATGGATACAGGACTTAAACATAAGACGGGAAACCATAAAAATACTAGAGGAATCCACAGGCAGCAAAATCTCAGACATATGTCAAAAGAACTTCTTCACCGATACTGCCCCTAGGGCAACGGAAGCTAAAGAGAAAATAAACAAATGGGACTACATCAAAATAAAAAGCTTTTTTACAGCAAAAGAAACTATCAACAAAACAACAAGAAAGCCCACTGCATGGGAGAACATATTTGCAAATGGCATCACTGATAAAGGTTTAATCTCCAACATCTACAGGCAGCTTATACAACTTAATAAAAGGAAGATAAATGATCCAATAAAAAAAATGGGCAACGGACCTAAATAGAATCTTTTCCAAAGAAGACAGAAGGAAGGCCAAGAGACACATGAAAACATGCTCAAGGTCACTAATTATCCGAGAGATGCAAATCAAAACAACAATGCGCTATCATCTCACTCCTGTCAGAATGGCTATCATCAACAAATCAACAAACGACAAGTGTTGGCGAGGATGCGGAGAAAAAGGAACCCTCGTGCACTGCTGGTGGGAATGCAGACTGGTGCAGCCACTGTGGAGAACAGTATGGAGTTTCCTCAAAAAACTGAAAATGGAACTCCCATTTGACCCAGTAATCCCACTCCTAGGAATATATCCTAAGAAACTGGGAACACCAATAAGAAAGGAAATATGCACCCCTATGTTCATAGCAGCACAATTTACAATAGCTAAGATCTGGAAACAGCCTAGGTGCCCATCAGCAGATGACTGGATCAGAAAACTATGGTACATCTACACAATGGAATATTATGCTGCCATAAAAAAGAAGGAATTCTTACCATTTGCAGCAACCTGGATGGAATTGGAGAACATTATGTTAAGTGAAATAAGCAAGTCAATGAAAGAAAAATACCACATGATCTCACTCATTTATGGATAATAAAGAACATTAAAAACTTGAACAAAAAGATAGATACAGAGGCAGTAAAGCATCAAACAGTCTGTCAAATTACAGCAGGAAGGTTAGGGAGAAGTGGGGAAGATAAGAGATCAATCAAAGGACTTGTATGCATGCATATAAGCATAACCAATGGACGCAAAACTCTGGGGGGTGAGGGCATATATGGGAGTGGGGGGGGGGGGGGGCAATGGTAAGATATGTACACATATAATACCTTAATAAAAAAATTGGAAAAAAAAAAAAAAAAAAAAAAAAGAAAATCATACAACTTAACAAAAGGGAGACAATCCAATTAAAAAATGGGCAAGGACCTAAATAGACACTTCTCCAAAGAGGACATACTGATGGCCATGAGACATATGAAAAAATGCCCAAAGTGTCTGATCATCAGAGAGATGGAAATTAAGATGACAAATGAGGTATCATATCACCTTACACCTGCCAGAATGACTACCATGAACGAATCAACAAATGATTAAGTGCCGGCAAGGATGTGGAGAGAAAGGAACCCCCATGCACTGATGGTGGGAATGCAGACTGGTGCAGCCACTATGGAAAACAGTATGGAGGTTCCTTAGAAAATTAAAAATGGATTTGTCAGTTTACCCAGCGATCCCACTTCTGGGAATATATCCCAAGAATCCAGAAACATCAATCAGAAAGAATATATGCACCCCTATGTTCACAGCAGCACAATTTACAATAGCAAATATCTGGAAACAGTCCAAGTGCCGATCAGTAGATGAGTGGATAAAAAAGCTGTGGTACATTTATATCATGGAATACTATTCAGTAGTAAAAAAAAAAAAAAAAAAAAAAAAAATCTCTTATCCTTTGAGACTGCATGGAGGTACCTGTAGAATATCATGCTCAGTGAAATACGTCAGTCGGAAAGACAGCTATCGCATGATCTCATATGTGGAATCTAAGTAACAAAATAAACTGATGAATAGAGTGGATCCAGAGACATGGAAGCATGGAACAGAGTGTGAAATCTCAGAGGGAAGGCAGGGAGGGTGGTAGGTACACAACCAAAGACCTTGTATGCATATATGCATAATCCATGGGCCTCCACTTATAAGGAGGGAGAAAAGAAATGAGAAGATAAGAAATATAAAGAAAAAAGTAAAGAGGAGAGAACAGATAGTCCTAAATTTAGGAAGTGAAACAAGTTAAGAAATTAGTACCAGAAGAAAAGAGAAAGAGAAGAAAGAGAAAAAATTTAAAAAATTAGTAGTGAAAGAAAATAAAAGAAAAGCAATAAGAAAGGGAAAATGAATATGAGCAGGGAAGAGGAAATTAGACATATGAACAAAACAACAGAGACTAGAATAATAAATCAATGAAGCAGATAGGAAGATCAATTTTAAAAAGGGGAAAAAAGAAAGGAAAGAAAAACTATAATGGAGAAAGGAGAAGAAAAATGGGAGAAAAAAGAGAAGAGAGGAGGAAAAAGGTCTTAATTGTCTACTCGATTATAATAATAACAAATTTAACATTTACTTTGTTAAATATCTTAAGTAAAGATCACAAAAAAAAGATATAAGAGTAAAAAAATAAAGTGAAGTGTCATTTGCTTCAGCTGAGTTTTAATGCTTTGTGGGCGCTGACTTAGGTCCCCACTCTTCTGTTCTGTCTGCTAATTCTGGACTTCTGTTAGACACTGTCAGGCACCGTCTTTTGGCTTTTAGCATCCTGCTTAACGCTCCAAGTGATCCAATGGGCCCACTGTTTGTACCTGTCTCCACAGGCCTTGGCTTCAAGCATGAGGAGCCATTCTACCCTCTTTGCCTTCCTGCCCGGTGTCAGTCTCAATCACTCACGGGTCTGTCTCTGATAGGGCTTTAGGTGGGGTTGGTGTTGTTTTGCTTTCAAGGAATATGATGGGTACCTTTTCCTGTTCCAGAGCTACTTCTCCACGAGTGGCTCAAAATATTACTCTGCCCTTGACTGGACAGAGGTTGTTGTATGGAGACAATGGGGCCAGCTGGGACCCTGGAGTTTTGATCAGCCTGGTTCCTAGAATAGTGGGGTGACTGGAACTCTGATCACTGAGGGCTCCTTGAGACTGTTCATACCTCTAAGCTTGGCCTCTGCCTTTGTTTCCTCAGTAAAGCTCAAAATGCAGCTATGGCAGGCTATATCACCTAGGGCGGGGTGTTTTGTTCCCTTTACCTGCCCTCTGGGTATTTAGAGGAGGTAGATCCTCCCAGAGAAAATGGCCCTTTGGTTTGGAAGCTTATGATCAACCCAATGCAGGACTCCTGGTTACTGCTTTTTCAGGTCTCCCTGCCCTGCTTCCCTCCTCAACCTGTCCTCAGGTACCTCAAGCCCATGCCTCTGCCCCTGCGCCAATGCCTCTGGTGTGTAGTTGCAAATGGAAAACTCCTGTGCTCTGGGTTTAGCAATGGAAAAATAAAAGAATAAAAACTGTGGCTCTCTCCCCCACTGACTCTGTTCTGCTGGGTCTAGTAGATTCTGCTGGCTAGATTCCGTAGCTGCTTGGATGATACGGGCACTGCAGGTCATGCCATGGCAGGTCCAGAGGTGACACCGGTTGCTCCGAGCCACCAAGCACAGGTGTGTGTGCTCCGGCAACCACCCTATTGCTACCTCACCCTTCCTAAATGTCCCCAGGTGCCTTCTGTTCTTCCTTGAATTTCTCAGCTGGACCAGAGTGGGATATTCCAGGGAAATTCTCCAATTTAGTTGTATTCTAGCCTGGGCCTGGGACAAGGTGCCCAACAGGTCTGCCTATTCAGCCACCATTTTCTTCCCTCATCTGCAATTTTAAATGATAGCTTAGCTGGATACAGTAGTTTTGGTTTTAGACCCTTGCCTTTCATTACTTTGAGTATTTCATGCCACTCCCTTCTGGCCTGAAGTCAATTGACATTCTAATGGGAACTCCTTTATAGGTAATTTTCTGTCTCTCTCTTGCTGCCTTTGTGTTTAACATTTGCCTTTTTAATTATGATGTGTCTAGGTGTGGGTCTCTTTGGGTTCATCTTGATTGGGACTCTCTGTCCTCCTGAACTTGTGTGATGTTTTCCTTCACCAGGTTGTGGAAGTTTTCTGTCATTCTTTAAACAGGTTCTCTGTTCCTTGCTTGCCCTCTTCCCCTTCTGGCATTCCTATAATGCAGATGTTTTTATGTTTCATGTTGTCCCAGAGCTCCCTTAAGCTTTCTCTGTGCTTTTAATTTCTTTTTTCTATTTGCTGCTGTAATTGGATATTTATTTCTACCTTGTCTTCCAAGTTGCTGATTTGATTCTCTGCTTCATCCAATCTACTTTTAATACCTTCCACTGTGTCCTTTAAAAAATATATATATATGTATATATAATTGATTTCAGAGAGGGAGAGAGAAGGGGAGAAACATCAGTGATGAGAGAGAATCATTGATTGGCTGCCTCCTGCATGTCCCCTACTGGGGATCGAGCCCGAAACCTGGGCAAGTGCTCTTGACTGGAACTGAACCCAGGACCCTTTAGTCTGCAGGCTGATGCTCTATCACTGAGCCAATTTGGCTAGGGCACCACTGTGTTCTTGATGTAAGATACATCATTCTTCATTTCTGTCTGGTTCTTGTTCATGGCCTTAATTTCCCTTTTCATGCTGTTGTAATTTTCCCTAAGTTCCTAAGCATCTTTATAACCATTGCTTTGAACTCAATGCTGATAACTTGCTTGCTTCCATTTCATTTAGTTCTTTATTCTGTACAACCTTCTCTTTAATGGCTGTGCTTTATTCCATAGCACGAGTGCATTCTCTGTCAACATGTATCTGTATCTAATTTCTTTATTTTTATTATGCCCCAACAAGCACCTTGGTGTACTAGGATGTGCATTAAGCATTTTCATAGACCAGTGTGCCACAAGAATTTTTAAAACATGCAATACCAAACTATTTAGTTAGGGGCACTAACCTCTTTTCCCTTAGACTCTCAAATTTAAAAAAAATGATAACAGCCAACATAGCAATAGGCATCTGGTGTGAATGAATAAATTTTATAACTATTTTTTTTCTGTGTTTTAAAAAATCTTTATTGTTGAGATTGTTGCAGATGTCCTTATGTTTCCTCCCTATAGCCCCCCTCCACCCAGCTCCCACCCCCCCCAGGCCTTCGCCACCCTGTTGTCTGTGTCCATAGGTAATGTATATATGCATTTAAGATCTTTTTTTAAAAAGGAAATATCAAAGGATGCTTGTCCAGAGTTCTGCATTATTCATCAGTATTATACAATTTTATAATAGAGTTTATGTTAACTTACTTCGTTTTAGTATTACACATTGTAACCACTCTGAAGTTTGCTGTTCTTAGCAATGACAACAAGTGCCCAAAGATATTTATTTTTAAAAAAGGTCATATTGGTAGTGTGAAAGACTGGATTTCAAACCAGTATTTTCCAACTCTGAGTGGAAGATGATATTCATAAATAGTCAGTAAAATAGAATAAAATACAGTCAGCATTAATTTATTCTTTCCTTCCTTTTCCTGAAGAGTAACACTGACATTTGATAAGACCAGCCATGTAGTGAACTGGCTTCAAAATGAAGAGAGCTTCCCTTGTACTTCTTGGTAACTTGGTGGCCCGTGTGTTCCCCCACACTGGACAATGAGGCTGGTCCCCACGTGGAATGTCCATATTCCATTGATTTTGCGTCATTATTTCTTTTTTTTATTCTTCATTATTTAAAATATTTTGTCTCCTTATCTCCCCATCAACCTCTCCCTGGCCACTCCCACTCTCCAGTACATGCCCCCACCCCGCAAGATCTTCCCTCTGAGAATCGTTAGTCTGTTCCATTTCCATGCCTCTGATTCTATTTTACTCACCAGTTTATTCTGTTCATTAGATTTCATATTCATTTATTTTGATTTTTAGATTCAATTGTTGATCAGGATGTATTTGTTGCCATTTTGTTCATATTTTTTTATCTTTTTCTTCTTCTTCCTCTTCTTAAAGAATACCATTTAACATTTCCTATACTGGTAAATGATAGCTTTCCTGGGAAGAGTAATCTTGGTTGTAGGTCCTTGCTATTCACCACTTTGAATATTTCTTGCTACTCCCTTCTGGCTCACATAGTTTCTATTAAGAAGTCAGCTGACAGTTGTATGGGCATTCCCTTGTAGGTAACTAATTGCTTTTCTCTTGCTGCTTTTAAGATTCTCTCTTTGTCTTTAGCCCTTGGCATTTTAATTATGATGTGTCTTGGTGTGGTCTTCTTTGGGTTCCTCTTATTTGGGACTCTCTGTGCTTCCTGGACTTGTAAATCTATTTCTTTCACCAGGTGGGGGAAGTTTCCTGTCATTATTTCTTCAACTAGGTTTTCAGTATCTTGCTCTCTCTCTTCTTCTGGCACCTCCATAATTCAGATGTTGGTATGCTTGAAGTTGTCCCAGAGGCTCCTTACACTGTCTTCATATTTTTGGATTCTTTTTTCTTTTTCCTCTCCTGTTTGGGTATTTTGCTTCCTCATATTTCAAGTCATTGATTTGATTCTCAGAATCCTCTACTCTACTATTGAATCCTGTATATTATTCTTTATTTCAGTCAGTGTATGCTTAATTTCTGACTGGTCCTTTTCCATTTTTGGGAGGTTTCTAGAAGACTCGAGTAACCTTATAACTGTGGTTTTGAACTCTATATCCAGCAGTTTGATTTCTTTCATTTATGACATGTTTCTTTATTTCTGAATTTTGGCTGCTTCCCTGTGTTCGTTTCTATATATTGGGTAGAGCTTCAATGTCTCCTTGAGTTGGTAGAGTGGCCTTGTGTAGTAGGTGTTCTATAGGGCCCAGTGGCTCAGCCTCCCCATTCACTTGAGCTGGGAGCTCTAGTTCCACCCCTTTGTAGGCTGTGAGCACAGTCTTATTGTAGTTGAGACTTGTTCGCTGTTGGTGTCATCGGGAGGAATTAACTTCCAGACAATTGGCTGCTGTGCAGGAGACACCCCTATAGAGCAGGAATTGCTTCAGTGGGGCTTGGTGCTCACTGAGTCTGCCCCTTGAGTGTGTCACTTATGAATGTGTTGAGTCATAATCTGGGATGGTATGACACTGACCACTGGGAACACTGGCTCTTGGGTCTCCAGGGAGGTGCAAAGTGAGCCACTACCTGGGGCTATGCAGCAGGAGCTACAGAGTTCTGCAGATTCCTCCTCGTTGTATCAGGTTTGGAAGTGCCCAGATGAGGCCCAGCTATGAACCAAGGCAGGCTGGTGCTGGTGCTGGGTCTTGGGCCTTTTATTGATAAGTTTGGGGGCTCCCTGACCCAGCTGCAGCTTGTTTGAGAGATTTTAGTCTGAGTGAGGACAGGCCATTCATATGCAAAAGCTGCTGCACACAGCTTGGGTGGGGTTGTAGATTGGATGAGGTATGGTCTTAGGGACTCACCAGGCTGGAGCAAATAGAAATGGCTGCCAGTTAGCCCTGTGACCAGGGAGGTCCCAGCACAGGAACAATGATCCCTGAGAGCACCTCCATCTGGGAGAAAGCTGCACCCAAGTTCCTGACAGATACCAGACAATCTAGTTTCTCCTCGTATGTGTCTGTGTTTCCCAGAGACTTGCCCTGGTGCTGGAGCTCAGAGGAAGCGGGACCTTGTAGGTTCAGTTTGTGGTGCTGGCCTTTTAAGCCTCTGTGTCACTGAGCCCCAATCCACACTATTTTTACAGCCTGTAGTTCTTACTGCCCATATGGACTTCTTTTCCCAGCTCTGGGACCCTGAGCTGGGTTTCTGGGGTGGGGCTGGGATCCCTTGCTCCTCCAGGTGGCCTTCACAGAGATGATCTCCCTCCGGATTAAAAAAGGGGCACATGTAGGTGTTAGACCCATGCTTTCTGCGCACCTCCTACCAGTCTCAGTGTGCTTTCTTCTTTACTTCTCTAGTTGTAGGACTTCCATTCAGCCAGCTTTCCAGCGGTTCTGGATGATGGCTGTTCTGTATTTTAGTTGTAATTTTTAAAATATATTTTTATTGATTTCAGAGAGTAAGGGAGAGGGAGAGAGAGAAAAACATCAATGATGAGAAACATTGATTGGCTGCTTCCTGCACGCCCCCTGCTTGGGATTGGGCCTGAAACCCAGGCATGTGCTCTTGACTGGAATAGAACCTGGGACTCTTCAGTCCACAGGCTGATGCTCTAGCCACTGAGCCATACCAGCTAGAGCTTAGTTGTAATTTTTATGTGGTTGTGGGAGGTGGCGAGTACAGGTGTTTACCTATACCACCATCTTCTGTCGGTTTATACCTATTTTTTGTCAGAGCAGCAAAACATGTATTTTTTTGGGTGTGACACAGAATTTTGGTAATTTGTTTATGTGCCATAAGATAGTAAAGACTGCAAGTCACTGCCATAGACTCAGTTAGAAATGGAAGCACAGGCCAAAGGGTATGTGCTTTTTCAATTCTGGTGAAGATTGCCAAAATATTCTTCAAAAAAAAGATGGCAGTAATTTATACTTTTATCAACAATATATGGGAGAGACTGTCTTCCTACACTCATTAATTTTGCCAATCTGAGGAGTGAAAAGTCATATCTCAGTGGTTTTTAACAGCTTTCTTGAGATACAAATCACATGCTATAAAACCACTCAAAGTAGGTGAATCAATAGCTTCTAATATATTTAGAGTTGTGCAACCATCACCACAATTTTATAACTTTCATCACTAACCCCCCAAAAGAAACCATATACTTACTATCTGTCGCGTTTTCTCCTTCCCACCATCCCCTGGAAACCTTTAAAAAAAAACACTTATTTTTCAGTTACAGTTGACATACAATATTATATTAGTTACAGGTGTACAACACACTGATTAGACATTTCTATACCTTAAGAAGTGATAGCCCCAATTAGTCTTTCATCCACCTGACACTATACATAGTTGATACAGTTCTATTGACTATATTCTCTATGGTGTACTTTACATCCCCCTGACTGTTTTTATAACTGTAATTTTGTACTCCTTAATTCCTTTCACTTTTTTCACCCACCCCTTCAACAATCCTCCCATCTGGCAATCATCAGTCTGTTCTCTACATCTATGAGCCTGTTTCTGTTTTGTTTGTTCATTTTTGTTTTTTAGATTCCACATATAAGTAAAATCATATGGTATTTGTCTTTCTCTATCTGACTAGTTCACTGAGGATAATACCTTCTAGGTCCATCCATGTTCCAGATGGCAAGATTTCATTCTTTTAGGTGACTAACATTCCACTGTATGTATGTACCACATGATCTTTATTTATTATCCAGTCTCTATGGTTGGACACTTGGGTTGCTTTCATAGCCTGACTATTGTAAATAATGCTGCAATGAACATGGGGGTGCACATATGTTTTTGAATTAGTGTTTGGATTTCTTCAGCTAAATGCCCAGAAGTGGAATAGCTGAGTCATAATGTAGTTCCATTTTTAATTTTCTGAGGAATCTCTATACTGTATTCCATAGAGGCTGCACCAATCTGCATTTCCACCAGCAGTGCACAGGGTTCCCTTTTCTTCACCTCCTTGCCAACACTTGTGGTTAATTGATTTATTGATGGTAGCCATTCTGACAGATGTGAGGTGACATCTTATTGTGGTTTTAATTTGCATTTGTCTTATAATAAGTGCCATTGAGCATGTTTTCATGTCTATTGGAGAAATGTCTTCAGGTCCTTTGCACTTTTTAAATTAATTGTTTGGTGTGTGATTTTTTTTTATGTTGAGTTATTTATATATTTTGGATAGTAATCCCTTATCAGATTTGCAAATATTTACTCCCATTTAGTAGGTTGTCTTTTTTGTTGTTGATGATGGTTTTCTTTGCAGGACAAAAGGTTTTTAGTTTGATGTAGCCTCAGTTGTTTATTTTTGCTTTTGTTGTCTCTGCCATAGGAGATATATCCAAAAAATATTGCTAAGACCAATGTTAAAGAGGTTTATTGCCTATGTTTTCTACTATGAATTTTATGGTTTGAGGTCTTTCATTTAAGTCTCTAATCTATTTTGAATTTATTTTTGTATATAGTGTAAAGAAATGATCTAATTTTATTTTTCTGACATGTATCTGTCCAGTTTACCCAACACCATTTATTGAAGAGAATGTTTTTACCCCATTGTGTAGTCTTGCCTCCTTTGTCATGTATTAATTGACCATGCAGGCATGGGTTTGTTTCTGGACTCTCTATTATGTTCCATTGATCTACGTGTGTTTATGCCAGCACCAAGCTGTTTTGATTACTGTGGCTTTGTAGAATAATTTTAATATCAGGTGGTGTAATACCTCAACCCTTTTTTCACTCTCAAGATTTCAGGGCTATTTGGGATCTTTGTGGGTCTCTATAAATTTTAGAATTATTTGTTCTAGTTCTATGAAAAAATACCCTTGTTATTCTGATAGGAATTATGTTGAATCTATAGATTGCTTTGGGTAGTATGAACATTTTTAAAATTTAAATTATTTATTCTTTAAAGTATTACATGTCTCCTTTTCCCTGCATTGACCTCTTCCTGGCCATTCACACCTCCCAGCACATGCCCTCACCCCCCTAGTGTCTGTGTCTATTGGTTATGCTTATATACATGCATACAAGTCCTTTGGTTGATCTTTACCCCCCCCCCCACCCCCTCTGCCTTCCCTCTAAAGTTTGACGGTCTGTTCAATGCTTCTCTGTCTCTGGATCTATTTTTGTTCCTCAATTTATGTTGTTCATTATATTCCACAAATGAGTGAGATCATGTGATATTTATCTTTCGCCGACTGGCTTATTTCACTTAGCATAATGTTTTCCACATCCATCTACGCTATTGCAAATGGTAAGAGTTTCTTCTTTTTTATAGCGGCATAGTATTCCATTGTGTACATGTAACAGTTTTTTAATCCACTCATCTGCTGATGGGCACTTAGGCTGTTTCCAAATCTTAGCTATTGGAAATTGTGCTGCTATGAACATAGGGGTGCATATATCCTTTCTGATAGGTGTTTCTGTTTTCTTGGGATATATTCCTAGAAGTGGGATCACTGGGTCAAATGACAATTCCATTTTTAATTTTTTGAGGAAACTCTATAGTGTTTTCCACAGTGGCTGCACCAGTCTACATTCTCACCAGCAGTTCACAAGGGTTCCTTTTTCTCCACATCCTCGCCAGCACTTTTCATTTGTTGATTTGTTGATGATAGCCATTCTGACAGGCGTGAGATGGTACCTCATTGTCATTTTGATTTGCATCTCTCAGATGATTAGTGACTTTGAGCATCTATATATATAAAAGCCTAAGTGACCTAACGATTGGAACAACTGGAAGGACCGGTTGCTATGATGCACACTGACCACCAGGGGGCAGACGCTCAACACAGAAGCTGCCCCCTGGTGGTCAGTGTGCTCCTACAGTGGGAGCACTGCTCAGCTGAGACCAGTCCCAGAGGCCCACCAGCCTGGTGACAGCCACTTACTCCCTCAGTAGTCCTGCAGGTCCAATATCTGGAGAACAGGCCAGACACCAATGGACCAGCACCACCGGCATGATCCCAACAGCGCCACGGGCCTCCTGGAAGTCAGCCTTGGGCATCGTGGCCACTTTCCCTCCCTAGACACTCCACAAGGAAGAAACAATATAAAAGTGGCCACCAGGTGGCTCCCGACAACTGGCTTGAATGTCAGCGGGATGGATCCAGATCCTGGACCAGCAAGGGCATCCCACCACCTGCACAGAGGGCTGATCGCATCCCGGCCCCCACCCCACCCTTTTCGGGACCCCACACATGCATGAATTCATACACTGGGCCTCTAGAGTTTTCATATGTCTCTTGGTCCTCTTTCGAAAAGTGTCATATGGAATAAAAAAAGACCCCGAATAGCCACAGCAATCCTGAGAAAGAAGAACAAAGTTGGAGGAATCACGATACCAGATGCAAGCTATATTACAAAGCTGCTGTTTTCAAAACTGCCTGGTACTGGCACAAGAACAGCCATATAGACCAATGAGACAGAACAGAGAACCCAGAAATTGACCCAAGCCATTATGCTCAATTAATATTTGAAAAAGGAAGAAAGAGCATAAATGGAGTCAAGACAATCTCTTCAATAAATGGTGTTAGGAAAATTGGACAGATACATGCAAAAAAATGAAACTAGACCACCAACTTACACCATACACAAAAATAAACTCAAAATGGATAAAGGACTTAAACGTAAGACGGGAAACCATAAAAATCTTAGAAGAATACATAGGCAGCAAAATATCACACATATGTTGTAGCAATATCTTTACCGATACAGCTCCTAGGGCAATGGAAACTAAGGAGAAAATAAACAAATGGGACTACATCAAAATAAAAAGGTTCTGCAAAGCAAAAGAAACCATCAACAAAACAAGAAAGCCTACTGCAAGGGAGAACATATTTGCCAATGTTATATCCAATAAGGGTTTAATCTCCAAAATGTATAGGGAATTCATACAACTTAACAAAAGGAAGATAAACAATCCATCAAAAAAATGGGCAAAGGACCCAAGTATGGACATTTTAATAATGGTAATTCTTCCAATCCGTGAACACGATAAATGCTTCCTCTTAATTGTGTCTTTTTCAATTGCTTTCTTCCATTGTAAAGGTCTTTTTGTTGATGTTGTTAATCTTCACTCAGCGATATATTTCCTTTTTTTTAGAGAGAGTGGAAGGGACGGAGAGAGATAGAGAGAAATATCAATGTGAGAGAGACACATCGATTGATTGCCTCCTGCACAAGCGGGGCTGGGATCTAGCCTGCAACTGAGGTACATGCCCTTAACTGGAATAGAACTTGGGACCCTTCAGTCTGCAAGCTGATGCTCTATTCATTGAGCCAAACTGACTAGGGCCTGAGTAAACATCTTTTAACTTTTTGGTTTAATTTATTCCTAGATATTTTATTCTTTTTATGCACTTGTAAATGGGGTTTTCTTAATTTCTCTTTCTGATAGTTTGTTATCCTACCTAATAATAGAGTAATATGCAAATTGACCGCACCTTCGCTACGCCTAAGCCATGCCCACCAGACAAGCCACGCCCACCAGCCAATCAGGAGCAAATATGCAAATAAACCCAACCAAGATGGCTACAGCCACTGAGAGCGGGAGGGAGGCTTGGGTTTCCACGGTAACAAAAGAAGGCATCCTGTTGCCAGCCTAAGCCTCCACTCAAGGCTACAAAGTTTCAATTATAGCAGGTGAATTAACTCCAACAGAAATCGCTGCTGGCCACAGAGCAAGCAGCAGGCTTGGCTTTGCTCCAGGCTACAAAGTTTCAATTGTAGAAGGTAAATAAATTCCAGATACCAGGGCCTCCTCTTGGGTCGCCAGGGGGCGTGACCGGCCTGCAAACCACCACAGGCCCCTTGCTCAGACCGCCCCACGCCCCAAGGGAACCCCCACCCTTCAGGGCAAACCAGTCAGCCCCCACCCATGCACCAGGCCTCTATCCTATCTAATAAAAGAGTAATATGCAGATTGACCATCACTGCAACACACAATATAGCGGCCCCCATGTGGTCAAAGATCCTGCCCCCATGTGGACACAAGATGGCCACCACAAGATGGCCAGCAGGGGAGGGCAGTTGGGAGGCACCAGGCCTGCAAGGGAGGGCAGTTGGAGGCGATCAACCCTGCAGGGGAGGGCAGTTAGGGGTGACCAGGCCGGCAAAGGAGGGAAGTTGGGGGCAAACAGGCTGGCTGGGGAGCAGTTAGGCATCCATCAGGTTGGCAGCGGAGTGGTTAGGGGGTGATCAGGCTGGCAGGCAGAAGCAGTTAGGGGCAATCAGGAAGGCAGGCAGATGATCAGTTGGGAGCCAGCAGTCCTGGATTGTGAGAGGGATGTCCAACCCCCCGTTTAGGCCTGATCCGGGCCTAAACGGGCAGTCGGACATCCCTCGAGAGGTCCCAGATTGGAGAGGGTGCAGGCTGGGCTGAGGGACACGACCCCCCTCCGTGCATGAATTTCGTGCACCGGGCCTCTAGTCTACACTAATAAAAGAGTAAGATGCAAATTGATCATACCTTCGCGATGCCCACCAGCCAATCAGGAGTGAGTATGCAAATTAATGCAACAAAGATGGTGGGTTAATTTGCATATGCAGGCGCCGAGCAGCTGGGGGCGTTTTGCACCGCCCCAGCCACTCCGGGCCTCTGGGCAGCATGGGAAGGCGGAAAGGCAGCTCTGGGCCGGAGCGAAAAGGCAGCTCCGGCCAGAGCAAAGGCGGTGCCAGCAGCCAGGGGAAGGAAGGCCCATTCTTGCATGAATCTTTGTGCATCGGGTCTCTAGTTGTTGTATAAAATGCAACTTATTTCTGAATATTAGTTTTATATCCTGCTAATTTACTGAATTCATTTATCAGTTGTAATGGATTTTGGGGGAGTCTTTGGGGTTCTCTCTATATAGTATTACATCATTTGCAAATAATGACAGTTTTACTTCTCTTCCAATTTGGATGCCTTTTATTTCTTTTTCTGGTCTGATTACCATAGCTAGGACTTCCAGCACTATGTTGATTCAGAATGATGAAAGAGGACATCCTTGTCTTGTTTCTTTTTAAAAAAATATATTTTATTGATTTTTTTACAGAGAGGAAGGGAGAGGGAGAGAGTTAGAAACATCGATAAGAGAGAAACATCAACCAGCTGCCTCCTGCACACCCCCACCGAGGATGTGCCCGCAACCAATGTACATGCCCTTGACCGGAATTGAACCTGGGACCCTTCAGTCCGCAGACCTATGCTCTATCCACTGAGCCAAACCGGTTTTGGCCCTTGTCTTGTTTCTGATCTTAAGGAAAACACTTTTATTATTCACCCTTGGGTAGTTAGCTGTGAGTTTGTAATGAATGGCCTTTATAATGTTGAGGTATGTTCCCTCTTTCCCCAATTTGCTGGATGTTGGACATTTTCTGCATCTATTGATATGATCATATGATTTTTATCCTTTATTTTATTTATGTGGAGTATCACTTTGATGAATTTGCAGATGTTGAATCTACCTTACATCTCATGACTAAATCCACTTGATCATATTGTATGATCTTTTTAATATATTGCTGAATTTCATCTGCTAATACTTTGTTGAGGATTTTTGCATCTATGCTCACCAGTAGTGTAGTGTTCATCATTTGTAGTGTCTTTCTCTTATTTTGGAATCAGGGTAATGCTAGCTTTGTATAATGAGTTAGGAAACATTCCATTCTCTTCATTTTTTAAAAAGTAGGTTAAGAAGGATAAATGTTAATTCTTTGACTTTGGAAAATTTCACCTATGAAGCTATATGGTGCAGGACTTATGTTTTTTGGAAGTTTTGTGATTACTGATTTGATTTCATTAGATTTTGTGGTTCTTCCTGAGTCAGTTTTGGAAGATTGTATGTTTCTACGAATTTATCCATTTCTTCCAGGCTGTCCAATTTGCTGGCATATAATTGTTCATAGTATTTTTTAAAATATCTTTTTATTGGTTTCAGAGAGGAAGAAAGAGGGAGAGAGAGAAACATCAATGATGAGAATCATTGTTCGGCTGCCTCCTGCACGACCCTAACTGGGGATTGAGCCCTCAACCCGGGCAGGTGCCCTGACTGGGAATCAAACCATGACCTCCTGGTTCATAGGTCAATGCTCAACCACTGACCACACCAGCCAGGTATATTTTCTTTCTTTTAATCCTCACCTGAGGGTATGTTTTTATTGATTTTCAGAGAGAGAGAGAGAGAGGAAGGGAGAGAGAAACATCAATGTGAGAGAGAAACATTGATCAATTGCTCCCCATACATGCCCGAATGCACCCCGATGGGGCATTGAATATGTAACCTAAGTATGTACCCTTCCCAGGTATCAAACCAGCAACCTTTTGGTGTATGGGACAATACTCCAACCAACCGAGCCACCTGGTCAGGGCCCATAGGATTTTATGACCTTTTGTAATTCTGTAGTGTCTGTTTTCACTTCTCCCATTTCATTTCTGATTTTATTTATTTTGGGTCCTCTATCTGTTTTTCTTGACGAGTCTTGTTAAACGTTTATCAATTTTGTTTCTCTTTTCAAAGAACCAGCTCTTAGTTTCATTGGTGTTATGTATTGCTTTTTATTCCCTATTTTGTTTATCTCTGCTCTACTCATTATTTTCTTCCTTCTACTCAGTAAGAGATGTGTGTTTTTTAACCCTCACCCGAGTGAGGGTATTTTCTCCACTGATTTTCAGAGAGAGAGGAAGGAAGAGAGAGAGAGAAACTTTG
Source organism: Ia io (assembly GCA_025583905.1). NCBI lineage: Eukaryota > Metazoa > Chordata > Mammalia > Chiroptera > Vespertilionidae > Ia > Ia io. The sequence continues at coordinate 103,929,917 of JAJQQW010000004.1, read as the reverse complement.
ATGTGAGAGACACATTCATTGGTTGCTTCCCACATGTGCCCCAATGGGGAATGGGGGTCAAACCTGCAACCCAGGTACAGGCCCTTGACAAGGAATCAAACCTGAGACCCTCTGGTGTGTAGGCCGACGCTCTAACCACCGAGAAATGCCAGTCAGGGTAAGGGATATTTTTGTTGTTGTTCTTTTCTAGTTCCTTTAAGTATAATTTTAGATTGTATATTTGAGAATTTTCATGTTTCTTGAAGTAGTCCTGTATTGTTATGAATTTCCTTCTTAGAATTTCTTTGGCTGTATTCCATAGTATTTAGGTCATTTTTTTTTTCTTTTTCATTTGTCTCTATGTATCTTGAGTTCTTTCTTGATCCTGTTTTTAACCCATTCATTGTTTAGTAGCATGTTATCCAGCCTCCACATTTGTGGTTTTTTGTTTGTTTGATTTGTTTTCTTCCCTTTGGTTGATTTCTAGTTTCATATCATTGTAATAGGAGAAGATATTTGATATGATTTCAGTCTTCTTAAATTTATAACATGTGGTCTTGAAATGCTCCATGTGCACTTGAAAATAATGTATATTCTGCTGCTTTTGTGTGAAATATCCTAAAAGTATCAAATCAATCCGGCCTCCTCCCACATGCACCCCCACTGGGGCCTGGAAACCTGCAACCAAGCCATGTGCCCCTGACTGGGAACTGAACCTATGACTATTCAGTCCACAGGCAAAATTGGCCAGGAAAAGTCTTGGAATATTTTTATCCATTGAGCCACCCTCTGCCTTTTGGAGCATATAGTTCATTTACATTTAAAGTAATTATCGACAGGTACATAGTTGTTGCCATTTTATTGTTTTTTGATTGTTTTTGTAGTTCTCTATTTCTTTCCCCTTTTTTTTGTTAATACTAACCAGATGATATTTTTTCAAATTTTTTAGAGAGAGTGGAAGGGAAGGGGAGAGACACAGAGAGAGAAATACATGTTGCCTCCCACACATACCCAACCAGGGCTGGAGACTGAGCCTGCAACTGAAGTACATGCCCTTGACTTGAATAGAACCCATGACCCTCCAGTCCATGGGCCAGTGCTCCAAGCACTGAGCTAAACTGGCTAGGGCTCTACTCCTTTCTTTTTCTCTCACTCTCTCCTCTCTATATGTATGACTTTCTATACTAGTGTTATGTTCCTTTCTCTTTCTTGTATATTCGTTATAAATTTTTGGTTTGTGGTTACCATGTGCTCTATATACACACCAATCTCTGTTTATAGTAGTCTATTTTAAGTTGATGGTTGCTTAAGTTCAAATACGTTCTAAAATCACTAAAATTTTACTCACCGCTTCCACATGTTTTTGTCATTTTTTTTTACTTCTTTTGTGTGTATTTCTCTTAATTTATTATTGTAATTACACATGATTTTCCTACATTTTTCTCTTAACCCTTATAGTAGCTTTATAGTTGGTTGATCCACTGCTTTTACTGCTTGCCTTTGTTAGTGAGAATTTTTTCATTCCTACATTTCTGATTCATATTTTTTACCTCTACTTTTCTACTTAAAAAGTGCCTTTAACATTTCTTGTAATGCTGGTTTAGTGGTGATGAACTCCTTTAGGTTTTCAATTCTAGATGATAGACTTACTGGATAGAATGATCTTGGGTGTAGTTTTTTGCCTTTCATCACTATAAATAATACGTGCCAGTACCTTTTGGCCAGCAAAGTTTCTGTTGAAAAATCAGCTGATAGCCTTTTTTTTTCTCTTTATTTTTATTATTTTTTTAAATTTCTTTATTGATTAAGGTGTCACATATTTGTCCTCATCCCCCCATTCCCATCCCACATCCCTCCCCACGGATGCCACAACCCCCTGTTGACCTTAACCATTGGTTAGGCTCGTATGCATGCACACAAGTCCTTTGGTTGATCTCTCCCCCCTCCCCCGACCCTCCCCTACCCTCCCTCTGAGGCCCGATAGTCCGATCGATGCCTCCTTGTTTCTGGTTCTGTTCTTGTTCATCAGTCTATGTTTTCATCATTTCCCCTAGATGAGTGAGATCATGTGTCACCAGAGATATACTTATAAGAACTGAATGTGAGACGAGCAATAATAGTTATGCTGACAGGCAAATGAATCAGTCTGTAGTGAGTTTCTTTCTGGACCAACAGTTCTTTTGAGACCCAATTTCAATGTCCACCAGTTCCTTATGTGTACATGTCGGCACTGACTTTTCAGCTCTGGATGGTGGACAAATGGTGGTAATGCAAGTCCGACTCCCTCTGGTTTGGTCTCGGCCGGACCCAGGGGCACGGCTTCACGCGGACTCAGGGGCGCGTGGCCTCACCTGGACCGAGGGGCGCATGGCCTCACCTGGACCCAGGTGCATGCGGCCTCACCCAGACCTGGGACCCAGCCTCACCTGGATCCAGGGGCACATGGCCTCACCCGGACCCGGGATCCAGCTTTACCCGGACCCAGGGGCGCATGGCCTCACCCAGACCCAGGGGCGCGTGGCCTCTCCCAGACCCAGGGGCGCGTGGCCTCACCCGAAACCAGGTGCGTGCGGCCTCACCCGGACCCAGGACCCAGCTTCACCCAGATCCAGGGGCACACGGCCTCACCCAGACCTGGGATCCAGCTTCACCCGGACCCAGGGGCGCATGGCCTCTCCCAGACCCAGGGGCGCGTGGCCTTTCCCAGACCCAGGGGCGCGTGGCCTCACCAGGGCCCGGGACCCAGCCTCACCCGGATTCAGGGGCACACGGCCTCACCCGGACACAGGATCTAGCTTCACCCGGACCCAGGGGCGAGTGGCCTCACCCAGACCCGGGACCCAGCCTCACCCGGATCCAGGGGCACATGGCCTCACTCGGACCCGGGATCCAGCTTCACCCGGACCCAGGGGCACGTGGCCTCACCTGGGCCCGGGACCCAGCCTCACCTGGGTCCAGGGGCACATGGCCTCACCCATACCTGGGATCTAGCTTCACACGGACCCAGGGGCGCGTGGCCTCACCCGGACCCAGGTGTGCGCGGCCTCACCCGGACCCAGGACCCAGCCTCACCCGGATCCAGGGGCACACGGCCTCACCCGGACCCGGGATCCAGCTTCACCCGGACCCAGGAGTGCGTGGCCTCACCCTGACCCAGGGGCACGTGGCCTCTCCCAGACTCAAGGGCGCGTGGCCTCTCCCAGACCCAGGGTCGCGTGGCCTCACCCGGATCCAGGGGTGCACGGCCTCACCCGGACCCAGAATCCAGCCTCACCCTGACCCAGGTCCCAGCCTCACCCGGACCCAGGGGCGCGCGGCCTCACCCGGACCCGGGACCCAGCGGGGCTTTGTCTTCTTGATCCCAATTCCTGTTGGTCAATTCCCTCTCAGCAATTCCTTCGGCCATTTTCTCAGAGCTGCGGGGTGGCTGCCGCAGAACTCATTGGGCGGCGGGCTCGGCGAAGCTCCGGTGTGCCCGGTGCGCGGTGGTGGGCTGGTCCGGGGTCGCTGCATCGGCGCTTGGGTCTGCAGTGGTGGCCGGTCGCCAAGCGTGCGCACCTGGCCGCTTCTGGGTCTTTGAGATTCTTGAAGTACTCGGAGGTCAGCAAGCACGGGGTCTCCCACCCCATGTCTCCCAGGGTGGAGCCATCCCCTCAGCCGGAGACCGCCGGGGGAACTGCGCCGAGCACATTCCAGGCCGCCATTGTGTCGCCTGAGCCGTAGTTCTTAAAGTGTGATCTTTGGCTCACCGGCATCAGCATCATCCCTTGTACCCCTCTCTTTTATTCTAGTTGTAGAGCATCTGCTCAGCCAGCCCTCCAGTGGTTCTGGATGGTATCTGCTCTGTTTTCCCGTTGTAGTTTCAAAATTGTTGTGGTAGGCAACAATCAGGCGTCTGCCCTATGCCTCCATCTTGGTCCTCCTTTGTGTAGTTAAGTCTTGATTGTTGTTGGTGTCACTGGGAGGAATTGATCTCCAGGCCAATTGGCCGTGAGGACCCTCTGTGTCTATAAAGGAAGAGTTGCTGTGCAGGAGACACGTTTATGGGCCGGATCTTGTTGCAGCAAGGCTTTGGCGCTCACTGAGTCTGCCTCTTGAATGTGTCCCTTATGCGAGTGGTTGAAATCTGGTGTCATCTCACAAGGACCACTAGATGCCCTCGTTTCTGGGTCTCCAATGGAGTGTAGGTTAGCTACTGTCTGAGGCCACTCAGCAGGAGTTACAGCAAAAACTGCAGTTTCCTCCTCTTGCCTGAGCGGCCCTGGAGCAATCCGACTGGAACCGCAGTTCATCTGGTCTAGCTGCCACAGGGCAGGCCACCCACATGCAAAAAACCGCTGCTGGGAGCCCGGGTGGGCCTGCAAAACGTGCAGGGCGGGTCCCAGGGCGGGGCGGGTCTCAGGGCGGGGCGGGGTCTCAGGGCGCCACAAGGCGAACCGCAATGGCTGCAAGTCTGCTTTTTCTGCCTTTCCACGTTTCCAAGTCCCCTCGTCCCGCACTCCAGCGCAGCAAACACTGATTGCTGGGCGCACCTCCGCAAGGAAGTTACTCCCACTCTCCGACACGAAGGCCGAGAGTCCAGCCTCTCCCCGCAGGCGTCTGGGTCTCCCGCGTGTCCCCAGAAGCTGGATTTCAGAGTGATGGGGAGCTAATCTCCCCTAGGGTTGGAAAAAAAGCCACACGTCCCTTCCCCCGCCACCAGCCCGACCCACACGCCTCCACACCTCAGCACCTCCGAGTTTGCTCTTTCCTCTTCCCTCTTAGTTGTAAATCCACCATTCAGCCAGCTCTCCTGTGGTTCTGGGTGGCAGATGCTCTGTCCTCCAGTTGTATTTTTGAAATTGCTGTGCGCGGTGCAGTTCATTTGTTTAACTTTGCCGCCTTCTTGGTTCTCCTCTCTCAAAATGGCTAAAGGATTTGAATGTAAGACAAGAAATCATAAAAATCCTCCAAGTTGGTGTCGGTGGCCACCGGGGCCCCGAGGATCTCACTGGGCAGCTCGGCCAGGTCGGTGACGCGGATGAGCCCGTCCTGCAGAAAGATGGTCTCTTCCTTCACCGAGAGCCACTGCGCCGAGTCCGCGGCCGCCGCCACAGCAGCTGCCGCGGCCGCCAACGAGCCCATGGCCCCGGCTGAGGTGCTGACTGAGAGGAGCAGCCACCTGGCCTGGGAAGACGTGAGCAGGAGTCGCCGCGCTCACCAGTCCATCTTTTAGTTGTATTTCCGAAACTACCATGCGAGGCAACAGATCAGCCGTTCAACTCCGCCGCCATCTTGGCTCTCTGTCAGCTGATAGTCTTATGGGAGTTTCCTTGTATGTAACTAACTGCTTTTCTCTTGCTACTTTTAAGATTCTCTCTTTGCCTTTAATCTTTACCATTTGAATTATGTTGTGTCTTGTGAGTCTCTTTGGGTTTGCCTTTATTAGGACTCTCTGTACTTCCTGGACTTGCATGTTTATTTCCTTAGCCAGGTTAACGAAATTTTCAGTCATTATTTCTTCAAATATAGTATCAATCCCTCTCTTCTTCTTTATATTCTTAGTTATAGGAATTTTGTTAAGCTAGTCTTCAGGTGGGTTTCAATGCAGTCATTCTATGTAATATAGTTGTAATTTTGATGTGATCATGGGAGGAGGTGATCTCATAGTTTATCTACTCTGCCATCTTGACCAGAAGTGCCTCCTGCTTCCTGGAAATCATTAATCCACTTCTGCATTTATATACCATATTTTCCGGCGTATAAGATGACTGGGCGTATAGAAGATTTTCCTGGGTTAAAAAGTAGTCTTATATGCCGGAAAATACGGTATTTGCCTATTCTGAACACCTATACTAATAAAAGGGTAATAGGCTAATTAGAACGGGAGACCTTCCAGACATCCTTTTGGACAAAGCCATGGTGGTGGAGCTGAGGCAGAGGAAGTTAGGGATGATCAGTCCAGCAGGGGAGGGCAGTTGGGGGCGAGCAGGCTGGCAGGGGGGCAGTTGGGGGAGATCAGGCTGGTCGGGGGGCAGGTGGGGGCAAGCAGGCCTGCAGGAGAGCAGTTAGGGGGTAATAAGGCAGGCAGGCAGGCAAGCGATTAGGAGCCAGTGGTCCCGGATTGCGAGAGGGATGTCTGACTGCCGGCTTAGGCCTGATCCTAGGGATCAGGCCTAAACCATCAGTTGGACATCCCCTGAGGGGTCCTGAATCAGAGAGGGTGCAGGCCGGGCTGAGGGAAACCCCACCCCCTGTGCATGAATTTCGTGCACTGGGCCTCTAGTATTCCATTATAAATATAGATCACATTTTGTTTATCCATTCATCAGATGATGAACTTGGTTCAGGTGAATAATGCTGCTATGAACATTTGTGTACACATTTTTGTGTGCATATGATTTCATTTCTCTTGGGTATATACCTAGGTCTCAGTGTTGCTTTAAGAAGCATTTCTTTTGATTTTGAATGAGGTTGAGCATCTTCATGAGTTGCTGTTCAAATCTATTGCCTATTTTACTATTGGGTTGTTTGCATGTTTTCTGTTTGTTATTTATAATATGAAACCTATATTTGTTATGTACCCCATTCCTGGCACAAAGCTCCTAAAAACCCTTGGAATTTCCTAGTGATGAGAGCCATAACGTTATCTTTTGTTACATTAATGAGGTGACTTTTGATAAGGACCTAAGGACCAGGGAGCCAACCATATGATTAGAAGTTTGGAACTTTTAGTCCCCCATCCTCACTCCTCAAGGGAGGGTTGGGGGCTGGAGAGTGAGTTCAACCATAAATGGGAATGACTTAATCACCATGCCTATATAATGAAGCCTGCAAAAGGAGGGGGTTCAGAGAGCTTCTGGGTTGGAGAACATATGAAGAGTAGTATGACCAAAAAGGGGTCATAAACTAAACTTGATAAGCTCAGAGGAGGCCTTTGTGGTGGACTTACAAACTCTGAGACCTAAAAGTAACCATATAGGATGGTCTGAAATTAAATCTTTTTAACTAAAAGCAGGTCATGGTAGGCAGTCATGTCCTAGTCTAGAATCTTGCCTGACAAAACTCAATCTTTACCTTAACTGAGCCTTTCTTATTGTATTTTGCATCTATGATAACGTACCTTTGAAATGTGAAGGTAACTTCCCTTTTTCCAGACCCCTCGAGACACAAGAACCATATGAGAGTGCCGCAACCTGCACAGCTAGGGTTCAGGATCTGAAGAAGGGGCCGATGCACAAATGAAAACAGTAGACAAGAGATATGAATTATTAAGGGGTGGGGACCAGGTGGATACCTCTCTCTAGGAGAGGCACACTAAAACCTGGCCTTGCCTGCTTTTTATTCAATTTTAGATACACATCTTACCCTCAGTAAAGCACAGCAAATAGGTAGGAGACAGGCCATCTCAAAGGTCAGTAAAGATCAGTAAGGTTCAATTAACATTTACTTGGGGCTATTAAGTCAGGAAATTGATTCAAGCCATCACTATCTCTACAGAACAATGGTGCTTAGCGTTGGCCCTGCCAATGCTCAAGGTACATTGGCCTTCCGCATTCCTTGATGCAGTCAAATGATAGTATTCACAGTAGATGGCTTCCCACATCTCCCCCTTTTTGTTTTCTTAATAAATCTTGAAAAGTGTATGCTGTCTATAGGGCTTGAGTCCTTTTAAGACTCTTTATTCTGCATCTGCAGACTAGAAATAAAGATATAAGAACAAGAATGAGACAGACAATAGTGGTTATGCAAAGAGGCAAATGTAAGGAGATCCAATGAAAGGGATTAAATTCTTCCATGTCCTTTTTAAATTGCTGCCAGGCATCTAAGGAACTAGTTTGTAAGTTTGCCTAGGATAATTGTACAATATACTGCTGTCATTCTAAAATATCAAGGGTTGTGTTACCGTTACCTCAAGCACCAAGAAGGTGATTTTTTTATTGATTCTCAAGGGTGTAAGGTACTATTATAGGGAATGGGGGTAACACAAATCTGGGAAAAATTATAATGACACTGTAAGGATATTCTCTGCTCTAAGCTATGGATTTTATCACCCATCCACAAAACTGTAGATTTTAGTGCCGATAATTCTATCTCAAACTGGCTGTCAATTCTTTTTTGTATAGACAAGGTCTTAGTTACATTTTCCTTAACTTGTTGTACAAACTGAGAAGTTTGAACAGTTTGTACCATGGATGAAGCAGCAATTCCCACAGAAGTAACAATACTAGAGCAAAGAGTCCTGCAATTAACATTCCAAGAAATCTTTTTTGTCTTTTTAAGATTTTTACCAGTTGGTAGGTTTGATGAGATTTCCAAGGCTCAGTTAGATTAGTAGGAATCCAAGTGAAAGCAGGTTGTTTTAAAATCATGAGGGAATATTTTTGGAATGTATAATTAATACAATGGGATAGTGTGCAGCCTGTGCATGACACCTCATACAAATGGCTTGTTGCACTAAGGCGCATCTGGAGGGGGCCTCAGAGGAGTACAAAAGGATCAAATACACAGGTAGTGGCAAATACTGTCTTATTGAGAGCTCCCCATAAGGTATAAATAGAGTTATTTGAGCTATAGTTAAAACTATACCATTTTATAGGTGCAAGTGCAGCAGCTAATTTCCATTGCATGCTTTGTAGGGGCCAATTATCATGTTGTAATTGAGATCCAACAAATCTCCTCCATACCATGAGATGGAGTGATTACCTTCAACATATAGATAGGATGTGATCCCCTCCCATTTTAGGGTGCAATTGTTACTATACGCAGACCCGTAGGGGCTCCAATCCACAAAGGAAAAACTGTTCTTAAGTTTGCTGCTGGTGGGGTGTTCACTATAACAGTCTTGCCAATAAATTTCTTCCTCTGTGGGAGGCCATTCATAAAATTTTTTACATAATGGCTTAGTGGGGGATGTCTTAGTAATGTTACATTTTCTGTACCTCTCCCAGGAGTAAGAAGTGATAGGAGACGTATTTGAGCTTTTGCTTCCCTCTCCTTTGGTGTCCATGCTAGCCAGAAGCCTCTCTTTAATTCTACTCATAAAGGAGCAGCAGTTGCATTCTGTGTCATACAAAAGGGAAGCTGGGTGGGGACACCCATGTAATTATATTTCGCCCATATACTTCCTTGTCCCACCTGTGGTACCCCTGGATGACTAAGATGCTTGGTATTATTGGTGACTACACTAGGCGGGGGATCAGCCCAAGTAAGGGCTCTTACCCATGGAGGGTCAAGAACGTAAGTCCAATATACTTCCCCATTTGCCCTTGGTAGTATTACCGCACAACTGATGGCTGCTAGCATGACAAGGAAAACGTTCTCAGGTGTTCTTGGGATTCTGGTTACCTCACAAATTCACTCAGCTTTCTGGACCATCTTCTTCACCATCCCCCAGGTTATCTCCAGACTGTTTGTTGTCTGTCTCGTTCTCCTCCCACTCCTTATCTTCAGTGTGTTGCTTGGGGTTACTGCCATCTGTGGCTGGAGTAGTCAATTGTCCATTAACCCTCATGTTAAGGGCATTCTTTCAACAATTATCAAGTCTTTATCATCTCCATCAATATCATCATCAATGTCACCAATATCCCATTCACACATTGTGCATCATTTAGGCAGCAGCTATTACCTTGATCTTCCCAAAGGCTGTAGGGAAGGCAGGATAGAAATGATGCTCTTTTTACAGATGAGAAAAATGAAGCTTAGAAGTAGTCTCCAATAGAAAGTATGAAACTAAGTGCAGAACTCTTTCCATTACACTGAAGCTTCTTCCCTATAAATATATTTTTAAATTGTTGATATACAATGGCTCATCTTGGGAGATTTGAGCTGAAAGAAATAATTTAAAAGAAAATTAAAACCACTGTATATAAAGGTGCAACTTTCTGTTTTGTTTGTAGAAGTCACAAACTGGAAGGTATCCAAACACCAAACAATAGGGAAATAGTTAAACCAATGAATGAAGTACTTGCAGTTAAGATAATAAGTTCCATGATGCCTCTGGGAAGATGTAGAAATATATACCTATCTTAACTGAGCAAAACTAAGTGGAACCAAAGTTTATAGATAAACTGACAAATGCTACATAAAAACCATTTACACCAGCCCATCCGGCATGGCTCAGTGGTTGAGTGTCACCCTGTGAACCAGGAGGTCCCAGTTTGATTCCTGGCCTGGGTTTTGGGATCCATTCCCAGTGTGGGGCATGCAGAAGGTAGCCAATCAATGATTCTCTCTTGACAAAGCTAATCCCTATTTTGTAAAACTACTGTTTGGAATTCTCTGCTATTTTTTTGACAGCCTCTTATTCTAAAAAAATAATAACTTTGCTTTCCAGCCTGCTTTAGTCTGCTTGAATAATAAGGAAGATAAACTTAGCTTTTTGACCTTGTAGGCCAGAGACTAGATTCGCCCATACTCTCAATGCCATGCCAGGTGTAGTTTTTAGTTGGATAGAACTGTGTTGTTTTCAAGGCCACCAGCAAGATAACCACTAAGCACACATAGGGCTGGCTCTTTAATAAAAAGGGAAGCTCTGCTTGTAGCTTGGCTTAGAATTTGAATTCATTTTCTCTGAGCCCACCGCAGTAAATAAAGTGTGACTCCAAACTCTCCGAGCATTGCTTGATTTATTCCAGTTCTCTGTAACACTCTCATCATTGATGTTTCTATCTCTCTCTCCCTCTCCCTTCCTCTCTAAAATCAATAAAAATATATTTTTTAAAAACCCAACTATTTACACCATGTGTGTGTTCACATCCATCTTAATCCTCCTCTTGCTGTTGGCTGCACACTCAACCAGTGATCAGCAGTGGCAGAACACTGAAGGATGGGAAGAGAGGAGAAGCCAAGGTATATCTCCTCTCTGCTCCCTGTGACACCTCTGGCAGTAGGAGGGGGTTTTCCTCTTTCATTTCAGCTCAGTCTTCTCTCCAGGGAACATTTGTGGTCCTAGCTCCTACGAGGAAGTTTCCTCCCATGGTTTTAGCTTCTCTTTGTCCAGAGAAATGATAATGGCTTCCTACTGGGCTAATAAATGGGTTAACTTAGTGTCACATTTTTTATTTCCCAACTCCTCCACATCACCTGAGTAAACAATTCCTGGTATTGAATTCCATCTGAGTAGTTTGTGTTTTCTTGGCTGTACCCATGCTAATACCTATATTGACAAATATAGGTATCATCCATGCTGTTGCAAATGACAAATAAAAATAACTTTTTCAGATTATAAAAATGATATGTGCTCATTATGCAAAATATGAAAAATCCAGAAACATATATAAATGAAATAAAACTCAGCCATAGTATTCTACCACCTAAATTCAACCACGGTTACCATTACCACTATTTTTTAATATGTGCGATTGTATCATATATAATTTTATAATATGCTTTTTTAGCTAACAGCATAGCCCAAGATTTCCTCATGCAGTTAATTAACTTTTTTAAACCCTGTTTTAAATGGATATACATAATATATCATCAACTGGATGTACTATATTGTTGTACATTTAGATGTTTTATAATTTTTGCTAGTATAACTAACACTATAATTAAATTCTTATTTTTTTCCCTCCTGAACATCACATTACTTCCTTAACTAAATTGAACCAAGAGTGTGACCAATTTAAAGATCCTTGGTATACATTATCAAATTATATTCTACAAATACCAGACCTATTTACATTACCCAAAACCTCATGAGAGGATCTAACTTATCACTACATAGTGGGACCTCCTGTGCCTTGGATTGTAAAATTCTTTAACTGCCAGGAGAGCTGTTCCTATGCATGACATAAAATATCACAATCCAGGTGGGTCTAGAATAAAGGGCTCATTTCCTGGGTGGCACAAAATTATAGGAAAAGGCCATGTATCAGTTATCTACTGCTGCATAACAAATCACCCCAAAAGTTACAGGGTTAAAACAACAAACATTATTTCTTGTGAGTCTATAGGTTGGTTGGGTGGTTCTGCTATTCTGGGTAGAGCTTTGCTGCCCGTGGCTCGGGTCAGCTAGGATGCCTTGGTTGAAATGACATAGCGTTTTGAGTTAGTCCACCATTAACTTTCTAAGCAGTGTATTTCTTTTTCTTTTTCTTTTTGCTGGGTCATAAAGTAGTTTTATTTTATTTATTTATTTTATATATATATATATATATATTTCTTTATTGATTTCAGAGAGGAAGGGAGGAGAGAGAAAGATAGAAACATCAATGATGAGAGAGAATCATTGATTGGCTGCCTCCTGCACACCCCCTACTGGGGATCAAGCCCGCAACCCAGGCATGTGCCCTTGGCCAGAATCGAACCTGGGACCCTTCAGTCTGCAGGCTGACGCTCTATCTACTGAGCCGAGCCGGCCAGGGCTAGTAGTTTTATTTTTAGTTTTTTGAGGGGCCTTTATACTGTTTTCCACAGTGGCTGCACCAACGTGCAATCCCACCAACAGTGCATGAGTGCTCACTGCTCCGCACATCCTTGCCAACACCTGCTTGTTGATTTACTGATGAGAGCCATTCTGACAGGTGTGAGATGGTACCTCATTGTGTCTTTCTTGTTTTGTTCTAATTAATCTTTATTGTTGAAAGTATTATAGATGTCCCCTTTGTTTGTTTTTCCCATTGACCCCCTCCACCCTGAACCTTCCCCTCTCAGGCCTTCACTTTATTGTCCATGGGCTACGCATATCCTAATAATAAAAGCACAGGGTTGTAACCAACCGGAAGTAAGTCCTGCAGTCAGCGCTGGGTTGCCCTGGCACCCTTCACAGCCGCTGCCACATGCTGTGGTATAAAACACAGTGTACAAGTGATCAGAAGCACAGGTACCACCTCCATACCACCCCTGCACTCCCATCAGTCCCACCGGGCCTGAGGCGCCCTCCCTGAGTTGTTTCTGGGGCGGCCTGAGGGAGGAACCCGCCCTCAGAGCTTGGAGGCACTGAGTCCTGGGTCACCCCGGCAAAGGCTGTGCGAGCTGTTTTAGCTCTGCCTGCAGGCTCCAATCGGCGCCCTTCATAGCCGCTGCCACATGCTATGGTATAAAACACAGTGTGCAAGTGATCAGAAGCACAGGCACCACTCCATGCCACCCCCACACTTCCATCAGTCCCACGGAAGTGGAGGCGCCCTCCCCATTTCTCTCCAGGCCTCCACCAGGACTGCTGATCAGCCCCACCTTTCTGATCAGGTGCCATTGATAGGCCCAGAGAGGCTTACTGGCATAGAAACTGACCAATCAGAACCAAATATGGGTGAATATAAGTAGCCAAAGGCTGCCTAGAAGGCAGAGCTTTGTTGCTGACTGGCATAGAAACCACCAATCAGAACCAAAGCTGGGTGAATGTAAGGAGCCAATGGCTGCCTAGGAGGTGGAGCTTTTGATGCTGACTGGCATAGAAACTGACCAATCAGAACCAAATTGGCCAGCAGAGGAGGGCAGTTGGGGGTGAGATCAGGCCAGCAGGGGAAGGCAGTTGGGGGCAACCAGGCTGGCAGGGGAGGGCAGTTAGGGGTGATCAGGCAGGCAGAGGCAGTTAGGGGTGATCAGGCCAGCAGGGGAGAGCAGTTAGGGGCAAGATCAGGCCAGCAAGGGAAGGCCGTTGGGGGCGAGATCAGGCCAGCAGGGGAGGGCAGTTGGGGGCAACCAGGCTGGCAGGGGAGGGCAGTTGAGGGCAAGATCAGGCCAGCAAGGGAGGGCAGTTAGGGGTGATATCAGGCCAGCAGGGGGGGAGCAGTTGGGGGCTCGATCAGGGAACCCCCCCTCCGTGCACGAATTTCATGCACCAGGCCTCAAGTATGCATGTAAGTTCCCAAGTTAATCACTCCCAAACCCCCCCCCCCCCCAAACACACACACACACACACACCATACCCCCTCTCCCGCCTTTCCTCTGAAATTCATCAGTCTGTTCCATGCTTCTATGTTTCTGGATCTATTGTGTTTATCAGTTTATTTTGTTCATTATATTCCACATATGAGTGAGATCATGTGATACCTATGTTTCTCTGACTGGCTTATTTTACTTAGTATAATACTCTCCAGGTTCTTCCATGCTGTTGCAAATGAAAAGAGTTCTTTCTTTTTTACAACTGCATAGTATTTCATTGTGTAAATGCACCACTGCTTTTTTATCCACTCATTTACTGATGGGCTATTTCCACATCTTAACTATTGTAAATTGCACTGCTCTCAACATAGGGTTGCATAAAATTCTTTCTTATTGGTGGTTCTGATTTCTTAGGATATATTCCTAGAAGTGGGATCACTGGGTCAAATGGGAGTTCCTTTTTCATTTTTTTAAGGAAATTCCATACTGTTTTCCACAGTGCCTGCACCAGTCTGCATTCCCACCAGCAGTGTACTAGGGTTTCCTTTCCTCCACATCCTCACCAGCACTTGTCATTTGTTGATTTGTTGATGATAGCCATTCTGACAAGTGTGAGGTGATACCTCATTGTTGTTTTAATTTGCAATTCTCAGATGATTAGTTACAAGAGAATTTTTTCTAGGTCTCTTGGCCTTCTGTATATACACTTTGGAGAAGTGTCTATTTAGGTCATTTGCCCATTTTTTAAATTGGATTGTTTGTCTTCCTTTTGTTAAGTTGTATGCGTTCCTTACATATTTCGGGTATTAACCCTTTATTGGATGTATCATTGCCAAATATGTTCTGCCATGTAGTGAGTTCCCTTTTCATTCTGTTGATGGTTTCTTTTGCTGTGCAGAAGCTTTCAATTTTGATGTAGTCCCATTTGTTTAATTTCTCCGTAGTTTCCTTTGCCCTAGGAGACGTATCATAAACATATTGCTACGAGAGATGTCAGAGATTTTGCTGCCTATGGTTTCTTCTAGGTTTTATGGTTTCCCATCTTACATTTAAGTCATTTATCCATTTTGAGTTTACTCTTGTGTATGGTATAAGTTGGTGGTCTACTTTCATTTTTTTTTGCATGTATCTGTCCAATTTTCCTAACACCATTTATTGAAGATACTGTCTTGACTCCATTGTATGCTCTTGCCTCCTTTGTCAAATACTAATTGAGCGTAATGGCTTGGGTTCATTGTTCTGTTCCATTGATCTATATGCCTGTCCTTGTGCCAGTACCAGGCAGTTTTGATTACAGTGGCTTGGTAGTATAACTTGATATCAGATATTGTGATTCCTCCAGCTTTGTTCTTTCTCAGGATTGCTGCAGCTATTTGGTTTTTTTCTTGATTCCATATAAATTTTTGTAGTGTTTATTCTAGATCTGTGAAATATGCTGTTGGTATTTTAATAGGGACATCACTCAATCTATAGATGGCTTTGGCTAATATAGACATTTTAATGATGTTGATTCTTCCAATCCATGAACTCAGTATACTATTCCACTTGTTTATATCTTCTTTATCTCTTTCTTCAATGTGCTGTAGTTTTCCAAGTACAAGTCATTTACCTGTTTGGTGAAGTTTATTCCTAAGTATCTTAAATTTTTTCTTGCAATGGTAAATGGGATTTTTTTTCATTTCTCTTTTTGAGAGTTCATTATTGGTTTATAAAAATGCCATTGATTTCTGGGTATTAAATCTTTATCCTGTTACATTGCCAAATTCATTTATTAAAGTTAGTAGTTTTTTTATGCAGTCTTTAGGATTTTCTATGTACAACATCATGTCATCTGTGAATAGTGACAGTTTTACTTCCTCCTTTCCAATTTGGATACCTTTGATTTTTTCCTCTTGACTGATCAATATGGCTATGACTTCTAGTACTATGTTGAATAAGAGTGGCAAAAGTGGACATCCCTATATTGTTCCTGTTCTTAGGGGGAATGATTTTAGTTTTTGCCCATTGAGTATGATGATGTTCACTGTAGGTTTCTCATATATGTTGAGATATGCTCCCTCTATTCCCAGTTTGCTGAGAGTTTTTATCAAAAATGGGTGTTGCTTTTTGTCAAATGCTTTATCTGCATCTATTGATATGATCATGTGAATTTTCTATTTTAATTGATTTATAAGATGTATCACATTTGTGAATATTGTATTAGCCTTGAATCCCCAGAATTAATTCCACTTGATCATGATGTATGATCCCACATAATAAAAAGGTAATATGCAAATTGACCCTAAAGGCAGAACGACCAGTCTCTATGACATGCACTGACCACCAGGGGGCAGATGCTCAACACAGGAGCTGCCCCCTGGTGGTCAGTGCGCTCCCACAGGGGTAGCTCCACTCAGCCACAAGCCAGGCTGATGGTCTCCCACTTCTGTGGCAGTGCTAAGGATGTCCAACTGATGGCTTAGGCCCGCTTCCCCTGGGGAGTGGGCCTAAGCCATCAGTCGGACATCCCCCAAGGACTTCCAGGCTGCCAGAGGGATGTCTGACTGCTAGCTTAGGCCCAATCCCCCAGGTAGTGGGCCTAAGTTGGCAGGTGGACATCCCCTGATGGTTCCTGGACTGTGAGAGGTCGCGGGCCGGGCTGAGGTACCTCCCACCCCGCTGAGTGCATGAATTTTCATGCAGCAGGCCTCTAGTGACTTTATAAAGTACATTGAGAAGTGTTCTTTTCTCTTATATTTTCCTGTTCCGTTTTTTTAGTAATCTTCAGCATGAATAATCTGAGTGTCGATGCCAGTGTAAATTACAAGAAATCAGATATATTTGCCTCAAAATTAAATTAAAAGTAACTAAAGAAAGATAAACAGAGGCATAGCACAAAGTCCATCAGAAAAGTATAGGCCATATTTACTGCTTCAAGGTAATATAAATTCAGTCAACGTATTGAATTCAATAAGAAATATGAGTGGGGAGAATATGAGTGATTTCATTTGGTTATGCCCCTCTCTGAGATGTAGCCTCTGCCAATTGCCTGCCAACCTTCCAAGCAGTGTCACACCACCAGGGAAGCCCTGGGTTCTACAGACAGTTGCCCTCTGCCAGGAGACCCAGGCTAAGAGAAGAGGAAGCTGAATTCTCATCAACACTGCCATCCTGAGCAACACGGAAAGGGTCTCTTTTCCGCCTCCATCTCTGAAAAAATGACAACACAAGAGAGTGCTGCAGGTTCTTTAGCAAAAGTGTCAATGTCTAAGCAGGTCTGTCACAGTCAGAAGGTGGTGGCATGGGGACCACAAGGAAATGCACACATTTCCATAGGAAAAGATTCAAAGAACAAAGAAGATGACACAAGTGGGGCTGGCAGGAGGTCCATTTAACCAGCAGCTGCAGCTGGAATAGACTGCTGACCTGTGGAGCAGAGCATCATGGTAATTCACACTGTGTGGTAAGATGAGAAAAAATGTCAAAGGTATTGGAACCCTTCCACAGAAGTAACAGAGTTATGTGATTAGCAAGAATTAACATGGGCAGGCTCCTAGGAAATCTCTCAGAGCAAACCATCTCCCATAATCATTATCTATAATAATAAAGAGGTAGGGTCCGTCACATCCTAAATGACCAGACGGACAACCAAACAGCAGACTGGTGGTGGGAGTGGTCTGTGGGCCCCAGGCCGCCGCAGCACAGCCGCAGGAAGGATCTGTGTGCCCTGGGCCTCCAGGGAACAGTGGTGGGAGTGGTCTGTGGACCCAGAGCCACTGGGGAATGGCAGTGGGAGTGGTCTGTGGACCCAGAGCCACTGGGGAATGGCAGTGGGAGTGATCTGTGGACCCAAGTTCATTGCAGTGCAGCCACAGGAAGCGTCTGTGTGCCCCGGGTCGCTGGGAAACAGTGGTGGGAGTGGTCTGTGGACCCAGGGACACTGGGGTTGGGTGGTAGGAGTGGTCTGTGTGCCCTGGGATGCCTGGGAATGGCAGTGGGAGTGGTCTGTGGACCTGGGGCCACTGGGGTGTGGTGGCGGGAGTGGTCTGTGGGCCCCAGGCTGCCTCAGCACAGTTGCAAGAAGGGTATGTGTGCCCTGTGCCACCAGGAAATGGAGGCAGGAGTGATCTGTGGGCCTTGGGCTGCCACAACATGGCGGGAAGGGTCTGTGGACCCTGGCAGGCCTGGGCCCAGTGGAACTCTGGGTCTCGTGGGATCGCGGGTGTGGCCAGACTTCAAACCAGACCCTGACAGGAGGGAGGAGGGAGCCCCATTCCTCGCAGAGTTGGCCGTTGGAAAGCTTGCTGTCAGCAGCCTGCCAGCCAGGAATCCCATTCACCTGCACCCTGGACCCTGACAGGAGGGAGGAGGGAATATGTCTAAAGACCAACTATTGGCACAAAGTACCTCTGAAGCCGAAAGAAGCCATTGTTGGCAAAAGAATGTATCTGAAGGCCAACTGCGGGAAGCCGCCCATTGTCTTCACTAACAGAGAGATGTGGACAAGGAACCCGGAAGGTTGGTGACCCCTGAGTTCGGGCAAAGGTCAGGGCTATACACCCACTGTTTAGTCCAGACAATGGTAGCTGAAGCAACTTCCCTACCAGACAGTCATGTAAATCCTTACTGATAAGATAGTTTGCCTGTTACTGGAAATTGCCTGCCTAAGGGCTATAGGTGTATCCCAAATTGAATAAAAGGATGGCATGGCCGGAGCCCAAGCAGAGTCCTTCCTCTTGAGCTGGGCTCCCGCCTGGTCCCCCAATATTTCCAAATTATTGTTTCTTTCTTTTTCATTTTTTTATTAAGGTATTATATGTGTACATATCTTACCATTGCCCACCCACCCCACTCCCATACATGCCCTCAACCCGCAGAGTTTTGTGTCCATTGGTTATGCTTATATGCATGTATACAAGTCCTTTGGTTGATCTCTTATCTCCCCCACCTCTCCCTAACCTTTCTGCTGTAATTTGACATTCTGTTGATGCTTTACTGTCTCTGTATCTATCTTATTATCCATAAATGAGTTAGATCATGTGGTATTTTTCTTTCATTACCTGGCTTATTTCACTTAGCATAATGCTCTCCAGGTCCATCCATGCTGCTGCAAATGGTAAGAATTCCTTATTTTTTATAGCAGCATAGTATTCCATTGTGTAGATGTACCATAGTTTTCTAGTCCCCTCATCTGCTGATGGGCATTCAGGCTGTTTCCAAAGTTTAGCTATGGTGAATTGTGCTGCTATGAACATAGGGGTGCATATATCCTTTCTGATTGGTGTTTCTAGCTTTGGGGTGAAATGTTCTTAAGATGTCAATTGATTCCATCTGGTCTAGTGAGTCATTTAGGATTGATTTTTTTTGCTGATTTTTTGTTTAGAGGATTTATCCAATGGTGATAGTGGGGTATTAAAGTCCCCTACTAAGACTGTATTGCTGTCAATCTATCCCTTGATATCCTCCAGAAGTTTTTTTATGTATTTGGGTGCTCCTGTATTGGGTGCGTATATGTTTACCAGAGTTATTTCTTCTTGTTGGATTGCTACCTTTAGAATTATGAAGTGGCCTTCCTGATCTCTTTTGATGTCCTTCACTTTGAGACCTAATTTGTCAGATATAAGTATTGCTACCCCAGCTTTTTTTTCATTTCCATTTGCCTGAAAAAACTTTTTCCATCCCTTCACCATCAGTCTGTGTGCATCTTTTTTTCTGAGGTGGGTTTCCTGTAGACAGCAGATATATGGGTCATGTTTTCTTATCCACTCAGTTATGCTATGTCTTTTGATTCGGGCATTTAACCCATTTACATTTAAAGTTATTATGGATAGGTACTTGTTTGTAACCATTTTTTTTTTTTTTAGAGTTTTCTTTTTAGGATGTTCTCTTCTTTTTTTTTTTTAATATATTTTATTGATTTTTCACAGAGAGGAAATGAGAGGGATAGAGAGCTAGAAACATCGATGAGAGAGAGACATCGACCAGCTGCCTCCTGCACACCCCGACGGGGGATGTGCCCGCAACCAAGGTACATGCCCTTGACCGGAATCGAACCTGGGACCTTCCAGTCCGCAGACCGACGCTCTATCCACCGAGCCAAACCGGTTTCGGCTATAACCATTTTTATTATTTCCCCTGTGTTCCTTCTTCGCTTCCTATTTTTTTTATTGTTTAAAGTATTACATATAGTAGTACATATATCTCTTTTTTTGTTATCCCCATTGACCTTCCCCCAGACTCCCCTATCCCCTGTTGAATGCCCTCATCCCCGCCCCCCAATGTCTTGTGTCCGTTGATTGTGCTTATATGCATGCATACAAGTCCTTTGGTTGATCTCTTCCCCCCCCCCCCCCCCCCCCCCCCCGCCCGCAACAATCCCAAGGCTTCCCACTGTAATTTGACAGTCTGTTCGATGCTTTACTGCCTCTGTATCTATCTTTTTGTTCTTTGTTTTCCATAAATGAGTGAGATCATATGGTATTTTTCTTTCATTGCCTGGCTTATTTCACTTAGCATAATGCTCTCCAGGTCCATCCATGCTGCTGCAAATGGTAAGAATTCCTTCTGTTTTATAGCAGCATAGTATTCCATTGTGTAGATGTACCATAGTTTTCTAATCCACTCATCTGCTGATGGGCATTTAGGCTGTTTCCAAATCTTAGCTATGGTGAATTGTGCTGCTATGAACATAGGGGTGCATATATTCTTTCTGATTGGTGTTTCTAGTTTCTTGGGATATATTCCTAGAAGTGGGATTACTGGGTCAAATGGGAGTTCCATTTTAGTTTTTTGAAGAAACTCCATACTGTTCTCCACAGTGGCTGCACCAGTCTGCATTCCCACCAGCAGTGCACGAGGGTTCCTTTTTCTCTGCATCCTCGCCAGCACTTGTCGTTTGTTGATTTGTTGATGATTGCCATTCGGACAGGTGTGAGAGGGTACCGCATTGTCATTTTGATTTGAATCTCTCAGATAATCAGTGACTTTGAGCATGTTTTCACATGTCTCTTGGCCTTCCTTCTGCCTTCTTTTGAAAAGATTCTATTTAGGTCCATTGACCTTTCTTTTTATTAGATCTTTTATCTTCCTTTTATTAAGTTGTATAAGTTCCCTGTAGATGTTGGAAATTAAACCTTTATCAGTGATAACATTTGCAAATATGTTCTCCCATACAGTGGGCTTTCTTGTTGTTTTGTTGATGGTTTCTTTTGCTGTGCAAAAGCATTTTATTTTGATGTAGACCCATTTGTTTATTTTCTCTTTAGTTTCCATTGCCCTAGGAGCAGTATAGGTGAAGAAATTGCTTCGGCATATGTCTGAGATTTCTCTGCCTGTGGATTCCTCTAGTATTTTTATGGATTCCTGTCTTATGTTTAAGTCCTTTATCCATTTTGAGTTTATTTTTGTGTATGATGTAAGTTGGTGGTCTAGTTTCATTTTTTTGCATGTGTCTGTCCAATTTTCCCAACACCATTTATTGTAGAGACTGTTTTGACTCCATTGCATGTTCATGCCTCCTTTGTCAAATATTAATTGAGCATAGTGGTTTGGGTTGATATCTGGGTTCTCTATTCTATTCCATTGGTCTATATGTCTGTTCTTGTGCCAGTACCAGGCTGTTTTGAGAACAGTGGCTTTGTAATACAGCTTGAAATCTGGTGTTGAGATCCCACCTACTTTGTTCTTCTTTCTCAGGATTGCTGTGGCTATTTGGGGGTCTTTTTTTATTCCAGATGAATTTTTGGAAAGTTCGTTCTAGGTCTGTGAAGTATGCCATTGATATTTTAATGGGAAGTGCACTGAATCTATAGATTGCTTTGGGTAGTATGGACATTTTGATGATGTTGATTCTACCAATCCATGAACATGGTATTATCTTCCATCTGTTTACATCTTCCTCTATCTCTTTTTTCAGTGTCCTGTAGTTTTCCACATATAGGTCTTTTACCTCCTTAGTTAAGTTTATTCCTAGATATTTAATTTTTTTGGTGTGATGGTAAATGGGATTGCTTTTTAGTCTCTCTTTCTGTAAGTTCACTATTGGTGTATAGAAATGCCATAGATTTCTTGGCGTTAATTTTGTATCCTGCTACATTGCCGAATTCATTTATTAAATCTAATAGATTTTTGGTGGAGTCTTTAGGGTTTTTTATGTACAATATCATGTCATCTGCAAATAAGGACAGCTTTAATTCTTCTTTTCCAATATGGATGCCTTTTATTTCTTCTTCTTGTCTGATTGCAATGGTTAGTACTTCCAGTACTATGTCGAACAGCAGTGGTGAGAGTGGGCATCCCTGTCTTGTTCCTGTTCTTAGGGGAAATGGTTTTAGTTTCTGCCCATTGAGTATGATGTTGGCTGTGGGTTTATCATATATAGCTTTTATTATGTTGAGGTATGATCCTTCTATTCCCACCTTGCTGAGAGTTTTTATCAAATATGGGTGTTGGATTTTGTCAAATGCTTTTTCTGCATCAATTGATATGACTATGTGATTTTTTATCTCTCAATTTATGTGATGTATCACATTAATTGATTTGCGGATATTGTACCATCTTTACATCTTTGGGATAAATCCTACTTGGTCATGGTGTATGATCTTTCTGATTACTGCTGGATCCAATTTGCTAGAATTTGGTGAGGATTTTGGCATCTATATTCATTAGGGATATTGGCCTGTAATTCTCTTTAATTGTGTTGCCTTATCTGTTTTTGGTATTAGGGTGATGCTGGCTTCAAAGAATGAGCTTGGAAGTGTTCCTTCCTCTTGAATTTTTTGGAATAGTCTGAGGAGGATAGGTTTTAGTTCTTCCTTGATTGTTTGGTAAAACTCCCCTGTGTAGCCGTCTGGCCCTGGGCTTTTGTTTGCTGGAAGCTTTTTGATGAATGCTTCAATTTCTTCCATAGTTACTGGCCTATTGAGATGTTTAGATTCTTCCTGATTGAGTTTTGGAAGGTAGTATTTTTCTAGGAATATGTCCATTTCCTCCAGGTTGTCAAGTTTGTTGGAATAGAATTGTTCATAGTATTTTTTAACAATCCTTTGTATTTCAGTGGGGTCTGTTGTTATTTCTCCTCTTTCATTTCTGATTTTGTTTATTTGGGTCCTCTCTCTTTGATTCTTGGTGAGCCTGTCTAGAGGTTCATCAATCTTGTTTATTCTTTCAAAGAACCAGCTCTTGGTTTTATTGGTCTTTTGTATTGTTTTTTTGGTCTCTAGGTCATTTATCTCCTCTCTGGTCTTTATTATTTCTTTCCTTCTGCTTACACTGGGCTTTTCTTGTTGCTCTCTTTCTAACTCTTTGAGTTGTAGGGTTAGGTAATTTATTACCATAGATTCTTGTTTTTTGCAGTAGGCTTGTAGAGCTATGAATTTCCCTTTCAAGACTGCTTTTGCTGTGTCCTATAGATTTTGGATTGTTGTGTTTTCATTGTCGTTTGTTGCCATGATGTTTTTCATTTCTTCTTTGATCTCTCTGGAAACCCAGTCATTGTTTAATAGCATGGTATTTAGTCTCCATGTGTTTGTTTTTTTGGATTGTTTTTATTGTACTTGATTTCCAGTTTTATGCCACTGTGATCTGAGAAGATGCTTGATATGATTTCTATCTTCTTGAATTTGAAGAGACTTTGCCTGTGACCCAATATATGGTCTATCTTTGAAAATGACCCATGTGCACTTGAGAAGAATGTGTATTCTGTGGCTTTGGGGTGAAATGTTCTGAAGATGTCAATTAATTCCATCTGATCTAGTGAGTCATTTAGGATAGATGTTTCGTTGCTGATTTTTTGTTTAGAGGATTTGTCCAATGGTCATAGTGGGGTATTAAAGTCTCCTACTATGATTGTATTGCTGTCAATCTATCCCTTGATATCTTCCAGAAGTTTTTTTTATGTGTTTGGGTGCTGCTGTATTGGGTGCGTATATGTTTACCAGAGTTATTTCTTCTTGTTGGATTGCTGCCTTTAGAATTATGAAGTGGCCTTCCTGATCTCTTTTGATGTCCTTCACTTTGAGATCTAATTTGTTAGATATAAGTATTGCTACCCCAGCTTTTTTTTCATTTCCATTCGCCTGAAAACCCCTTTTCCATCCCTTCACCCTCAGTCTGTGGGCATCTTTTTTTTCTGAGGTGGGTTTCTGGTAGACAGCAGATATATGAGTCATATTTTCTTATCCAATCCATTACCCTTTTGTTGTGGCATTAAATCCATTTACATTTAAAGTTATTATTGATAGGTACTTGTTTGTTGCCATTTTTATTCTTTACCCCTGTGTTCCTTCTTTGCTTCCCATTTCTTTTTTGTTTTTGGTTTTTTACAGCAGATCCTTTAGCATTTCTTGTTGCTGGTTTGGTGGTAATAAACTCCCTTAGTCCTTTTTTGTCTGTGAAGCTCCTGATTTCACCTTCAATTTTTATTTATAGCCTTGCTGGGTACAGTATTCTTGGATTCAGACCCTTCCTTTGCCTGACTTTGTATATTTCATTCCATTCCCTCTGGCCTAATGTTTTTCTGTTGAAAAATCAGTCACTAGTCTGATGAGGGATCCTTTGTAGGTAACTTTCTGTCTCTCCCTTGCCGCTTTTAAGATTCTTACTTTGTCCTTGTTGTTTGCCAATTTAATTATAATGTGTCTTGGCATCGGTCTTTTGGAGTTCATTTTCTTTGGGACTCTGTGAGCTTCTTGAATTTGTGTGGCTTTTTTCTTCCCTATATCAGGGAAGTTTTCTGTCATTATTTCTTCAAACAGGTTTTCTATTCCTTACTCAGTTTCCTCTCCTTCTGGCACCCCTATTATGTGGAGGTTGTTTTGTTTCGTGTTGTCCCAAAGTTCCCTTAGGCTCTCCTCCTGCTTTTTAATTTTTTTTTCTAGAAGCTGTTCTGCTTGGGTATTTTTTCCTACCTTGTCTTCTAGCTCATTGATGCGGTCCTCTGCTTCTTCTAGTCTACTCTTGATGCTTTCTATTGAGTTCTTTACAGCAGCGATGTCATTTTTCATTTCTTCTTGGTTCTTCTTCATTTCCTCTTGGTTCTTACACATATTGTTGAATTTGTCTTCCATTCTTTTCATCCACCTTATGACCATTTCTCTGAATTCTTTCTCTGACAGGTTGCTTGCCTCCATTTGGTTTACTTCCTTTTCTGGTGATGCCTGCTTTTCTTTCATATGCAAGCTGTACTTCATCTCCCCATGATCTCTCTTCTCCGGGTGTTTGGTTATGTAGTTCTCTCTCTCCTGCATTGATTTAAGGGCACAAAATACAACACAACAAAGCACAACACACATGGCACTGAACACAAATGTATTCACAATACTAATAACCCCAAATAAAGGTGACCACCAGACAAAAGAGAATTAGAGGATAAGAAAGAAAGAAGAAAAAAAAGAGAAAAGAGATAAAAAAAAAAAGGAGTGCAAAATGAATTTGGGAAAAGGAAAAAAGGTAAGAGAAAAGAAAGATAATAAAAAAAGAAGAGGGAAAAAAACTATTCATAGAACAAATAGGGAATAGGGAAAATCTAAAGCAGGAATAGGATAAAAGAAACAGGACAACAAAAGGGGAAATGTGAGGAAGAGAGCATTGGCATAAAGGTAAAGTTGAGATAGAGTAAAATGATGCTAAAGGAAAGATGAAAATAGAATGTAGAACACTAATCCCAAAGTAAAATAAAGAGAAAAATAAAATGACACTTTTAAAAAAAAAGGTAAAATAGTAGTAGTAATAATACTGATTAAAAATAAAAGTGTAGCCAAAACCGGTTTGGCTCAGTGGATAGAGCATCGGTCTGCGGACTGAAAGGTCCCAGGTTCGATTCCGGTCAAGGGCATGTACATTGGTTGCGGGCACATCCCTGGTAGGGGGTGTGCAAGAGGCTGCTGGTCGATGTTTCTCTCTCATCAATGTTTCTAGCTCTCTGTCCCTCTCCTTTCCTCTCTGTAAAAAATCAATAAAATATATTAAAAAAAATAAAAATAAAAATAAAAGTGTAATAATTAAAAAGGTAAAATCAAGTGAGGAAAAAAGAAAAAAATTTAGTCTCTTAAGTAAAAGATGAAAAAAATAAATAAAAATGTGCAGTAGTGAAGGTCATTCACTTCCTCTCCTGTTCTGTTCGGCACACCTGTTTCCTAGTTAGGACAGTATTGAAGTTCCCTGCGTTCCACTTCTCCTCAGTGTTGTAGGCCATAGTCCTGATTTTCAAGCCAGCTGTACTTCTCTGTTTCTTATACTCCTTTATTTGTGTTTACACAAGAGTCAATTTGTGAATCAACCCCTGCGTGGCAGTGTTTCTGGATTGACCTCCCGGTCTATAGGTCCTCTCAAGCTAGTGCTTAGATTTTTTTTTCCCTGTCGCACTTAATACTGGTTTGGGGGAATGGGATGCCCCAGAGCTGGTTCTCTGATCATTATTCCCTCTCTGAACCCCAGGTTCCACAAAAACAACTTTCCCCTGAAGTCTCCCAGAGTGTCCCCAATTGGATGATCCTATGTATTGAGCTTCGCAATTAAAAGCAATATTTAAAGAGGAAAGAAAAAGAAGAACCAGAGCAAGCGTGCGCTTCCCAGCGCTGCAGCGCAAGTCTGTGCAGTCTTTTTTTCCCCTTGGGTCCAAGCAGCCGGCACACTGTTAAATTCCCTAGGCTGCCCTTTTACACCCAGTTCAGCTATGGGCCGCTTTCTAGAGTTCCCTTCTGTTAGCAGCCTTGTGGATCACCTTCCACACTTGCGGATCACACCAGCCCCAACGGCCGCGGATTCTTTCTGGGCGCAGACTTCCCTGCGTGCGTGTTTCTCTCTCCTGCCCAGACCACAGACCTCACCTTATCCCAGTCAAAATCTGACCTTTCCATGAGGAGGCACAGAGCTCCTCCGAATCCGAGTGCTGGCACCACTTGGGACTGGTGTTCCAGGGTTTGCAGCTGTTCCCTGGGTGCCAGTGTTGCAGATTCTCGGATTTTCAGGCTTCCAACAACATCCACTCTCCCCTTCAAGATGGCGCAGTCTCCGTGTCAGAGCTGGTCACTCCGGGAGGGATCCCAGCAGCAGTGGAGGCTGCCAGGTCAGGGGAACCCCGTCCTGCTATCCCCCACAGTCCCCTGGAGTATAGCTGTCCTTCAACTCACAAACAAACACTCCCCGTGGGATCACACACTCTCCCTTCGTTCTCTCACTCATGCACTATCTTGCAGTCTGCCTTCCCATCGGCAGCCATCTTCCTCCTCTCAAAATTTGTATTTTCATGCCGATGATTTTGCTGAAGTTATAGATAGAGCTAAAAGGCGTAACTCCACTTTGATGGCTTGGTTTTATTGAATAGAGAAGATTCTGATGCACATAATTATTATTATTGGGAGATTCCACAACATTATGTGTTTAATAATTCTTTGTGGAGAAAACGCCAAAAGGACAGGAATAAAGTGTTAAGTAGACTGTTCACTGTAAGCTTTAGAGAACCAGAATGATATTACTGTAGACTTTTGCTTCTGCATGTAAAAGATGCAATAAGTTTTGATGATCTGCAAACTGTAAGAGGTGTAATTTATTATACATTTCATGAAGCTGCTAAACATCGAGGATTATTAATCAACGACACTATCTGGAAAGATATGATTGACGATGCGATCATGCTTAATATGCCCAAACAACTACAGCAACTTTTTGCATATATATGTGTGTTTGGATGTCCTTCTGATGCAGACAAATTACAGGATGAGAATAAATCTCATTTTACTGAAGAATTTTATTGGAAATTGCACCAAAGAGAAAGTGCCTGTGTGAACTGTGAAATGCATGCCCTTAATGAAAATCAAGAAGTATTCACAGTGCATGGAATGAAATGTTCACATTTCAAACTTCTGGACTATCCTTTATTAACGAATACAAATACATGTGATGAATCGTATGAGCAACAACAGGCAGAGGTCTTGCTAAATTCTCTGAATGATGAACAGTTGGCAGCCTTTCAGACTATAACTTCAGCCATCGAAGATCAAACTGTACACCCCAAATGCTTTTTATTGGATTGTCCAGGTGGTAGTGGGAAAACATATCTTTATAAAGTTTTAATACATTATAGTAGAGGTCATGGTGGTACTGTTTTACCCACAGCGTCTACAGAAATTGCTGCAAATTTACTTCTTGGTGGAAGAACCTTTCATTCCCAATATAAATTACCAATTCCATTAAATGAAACTTCAATTTCTAGATTCGATATAAAGAATGAAGTTGCTAAAACCATTAAAAAGACCCAACTTCTTATTATTGATGAATGCACCATGGCATCCAGTCATGCTATAAATGCCATAGACAGATTACTAAGAGAAATTATGAAATTGAATGTTGCATTTGGTGGGAAAGCTCTCCTTCTTGGAGGGGATTTTCAACAATGTCTCAGTATTGTGCCGCATGCTATGCAATCGGCCATAGTACAATTGAGTTTAAATTACTGTAATGTTTGGGGATGTTTCAGAAAGTTGTCTCTTAAAACAAATATGAGATCAGAGGATTCTGCTTATAGTGAATGGTTAGTAAAACTTGGAGATGGCAAACTGGATAGCAGTTTTCATTTAGGAATAGATATTATTGAAATCCCCTGTGAAATGATTTGTAATGGATCTATTATTGAAGCTACCTGTGGAAATACTATATCTAAAGATAATATTAAAAATATACCTAAACATGTGGTTCTTTGTCCAAAAAATGAGCACGTTCAAAAATTAAATGAAGAAATTTTGGATATAGTTGATACACACATATTTGAGTGATGATTCCATTGATTCAACAGATGATGCTGAAAAGGAAAATTTTCCATCAAATTTCTTAATAATATTACTCCTTCAGGAATGCCATGTCATAAATTAAAATTGAAAGTGGGTGCAATCATCATGCTAATGAGAAATCTTAATAGTAAATGGGGTCTTTGTAATGGTACTATATTTATTATCAAAAGATTGCGACCTAACATTATCGAAGCTAAAGTATTAACAGGATCTGCAGAAGGAGAGGTTGTTTTGATTCCAAGAATTGATTTGTCCTCATCTGACACTGGCCTCCCAATTAAGTTAATTTGAAGACAGTTTCCTATGATGTCAGCATTTGTGATGACTATTAATACATCATAAGGACAAACTCTAGACAGAGTAGGAATATTCCTACCTGAACCCATTTTTGCACATGGTCAGTTATATGTTGCTTTCTTTCGAGTTCAAAGAGCATGTGATATTAAAGTTAAAGTTGTGACACTTCATCACAAGGGAATTTAGTTAAGCACCCTGAAAGTGTTTTTACTCTTAATGTGGTATAGAGGGAGATATTATATAAGTTTAATAAATTTATCAGTCATTGTTTGTATCAGTATTATTTTTACATCATTGTTTGTATCAGTAATTATTTTTACATCGTTTTTGTTGTTTTTATATCATGTCTTTGTTGTTGTTATATTAGGTTGTGATTATTTATTAATAAATTTATATATTATTTTCATATACATTTTACTAATTTTCTTTCATCCCTGACACTTCTATTATAGAGAAAGGGAAAATAGCAATATTAAAATATTTCCTCTAATTAATTCCCTTTTAATGTGCATGAATTTCATGCACCGGGCCACTAGTCTTTTTAATATATTGCTGGATCCTATTTGCTACTCTTTTGTTGAGGATTTTAGCATCTGTGTTCATAATGGATATTGGCCTGTAATTTTCATTCTTTGTACTGTATTTATCTGGTTTTGGAATTAGGGTAATACTGGCTTTATAGAAAGAGCTTGAAAGTATTCCTTCCTCTTAAATTTTTGAATAGTTTGAGGAGGATAGGTTTTAATTCTTTTTTGAATGTTTGGTAAATCACCCCTGTGAATCAGTCAAGATTAGGGCTTTTGTTTGCTGTTAGTTTATTATTATTATTATTACTGCTTCAATTTTATCAGTAGTTATCATTCTATTTAGATTTTCTGATTCTTCCTATTTGAGTTTTGGAAGATTTTTCTTGGAATATGTCCATTTCTTCCAGCGTGCCCAGTCTGTTGGAACAGCATTTAAAAAAAAAAAAAAAAAAAAAAACCTTTATATTTTTGTTGGGACAGTTGTTACTTCACCTCTTTCATTTCTGATTTTATCTGGGTCCTATCTCTTTGTTTCTTGATGAATTTGGCTAGAAGTTCATCAATCTTGTGTATTTTTTCAAAGAACCAGCTCTTGGTTTTGATCTTTTGCATTTTTTTTTTTAGTTTTTATGTCATTTAGATCCATTCTGATCTTTATTATTTCCTTCCTTCTACTTACTTTGTGCTTTTCCTGTTGTTCTATATCTAGTTCTTTAAGTTATAGAGTTAGATAGCTTTTAAAAAGTTTTTCTTGTTCATTGAGGCAGGCCTGTAATGCTATGAACTACCCTCTCAGGACTGTTTTCACTGTGTCCCATAGATTTTGTTTTTGTGTGTTCATTTTCATTTGTTTCCATTATGTTTTTTATTTCTTCCTTGATCTCTTTGGTAACCCATTCATTGTTTAATAACTTACTATTTCACCTCCATGTGTTTGAATGTTTTTGAGTGTTTTTATTGTAGTTGATTTCTAATTTCATGCCACTGTGATCTCTGAAGATGCTTGATATGATTTCAATCTTCTTGAATTTGTAGAGACTTATTTTGTGACCAAACATGTGTCTATCTTTGATTATTACCATGTGCACTTGAGAATAATGTATATTCTGAAGCTTTGGGGTCAAATGTTCTGTAAATGTCAATAAATTCCATCTGATCTAGCATGTCATTTAGGATCGCTATTTCCTTGTTGATTTTTTATCTAGAAGATCTGTCCAGTGATGTCAGTGGGGTGTTAAAGTCCCCTACTATGATTGTATTGCTCTCGATCTTTCCCTTAACATACTCCAGAAGTATTTTTATACATTTGGATGCTACTGTGTTGGGTGCATATATGTTTACTAGAGTTATAACATCTTGTTGTATCAATCCCTTTACTATTAGGAATTGGTCTTCATAATCTCTTGTTATGGCCTTCACTTTGAAGTCTATTTTATCAGATATAAGTATTGCTACCCCAGCTTTTTTTCATTTCTATTTGTCTGGAAAACTTTTTTCCATCCCTTTACTTTCATTCTGTGTGAGTCCTTTGTTCTGAGGTGGGTCTCTTATAGGCAGTATATATATATGGGTCATGTTGTCTTATGCATTCATGTGCCCTGTGCCTTTTGATTGGAGCATTTATTCCATTTACATTAAGGTTATTATTGACTAGAGGCCTGGTGCATGAAATTCGTGCACAGGTGTGGTCCCTAGGCCTGGCCGGCAATCGAAGCATGAGTGTCTGATGTGGAAGGGCAGGTCCAGCTGACCTCTGGGCCCTGGGAAGCATCTGAGTCCCCGGGGCCCCCACGCATCCCCCTCCGCCTGAGTCACGGTGTCCAAGTTCCCACATGGAGATGCAGTGAGCATGGCTGGATGCTGTGGGCCAGGGTGCAGCGTGGGCCTCTGGGCCACCCAGCAGCTCCACATGAAAGTTGGAAGGGCAGCACACTCTCTCCCTGCTGGCCTTGCAGACCGGCTTCTGTGAGAACCCACGGGGAACCCAACCAGCCCCTGTGGTCCAGGTGGCTGCAGCCCACCTCACCTGGAAGAGGCTGTGTAGATGCAGGGCAGGCTCCTTATGGGTGCCCAGTACCTGAGCATGGGGGCTTCCTCGGTGCGAGAGCCCTGGTGTCCTGGGGGAGTGAGAGCGAGCTTGGCAGATATCCTGCATTCTCACTGCACCTCCGTCCCCGTCACCTCCCACCCCAGGTAGCTGGTGAGAGTTTGTAGCCCCCCACCTGGGAGCCACATCACCAGTGCCTGCCATGTTCCATGCCACTTCCTGATGGTCAGAGCACGTCATAGTGAGCAGTCAAACTCCCAGTCTCCCAGTCAAACTCTCAGTCAAATAACCAACTGAGGGGACAATTTGCTTATTAGGCTTTTATTATATAGGATAGGTACTTATTTATTGCCATTCTTATTCTTTATGCCTCTGTTTTTCTCTTTCTCTCTATTTCTTCTTATAACAGTCTGTTTAGCATTTCTTGCAGTGCTGCTTTGGTGGTAATAAACTCTTTTAGCCTTTTTTATTTACTTATTTGTCTGCGAAGCTCTTTATTTCACCTTCTATTTTGAATGATAGACTTGCTGGATAGAGTAGTCTTGAGTTCAGTATCTTGGTTTTCTTTACTTTGTATACTTCATGTCATTCCCTCTGGCTTAAGGTATTACTGTTTAGAAATCTGTTGATAGTCTAATGGGAGCTCCATTGTAGGTAACTTTCTGTCTCTTGAAGCCTTTAAGATTCTTCCTTTGTTTTTAATGTTTGACATATTGTGTGCCTAGGTGTGGCTCTTTGGGGGTTCATCTTCACTGGGAATCTCTATGCTTCCTGAACTCGAGTGACTTTTTCCTTTACCAGATTAGGAACATTTTCTGCCATTATTTCTTTAAACAGGTTCTCTATTCCTTTCTCAGATTCTTACCCTTCTGGTACCCCTATAATGTGAATGTTGTTACATTTCATGTTGCCCAAAGCTCCCTTGGACTCTCCTCCTGCTTTTTAATTTATTTTTTCCATTTGCTGCTCTGAATGGGTGTTTTTCCTACCTTGTCTTCTAATTTGCTGATTTGGACCTCAGCTTCTTCTACTCTGCTGTTGAATCCTTCCAGGGTGTTCTTTATTTCAGCTATGTGATTCCTCATTTCCAATTGATTCTTATTTATTGTTTCATTCCTGGCCTCCTCACATGGGGAACCAGCTGCCAGGGCTGACCCTGAGCAATGGGTGAATAGATTGCTCTGACACACGTTTCTGTGAAAGAGAGGGCTAAGGGACTGTTTTACTTTAGAAGTAAAAAGCAGTCCTGTTCTACTGCCCTCTTAGGCTTTTATTGTCATAACAGCTTGAACTAAAATTAACCTCTAGATACAATCAGTAAGGTAAGTATCCTTGAGAAAGTATATGCTTCTACAAGGTTGGGTCTTTAAAGACTAAACATAGAGATTCTAGCAAAACACCCTGGGGATCGGACTTGTTTGGAAAAGTCAAGGTAGGGGCTGCTGCCTTCGGCAAGGTCCCCTCAGAGGTCCTTGACGTTTCGAAGAATACTCCTTATAGACATTCTAACCAAGTCCCGTGCTTCCCCACACTCCAAGTCTCAGCCATAGTGATCTGACAAGAAAAAAATAAAAGCCATCCAAGTTGGAAAGGGAGAAGTGAAACTGTCATTCTTCACAGATATCATGATATTATACATAGGAAACCCTAAAGACTCCACCAAAAAACTACTAGATTTAATAAATGAAGTCGGCAATGTAGCAGTATACAAAATTAACAGCCAGAAATAGATGGCATTTTTTGTTATTGTTAATCCTTACCAGAGGATTTTTTCTTCCATTGCTTTTCAGAGAGTAGAAGAGAGAGAGGGAGATGGAAAGGGAAAGAGAGAGACACACACATATTGACTGGTGGCCTCCTGCAAGGGCCTACTGGGAGCAGGGAGAAAACCTGGTACATACCCTTCACCAGGAATTGAACATGGGCTGATGCTCTAACTACTGAGCAAGCAACACTATCCAGGGCCCAAAGTTGATGGCATTTTTATACACCAAAAATGAACTCTCAGAAAGAGAAATTAAACACACACACACACACACACACACACACACACACACACACACACACACACACACACACTACCATTTACCATTGCAACAACAACAAAAAAGTAAGATGCCTTGGCATAAACTTAACCCAGGAGGTAAAAGACCTGTAATCAGAAAACTATAGGACATTGAAAAAAGAAAAAGAGAATGATATAAACAAATGGAAGCATATACTATGCTCATGTATTGGAAGAATTAACATCATTAAAATGTCCATACTACCCAAGGCAATCTACAAATTCAATGCAATCCCTATTAAAATGCCAACAGCATATTTCACAGATCTAAAACAAATACTCCAACAATTTATATGGAACCAAAAAAGACCCCAAATAACTGAAGCAATCTTGATAAAGAAGGAGGGATCACAATACTGGATACTCAAGCTATAGTAAAAAGGCATTGTAATCAAAACAGCCAGGTACTGGCACAAGATCAAGCATATAGATCAATGAAACAGAACAGAGAATCAGAAATTGACCCAAACCATTATGCTCAATTAATGTTTGACAAAGGAGGCAAGAGCATACAATGGAGTAAAGACAGTCTCTTCAACAAATGGTGTTGAGAAAATTGGACAGGTATATGCAAAAAAAAAAATGATACTAGACTACTATCTTACACCATACACAAGAATAAACTCATAATTGATAAAATACTTAAATGTAAGTCATGAAACCATAAATATCCTAGAAGAAACTGATACCATTGTAATAACCTGGTTATTATTTAACCGTACAGAAGGAAAGGGGAGACTAGATAATATAGGCTACCATTTTTATAGCTTTTCCAGGAAGCTGAAGTTATCTCCAAGTCTGTTCCCTGCATATTGCTGAGGGTAGAGACTGGACAATAGGAGCATGCCCAGAAAGGTCAGGGTGATGTGAGATGATACTTACCTGTCAGTCACACTTGGGAGAATAGGCATGGCCACTTCAAGGGCATGAAATCTGATACTTAACTCCTAAACCAAGAAAATTCTCTCTCGTGCCTTCTTGACACTCTTGGCCCTCTGGCACTCCTGTTCTGTGGGGCTTGCATGCTCTGCCCTGGCCCATGTGGCCCACAGCCATGTGGACTCCACACAATGGACTTTAATTAGCCTAATGCTACATCAGTCCCAGCTCCATCATGTAACGGAAACTCTGGACACTAGCTTTGCTTTTTGCACAACTACAACTGGATCTTTTTCAGGACTTGTTTAAGGGACATGGGACTTTACAAACCAAGGGAGGTAACTATGCAGATAAAAACCACTCATTCTCCTGTGTGAGTCTTATTAAATTCCTCTTTTCAAGATATTACAAGGGCCCCACTCAATCCTCCAGCAACAAAGTCATAAGCAGCAAAATTTCAGATATCTCTCCTAGCAATATGTTTGCTGATATATCTCATAGGCAAGGGGACCAAAAGAAAAAATAAACAAATGGAACTACATCAAAATAAAAAGCTTTTGTACATCAAAAGAAACGATCAATAAAATGAAAAGGTATCCCACTGTATGGGAGAACATATTTGCCAATAATACATTGGATAAGGGGTTATTTTGCAAAATATATAAAGAACTCATATAACGTAAAAAAAGGAAGACAAATAATCCAATTAAAAATGGGCAAAGGACCTAAATAGACACTTCTCCAAAGAGGGTCTACAGATGGCCAAGAGACATATGAAAAAATGCTCAAAGTCACTGATCATCAGTGAAATGCAAATTAAAATGACAATGAGGTGTCACCTCACACCTGTCAGAATGGCTACCATCACCAAATCAACAAATGACAAGTGCTGGTGAGGATGTGGAGAAAAAAGGAACCCTAGTACACTGCTGGTGGGAATGCAGACTGGTGCAGCCACTGTGGAAACCAATTTGGAGTTTCCTCAAAAAAATTAAATATGGAACTGCCATTTGACACACTGACCCCACTGATAGAAATATATCCTAAGAACCCAGAAACATCAATCAGAAAGAATATATGCACCCCTATGTTTATAGCAGCACAATTTACAATAGCTAAGATTTGGAAACAGCTCAAATGCCCATCAGTAGATGAGTGAATAAAAAAGCTGTGGTACATTTAGACCATGGAATACTATGCTACTGTAAAAAGAAAGATCCCTAACCCTTTAAGACAGCATGGAGACACCTGGAGTATTATGCTAAGCAAAATAAGCCAGTCAGAGAAAGACAAGTTTCACATGATCTCATTCATATGTGGAATCTAATAAACAAATTAAACTTATGAATAAAATAGATCCAGAGACATAGAAGCATGGAACAGACTGTCAAATCCCAGAGGGATGTGTAGAGGGGGGTGGGAGAGATTAACCAAAGAACTTATATGCATATAAATGCATATAAATGATACTAGACTATTATCTAGTAGTCTAGTATATATCCTAATATATAAAAACCCTGGGTCCGTCACATCCACAATGACTGAAGGCTCAACCAACCGGAAGTCAGTCCTGCAGTCAGCGCTGGGTTGCCCTGACTGCTGTGGCTGCAGGCGCGGTGACCCAGCACTGACTGCTGAGGGGGCTGCGAATCAGGCCCGGAGAGAGGCCTGAAGAGAAAAGCAGGGTCTGATCCGTAACCTCTGTGGCAGCTGTTGATCAGCACTTGCCTCTCTCTTTCTCTCAGGCCTGGCCAGCAGCTGCACCTCCATTTCTCTCCAGGCCTCCACCAGGGCTGCTGATCAGCCCTGCCTTTCTGATCAGGCCCCATTGATAGGCCCAGAGATGCTGACTGTCATAGAAACTGACCAATCAAAACCAAATCTGGGTGAAGTGTGAGGAGCCAATGGCTGCCTAGGAGGCGGAGCTTTTGACGCTGACTGGCATAGAAACTGACCAATCAGAACCAAATTGGCCAGCAGAGGAGGGCAGTTGGGGGCGAGATCAGGCCAACAAGGGAGGGAAGTTGGGGGCAAGATCAGGCTGGCAGGGGAGGGCAGTTAGGGGCGATCAGGCAGAGGAGGGCTGTTGGGGGCAAGATCAAGCCAGCAGGGGAGGGAAGTTGGGGGCAACCAGGTGAGCAGGGGAGGGCAGTTGGGGTCAACCAAGCCTGTAGGGGAGGGCAGTTGGTGGCGATATCAGGCCAGCAGGGGAGGGCAGTTGGGGGCAACCAGGCCGACAGAGGAGGGCAGTTGGGGGTGAGATCAGGTCGGCAGGGGACGGCAGTTGGGGGCGAGATCAGGTCGGCAGGGAAGAGCAGTTGGGGGCAATCAGGCAGGAAGGCAGAGGCAGTTAGGGGCAATCAGGCAGGCAGGCAGGCAGAGAGGTTAGTGGCAATCAGGCAGGCAGGCAGGTGAGTGGTTAGGAGCCAGCGGTCCCAGATTGTGAGAGGGATGTCCGACTGCTGGTTTAGGCCCCCCCATGGGGACCCTGATTGGAGATGGTACAGGATGGGTTGAGGGAACCCCCCCTCTGTGCATGAATTTTGTGCACTGGGCCACTAGTATATATAGCTCATGGACACAGTAGTGTGGTGAAGGTCTGGGGGCGGGGGAGGGGGTGGTGGGTGCAGGGTGTAAGGGGTCAATAGGAGAAAAAAAGTGGGCATCTGTAATACTTTCAACAATAAAGATACATTTTTTAAAAAGCAAATCAGAAAACCCCACAAAAGTCTGAGACTGTTACCAAACGGGTTTACTGCCCAATGTGCATGGAAGTCAATACTAAGGCACAGGCTTTTGAGCAAAGAAAGGAGTGTTGCTTGTGAGTTGACTGGCAAGAAGACAGGAGGCAGGCCCAGAGCTGTTTTCCTCATTCCAGGATATGGGGTAGGGTTTTATAGGGTAGCAGTTAAGGGACTATTAGTAGTGTTACTCATAAGTAGTGTGAGAAATGGCTCACCTGTATGAATTCAAATGGCGGACTTGGAGGAGACAGAAGTATGGTGAAAATAAGACCTTCAATTCACTCTCGACAGTAGGCGTCCATTCCATTGTACAGGCACACATGGACTAGCTATCATAGCCTATTTATTTAGTCCCTCCTTAGATTCCTCATTGGCTGAGTAGTATGGAGTCACCTGTTTCCTCATATATTGCCTAGGTCTTGCTGTCTTCCATTAGGACCATTTAAAATATTGGGCTGAGGCCTTTCTAGCTGCCTCCACCTCCGCTAACTGAGCAGATGCCTCAGGGGTTTCCACGTTGGCCCAGGTGCACAGTTCTTTGTTCCTCTTCCCTCCTCCCTATATTCTGTTTGCTCTGAGGAAATTCAGTAAATTCCATCAAAAGCCAACCATGCTGGAGATGGATCACAGAGGTCCATTTCCTACAGTGTTACACTCACGGTTTAAACTTTGTTCTGGTTCTTCTTAGAAAACAGGACAGGATCAGGTCCTGCAGTTATAAGCCTATTTTTCACAGAATTCTTCCATAAAGTGAAATTCCATTAGGGATTTTAATTAGGAATGCTTGAACTGAAAAGGAATTAGATGCCTTAGGGAAAAAAATCTGTGTAATCCTGGAAAAGAGTCATGCCTGATTTTTTGGACAAGCCAGGCTTTGAGATTCCCATTTGAGAGAGGGCCTGACTAATCTAGGGCAATCAAATTCATCAATTTGGGTAGAATCTTTCCCATCTTTCCTTTGGGCCCTGGATACACCTCTGCCATTAGGGAAGAGCAGGTTTCATTTGATTCCCACCTTCCAGAAGCCTAGTCCCATGGACTGAACATCAATGGAATTGCCTGCCCAACACCCTCTCTTGTTAAAAGGACCATTCTCATCCATCCAGAAAATAGAAGAAAATATTTGCAAATCACATCTTGCTAAGGAATTCATATTCAGAATATATAAAGAACTCCTAAAACTCAACAACAGCAACAATGAAAAAATCCAATTCAAAAGTGGGCAAAGGGCTTGAATAGATATTTATTCACAGAAGATATACTGATGGCCAATAAGCATATGAAAAGATGTTCAATATCACTAATTGTTAGGGAAATGCAAATCAAAACCACAATAAGCTACCACTTTACATCCATTAGGATAGGTATAATAATAAAAAGAAAAGGAAAACAGAATATGAAAAGTGGTGCTGAGGATGTGGAGAAATCGGAACACTTGTGCATGGCTGGTGGGAATGTAAAATTATGCACCCACTGTGGAAAACAGTATGGAAGTTTCTCAAAAAATTAAACATAGAGTTATTATATGACCCAGCAATTTAACTTCTGACTAGATACCCAAAATAATTAAAATCAAGGTCTCAAAAATATATTTGCACAACCATGATCATAGCAGCATTAGTGACAATAGCCAAGAGGTAGAAGTAATCCTTGCCCACCAATGAATGGAAAGACAAAGTATGGTCAATCCATACAATGGAATATTATGCAGCCTTAAAGGGGAAATTCTGACACCTGCTATGACATGGATGAACCTTGAAAACATTCTACTAAGTGAAATAAGCCAGACACAAAATAACAAATATGGTATGATCCCACCTTTATGAGTACTTAGAGTAGTCAATTCAGAGAGAAACAGAATGGTGGTTGCCAGGGGCTAGGGTGGGGGGAGAGAAACATGGGGAATTGGTGTTTAATGGGGTCATATTTTCAGTATGGGATGATGAACAATTCTGGAGACAGTGGCGATGGTTGTATGACAAAGTAAATATACTTAATGCCACTAAACTGTACACTTCAAAATTGTCATAGTGGTAAATTGTATGTAATGTATGTTTTTACCACAATAAAGAGGGGTAAGAAAGAGGTCTAAATAGGCTTAAAAAAAGACCCATCTCTTCTCATTGGGGAGCCAACCTTCCCCTTACCAGTCCATGAGGTGGGCATTTAATTCACACATGCCTGTGATTGGTCAGGCATGTGCATGTGACTCAAGCTGGACCAAGGAAAACTCTTCCTGAGACTGTTGCTGTAGCTCTTGGAAAGGCAGCTTTTCCAGAAAAAGGAAAAGGAATATGTGTCAGGAATTGCTGGTGACCTCTTTGCTGTCAAATTGGAAGAACCTAGCTGAAAGTGAGGCCAACTCAGTGGGAAGCAAAGTGAGGAGACAGAGAACCAAGCCCTAGTATTGTCTGAGCCAAGCTTGAAGCCAATTCAATGCTTACAAGCCAGTTCCCTGTGTCTGTAAGCCCCTTTGTGCCAGTTTGAGCTGGATTTTCTGTCACCTGCCACCTAAGGACACCCTGCTTGGTCCGCTAAGATATGCAGAGAGTTGGGCTTCAAATGAAGCAGAGCCTCTCAGCAGCTCAGCCGTGTTGCTGATGGCTTCATGCTCGCTTTGAATACATGGAACACCTGCTCCATTGATGCCTCAAACAGTCAAACCGCAAGACAGGCGATTTCCACCTGTGTTTGGGATCCCATAGCCACACTTTGGGCAACATGAGCAGGATATTAGGGGGGTGAGCTGTCTCCCATGCCCACCCACCCCTCAAATTTACCCCTCATGGTGGCCCTCAAATCTCCAATTTGGCGCCTCTGGCATTCTAGCCCAGAACACCTCACCCACGTGACACTATAGCCACACTCTCCAGTCCCTGGGACACAGGCTCTGCTTCCCAACCTCCTCACTTCCCCTCTTCCCATGCTTCTGCCCGGCAGCCCTTCCACTCTGTTCATCCCCATCTTTCACACATTGAGTATCTGCAGAAACAAAGCACATTGCCCACCCCTCAGACACGTCTCTGGTTCCTGTTCCTCTAATTGACACTTATCCCATTTCAACAGCCTCCAAGAGATCTTGGTCTGAACTGAAAACAAAGAGCATTCTGTGATGTCTCAGGTGTCAGGGCCCCAGCATGAGCCTACACTGACCTCGCCTTGGATTCAGAGTGGCCCAGGCACAAGGTTACACATGAGACTACATATGGGCCCTCTCTGAGCTTCAGTTTTCATATCTATAAAGGTTGGATGGGAAGTAATAATACTTACCTCTATAGTTATTGTGAGATTAAATGACGTTATATATCCACGACTACTATACATCCCACATTACCATTTAATGAAAGAGCTCTTATTAACCTCTTACCCTTCCCTAGTTCCCATCCATTCATATTAGATCTTGGTCTTCACTGTCCTAAGGAAAGCAAGGCCATAGCCAAAATGGAGAGAGAAAAACGTTAATCATTAGCTTTTGATTTTTCAAGGACCTTAAGTTCTATTAATTTAAGGAATTTCTGAGGGCAGCTTGGCAATAGTGCATTTTGAGCTCATGCAGGCTTTAGAACCTAGCCTCCACTGGTATTTCCCTTGAGCCCCTCCTCCAAACCACAGGATTTAGGACCCCGGGGCGGATCAGTCCAAAGGCCTCAGCCCTGGTGGCTCACACCAGGCAAAGAGGACCAACTGGCAAGCCCTGTTTCTAGCCTTGTTGCTTGAGCTGCTGCCATAGGCATCAATGTGGAACACCAGGACTGCAAGTCAGAGAAGCTCGTTTTCTGCCCTGGCGATTCTCTCCTGGTCCTGATGCCTGAACAGCTCTGTAAAGTCTGCACATGATGGCCAAGGACAACAAGGGAATATGCAGATATCATTTGTTGATTGTGATGAGTGTTGTGATAATGGGTGGTCATTTACTTTGTGTGGCAGGTGCCCACTTACAGGGACTTAGGCTTTTGGTTTTGTTTTAGAGTAAGAAAGGTTGCTTTTTAGAAGTTATATTTTACTTCTTAGTCTAGATCCAGCATGTCAAACTCCCGGCCCACATGTGGCCCACAACGAATATTTTTGTAGCCCAGCCAATATAATGGTATATAAGAAACGTTTTAATAATAATTTCATAATTTAATTTTTACAATATCTTGTTATACATATTTATTAATAACGAACTACAACGTTCACTAATGACTGATTACTATAATCATGTTGTATTCATTTCCCTTACATGCCATTCTTAATTATTGTTTCAAGCTCTCTTTTCATGTTGGTGTAGCTCTCATTAAGTCCTTTATGATTCTCATTAAGTTGCAGGTGCACCATTTATCTCCATTAATACTGGCAGCGAATATTTTAGCAGCCGATTGCCACGTCATTAGTCTTGGACTGACCTGTTTGGTGTGCACAACAGGAAACATTTCGCTTTTGGAGAACAAGAAAAATAGGTTTATTTGCGTTACACTTATTAATTTGTGCAGTTACTTAGTGTCTGGTAAGTTAATGTTCCAGAAAAAAATATTAATTTTTATTAAAATGTTCTATTATTTTATGTTAACCATTACTCATTTATTTTAGCCCTCTGAATTCAGCATGTCTTATCGAAATAAACCTATGTTTCTATGAAAATTAAAGCTTTTTGTTTTTTGTGTGGCCCACATAAACTTAAGCCTTGTTTATTTGGCCCATGTTAGCCTTTGAGTTTGACATGCTTGACTCTCAATAAACTAAAAAAGTCACTTTAGAGAAAATTGGTATTTGGAGAATAATTATTAAGTATGCCTCTTAATTTATGTAGGTTAGTTTACCTAAGTAATTAGTTTACTTAAAAAGCAAGTGTGGAGGTTACCCATTGCCTTGCAAAGAGATTATAATGGGACTCACTAGCTAATCAAAGTCTATGGCTGGGAAAAGATGGGAAATTTTGTATTAGGACCAAATTACCTCTTGGGTACAAAGTAATCAAGATACCGCCCATTCTCTTTAGAGATTCCACTATAATAAAACTATCTGACATGGTTGGGTGTTCCTGACTAAAGACCCCTTGCAAGAATGGACATGTAGGACAACCAATGGAGAAATCACCATTGCGGCTAGTGACTCATGCTCCATGCCAGGTATATGTTGCATGGGTGGAGGGAAACCATATATTGGGCTCAAACTAGGAGCTCTGGAATGGTACACATTATTTGAGGACAGTGGCTTAACATGAACCTATAAACCAAAGCCTTAAACAGTATGGACAGTGCTGTGGTCAGTTGAAGGATCCAGACCATTGAGTGCATCAGTCCATGACAGGTTGCATGAGGCTAACATCTAAAAGGAAAACAACATGGCAGGGACAGGGTAATCCCAACTGAAATCTGGGCCCTGCTGGACACTTAGTCCAGTTCACTTTTCAAGAATATAATTGAATTACTGGACTAAGTAATCCCTCAACTTTTCTCAGGAAGAGAAACTACTAATCTAGTATGTGCAGACTCAAGTATGTTTTAATTTAAAAAATTAGAGGTGGAGACTAGCTGGAGAGAAACCTGATAACCAAGGATGGAAAGTGGAGATCATGTAGGCACTGGTAAGAAGGGTGGAGGTGCAAAAGGGCTGGCCAACCTCCCACAGACAGAAGATGAAGTTCCAGAGAGATATCTCAGCTGTGAAGGGTTGCCACTGAGAACTCTGAGGTCTAATCCTCAAGATGGACCCCCTAGCAGAGAGCACCAGAACTGAGAAAGGTGCCCACATAATATCTGGCTGTGAAATTCAGCAGGTTTGCTGTATGCCAGGGAAAGATGGCTGGAAATGCAGGCAACTGTGTACAGCCATTCACCTTGTGCTCTGGAAGAGGGAGGGCAGAGTGGACAGGAGTTATGTGAGCAGAAGGCAAGGTTGGGGGCTCTGAGGTTAGAACTCAGAAGGCAGCCACCCTGTTCACTGAATCATTCCCCCATGCTGTGGAGGTCATCTTCCTCAGGCAAACAATTGATGGTGTGGAGTTTATGAAGCCCATTAAGAGACTGAGATTAACAATTAGACTACAGGCAGAAGCAATAGCCCCACCCTGTTGGAAAAAATTCTCACCACACATGTGGAGGATTGCTTGAGGACTACTCAAGACTGAATCCAATCAGTCTGCAGGCAGAGGTGGTATCTGGAGGCTTTGAGTTTTTGCCTGATCTAATTAGTAAGAAACAGCATTTGACACTGTCCTGCACTAGAGATTGAGAGGGGTAGCAGATTTACCTAATACATAGTCACAAACCCAAACAGCCAGCCAAAATGAGGAGACAATAAAAAAAAACCAAAATGAAAGAACAAGAGAATTATCCAGAAGAAGTGATCAGTGAAATGGAGATAAGAAATTTATCTGATATAAAGTTCAGAATAATGATTTTAAATATGCTCAACAGCATGAGAAAAGATATAGTAACTATGAAAAAGAACAGTCTGAAATAAAGAATGATATAGCACAAGTAAAGAACACATTGGAAGGAATACACAGCAGATTAGGGGAATATGAGGATCAGATCAGTGAATTAGAAGACAGAGTTGAAAAAA
Source organism: Ia io (assembly GCA_025583905.1). Taxonomy (NCBI): domain Eukaryota; kingdom Metazoa; phylum Chordata; class Mammalia; order Chiroptera; family Vespertilionidae; genus Ia; species Ia io. The sequence continues at coordinate 103,886,259 of JAJQQW010000004.1, read as the reverse complement.
ATTACTCAGAGAACCAAAAAGAAAAAGCAATGAAAAAACAGGAGGTCAGCTTAAGGAAGCTGTGGGACAGCATAAAACATAACAATATTCCCATAGTAGGTGTGCCAGAAGAGGCAGAAAGGGAGAAAAGGATAGAGAACATGTTTGAAGAAATAATGGCAGAAAACTTCCCTAAGCTGGTGAAGCAAAAAGTCACACAAGTTCAGGACGCACAGAGAACCCCAAGCAAGAAGAACCCAAATAGGCCCATGCCCAAACACATCATAATTAAAATGCCAAAAATTAAAGAACAAGAGAGAATCTTAAAGGCAGTAAGAGAAAAGCAAAGTTATCTACAAAGGAGCTCCCATAAGGCTGTCATCTGATTTCTCATCAGAAACTCTATAAGCCAGAAGGGAATGGCATGAAGTACTCAAGATAATGGAAATCAAGTACCAGAAACCAAGTTATTATATCCAGAAAGGCTATCATTCAAAATAGACAGGCCGGTCAAATAAAGAGCTTCCCAGACAAACAAACAAAAAAAAGGTGAAAGGAGTTCATCACCACCAAGCCAGCATTATAAGAAATACTAAAGGGACTGCTGTAATGAGAAGAAATAGAGAAAGAAGCCTAGGCATTCAGAATTAAAATGGCAATAAATAAGTACCTATCAATAATAACCTTAAATGTAAATGGATTAAATGCTCTAATCAAAAGATATAAGGTAGCTGAATGGATACAAAAACATGACTCAACTAGATGCTGTCTACAAGAGACCCACCTCAGAACAAAAGACTCACACAGGATGACAGTGAAAAGATGGGAAATTTTTTTTCATGCAAATGGAAAAGAAAAAAACCTGGGGTAGCAACACCCATATCAGACAAACTAGACTTCAAAATGAGGGCCATCACATGAGACAACTAAGGTTACTACATAATACCAAAGGGATTGATCCAATAATTGGATAAACATATATGCACCCAATATAGGAGCATCTAAATTTATTTAAAAAAAAAAACTGCTAGGGGACTGCAAGGGAGAGATTGACAACAACACAGTCATAGTAGGGGACTTTAACATCTTGCTCACTTCACTGAATAGATCTTCCAGACAAAAAATTACCAAGGAACAGTGACTCTAAAGGACACAATGGATCAGATGGATTGAATTGACATTTAAGAACATTTCACCCCAAAGCTGCAGAATATACATTCTTCTCAAGTGTACATGGGTCATTCACAAAGATAGACTACATGTGAGGACACAAAAAAGTCTCAATAAGTTCAAGAAGATTGAAATTGTATCAAGCATCTTCTCAGATTACAGTAGAATGAAATTAGAAATCAACTACAGTAAAAAAAAAACCCAAAACATTCAAACACATGGAGGCTAAATAGCATGTTATTAAACAATAAATGGGTACCAATGAGATCAAGAAAGAAATAAAAAAACTTCCTGGAAACAAATGAAAATGAACAAACAACCCAAAATCTCAAGAACACAGCAAAAGCAGTCCTGAGAGGGAAGTTTATGGCACTACAGGTATATCGCAAAAAAACAAGAAAAATCAGCAATAAACTATTTAACCCTACAACTTAAAGAACTAGGAAGAGAACAACAACAAAAAAACCCAGAGGAAGTAGAAGGAAGGAAATAATGAAGAAGAGCAGAAATAAAAGACTAAAAAAAAAAAAAAAAATCAAAGAAACCAAGAACTTGTTATTTGAAAGGATAAACAAAATTGATGAACCATTAGCCAGACTCATCAAGAAACAAACAGAGAGGACCCAAATAAATAAAATGAGAAACAAAAGCGGAGAAGTAAACTCTGACACCATCCTATATAATAAAGAGGTAATATGCAAATTAACCCTCACGCCCTCACAAGATGGCTGCCTATGACCAGGCCGGCAGGGGGGTTGGTGAGGGATGACCTAACGACTGAACAAGCAGGCTGCATGGGGCAACCAGTTCGGCAGGGGGGTTAGTGAGGGACGACCAAACGACTGAACAAGCAGGTTGAGTGGAGCGACCAGGCTGGCAGTGGGGTTAGTGAGGGATGACCAAATGACTGAACAAGCAGGCTGCGTGGGGAGACCAGGTCGGCAGGGGGATTAGTGAGGGATGACCAAACAACTGAACAGCAGGCTGCATGGGGCAACCAGGCCAGCAGGGGGGGAGCTGTGAGGGGTGACCAGGCCAGCAGGGGGAGCATTTGGGGGCAATGAGGCCAACAGGGGGGACAGTAAGAGGTGACCAGGCCGGCGGGGGGGGGGGGCAGTTAGGGGCGACCAGGCTGGCAGGGGGGCGGTGCAGTTGGGGGAGACCAGGCTGGCAGGGGGGGCAGTTGGGGGTGATTAGGCTGGCAGGGGGGGCAGTGAGGGGCGACTAGACTGGTGGGGGAGGAAGTTGGGGGCAACCAGGCCAGCAGGGGGGGCAGTTAGGGGCGATCAAGCCGGCATGCAGAGGTAGTGAGGGGTGATCAGGCCAGCAGAGAGGGGCAGTTAGAGCTGACCAGGTAGGCAGGCAGGTGAGCAATTAGGAGCCAGTGGTCCAGGATTGTGAGAGGGATGTCCGATTGCCAGTTTAAACTGACAGTCAGACATCCCCCGAGGGGTCCCAGATTGGAGAGGGTGCAGACTGGGCTGAGGGGACACCCCCCATGCACGAATTTCGTGCACTGGGCCTCTAGTGGAAATATAAAGGATTGTAAGAAAATACTATAAACAACTATATGCCAACCACCTGAACAATGTGGATGAAGTGAACAAATTGTTAAAAAAATACAATCTCCCAAAACTGAATCAGGAAGATTCAGAAAACCTGAATAGGCCAATAACAACTGATGAAATAGAAGCAATAATCACAACCAGCAAACAAAAGCTCTGATTGGCTTCACAGGGGAGTTTTACCAAACATTCAAAGAACTAACACCTATACTCCTCAAACTATCCCAAAAAATCCAAGAAGAAGCAACACTTTCAAGCTCTTTTTATGAGGCCAGCATTATCCTAATTCCAAAACCAGATAAAGACACTACAAAGAAAGAGAATTACAGGCCATATCCTTGATGAACATAAATGCTAAAATCCTTAAAATATTAGCAAATCAGATCCAGCAAAATATTAAAAAGATAATATAATATGACTAAGTGTGATTTATCCCAGGATGTAAGGCTGGTACAATATCAGCAGATCAATAAATGTGATACATCACATAAACAAATTGAAAGACAAAAATCACATGATCATATCAATATATGCAGAAAAGCATTTGAAAAAATGCGACACCCATTTTTATTAAAATTCTCAGCAAAGTGGGAATAGAGGGATCTCAACATGACAAAGGCCATCTATACTAATAAAAGGGTATATGCTAATTAGACCAGATAGACCGGAGGTCTTCCAGACATCATTCCAGACGTCCTTCCTAACAAACCTGGGGCCCAGGCAAAGCCACTTGGGGTCCTGGGTGCCTGCGGCCGGCCTGGGTGAAGCTGTCTGGGACAGAGGGAGGGAATCCCGAGTCCTGGTTGCCTGCTGGAGGCCATAGGAGGAGGGAAGGCTGCGTCCCAGGTGCCAGAGGAAAGCCGGTGTCGGCATCTGAGGGAAGGACGGTCTACTCTTGCATGAATTTTTGTGCATCGGGCCTCTAGTATATGATAAACCTATAGTGAACATCATACTCAATGGGCAAACACTAAAACTATTTCCCCTAAGAAGAGGAAGGAGACAGGGATGTCCGCTTTCACCACTGTTATTCAACACTAGAGGGCCGTTGCACAAAGATTCGTGCAATAGGCCTCCTTTCCCCTGGCTGCTGTCACTGGTTTTCCTCTGGCACCCAGGACCCAGGCCTCCACTCTGGCTGCAGTGGAGAAGCCAAGCCTCTTCAGTCTTCAGTCTTCAGTTGTCTTCAGTCTTTAGTCGTCTTCAGTCTTCAGTCGTCTTCAGTCCTCAGTCTTCAGTCTTTGCTTTGCGCCTGTGTATGCAAATTAACTCACCATCTTTGTTGAGTTAATTTGCATACTCACTCCTGATTGGCTGGTGGGCGTCACGGAGGTACGGTCAATTTGCATCTTTCTCTTTTATTAGTGTAGATAGTACTGGATGTCCTAGCCATAGCGATCAAACAAGTAGGTGAAACAAAAAGCATCCAAATTAGAAGGAGGAATTAAAACTCATTATTCACAGATGACTTGATACTGTACACAGAAAACCCTAAAGACTCCACCAAAAAACTACTAGATTTAATAAATGAATTTGGCAATGTAGCAGGATACAAAATCAACACCCAAAAATTGAAGGCTTTTTTATACACCAACAATGAATTATCAGAAAGAGAAACTAAACAACAATCCCTTTTACCTTTTGTAACAACAACAAAAAAATTAAGATATTTAGGAATCAACTTAACTAAGGAGGTAAAAGACGGGTACTCTGAAAACCACAGGACGTTGAAAAAGGAGGTAGAGGAATATATAAATAAGTGGAAGAATATACCGTGTTCATGGATTGGTAGAATTAACATCATTAAAATGTCCATACTACCCAAGGCAATCTACAGATTCAATGTAATCCCTATTAAAATACCAACAGCATTTTTCACAGATCTAGAACAAATACTCCAAAAATTTATATGGAACCTAAAAAAACCCTGAATAGCTTCAGCACTCTTGCGAAAGGAGAACAAAGTTGGAGGAATCACAATACCAGATACCATGGTATACTACAAAGCCACCATAATATAAACAGACTATTACTGGCACAAGAACAGGCATATAGATCAATGTAACAGAACAGAGAACCCAGAAATCGACCCAAGCCATTATGCTCAATTAATATTAGACAATGGAGGCAACAGCATATAACGGAGTTAAGACAGTCTCTTCAATAAATGGTGTTGGGAAAATTGGACAGATATACGCAAAAAAAAAAAATGAAACTAGACCACCAACTTACACCATACATAAGAATAAACTCAAAATGGATAAAAGCTTAAATGTAAGTTATGAAACCCTAAGAATCCTAGAAGAAACCATAGGCAGCAAAATCTTGGACATCTCTGGTAGCAATATATTTACTGATACATTTCCTAGGGCAAAGGAAACTAAAAAGAAAATAAATAAATAGGACTACATCAAAATAAAAAGCTTGTACATAGCAAACGAAACCATCAACAAAATGAAAAGGGAGCCCTAACTGGTTTGGCTCAGTGGATAGAGCCTGCGGACTGAAAGGTCCCAGGTTCGATTCCCGTCAAGGGCATGTACCTTGGTTGCGGGCACATCCCCAGTTAGGAGGTGTGCAAGAGGCAGCTGATTGATGTTTCTCTCCCATCAATGTTTCTAACTCTCTATCCTTCTCCCTTCCTCTCTGTAAAAACTCAATAAAATATATATTTAAAAAAAAAAATGAAAAGGGAGCCCACTGTATGGGAGAACATATTTGGCAATGATACATCTGATAAAGGGTTAATATCCAAAATATATAAGGAACTCATACTACTTAACAAAAGGAAGACAAACAATACAATTTAAAAAATGGGCAAAGGACCTAAATAGACACTTCTCAAAATGGACATACAGCTGGCCAAGAGACATATGAAAAAATGCTCAAAGCACTGATTATTAGAGGTGCAAATTAAAATGACAATGAGGTATCATTTCACACCTGTCAGAATGGCTAACATCACTAAATCAACAAATGACAAGTACTGCTGAAGATGTGGAAAAAAGGAAACCTTAGTACACTGCAGGTGGGAATGCAGACTGGTGCACCCATTACAGAAAATAGTATGGAGTTTCCTCAAAATATTAAATATAGTCTCACTTCTTAGGACTATCTACACTAATAAAAGAGAAACATGCAAATTGACCATCACTCTGCTACACCACCAGCCAATCAGGAGCAAATATGCAAATTAGCCCAACAAAGATGGCGGCCACACAGAGCTGGAGCGAGCAGGAGGCTTGGGTTGCCCTTGGCAATGGAGGAAGCCAAGCTTCCTGCCCACCCTGGCCGGCCCTGGCCTCCGCTGAAGGCTACAAAGTTTCAATTATAGAAGATAAATAAATCCCAGATACCTGCTTCCAGCCAGCACTGGCCTCCACTCAAGGAGGCACTGGAAAAAAAGAAAGAAAAGAAAAAAAGGAGGGGCTGGGAGCCTGGATCGTGGGGGGGGCGTGGCCAGCCTGAAACTAGCCCTCAGCTCCTCAGCAGGCCAGCAGGGGGGCAGTTGGGGGCGAGCAGGCCAGCAGGGGGGGGCAGTTGGGAGTGAGCAGGTCGGCAGGGAAGGCAGTTGGGGGCGAGCACACTGGCACGGGGGGCAGTTGGGGGTGATCAGGCTGGTGGGGGGGGCATTTGGGGACAAGCAGTCTGGCGGCGGGGGGCAGTTGGAGGCAAGCAGGCCAGCAGGCAGGCAGGCAGGCAGGTGAGTGGTTAGGAGCCAGCAGTCCCGGATTGCTGAGGGATGTCTGACTGTCGGTTTAGGCCTGATCCCTGTAAATCGGCAGTAGGACATCCTTCGAGGGGTCCCAGATTGGAGAGGGTGCAGGCCAGGCTGAGGGACACTCCCTCCTACTCCCATGCACGAATTTTGTGTACCAGGCCTCTAGTATTCTAATAACCCCGAAATAGCAATCAGAAAGAAGGTGTGCACCCCCTATGTTCACAGCATTACAATTTACTGGTATAATAGCTAAATCTGGAAACAGCCCAAGTGCCCATTAGATAGATGAGTGGATAAAAAACTGTGGTACATTTATACCATGGAATACTATGCAGCCTTAAAAAAGAAGAGTCTCTTACCCTTTGAGACAGAATGGATGGACCTGGAGTATGAAATAAGTCAGTCAGAGAAATACATGTATCACATGATCTCACTCACACGTGGAATCTAATTAACAAAATAAACTGATGAACAAAATAGATCTAGAGACATGGAAGCATGGAACAGAGTGTAGAATCTCAGAGGGAAGGTAGGGGAGGGTGGGTGGGTGGGAAGAGATCAACCAAAGACCTTGTGTGCATATATACATAACATATGGACACAGACAATAGGGTGGTGAAGGCCTGCGTTGGGGGTTGGGAGCCGGCTGGAGGGGTCAATGTGGGAAAAAGGGGACATACGTAATATTTCCAACAATAAAGATTTTTTAAAAGATTAGAGGTGAACTCTATTTGTGCCCCAAAGCTACTAAATAAAGCACAAGTTACGCTTAATTTTAGTACTTTTTTCAATGAATCCCCCACCCCTATCTGAAGTTTCTCTCTTCTTTTTCTTGTCTTCTCCTAGATCTGTAGCTGTGACTGAAGAAATCTTGGGCTTGATTATTGGGATAAGGTTTAATTATGTCCCACTTAAAATGGAAAGGATAAACTAGGCTAGGCATGCATCTAAGAGAATTCTCTCCCATTTTGTCCTGGCCACACACAGGCAGGACCGCCAAGGCTATCGCTTTGCCAGCACCTGTGGATTCCCTATAATCCAGGGCAGTTTCCAAAGGAGCCTTGGTTGAGGTGGGACTTCCTGCATGGGGCAGGGAACTTGAGACATGGAGCTGGGGAGAGGCGCTGGCTTGCAGGGGACCTAAAGGGTGGTGTTGTTGTATGTGTCCGAACCCTCCATTTTATTTACTATCCTTTCAATAGCCAATGTTCCTCTTATAGAACCCTCCATATCGATTAGGATAAAAACTTGGTAATTTTAACAGAGGCACCAGAAATAACAGCAAGCTTAAATAGCAAAGTTGTTATTCCCCTCTCCCATAAAAGACAGTGCGGGTTATCCATGACCGGCTCTTGAATAATCCAGGCCCTCAGTGTTGTTTTGCTGTGTCTGTGCATGGCTCTTTGGCTCCAAGCTGAGGAAATGAAAAAGCGGAGGGCAGGGCCAGTGCCTCCCTTTTAAAGGCACAGCCCAGAACTGCTCTCTGCTTGGCTGGGAATGCTCAGATGACTCTGCAAACATCCTATTGGCCAGAACTTAATCGCATGGTCTGGGCTGCAAGAGAGTCTGGGAGATGTGGCTCAGCTGAAAGGCCTGGGCTGTTAGGAAGGTGGGAGGAGCTATATGCTAAGGAGGGGCCAGCATCTGAAGATACTCTGTAATACCTGGTTCAGATTATCTGATTTCTTTTACCTTTTCTAGGAACCTGCTTCCTGCTTACCTGCGAGTGAGCAATACCTGAGGTACAAATCACCTCCCTGACTCCAAGACAACCCTGGCCCTCACAAAGTAGAAGCAGGGTATGTTCTGCTGACTTGGGGCAAACCTCACTACTAAAGGGGACTAGTACCTTACTACTCACTCTTGCAAAATCTGGAGAGAGCTGGAGGTTTGATTACTCTGACTGGGGGCAGTGCAGACAACAGTTTACCAGTCTTGTGGAGAGGGCCTGTCCTTTCTGGGCTTGGTAGGGCAGAGTGTGTTTCCCATAGGCCAGGTGTGGCTCCTCTGGCCAGGGCAGGCCATGTGCTGTTGTTAGAAAAACCCTGCCCGAGAGAGTTTCCTTACAAAGTATGTTGAACTCAGCAGAAAGGGCTGGAGGTGTGTGTGATTGTCAGGCTGGGGGTCGAACCTGCAACCCAGGTACATGCCCTTGACTGGGAATCGAACCCGAGACCCTTCAGTGCATAGGCCAATGCTGTAACTGCTGAGCCACACTGGCCAGGGCTGTTTCCTGCTTTTTTATATCCTACCTACTGAGTCACACAACAGCGTTTAAAACTCAGTCACACTGACATTCTTCTTCCAGGACATTTCATCTTGGAAATACCCTGGAATGGGTAGGCTTTTGGGTTGCAAAGACCAAATACCAACTTGGCTGATTTCATGAGAAATGGGGGGAGGACTTTTTGTAAGTATACTGCCAGGTTGGCTGGGAGCCTGAAGAAACAGGCTTATAAGATAGGCTGGAACCCAGGATCTTCACAGAGATCCTGCTGCAAAAATGGGTCACTGCATGTCCCCATTCCATGACTATCAGTATAGCCTTCAACTGTCCCTGACCCTCACTCCCTACTGAAGGATCCAATCCTGGGTGATAGCATTAGGTTGGCCAAAACTACATCATATGCCTTTCTATGCCAGGCTGGATGGGCTGGTGGAAGAATAGGATGCTGGAAGCAAATTCCAGTAGTTAGCTTAATAAATGCGAGAAGTTCATCTGAAGGCTGATGGACAGCTTCAGCAGGGCTGAAAATCTGCATGTTATTACCTGCTGCTAGAATGGCCCGAAGGCAATTCCCCCAACCTGATTATCTTTTTATTCTTTACCAGGCCTTACCTTTGATATGTATATCTGCTTTGCTTGAGGGCAAAATGTGTGAATAAAAAGCCCTGGGTGCAGAGATTCCAGGAACTTAGTCACTAGAACCAAACTTCTGTCTGGCTCCCCAAAATGCCTCCCAAATTTATATTTCATGTCTAGTCTCTTTATTAATTTACTCGCAGCCCTTCTCCAGATTCCTGAACCCTTCTAGATGCTGAGAATGACCCCGGCAATAGGAGGAGAATGTATGTAATGCATGCAGTAGGCCCATGCCCAGAAGGCCCATTCCCTGCGCAGGGCCCATTTTCCTAGCTGCCAGAGTGTTTGCCTGCTGACAGCTCAGCTGAGTCCCTCCTAGTGCTGTCCTGGGAAGAGGAGAGCTGTTCACCAAAGGGGAAAATCTCAAATGCGAAAACATTTGTCCATTATTTTGTTGTTTCCCATTGGTTGTTTTTTGTTGGGGAAATTTCCTGTTTTAAATTAAGCATACAGGTGGTCAGAAAGCAGTGTCCACACAGATTATTTTGTTAGGCCTGTTTGTGTGTTGGCTATTTGTTTGTGGGATTAAACTTTATTTTTTTAGGTAATTGTAGATTCACATGCAGCTGTAAGAAATAATATAGAAGGATCCCATGCACCTTTTACCCAGGTTCCCCTAATGGTAATATTTTGCAAAACCATAGGACAATATCACAACCAGGACACTGACATCAGTACTGTCAAGGTACAGAGCATTTTCACCACCACGAGGATTTCTCATATTGTTCCTTTATAGCCACATCACCCCCCACCTCCACAGGCCTGGCCCTCCCCCGCATCAATCTCCCATCTGCTCTCCATTTCTGTAATTTTGCCATTTCAAGAATGTTATATGAATGGAACAATAAAGTACATAACCCTTAGTGGCTGGCTTTTTTCACTCAGCATATGTCCCTGGAGATTCATCTGAGTTGTTGTATCAATGGTTCCTTCCTTTGTTGCTGAGTAGTTTGTATTCCATGGTGTGGACAGATCTACTGAAGGGACTCTGTGCTTTCCAGCTTTGGGTTATTATGACTAAAGCTGCTATGAACATTTCACATACAGGTTTTTGTGTGAACATGAATTTTCATTTTTCTGGAATAAATCTCCAAGAGTGTGTATGCTTGTTTTTAATAAATTAATCTCATTCACACTTACAATCAGAATGTTTCAATTACAAATACACGTTCCTGATTTTTCCTCAATAATCGGAAGATCTGGAAAGAGGGCATTACAGAGACCCATGAGCCAGAGTGCTTCAGTCCCCTCATGCCCGGCTGAAGCATAGTAACCTCCATTTTGGGTAAAAACTGCTGTTTAAAATTTAACCCTGGGAGAGAAACCAAGATGGCGGCATAGGTTAAACACCTAACCTACAACCTGGCACAACAATTTCAAAAATACAACTAAAAATCAAAACGGACATCATCCAGAACCACAGGAAAGCTGGCTGACTGAAATGCCCACAACTAGAAGGAAGGAGAGAACCACGGGGAGAATCGGAGGAGCCGTAAAAGCCTGAGGTATGGAGACAGGGGCGGAGACACGAGCACGTGCGTGTGCGGAGAGGACGGAGCTGGAGAGGACGGGGCGACTGACGGCCTGGCTGGCGTTCTCTAGTGGGAAGGAGATAAAAGCTCCAGATTACGCTGAACCCCAGCTCCGACTGCACTGAACCCCAGTTCCGGGCGAGACCCTGGGAAGCCAGGTGCATGCTGGGGGAATCTGGATTGTGGGGCGGAGGCATAGAGGAGCGGCGAAAGGCAGAGCTCCGGAGGCGCGCACGGGAATGTGCGCAGAGGACGGACTGTTGCCTGTGCCGCTGAATTGCCCTGGCGGGGAGGAGACAGGGGCTCCGGACCATGCTGAACCACAGTTCTGAGTGCACTGAACCCCAGTTCCGGGCAAGACCCTGGGAAGCCAGGCTCATGCTGGGGGAACCTGGGCTGTGAGGCGGAGACGCAGGAGAGCGGCGAAGGGCAGAGCACCGGAGGCGTGCACAGGAATGCGCGCAGAGGATGGTCTGTTGACTGTGCCGCTGGATTGCCCTGGTGGGAAGGAGACAAAGGCGCCAGACTGCACTGAGCCCCAGTTCCGACTGCACTGAAACCCAGTTCCGGGCGAGAATCTGGGAATCCAGATTCACTGGGGGAGACTAGACTGTTTGGCGGTGGGCGAAACTCCAGGGCACTTTTCTCTCAGAGGTGTTTGCAGGGAGTACAGAGGGACACTGAGACCCAGGAACTTCACAGGGCGGGGCTGACGGGAAGCCAAGGCTGTAGGCTCCACCCTGAAACTCCGCCCCATCCAAGCTGAGCACAGAGGCTTTTACAATTTTGCAAGTCTAGTCGAATAAGGCTGTCTCCCGGCGTAGACACAGCTGATCCTCACAGCCAATTGGACTGGAGGTCAAATCCTCCCAGTGTGCCAACAGCAATCAAGACTTAACAACACCAAGACTTTGCACTCAGCCCACAAAGGGGGTACCAAGAGCGACCACCTAGGGAGATTGGGGAAGCTGAGCTACCGGCCCCTATAGGTCACTGACCACACAAAGCCACTCCATCAACATAGGAAGGCAGCCAAAAGGTGGAGACACCATAGCAGGTCACGAATAGAAGGGATGAAGGAAAGTAAACTAATGGACGACACAGTGTTCAGAACCACATTCATAAGGTTACTTAAGAATCTTCTGGAGGACCAAGATGGCGGCATAGGGCAGATGCCTGATTATTGCCTACCACAACAATTTTGAAACTACAACTGGAAAACAGAGCAGACACCATCCAGAACAACGGCCGGAGGAATTGCTGAGAAGGAATTGGCCGATGCGAGTTGGGATTGGGAAGACGAGGCCCCGCTGTGTCCCGGATCCAGGTGCGCTCGCCTGGTGACTGGTCGCCGCTGCAGACCCGAGTGCCGCCGCAGCGACCTTGGACCAGCCCGCCGCTGTGCACCAGGTGCACCGGAGCTTCGCCGAGCCCGCCGCCCAGTGAGTTCTGCGGCAGCTGCCCCGGAGCTTTGAGAAAATGGCCGAAGGAATTGCTGAGAGGGAATTGACTGAGAGGAATTGGGATCAAGAAGACGAAGCCCCACTGGGTCCCGGGTCCGGGTGAGGCCGTGCGCCCCTGGGTCCGGGCGAGGCTGGGTTCTGGGTCCGGGTGAGGCTGCATGCCCCTGGGTCTGGGTGAGGCCATGTGCCCCTGGGTCTGGGGGAGGCCATGCACCCCTGGGCCCGGGTGAGGCTGGGTCACGGGTCCAGGTGAGGTCATGCCCCTGGGTCCGGGTGAGGCTGGATCCGGGTCCAGGTGAGGCCACGCGCCCCTGGGTACAGGTGAGGCTGGGTCCCGGGTGCGGGTGAGGCCACGCCCCTGGGTCCGGGTGAGGCTGGGTCCCGGCTCTGGGTGAGGCTGCGCCCCTGGGTCAAGGAGAGGCCGTGCGCCCCCGGGTCCGGGTGAGGCTGCGCGCCCCCGGGTCCGGGCAAGGCCGCATGCCCCTGGGTCCGGGTGAGGCTGGGTCCCAGGTCCGGGTGAGGCCGTGCGCCCCTGGATCTGGGTGAGGCCGGGTCCCGGGTCCGGGTGAGGCCGCGCCCCTGGGTCCGGGAGAGGCCACGTGCCCCTGGGTCCGGGAGAGGCCACGTGCCCCTGGGTCCGGGTGAGGCCGCGCCCCTGGATCCGGGAGAAGCCATGCGCCCCTGGGTCCGGGTGTAGCTGGATCCCGGGTCCGGGTGAAGCCGTGTGCCACTGGATCCGGGTGAGGCTGGGTCCCAGGTCCAGGTGAGGCCGTGCGCCCCTGGGTCCGGGCGAGACCAAACCAGAGGGAGTCGGACCTGCATTACCACCATTTGTCCACCATCCAGAGCTGAAAAGTCAGTGCCGACATGTACACATAAGGAACTGGTGGACATTGAAATTGGGTCTCAAAAGAACTGTTGGTCCAGAAAGAAACTTACTACAGACTGATTCATTTGCCTGTCAGCATAACTATTATTGCTCGTCTCACAGTAGGTTCTTATAAGTATATTTCTAGTAACACATGATCTCACTCATCTAGGGGAAATGATGAACAACATAGACTGATGAACAAGAACAGACCCAGAAACAAGGAGGCATCGATCGGACTGTCGGGTCTCAGAGGGAGGGTAAGGGAGGGTGGGAGTAGGGGGTAGAGATCAACCAAAGGACTTGTGTGCATGCATACAAGCCTAACCAATGGTTAAGGACAACAGGGGGGTGGGGTGGGGGATGGGAATGGGGGGATGAGGACAAATATGTGACACCTTAATCAATAAAGAAATAAAAAAAAAAATTAACCCTGCTATTCTGGCTTCCGTAAACGTTTGCTTGCTTAAATAACAGGGAAAAATAAGACTACTCCCATTCCAGAGAGGCCATAAACTATGCCCCAGACAGAGTTGTCAGTGCTGGCACCAGGCCAGGCCAGGCCTTGAGAGATATGGTCTCACAGCCTTGTCCCAGCACACAGGACTTTTCCTCAGAAGGCCCGGAAGTCTCATTCCAAATTTGGAAAACAAAGAGCTGAAAAACATATAAATAGGAAAGACTTCCACCATATTGGGCCCAGAATTTGAAAAGCAAGATTTCCTCTGGGCCCGCTAGCGCTAGGGAAATGAAAAGGACTCCAAATAAATTTGGCTTATTGATTAAGGTGTCTTCTGATTTACAATATAACATTTGGGGTCTCGTCTGGGATACTGCTTATCAGCACTCTGTCTCAGATGCTGAGGGCTGACGGCCTCCCTCCGCCTGGCTGCTGGCCCCCCGGGAAGGTCACCAGGGGAGGCGCCCCCTTGGAAAGCTTCCAGGGCCCTGGAGACAGTCATTAGTGGTTCTGGCAGCCAAACCGAGGATGCCTGACATGCCTCTGCATTCTTTTGGAGTAAAAAAAAAACAAAAAACAAAAAAAAAACCACAACAACAATAAAACCTCCAGAGGTGAGTAAATCTGATTAAGTGATTTGGAGTTCATTTTCCTGTTTGTTTGCTTATGTGACTGGTCATTTTGCTACTGAGAAGAAGGACTGGACACAGTCGTAACTTCTCCGGTAGGTTCTCACTGAGACGTCGGTCGAGAATCCTGTTCTTGGGGCGTGGGTTCAGGGGGGGCCCCCACATCAGTTTCTGTTAGGCCTCCAAGTCTGTTTTCGTTAGGGGAGTTGGGCAGGAATCCGACTAACTGTTTAACTTCCCAGCATATGTCTGCTGAAGGCAGTCAGAGTTCAAGTCTGCATTTGGGGGCAGGCTCAGACTGACTGGTATGTAAATGTCTTGGGCTTTTGTGTGCTTTTGTTATCTGTGAGAGATGTCTGGCTAAAAACATAAGAATATTTGTTAATGTCTTTGTCTCTTTCTTTAATTTGTTTGGGGCAAGCCAGCCCTGATTTGGTGGAGGATTTTGCTGTGTTGGACTAAATTTTAAAATTCTAAGGTTGTAAAGTCATAAAAATGTCAAAGAGAAGTTTAAGACAAAGGGCTAATTTATTGCTAGCCTCTTAGTTACTAGCCCTTATCTCTTCCTGCCAGGAGAAGGGGAGTGGGGGACCACCAGGTTGCCTAAGGAGGGGAGCCTTTGTTTAAGGCTTGCTGCTGGTTCAGGGGACCCTAAGATCCTAAAGAGTTAAAGAAAATAAAGCAGGGCAGTAGGAGGAGTCAAAAACGAACCAGACTCTTATCAGCAAAGTGGCTAGCAGCCAAAAAATAAAAATAAAAAATAAAAAAATCAATAAAAACCTATCTCTCCCTACTGTCTTCATTGATGCCCCCCTTGGTCTCAGCCCACCTGCAGAAGTACAGAAAAGCTGTTAAAAGAAGCTCAGGATATCTATATACATAAAATAAGAAAGGCAAAAACAGAAAACTAACATGTTCACAATTGTAGAACAAGCGGCCTAGGGAAGGGCTGGCCCCGAGGGCCAAAAACAGAAGCCGTAGTAGTAACCTTCGATGTTAAGAATTCTAATACATTTTAAAGAAAAAAAAAAAAGGAAAGAAAAGGTCTACAGGTTACGGATAGTGTGACAGAAAGAAAGAATATTCAACTAGAAATACTTAATAGCAGGTTATGCATTTTTTTTTTTTTTTTTAGGTTATGCATTTTTGAAGGACATAGAAAGAAGGTTTAAAGGCTAATTTGAAAGTGTGAAACTTATGAAGGTTGTGTATGTGATAAAAAGGAAGAAGAGAAATGTTAAAAGGAAATGGATTAAATAATACAGGCCAGTGACCTGACACCCAAGTTGCTGCCCAGTGAGTTATGAATGTTTTACAACACATAATAAAAGACTTAAGCATTTGGCTTGCTGGTTAAAAGGAGACAACAGGCTCTGGAATCTGTGAAAGTGGCCAGGGATGAGGCTGGTAAAGTTTCCCATTTGCAAATGTGCTGAAAGGGTTCAGGACTACAAGAGCAACTGCCAGTACCTATTGCTGCTGGGAGAGGAGGGGCTGATGTCCCTTTCCAGTGCCTTGAACTCTCCCAGAGAAGCTAAAAGATTTAACCCCTTAGGCTAAGGGGTGGGCCAAGACACCCGGTTGGGGAAGGGGGCAGATGCCCTGTTCTTACTTACAGAGAAGCCTGTGGGAAAGGTCAAGGTCCTGCCAGGAAAAAGGACAGGTGGGAAGGCAAGGGCCTGATGCCCAAGCCGTCACCCGAGAGCTTTGCGATGTGCAAACTTGTCTCTCCCTGCAGCCCTGGCTGTGTTTGGCTCACCACTGGGAATCAAGCAGTGATGAGAGACAGGGATGGCAAGGCCCTGTAACTGATAAACAGGGTTAACAGGAGAGGGTAAAGGAAAGGCACTTTCCATAGACTGGAGAGCCTTTAGGATTTTCAGATGCTCCTAGAGAGGAGGAGTCTGACTGAGGGACTGGCTGAGACTCCATTTGGTTAGGACAGTGGTCGGCAAACTCATTAGTCAACACAGCCAAATATCAACAGTACAACGATTGAAATTTCTTTTGAGAGCCAAATTTTTTAAACTTAAACTTCTTCTAACGCCACTTCTTCAAAATAGACTCGCCCAGGCTGTGGTATTTTGTGGAAAAGCCACACTCAAGGGGCCAAAGAGCCGCATGTGGCTCGCGAGCCGCAGTTTGCCGACCACGGGGTTAAGAGGACTGGAGGCTGCATATTGAACTTCTAGACTGCAGTTCGCTAGGCAGAGGTCCAAGCCCAGTTGTACACAGCAAAACAACTTTTTCCCATGCCAGAATACATTTTAGGGAAATTGGACAGACTGTGTTTGTGGCTAGAAAGAAGAACCGGCCGCCACGCACAGTCCTGACAGTGGCCTGCAGGAAACTGTATAATGGACTTAGATAGTGCCTGCGTCTTCATGGATATAACTTCAGAGAGACAAGGACAATTTTTCTTTTGTGGGGGAAGGTAAAAAAATAGACTTTAGTCACCTCCCCAAGATGTTTGTATAGCCCTACCATGTATCATGTTTGGTAGCAGAAAATTTGGCTGCCTGAAGTGGCCACAGTGCCAATATTGTACTTCATTATGTTAATATGACATATTAACCTTTAATTCTCTTGCAGTTACCAAAAGGGCAGGTGCCCAAACAGACAAAGAAAAATACCCATCAGGTTTTGGTCTCTGTTGAGAGACAGTTGGCAGCTTGTATACTGCCTCGCAGGCCTGTGTGACCATGCCCATGTCAGGGGTGGCACAAAGCTCAAAATTAGGAAAGGGGGGAGGCCTGTATGGAACAGAGGGGAATGGTCAGTACCAGCCCTCTGTCACAGGAATTACAGACCCTGTGAGGTCCTGTGGCATGTGAGACCCTGTGAAGGGATAAAGCTCCCTTAGTCCGTTCTGAGAGGGTGTGTCACCCCTCCCAAAGACCATATATAGTTTAAGGACAAGTCAAGTAGGGGAACCCTACTACAGGGACAGCTGTGACTATCTATTTAAATATAGACACATTGTAAATTTCTTCTTGCCATTTAAAGACAGTTAATGTTTTGTTATAATACATTTAGAAAAATATTACTCTGAAGAGTCTATGAAAAGGACTGGCAAGGACAATCAGAAGATCCTAAAGCAAGTCAGTATATTTTTCTCCTTATACAATTCCTCCAAAATTTGGCAATTCTTAATAAATAAATCATGGCAAGGCATTTCTTTGCATAAATTCAATACGACCAGTTTCCAATAGTGGTTCTATTGACAGAAAACTTTGACTGGAGTATCATGTTTTAAAGAGCCCTGTCTGAACTCTGAAAGACTTGAAGCCAATAAGAGTGCCCTGGAGAAAACCTGGTGTCCTGCTTGGTAGCCCGGAAAATAGCTGACGCTGGAGCGTCAGGTCCATACCCTACCATCACTGGCGGTTGGTCAGAGTAGAAGAGGGGCAATAAGGACGCCTCTGCGTCCCTGCAGAACCCCCACGGACTCTGGGCTGCAAGGAGTAGGAGGGCTACTGAGATGGGCCTTAAAGCCTAGGGCATGGCCCTGGGTAGAGCCACTGCAGGTGAGGACTTCACCTAACACAGCAGGTACTGCAGGCAGGCCTGACGGCAGCTGGATGGCTTGGCTTCACATTAAGATTCAATCATGAAGTTCCAGCAAAGGTAGTCGGTTACCATTCTTGTTATGTTTATGCAAACAATCAGGCCAAATTGAATACAATAGATAAATTGGTCTTGATTTGGCTCTTTTGATAAACATGGGGGTAATTTTGAGGAGAAAAATTCTATTTCAATAGAAGTTATTAAAACTGAAATGCTTTCTTTCCCTTACACCAGACCATTTGTTATAACTCTTGCTATTCTAAGTGCTCAATAATATTACATTTTATAATACAGTTTGTCTCTGCCAGGTCACAAGCCCACCTCCTTCTGTGCCCAGGCCTCTTCGTCCCTCTGACAGACAGCAAGGATCTCTTGGCTATGAAAAGAAAACTCTGTCCCTCCTCAGCACAAAGCAGCTACAGAAGAAACCCGGCATCCCCTTTCCCTGAGATAATTCAGATCCTTGAGGGAATATATTAGGCAGTTAGACAGGCATGAGCAGAGCAAGGATGATGGACTAACTAGCACTACTAGATGTAACTAAGTCTTTCCACCTCTACATATGTGAGACAAGGGGCATAGCCAAAGGGGTTCTCACCCAAAGTCTCAGCCCCTAGAAAAGGCCAGTAGCCTACTTGTCCAGAAGACTTCACCCCATTGCGTCTAGGTAGCCCGCCTGCCTCTGGGCAGTAGCAGCTGCTACTAAGCAGCCAGGGAGGCTGTCCTAAAACCAGTGGGGCCTCTCCAGATTCTAGTGACTCTTCCAGACCCTGACCTACCCACCTCACCAGCTTACACAGAAACCCAATCTAGAAAAGCTGAAATCCATAACCAATCTTTACTTGAGTTCTTACAGGCTTTATAGTCTACTCAGAAAGCAGTCCAGGAGCACGTCCGAGACACTCTGCCTGTACCAACTTCTGATACGGTCTGTCCCTTCCGCTCTGGTGACTGTTTAGATAGAGAAACTTGCCACCCAAGGACTGACTTCTTCCTGGAAAGAACCACACACCATCATCTTGACCACCCACAGCAGTGAAGGTCGACGGGATTCCGATGTGGCTTCATCACATGGGCTTAAGGCAGCCCAGGCAGAACTGAGAATCCAGGACTCTTCGGACCCTCTAAAGATTACTCCTGGCCCTCATCCTGGCCCTTATGACCTGGCTTACTGACTTTATTCAGCAGAAAATTAAGATTATAGTCCTCAGGGGTCAATATAACTCTCTCCCTAACAATGATCAAGAGTCAATGATTTGATTCATGTACATAAAACCAGTGGGGAATGAAGCATAGTAACCTCCATCTTGGGTAAAACTGCTGTTTAAAATTTAACCCTGCTATTCTGGCTTCTGTAAACTTTTGCTTGCTTAAATAATAGGAAAAAATAAGACTACTCCCATTCCAGAGAGGCCATAAACTATGCCCCAGACAGAGTTGTCAGTGCTGGCGCCAGGCCAGGCCTTGAGATATGGTCTCACAGCCCTGTCCCAGCACACAGGACTTTTTCTCAGAAGGTCTGGAAGTCTCGTTCCAAATTTGGAAGACAAAGAGCTGAAGAACATATAAATAGGAAAGACTTCCACCATATTGGGCCCAGAATTTGAAAAGCAAGATTTCCTCTGGGCCCGCTAGCCCTAGAGAAATGAAAAGGACTCCAAATAAATTTGGCTTATTGATTAAGGTGTCTTCTGATTTGCAATATAACACTGCCTAGTCCCTTTTATTTATTTACCTGCCTGGTGAGGCTCTTGGTTTGCCAATTTAAGTGGGCAGAACAGGAATATAATGAGTTACATCTTGATTTTTAAATGTACATGTTTGTATATGCATAAACTTTCTCTGGAAATGTACTCAAGCAGAAAACACTGCTTACCAGAAGACACTGGGCGATGGGACAGTCAGGGGGAACCACTTTCACTATGAGCCCCTTTGAGCCTTGTTAATTTAAGCCATCTGACTGTAAAATGAATCAATAAAATGTGCAAACAAAAACACAAAGAGACCTCTCTGGGGCTGGATGCTTTCCATTCAACTCTCTGTTTCTTCAGAGAAAATAAACCATTGGAACTCCGCCTCCCAGAGCACCTGGTTCCATCCAGGGAAGACCTCCCAGTACTGGGATATTTAGAGGTTCCCCCAACCCACACATTCCCTGGTCTGGGGACTTCAGGCTTTGAGAGCGACCCCAAGACACCCTTATCACCACCCACAAGCCCAATGACTCCTGAGGGGCAGGCTTGGACCCACCTGGGCCTCTCTGAAGTCCAGTGAGGTGCCTATGCCCAGCCCCAGGGCCACCTTCTCCAAGAAGCCTTCCCCAGCATGACTGAAATCCAGTTCCTTCCTCCTCCTCAGGTGGTGGCATCACTTTGTGCCTTCCTGGTTACAATTCAGAGCACACTTTATGGATGCTCTACACAAGTTGGGCCTGTGCAAGCTCACCCTGTTCCCTTCCTGATCTCCCACGAGGCTGAACCCTCCCCGCTGCAGATGGACATTTTAGAAATGCTGGTGCTCCTGGTGCTTGCTGAACCCACCTTCACACAATTCATGACAAAAACTGCAAACCACAGAAGACAAAAAGTACACTGACTTAGAGCTGGGATTTTTGCACGCAGATGAATTCAGTGATGCGGAACGTCCTCTCCTTCTCTGGGGGCGGGTGAGGGTAAGAGTGTGCCCCAGGAGGGCTGACGCCCTTAACCCGCCCTTTGGGTAAGCCGCGTGGGCGCGCTAAGTACGGCCATAGAGTGCGAACGAGGCTGCGAACTGGGAGCCAGAACCTGCTCAGGGCTCCCGCGTCGCCCAAGGAGTCCGGCGGGCGCGCCTTCAGGCTCTCCCCACGCGGCGCGCACCCGAACGCTCCTGCTCCCTGTGGCAGCGCGGGCCGCCCGCATCCTCCCCCTCCCCTCCCCCTCCCCTCCCCCCCCCTCCCTCCCCCTCCCCCCCCCTCCCTCCCCTCCCCTCCCCCCCTCCCCTCCCCTCCCCCCCTCCCCTCCCCTCCCCTCCCCCCTCCCCTCCCCTCCCCCCCCCTCCCCTCCCCCCCCTCCCCCCCCCCTCCCCCCCCTCGTCCCGGAGAGCGCGCACCCAGCCCCGCCCTCCGCCCCGCGCGCTGCGAGTGGGGTCGCAGTGAGCTCGGCCCCTTCGGTCCCCGCCCGCCCGCCCCGCCCCTCTCGCTCCCGCGCTTATCACCTGCTGGCCAGGCGCGCGGGCGGGGACTTCGGGCGCGCGGGGGAGCGCGAGGACGATCGGGTCGCCGGAGGTGAGGCGGACGAGGATGGCGGCGCGGGCCGCCGGGTCGCCGGAGGTGAGGCGGACGAGGATGGCGGCGCGGGCCGCCGGGTCGCCGGAGGTGAGGCGGACGAGGATGGCGGCGCGGGCCGCCGGGTCGCCGGAGGTGAAGCCGGCCCGGACAGCGGCGCGGGCCCGGGGGCTGCTGCAGCTGCTGCTCGCGCTCTCGGTGCTGCCGACGCTGGGCCGCGCCGCAGCGGCCAAGCTCAACATCCCCAAAGTGCTGCTGCCCTTCACGCGGGCCACGCGCGTGAACTTCACGTTGGAGGCCTCGGAGGGCTGCTACCGCTGGTGAGGCCCGGGCCGGGGGCGGGCTGCGCTGCGGTGCGCCGCGCGGGCGGGCGGGCGGGCGGGCGGGCGGCGCTCCCTGCAGGCCCGCGTGCAGCAGGTGCGGCGGCCTGACCCGGCGGCGGCCTGACCGGGCGGCGTGCGCGCCGGGCGCCCCCACCGCGTAGGGCGGCGCCGCCGGGCCTCTGCGCCGGGGCCGCACTGGCCTGACGGGCAGTGACCTGCTGTCGGCCGGCTCCTCGGAGCAGCGGCTGCACCCAGTCGTGCGGCCTGGGGCGGGGGTCCTCAGGCCTTCTGCGGGGGGTGGAGTGTGCCCGAGCGTCGGCGCCGGGATTGGCGGCCTGTCGTGTTGTTCTGTGCCCCAGGGAGCCGGTGGACAGGCCCTGCCCAGCCTGGTGGTGGGTGCTCATACCTGGCGCCTCAGTGGCGTGGGAATTAGGCTTGTGGAGAAGTGTGGAAGGCGTGAGTGGGAGTCAGTCATATCCTTGCAGCATCTTTGGGGAGAACATGAGCCTGTGATGAAAGATCTTTTGGAGGAAATACTGGGGATCTGTTTGACAGACGGGAAATGAGACACCAGACTCACGCCCAAGTTCCTCAGAGTGGAGTTAGCCATGATGCCTCGACCTCTGACGCCTCCTATGCTGGCTTCTCAGGGGAACGCCGGGGTTCTGCACTCATTGTGGGGGATGTGATGCTGATGAAACTAGAGGGCTCTGCTCCTCCTCCCCACATCAGGGAGACCTGGCCAGGCCGCTGGCTGGGCAGGGTGATGGGGTGCAGCCCTTTCATCCAGCAGATGGGGAATCATTCGGCTTCTGCTCCTCGCAGGGTGGAGACAGCCTTTGGTGTGACTGAGGCCCCCACCAGGAGGGGCCTTGCTAGAGATGAAGAGGAGGAGGTCGTCCCCTGTCTGGCTCCTCCCTTTCTCTCAGTCTCAAAGCTGAGTCTGTGCTGTGGCTTAAAAAGGTGGGATCACATTACAGAGAAGTGTGTGCGTATTTTAAGTTTGTTTGAATATTCGTCTGCAAGTCTGGTGCCCAGAGCAGCGTTCTTCCTTACTTGCACCTTTTTGTTTTTCTGTAAGTTGGACTCCTAAAATAAGGACATGCTATGTCAGCCAATGGCATTTTGGGTTTTGTGTCTTCTGTGCCTGCAAGGTCTTGTTTCTGGCTGGCTGTCAGGGGCTTTAAGTTTTCTGTATCCCTGTCTAGGGCCTTGTCTTGTGTGGGAAGTTTAGCTGTTCATGGTTTACAGGAGATACATGCTCACTCTCTGGTTGAAGTTGTCTGTTCTCCTCATGTATTGGTGAGAAAGAGGAAGCTGGTGATTAAAAACAGCTGGCTTGCCCTGGCTGGTTAGGCTCTGGATGGAGCGTCAGCCTGTGGACTCAGGGGTCCCAGGTCCGATTCCGGACAGGGGCATGTGCCTTGGTTGTGGGCACATCCCCGGTGGGGGGTGTGCAGGAGGCGGCTGATCGATGTTTCTAACTCTCTAACTCTCTATCCCTCTCCCTTCCTCTCTGTAAAAAATCAATAAAATATATTAAAAAAACAACGACATAGGACACTTCCAGTTCTACCCCATTCAGGAACTTACAGCCTCTGGCTAATTTGCCAGACTAATTGAATCCCTCCAATTAGACTCAGCATTGCTGGTTATGTGACAGTTTCCTGATTCTTTTTAAATATTTTGTGTGATTGAAAACGCTCCATAGAGTATATTTCATTAGGTCCTTTTTAAAGATATGTTTTATACAAAAATTACATTATATGGAAAATTGTGGAAAGAGTAATATATCATAATTCTTCAACTGTAATACAATCAATCAGTCACCATTTCAGTTTCCTTTTAATCATTATTTTTTCCCTCTTATCTCAAACCTGGTATTTAGGCCACTTGGTAACCTCTTTCTCTTCCAACCACCAGCTAAAATTAAAGTCCAAGTACTTTTCTATGCTGTTTCAAAATCTTCCTAGGTATTCAGTGTCTGAGCACTATTCTGCTAGGTAGATGTTACATTTTCTGCTTATTCTTTTCCTTTCGGTTGAAGTCCAAGGATTTCTGGGTTCTTCAGTGGGCTGCCTGGCTTGGAGAAAGTGAGTGTCTTAGTCCGGTTTCCCAGAAGCAGAGCTCAAGACAAGGATTTAGTGTGTGTGGCTTATTAAAAGGGTTCTTTGCTGAGAAGTGGAATAGGGAAGGGGAGATGAGTGAGGATGTGGTCTGAGAGAAGGTCTAGCCTTGGGCTGATCCACGGGACCCTCTGGAGTTGACTTGCATGCAGGTTGTCCTCTTGAGGTGAGGGGGAAACCAAGCTTGAACTCCCAATTAGCCATTGGCTGCTCCTGAGGGGAGGGGTGTGTGCAGCCTCCCAGGCCTCTGGTTGGAGCCTAATGGCCAAGGGTGTTTGACTGGACAGGGTTGTGGGTATAAACTGTGAGCAATAGTACTTCCCACAGCTGAGGGGCAGGGGGCAGGCCTGCCTGGTGAAAAGCATCTGGCACCTGGCAGGGCGTACACAGTGCGCACTGAATCCAGTTGTGCACAGGCGGCCGGAAACATGGAGCTGCCTGGTGTGTTTGCCAGGCTTGGTCCTGAACTAGGTGCACCCTCTCACCACAGCCCGGCACTTCTCAGCCACAAGTGTAAGGATTGTTGGGGAGGCAAGTGGGACCCCTTCTGCTGCAGGGGCCCCGTACAGTGGAGTTTGTCCTTGGAGCGTGCCATGTCCCAGGCAGCTCAGGTGACCCATTGAGAATCAGTGGGCATGAAAGACCCACAGTCCCTTTGTTCTTGCTCACCTGCATCTGAGTCCATCACTTCCCTGAGATATGCACTTCCCAGGGTCCCGCTGCCTGCCCCCAGCAGGAGGAACAGCACATGCAGCAGTTTGCAGGCTGAAGTTGGGGAGAGAAGGTGAGGTGAAGGTTTCCTCCGGCTCCTTCCAAAACCCTGCTACACGCTGAGCCAAGCTGGAACCTCATCCAGTTCCAGCACCTTCTGCTGGGTTCACAGACAGCCTGCAGAACAGTGTAGTTCACATGCTGGAAGCTGGACCGGTGAGGCAGTAGGCCTGACGGGAACTGGCTAGTCAGGTTCGGACATTAAAATAAAACATGTACAGTGTGGAAGCTTACAAAAAAGTGGGCTTGATTCATCTGGAGGCTGACCAGTTTGCAACTTCTGCACCCATTCATTGGGCCTTCTGTGGCCTGTGCTTCTGATCCCCTGGTCTGGAGTATTTTTCCCTTGACACCCCATTTGTGGGCACTCTTCATCCTTACACACTCAGACTAGTCTCACTCCTCCTTGCTTCTGCAGGGGTCTTGGAATGGTGTTTGTGTGTTCTCACTGGGGGTCGTATTTGGTGTTATTTTTGGCAGAGATGCCACGTGCCTGCAGGTCCCAGGACAGTGCTCACTGGGAAGAGCTGTCCTGCCCGAGTGCCCTAGGGCAGCATATTTCACAGTTGAGGGCTAGGGATTCACTTAACAGGTAGGTCATGAATATTTGTGACTATATGAGCCAGGTACCACTCCAGGTCCCAGGGGTGACAATGGACAAGCAGAGGAGACCCTGCTTTTCTGGAGCATAAACTAAGGAAGTACAGGCCACGTTCCTCGTGGTGAGTCTTTGAGGACATGAGCAGTGTGCTGTGTGGAGCTGCGGAGACGTGTGTGATTATGTAGAGGGAAACCAGGAGAAGCCGCTGGAGCTGAACTGGAACCTGAGTGGGACCAACTGGAGGGAGCAGCAAGTGCAGAGGTCCTGGGGGTGGGGGTGGTTACTGAGCTTGTTGGAAGAGCACAAACAAGCAGGTTTGGTGAGGGGAGCTGTGTTAGGAGATGAGGTTAGAGAGGTTGGCAGGGGCCGGGCCCGTGGGACCTTGTGGCCTATGGTTAGGAGACAGGAAGCGGGTGGTCAGGGTCAGGAGTTGTGTGGCATTAGCCTGGGACTGGTTCTCTGGGCCTTGCTCTCCCCTCTGCATCTGGCCTGGGGGCTGCCTGCAGCTTTAGTTCCTGCAGGACTGGTGGGGCCTTGCTCAACTCCCTTCATGAGACCCAGAGAGGGAGGTGCCTGGTAGTGTTCCTTTCAGTTGACCTGGTGCCCGGGTTGTTACTTCCTGCTTCGTTTCTTGGTTCCCCATTCTGCTCATCTTCCGGCCTGCAGGCCCTGACTCTGCCCAGGAGGGGCTGGACCTGCAGGTGTATAGAGGGTGGGCTGTCACTTCCGCTGCCACCCCCCCCCCCCCTTGGCACAGCTCTCACCTTTTCTTCTCCCTGTGGTTTGCTGGCCTGAACCTCCCTGTCCGGGGCTCCCCATCCACTGCTCAGCTCCTGTGCCTCCCAGAGTGCCAGACACATTCTGTGTGTTCGAGGGCCTTATGTGACGTTAAGATTGGGAAAGCTTTACCCTTTCAAAATTCAGTGTCAGTCCTTTAGAGTTCCTCAAAATAAACGTTTATTTCTGGTTCCAATATGTTGTTTATATTTTTTTCTTTAAAAAATTGCAGTAAAATATACATAGCATAAAATTTAACTTCTTAAGCATTTTTAAGTGACCGGTTCAGTGGCATTAAATACATTCATACTGTTGTGCAGCCATCACCGCCATCCATCTCCAGGACTCTTTCATTAGTGCCCAGTTGAAACTCTATACTCATCAGCCACCAACTCCTCATCCCCTTCCTTCCAGCTCCTGCAACCACCATTCTACTTTCCTTAACACCTTTCAATATTTTTCTGTCTTCAGAGGGAGCAGGACGATGATGGCTCAGAACCTTTGCAGGCAGCAGTGCCTCCCCACCCAACTCCCCCTTCCCAGAATCTAGTAACATTGTTTTGACTTACCTTTGTTTTTATGGTTAGTGCAGATGTATGGCAAACGATAGCAGCTTTCTATTTACAGAATTGGTATAGGTTTTCTTTAAAGTACTGTTTCTATAAAGAAGAATCAATCCAAAGGAAAAAATAAGGAGAAGATATAAGGGTTACCTGGATGTGACTGGATCCAGGAGGGCAGCATACAGCAAGGGCCCAAAGGTGGGGAAAGGCTGGCAGAGGGACAGCTGCCCTGTGGCCAGAGGCACATGTCCAGAGGCAGGGGCTTGGAATATTGTAGGAGGGGTGTCGCAGAGGGAACCAAAATAGCAGAACCAGTTTTTTTCTGCTAATCTCTTTGCATATTATTCCCCACTTAATCCTAAAAACAAAACTTAACACTTGTAGGAATGCCTTCCACTGCACAAATGGGAGCCAGAGACCAGGAGCCTCATAGACAGTGACAGAGCCACTTTCAAAACCAGGTCACTGGCTCTAGAGCCAGCCCAGACCTGGGAGGCAAGAGGAAATGAGCCAGCACTTCTCAGCTAACAGTTGGTTTACCTCGTTCCTTCAAGAGCGTTTTAAAACAGTTAGTGCCACTTGAAAAACAGTGTCAAGGATACATGTGGGGTGTGAGGTGTCTGAGGAAGAGGTTAAGGCTATTTTCTGCCCAGGTTTGGAAGCTAGTCCCTCCCTGTGGACAGGGGTGGGAGGCCTTTGTCCTTATTATTATTTTTTTAAATAAATCTTTATTTTTCAGATTATTACAGTTGTTCCTCTTTTTTCCCCCATAGCTCCCCTCCACCCGGTTCCCACCCCACCCTCTGCCCTTACCCCCCCCGCCACTGTCCTCATCCATAGGTGTACGATTTTTGTCCAGTCTCTTCCCCCACCCCCCACACCCCTTTCCCCCCGAGAATTGTCAGTCCACTCCCTTTCTATGCCCCTGATTCTATTATATTCACTAGTTCATTCTGTTCATCAGATTTTTTATTTACTTGATTTTTAGATTCACTTGTTGATAGATATGTATTTGTTGTTCATAATTTTTATCTTTACCTTTTTTTTCTTCTTCCTCTTTTTAAAGAATACCTTTCAGCATTTCATATAATACTGGTTTGGCGGTGATGAACTCCTTTAGCTTTTTCTTATCTGTGAAGCTCTGTATCTGACCTTCCAATCTGAATGATAGCTTTGCTGGGTAGAGTAATCTTGGTTGTAGGTTCTTGCTATTCATCACTTTGAATATTTCTTGCCACTCCCTTCTGGCCTGCATAGTTTCTGTTGAGAAATCAGCTGACAGTCATATGGCTACTCCCTTGTAGGTAACTAACTGTTTTTCTCTTGCTGTTTTTAATATTCTCTCTTTGTCTTTTTCCCTTGGCATTTTAATTATGATGTGTCTTGGTGTGGTCCTCTTTGGATTCCTCTTGTTTGGGGTTCTGTGTGCTTCCTGGACTTGTAAGTCTATTTCTTTCACCAGGTGGGGGAAGTTTTCTGTCATTATTTCTTCAAATAGGTTTTCAATATCTTGCTCTCTCTCTTCTTCTGGCACCCCCATAATTCAGATGTTAGTACGCTTGAAGTTGTCCCAGAGGCTCCTTACACTATCTTCATATTTTTGGATTCTTTTTTCTTCTTTCTTTTCCAGTTGAGTGTTTTTTGCTTCTTTTATTTCAAATATTTGACTTGATTCTTGCAGTCCTCCAGTCTGCTGTTGGGTCTCTGTATATTATTCTTTATTTCAGTCAGTGTATGTTTAATTTCTAGTTGGTCCTTTTTCATATCCTCGAGGGTCTCACTAAATTTATTGGCCTTTTCTTGAAAATTCTTGAAAAACCTTATAACCGTGGTTTTGAACTCAATATCCAGTCGTTTTCTTTCCTCCATTTCTTTCATTTGTGACCTGTTTCTTTGTCTACACATTTTGGCTGCTTCCCTGATTAGATAAAGTGACTTTGTGTGGTAGGTGTCCTATAGGGCCCAGTGGCTCAGCCTCCCCAGTTACCTGAGGTGGACACTCTTGGTGCACCCCTTTGTGGGCTGTGTGCACAGTCTTGTTGTAGTTAAGTCTTAATTTTGTTGGTATCACTGAGAGGAATTGTCCTCCAGGCCAATTGGCTGTGAGGAGCAGCTGTGTCTATGCTGGGAGAACTTCTGTGCTAGAGACACCCTTATGAGATAAGACTTGCAAAAGCCTCTGTGCTCAGCTTGGATGGGGCAGAGTCTCAGGGCAGAGCAGACAGCATTGGTTTCCCATCAGCCCTGCCCTAATAGGCCCCTGGGTCTCAGTGTCCTGTGGTAATCGCTGCAAGCACCTCTGAGAGAAAGCCGCCCTCGAGTTCCGCCCACTGCCAGACAGTCCAGTTTCTCCCCAAATGAGTCTGGGTCCCCAGAGTCTCGCCTGGAACTGGAGTTCAGTGCAGTCGGGAGCTTTTGTCTCTCTCCCGCTTGAGAAAGCCAGGCGCGCACTCAGTTGCCAGCCCTCTCCACGCGTGCTTCTCAGTACTTCTGCCTCCTGCAGCTCCTCTGAGTCTCAGTGTGCTTTTCTCTTTTCTTCTAGTTGTAGAATTTCCACTCAGCCAGCTTTCCTGTGGTTCTGGATGATGTCTGTTTTGTCTTTTAGTTGTAGTTTTGAAATTGTTGTGCGAGGCAGCAGTTTAGGTGTTTACCTATGCTGCCATCTTGGTTTCTCCCTTTGTCCTTGTTTTGAATAATCTATGTGTCTTCAGCACAAGGGAGTGAGACAATGTCCAGACCAGGGGTTGAGAGCCAGGCTGGACTGAGGCATTTTTCTAGGAGTATGAATGTGGGCAGATTACTTATCATGCAGAGATTTCCTTGTGTACCAAATGGGGTTTTAATAGAATTAAAATGAAATATTTGTGATGTGTTTAATTCTGTGACTGACACATAATAAGCACGTAATAAATGAAAGGTTTTTTCTTTAAAAAAAATATAGTACCAGCAGTTTGAATGAAATAAGGCAACGAACCTTAACAGAATTCAGTTAGGGGGATTTCATTTGTCTAGATTCTTCTGACTGTATGTAACAGGAAACTCAAACCACAATAGCTTAAAACAATGGCATGTTGTTCTGGCTCATAAACCTGAAGGCCAGGAAGAATTTGTTTTGGGCATCTGTGTTCCAGTGGCTTCCCAGCAGGACTTGTTCTCTCAGTCCTCAGGTCTTGACTTCAGCCAGGTGCTCTCCTGGGGTAGCAAGAAAACAATTCCAGCCCTGCAGCCCCCAGAGTCAAGCCTAGTGGGGCACATGCTTGGTTCTGAGCCCTGGCAAACCGGGAACACACAGCTGATTCCCAGGCCCCGGGCACCTGCTTCCTAGTGTCCAGAGCAGTTTGAGTACTCTGGGGCTCATGGTCTGAGAGTGGAGAAGAGATGGCACCCACAGAAAAATCTGAGCACTGTTACTGAAAGAGGTGAGTGGAGGCTGGGCCACCCAAACCAAGCACAGGTCCCCTACAGGAATGACACCCATGTGTGTGCATTGGCCTCACTCACCTGTTTGTTGAGCTGTTTAGATTTTTGTGTGTGTGAGAGAGGGCGGATATACCCTGGGCGGGGTGCTTGAAGGGAGCTGCTGTGGTCTGGGTGGAGGTCATGGTGGGATGTGAGTGAGAATGATGAGCGGAAAGAAGGCGACATTGCTGTGTGGCCGGCTTTGAGCCTCAGTCTCCCAGCTGTAAGGTCGTGTCCTGGGCCCACCTCCTGTGTAGGACTTTGGGGATGGTTCTGAAAACACTTGGAAAGGCCTTTTTTTTTTTTTTTTTTTTCCCATTTAGGACGTTTGGTGCCTTTTTTTCCATTTAGGACATTTGGTAAAGTTTATAATTACAAACCTTCCCATAAAGAAAACTCTAATTCCAGATGGCCTTACCTGTAAATTCTTTGAACATTTATGAAGAAACTAGAGGCCCAGAGCACGAAATTCGTGCACAGTGTGTGTGTGTGTGTGTGTGTCCCTCAGCTCCGCCTGCACCCTCTCCAATCTGGGATCCTTCTCACAATCCAGGACTGCTGGCTCCAAACCGCTCGCCTGCCTGCCTACCTTATTGCCCTTAACCACTGCTGCCTGCCAGCCTTATCACCCCCTAACCACTCCCTTGCCAGCCTGATTGCCCCTAATTGCCTTCCCATGCCAGCCTGGTCTCCCCTAACTGCCCTCCCCTGCTGGTCTGGTCTCCCCTAACTGCCCTCCCCTGCTGGCCTGGTTGCCCCCAACTGCCCTCCCCTGCAGGCCTGGTCCCCGCCAACTGCCCTCCCCTGCCGGTCTGGTCGCCCCCAACTGCCCTCCCCTGCAGGCCTGTTCACCCCCCCCCCCAACTGCCCTTCCTTTGCAGGCCTGTTCATCCCCCCCAACTGCTCTTCCTTGCAGGCCTGTTCACCCCCCCCAACTGCCCTCCCCTGCTGGCCTGGTCCACCCCACCAATTGCCCTCCCCCTGCAGGCCTGGGTCCCCCCCAACTGCCCTCCCCTGCTGGCCTGATTGCCCATAGTTGCCTTCCCCTGCCGGCCATCTTGTGGCAGCTGTCTTGTGACCACTTGGGGGTGGCCATCTTGTGTGTTGGAGTGATGGTCAATTTGCATATCACATCTTCATTATATAGGATAGTAGTACAAGTCCTTTATAAACTCTTTCAGGAAGGAGAGAAGGAATGATCATTTCCTAGATCAGTGGTCGGCAAACTGCAGCTCGCGAACCACATGCAGCTCTTTGGCCCCTTGAGTTTTTAGCAAAGGCCAGCTTAGGAGGACCCTAATTAACTTAATAACAATGTACCTACCTATATAGTTTAAGTTTAAAAATATTGGCTCTCAAATTTCAATTGTTGTACTGTTGATATTTGGCTCTGTTGACTAATGAGTTTGCTGACCACTGTCCTAGATCATTTTTATAAGGCCAACATTACACTGATTGCATACCAGACAAATACATTACCAGTAAAAGAAATCCATAGCCCAAAAGCACACAATTCCTTAACAAAATACTAGCACATCAATTCCAGGAAAATATAAAAAAGATAATGTATCATGACCAACTGGGGTAAATCCCAGGAATGCAGGTTTGGTTTAACATTAACAAAGGAATCAGTATAATTCACCGTATCAACAGAATGAAGAAGAAAAGCCATAAAATCCCCATAGGTGCAGAGTAGCAACACCATTCATGAGGAACATTTACAGCAAACTAGGAATAGAAGAGAATCAATTCACAATCTGATAAAGGGCATCTACGAAAACATGTGCCAAAATCGTATGCTAGTACAGTAGGGCAAGGAGTGAACAAGCCACAGGCCCTGTCCTTGCCTGAAGTGTCAGGGAAGTTGGTCGGGGAAAAGCATTATTGCCAAGCCATTGTATTGGGGCCTTTGAACTCGCTGATCCATTTCCCCCAGACACTCTTCTTCCGGATGTCCAAGAGCCCACACCTGCTGCTCCTTTACAGACATGTGGGTCTCTGCTCCCATGTCACCCTCTCCACGAGGCTTGCTCTCACCATGCTACTGAAAATTACAACCTTTCCCTACCCTGCTTTATGCTTTCCATAGCCCTATTTTCTAAGATCCCATATTCACTCATTTTGATGATTCTTGTTCTCTTCCCACTGAAATGTAAGCTCTGTGAAGGTGAGGATTAATGTATAATTAGTACTTTGTTGTATCCCCAGCTTAGAACAGTGCCTGGGACATTGCACATAACCCAAATAAATATGGATTCAATGAATGAATGAATAAATTAGGGGCCCCAAGGAGAACCAGTGGTGCTGTGGAAACTGAGAGGAGGGTAGGTGAGGAGGATCAGAGATGGGTCCATGGAAGAGTTGCCATTTGCCATGAGCCATGAGAGTTGGGCAACATGAGGGTGGGTGAGAAGGGCATGTGAAATGGAGGGAATAGTATAAGCCAAGGAATGGAGCATGGAGGTGTGAAAGCTGAGAGGGAAGGAGAGACTTCTCAGCAGAGGTTAGACTTGAAGTCGGAAGTTCAGGCTCTTTCCAACAATGTGACCTTGAACCTGGGACCCTCTCTTGGGCCTGAATTTTTGCTTGTGGCTCTGAGGATGGTAGGGTGGGGACATTGAAGAGGCCGTTCTTGGGGCCCTGACAACAGGGATCAGGGTCAGGCTTCGTTAAGAGAAGAGGATGGACAGGGTCAAGCATAAATGATCACAATATGGAAGGCCCCACATTTTCTTCATTTCTTTAAAAAATCAGAGTTCTTGTGCTCAGAATCATGTCAAATACTGAAGGGCCACATGCCCCTTATTGGGAGCCTCCTCCTGTTTTCTGAACTTGAGAGCTTACTGTGTGCAAGGCCCTGTGATAAGAGCTTTGTTATTGTACTAAACCACTCTATCCCTTTGCACCAGGTACTGTTTTTATTCCCATTGTATAGAAGATTAAATGGAGGTCTAAAGAGGTTAAGTCATTTGCTCAAGGTCACACAGCTAGTGAGTGGCAGCACCCTGCTGTCTCAGAACTTCACCTTCCAGCAGATATCAGTAGGCAGAGAGCTGAGCAAGGTCATGTTCCATCACAGAGTGCTGCTTACCACTCAGCAGCAGGCCTTCAACTGACTGGGTGACGCCCACCACATTAGGGAGGGCAACCTCTAGGCCTTGGGGAGTGTCGTTGAGGGGGGAGAGTGGGACAGATATGCCCACCAGCAGCAGAGGTGCATGTATGAGCCAAATATGTGCGAGCTGGAGCAGCACACGTCCTTTGTGAGGAGTGGTGGGTAATTTAAAATGGAGCCTGCCCTCAGTAGAAAAGCCATATGAGCCAGGACCTGCTCTTAACAGAACATGCAGTTGCATCCAAGTGAATTGGGCTGTTGGAGTAGGAGATGTGGCTTCAGTGGGGGCAGGTTACAGTGTGCATCCACTGGGACCTCACCTTGGGGGGCCGGTGAGGCCCGATGACATATCATTGCTGGAATCTGTGTTCTTTGTACCTCTTTAAAGTAGAGCCAAAGCAAATGGCTTCAGAATGTCCTAGGAGGAGTCAGATAACTAAAAATAACCTTCTGCTGGTAACAGAAACGCCACCCTAGGTTGCCCTAAACCCTCTGTGGATGGTTGAGATGAGCCCCTCTGGCTTCAGATGGAGCATTCTGGAGCCCAGAGAAAATTCCCAAGTGAAAGTGGGGTGGAGGATGTGGCTGTTCACTCCCTGGTAGTTTGCCATGTCTGCTACGGACTCTTCTCAGCACTTTATCATTTATTCTGAAGTGTTTCCAGCCCTCCCAGAGGCCTTGTGAGGACCAGTCTGGCTCCCATTGCACTGAGCTCAGCCCAGGTTGAGTGGGTGCAGGGATTCCAGACAGCTCTAGGCCTGTGTGTGGGCTCTTTCCCTGCATGGGTCTGGCTGTCTTCAGGCTGGGACAGCCCACCACTGCAGGCCTGAGGATGGGGTGGGTGCCTTCTTCCCAGGCGGCTGGGAGTAAGGCGCCTGTTCTGTCTTCTCTCCGGGCTGCACTGACTGTCCTGTGTCAGCCCTAAGGGCAGAGAGCCTTTCCTAAGAGGTTGTAGGAGGCTCAGCACTTGCTCCCCCAGCCAGCCCCTGGCAGAGACCAGAAGATGCCCCCGGGAGCGGTGAGTTAGGAGGACTGTCTCTGACTGGCTCTGCACCCGAGGGCCTGCCCTCAGAGCTGGCTGTTCAGCCCCATAGTCACTTGCCACTCTTGGGAGTCCTTGACATGCTGCTGGGGCCACATAATATTTGTGCTATGTTGGATTAAGTAACATGTATTATTAAAATTAATTTTATCAGTTGCGCTGCCTATGTAACAGGTTGGAGCTGAGGTTGTGGGTTCAATCCCAGGTCAGGGCATATATGGGAGGTAATCGATGGATCTCTCTCTCTCTCTCCCCCTCTCCCTTCCTTTCTCTCTAAAAATCAATAAAAACATATCCTTGAGTGAAGATTAAAAAAATTTAATTCCACCTGTTATTTTTCTTTAATATGGCTTTTCAATAGGGACTTTTAAAAATATATATTTTTTATTGATTTCAGAGAGGAAGGAAGAGAGATAGGGAGATAGAAACATCAGTGATGAGAGAGAATCATTGCTTGGCTGCCTCCTGCACATCCCCTACTGGGGGGGATGGAGCCCACAATTCGGGCATGTGCGCTTGGCTGGAATTGAACCTGGGATCCTTCAGTCCGCAGGCTAACGCTCTATCCACTGAGCCAAACCAGCTAGGGCTCAATAGGGATTTTGAAAAATGTTAGGGATGAATTGGCAGAGAGTATTTGTATGATACCACACTGGTAGACACACGTCATTATATACTTGTCCAAACCCATAGAGTGTACAGCACCAAGAATGAGCCCAGTGTGAACTGTGGACTCTGGGTGACAGTGTTGTGCCTGTGCAGGTCCCTCAGCTGTAACAGATAACACCGCCTCATGCGGGAGGTTGATGGTGGGGGCGGGCGCGTGGGAAGGGGGATGTGCACGTGGCAGGCAGGACACATAGGGGAAATCTCTGTACTTTACACTCAATGTTGCTATGAATCTAAAACTGCTCTAAAAATAGTCTATTAAATTAATTTTAACTGTTACATTTTTTCATAAGTCAATTAGAACATTTTAAATGTGATT
Source organism: Ia io (assembly GCA_025583905.1). NCBI lineage: Eukaryota > Metazoa > Chordata > Mammalia > Chiroptera > Vespertilionidae > Ia > Ia io. Next base: position 103,851,412 of record JAJQQW010000004.1, on the reverse strand, counting down.
CACCTCATATTTCTACTGCACAGGGCTGCTTGTACTTAATGAAGCCCTGCAAACAGTAGGCACACAATGAAAGGTGCAGTGTTCCCTGCCAGGCTCAGAAGGCTGCCTGGCATGGCAGGTGCAGACCGAGAAGGGCTAGGGGTGCAGGACGAAGGGCTTCATGCCTCTTCAACTGGAACTAGATAGCTCTGTTCTGATCAGCAGTGATTTATTTGTTGGGACTCTGTCTGAGATTAACTCACTGCTGTGAGGGAATGAGAAAAGAGGTGCTGTCCCTAGTTTGTTCTTGAGATTAAGGCTTGGGGAGGGAGTGGCATTTATATCCTAGACTGGGAGTCCAGATCTCTAGCTCCAAGGTGCCGTTAAACAAGACAAACCATGCTGTTTCTCAGGGTAAAAGCAGGAAATGATGAATTGTCTTTATTTTTTCCTAATAGACTTTATTTTGCAGAACTGTTGCACATTAATAAAAATATTGAGCCAAATTATGGATTTTCTATATAGCACTCCTCCCCTCAGCATCCCCCATTATCAATATCCCACACTAGAGTGGTGCATTTATTACAACTGTTGAGCCTACAATGACACATTATTGTCCATAATCCATAGTTTATATTATAGTTTGTACTTGGTGTTGTACATTCTATAGGTTTGGACAAATGTGTATTGCCTTGTATTATTATAGTCTCATACAGAGTTTCATTTCCCTAAAAAATCCTCTATGTTCTGCCTATTCATCCCTCTCTCCTTAGTCTTTTAAACAATTTTAAAATTTGGAGTAATTTTAGATTTACAGGAAAGTTACAAGGATAATACCAAGTTCCTGTAAACCCTTTACCTAGCTTCCCCTAATTTTAACATCTTCCATAACCAGGGACACTTGTCAAAATGAAGAAACTGACATTGGTATATGACAATTCACTAAACTCTAGGCTGTTTGGTATAACCATTTTCTCCACTAAAGTTCTTTTTCTGTTCCTAGATGCAGTCCAGCATCCGCATTGCACTTATTTGCCCATATTTTTTTGTCTCCTCTGATTTGTGTGAGCTTTCTAATTTGCTGTTGCTTCCACAGTAAGTGTGGTGTGTGCATACATGCATGTGTGTGCACACATGTCTGGAAGGTTTAATGTCCTTTGAAAATGCTCTTAAGTGTTCCAAAGCTATGGCCAGTTAAATGGGGTGTTTCCAGCATGGGTGTGAACGTTTTGCCACAGGACCTTCTCTCACCTCTTGTATGTTCTTGTCCGTTTTGTTGTATGCCCTCAGTCTCTGAAGTCTCTCAGTGAAAGGACCACAGATGCATTTTCTCAGGGGCTTAGACTTCTTTCCTTAACTGTGGGTGAGGTTTATTGCAGAGTATTTCCAGGCACCTTGCCAGCGGCTCGCGTGCCTGTGATGTCTGTGCAATCGAAGCACCCATAGGTGTGTCTGCAGTCACTGCTGTGCCGACTTGGCTCTGGGAGAGACACTTGGCATCAAACTGGAGAACATGGAGAGGTCTGTTTGGGTGTGTTTAACATTACTGCTTTTAAACACCAGGCAGTTTTTACAAGTTTCCTTTTAAATATTCCAGGACATTGATGTATCAGTGCGTTTAAGCCGAGGCCGGGAAGGAAGTAGAGACACAATGTGGCTGCTCTGCTGGGTGCTGTGCTGAGTGTAGCCCTAGGAAGGAGCATCAGATTCTCTGCAAAGTAGGTTCCCCTTTCCTGGGTCCTCAGTCACACTAGCAGCTCACTGAGGGCAGCACCTTATTCTCTGCTCTATAAATGTACATCAGACTGGAATGTTCACTGGCTTACGATCCCCAGTGACTTGTCATTGCCCTTTGAATAAACGAAGCTCCTTACTGTGGCCTCCCATGCCTCCTGGCCTCATCACCTCCCATCTTCTTGACTTCAGCTCCTCCTGTCTCTTTGACCTAACTCCCAGCCATCAACTTGACTAAGCCCCTGCCATCTCCTTGACCTCAAAACCCACTATCTCCTTGACTTCAATCACTGATCTCAACCCCTGCCATTCTCCTTGAGCTTAGCACCTCTTAACTTCTAGAGCCCTTTCATTCTTTGAGCATACCTAGCTGCTTTCAACCTCAGGGCCTTGGCTGACTGGTCCCCTGCCTGATACACCAGTGTTTGCATGGTGTCACTGAGTGGCCACTTCAGAGAGGTTTCCCTGAGCTCTCTCTGCAGACAGCTATAAGGGTAGTGCTCATCCTGTGATCTTTGTGGTGTGTCCACTCTACTCGCATCCTTCGCTCCCATCTCACCTCAACTGGGAACTGTTGTATCACAGTCTGTAGGTGAGAAACCATGGCACTGATCCTGGGTACCTCCCAGAGTCATGCTGTCCCTTCATCCTTTTATTCTGGAGGCCCATCACTCCATGGGAAACCACCTCACAGATTTGGCTGATTCATTTGTTTGTGTGTTGATCTGCCTTTCTTAACAACATCGACATGATGTTGGCTCCATCACATGGGGGCTTGAAGTCGTTGTGGTCATCTTCATCTTTGGTAGAATTTATTTGGGGATGGAAGCTAATGTTGGAGCCTGCTGTGTGCCAGGCCTGGCGTAGAGGTCATGAGAGGTATACCATGTCTTTTCACTGGAGACCATAGGCAGTTTTCCTCCTGATGTAGAATTACTTTCAAGCCCATAGAATAGTCTCATAAGGTGCCTATCTAGTGAACATTGAGGTGGCTTCCAAGTCTTTGGTCTCCTGCTGGGTTATTTCAGCATGGGTGTGTGTGCAGAGGTTCCACATCCACAAGTTGTCCCCCTCCTATCAGAGGGGTCTTGGCTGGGCTCTGTTTCTCCTCTGGATTTGAAGTTTGTGGAGACTACTCACCTTTATTCTGTGTTTGAGTCTGTGACAGAGCCTCAGATGGGGAGCCATGGCTTTGGCTTCTGCTCCCAGCTGTGCCTTGTGGGAGGGATTCAGAGAGCAAATTTTTGTCTTCTTACCACAGGTCATCAACCCGGCCAGAGGTGGCCAGCATCGAACCGCTGGGCCCGGACGAGCAGCAGTGCTCCCAGAAGGCGGTGGTGCAAGCCCGTTTGTCCCAGCCTGCCCGCCTGACCAGCATCATCTTTGCAGAGGACATCAGTAAGGGCTTTGAGTGTCCTGTGTGGTCCCTGGGGGAAACCATGTGGCAAACATCCCACTGAAAGCCCAGCCATAGATACCACCAGAATCCATGGCAGTGCTTTCTATTCCTCCTGTTGGGTCAGAGGACACCCAGGCAGGATAGGGACACTGAGCAAGCAACATCATCACCCTGGTCCCTCCTGCCATCACTTTGTACAGTTTTTCCTGTCATGGAGGCTGGCTTTCATTTCTAAATTAGTATTTATTACGCAAATAACTCGTAATGGGTATTGAATCAAAATGAAGAAAGTTGTAATCCTTTCACTTCCCCATATTTAATTTACCATATTATGGTTGTAAAATGCTTAGAAAATAATATAATTTTCTGTCCTGCTTTTCTTCCACCTAACATGATATGAACAGTTTTTCATCTCATTATAGAATTATTTTTAATGGCTGAGTTATATTTTTAAAAGGAAGTTGTCCTGTAATCATTCCTTACGTTTGACATTTATGTTGTGTTTAGATGTTTATTTCAGTGTTACATAGAAATGTAAAAATTCTTATTCAGAGAATTATTTTGGGTTCTGTTAGGCCACTTCCAGCTAATGATAGATTCCCGATTTTACTGGGTCTCACAGCATATGAATATTTTTAAGGTTTTTGATATGGGGCTGTATTGATTTCTAACAAAGTACATTAATAGTGCACACGAAGTTTCACAGGGTGCCTGGAGAATGGTCAGAGTGATTTTGAGTCACATGCTGTTATTTTTGCACTAGGGAGTTCTCCAGCTAATGCCATTTATGTGTCTTATTTGTGGAGCAAGTAAAACATCTGTACTCATGGGAACACAGTCCTTTTCTTCAGCTGTATAGCTGATAGTCTTATGTAAAAACACCAGTGTAGATCAATAAACACCACCAGGCAGAATTCCTAATCTCAGTGTAGGGACAGGTATCAGAACAGTACTATCTTTTTGGATGCTCACTCATCATACTATAGCTCTTGTCATCTATCGTAATGACTGTGCCCTGAAAGAACAAGTTTTTCTTAGAGGAGTGTCGGCACACAGCTTTAAATGCTGGTGCTCATGTTGGAAAAGCACACAGTGGGCAGTGAGCATGCCTCTGAGTGCTTATTCTTTGAAAGTCCATGCTGACTTTCAGAAGGGCGTGTGCTGGTCAGTGCTTGCCTTCTGAGGCTTAATTTGGTCTTCCAGCCCTGTTTTGTGGTGCTTGTTTTGTTGGCTGCTCTAGTCTTTGCCAAAGCGTGAGACCACCTGACCTGCAAGGCCCTGGAGGTGAGTGGCAGTCATGCCCTGGCACTCCGTCTGACCCCTGGGTCCTGTCCCTTAGCCACAGGCCAGGTCCTGCGCTGTGATGCCATCGTTGACCTCATCCATGGCATTCAGATCGTCTCCACGACCCGCGAACTCTACCTGGAGGACTCGCCTCTGGAGCTGAAGATCCAGGCTCTGGACTCTGAAGGTGAGGACATCCTCCTGACAGTCTCTGTTTCTCTCCTCCCTGTGTCCAGCCCTAACATTCCACACAGAAGGCTGCTCCAGCAGGGAAGTGAGATTGGTGATGGGGATGAGGAGGGGCCCAAAGAGCTCCAGACTACCTGTGAGGTAGACCCAGGCCCTTGGTGCCAGGGGGGCCATCGCCCCCTCTGTATACTGGTCTGTGTAGTAGGGCCGGTGAGGTGAGCGCTTTTGTAGCCCCTGGAAGCTGACTCCAGGCATGTGCATAGGGATTGTGTTTGGTAAAGGCACCTCTTTGGGAAGTGACATCTGAGTGATGAGAAGCAGGGATAGGCTCCTGGGTTACCAGGTTGTAATCAGTGGGAGGCATTCTCCTTGCTTGGCTTTGAGTGATGGTATGACTTCCTGGTCCAGATGGCAGATTGTGTATGTGTTTGCTTCTGTGTGTGTGTGTGTGTGTGTGTGTGTGTGTGTGAGAGAGAGAGAGAGAGAGAGACTGGAACACATTTATACTGCTGTCCCCATGTACTATCCTTCTTCACTTTATCAGAATCGAATACTGAATTGTTCTTAGATCTATTCTGGCAGTAGTCAGACTATCTTCACTATAGCTTGACCTTGTGGTAAAGGAACAAAGGGAAATTTTATAGGTTAGATTATTTTTCTTTTCTTTTTAAATTAAATTTAATTAATTAATTTGTTAAATTATTTCTCAGTTACAGTTGACATACTGGATAGTCAAGGCCAATGGGAGCACAGAGGCCTTGTCAATACATCAGAATGGCCAAGGCCACTCTGAGCATGAGGCTAATCAGGGTGCCCAAGGCCAAGACACCATGATCTCACGGTACGCTGTGCCTCTGTAACCCAAATGATTGCTGTCACTGTTGGCAGCTAGCCTTCTTTGTCTCTGGAGTAACATACAGGTTACTGACCAGGAGTCTGCTGGAGAGAGAGAGCGCGAGCGCGAGCGTGCGCAGCTGGAGAGAGGAGTGTGTGGAGAAGCAGAGGCGGTAGGCACAGAGAATGTAGCTTTTCTGTGTGCTGAGAGCTCAGATGGAGCTGAGAGCTGATACTGCTACGATGTAAGGCTAAGAGCTCACAGAGAGCTCAGATATAGCCACCATGTTAATCAGCCAGTGTGCTGGGCAAGTGAAACTTCGAAGTAGTTACTATGTGAGGCTACAGAGACCAGCCAGTGTGCTGGGCAGGAGAGACAGGAGAAGCTGCTGAGCCAGAGAGCTAAGATACTGCTACGATGTAAAGCAGTAAGTTTAGAGGCAGCATGCGGCTGCTCAGATAATAGCTGTGGGTACAGAGACTGATGCTACTTTATGGGAAAGATATGTATTTACCAGCCAGTGTCCAGCTGCCTGCCTGTATGGATTTTGCAGTGAAGAATTGTCTTGTCTAATGGCTATGTGGCCACTGGTTTCTGCAGTAAAGACTCATTCTTAAACACCCACAACCTCTCATGGCTTCTCCATCTGCTCCGCTGCCGAAAATTGACCTATGTAACTAGTGAGCAGAAGATAAAGGAGGAACTTGGACTAGTTTCCCAACAGTTAGTGCAGTGGGCAGGGTTCAAGGAAGAATCAGCCCTGTGCTTGGCTTAGTTGAATGGGAAGAATTTAGAAGAATATATGGACTCAAAGCCTCTCAGAGCACCAGAGCTAAAAAAGGAAGGGATTAATAAGTACAAATTGGCAGTTACAAAATAGTCATGGGGATGTAAAGTACAGCACAGGGAATACAGTCAATAATATTCTAATAAATGTGTATGGTGCCTGGAGGGTACTTGAAATATCAGGGGGATCATTTTGTCAAGTATATGATTGACTAACCACTATGCTGTACACCTGAAACTAACACAGAATAATATTGAATATAAACTAATTGAAAAATGAAATTTGACTTCTGATCAAGATGACAGTGTAGGTAAATGGGATACTTGCCTCCTCCCACAATCACATCAAAATTACATCTAAACTACAGAATAGTCATCATTCAGAACCACCTAAAATCAAGCTGAATGGAAGTCCTGCCACTAGGGAATTGGATAAGAAGCCCCATCGAAGCTGGTCAGGGACAGAGATGTGGAATGGGCTGGTCCCACACCCACATGTGGTGGATAAAAGTCCAGAGGGATATCTCAGCTGCAGAGGTCCCCACTGAAGAGTGAGGGGGTCCCAGCCCCATACCAGCCCACCCTCCCCCTCCCCCCCAGGTTCCAGTGCTGGAAGAGAAGTCTCCATCACTTCTGGCTGTAAAAACCAGCAAGGACTGAAGGTGAGGGAAGCGGAGGCTGCTGGAATCCCAGGAGGTTCCTCGCAAGCATGTCAAACTTGAGGCGGGCCATGAGTTTGACATGCTTGTCAGGGTCTGCACAGCCCTGGCTAGTGTGGCTCAGTTGGTTGGAGTATTGTCCTATACACTGAAAGGTTGCAGGTTCTATTCCCAGTCAGGGCGTATACCTAGGTTGCAAGTTTGAGCCCCAGTCAGGGGGTATACAGGAAGGTAACTGATTGATGTTTCTCTCTCACATTGATGTTTCTCTCTCTCCTCTCCTCCTCCTCTCTCCAAGATCAATAAGCATGCCCTGGGATGAAAATGAAAATAAATAAATAAATAAAATAAAGGGCCTGCACAAGAACTTAATCAGATTCACTACCTCTGAGCTCCAGCACTCAGGCAGCAACTTGAAAGGCACCAGAGACAAATGGGGAGGAAGTGAATTGTCCAGCATTAGGATGAGAACTGGGGTGGGCAAATTTCTCTAGACAGAAGTGCTGGCAGAGCCATTGTTCCTTTGATGAGCCTTCCCCCCACAGAGCCAACAGGCCAGAGCTGCTCTTTGCTCCACCCTAGTGATTTCCCGAGGCCCCACCCCACCCCACCCCACCCAATTTTCAGGCCCACCCAAGCTGTTTCCAGCAGCCTTTCCATACTAATTGCCTGTTTTGGTTCATGCCTCAGATTTTTCTAAAATTTCTCAAGCAAATAGCATCTGCCCACAGTGAGCCTGTATCCCTCTCTAAGTGGCCCCAAGCCTGGCACTAGCAGCAGCTTGCCTTGGCTCACAGCTTGGCCTCTCCTGGGCACCTCCAACCCCAGATCGCCTTGTAGCTCATGCTGGGTGGCCCTGGGCAGAACACAGGCAATGCCTGACCTTGGCCTGCACCTCCCAGGAGGCCCCAAAGCCAGTGCACCCAGTGGACAGCTTCAGACCAGATCAAAGCACTGCCACCCAACCACCTTGATAAGCAGATGAACCCAAAGAGGCTCACACCAGGACACATCATAATCCTAATATATATAAAAACCCTGGGTCATAACGACCAGTAACGACCGAGGCTTGACCAACCGAAGTCAGTCCTGCAGTCAGCGCTGGGTTGCCACACTGTGGCAACCCAGCGCTGACTGCTTCTGTTGCAGGTGCAGTGCCCCAGCACTGACTGCTGAGGGGGCTGTGAATCAGGGCCAGAGAGAGGCCTGAAGATAGAAGCAGGGACTGATCTGTTGCCTCTGTGGCAGCTTTTGATCAGCACTTGCCTCTCTCTTTCTCTCCCAGTCTGGCCAGCAGCCATTTCCCTCCAGGCCTCCACCGAGGCTGCTGATCAGCCCCGCCTTTCTGATCAGGCCCCATTGATAGGCCCAGAGATGCTGACTGGCATAGAAACCGACCAATCAGAACCAAATTGACCAGCAGAGGAGGGCAGTTGGGGGCAAGATCAGGCTGGCAAGGGAGGGCAGTTGCGGGCAAGATCAGGCCGGAGGGCTGTTGCGGGTGAGATCAGGTCGGCAGGGGAGGGCAGTTGGGGGCAACCAGGCCAGCAAGGGGAGGGCAGTTAGGGATGAGATCAGGCCATTGGGGAGGGCCATTGGGGGCGAGATCAGGCCAGCAGGGGAGGGCAGTTGGGGACAACCAGGTCGGCAGGGAAGGGCAGTGGGGGTGAGATCAGACTGGCAGGGGAGGGCAGTTAGGAGCAATCAGGCAGGCAGGCAGAGGCAGTTAGGGGCGATCAGGTAGGCAGGCAGAGGGGCTAGGGGCAATCAGGTAGGCAGGCAGAGGTAGTTAGGGGCGGTCACGAAAGCAGGCAGGTGAGCGGTTAGGAGCCAGCGGTCCCAGATTGCGAGAGGTATGTCCGATTGGAGAGGGTGCAGGCTGGGCTGAGGGAAACCCCGCTCCATGCACGAATTTTGTGCACCGGGCCACTAGTTAAAATATAAAAGGTTAAAGACAATCTTAAAGGCATCAAGAGAAAAGAAAGCAGTTAGTTACCTATAAGGAAGCCCCCATAAGGCTGTCAGCTGATTTCTCAACAGAAACTTTGCAGGCCAGAAGGGATTGGCAAGAAATATTAAAGTGATGAAAAACAATGACCTATAACCAAGATTACTCTACCCAGCAAAGCTATCATTCAGAATTGAAGGGCAGACAGAGAGCTTCACAGATAAGAAAAAGCTAAAGGAGTTCATCACCACCAAACCAGGATTACAATAAATGTTAAAGCGTTTTCAAGAAGGAGAAGGAGAAGCAGGGGGATGGGGAGGGGGTGAAGGAAGGGGAACAAGAGAAAAATATGAACAATAAAATAGCAATAATTACATATCTATCAACAGTTGAACCTAAAAAAAAAAAATGAACAAGCAGAACAGAAACAGACTCATAGACACAGAGAACATTTTAGTGGTTGCCAGATTGGAGGGGGGTTGGGTAAATGGGTGAAAGAGGTAAAGGGTTTAAGAAATGCATATTGGTAGTTACAGAACAGTTACAGAGATGTAAATTACAGCATAGGGGATATGGTCAGTAATATTGTAATAACTATGTATGGTGTCAGATGGGTGTGAGATTTATTGGGATAATCACGTGGTAAATTATGTAATGTCTAATCACTGGTGTGTACACCTGAAACTAATATAATAATGTATGTCAACTGTAATTGAAATTGAAAAATGATTTTAAAAAGTTTAAAAATAGTTTCAGGTGTACAGCATAGTGAATAGACATTTATATACCTCATGAAGTGATCACCCTGTTGAATTTAGTATGTAGGTTAAGATTCTTGTTGAAGAAAGCAAATTAGGTACAAGATGCCTTTAAAATGAAGGATCTTCTAAAATGTCAAGTTCAAAAGTCCCACCTTGTCTTTGAAATCTTCCCTGACCACTCTAGCCCCTGCTTTTTAAAAATGTTTCCTAGATTGGGGTTTCGCAGCATAGGTAGTATTGACATTCAAGGGAAGATAATTCTTTATGGCAAAAGGCTGTCTAATGCTTCATAGGATGTTTAGCAGCATCCCTGGCCTCCACCCACTAGATGCCAGCAGAACGCGCCAAGTTGTGACAACCAAACATCTCTAGTCAGCGTCAGATGTCCCTTGGAAGGGGTAGAACTGTTCTGGGGGCATCTGTCCAATCCTCCCTTCCTCTGTGTGTTCATTCATCAAATAAGTTGCCTGCCTTATCTGTTTTCTGGTCTGTGAAAGTAAGATAGGGGATTGAAGGACTTGGTAAGAAGTGTGTAAAGGTGCCGAAACCGGTTTGGCTCAGTGGATAGAGCGTCGGCCTGCGGACTGAAGGGTCCCGGGTTCGATTCCGGTCAAGGGCATGTACCTTGGTTGCGGGCACATCCCCAGTAGCGGGTGTGCAGAAGGCAGCTGATCGATGTTTCTCTCTCATCGATGTTTCTGACTCTCTATCCTTCTCCCTTCCTCGCTGTAAAAAATCAATAAAATATATTAAAAAAAAAAAAGAAGTGTGTAAAGGGTTTAGTGCTGCATGGCACATAATGGGTACTCATTAAGCCCAGTAGCGTCTGAGTACTTTCTACCTATCTAGCACTCTGCCAGGTCTGGGGGTGCTGCCCGGGAAGGGAGGGTCTGGCCTCTGCTCCCAGATTCTCTGGCTTTGGGGAAGGTCCCTGTGTAAATAAATGCCCAAATGTATCTCAGTAGGTGCTGTTGAGAGTCAAATTAGATGCAAAGTGTGAATGGACCACAGAGCTTGTGGGAGCCAAAACCCGGGAAGGTTGGAGCTGAGTTGTGTAGGACAGAGGTCAGGACAGTTTCTTAGAAGACATGATGGCTGTCTGAGCCTTGAGGATGTGAGGTTTTCCAGGCAGGGAAGGCCATTTTATTTTTAAAGAGACTGAAGCTAAGACAGGGGTAGGTTGCAGAATGTAAAGGATCCTGTGTGTCAGATGGGGATTTGCACTTGGCCTTAGAATAGAGGGCGCTGAGGAAGGGGTTTGTGCAGTGAGGTGATAGGAGCTCACCTGCAGGACTCTGGGTGTGTGTGTGTGTGTGTGTGTGTGTGTGTGTGTGTGTGTGTGTGTGTGTGTAGGGGGGGGGGGGGGCACTTGCTCTTCTTGGGAACAAATGACCAAAATTTGAGGCCACACAGGTGCCAGGCACTCCTCTGAACACTTCATATTTTCCAACTCATTTCATGTGCAGGGGATGAGACTGTGGCACAGAGTGAACACACACATGCACGCACACAGACATGTCCTTAGTGTGTAGCAGAGCCAGAGTCTGAGCTCCAGCCTGGTCCCAGAGTTCACTGTCTTAGCTGGGGGTTAGCAAACTTTGTGAAAGGCCAGAGAGTGAATGTTGTAGGCTCTGCTGTCTGTACAGTCTCTACTGCAATTACTCAGCTCTGCTGTTGTTGCTCAAAGCAGTCTTAGATGGTGTGTAAATGAATGGGCATGGCTGTGTTGTAATAAAACTTTATTTAGAAAAACTGGCAGTGGGCCAGAGTTGTCCCCGGGGCTGTAGTTTAGCTTACCCATCCCTGCTCTTGGCTACTCTGTTCTATTTCTCATCCTAAGTCACTTTTTTAAAAGTGACAGATTTTAAAAAGATTTGTTCATTTTTATTGATATTTTATATCATGAAATTCACCTGTTTAAAGTGTATAATTCAATGTTTTTTAATATATTCACAAAATCATGCAACCCTTACCATTAATTGTAGGACATTTTTATCACTATGAAAAAGAAACCCATACTCATTAGTAGTCACCTTTCATTCTTTCCTCTTTCCAGCCCATGGCAACCACTGATCTATTTTCTGTGTATATAGATTTGCCTATTGTGGGCATTTCATATAGACAAAATCAGACACTCTGTGACCTTCTGTGACTGGCTTTTATTTTTTAAACTAGAGGCCCAGTGCACGAAATTCGTGCACGGGGGGTGGGTGGGGTGTCCCTCAGCTCAGCCTGCACCCTCTCCAATCTGGGATCCCTCTCACAATCCAGGCTTGCTGGCTCCCAACTGCTCACCTGCCTGCCTTCTTGATTGCCCCTAACCGCTTCTGCCTGCCAGCCTGATCACCCCCTAACCACTCCGCTGCCAGCCTGATTGATGCCTAACTGCTCCTCTGCCAGCCTGTTAGCCCCTAACTGCCCTCCCCTGAAGGCCTGGTCCCCCCCCCAACTGCTCTCACCTGCAGGCTTGGGTCCCCCCCAACTGCCCTTCCCTGCAGGCCTGGTCACCCCCAACTTCCCTCCTCTGCCGGCCTGGTCACCCCTAACTGCCCTCCCCTGCAGGCTTGATCACCCCCAACTGCCCTCCCTTGCAGGCCTGGTCCCTCCCAACTGCCCTCCCCTGCTGGCCTGATCGCCCACAACTGTCCTCCCTTGTAGTCCTGGTCCCTCCCAAATGCCCTCCACTGCTGGCTATCTTGTGGTGGCCATCTTGTGTCCACATGGGGGTAGCCATCTTTGACCACCTGGGGGCAGCCATCTTGTGTGTGGGAGTGATGGTCAATTTGCATATTACTCTTTTATTAGATAGGATATATTTTATTGATTTTTTACAGAGAAGAAGGGAGAGGGAAAGAGAGTCAGAAACATCGATGAGAGAGAAACATCGATCAGCTGCCTCCTGCACGCTCCCTACTGGAGATGTGCCCACAACAAAGGTACATGCCCTTGACCGGAATTGAACCTGGGACCCTTCAGTCCACAGGCCAATGCTCTGTCCACTGAGCTAAACCGGTTAGGGCCTGTGACTGGCTTTTATTGCACATAATGTGTTTCAGGTTCATCCCTGCAGTAGCATGTGCTTCTTGGATATAGACCCAGGAGTGGAAATAATTTTTATTTGAGGAACCGCCAGGCTTTCTTCCACAGCAGCTATCCTATTTTACATTACCACCTGCAATGCATGAGGCTTCCAGTGTTTCCACATCCTCACTAACACTTGTTACTGTTCATCTTCTTTGTTAGAGTTAAGTCACTTTTCTGCTAGGTGTGCATCCTTTTCCCTCAGGCGGTTAGTGGCAATGTCAGGAGTGGGAAGGTGGTTGTTCCTGGCCTGCCCCTGCAGGACAGGTGCCCAGTGGCCCTTGATAGTCACCTTTCCCACTCCTGAGGTTTCAGTGGCACATGAGGCCATTTCCAGAGTAGGAAGTCGAGGTTCACCAGCTGGCCTACAAACGCTGGATCATTCATTAATCACCCAAATCAAGGCCCCATCTTTACAGTAAGCACGTGGTTCACTCCCTTCCTCATTGTTCACTGTGAGGATGTCACACTTTCTAGTTGGTTAACCTTCCCCAGAAATCCTTGGATCAGAACCTCAAGTATCTCTTCTTTCTTTTCCCTGAGCTTGTGTCATCTTTACTAGCCACAGAGGAACTTGACCTTTGTAACCTTTGAGGACCTAACAGTCTCAGAAGGGACACATCTTATCTAGACTGGTGGGTGTTTGTCAAAGACTCTGCTTATGGCTCAAGAAGCATTGTTAGGTGCCTTCTGTATACCATGCACTGTGCCAGGCCCTTTACAAGTGCAGTCATTTACTCTCAATGAATAATGCTTGTTGCACAGACAAGGAGGCTGAGGCCCAAAGAGCTTAAGTAACTTGCTCAAGGCCCCACAGCTCATGGGTGGCAGAGTATGAGTTGGAACTCAGGATGTCTGATTTTGTTGCTTGAGCTCTTGTCCCCCAGGGCACATCGCCTGTTTCCTGCTGCAGTGTGTTTCCGGGGTGTGGGGGTCCCCCAGGGCACATGGCCTGTTTCCTGCTGCAGTGTGTTTCCGGGGTGTGGGGGTCCCCCAGGGCACATGGCCTGTTTCCTGCTGCAGTGTGTTTCCGGGGTGTGGGGGTCCTCCAGGGCACATGGCCTGTTTCCTGCTGCCGTGTGTTTCCGGGGTGGGCTCTGCACAGGGCTGGGGGCCATCCTTTGGGCCCAAGGGCATCTGCAGAGTGATTGTTTCGAGCTAATGTTTTTCACAGTATTTTTCAGCCCCCACACAACTCATACATGTCAGAACTAGGCTAGCTCAGGGTCACCAGTGATGTCCCCCTCCTTTCCCCTCTCCCTTTCCTTATGCTGCATGTTCTTCTCAGACCACCTTCCAGCATTTCTTCCTATTTCTGCTTTCAAAAGCCCTGGTCCCTCTGGACATCCCCTTTTAGACATTGTCCCAGGGAGCTCTCCCTGACCACCAAGGAGGAATCTGTCCCTCCCTTTGACACTCACTGGGTGTGGGGTATTTTTCACTCTGCATTGTCCAGTCCAGCACTTGCAGAGCAGAACAGGGCTGACCTCATTCTTCTGGCTTCTCTGTGTTTGACACTGGACTTGGGGCCCAGTGGGCATTCGTTAGAGATTTGTTAAGTTGAGTTGGTTAATGTCTTTCTGCTGTCCCCAGACCAGGACAGGGGAGGCACAGCCTCCGGAGACTGGACCCTGGGTTTTCTTCCTCAATATTAACACTTGGTGCTGTGAGGCTGCAAGGTTTAGTCTGTCCCACGTAGTACGTGCTAATAGCTCCTTTTGGAATGGAAAAAGCAAAACTTCAGGCACAAGTTTTTTACACCCCTCCCCCCTTACCAGCCCCACATATTCCTGCTGCACGCATCAGTCTGAGAGGTGCCACACATTCCTCTGTCTTCCCATTTGAACGTGGTGGGCATGCAGGAGAGGCTGGGTGGGGCAGCAAATCAGAACTATATGAAAACGAATTTCCTATTGCCATTTTTCATGTGAAGAGACCCCAGCAGGCCTCCCCCAGCCTCAGTTTTGTCCTCAGAAGGCCGTCATGAATAGTAAGTTCTTGCTCCTGGGGGTTGTCCAGCGCTGCCTACGCACCTCGCTGGGGCCCTTTTGCCATTTGATCTTACCAACAACCCTGTGCATTGGTATTTCTATTCCTATTTTACAGTGAGAAAAGTGGTGCTCAGAGATGACCTGAGTAGGTCAGTACACTTTAGTGATGCTTGAATGGACGTGTGCCAAGAAAGGTTTTGTATTGAATTTCTGGTCATGCTTTGACAGTCTGCTGCGATAATAGGGAAATCCATTCTTCTCCCAACTAAGTGGATCGCAGAGTCAGCATGCTTGGCTCTGCCACCAGAAGGGGGAGTTTGGGCTGGCTTTGCTTTAGGCATCCCACTCTGACTCAGTGGCAAGAGAAGGTCCTCACAGTCAGAACCGTTGAACAGAGGAATGGGCTATATCAGGAGGTGGTGAGCTGCTCCCCTGGGTGAGCAGGAAAGGTGTAGGGCCCTGCAGCAGGGAGCAGTGTCCTGGGGCTGGACTCGTGCGGCCAACATGCTTCACTGGTGTGGGCTTTACTATCTACCTTCTTACCTAGTGCCCAAATACTGGGGAGACAGATTACTTTGGTCAGAATGCTTTGAGGTTTAAGAAATCACAGACCTTTACCTTTTGGTTGCTCAAAATCATTTATTGAGCACCTACAATGTGTGTCAGGCCCTGCCAAGATACCACAGAGATAAGTGGGACAGTCCTGTTCTCCTGAGTTCCCGGTAAGTGGCAGCACTCAGACAGCTGAGCACTGTGTGTAGTGGGAGGGCCATGCGCCAGCACTGAGAGCTGGGTCTCCCGCCCACTCGGCTGGGGTCCAGTGTTTTGGGAGGAGGATACAGGGTCCCTGCAGCAGCCTCCCTCCCTTGTTTTTTCCTTGTCCTGTTCCCTTTTGCACCCTATATGTCCACTCAGGAGGGAACTGGGTGAGTTTTCACAGCAGCTGGTATTTTGGGTCCTCCTGTGGAGCTCCAAGCTTGTGTCCATTGTGCATGGGGTTTTTCTTCCCTTCTTCTGACCAGTTGCTAAGTTGATGGAAAGACATCTAAGGAATGGTAAGGAATGGTCTCCCTTCATAATAAATGCCCTGAAAAGTAATGACAGTGACAATTTTGTGGAACTTTTGATAAGCACTGTTTAATTTGACCTCTGGGACCTCACAGGAGGTGCGGGGTACAGGATATCCCGGTCCTGTCTCACTCTAAACACCATGCCCTGTGTGCTGGAAAATGCTTTTGTAGGCTCCAGGTGCTCTGCTTTGGGGACTGTGCAGGCAGGTAATATAGATGATGGGGGTGGAGTGGATGTGGGACAATAGGTGTGGTAGAGAATGTGACACACCTGTGATCATGTCCCTTTTAGAGAGGCTGAGCCAGCTAGCTACTGCTCACAGGAAGGAATAGAGCCCAGGAGCTTGGACCTTCAGACCTTTCAAGAGCAAGGCCAGCTGCACATGGCTTTCCATCTGCCCCACCCTGGAGCCCAGGGGTCTCAGTGTCAAGGTGAAGAGACAAGAATCCCCCAGCCGTTTGAAGCCAGCCAGCAGGTTGGGGAGCTGCCTCTCGTGTGAAGTTTCTTTGCCTGTGTAGGGAAGTGGTAGGAGAAATGAATGAATCAGGTCTCAAGGGCTGCTGCCTAAACTGTAAAGTGCTTATAGGCACTAGGGGTGATGGTGTTACGCACTACACTGAACCTGTGTGAGCAAAGGGGGAGGTACAGCGGGAAGCACACAGAGTTCATCTGAGACAGGTCTGGGTTCACATCCCAGCTTAGCCCCTCACAGCCTCTGGACTCTGATCTTTTAAGCCTCAATTTCCCACTGCCCTCCTGCCTCCTTTGCAGGGGCCTGAGGACTTTCCCTTCCTTGGCCCCAGGGAGTTAACTCCAGCATGTTTACCACCCCTCCCCATCTGCTCTTATAGGGAACACATTCAGCACCCTGGCTGGACTGGTCTTTGACTGGACAATCATGAAGGACACAGAGGCCAGCCACTTCTCCGACTCCCACAATGCACTGCGGTGAGAACTACCTCTCCTGTGAAGGGAAACGGGAAGGGGGTGTCACCTGGCTCTGAGCAGGCTGGGGGCTTTCATTGTGGTCATTGCTGCTGTCAGTGAGGGGCGATTGCCAGTATGCCAGCCAACAGTCCCCCGGACTGATTTAGGAAAAAGAGTTTTGGCCCACACAGTTGTGCGGGGATTTTGATGCTTTTGCAGCCCATTGGGTGTGTTCTGTGGGCAGTTGTCAAGGAAGCTGGGTGTCCAACTGCAGAAGAGAAAACTTGTCCCTGGTAATGGGGTACAGGGAAGGGTTCTGTGTGTCCCCAGAGGGCAGCCTCCAATTGGGGGACAGTTAATGGGGAGACATTCTCGTATGCAAGAGGCTGTGTTCCCAGCACCAGAGTACAGACGGATTCCTCACCTATCTTGACTCAGTTGCTCCTCCCAATAGCTATGCGGGCTTACGTACCACCATTTTCTCCACTTTTCAGACAGAAACTGAGAGCTTGAAGCCATTTGTCTCATATTAGTAAATGGCGTAGATAGATCTATATAAATCTTCACTATGAGGTGGTAGCCACCACCTCCTCCTGGCTTTTTGCATTTACGGTAGGTAGAATGAGGAGCCCAGTCTTTAGGTAGCTGCATCTGTGGTGCACGTCACTTGCAGTCAGTGGCTACCACCTGTGGACAGCATGGGTGTGCGTCCATCACGCCTGCAGGCTCTGTGGGCCAGTGAGACAAGGACCCAGGCCTGGGCTTTGCCTCGGTGATACTGCATTGCCTCATGCTCTATCAAGTACGTGTCCCTCTGGGGGCAGGAAAACTTAATTTTTAAAAAATTTGCAGCCATTTTCAGCCTATGGAAAAGTTGCAAGTACAGTACAAAAGGTGGTTTCCCTAAACCAGCAATTTTCAAGTGGTGTGCCGCAGGAATTTTTAAAACATGCAATAGGTGAATGTTTAGTCAGGGGCACGTTCCCTTAGATCATCAAGTAAAAAAATGACAACAGCTAACCCAACAAAGCCATCTGATGTGGATGAATCAAAATTATACCTCTTTTTTGTCAAATTGGCAAAAATTATAACATGATTTTTGATGTGCCACAGAATTTTAGTAATTGGTTTATGTGCCATGAGATGACAAGGATGAAAATTGCTGCCCTAGGAGAGCAGATTTGCCAGCCTGTTGCCCCATCACCCTGAGGACTTGAATGTGCATTTACTACCACAAAGGGTGCTTCCTCCGTCTCCACAGCACACTCACCAAAATCTAAAACAATAAAAGCGTAATATGCCAATTAGACCAATGTCCTTCTGGACATCCTTCCGGACAACTTCCAGACGAAGCCAGGGCTTCAAGGGAAGCCCGTTTCCGGGTGCCTGCTGGTGGCCAGAGGGAAGCTGGTGCTGGCAGCTGGGGGAAGGAAGGCCTACTCTTGCACGAATTTCGTGCATCTGACCTCTAGTTAGGAAATAAACACTGATGCATACAATACTTCATTCAAATTGACCAGTTACTCCAGTCCCATCTTTTGTGGCAAAACCCAGCCCAGAGTCCCTCCATGTTGTACTGTCACTTAGTCTCCATCAGCCTGGAACCGTTTCATGGACCTTGGCATGTGTGAAGACTGCAGTCCAGTTATGTTGTAGAAGGTCTCTCTCTCATTTGGGGTTTATCTAATGTTCATTCCCAATTAGACTCAGAGCTTTGCATCTTTGGCAGGAATATAAAAAAGAGGAGATTCTGTATTCTTCTAATTGCATTGTGTTATGATTTTGCTGGCCCATCACTGATGTTGATGTTGGTCCATCACTGTCATCACTTGGGTTGGGTGTCTGCTGAAAGCCCCAACATGAAGTCACTTTCTTACCCCCTTGCAATTTGGAAGTATTTTGTGGGGAGCTAAGAGTCCAGTATTTATCCCTTTAAAGGTCTAGCTTAGGGCTCTAGGACACACCCAGGCTCGGCTCACAGCATCTACTGGCAGATACCCTCACGTCTTGACCCTGCACTCCCAGGCACCCTCTTGGGCCAGAGATCTTCCCAGGACTGGGACCGTCAATGTGTTACCTGGAAAAGCTCTGGAACTGGTGGTATCTCATAAAGCCTGGGACATGGGCTTGGCAGTCAAAGGTCTGGATTCCAGTCCCGACCTGGTCACTTCCTGCCTGGAGTCTTAGTGAAGGAATGTGACCCTCTGAGCATCAGCTTCCCTCTGAGGGTGGCCCTGTGGGTCAGCACATGGACCGTGTTCAGAGCCCCTGCTGGGCCTGGTGCACACTAGATGTTCAGAGAATGCTGGTTCCTGAGCCTTTTCTGTGCCCCTAGGCCCGTTCCCTGCTACAACAGGCCTCTGAGCTCCCGGTCACCCGTATCTGAGCCCACAGCTAGCTGAAACCTCAGGCACTGAGGCGTGTTGGGACCAGTGTACTGGGTGTTCATGAACTCAGCATATGACACCGAGTAAGGCAGGACGAGGAGGTAGACCATGGTGCGGCTCAGCACCCAGCAGACCTTGGGGAGAAGGAAAGCATCTCCAGTGGATGGCTCTTGTTCAGCAGAAAGGTGGGCTTATTTGTAAATCACAGGCTATAGGTAACAGACTGTTTCAAAAGGGTCTCTTAAGCCAGCCGTACTTGCCAAACAACACTCTGGGGAGACCCCGCACATCTCGACTTCTTTCCCCACCCGGGCTTTTCCCCACAGCCTGACCCTAAAAAGGATAAGATGTGATACGATTCCCAGTCCTGATGCTTTGGGTCATTGAGACTTATTTCCTAGCGGCAGAAGCTAGCCCAGGGGTGGACCGGAACATGGCAAGTGGCCCTGGGGAGCCTGATGGGCATTTTTGACACCACCCCAGCTGGGTCTGTTGTCTGGGGCCTGCTTCTTAGTCTCCATGGGACTCATCTTTCACATCTGTGAGAGTGAAGCATTTCTACTCAGTGGGTGATCCTCAAATTTCAGTGTTTGTCATAATCACATGTAGATTTTGATAAAATGCAGACTGCCAGGCTTCATGCACACTAAGACCTGGACCAGGGTCCATGAATGTTCAATTTTCGTAAGGGTGTTGGCGAGTCTGATATAGGAAGTTTCAGGGACATATTTCTAAGCAGCACCAACTAGGGCAACACCTCTTATTTCAGCACCTGGTACCTACCAGGAGTCCTGATAGACAGTGGATGTGTGAGGTTCTTTGGACATGTGCTTTTCCAGAATCCTCCCATTCCTGGAGTCTACCTACACACCTCCTTCCTATATATCAGAGATGGAGAAGGTGGCCAAGCAAGGGGACACCGTCCTGGTGTCCGGGATGAAGACCGGGAGCGCCAAGCTCAAGGCTCGCATCCAGGAGGCCGTGTATCAGGTGGGCCTGGGCGCGGGAGGCGCTGGGCTTCCTGGGGTGGAGGCAGGATGCCTGCTCACCACATATGCATGTTTCCTCATGGAAATGAGATGCCCTGCCGTGAAAGTTTCACTGTCATGAAAGGGGAACTTCAAGGTATGATTCCATGTTTTTGTTAGTTTGGGTTGGGTTTTGGGGCCACAGCTTAGCAAGAGGTAGTTGAGGCACCAGAGTGCACTATCTGGAATCACAAAGCATTTGTTCCATTCTCAGTTTTGAAGGAGGTTCAGGAGCACTGGGATTTTCATTAATTAGCTTACTTTCAACAACTACCCCCTGTGCCAATATAGGGACACATCCAAGCATTGGGGACTCTGTGAACAATCCTGAGTTGCCCTCCATGCTATCTCTTCCTGTGCCCAACATAAGCCCTGAGACTGGCGGTTCCATTTGTGGAGGACTAGTGCTCCTCGCCCTCCCTCCACCCCCAGCATTGCCCTGGCCTCACCGGCACCTACTTTTTCATCAGTGCCTCATTTTGAGAGGGGTACCATTGGAAAAGGGTGGGTTTCGTCACAGTCCTGGCTCTTTCCAGGGTCTTGTAGGCAGATGTCTACCCTGCCTGCAAACTGCAAACTGCAAACTGGAGCTCATCCTTTTGTTGGCCTGGTTCTTGGGTCACAGGCGGAAAGGCAGTGGTACTTCATCTGCCTTTTAATCTGCAAAGTGACAGATGAGAGAAGCCTCCCACATTCAGTCTCTTTGGCAGAGAAGCCAGTAGTTTGGGAGTCCTGAGGGTTTGGAAACATGGGAGGTGCCATGGCACGGGGCTGACCCTGCAGGACTCTGCTCTTCGCATTTGGAGACAGTTTGCCTCTTAGGGTCCTGGGCCCTTGTGTGGTGTGCAGGGCTGAGATGGACAGGCCCTTTGTCCTGCCTGTGTTGGTAAAGGGCTTCCCTGCTTGCCTTTCTGGGAGGCATCCACTACAAAGCCTGGCTGAAGGGAGGGGCTCTGTATGTTCTTTGATTTTTCAACAAGTTAGGGATATTATTTAACTTACTGTTAAGCCAGGAAACCTGTAAAATGTTACAGCTGAGTCAACGAGAACCCAAATAATTTATGAATAGATGCAAAGCTGGTCCATATCCCCTGGGTGGTAATCATTTGCACCCCCCCGTCCCCCAGGGAAAATGGGTTTCCATGTCTGTGGATGGGAATCCTCTGCTTTGCCATCAGTTTTCTCCAACTTGCAGAGTTGCCAAGCAGTTAGATGGCAATGGAAGGCACGGGCCCCGGAGGACCCGGGGCGATGATGCACTGCAGTCCACACAGGCAGTCTTTCTCCCACTCAGAGTCACTGAGGAGGAGGCCTTGGTGGGGCTTCGCTGTGGGCAGGGACGGGCCCAGAAGCAGGGGCTGAGTGCTGTCAGGGACACCTGCCTCCCCTTTCCACATTGGCCTCAGGTTTCCCAACCCTTCTGTGGGGAGAGCCCCTGAGCCTCTGGTGACCACAGTATCCATGGAAATCACTCCTGGTTCCTCACTTGGCTTTCTGTTTAATTTTTATTGTGAATTGAGCTGTAACACACTTAGAGGGAACGCTGAATGCACGCCTGTGGCACAAGCGCGGCTCCCCTGGGGCTTTGGGATCTGAAGGCATTGCCTCATTCTTCCACCCCTACCTTCCCTGTCCTCACAGAACATACTGAAACGTTCTGAAGGTTCCCTTTCTCTTGGCCACACCCACTCTCCTGTCCCCGACCCCACCTCACCTTTTCTACCCTCTTCTTTATGCCAAGAATGTCCATGCTGCAGAGGTCAGGCTACTGATTTTGGAGAATATCCTTCTGAACCCAGCTTATGATGTTTACCTGATGGTGGGGACCTCCATTTGCTACAAGGTGCAGAAGATCAGGCAAGGAAAGATTACAGGTGAGTCACCAACTCAGGTAAAATATACATAATATAACATTTACCACTTTAACAGTTCAGTGGCATTAAGTACACTCACATTGTTCAGTAACCATCACCACCATCCATCCATAGAACTCTTTTCATCTTGTAAAGCTGAAGCTCTGTCCCTATCAAACACTCTCCATCCCCTTCCCCAATCCTCTGCTTTCTCTCTGTGAATCTGCTTCTCTAAGTACCTCCAATAAGCGGAATCAAACAGTACTTGTCGTGTGACAGGCTTATTTCATGAGCATAGGTCCTCTAGGTTCACCCATGGTGTAGCAGGTATCAGAACTTCCTTTCTTTTTAAGGCTGAAGAATATTCCATTGTATAGACAGACCACATTCTGTTTACCCAGTCATCCTTCGGTGGATGCCTGGGTTGTGTCCACCTCTTGGCTATTGTTAATAATGCTGCTATGACCATGGATGTGCAAATATCAAGTTGAGACCCTACTTCCAATTCTTTTGGGTATTTATCTGTGAGCTTCACATTGGACTGGGTTCTACCCTTGATTTGCCATCGATTGCTGAGCAGCCTTTGCAAGCCATGCCCCCCTTTTGAGACTCATTTTCTCCATCCGAGCCCTTGAGGCCTTTCTTTCTGTGCTGTGAGGGCAAATTGAATGGATGGACATAGATTTGTTCTGGAGATTCGAAGAGCTGTTTACATGTGATACATTTCATATGGTGAGTGTTCTTAATGCAGCACCAATCCTATTAAGAATTATTATTATTACTAGAGGCCCGATGCACAAAATTCGTGCATGGGGGGGCGGGTCTCCTCAGCCCAGCCTGCACCCTCTCCAATCCAGGACCCCTGGGGGATGTCTGACTGCCGGTTTAGGCCCGATCCCAGACATCCCTCTCACAATCCTGGACTGCTGGCTTCTAATCGCTCACCTGCCTGCCTGCCTGGTCGCCCCTAACTGCCCCCCCCACCCCCACCAGCCTGGTCACCTCTCACTGCCTCTGCGTGTTGGCCTGATCACCCCTAACTGCCCCCCCCTGCCAGCCTGGTTGCCCCTAACTGGCCCCCACTGCCGGCCAGGTCTCCCCCAAATGCCCCCTCCCTGCCGGCCTGGTCGCTCCTAACTGCCCCCTCCGCTGGCCTGATAACCCCTTACTGCCCCCCTGCCAGCCTGGTCACCCCCAACTGCCCCCCTCTGCTGGACTGGTCACCCCCAGTTGCACCCCCTCTCCCCCGCCAGCCTGGTTGCTCCTAACTCCTCCCCCACCACTGGCCTGGTTGCCTCTTACTGCTCCTTCTGCCAGTTTGGTTGCCCAACTGTCCCCCCGCCCGCTGGCCTGGTCGCACCCAGCTGCCCCCCCCCCCCCCCCCCCCGCCATCCTGGTCACCCCTCACGGCCCCCCCTCCGGCCTGGTTGCCCCACGCAGCCTGCTTGTTCAGTCGTTTGGTCATCCCTCACTAACCCCCCTGCCGGCCTGGTTGTAGGCAGCCATCTTGTGAGGGCATGAGGGTTAATTTGCATATTAACTCTTTATTATATAGGATTGTCATTTTGTTTAGCATTTACACATTTCATAGTTAGAGCACAGGATGTCAAGAGTCTCTGGAATAAGAGTGTTGCACTTGGGGACCATCAGTTGAGGGCCTGGACCTGTGTCTGGGCAGGTGCCTCACCCAGGTTGGAGGCTGCATGCCTGTGATGCAAGGTATTGTTTAAGAAACTGCACGCTTCAGCTTTCCACCAGCTTGGTTGAAAAGACAGTACATTAGCTGAGAGGAGTATTACTGTGTGGCACCCTTAGAAGGCCATAGAAGCCAAGAACAGGCCACTCCTGCCTCTGGGCCTGGCTCTCTCTGACATGGTGTGCACACTGAGAACATCCCCACAGTAGGACCGGTGAGGGAGGAGAGGGGCTCTTAGTACTTATAGCAGGTGTTTATGTTGCTTGCAGGGTGATGTTTCTACTCAGTCCTGTAGGCATTTGGATTGCTTGCAGACACGATGGGCACAGTAACCAAATTAGTAGACAGAATAAAATGTGGGAAGGACATGCTGGCTGATGAAATTGGTATCTGAGAAAGACTTGAGTGATTGGAATGGTGGAAATTATTGACATAAAGTGTCCTGATGTTTGGAAAACCAACTGCATGGATGGATGTGGGCTGGTTCCTGTGTCAAAGACACTGTTGGAAGGACTTAGAACCCAGTTGGCCCTTAAACCACGGCTGCTCAGAACTAAAGCACACTGGCTGCATGCGCAGAGGCTCGAGTCCAAAACAGGAAGTGAGCCCAGGCCATCGTGAGCTCATGCCACCACCCAGCAGCTCCATGATTGTCCCTGGACCCGACCCGGGGCAGGGACTCTGACAATTAGAAGCACATCTGGAGAGCCAGCAGGAGGGGTCAGAGACCATGTTTCCTAGGAGAATGTAAGGGCAGCTTTGAGGATGGCCATCTATTCTCTACATATGTCTGAGCTGGGACCCCAGGAGCAGTGGACAGTGACCCTTTACATCTGAAAAGCCTCCCATATTCAGGGCCTCTGACAAGTAGTGAGCTCTGCATTATAGGAGGTATTTAAGGAGTCCGTTAGGCTCCTCCTCATTTTTATCATTTTAGGGTTTTGTATATACATAGTAGGGCAAAAGTAGGTTTATCATCTTTCATATGGCATTAATATAATGATTTATAAATAATAATACAAGAATGGAGGGCATGAGGGAGGACTAAATGAAAGAGGTGAAGGGATTAGCCAAAGAACATACATACATGCATAACCCATAGACACAGACAACAGTGTGGTGCTGGCTAGAGGGCAGTGAGGGACTTGGGTGGTTGGGTGGAGGTGGGCAAAAGGGGGGGAATGAGGACATCTGTAATAGTGTCAACAATAAAAATAAAGTTAAAAAAATAAGAATGAACTGTTTCACATGCTCACGACTGTAAACCTACTTTTGCCTGGCCCTGTATGGTTATGTCTGAGTTGTGCAAGGTCCCTCGAGAGTCAGTATATTCATTTGGAGAACTGTAGACGGAGGCAGCTAGTGCTTCATAAAGCAGCGTAAAGGAAAGCTGCCCTACTGAGTGAGCAGTGGCACCATCTCATTTTACTATGACCTGCATCCTTGACACACTGTGGCCACATGCTGAACACTGATGCATACTCTGCTCAAATCACAACAGCGCTGCTGGACTCCCCAGTTAGAGGCAAGGAAATGAGCATTGTACACACTTTACGTGACTCAGCCCTAGGCCAGAATCACCTGGAGGGCCTGTTCACAGCACTGGGGCCAATCCCTGAGTTTGCTTCAGCAGATCACCACTCCCAAGGGCCCACTATGTGAGGTTCCCAGGTAAGGCTGCTGATCCAGGGGCTACACGTTGAGAACCCTCTGCTCTAGGGTAGAATCTTGGGGACTAATCAGAACACACAAAAGATTCCCCAGTATAGGAAATGGGAAATGAATCCTTTTGGATTCATTCTGAAGGCTGCTTCAGCTGAAACTTCTCCCAGGGCTGAGCAGGGAAGTTGTCAAGCATTCTCCATGGCCTCTTTCTTCTCTTGCTAGAGGGCTGGAACATGGCCACTCCTGCTGGGCTTGGAGAGTGGGTTACTTGACAAGAAACTGGCGGGGAGGGCATGTCAGAATGGCGAGACTCGGTGGTCTGAGTCCCAGGTCTGTGGGACCACTCCCAAGCTTCTCATTTCATTTCCACAGCGCTCCCTCCTTGGGATACAGGCATCATGAGTGACAGTTTCAAGGGTTGCTGAGGGAAAAAATGGGGTAATGTGTACATACTAATAGAACATTGGCTCAGTCCCACACCATCTTGGTTTCCTGGTCAGCAGTAGCCACTTAGATCAAAAGTGCTTGTGCGAGAGATTGACAGAGAGGGTAAGTTCTGTTAGCTGTTATTTCTCAGGGAAATTGTTTTCATCCTGGTCCCCGCTGAGTGAGTTCTCTCCACAACACAGCATGGAGCAGGGGAAGTATTAATGATGGTCAGGTAATGCCGGTGATCTTGATCTGGCATCTAGAAGGGTTCAGGAACCTGGAGAAGGTGCTGTGCATAAATTAAATAAGAGTCCAGAGATGAAACATAATTTTAGAAGGACTATGGGGAGTCAGAGAAGACTTAGCTAAAGGAACTAAGTTCTTCCTTGTCTCAGGACCCCTTGCTTTTTATTAACATAACTAGAGGCCCAGTGCATGAAATTCATGCACTGGTGGGGGGTTGTCCCTCAGCTCAACCTGCACCCTCTCCAATCTGGGACCCCTCGGGGGATGTCAGACTGCCTGTTTAAAAACAGGCAGTCAGACATCCCTTTCACAATCCGGGACTGCTGGCTCCCAACTGCTCGCCTGCCTGCCTGATTACCCCTAACCGCTTCTGCCTGCCAGCCTGATCACCCCCTAACCACTCCCCTGCCAGCCTGATCTATGCCTAACTGTTCCCCTGCCAGCCTGATCATCCCCAACTGTCCTCCCCTGAAAGCCCGGTCACCCCCAAATGCGCTCCTCTGCTCCCAGCCATGACCTGGGCAGTGGCCTGGGAGACTGTGTGCCCCTCCCCCCACCCCCACGATCTGCTCCCAGCTGGGACCTGGGTCTCAGCTGGGAGCAGATCATGTGGGGGGTGTGCGCCATCTCCCAGGCCACTGCCCGGGTCTCAGCTGGAAGCAGATCCGCCCCGGGGTGCGCGCCATATCCCAGGCCACTGCCCGGGTCGCGGCTAGGAGATCACACGGGGGAGTGTGTGCCTTCTCACCCGGGGAGCAGATCACGCCGGGGTGCGTGCCATATCCCAGGCCACTGCCCGGGTCGCAGCTGGGAGATCACGCGGGGGTGTGTGTGCCTTCTCCCAGGCCACTGCCCAGGTCGCGGCTGGGAGAAGATCACGCCAGGGGGGGTGTGCCTTCTCCCAGGCCACTGCCCTGGTCTCAGCTGGGAGCAGATCACGCCGGGGGTGTGCGCTGTCTCCCAGGCCACTGCCCAGGTTGCAGCTGGGAGAAGATCACTCCGGGGGATGTGTGCCTTCTCCCAGGCCACCGCCTGGGTCTCAGCTGGGAGAAGATCACGCGGGGGGATGTGTGCCTTCTCCCAGGCCACTATTTGGGTCTCAGCTGGGAGCAGATCACGCCGGGGGATGTGTGCCTTCTCCCAGGCCACCGCCTGGGTCTCAGCTGGGAGAAGATCACTCCAGGTGATGTGTGCCTTCTCCCAGGCCACTACCTGGGTCTCAGCTGGGAGCAGATCACGCCGGGGGTTGTGTGCCTTCTCCCAGGCCACTGCCCGGGTCACGGCTGGGAGCAGATTGGGGGGGCTGGGGGGGGGGAGGTGGGGGAAGGTGCGCACGGCCTCCCAAGCCAATGCCCCGGTCGCAGCTGGGAGAAGATCACGCCGGGGGATGTGTGCCTTCTCCCAGGCCACTGCCCGGGTCGTGGCTGGGAGCGATGTGGGAGGGGTGGGAGCGGCGGCAGCCCTCCAGGCCAACGGCCAGGGCCCCGGCTGGGAGCAGATCAGCCAGGGGAATTCGGGACCCTCCCAGGCCAACAGCCCAGGTCGCATGCTGCCTGCTCTCAGTGGTAACCCTCTCTGGGACTGGGGGACTTCGGTGGGCCTGAGAGGACTGGGCGCTGCCATCTTGTGGCCATGGGCGCCGCCATTTTGTTGCAGAGTGATGGTTAATTTGATATTACTCTATTATTAGATAGGATTTGTCCTAAGGCAAGGTGGAGATATACACATTAAAGGGTAGGGTTTCGTATACACAATCCATTGTCAGATTGGAAGAATTTGCCTACTGCTGTTCAGGTGTTTGGCCAGTAGGAGGCAATAACATGTAGATTAAGATGCCCTCAGCTGTCTGGCAGCAAGCAATCATGCATCCCTTTCAGGTTTGGGGAAATGCCCTCAGCCATCTCCAGATGATCCAGCCCTGCTGACATGCTGGAATTGGCTTCCAGGATTAGCAACAGAGAAGATTCTTTGCATATTCTAGACTCAGCTCCCCAAAGCATGTGGCACACCACGGACCAGAATCTTTTCTGGAAACTTCCAGAGGATACCTAGCCCAGGGAGTCCCATCCGGACTCGTGGTGCAGCAGAGTGCCCTTCTGCGGTGAACGTAAAAGGGCCTTGATATTCTGCAAGCAGGTGGCCCTGTGACAGAGGCCGTGCTTAATTTTAAAAAGCAGCATATGGCAGCCACAAAAAGCTGATTGCCTCTAGGATTCGTGAAGAGTGTCAGCTTTCTCCACAGTCATGGGAAATAATACTAAAAAAGTGTTGAAAAAAAATACCATGTGGCTGTACTGGCAGCAGGGACTCAGGGTGCAGTTGACACATTGGCTCCTGACGTTTCCTATCTTCTCGCTCCCTCTCTCCCGCCTGGCTCTCTTTGGGTTTCGGTGGCCAGAACTCTCAATGCCTTCAGATCAGTACCAACTGCAGCTTCAAGACCACATCCAGGGCCCTGCGGGAGACCCCAGCCGGCCTGTGACTGTCTTGGCTCAGGACACGACGACGGTCACTGCTGTGCAGCTGGGACAGAGCAGCCTGGTCCTGGGCTACAGGAGTATCCTTTCCTCCAGCCAGCTGCCTGATGCATGTCCTATGCTCAGGGGATTTGCAGTTGGAAGGGGAGTCTTTTTCTCCTGGGAAGATGGGCTAGGCTAAAAATAGCCCTGTTTTCCCTCAAGATCTGGAAATCAGAAAGATTGCTCACCTCTGTGGGTGACTTGCTGGAGAAGCTCCCGGATGGGAGCTGGTTGTGAGCCTGGAGCCTCACTCCCAACTCCAGAACGCCTGCGATCTCTCCAAGGGGCTGGCTGAAGCTGTTTCCACAATGGCATCATCCCGTGTTTCAGACTTTTTGGGGTGTCCTGTGTGCCTCTAGTGTCCTCTGCAGAGACCCCCTTTGCTGGTGTAGGAAGTACAGGGTGGCTCTGATTCTGGAAACAGCTCTGCCCCACTTGCCACCAGGCAGGCAAGTTTCCCTCGCTCTTCGGTCCATGTGGTGGGTGATGGGAGTCATCCTACCCGTGCTGAAGCCTGCCAGCTGGTTTATTCGCTGCCTTGCGTTTTGTTCCTTAATGAGGAATTCAGGTATCCGTATGCAGGGTGCTTCCAGGTTACCTAACAGCACCATCTACGTGGTGGAACCCGGATACTTGGGTGAGTGTGGGCATCCTAGGTCCTGGATGCTGTTCTTTTTTTTATTACATGAGTTAGGAAATAAAATAAAAGTAACAACTCCCCAGAGAATGCTTCACTCTGATCAGCTCGACCAGCTGGGAGGCCTGGGGCCACCAGCACCCACCTGCCCTTGCCAGGGCTGCTCCTCAGTCCTTCCCCTGTCCAAACCCAGAATCTGTCAGAGGCTAGATGGAGTCAGGTAGATGGCAGCTTGTCAGGGAGAGAAATAGGATAGGGTAAAGTGGGAAGGGCTTTGTCTCTTGCTGGCTTTCATAGCAGGGCTCTGTCTAGACCTGATCAGGCCATGGACATTTGGAGGTTAGAAGGGCCCCTAAGGTACCATGACAGTGGGTAGATGTCTCCTTGCAGAGGAAGGGGAGGCTTTTGTCAGAGAGGAGGGGAGGAACCCATAGCCATGGGTACAGCCAACGCCCAGGAGCTGCCATGAAGACTTGAGATGTGTCCGGGACAATCCAGATCACCAACGCAACACTTCTTTTGGTCTGGGATTGCTCACCTGTTGAGTGCAGTGATGTGGCGCAGCAACCCCAAAGTTTTCTTGCGTGCTGCCATGTCAGATTGCTGTTTGGTGTAGACCTCTATGGATGATGTGGTGACACCAGGCAGGATGGCCCTGCGTGTCTTAGGAGCTCCACTTACTTAGAAATGCCTCCTTGGCATCTCCCAGCTGTCTGGTCTGTGCTGGGCAGGGTGTTCCAGAAGGTAGACAGGGTTCTTGGTGCTTGGTGTTGTGGGGAGAGGCCAGCACAGCAGGTGGTGGCAGGACAGCTGGGAGGGTTAATGAGAGTGCCGAGAAAGGCTTCCAGAATATGCTAATTGAGGCAGCCTTTTCTAAGAAGCTGCTTTTGCTGGTGGGTCATCATGGCCCAGAAAGCAGCATGGGTAATGGTGTGGAGGTGAGAAAGCACATAGCATCACAGGGGGCAGCAGGCAGCTTGTGTGGCATCTACTGTGGGAACAAAGCAGGGGGCCTGGAAGCAGGGCAGGCTCACTCAGGGAGTGTACCCAGTGCCACGTAAACCTACTGTGCATTCAGAATGTAGATACAATGTGGGTTCAGAGTGCAGCCTTGGGTAGACTCAGAGTATAGCCTCACTGTGGAGTCAGAGTATAGCCTTACTGTGGATTCAGAGCATAGACCCTCTGTGGATTCAGAGCATAGAACAACTGTGGATTCAAAGCATAGACCTATTATGGGTTCAGAGTATAGACTCACATGTATTCAGAGTGGGCCTACTGTGTATTCAGAGTATATACCAGTATGACCTACTATGGACAGGGTCAAGTTTGAGTGAGTTTTGAGCAGTCACTGTGGGATTGTCCTGGAGAATCTTAGAGATCAGCTCAGGTTTGTAGGGCTCAGCGCTGGTGCCCAGCATCAGATCCCACATGTCATTAACAGCTGGTCTTTTTCCATGGAGGAATACAGGTGAGCGGTTGTGGGCTATCTAGGTGAGTGCTTTGGGGCCCTTCCGGTGAGCACTTATAGGTCTCTCCAGTTGAGTGGTCTAAGCCCTTCCAGGTAGGTAGTTGTAGGCCCTCCAGGTAAGTAGATGTGAGTCGTCCAGGTGAGTGGTTGTAGGTACCTTTAAGCTGAGCATTTGTATGTCTCTTCAGGTAAGTGGTCTGGACCCTTCCAGGTAGGTGGTTGTGGGGCCTCCTGGTAAGCAGTGTGGGCCCTCGTGCTAATGGTGCTTGGTCCCATCCTGTATGGGGCTGTGGCCTGAGTCATCAGATGCTGCCACTTGCCTTTCTTACAGGGTTCACAGTCCACCCTGGTGACAGGTGGGTGCTTGAGACTGGACGCCTATATGAAATTACCATTGACGTGCTTGACAAGTCTGGCAACAAGGTCTACCCATCAGATGTGAGTGCCTGCCTAGGGTCATGGGGTGAGGATGTGGGGGATGGGGAGGTGGAATAGCTTCTAAATGAGCTGCTCCCAAAGAACAGGGGTCCCCATGCAGGCAGGCCGAGTTCAGGAACTTCCTAATGGTGCTGTTGGGCCTATAGGAGGCACTGTGTGGGATCCCTGGGGCATCTCAAGGACCAGTACACCTGTGCATCTGCACCCCACAGACTCACTCCCACAGGGCTGGGCGGGAAAAGAGGCTGCAGGCAGCAGGGTTGAGGAGGTGGTGGTGGGGAGGTGGTGTCTGCCAGCTGTGATTAGCTGTAAGGGTTTCAATGTCCTTTACTGTATTTGGTGGTCTCCTTGCTGGGACCTCAGGGCCTATGAAAGCTGACTGCAGGCTTTTAGCTCCCAGGAGTCCCACGGGGTAACTATAGCAGGAGCACCAGGTCATCAAGTCAGGCAGGGAGGGAAGCCCGGGAGGGGTCAAGGCCAGCGTGGGCTTTGTCCAGCTTGTCTGCTGGCTTTTGGAGGCCTGCAAGCCTTGGGGCCCCTTGCCTGGCCTGACTGCTGCTTTCAGGTCACATGGCTTCTGGCCTGCATCTGACTTCCCTGAGTTGTCTGAGAAGCACCTCTCACCCACCCTGCCTCGCCTTCCAGAACATCCGCATTGAAACTGCATTTCCCTCTGAGTTCTTCGAGGTGCTCTCTTCTTCCAAGAATGGGTCGTCCCATCAGGTCAGGCCAATAAAGAGAGGCCAGACAGCTGTGGAGGCAGCCCTCACCTCCGTGGTAGATCAGGTAAGTCGGCACCCCGCATCCACCTCCTGTGCCCCACAGGCAGAAGTGTTCACCCAGGCTGGATGGGAGCCCTGGTGAGTCAGGGACCTAAGCTCGGCCTATGTGCTCCTCTCACGGATACCTTGAGGGTCCCCCTCTCTGAGCTCACAAAGATGTCTGAGGGCGGCTTGGGCTCTTCCTGTCACCTGTCCCCATACCGGGCCAAAGCCCCTCTTCCTCTGCCAGCCCCCGGTATGAATGAGCCTGCACCTTTGGGAAGAGGGCCAGAACTCTTGCTGAGGAACAGTGTTGGGCCCCTGCATCCAGCTGCACCAACCAGGAGCCACCAGCATCCCTTTGGCTGTTTTGGCTGTGGGTCCTTCAAAGTCTCTTTTATTTTTAAAGTTTTTGCATATATATATTTTTAAATTTATCTTTATCTTTGAGAGTATTACAGATGCCCCCTTTTTCCCATTGATCTCTTGACCCTGCAATCTCTCTCCCCGCTTCCTCCCCCAAGAACGGCACGGCACTATTGTCTGTGTCCGTGGGCTATGCATATATGCATATAACGTCTTTGGTTAATCTCTCCCCAGCTTCAAAGTCTTTTCATTTTTTCCTGTACTTAAAAGGCCAATCAGTTTTAGGTGGGAGCAGTTCTTTACTGATGGGAACATTGGCATGACGGTTCTCATCTGCCTACCCTGCACCAACCTCTAAGAGGCAGCAGAAAGAAATGGCCTGTAGACTGTACTGCAATTCCTACCCAAATCTTCCCTGGGGGGTTTGGGCAAGTTGTTTTATCATACCACACCTCAGTTTTCCCATTGTAAAGTGGGGATACCCACATCCATTCTCCCAGGGGGTCCCTGAGGATGAAGTCAAGCAGCATTTACTCCAGTGGTCATTACAGAGCCACACAAAGCCATCTCCAAGGAGATGGAGAGTCTGCAGGTTATCTGGCATTTCCTTCCCACTTCCCCTTAGTGACTGATCCCCAGGGAGGGGCAGGGGTCTGCTTGACTGGGAAAACTGCTACAACCTGGTTGTCATGGTGATCTGGGGCACCCTCACCCCCTTGTAGGATGGAGGGGTCCACATGTTACAAGTGCCTGTGTGGAACCAGCAGGAGGTGGAAATTCACATCCCCATCACCCTCTATCCGAGCATCTTGACATTTCCGTGGCAACCAAAGACAGGCGCCTATCAGTACGTGATCAAGGTAACTGGGAGCCCCAAGTCTGGCTGCACTCCTTTGGGCATTTCCATGGGATTGAGACTTTATGGACATTAGGTTTCATCCAATATTATCTTCTAGGAGCTGGAGAGAATTTAAAATCAGAGAGTCTTTATTCTTTATTTCTGAGGTTTCTATCACAGCTGTGCATTTTGATAATCAGAAGGAAAAAAAATCCTGAAAAACAGAAAGTAAAGCAAAGTAAAGAAAACCTGGAATACGGATATAACTTCCATATGCATTTTTTTTTTTTAAATTATTGATTTTAGAGAGAGTGGAAGGGAGGGAGAAAGAAGGAAAGAGAGAAATGTTGATTTGTTGTTTTATTTATTTATGCATTCATTGGTTGATTCTTGTATGTGCCCTGACCAGGGATTGAACCTACAACCTTGATGTATCGAGACAATGCTTTAACCAACTGAGCTACAGGCCAGGGCCACATACATTTGTTTTTGTAAAAAAATTGTTTTCCCAAAGCAGTGTAAATATTCGTAGAGAAAAATTGAAATATAAGAGAAAATGTCTCCAGCCTTGTTACTTATCAAGTGTTCTTGGGCATTTGTCAGCATGGACTGATTCCTTTGGGCCTTTTGAGCCCTGTGGGCAGACTGTTCCCCATCAGTCCCCACCTCCCTGGCAGTGATGACAGGTGTCCTGTCTGTGCACTAGTGCCCACTGCCAGGTGTGTCACCCTCCTGGCCCCTCTTGGGTTCTAAGGTGGTGGCCCCTGTTCTTGGGAGCTGCCAGACTGTTGTTTACTTCATGGCAGATGGTTAGGAGTGGGCAGGGGTGTGTGCTGGGAGGGGGCGTTGTGTCTGGTCAGAGGCATCATCCTGCACCTGGCTCCATGGCCTAGGGTCCACCCATTCCAGCCTGAGCTCTGGGAGGTGCCCTGGGCTCTGGGGCCACTGTCATGGACATGTGGGTATGTGTACGTCAGCCACAAGGTCCCTAGAACGTGAGGACTAGACCAGGGTGGAGTGGAGAGAGCGAGGGGTGGATGTCATGTTTTTCCTTGCAGTGGGGGACACTGACCTGTGAGTGTGAATAGGTGTGAGTGGGGGTGAATGTGAGTGGGTGTGTGTGAAGCAGAGAGAGACCATGCAGGTGCACTGATTAGATGATGATTTTTCCTCTAGGCCCATGGTGGGAGTGGGAACTTCAGTTGGTCTTCATCAAACTACATGGTTGCCACAGTCACCGTCAAGGGTCTGATGACCACAGTCAGTGACAAGGGACTCAGTGTGATCCAGGCTCATGATGTTCAGAACCCGCTCCATTTTGGGGAGATGAAGGTGAGACCTCAGGGGCCAGCACAGCCCGGGGGGTGGTGTCTAGGCCTCAGGCTTAATTCAGATCACCCTTTTGCCCTTGATCTTATGCTTAGTGTTGGCAACAGGTGAAGTGGTGGTGGGTCAGGCCCTAGCCCTGCCCTTGAGGAGCTCCCAGCTGCATCAGGGAGATGGGAATGGCATCCCACACCAGGCAGGGGATGGGACCAGAAGGGCCAGGATCAACATAGCTGGAGTTTTTGGAGTGGAGACAAGAGAACACAGAACACAGGAGATAATCAAACGAGCCATTCTAGAAAATTTGCCAAACCTTAAACATATGACTTTCCAAATTGGAAGGGTCGCTGACTGTCAGGTTGTAAGTGCCCAGTGAAAGGAAAGCCAGGACTCCAGGAGACCCAGCCCAGCCTCTCCTCTGCTTCTTGTTCAGATACAGTCAGGAGTCCCCTGTCCTAGGGCTCCATACCTGGCTTTTGACCCCAAGTGATGTGGGATCAACTCATTCAGCAAAGGCCACAGGTGAGAGTGGTCATCCGCAGCTGAGCCTGGTGGCCTCCTGACCCCACTTCTTTCCTTCCTCCCTGACCTTTTTATTACTTCACTTAGGGCAGAAATCGAAGGTCCATACATGGTGTGTCTAATCCTGACCTTCTCTTTTATTATTTGGGATATTGTTGATAGGCTATTTTGTCTTTTTATTGTCACACAAACACACACATCCCTACCTTAAAATTTATCCAAGTTTCATATGAAGAGGGTTGTAATGGAGACCCTTTAGCTACAGCATAATTGTGAAATATTTGGATAAATTCTAACCACCTGGCCCCT
Source organism: Ia io (assembly GCA_025583905.1). Lineage (NCBI taxonomy): Eukaryota > Metazoa > Chordata > Mammalia > Chiroptera > Vespertilionidae > Ia > Ia io. The sequence continues at coordinate 103,816,277 of JAJQQW010000004.1, read as the reverse complement.
CCCCATCTCCCAATCTTCTTCATCTCAGTAAATGTGCCACCTTCCACCCAGTTACTCAGCCAAAAGCCAAGGACAATTCCCTGATAGGCAGTGTATAATGGTTAGAGCTTGGCTCTCAGTGCTGGACTGCCTGGGCCAGACACTACCATGCTTCAGCTCAGATAGGTTCTTTAACCTCCCATGCCAGTTTCTTCATCAAGTATTGAGGTTGGTAATAGAACCTTCTTAACAAGGAGACTGAGAGGAGTCAATGAGTTAGCAATATTCTCCTAACTGAACCTGGAGTCTGGTGAGTTTCGTTTATACAAAGATTGTTGTTTTTTAAAATATATTTTTATTGATTTCAGAGAGGAAGGGAGAGGGAGAGATGATAGAAACATCAGTGATGAGAGAGAATCATTGATCGGCTCCCTCCTGCATGCCCCATACTGGGGATCAAGTCCACACCTGGGTATATGCCCTGACCAGGAATAGAACTGTGACCTCCTGGTTCATAGGTCGATGCTCAACCCACTGAGCCACACCTGCTGGGCAAAGATTCCTTATTTTTGATGATGGCTCTCTCTCACCCTGTACACTGCCTTCTTTATATTTTTCCAATGTGCTGAGCTGGTACATGCCTCAGGACCGTGGCTCAGACTATCTCTTTTCCCAGAATGTCTTTCCTCCAGACTTGTGGCTCTCAGATCTAAGCTCCTACATCACCTTCTCAGAGAGGTCTTCCCTGACAGCTCTATCCCTGAATATCACCTCAGTCCCCAGCACACACCCTCCTGCCCCTCAGGCTTGGTCTTCTTACTGATGTATATTTGGTACCCAGCACACAGTACTGTTAATAAATCCGAGCAGCAGGCCTTTCCTCTCCCATGGAGCCTGATGACCTAATCAACTTCCTGTCTTCTAGGTGTATGTGATTGAGCCCAGAGGCATGGAGTTCACCCCATGCCAGGTGGAGGCACGAGTGGGCCAGACCCTGGAGCTGCCCATAAGGATCAATGGCCTAATGCCCGGCGGGGCCAACGAGGTGGTCACCCTTAGTGACTGCTCCCACTTAGACTTGGTGGTTGAGATGGAGAACCAGGGCGTATTCCAGCTGCTTCCAGGTAAATTAGCACTGAGGAGCAGGCGCCAGATAGCAGTGGGTTGACGCCTTGTGTTCAACATGGGCTGCTCTAGGCTCCTAAATAGAGGGCTTGAGGCAGCAGGGGTCACAGCATGAGAAATGGCATTTGTCTCCTTGTGCTCCATCAGCAGTGGTCTGATTTGGATCTTACCTGCCATGTGCCCTATTGTGTCACTGTGCTCTCTCAGCCTCAGTTTCCACATCTCTAAAATGTGGTATCATACTAAATAGAATTGCATGTCACAGTGCCTATTGCAGCACCTGGAATGCAGTAGGTGCTCAGAATACACTGTTGCCTAGCCGACATTGCTCAGTGGTTGAGCATCAGCCTATGAACCAGGAGGTCACGGTTCGATTCCCTGTCAGAACATATGCGCTGGTTGCGGGCTCGATTCCCAGTGTGGGGCGTGCAGCTGATCAATGATTCTCTCTCATCATTGATGTTTCTATTTCTCTCTCTTTTGCCTTCCTCTCTAAAATCAATAAAAACGTATTTTTTTACAAAAAAGAATACACTGTTGAAAAGGGGATTTGGTTAGGGACAGAATTGCAACACCTTTGAGACATGCACCGTCTAGTCCTCCAGAGCCATCAGCGCCCCATGCAGGGTTTGGGGGTGGTGGTGTCAGTGGTGTTGGTGGCAGTGGAAGCTTGTTAGTTTATAGGGTGTCAGCCCTGCCAGGTACAGGTAAGTGAGCCTCTGTATATGCCCTCCTTAGACTTCAAAACCATCACAGGAGGAGGAACTGGTGTTGGGCCATGTGTCAGATAAAGAGATTGAAGCTGTGTAGCCACCCAAGGTCACACAAGGGCACAGGATGTGATGGTATGCAGATCCCAGTATGTCTGGGATACTGATCTGAAGCCTCAGTCCTCCAAAAAGTGGGCTTTGCAGGGAAGTCAGCTCAGGGGCAGCAGAGAGCTCCTCTTCCATCGAAGAAAAGCAAGGACTGTTGAGCCATTGAGGAAGGAGTAAGGTTTGAGCAGGGGTGGAAGTAACAGGGAAACAAGAAACAGCATTCAGTGGGTGGGGCTCCTGAGGTGGGCATGTCCAGGGACGTGGGCACACACAGTGGACCTGGAATGGCTGAACTTGTTGGATCCTGAATTGTGGAGGGTGCTGGAGGGCTTGGACCTCAGTGTCCAGGCAGTGGGGAGCCACTGACAGTCTGTGAGCAGAGGAGCGTGGCTTGATCCTGGCGGGGCTGGGAAGCCTAGTTGGCAGAGGTGTTTGTAGACTGGCCTGAGGTGCTGAGCAGCTTTCCACACCAGCGTCACAGCGTGGCTACCCATGGAGCCCTGTGAACTCGGAGCTGCACAGAGGAAGGACAAGCTATGCCAGGTCCTCTCTGACCATCCAGGAGAACCAGCTGTGGGAGATCTTAAGTGTTCCTGGCGAGACAACAATTTAGGGTAGAGAAAAACATTAGTGTGTGGGAGCGAGTCCTGCTGGCGGCAGGAAAGAAGCCTGCCTCCCCAGTCCCCCACAGGTGTCCTGGAGGGGAATGGGCAGGCTCAACCCAGGTGCTGGGTAAGCATCCAGGAGTCCAGGAATAAAGGACAGGCCTTGGAATTCCCCACTCCTGGGTCTGAGCACCCCTTCTTCAATATTGTCTGAGTTGCCCAACCTCTCTGAGCCTTGGATTCTTCATGTATAAAGTGGGGATACCGGCCCCTTGCCTGCTGTGAGGGTTACAAATGAATGTCCCTCAGCCCAGAGCTGGGGTTTGGTCCTGAAGACAGCAGCTGAGACAAATCCTGTGGCAGCAAAATTTCCCTTAGAAAGCTCCTTAAGTGTCCCCCAATGTAGAGTACATGTGGCTTTGTGAAGGCTTGTAGTAGGGCCCAGGTAACATGAGAAGCCTAGTCAGGGTAGAAAGGCAGTGGCATCATGGAAATCTGTGGGACTCAGGACCAGATGGGGTCAGTAGGTTGAGTGACACCTGCCCCAGGGCACAGGACGCTCATGGAATAGAAACATGAGGGCCGATATGATCCCATTTAGGCTGACAGGGTCCTCTTTCTCCGTCTCCCCCCTAAGTGCATGTCCTTGTTCTTGACCAAGTTAAGACACACCTGATGGCACTCAAACCCTGGTTCTCAGAAAGGGCTCGACCATGACCCCAGGCAACACCCCTACCAGCACCGTTTGAGTAATTCGGAGCCTCACTCTCTTCCTGCTGGCCTTGCCACTGGGATCCCATTTCTGCCTTGTCCTCATCATGGAGGCCCTCTTAAGAGCCCCTTGGGGTTATGGGTGTTACTGTGAACTTCTTCACGGAGCCCCCAGGATTGAGCTTGACCAGGTTCACCTCTGGGGAGGCAATCCCACAGCTCTTGTCCCCGCCCCAGCCCTTTCTCTGTTCTCAGATTCAGCTGATTTCCAGCCCCTTGTTCACTGAGCACCTCCTAAGTGCTATGCCCTGGGGTCCCCTGGTTAACATGAGAGCTGTGGTCTCACCTTCACAGCCTTTACAGTCTAGTAAGACAGATGGTGCAACGGGCAGGAGTGGTGCTGGGACAGTGTGCCAGGGTGGGAGCACGGGTCCTGGGGGCTCTGTCTCACTCCTGGCCGTGAACTCACCAAAATGCCCGAACACGTTCCCCAGAAGAGATGTGCTGGAGAAGGTGCCTGCGCCAGTTTGGAGGTGTGCAGGAAGGCTGAGACCTGAAGGATGGGACTGGGAGAAAATGAGAAGAGAGTAAGCATATTCCAAGGAGCAGGAAGAGTGTGTTGTAAGCCTAGAGACAAGAAAGGATGTGGCCGCTCCGGCTGCTGCCTGGTTGGGCAGGTGGGCCTCCGCTTTCCAGGGCAGGGTCTTGGAACCAGAGTAAGCCCCTCGGAGCTCCGTCTTCAGCACCTCTTCCTACCTGTACAAAGGGCCCACTGCCCTTATCTCAGCGTCATGTCCAGGTAAACATTAGTGCAGACTCCTTGTACCTGACGGGAAGACAGCAGAGTCTGTTCATACTCAGACCCATCATTTCCCTGTTCTTTTTGTGTAATTGTGGGCACAGATGGCCCATTTGGCAGTTTCAGTTTTCAGGAGCTCCTGTGCTCTGCCTGTGGACTCTGGCCTGCCCTTCTTGGCAGCCTAGGGACTTCTACCCATGGCACAGCAGCGGCCATTGGCGAAATAGCACGCATTGAAATGTGTCCTAAGCGTGGAGGAGATTGTTCTCAGATGTCCACAGCAGCTCTTTGACTAATTGCCCCAAACTGGAAAGAACCCAAATGCCGATCAGCTGGTGAATGGATAAGCAGACTGCGGGACATCCTGGCAGCGGAGAACTTCTCAGCAATGCAAAGGAAGCAAGCCATTGATCACGCAGCAACGTGGCCAAATGCGCTGCATGAGAAGAGCCAGACATGAAGAGTGCAGTTTGTGGATGTGTAGTGTGAGGCAAACGGGTCCATGTGGAGACTGAGTGTAGAACAGTGGTTGCCAAGGATGGGGTCTAGGGGGGAGGGTGACTGCTCATGGGTATGGAGTTTCTTGCTGGGGGTAAAATGCTCTAAAATTAGTGGCGATAGTTGCACAACCCCATGAATATGTTAAAAAACAGAATTGCATGTGCATTTTAAATGGGTAATTCCGCAGTATGTGATTTATATTTCAGTAAAACTAGTATTAAAAAAACTAAACTATGGTGGAAAAAATCAGAATGATATAGTGATGGCCTATAGGGGAAGAGTGGCTGGGGATTGCCTTGGAAACCACATGAGGGACCTGGGGTGGTAGGGGTGGTTCTGTACGTGGGGCTTCCGGATAGCCAGAATTCATGGTCTGGTCTGTGCATTTCACTGTGTGTAAATTTGATTTTTAGAAAAACAGAACCATAAAGAAGTATTAAACTGTAGATAATTACCTGTTTGTAAAAGTATTTAGAATGAAGTGTTCTAACACCTGCAACTTACTTTTAAATGCATAAAAAATAAGATCAGTCCTGGCCGGTTTGGCTCAGTGGACAGAGCATCGGCCTGCAGACTAAAGGGTCCCAGGTTCAATTCCAGCCAAGGGCATATGCCCGGGTTGCTGGCTCAATCCCCCCACCCCTCCAGTAGGGGGCGTGCAGAAGGCAGCCAGTCAGTGATTCTCTCTCATCATTGATGTTTCTATCTCTATCTCTCTCCCTTCCTCTCGGAAATCCATAAAAATATATATATTTAAAAAAAAAATAAGATCAGTTGATCAATGGGTAGGGGATGGGTAGATTATGCAATAAGAGAAATAAAGCAAAATCGTAATTGTAGAATCTAAGGGGTGGCAATATGGGGTTTCACAATGTAATTTTTTCTAAAAGTTTGGAAAGGAAACAATAGAACTCTGCTATACTCCCACTAGAATGGCCTTTTTAAAAGGGTGGAAAATACCAAGTATTGGCAGGGATGTAGCATGGCCATTAGAAGTAGTATAACTTGTTACAACCATTTTGGGAAAGGTATTAAGCAGTAATGTTGAAAGCTGAACATACGCATGATCCTAGGCAATAGGGAGGGATAAGGGGTGCACATATGGCATTCTTAGGGACACACTCAACAGAAAGGCCGAAATATGTCCACCCAAAGAAACATGCACCGAAAGAAATGTTCTCAGCAGCACTGGGTGCCATTGTGCTGCCTGGGAACAGCCCAGTACTTTGCAGTAGCATGGAGAAATCGACTCTTCACACAATAGAATCATGTACACACATGTGGATTAAAGATCTACAACATGCACAACATAAGGAGGGATCTCACCATCCACACTTAGTTGAAGAGGGCAGACACAAAGGAGTGTAAGCTTGTTGGATCCCTTTGTATAAAATAGCGAAGCCAGCAGAAGTACGCTGTGCTGTTCAAAAGCAGAACAGTGGTTCTCCTTTGGGGAGGAGCTAGTGACCCGAAGGGTCCGTGGGAGATTCCAGGGTACAGTTCACGTTGTTTCTTTTTTTTTTTTTTTAAATATATTTTATTGATTTTTTACAGAGAGGAAGGGAGAGGGACAGAGAGTTAGAAACATCGATGAGAGAGAAACATCGATCAGCTGCCTCCTGCACGCCCCCTACTGGGGATGTGCCCGCAACCAAGGTACATGCCCTTGACCAGAATCGAACCTGGGACCTTTCAGTCCGCAGGCCGATGCTCTACCCACTGAGCCAAACAGGCCAAGGCACGTTGTTCTTGATCCCAGTCCTGGGTACAAGGTGTGCTCAGTTTATGGGGGTGGAGGTGAGGGAGAGGTCATTGTGAACTGTATGTTTCTGACGATTGTACTGTTTGGTATGGGAATTATAATTTTACATTAGAAAATTAGGTGTGTGTCTAGCCCAGGATAAAAGGACTGTCCGCCTGTGTGGTCTTTCAGCAAAGGCACATTCAGAGTGACTATCCAGCTCTCTTCTTGCAGGGCGGCTGCAGCCGGGCTCTGAGCACTGCAGTGGTGTCAGCGTGAGAGCCGAGGCCCAGGGGCACACTGTGCTTCTGGTGAGTTACAAACGTGGCCACATCCACCTGAGTGCCCGGATCACCATTGCTGCCTACCTGCCCCTCAAGGTGAGCCCAGGGCCCCTGCATTCCAACTGCTTCCATGATGGGAATTATTTATTTGTTCTGGTGAATTTGTATTAAAGCCTTGGTGATTCAGAATAGCTTTTAAAGTAGCGATCTCTTTCTTTGAGTCTCAGGCTGAAATGAGGAAGTATGTAGAAGAGCAGCACTTAATGATTCCTGATACCCATGCAGGTGAAATGTTACCCTCTCTGGGCCTCCAGGGATTAAGACAGAGGGGGTGATCTCCAGAGTTACCCTGCAAGGTCTCCACAGAATCCTAGAATGGAGACAACGGCCCTGGTTTGTGAGTGCAAATTCTGAGGCCTCAGGAATCTGGGACAGGTTTGGATTTTGCCCCTGCCTGTCAGGTAACCATCAAGCATCTGAGTCCCCCTTTGTCCATCTGTGGCAGTTACAGCACTTGAGGTCACAGCACACTGCCTCAGGGTTGACACCAACCCTGAGTTTGAATCCAGGTCTGACACCAACTCTGTGGCTTTGGCTAATTTAACCAGTTAACTGCCATGCATCCAAAAGCGCTTTTATCTTGCTTGCGTCTATAGATGCTTATGGCATACAAAGGGTTAATTTCTCTGGTCCTCAGTTTCCCTGCCTGTAAAAATGGCTAATATAGTACCCACTTCATAGGGTTGTGGTGAAAATTAGCTGAGTTATGTGCAAAATCGGCTTAAAACAGTGCCTGAGGGGTAGTGAGTGCCCAATGAGGGTTAATAAAACATGAATAAAAAAGAAGCCTTCACACAACAGCTACTGTGAGGCAGGATGGTGCATATATCTGTTTCTTACTTTGAACTGTGCTTCTCACACAGGAGGCCCAGAGAAGGTAAGTTGGCTCCTTTTCAGGGGATGGCTGAAGGTGTGGCCTGGGGAGACCCCCAGGCTGGCCCAGCCAGTGCTTGTATTCCCTGACACCATCAACCTCTGGAACAGCGCTGGTCACCTGGGTTTCTGACTCTTACTCATTAAAGTAAGCTCAGTAACATTAGAATCTTTCATCTCAGAGTCCCTGGCCCTGGAAATAGTGCCTTATATAACGCAGACAGCTTTTTTTTTAATTGAGGTATAGACCTATAACAGTGTATAATTGACCTATAACATTGCATTATGTACAACATAATGATTCAATGTTTGTATATATTAGGAAATGGTTACCCCCGTAAGTCTAGTTGCCATCCATCACCACCTGTAGTTAAATATTTTTTTCTTGTGATGAGAACTTTTAAGCTCTACTTCATTAGCATCTTAAAATGCATGTAATACAGCCCTGGCTGGATTTGCTCAGTGGTTAGAGTGTCAGCCCAGTAACTAAGGGTTGTGGGTTTGATTCCTGGTCAAGGGCATGTACCTCAGTTGTAGATTCGATCCCCAGTCCCAGTCAGGGCATGTACGGGAGGCAACCAATTGATGTGTCTCTCTCTCTTCTCCTCCCTTCCCCTCTTTCTAAAAATCAATGAAAAAAAAAATATCCTCAGGTGAGGATTAAAAAATAAAATATACAATACAGTATTGTTAACTATCGTCACCATGCTGTACATTACATCCCTAGAACTAATTTATTTTATACTGGAAGTTTGTATGTTTAGACTACCTTTATGCATTCCTCCCCCAAACCCTCCCTCACCCTTGTAATCATCAATGTGTGTTCTATATCTATGAGTTTTTCATTTGTTTTTTATTCCACATATAAGTGAGATCATATACTATATGTCTTTTCTGTCTTATTTCACAGAATAATGACCTCACAGTCCATGCATGTAGTTGCAAATGGCAGGATTTCTTTTTTATGGCTGAATAATATTCCACTTATATATGTAACATATTTTCTTTATCCACTCATTCATCAGTGGACACTTAGGTTGTTTTTATGTCTTGGCTATTGTAAATAATGCTGCAGTGAACATGGGGGTGCAGAAATCTTTTCAAGTTAGTGTTTTATTTCCTTCACCTTCATTCATATCCAGAAGAAGAGTGGTTCTGTTTTAATTATTTGAGAAGGGTTGTTTTATTTAAAATGAACAAGTAGGGAAAATGTGTTCAGGGTTAACCATCCTGGACTGAACTCAAGGTCTCCTGACCCCCAGACCTAAAATAGCAGATCCTTACAAATGTTTTACTAGGGAGAAAGGGCCCAGCCCTGCTCCTCTACTCTAGCCACCCATTTATTTAACAAATATATGAATACTTACTCTGTGCAGGTCCATGCTGGTAACCTAAGCAATACAATATTGCAGACAACACACAGAACTCCTGTCCTCATGAATTCACATTCTAGCAAAGGCAGAGGTAGAGACAGACAGTAATAAACCAAATAAGTAATGTATTTGATATATGTATGCCATGGAAGAAGTGTGAGATTATAAAAAGCATGGGGCAAGGGAGGCTGGCAATTTAAAATTAGGAGGTCAAACTCCCCTCCCTGATGAGGGCACTGGATGAGGTGAGAGGGCTTCGAGAGCAGAGCTGAAGAGAACAGAAATTCCTAAGATGGCAGTGGTCATTCTCAAGGAAGCCCTGCCACAGCCCGCCATAGCCACTCACAGCACCCCATAGCCCGCCATAGCCACCCACATCCCGCCACAGCCACCCACAGCCCGCCATAGCCGCTCACAGCCCCTCACAGCCTGCCACAGACCATCATAGCTGCCCATAGCCCCCTACAGCCAGCCATAGCTCTCTACAGCTGCCCACAGCCCACCACAGTCCTCTATAGCTTGCCACAGCCTGCCACTGGGCGGGGTGTTCTGTCAGAACCCTCCTGTGAAGTTCTGTATGGCCCTCATGAGTGCTTCTCCAGATGACTGAATGGTCTGATTACTGGGGTATTTAGCTAGAACATCAGAGGCCCATAACTGAGCTCACTGTCCCAACATGGGATTAAAGTAGAGGTAAGGTAGGCATGTCCCCAATCAAGGCGGCTTCCTGACTAGACAAATAATAGAAGAATATGGGTCTCTTCTCCTTTTTTCTCTCTTATGCCTTCATATCAGTTAAGATCAGGTAACAAAACTCAAATAACAGTGGCCTAACCCAGTGGTCGGCAAAATGCGGCTCGCGAGCCACATGTGGCTCTTTGGCCCCTTGAGTTTTTAGCAAAGGCCAGCTTAGGAGTACCTTAATTAAGTAAATAATAATGCACCTACCTATATAGTTTAAGTTTAAAAAATTTGGCTCTCAAAAGAAATTTCAGTCGTTGTACTGTTGATATTTGGCTCTGTTGACTAATGAGTTTGCCGACCACTGGCCTAACCAACAGAGAATTTATTTCTTGTTCACACTGAGCTCTCATACAGAGCTAGTGTGGCAGCTCCAGAGTTATCAGGGACCCAGGTTTCTGTCTCCACTTCATCATCCGAGTATGTGGCTTTCATCTTCAAGGTTGCTTCATGGTCTAAAGTTGGCTGCTGAAGCTCCATCCATCCTGTCTGCATTCCACGTAGCCAAAAGGGGAAGAGCTCCCTCTCAGCTGAGTTCATTTCCTGTAGGGGCCTTGTCAGAAGTTTAAAGCAGCAGTTTCCACCTGTGTCTCACTGACCAAGATTTAATCTGTTGGTCACACCTAGGGACATATTTTAGCTGGGATATTTACTACCCTAATAAAATTGGGATTCTTTCTCTAAGGAATAGAGGAGTATGGAAACTGGGAAGGCAGCAGTCATTGCTACAGCCTGTGTTTGCTGATCCATCCATCATTTTACTTTGCAGATAGTTGTTGGGCACGTGGCAGGTACAGGCCCAGGCTGGGGAGACAGAGCTCTAGGGAGAAATCTCACAGTCTGTGCTGGGGAGGCTGCCAGTGTATGGGGAATACAGACACTCAGATCATTGCAGTGAACATAGTAGAGATAATGAAGAGTCCTCAGGAGGACAGGTCACTGATGAACACAGAAGTAGAAGGAGGACAGGGAGGCAGGAAGTGTGGCTGGTGGGGGCACCAGAAGTAGTGTGGTATATCTTGGAGTGAGATTAGAGACTGTGGTGGATCAGAACAGGAGGTTTTTGAAATCCAGTTGCGAGCTGGATGTTCTCATCTTGCAATGGGCAGTTGGTGAAGGTCTTAGAATGACAGTCAGGTTCACACATGACCAGCGCTACTGGTGGGGTTGGGGAATGTGCGTACCCTGGAAGCACAGTGTAAGGACTCTCCCCATCTGATCCGCAGAAGAAAGATCCACTTCAGATCTTATTTGCACTGCTTGCCCTCCCCCTCCAAGTTACATGGTATCTTCTCTGTCTGCTAGGATCATAGTGGGGCTCATGCTTGGCAGTGACCTGACTCCCTCTGTAGTTAACATCCCAGTCACTCCTTAGCCCTTGTCTGCTGCAGTAATTTAGAGGGTTTGTCCAAAGAGATTAAAAATGGTGGCAGAGTAAGTGGATGCTGCATGGACATGCTCCCAGGAACAAACTGGAATTACAACTAAAATACAGAAAAACTTCCTGAATAATCAACAGAAAACTTGCAGGAGAGACACCTGATACCCGAGGACTGAAAGTGGAGACCCCATAGAGATTGGTAGGAGGGGCAGAAGCACAAAAGGACTGGCTGGGCACCCACAGACAGCAACTGAAGTCCCAGAGAGATATCTCAGCTGTGTGGGGGATTGCCACTGAGAATTCTGGGATCTAATCCCCAAGCTGGGCCCCCAGCAGAGAGCACCAAAACTGAGAAGGGTACCCACATAACATCTGGCTGTGAAAAGCAGCAGGGTGCTGTCCGCCAGGGAGTGACAGCTGAAAATTCAGGCACCCTCTTAAAGGGCCAACACACAAAATTCCCTGTGGAGCCACCCACCTAGTGCTCCGGCAGAGGGAGGGTGAAGTGGATTGGAGCTGTGAGAGCAGAAGCCAGGACTGGGGACTGGGGGAATAGAGCTAAGAAGGCAGACACACCAAGTTTCCTGGGCTGAGTCATTCCCTCACTCAGCAGAGGACATCTTTCCCATACAGACATTTACCTTGCCTGGGGGGAAGACAGTTGACACACCCTATTGGAAAACACCTTGCCCTGAGGCTACTTAAGAGATTAAAAATAACAGTTAGCCTTCAGGCAGAAGCAACTGCCCCACCCTGTTGAAAAAAAAACTCTAGCGACACCTGAGGATGATTGCCTGGGAGGGGGAGGGCAATTCAAGTTTGAATCCTATCAGTCTGTAGGCAAAGGCAGTTTCTGGAGGCTTTGAGTCTTTGCCTGATCTAAGTAGTCAGAAACAGCTTTTAACACTGTGGTGCACTAGAGATTGAGAGAGAGGTGTAGAGGATATACCTAATACAGAGTCACAAACCCAGAGACAGCCAAAATGAGGAGACAAAAAAGCAACCCCCAAATGAAAGAACAAGAGAATTCTCCAGAAGAAGAGATAAATGAAGCAGATAATAATTTTAAGATAAGAATTTTATCTGAAACAGAGTTTAGAGTAATGATGGTAAAGATGCTCAACAGCATGAAAAAAGATATAGTAACTATGAAAAAAGAACAGTGTGAGATAAAGAATGACATAACACAAATAAAGAATGCATTGGAAGGAATACACAGCAGATTAGGGGAAGCTGAGGATCGAATCAGTAAATTAGAAGACAGAGTTGAAAATATCACTCAGTCAGAGAACCAAAAAGAAAAAAAACAATAAAAAAATAGGAGCACAGCTTAAGGGAGCTGTGGGACAATGTGAACTGTAACAATATTAAAATAGCAGGTGTGCCAGAAGAGGCAGAAAGAGAGAAAGGAATAGAGAACATGTTTGAAGAAATAATGGCAGAAAACTTCCAAAACCTGGTTAAGGAAAAAGTCACACAAGTTCAGGAGGCACAGAGAACCCCAAGCAAGAAGAACCCAAATAGGCCCATGCCCAAACACATCATAATTAAAATGCCAAAAATTAAAGCCAAAGAAAGAATCTTAAAGGCAGCAAGAGAAAACTGTTACCTACAAAGGAGTTAAGGCTGACACCTGATTTCTCAACAGAAACTCTACAGGCTAGAAGGGAATGGCATGAAGTACTCAAGGTAATGGAAAGCAGATCTGAGATCAAGATTACTATATCCAGCAAGGCTGTCATTCAAAATAGATGGTCAAACAAAGAACATCCCAGACAAAAAAGGCTAAAGAAGTGCATCAACACCAAACCAGCCTTACAAGAAATGCGAAAGGGACTTCTGTAATGAGAAGAAGCAGAGAAACCTAGCCATACAGAAATAAAATGGCAATAAATAAGTACCTGTCAATAATAAGCCTAAATGTAAATGGATTAAATGCTCTAATCAAAAGGTGTAGGGTAGCTAAATGAATACAAAAAACATGACCCAACCATATGCTGTGTATAAGAGACCCACCTCAAAACAAAAGACACACACAGGATGAGAGTGAAGGGATGGGAAAAATTTTCCCATGCAAATGGAAAAAACAAAAACTAGAGTAGCAATACTCATATCCAACAAAATAGACTTTAAAATGAAGGACATCACAAGAGACAACAAAAGTCACTACATAATACTAAAGGGAATGATACAACAAGAGGATATAACCCTGTTAAACATATATGCACCCATTACAGGAACACCTAAATATATTTAAAAAAAATTCTAGAGGACTTTAACAGAGAGCTCAACAACAATACAGTCATAGTAGGGGACTTTAACACCCTCTGACTTCACTGGATAGATTTTCCAGACAAGAACTTAACAAGGAAACAGTGACTCTAAAGGACACACTGGATCAGATGGATTTAATTGACATTTATGGAAGATTTCACTCTAACGCTGCAGAATAAACATTCTTTTCAAGTCCACATGGATCATTCACAAAGATAGACCACATGTTAGGACACAAAACAAGTCTCTACAAGTTCAAGAAGATTGAAATCATATCAAGCATCTTCTCAGATCACAGTGGAATGAAATTAGAAATCAACTACAGTAAAAACGCCCCAAACATTCAAAACACAAGGAGGCTAAATAGCATGTTATTAAACAACTAGGAGCCTAGTACTTGAAATCACGCAGCGCCGCCCACCCACCTGCAGCCCTGCCTTGACACCCAAACCTGTCAACGCAGAGCTCCAGCATACCTGGCCCAGCCCCAAAACCCTCTGACCTTCTCTGGCCGCTTCAAGCCCTGACCTCAGTTCCTCCAGTTGCCTTGGGTTCATCCTGCCTTCTCTGGGCACCTCCCCGCTTCCGCCCCGGCTCCAGAGCAACGCGGTGGCTCGGCGCTGGAGGAGAGCATGGAAGCCTCCCGCCTGCTGCACTGTGCTCCTTCCCCTGGCAGGTGGGCCGCGGGGCACTCAGAGTGCAAGCAGTAGGTGGTGAAGGACTGGTGAGGGGGGCGCGATGGGCTCTCACCCCTGCCCTCCCCAGCACGGGATGGTCCCGCCTCCTCTGGGCACCTCCCTGCTTCTGCCCCATCTCCAGAGCAATGCCCCAGCTAATATGCTAATAACCTGGTCATTACCCATTACGGTGTCCCACTCATTAGCATATTAGCTCTTTATTAGTATAGATGAATGGGTTACCGAGATCAGTAAAGAAATAAAAAACTTCCTGGAAACAAATAAAAATGAACACACAACAACCCAAAATCTCTGGGACAGGGCTAAAGGAATCCTGTGAGGGAAATTCATAGTACTACAGGCATACCTAAAAAAAAAAAAAAAAAAAAAAAAAAACACAACAAAAAGAAAAATCAGCAATAAACTATTTAACCCTACAACTTAAAGAACTAGAAAGAACAACAAGAAAAGCCCAGAGTAAGTAAAAGGAAGAAAATAATAAATATTAGAGCAGAAATAAATAGCATAGAGACTAAAAAAAAAAAAAAATACAAAAAAAAGTCAATGAAACCAAGAGCTGGTTCTTTGAAAGGATAAACAAAATTGATAAACTGTTAGCCAGACTTATTAAGAAACAAAGAGCGAGGACCCAAATAAATAAAATCAGAAACAAAAATGGAGAAGTAATCACTGACACCACAGAAATACAAATGATCGTAAGAAAATACTATGAACAACTATATGCCAATAGCTGGACAATGTGGATGAATAGACAAATTTCTAGAAAAATGTATCTCCCAAAACTGAATCAGTAGGAATCAGAAAACCTGAATAAGCCTGTAACAACTGATGAAATAGAAGCAATAATCAAAAAATTCCCAGCAGCCCTAACCGGTTTGGCTCAGTGGATAGAGTGTCGGCCTGCAGACTGATGGGTTCCAGGTTCGATTCTGGTCAAGGGCATGTACCTTGGTTGCAGGCACATCCCCAGTTGGAGGTGTGCAGGAGGCAGCTGATCGATGTTTCTGTCTCATCGATGTTTCTAACTCTCCATTCCTCTCCCTTCCTCTCTGTAAAAATATCAATAAAATATATTAAAAACACACACACAAAAAAAACAACTCCCAGTAAACAAAAGCCCAGGTCCAGACAGCTTCACAGGGGAGTTTTACCAAACATTCGAAAAAGTACTAACACCTATACTCCTCAAACTATTTCAGAAAATCCAAAAGGAAGGAGCACTTCCAAACTCTTTTTATGAGGCCAGTGTTATCATAATTCCCAAACCAGATAAGGACACTACAAAGAAAGAGAATTAAAGGCCAGTATTCCTGATGAACATAGATGCCAAAATCCTCAACAAAATCTTAGCAAATCGCATCTAACAATATATTAAAAAGATCATACACCATGACCAAGTGAGATTTATTCTAGGGATGCTAGGCTGGTACAATATTTGCAAATCAATAAATGTGATAAATCACATAAACAAATTGAAAGACAAAAATCTCATTATTATATCAATAAACACAGAAAAAGCATTTGACAAAATCCAACACCCATTTTTGATAAAAACTCTCAGCAATGTGGGAATAGAGGGAGCATATCTCAACATGATAAAGGCCATATAAGACAAACATACATCCAACATCATACCTAATGGGCAAAAACTAAAACCATTTCCCCTAAGAACAGGAACAAGACAGGGATGCCAACTTTCCCCACGTCCTGTTCGACATGGTACTGGAAGTACAAGCCAAGACAAGAAGAAGAAATAAAAGGCATCTAAATTGGAAAAGAAGAAATAAAACTGTCATTATTTGCAAATGACATGATATTGTGCGTAGAGGGTCTGTCCCACCTGCACGTCACTCTTGTGAAGCCCCCCAGTTCTGGGTCTGGAGAACCTACCTGCTTCTTCCTTCTGTCAGTCAGCATAGATTGAATGCATCACCCTGGGCCAGCCAGGTGCCTGGGGCCTGAATCTCCCACTGCCCTGTCCCTGGCCTTTTGCCTCTTGATCCTACACCAAGTGTGGTTTATCTGTTCTATCTCCTAGAAACATATATTGCCAGCACTAAGGGCCTCTTGATGGCCAGACCCATCTTGTTTTGCAAAACAAGAAATTGAGGCCCAGGGTGGAGACCTCGCCCTAGCTACATGGGCACTCTCATCCTTGGCTTTGCCTGTTTTAATATCTGCACCTTGATGTGTACTGAGGAGCCTGTACGATTTCTGAGTGTCCCTCATTAGTGGTGTTGGTTATTGATCTATCTCCCTGGCATAGATTTCTGTGACACTTTTATGCCAAATGAGAATGGAATTCCATGTGAAAGTGATAATTCCTAGTTCTCTGGCTGTTAGTTACAGGGCATCTGGTTCCTTTGCACAACCTTTCCCTTTGGGTTGGTCATGAAAACTTCCTTTGGTGAGGTCTGCAGTGGCCTGCTTTACCCACAGCAGAGTTTTGCTGACTGTGGCATTGAGACATGGGCAAGAGCAGGGCATCTGAAGCCAGAATAGCTGGGTAAACTTGGGTAAATTTCTTTGCTGGGATTCATGTTTTCCATCTGTAAAATGGGATGACAGTTCATACTAATGATAGTGACAATAGCACACACTGTTAACTGAGCTTCTGCTGGATGTGTTCATTCCCACTCCCTTGAATCTACAATAACCCTGCAAGGCACGAGTTCTTCTCATGCTCATTTTACAGCATGAGAGACTGAGCAAGTGGCAGCGTCCTCATTGTGGGGACAGAGAAGCAGATGGACAAATAAACATAGAAAGTGATGGTAGGTAGTGATAAAGAAAGGAAGTAACAAGTGTTGGGAGGCCCTGCTTTGGATGGGGTTAGGGAAGGCCTCTCTGAGGAGGTGACGTTTGAGCAGACCTGTGCACGTGTGCAGGGAGAGGATGCATGGGGCGTTGTTGGCTGATAAACCCAGAAAAGTGTTCATATTGCAAAAAGTAATTCAAAAGGAGAGAATTCTCATTGAAAAGTGATACCCTTTCTTTGCTAAGGGTATACTGTAAAAAGCCAACTAGGCGAGCCTGCACTATAGGCTTCAGCAGATCATCGCCTTAGCCACTAGCCCTACCCCATCCTTGAGGGTGTGTGCATATTAAAGCTGCCACTCAGGTGGGAGTTCGTTTCCACCTTAGGTGGCATCTGGTTGGGGCACTGCTCTGGGTCCAGGACTGTGGGGGACAGCTGAGTGGTTATTAGCCTATACCTGCAAGGACTGCAGGCTATTGGCAGATCTGGATATAGCCCAGGGGTGAGAGCATGGACAGAGCTGAGAGAAATCAGACTCTGCATGGTTGGCAGACACCACAGACATGGGGCAGGGTAGAGGCTGGCACACTGCAGTGGGAGGCATGTGTGTTGGGCCAAAATGTATGAATTTTGGAAAAGAGTACACTGTTATCTACCCACCAGCAGTGTGCATGCTAGAGCATCAAAATTTTGGACTTGTATTAATCAGATGGCTAAAAATATCACAGTGTGGTTGTACGTGCTTGTTTTTTCTTAATATTTTAATTTTTCCTATATGATATTTTATTTCTCATGTGGTTGAAATCATGCTGTGAATACAGAAGGACACAGACACACATTTCCCTACTCTTTTTTTTAAATTAAATCTTTATTGTTCAGATTATTACAGCTGTTCCTCTTTATT
The DNA here is from genome assembly GCA_025583905.1 of Ia io. Taxonomy (NCBI): domain Eukaryota; kingdom Metazoa; phylum Chordata; class Mammalia; order Chiroptera; family Vespertilionidae; genus Ia; species Ia io. Next base: position 103,798,652 of record JAJQQW010000004.1, on the reverse strand, counting down.
CCCCCGATAGCTCCCCTCCACCTGGTTCCCACCCCACCCCCTAGCCATTACCGCCCCCCCCCCCCACTGTCCTCATCCACAGGTGTATGATTTTTGTCCAGTCTCTTCCCACACCCCCCACACCCCTTTTCCCCCAAGGATTGTCAGTCCGCTCCCTTTCTATGACCCTGATTCTATTAGATTCACCAGATTATTCTGTTCATCAGATTTTTTATTAACTTGATTTTTAGATTCACTTGTTTGATAGATATGTATTTGTTGTCACTTTGTTGTTCATAATTTTTATCTTTACCTTTTTCTTCTTCTTCCTCTTCTTAAAGAATACCTTTCAGCATTTCATATAATACTGGTTTGGTGGTCATGAACTCCTTTAGCTTTTTCTTATCTGTGAAGCTTTTTATCTGCCCTTCAATTCTGAATGATAGCTTTGCTGGGTAGAGTAATCTTGGTTGTAGGTTCTTGCTATTCATCACTTTGAATATTTCTTGCCACTCCCATCTGGCCTGCATAGTTTCTGTTGAGAAATCAGCTGACAGTCGTATGGGTGCTCCCTTGTAGGTAACTAACTGTTTTTCTCTTGCTGCTTTTAAGATTCTCTCTTTGTCTTTTTCCCTTGGCATTTTAATTATGATGTGTCTTGGTGTGGTCCTCTTTGGATTCCTTTTGTTTGGGGTTCTGTGTGCTTCCTGGACTTGTAAGTTTATTTCTTTCACCACGTGGGGGAAGTTTTCTGTCATTATTTCTTCAAATAGGTTTTCAGTATCTTGCTCTCTCTCTCTTCTTCTGGCACCCCCATAATTCTGATGTTGGTACGCTTGAAGTTGTCCCAGAGGCTCCTTACACTATCTTCATATTTTTGGATTCTTTTTTCTTCTTTCTTTTCCGGTTGGGTGTTTTTTGCTTCTTTGTATTTCAAATCTTTGACTTGATTCTTGCGATCCTCTAGTCTGCTGTTGGATCTCTGTATATTATTCTTTTTTTATTTTTATTGATTTTTTACAGAGAGGAAGAGAGAGGGATAGAGAGTTAGAAACATCGATGAGAGAGAAACATCAATCAGCTGCCTCTTACACACCCCCTACTGGGATGTGCCCACAACCAAGGTACATGCCCTTGACCGGAATCGAACCTGGGACCCTTGAGTCCGCAGGCCGACGCTCTATCCACTGAGCCAAACCGGTTTCGGCAGGATCTCTGTATATTATTCTTTATTTCAGTCAGTATATGCTTAATTTCTAGTTGGTCCTTTTTCATATCCTCGAGGGTCTCGCTAAATGTATCGGCCTTTTCTAGAAAATTCTTGAAAAACCTTATAACTGTGGTTTTGAACTCTATACCCAGTCATTTGCTTTCCTCTATTTCTTTCATTTGTGACCTGTTTCTTTGTCTCCACATTTTGGCTACTTCCCTGAGTTGATAGAGTGGCCTTGTGTGCTAGGTGTCCTATAGGGCCCAGTGGCTCAGCCTCCCCAGTTACCTGAGGTGGACACTCTTGGTGCACCCCTTTGTGGGCTGTGTGCACAGTCTTGTTGTAGTTAAGCCTTGATTGTTGTTGGTATCACTGGGAGGGATTGACCTCCAGGCCAATTGGCTATGAGGACCTGCTGTGTCTACAATGGGAGAACTTCTGTGCTGGAGACACCCTTATGGGGTTAGGACTTGCTTCAGTGGGGCTTTGGCGCTCACTGAGTCTGCCCCCTGAGTGTGTCCCTGATGGATCTGAGGAGTTGTAATCTGGATGGTCCCACTCTGACCACTGGGTACACTGGCTCTTGCATCTCCAAGGAGGTGCTAATTTAGCCTCTGCCTGAGGCCACCCAGCAGGAGCTATGGAGGGATCTGCAGATTCCTCTTGTTTGGGGTTTGGAGGTGCCCAGATGAGGCCCAGCTGTGAAGCAATGCAAGCTGCTGCGGGGCCTTGAGCCTTCTTTTGGATGTTCTGGGTCTCTCTGACTCAGCTGCAATTTGTTAGGTAAGTTTAGATTTCAGAGGACCAGGCCTCTGCGCACAGCTTGGATGGGGCGGAGTCTCAGGGTGGAGCAAACAGCAATGGCTTCCCGTCAGCCCTGCCCTAAGAGGCCCCCAGGTCTCAGTGTCCCTCGGTAATCACTGCAAGCACCTCTGAGAGAAAGCCGCCCTCGAGTTTCACCCACTGCCAGACAGTCCAGTTCCTCCCCGTATGAGTCTGGGTCCCCAGAGTCTCGCCCAGAACTGAAGTTCAGAGCAGTCGGTAGCTTGTGTCTCCCTCTGGATTGAAAAAGCCAGCCGCATACTCAGTTGCCAGCCCTCTCCGCGCGCACCTCTGTACCTCTGCACTCTGAGTCTCAGTGTGCTTTTCTCTTCCCTTCTAGTTATAGAATTTCCACTTAGCCAGCCTTCCTGTGTTTCTGGATGATGTCTGTTTCGTCTTTTAGTTGTAGTTTTGAAGTGGTTGTGCGAGGCAGCAAGTTCAGGTGTTTACCTATGCTGTCATCTTGGTTTCTCCCCATTTCCCTACTCTTAATGAGCCCACAGCCTGATCAGGAGATTGATACCCAAACAAACCCTTTCCTCCCAATATGATTGAGCAACACTCAAAGCAGGAACCAAAGAATGAGTCATCTGCCTGGCAGGTTGAGGGTCACCTGGTGAGGGAGGAGGTAGGAGCTTTTTAGAGGAAGGAGTGGGCAGGGGGCTCAGGATAGCCTGAGGACAGACTAGTCTGAAGGTGGGACTAGAGAGAGATACACGAGGGCCAGGCTGGGAGAGCCTGAATCCTAGGGTAAAATGCTAGCTCAGCCTTTCTTCCTAGGGCAGCTGGCACTAAAGAACCATTTAATGCAGAGAGAACATGGTCTGTGTTTTAGGAAGGGATACCTGGCAGCTCTCGGAAGTCAGACTGCAGTGACTAGCAGGGAAGCAGGCTCTCAAGTCAGGATTGGGTGCTAACCCTGTGGATCCCCTGGAGCGGGCGCTCAGCAGCCCAGGCAGGGGGGCAGAAGAGCAGGGCTGCAGGGCCCTCAGTACTCCCTGCTTCCTCACACCCCAGCTATGTCTGTAGAAGGAGGTGTCCTCATGTGGAGCAAACCTGCTATGAGATGGGAATGACATCCTTTCCACAGACTCGCCGCACTGCCACTGTCCATGCAGGAGCCTCTGGGGCCCACAGCACACGGTCACCCTAGGCCGGGAGAGCAGATGAGAGCCTTTTGTGCAAAATTACTTTAACTTATTCTTTGTAGATTGGGTACTTTAAGGACATAATATTCACTCTTTCACTTAACATAATTGAGCACCTACTCTGTGCTAGGCACTGTTCTAGGTGCTGGGAACAAAATGGCAGAAAGGCTTGTTCCCCAAAGCTCGTGGGGACGTTGCACGAAGTGCAGGAAGTGCAGTGGAGAAAGAAGTGAGGAAACAAACCACTCTGAGTTATACCCTCAGTGACACCAGTCTGTTTCCCCGGGTCATCTGGCATGTTTCTGCTTAGAATTGTCTCATGCTTTTAAAAACATGATGGCTGTGATCAAACTGTTCGGTCCGTTCTATACCCAGCTCTGCCTTGGGGACCCACACAGGCCCTATCACGATGCACTAGGCACTCCTGCAGTCCTGGCCGGGATTGTACACTGTGTGGCTGCACCAAGCACCCGCGCAGCCCCATGCGGGGCATCTGTGGTAGGAAATGACTGTGACCTCTCTGTGACCTCTCGCATGAGCTCACTTCCCTCCTTCCTGATGGCCCTTTGGTTGTATTCCAGATGGGAAGTTCCTGTGTCAGGGACAGTGAGCATTTCCAAAGACTTTAACGGATTGTTTTACAAAAGAAGCAGATCAATTTATGCTCCCTTCACCCCCGCAGTATCAGAGAGGAGGACAGAATTCTCCTCAGAGCACTTCTGCACCGACAGCACGGGGAGTGTTGCCGCTGAGCACAGGAGCGGGGTTGTGTGGCCTCGCAGGGCGGTCATCTTCTGCATGTGCCTCTTGGAGGAAGGCACTGACTCTTCCTTTTGCTCCCACAGGCTGTGAATCCCCCCTCTGTTGCCTTGGTGACCCTCGGCTCCTCACAGGAGATGCTGTTCGAAGGAGGTCCCAGGCCCTGGGTCCTGGAGCCGTCCAAGTTCTTCCGAAATGTCACCTCCGAGGACACTCACAGCATCAGTCTGGCTCTCCTTGGGCCCCCTGCCTCCCGTAATTACCAGCAACATTGGATCCTCGTGACTTGTCAGGCCCTGGGCGAACAGGTGAGAGGACAGCCGCCCCCAGAGGGGAGGACCCTGCTGTATTCACAGCATCATTTTATTTAATCAAGATGGTTGTGATCAAACTGTTCAGCCAGTTCTTTACCCAGCTCTGCTGCTATACCCATCCACATACAGAGTAGAATGCTCTGTTGGTATACCTGAGAGATAGCTGCTGCTGCTATACCCATCTCACAGACAGATGAGGATCAGTGAGGGACAATGACATAGTGAATGCAAGCAGATCTAGCAGGGTATGCGGTTGGGACCCCCTTCCTATACATGTTGCTTTTGATAGAGCTAGTTAATCCTGGCTCCCTTTCAACAACCTGGTGACCTCTTCTCTTTCTGGGCTTCAACACTCCCCACTACCAAATCAGGGCTAGCTAAGATCAGGGGCATAGTCAGATGCCTCCAGGGGCAGGCAGGTCTTGTAAAGAGTGAAGTTGCAGGGCCACATTTGGCAATGTTTTTGGTATTTCAGGATAATCTTGGAATCCCAGTACTTTTTTCTGTGAAATCTCTTAATTTTTATTTATTATTATTATTATTATTATTATTATTATATATTTTAGTATGTTTTTATTGATTTCAGAGAGAGGAAGGGAAAGGGAGAGATAGAAACATCGATGATGAGAGAGAATCATTGATCAGCTGCCTCCTGCACACCTCCCACTGGGGATTGAGCCCATAAGCCAGTCATGCACCCTGATCTGGAATCGAACCATGACCTCCTGGTTCATGGATCGAAGCTCAACCACTGAGCCGCACTGGCCAGGCAATTTTCATTTTCTTTTTAATGTTGAAAACCAAGAAATTAGGAGACTGGGTAGACTGAACAAAATGTGTCTGTCACTGGAACCCCTGAGGGTTGGGATCACGTGGATCGAGGGCAGCTTGCCCACTCTATTGGTCTGTGTATTACTTCCTTGGGGTGTCAGGCTGTAGGCAGAAACTCTGCAGGTCAGCATGGAAACTGCTCTTTGTCCTGCCCAAAGGTCAGGAAGGGTGAGAGGCTCTGGACCAGACCATGCCTTCTTACAGTGTGTATGTGTCGTTAGGGGGTCAGGGCCACTCTCTTTTCTGGTCCCCCGCAGGTCTCAGTCCATTAGCACACATTCTTTCACACCTACATCTCGTGATGAATGTTTTCAAGTCAGTATGGACTCTTCATTTAACAACCCAGACTTGGGAATTTGTTCATGCAACCTGGGGTTTTCATAGGATGCTGGGAAGCCCGTGGTGCCACCGATCCACCTCTTTCCTGGGCAATGGTTCTGGCTGATGTCTGTAGAGGGCACTAGGGGCTCCGATCTCCCATGCCTGTCACTGGACTTTCGTACCCACCCCTCTCCGCCCCCCGTGATGTAGATGTCATTATCGTTCTCATTCTGCAGAAAAGCACACTGAGTCCCATGGAGCTGGGTGGCAAGGTGAGGTGCACAATGGAGCCGAGCCTCAAATTTGGGAATGTCTGACTGCTTCTTGTGCTCTGCCAGGTCATTGCCCTCTCAGTGGGGAACAAGCCCAGCATCACCAACCCCTTCCCTGCGCTGGAGCCTGCTGTGGTGAAGTTTGTGCGCCCCACCCTCCAGGGTCACCCTGACGCCTGTCTACGCCAGCCCCCAGCTGGGCTTGTCCTGTCCGCTGCTGCAGCAGAACAAGCAGGTGGTGAGTGGGCACTGCTGGGGGATTGCAGCGGTTCAGTGCACAGCACCTGTCTCTACACTCAGCTGGCCCTGCATGGTGGGCACTTTTGCCTGAATGTTACCTTTGGGGGATCCCAAGACCTAGAGAGGTGATGAGACTCAGCAGGCCCAGCTGCTAGTGGCAGCACCAGTGAAGGTGGAGCCTCTGGCACCTGGAGCAGCTGCTTCTCTCTGCACAGCGCTTGGCAGTTTGTAAAGAGCTTTTCTTCCTGTGACTCAAGGATGATAAGGCGGGGCTTGTTGTCAGCGGGCAGTGTGTGTGGTCAGAGCGAGGGCTGCCGAGGACAGGGCCCCGCTGCAGTGTTCTCCAGGGACTGTGCTGCAAACGTGGGCAGAGGGAAGAGCAGGAGGGAGGTGAGGTGAAACCCAAAGTTCTCGTCCCCTTGGGGTTGCAGCCAACCAACCCTCTACCTCTGAGGCACTCAGGGGCCAGATGACAGAACAGAGAGCTTGGAAGTCCTGTTGTGCAGGTTCAGGTGTGTGAACCTGCATCTGGCCCCAGCCCTCCTCAGAGGCGGGCACTAGGCTTCTTTTCACTCATTCCTTAACATTTGTTTGCTGAGCACCTCCTCTGTGCCAGGCACAGTTCCAGGTCTTGGATACAAGGCAATCAGGATGGGTGAGGCACCTTCCCCACAGAGGTGAAAGGATGGGTGAGAGGATGGGAAGTCCTGTGGAGAAAGTGAAGTAGAGTGCGAGACAGCTACTGGTGGAGGCCCCTTCAGATGGAGCCAGGAAAGGCCCGGGAGCAGAAGGCACATCCCACTCAGACCCTTGGCTGAAAAGAGCTGAGATAAGGGTACTCTGGACAGATAGAACAGCAGTACAAAGGCCTTGAGGCCAGACCAGGGTCTCGGTGTCCCTGTGCTCACATGATAATCAGACAAGTCATCTGTGCTAGGAACTTTCACCTCTGTGCCTCATTGTCTGTCACCAGGATTGTCTGTGACACCAGGGTCCTTGCATCCCCTTCACAGGTTTGTCCACAAAGCTCAGAGATGGGCAAAGTCCCAAAGGCAGAGCATAGATCTACCCAGCTCCAACCTCAGTGCCTCCCCAGTGTTCTCTGGAGCTGCTTCTCTTCTCCCAGCCCAGTCCTGGTCTAACTGCCCTCTGCTTCGGGCATCGGGGAACCCTCTCCGCTCTCCGCAGTTCTCCAGAGAGTACTTAGTGTCTGTCATCTTTGAGTCTATGGGAACCTTTCTGAAACAGTTTGTATCAGCAGCCTCTTCCACCCTGGCAGCCTTCGAAATTTGGGAGTTAGCTCCTTGCTGGGTAGAGGACAGAGCTGCTTTGTATTTGGTCGAAGTTCCAGGGAAGGCACCAGACTAGTGTCTGGGATTTGGGAACAATTCCACCATTTAGCACATGACTCTACACATTTAGTTCAACTTTTGCTCCCACTGCTCTGGCATCAGTGGGCGGGCTTCTGCCTTCTCTTGGGCTTCACCAGTCACTCGGCTCCGAGACACCTGGCGTGTGAGCTCCTCCAGCCCTGATGCTGATCCCTTAATGTTGGTGTCCTGAGGCATCGTTAAAAGTGAGGACTCTGTGTGCTCCGCCTCAGAGTTAGGGGGGACTGGGCGAGCACTGTCCCACTTTTGTGCCCTCTTGACAAGTGAGGAGAGCAGGCTCAGAGCCCTGAGAAGCCAGTGTCACCCCTAGCTCAGGCCTGGGTGTTTGTGGCATGGAACTGAGGACCATCTTTCCCAAACTGAAACATTTTTATTTCCCAGACTTTGGGGACTATTGAGAATGAATGTCCTGAAAGTTTTAATTTTAAATCACTTATGCATTTAGCAAATTATGCCTTGACGAAAAACTAAAATTGCAGTAAGTCCAGACTCTTTGGGAAAACCTGGCCTACTGGGTCCACTCTGTGAGGCTTGGAGCTGGACAGCACTCGCGTCCACAGGCCGAGAGTTAGGGCCCAGCCCTGCCCCGCATGTGGCTGGCCTTCTCTGAGTGATTGGGGGTGACTGGCCTCCCAGAGTCATTGCTGGAGAAAGGGGTTCAGACTGGTATCTGTTAGGCTTTTGACTTGTTCTCCACTTCAACCCTGCCAGTGGCATCCCACTCACTGAGGAAAGGCCACGTCTCTCTCTGCTGCCCACTCCATCCCTGCTGGAAGCCCTGTCACCTGTGAGCAATGATTCTGTGTGGCTCTCGAACTTGCCGTGCCCTCTGGTTTGATTTCTCTCCCCTCCCAGCCCCATGCTTTCCTCTTTTGCCTCCTTTAGTTCTTCATTCATACATTACCTCCTCAGTGGGGCCTTCCTCTCGGCCTTCAGACCTTACCTGAAGTTTCACCCTCCACATTCCGTATCCAGGTCCCTTCCCTCAGCCAGCATGACCACCACTGAGCACGCGGTACAATATATGGTTTCTTCTCTCCTCCGTAAGCCTCTAGGTGAGCCTGCCTCAAGGCAGGAGCTCAGTAAATGTGGAAGGCGCATGAACATGGCAAAGAACTCACTGCTTGTGTCCCAGTGGCCTTCTGACCATGACTCCAGCTGTGTAGACACCTCAAGAATCCCAGTGGAGACACTGCTGAGGAAAGTGGCACAGTGGATAGTGCCAAGCTCAGGAGCAGGACCTCACAGGACAGCCTGCTTGCTCAGCTCCAGCCCATTCAACCCCAGGCTGGCCAAACCTCATTTTCAAAACAAAAACCAATCAGATTATGTGCAGCTTCCCTGTCCTTAAATGCTGGCTCCTCGTCCAGGGAGCAGGCCGTCCATAGTGTGTGACCTCTGGGTCAGCCCAGGGTTGTCTCTCTTGACTGAAGGATGCTGGCCGGGCAGCGGGGCATGGCTCTGCGTTAGCTTGCATGTGCTACAGACCTCTCTCAGCAGGAAGCAGTGGACCTTGAACATGGAATTGCCATGTGGTCATCACTGTTGGGGTTCTAGTGCTGAGAGCTGATTAGGCAGGGACCCTGTAATTTATGGTGTCACTAGGGGACCTTGAGAAAGCTGTATCCCTGCCATACATTCTGGGTGCAGTATCAATTTAATTTTATACTTCTACAAAGCCAAAGGCTACCCAAGACACATTTGCCGGGTAAATTATTGGCAAGGCCAGACACTAGAACAGAGCTGACTGGTTGGAATGACAATGGAGACACACTCTGGCCTGACGCTGGCACTTGGTGCAGGTCATCAAGTTCTGATCACTGCAGCTGCATGCCAGGAGACTGAGTAGCCATCTGAGCCTGCCTCTCGAGCCAGAGAGAAGCTGCACACTGTCAGAGGAGGCCCACGGGCTTTCAGATCAGACCAGCAGTTCCACCCCTAACCTTGTGTGACCTTGCACAAGTTACTGATGTCTCTGAGCCTCAGCTTCCCCATCTGTAAGTTAGGGATTATATCATGCCTGAAATGGCCATGGGAAGGATCCAGTAAACTTGCAAGCATGCTTGACATACAGTATTAATGTCTTTCCCTGGGAGAGCAGCAGAAAGGGAGGAATAGTAGTGTTTCACCCAGGTTTGCATCTGGAGGAAGAAATGGGGCACCCAGCACATGCCCCTTGTCCCTGCCCATAGTCATGGCTCCCAATTTGTGTCCAGCATCTTATAAAAACCCTTGCATCCTCAGGTGATTGTGCTGACTTACATTTACAATTTGCAACATGCTTTGATTCAGTGTTCTCTGGGGGGAAAAGAGCTAGGAATTGGGGAGCAGCCATGTGTGGTGGGGAGTTTGGGGGCTGCAACAGTCAGGGCAGATGAGGCAAGACTGCAACGACAAGCAGCCCCAAGTCCCACTGGCTTCACATAGCACAGGCATACTCTTGCTTACACTACCTGTGCATCTGGGCGGGCTGGGGACCCTACTGTGTGTCATTATGATCTTCCTTCCAAGACTTAGATGTGAGCATCACCAAGTTGAATATGGCCAGGTGGCACTGTGGAGACAAGGAGACCATGGCAGATCATGTTCTGGCTATTAAAGCTCTGTCTCCTGGAATTGACTCAAGTCACTTGTCACTGGCCAAAGTAAATGACATGGCCACTCCTAACCACAAGGGTCAGAGAAATCTAGTCCATTCTGGACTTGTGCCTGATAGAGGACTGTCCCTTCTCCCTGCTTACCTGTTAATCACAGTGAGCCAGGCTCTTTAGAATGATCTCACAGGGCCCTTTCAGAAGAGCCCTGGGAGGTGGGTTTTCTTCTGATTCCCACTTCACAGTTGTTGAAACCAAGGCTCCGGGAAGTCAGCAGCTTGCCTGGGTGGAAGGAGGCAAAAATGGGACACAAGTCCAAGTTGTGGGGCCCAGGGGTCTAGTTGCTTAGGGTGCCTGCTTTGCTGCTAACCCCATCTGCCCCCATGCCATTTGGGCAGGAAGGGAAAGGGATGAGCAAGCATGTGGGGTGCGGGGGTTGAGGCTAATTCAGAGTGGGTTCTAAGGTGCAGGTTTGCTCAGGGAGGAGAGGTGAGAGTAGATGGTAGAATTCAGGGTTTGGAACTGAATCCTGTAAGTGTGCCACTCAGCCACTGAGTTGCTTTGCTCCTTCTATTCCTGGGGACTCTGCTTCCACACCCTTGATATGTAGGTGACAGCTCCCACATCTCTGAGATACTTTAGGAGCAAGGAGCTTTGTAAGAGTTTTTTGGAGCTGGAATTGGCATTTCTGTTAAACTACTAAGGGAAACATCCTGGAGAGCAGAGGTGTATGGGGGCAGGGAGGGAGCAGCAAGGATTTGGAAAGGTGAGAGCGGAGGGGAGGGACAGCAGCCTGGCTGGGATGGGAGGTCTGTGGCAGAGTCTCCCAACCTTGGCACTGTTGATGGTTTGGACCAGATTTTTTCTCACGGGGCTGACCAGTGCACTGTAGGGTATACAGCAGTACCCTTGACCTCTACCCACTAGATACCGTTTGCACCCCCTGCAGTTTATAATAAAAATACTTTTAGACATCGTCAAAGCCCCTTTGCCCTCGTTGAGGACCATAAGCTAGAGTAAGAGGCCGAGGCTGTGGGCACCTTGATCACTGGGGAGTAGTGAGGACTGGTTAGTGACTTGCCCCGAGTTGCTCACCAGGATCCTCATGAGCCCATAAGGCAGCCAGCTGGGTTCCTGGACCACTAGGAGTGGCTGTGCCAATATGGGTCCTCAGTGTTCACCGAACACTGTGCCCATTGTGATCTGGGCGTGGTCACAGCACCTGACCTTGGTTTCTTGCAGGTTCCAGTCTCCAGCCACCGCAATCCCCTCCTGGACTTGGCTGCGTATGACCAGCAGGGCCGTCAATTCAGCAACTTCAGCTCTCTGAGCATCCAGTGGGAGTCCACGAGGCCATTGCTGGCCAGCATAGAGCTTGACCTGCCCATGCAGCTGGTGTCCCGGGATGACGGGAGTGGCCAGAAGTTGCATGGTGAGCAGGGGTGGTGAGCCTGCAGGCCCAGGACAGGAAGACAGAGAGCAGTGAAACCCTACAGACAAGAGGTGACTGAGGAGTGCTAGCGGCTGTTGGGACCCGTTATCTGGGATGCCCTTTTATCTAGGATAGAAACTTAGGGAGCATTGTGAGTTTACCGCTCTCCTTTAAACCTGTGACCTTGTTTGAGAGATGGAGAGCAGGTTCAGAGCCTGTTGCAGGTGACCCCCAAGTCCTAAGCTATACAGCAGGTCAGCCTGGCCCCAGCAGCCAGGAGTTGAACATCTTCTCCAGCTCATCTAAACTGCTTGGTCAACTATTATGATACATAAAGTTTCAACAAACTCAGGCATCTACTGTTAAGGGCTGGAAGATTTAAAACTGCAAATCAGAAGGAGGGAGGGGCTGTTGCACAGGCAGCAATGGGGCAAAAAAAAGACATTGGTTTTTCTCTTCTTGGACTCAGGTTTGCAGGCCATTTCAGTTCACAAAGCGTCGGGAACCACAGCCATCTCTGCTACCGTGACAGGCTATCAGCAGTCCCACCTCCGCGCAGCCGGAGTGAAGCAGCTGGTATCTCCCAGGGCACATTGGGGGCGGGGTCTTCTGCTCCTCCTGCATTCTCTTCAGTTTTAGTGTCCTGAGCCCCCTCACTGGGACACACCCCTCAGTTCACTGCCCTTCTCCTTGAATCAGGTGAGGTACACTCACCTGAATTGGTGAGCCTCCTTGCTGGCCTCCTGCCTCCAGTCCCCCCATCTTGCATGACCTGCACTCAGGGGACTAGAGGGATCCAGTGCCCCCTTTCGGCTCCAGGACATGGCTTTGGGAGCCTGCAGACCTAAGGGCGGGAGCCATCCTCATCCTCAGCCAGGGCTTGCCCATCCAGGCTTTTCTTCCTGATTGACCTGACTTATAGCCCTCCTCCCCCTGCCCCCTGCTGCTATATGCCTTTGAACCCACAGTTCTGTTGCCTGGAATTCCATTCCCTCCTTCCTTTTACTCTTCTCTCCCAGGAGTCTCCTGTTCTTTTAGTCCCACCTAAAATATCAGCCCCTCTGTGGAGAGTTCTCCCCACAGAGCAGCCGCTGTTGCCCCAGGTCCCAGAGCCCCTCGTGCTTCCTGCTCTCCTGGTGCAGCCTTCACACATGCACTGACACCCTGTCTGCACACACATGTGGCCATCCACTGGACCACACCTCTCTACGCAGCCTCTCAGGGAGGCCCAGGCAGAGGTGCTGCAGTGGGTGGCAGATAGGCACCTATAAGGTGAGTGGGAAGGGTTCCCCCAGAATGGCACTGCCTGGATGACACCCACTCCATTGTGGAAGAGGGTGGCAATCAGATTAAATTGTGAATGGAGCAGAGGCAGCAGGTAATGACTGTGGAGGGAAGGTATGTCTGACTCTGAGGGACTCTGAATGCTAGGACGAGGAACTGGAATTGTCTCCTGGGTATTGGGGAGCAGGGACACTTTTGAAGAGGGTGTGACACCAATGGGAACAGCACTAAGAGGCTAGCCTGGAGGAAGGTGGCCCTGAGGAGCACACTGGTACCTGACCCTGATAGCTTAGGTTCTCAGTCATCCCACTAGCACCAGGGATCCCTGAACTGATGGCCTCGTGGGCCTCCTTTTGGACTGTAAACATCCAAGCAGATCCCCCCTTCAAGGCCTCTGCACTTACACTCTGCCCTGTGGGCTTTTTGCAATTTATTTACATCATTCATACCTTCACTTTCTGTGTCTCTGCTCACCTGAGAGGCACACCTGAGAGTCTCTCCCTCTTAGACCTGTCATGGTCCCTTCAGCCCCCAACACACTCACATCTTTCTGTAATTCTTTTTCTCTAATTCTGGCATTAGAATACATCTTCCTGAGGGTAGCTGCTGCCCCTCTAGTGCCTAACACAGTGCCTAGTGCAGTGCCTGGCACAGAGTAGGTGCTCAAATGTGTGAGTATATGTGGGTCAAAGCCAGGTCAGGTCCAGCAGTCTCCCTGGAATGACGTGGCAGGAAAGAAAGATACTTAAATATGTACATGGCCCAAGGGATGAAGGCCAAGCTTGTCCTCTTGTGAGCACCCTGAGGTTGCCTGTACAGTACTCCCATGTTTAGGCTGGTCAGGGCCTTTGCTCTTTGCCCAGTACCCATCTCACACATGGCACTACAGCTGGCTGGTTGCTGTGTGCCCCCTGCTTTCCCATATGTTTGTGAATTGCCCACCGTGTAGAACCTGGAAGGTAGGATGGGGCACTTGCCTTGGCAGGATTATGAGATGTCCTCAAAGGGACATGGCCTCTGAGCTGGGCTCACACAATGGATTCATCAGGACTTGTGTCCTAGGCATAACGAATGATGCTGGGACCTGGGGCCTCTGGTCCTGCTCTTCCCCAGGGGCAAGGGTGGGTGGAAGGCCTGTGGGCTCATGGGGTTGGCCTGTTGCTTCCTGGATCTGATGGTGTTGGTCTTGCCCTTTTAGCAGGACCCTCCTGTGCCTGTGTCAGCCTCCATAGAACTCATCTTGGTAGAGGATGTGAGGGTGAGTCCGGAAGAGGTGACCATCTACAACCACCCTGGAGTACAGGTACAGCCCCTCTACTGCCGCCTGGCCACCTACATGTGGCCCATTGGCATGGCAGTCTTGGCCTCCTAGCCTGACCCTCCTTGCAGGCAGAGCTGCATATCAGAGAAGGTTCCGGCTACTTCTTCCTCAACACCAGCACTGACGTCGTCAAGGTGGCCTACCAGGAGGCCAGGAGCAGTGCCATGGTGAGTGGGGGCCTGTCTCTATCATTGGGTGGCCATAGGCTTCCTGATTGGATTATTTCAAATGTTGGCACTGTCAGCTGTAGTTTGCAAGGTCTTTAGATTCTCTGATTCATTGTTGTGCAACTTCAGTCATTTGTCTGCTACCTTTGTGATTTTTATTTTATCTCCACAAATTATCCACACTCTTAGTTAGCCAATGGCTTCCTTTTAGTAAATCTTTATTAGGATTAAAATATCATAAGATTACATAAGCACCACTACAACAACCATAAAGTTGCTTTAAAAGATGTTTTAGCTTTTTATGTTTTTCCACATTCCTTTCTCAATCCTTTCCCTATTCCTACAAATTTCACATCTTTGTCCATAGCATAGAAGAATTTAGCATTCCACTTTTTCAATTATTTTATCCTAAGTATTTTCCCATGTTGATGTGTAGGCTGGCTGGTTATTTCTGTACAGCCTTTTGTACTCAGCCATTTTCTCCATGTAGAGCATTTTGGTAGTTTAAATCATTTTTAAAAAATAGCCCTGCGGTTATAGCAAAGAGTGAAAGGAGTAAAAACACACACCAATATTTTCAATACCTGCATATCTGTATATTGAGTTATTATGCAACCATGAAAAACAAACTTTCTTTAAAAGGAAATTCTTACTTACATAAATGCAGGCAGCCAAAAACAAAAATACAGCAATGACACCAAAGCAGTGTCATTAATTGCAGCTCTTTTCTTGCCATTGGACTGTTCTGAACCTAAGACCAGCTTTCCCTTTGTTAAGGGCTGACTGCTGAGTGTGTAAGGAGTGTCCTAATTGTCTCAGCACCAACTGAAACTTCTTCCTGGACTCGAAAGGGGCCAGGTTGATTCAGTGTTTGGCGTGTGATGGGAAGAGTACAGATAGTACAGTGCGGGAGGACAGGCTGGGACCTTATCCTGGCCGTTAGTAGCCTGCTGTCCTGATGCCCACATTGGCCTTTAGTGTTACCCTGTTCCCAGAGGTGAGCCCTAACAGACTGGCAACAGTATGGAACAAGCTTTCTAATTCCAGGGAAGGCTAAAATCAGAACTAACCTTCACAGAGACCTATTCCCTAGATCTCCTTTCAGAAATACAGCCAGGGTACTTGCCCATGGTTGTACAGTAAGTTTGTGGCCTAGTCAGAAATCAAAATATGTCACCTCAGTCTCTGCAGGACATGTCCAGCCATGACTTTCTGCAGGTCTGTTTATCTGTTTGCATCCACTGACTGTCTTAACACCTGAGTCACAAAATTAGTTGCCTCTGAGGTGGGACAGGTACAAAGTAAAGTGAGGAAAACAAGCAGGGTGCGAGGAACATGCTTGGGGAGTGCAATGCTGAAATGTCACCTGAAAAAGTAAAAAACAAAAAGAAATATTACCTGATGCTTAGCTTCAGTGCTGGGATGTAATAGGCAGTGGTGGGGACTGTAACAGATGGAGAGCACAGGCTATATATAAGGTACAGCCACTATGCGTCTATAGCTCACTTTTTTTGGTATTTTTAATAATAGCTTTATTGAGGTATAATCCACATACCATACAATTCACCCATTTAAAGTGTACAGTTTAGCAAAACAGCATGGTACTGGCATAAAAACAGACATATAGATCAAAGAAACAGAATAGAGAGTCCAGAAATAAATCCACACCTTTATAGTCAATTAATATTTGACAAAGGAGGCAAAAATATAAAATGGGTTAAAGATAGTCTACTCAATAAATAGTGTTGGGAAAATTGGAGATATACATGCAAAAGAAAAATGGAACTAGACCATCTTCTTACATTATATCTACACTAATAAAAGAGAAACACGCAAATTGACCGTGCCTTTGCGACACCCACCAGCCAATCAGGAGCAAGTATGCAAATTAACCCAACACATATGGTGGGTTAATTTGCATACACAGGCGGCAGGGGTGTGGCGCTTGCATTGTCACCATGGCGATGATGCAGGCGTTCCGCACAGCCCCAGCCACTCCGAGCCTCTGGGCAATGTGGGAAGGCGGAAAGGCGGCTCCGGCCGGAGCGAAGGCGGTGCCGACAGCCAGGGGAAGGAAGGCCCATTCTTGCACGAATCTTCATGCATCAGACCTCTAGTACAAGAACAAACTCAAAATGGATTAAAGACTTAAATGTTAGACTTGAAACCATAAAAATCCTAAAAGAAAACATAGGCAGTAAAATCTCGGACATTTCCTATAGCAATATTTTTTCTGATATATCTCCTCAGGCAAGGGAAACAAAATAAAACATAAACAAATGGAACTACATCAAACTACAGAGTTTTTACACAGTAAAGGAAACCCTCAACAAAATGAAAAGACAAACCATGGAATGGGAAAACATACTTGCCAATGATACATCTGAGAAGGGGTTAATATTCAAAATGTATGAAGTACTTATAAAACTCAACACCAAAAAACAATCCAATTAAAAATGGGCAAAATATATGAATAAACACTTCTCCAAAGAGGACATATAGATGACCAATAGACATATAAAAAATTATCGTTGTTACTTTGTTATTTACAAAGAAATGCAAATTAAAACTACAATACGATATCACCTCACACCTGTCAGAATGGCTACCATCAATATCAACAAACAGCAAGTGTTGGCAAGGATGTGGAGAAAAGGGAACATTTGCACTGTTTGTGGGAATGCAGATTGGTGCAGCCACTGTGGAAAGCAGTGTGGAGTTACCCCCAAAAATTAAAAATGGAACTGCCTTATGACCCAGTGATTTCTCCTCTAGGAATTTATCTGAAGAAACCCCAAATCACTAATTAGAAAGAATATATGTACCCCTGTTTTCATTGCAGTGTTATTTACATTAGCCTAGATTTGGAAGCAGTCCAAGTGTCCTTTAGTAGATGAGTGGATAAAAAAGCTGTGGTACATTTATACCATGAAATACTACCCTGCCATAAAAAGGAAGAAAGTTTTACCCTTTGTGACAGCATGGATGGACCTAGAGAACATTATGCAAAGTGAAATAAGCCAGAGAAAGACAAGTACCATGTGATTTCACTCATATGTGGAATTTAATGAACAAATTGAACTATTAAGCAAAATAGAGACAGATTCATCCTATCTAATAAAAGAGAAACATGCAAATTGACCGTATCTCCGCAACACCCACAAGCCACACCCACCAGCCAATCAGGAGTGAGTATGCAAATTAACCCAACCAAGATGGCAGTTAATTTGCATATCCAGGCACAGAGCGAAGACTGAAGACAGCATAGAAGGAAGCCAAGTGCTGCAGTAGGGAGTGAAGCTGCGGAGAAGCAAATGGGGCAGTGGAGAAGAGAGGGAAGGAGGCGGGGTGGTGGAGACGGCCGCAGGAATCCCTATTCTTGCAGGAATAGGCCCGAGGAAGCCCTATTCTTGCAGGAATCTTCCTGCAATGGGCCTCTAGTAGATACATAGTAGACAGACAGCTCTGGAGGGTTGGGGAAGAGGGTTGGGAGGGGTGGAGGAATTGAGCAAGAAAGAAAAAAAGAGAGAGAACATGGACAATAGTGTGGTAATCATGGGGATGGAGGGGTATAGGTGGAAGTGGTAGAGGGCACAGAGGAGATAAAAGGTGATGGAAAAAATAAAATAAAAATTTAAAAATAATGAAGTGTACAATTTAGTGGTTTTAATATATTCATACAGATGTGCATCCACAGTCAGTTTTAGGATATTTTCATCACTTCAAAAAGAAACTCCATACATTTTAACTATCACCTCTATTTGTGTACACACACACACACACACACACACACACACACGAAAGGATATTGGATACTGTTAAATGCATTTCTGTATCTCTTAAGACAATTATGGAAGAAGAGAAACCAAGATGGTGACATAGGTAAACACCTAAACTGCTGCCTCGCACAACAATTTCAAAACTACAACTAAAAGACAAAACGGACATCATCCAGAACCACAGGAAGGCTGGCTGAGTGGAAATTCTACAACTAGAAGGAAAGAAAAAAGCGCACGGAGACTCAGAGGAGCTGCAAAAGGCTGAGGTACGGAGACATGCATGTGGAGAGGACGGGCGGCTGAGTGCCTGGCTGGCTTTCTCTAGCGGGAGGGAGATGGAAGCTCCTGACTGCACTGAACCCCAGTTCCAAATGCACTGAACCCCAGTTCCGGGCAAGACCCTGGGGACCCAGACTCATATGGGGGGAATATGGACTGTCAGGAAAAGAAAAAAGCACATGGAAACTCAGGGGAGCCACAAAAGGCAGAGGTCTGGAGGTGCGCGCACAAGTGCGCGCAGAGAGGACTGACTGCTGAGTGTGCCACTGGCTTTCTCTAGCGGGACAGAGACGGAAGCTCCCGACGGCGCTGAACTCCAGTTATGGGCAAGAATCTGGGAATCCAGATTCATTGGGGGAGAAACTGGACTGTCTAGCAGCGGGCAAAACTCAAGGGCGGCTTTCTCTCAGAGGTGCTTGCAGCGATTACCGAGGGACACTGAGACCCAGGGGCCTCATAGGGCAGGGCTGATGGGAAGCCAAGGCTGTCTGCTCAGCCCTGAGACTCTGCCCTCCAAGCTGAGCACAGAGGCTTTTGCAATTTTCAAGTCTTGTCTCATAAGGCTGTGTCCAGCACAGAAGTTCTCCTGGCATAGACACAGGTGATCCTCACAGCCAATTGGCCTGGAGGTCAATTCCTCCCAGTGATACCAACAACAATCAAGACTTAACTACAACAAGACTGTGCATGCAGCCCACAAAGGGGTGCACCAAGAGTGTCCACCTCAGGTAACTGGGGAGGCTGAGCCACTGGGCCCTATAGGACACCTAGCACACAAAGCTACCCTACCAACTCAGGGAAGCAGCGAAAATGCTGAGACAAAGAAACATCACAAACGAAAGAAATGGAGGAAAGCAAATGACTGGATATAGAGTTCAAAACCACAGTTATAAGGTTTTTCAAGAATTTTCAAGAAAAGGCCGATAAATTTAGCGAGACCCTCGAGGATATGAAAAAGGACCAACTAGAAATTAAACATACACTGACTGAAATAAAAAATATTATACAGAGACCTAACAGCAGACTAGAGGACCGCAAGAATCAAGTCAAAGATTTGAAATACAAAGAAGCAAAAAACACTCAACCAGAAAAGCAAAAAGAAAAAAGAATCCAAAAATTTGAAGATAGTGTAAGGAGCCTCTGGGACAACTTCAAGCGTACCAACATCAGAATTATGGGGGTGCCAGAAGAAGAGAGAGAGAGCAAGATACTGAAAACCTATTTGAAGAAATAATGACCTAAAACTTACCCCACCTGGTGAAAGAAATAGACTTACAAGTCCAGGAAGTGCACAGAACCCCAAACAAAAGGAATCCAGAGAGGACCACACCAAGACACATCATAATTAAAATGCCAAGGGCAAAAGACAAAGAGAGAATATTAAAAGCAGCAAGAGAAAAACAGTTAGTTACCTACAAGGGAGTACCCATATGACTGTCAGCTGATTTCTCAACAGAAACTATGCAGGCCAGACGGGAGTGGCAAGAAATATTCAAAGTGATGAATAGCAAGAACCTACAACCAAGATTACTCTACCCAGCAAAGCTATCATTCAGAATTGAAGGGCAGATAAGAAAAAGCTAAAGGAGTTCATCACCACCAAACCAGTATTATATGAAATGCTGAAAGGTATTCTTTAAGAAGAGGAAGAAGAAAAAGGTAAAGATAAAAATTATGAACAACAAATACATATCTATCAACAAGTGAATATAAAAATCAAGTGAATTTAAAAATCTGATGAACAGAATGAACTAGTGAATATAATAGAATCAGGGGCATAGAAAGGGAGTGGACTGACAATTCTCAGGGGGAAAAGGGTGTGTGGGGCGCGGGAAGAGACTGGACAAAAATCGTACACCTATGGATGAGGACAGTGGCGGGGAGGTAAGGGTAGAGGGTGGGGTGGCAACCGGGTGGAGGGGAGCTATGGGGGGAAAAAAGAGGAACAATTGTAATAATCTGAAAAATAAAGATTTATTAAATTTAAAAAAAAGACAATTATGTGGGTTTTTATTTTGTTAATATGATGCCTTATATTAATTGAGTTTCAGATGTTAAACCAACCTTGCATTCCTAGGATAACTACTACTTGATCATTATATATAATTCTTTTTACATGTAACTGGATTCAGTTTGCTCGTATTTTGTTGAAAAGTTTATGTTCATATTCATAGGAGATATTGGTCTGAGGTAGTTTTTTTCTGTGACTGTCTGGTTTGGGTATAAGGGTAATATCAGTGTCATGAGATGACTTAGAGAAGTGTTCTCTCTTCTAATTTTTGGAAGACTTTATTTAGAATTGGTAACCGTTACTCTTAAATATTTGGTAGAATTAACCAGTGAAGCCACCTTGACATGGGCTTTTCTTTTGGGTAATTTAATCTTTTCACCTGGTATAGGTCTATTCAGATTGTATGTTTCTTATTGTTGGTTTTGCTAGCATGTGTCTTCCTAATTTTTTTGTTTGTTTCAGATTTTTTTGTTATATTGTTTTTTAAATATCTTCTACATTCCTCCAGTGGTCAGTCTTGGTGGTCTTTAGCTGCCATGGAGAGGATGCTTGTTCACAGTGAGGACACATGTCATACATTCCTGTTCTCAGATCACAGAACGCAGGACCATTGCTGTAAATCAGAGCAAGGAAACTGTCTCTCAGCACCTGGGCACAAATGTGTGGTTTTAGAGGAAGCTCAAGGGTTGCTGGAAGCCTGAGTTCATATATGAAGCTTTCCCCTAGTATTTTTATTCCCTTTATAAAAGAAAGAGTAGTTCCCCAGGCCATTCCTCCTGCCACATAAATGAGTATTCACTGTCTGTCAAATCCTTCACATTAAAAGGAAAACCTCAAATTATAAATAATTCCAACTGCTTGAAATATGCCTGGTTTGCTTTATTTCTGGAGATTAAAAGTAGCTCTTCTGTTTTTAAGAAGAGGAAGTTTCAAGTTGAGGAAAATGTTGCACCTCACATTTTGCATAAGCCCTGAGGTGAACCTGTGGCCAGAGAGACCTTTCCTCCTGTTACCAGAGAATCAAATTTCCCTTTCACTGTGGGAGTGAGGTTCTTGCAGTATCTTCAGAAAATGAATTTTCTATGATTTGCATGGGAAGATTAGATGAGGGAGAAGGCTTTATTTGCGTGAAGCTACATTTCTTGGCTTCCAAAGTCCCCTGCCCCTTAAGACAGTCCTGGGAAAGGGGCAGCTGGGCTTCCAGCAGAGCCAGAAACAGTCCGGTGTCCAGAGTTTCCATTCCATGTTGCAGCTAGGTGTAGTTCAGTATCCAAGCTCTTTGTCCATGTTGAGCCCAACATGGCCATGTGCTATGTGTGCAGGAGCCCCCTGCAATGAGTGTCCCAGGAACCTGTGTGTCAAAAGGGAGGGGGAGAAAGAGAGAGAGAGAGAGAGGAGGGAATGTCCTTTGTTTGGAAGTTTACATATTTAAGTTTTGCACACTTGCAGTGGCCATGGCTGTTCTGGCCACTGACTTGCTTCCAGGTGTGATTGACAGGCTGACTTTCCCACATCACTCAGACCTTACCAGGCATTGTTTCCGAACTGCCTTGTCTAGTCCCATCCCCCATTCATCAGTGGAGAACAGACTTGGAGAATGTTAAGTACAGTTTTCTGGCAAAGCTGCGTAAATGGCATGCTTTTACTCTTTGGCTTTCCCTTTACTCCTCTCCTCTTAAATAATAACCAGGTTATTACAACAGCATCACTCATAGAACAAGAGCTTTAGGAGTCCGTGATGGACAAGATAGCCTCTGTCAGTAGTGAGCACCTGCTCCTGGAGGCATTCAAACAGAAGCTGTGACACTTGTCTGGAAGACTCCAGATGGGGTTCCAGCATCAGAGTGAGATCCCCCAGAAGGCCTGGGGTCCCCATTCAATCCTATGGTGCTGCAGTTCTAAGCTTGCCCTGCAGTCCTTCAGCAGCACTGGAGGATTCTCAGTTATGACAAGTACTGATGTCCCCATTTTACAGATGCACAGTGCTCCAGCCTCTCTCCAGGGTGTTCGTGGGCCTCTGCCATGTGTCTCATCCCTGTCATGGCTCTTCTGAGTGGGACAGAGTGCCCATTGCAGGCATGACCCTGACAAGTCTAGCACTATAGGACTGCAGGCAGCACCTATGTACAGGCCCCACAAAGATTGCTTTTGCTCATCTTGGACCTGTGCAGAGACCATTGCAACTCTAGGTACAGATTGTGTTCTGGTTTCCTTCACCTCTTTTGTGACCTGCAGAGGAATTTTTCATGGAGTGTTGACAATCTGACAGGTCCTAGCAGCTTCTCTCAAATGGTTATTTCTAAAGGATGTTTGTACATCTCTGTCATTTTCCAGCTGTTAATTAATAGCATTCTCATTTCCCTTAATCAGAGAGACAAGAACACCCACAGTAATTCTTGAGTTAGTCATAGAAAGTTTCTTTCTTCCCCTATTGACACCATTTGGGACTCAAGAATGGCTCCTGGGTATGCTTTAGCTTCTGAGTGTCTGTGGAAGGGGCTGTGGAGCTCACGTGCCAGTGCCATTGTGAAGGTTACTGTGCCCACAGTGCTGCAAGGGCTGTGCAGGGCTGTGCAGGGCTGTGCTCCGTTCTGCTCACACAGCCCTCAAAACTCTCTGCAGGGGGTCTTTGTTTCCATTTTGGCTGGCTAGCATATTGGAGTGATTGCCTGATTTAAACATAAGTTTTCTTTCTTCTCAACAATTCTTTACATTGCAAAATAAGCCCTCTGAGCAGAACCCATGGATTAATAAGAGCAGGAAAAGGATCCTCCTGTGGGCTGAACACTTCATACCTTCTGTAATGCAGCTATTCAGCAAATATCAGGGACTCTCGTGTGCCAGGCTTTGGTCGGGACTGGGGACCCTGTGTGAACAAGTCAGATGATGGCACAGTTCCAAGGAGCTGTGATGACGTCTTCACCTCCTTAGTCCTGTGATTCATAGGCCATCATGGTGATATTGTACATACATACTTGAGATTAGGTCAGTAGTAGGTGGCAGCTGCAGCGCTTGGACTGTGGTGTGTCCTGCTTTTCTCCTGAGGATGATCTGTGGATAGGTGCCCATTCCCAGCCCTGGCTGGAGTCCCTGGTTGAAGTTTCATCCAGCATCCAAGCTGGGACCTTCTCAGTGCTTGTTATACTTGTGTGTCTCAGTCGTTGGCATGAGCCTCACGGGCATCTGCTCAGGGGCATGGACCCCGACACTCTTGCGTAGCACTGCCTGGCCCTCCACATGACGTTGATAGGCACGCTATAGGAAATGGGAGCTGTTGACCCTTGTGATATCAGAAGTGTTTGTAGGGTCCTTACTCTTCTGTAAATGCCTCTGCAGGGACAAGTCTGAAGCATGATGGGGCTGAGGAAAGCAAGGAGCTGAGATACTGTGAGCAGGAACTTGGGGCCTGTTGGGCACACATGGACATCACAGCTTCAGCCACGTGTGAACTAAGCTGCCTCTGGGTCCACTTACAGGGTCTAATAAGCAATAATGCATTCATTCTCTGAAGACTTTCTCCTCAGCTTAGTATTTGCTGAAGTTCTCAACATTTAAACATTAGAATTCATTCTGGGCATGGATTTTCCCCACCTCTTCTTCCTCACATACCTTGTCCTATGTTGATCAAGAAGCAAGGGGGTGTAATATCTTTACAGACACAGCTCCTAGGGCAATGGAGACTAAGGAGAAAATAAACAAATGGGACTACATCAAAATAAAAAGCTTCTGCACAGCAAAAGAAACCATCAACAAAACAACAAGAAAGCCCACTGCATGGCAGAACATATTTGCCAATGATATTTCTGATAAAGGTTTAATCTCCAAAATTTACAGAAAACTCATACAACTTAACAAAAAGAAGATAAACAATCCAATAAAAAAATGGGCAATCGGTACAATGTGTAATTGCTTCACACTATGAAGGACGTGCCAGTTCCTGATGGCAGTAACTTTTTAGTAGGGTCACATCAGACACTTGCATTATGTTCTCAAAGAAAAGCTTTTGTTTTTCTCTCCCATTTTAAAATGAGTCCTCTCTGGAGAAATGTAATAAGCCAGGGTGGATTGTCCTCATTGAAGCTGGAGACCTGGGGCTCCCAAACCTCTCCTTGTCCTGTTACTAGTATTAACACCAGGCTAGCATGGTGATGACTCATTTCCTTGCTGTTATTTTGTTTGATTTGGTTGATTTTTAAATATATTTTTATTGTAGATGCTATTACAGATATCTCCCCCCCTCTTTACACACTCCTCCCAGTCTCTAACCCCGCCCCCCAGGTCTTTGCTACCTTATTGCCCGTGTCCATACCCTCTGCATATCCTAATATATAAAAAGCCAGGGGCTGTCATGACCAAAACAACCAGACAGGCAACTGAACACAGGCTGTGTGGGGTGACCAGGCCGGCAGGGTGGTTAGTAAGGGACGACCAAATGACTGAACAGCAGGCTGCGTGGGGTGACCAGGCCGGCAGGAGGGTTAGTGAGGGATGACCAAACAACTGAACAGCAGGCTGTGTGGGGCAACCAGGCCGGCAGGGGGGCAGTTGGAGGTGACCAGGCTGGTGGCGGGGGGCAGTTAGGGGTGACCAGGCCGACGGCGAGGGTGCAGTTGGGGGAGACCAGGCCAGCAGGGGGGCAGTTAGGGGCAATCAGGTCGGCAAGCAGAGGTGGTTAGGGGTGATCAGGCTGGTGGGGGGGGGCAGTTAGGGGCAATCAGGCAAGCAGGCAGGCGAGCGGTTAGGAGCCAGCAGTCCCATATTGTGAGAGGATCAGGCCTAAACCGGTAGTCGGACATCCCCTGAGGGTTCCTGGATTGGAGAGGGTGCAGGCTGGGCTGAGGGGACTCCCCTCCCCCACCCCCGTGCACGAATTTCATGCACCAGGCCTCTAGTCTATATATATAAAAGCCTAAGCGACCGTTACGATGGAATGACCGGAATGACGGTCACTGTGACATGCACTGACCAACAGGGGCAAATGCTCAACGCAGGAGCTGTCCCCTAGTGGTCAGTGTGCTCCCACAGCAGGAGCACCACCCAGCCAGAAGCCGGGCTCATTGCTGGCGAGCACAGCAGTGGTGGTGGGAGCCTCTCCTGCTTCCACAACTGCACTAAGGAGTGGTAAGGAGTGAGCAGGCAGGTAGGTGAGCGGTTAGGGGGGTGAGCAGGCAGGCAGGCAAGCGGTAAGGGGAAAGCAGGCAGGTGAGCGGTTAGGGGCAAGCAGGCAGGCAGATGTGCAGTTAGGGGCTAGCGGTCCCAGATTGCAAGAGGGATGTCCAACTGCCGGGATTGGGCCTAAACTGGCAGTCAGACATCCCCCGAGGGGTCTTGGATTGCAAGAGGGCACAGGCCGGGCTGAGGGACTTCCCCCCTCCCATGCACAAATTTCATGCACTGGGCCTCTAGTAAGTATATAAATCCTTTGGTTTATCTCTTCTCATCCTCCCCCATCCCCACATTGAGGTATATCAGTCTGTCCCATGCCTCCATGCTTCGGGTCTTATTTGTAGGTTCATTCATTTTGTTCCTTAGATTCCACAAATAAGTGAGATCATGTGATATTTGTTTCTCAGTTTGACTTATTTCACTTAGCATAATATTTTCCATGTCCATCTATGCTGTACCAAAGGGTAAGAGATCCTTCTTTTTAACAGCTACCAACTATTCCATAGTGTAAATGTCCCACAGCTTTTTTATCCATACATCTACTGTTGGGCACTTGGACTATTTCCAAATCTTAGCTATTGTAAATAATGCTGCTATGAACATAAGGGTGCATATATTTTTTCTGATTGGTATTTTGGGGTTTTTAGGATATATTCCCAGAAGTGGGATTGCTGGGTCAAACAGAAGTTCCATTTTTAATTTTTTGAGGCAACTCCATACTGTTTTCCATAGTGGCTGCACCAGTCTGCATTCCCACCAGCCATGAACTAGTATTTCCTTTTCCCTGCATTCTCGCTAGCACTTGTTGCTTGTTGATTTTTTATGATAGCCATTCTGACAGGTGTGAGGTGATATCTCATTATGGTTTTAATTTGCATCTCTCTGATGATTAGTGACTTTGAGCATTTTTTCATGTGTCTTGTGGCCGTTTGTATGTCCTCTTTGGAGAAATGTCTATTCAGTTCTACTGCCCATTTTTAATTGGATTGTTTGTCTTCTTTTTGTTGAGTTATATGAGTACTTTATATTTTTTGGATATTAACTCCTTATCAGATATATCATTGGCAAATATGTTCTTCCATTCAGTGGGTTGCCTTTTCAATTTGATGGTGGTTTCTATTGCTGTGCAGAAGCTTTTAATTTTTATGTAGTCCCATTTGTTTATTTTCTCCTTACTTTCCTTTGTCCTAGGACAGTGGTTGGCAAACTGCGGCTTGTGAGCCACATGCGGCTCTTTGGCCCCTTGAGTTTTAGCAAAGGCCAGCTTAGGAGTACCCTAATTAAGTTAATAACAATGTACCTACCTATAGAGTTTAAGTTTAAAAAATTTGACTCTCAAAAGAAATTTCAATTGTACTGTTGATATTTGGCTCTGTTGACTAATGACTTTGCCGACCACTGTCCTAGGAGATGTATCCGCAAACATATAGCATTATGTTTATAAGATGTCTGAGATTTTACAGCCTATGTTTTCTTCTAAGATTTTTTTATGGTTTTATGCCTTACATTTAAGTCTTTTATCCATCTTGAGTTTATTCTTGTATATGGTGTAAGTTGGTGGTCTAGTTTCGTCTTTTTGCATGTGTCTGTCCAGTTTTCCCAGCACCATTTGTTGAAGAGACTGTCTTGACTCCGTTGTATGTTCTTGCCTCCTTTGTCAAATATTAATTGACCATAATGGTGTGGGTCAGTTTCTGGGGTCTCTGTTCTGATCCACTGGTCTACATGCCTGTTCTTGTACCAGTACCAGGCTGTTTTGGTTATAATGGCTTTGTGGTGTAGTTTGATATCCGGTATTGTGAGCCCTCCTACTTCATTCTTCCTTCTTAAGATTGTGGATTTTGATTTTGTATCCTGCTACATTGCCAGATTCATTCATTAAGCCTAGTAGTTTCCTGGTGGAGTCTTTAGAGTCTTCTATGTACGATATGATGTCATCTGCGAGTAGTAACAGTTTTACCTTCTCCTTTCCAGTTTGGGTGCCTTTTTTCTCTTCTTCCTGTCTGATCGCTGTGGCTAGGACGGCCAGTGCTGTGTTGCATAAGAGTGGTGAGAGCAGACATCCTTGTCTTGTTCCTGTTCTTAAGGGAAACACTTTTGGTTTTTGCCCATTGAGTATGATGTCGGCTGTAGGTTTGTCATATATGGCCTTTATTATGTTGAGGTATTGTCCCTCTATTCCCACTTTGCTGAGAGTTTTTATCAAAGAAGGGTGCTGGAGTTTGTCTAATGTTTTTTCTGCATTTATTGATATGATCAAAACAAATTGATATCTTTCAATTTGTTTATATGATGTGTCACATTTATTGATTTGTAAATATTGTACCAGCCTTGCATCCCTGGAATAAATCCCACTTGATCATGGTGTTTGATCTTTTGAACATATTGCTGGATCCAATTTGCTACTATTTTGTTGAGGATTTTAGCATCTGTGTTCATCAGGGCTATTAGCCTGTAATTTTCTTTCTTTGTAGTATCTTTATCTGGTTTTGGAATTAAGTCAATTCTGGCTTCATTAAAAGAGCTTAAAGTGTTCCTTCCTCTTGAATTTTTGGCAATAGTTTGAGAAGGATGGGTGTTAGTTCTTTTTTACATGTTTGGTAAAATTCACCTGTAAATCCATCTGGTCCACAACTTTTGTTTGCTGGAAGTTTTTAAATTGATGCTTCAATTTCATCAGTTGTTATTGGCCTACTGAGGTTTTCTGATTCTGCCTGATTGAGTTTTGGAAGACTGTATTTTTCTAGGAATTTGTCCATTTCACCCAGGTTGTCCAGTTTGTTAGCATATAGTTGTTCATAGTATTTGCTTACAATTCTTTGTATTTCTGTGGAATCCGTGGTTATATCACTTCTTTCATTTCTAATTTTATTTCTTTGGATCCTCTCTCTTAGTTTCTTGATGAGTCTGGCTAGGGGTTCTTCAATCTTGTTTATCTTTTCAAAGTACCAGCTCTTGGAATTATTAATCTTTTGTACTTGTTTTTGTTGTTGTTTGTTTGTTTTAACCCTTTGCACTCACTTGCTTTTTTCTCGATTCCTTTATTTTAATGCTAACCGTGTCGAATCACACTCGACATCCGAGTGCAAAAGGTTAATCTCTATATCATTTATTTCCACTCTGATCTTTATTATTTCCTTTCTTCTACTTTCTGTGGGCTTTTCTTGCTGTTCTCTTTCTAGTTCATTTAGTTGTAGGGCTAGGTAGTTTATTAGTCCTTTCTCTTGTTTCTTGAGGTAGGCCTATAGTGCTATGAACTTCCCTCTCAGGATTGCTTTTGCCCTGTTCCATAGGTTTTGGGTGATTGTGTGTTCATTTTCATTTGTTTCCAGGAAGTTTTTAATTTCTTTCTTGATCTCATTGTTGACCCATTCATTGTTTAATAACATGCTATTTAGCCTCCATGTATCTGAGTTTTTTGTTGTTGTAGTTAATTTCTAACTTCATGCCATTGTGATCTGAGAAAATGCTTGGTATTATATCAATCTTCTTGAGTTTGTATAGACTTGTTTTGTGCCCTAACATGGGGTCTGTCTTTGAGAATGTTCCATGTTCACTTGAGAAGACTGTATATTCTGTTGTGTTGTGGTGAAATGTTCTGTAAATATCTGTTAGATCTATCTGATCTAGTGTGTCATTTAAGGCCTGTTTCCTTCTTAATTTTTTGTCTGGATGATCTATCCAGTGATGTCAGTGGGGTATTAAAGTCCTTCACTATGACTGTATTGCTGTAAATCTCTTTCTTAAAGTCCTTCAAGAGTTTTTTAATGTACTTGGGTGCTCCTATGTTGGATGCATTTATGTTGACAAGGGCTATATTGTTGAGTCATTACCTTTAGTGTAGTGTAGTGGCCTACTTTGTCTCTTGGTATGGCCTTTGTTTAGAAGTCTATTTTGTCTGATATGAGTATTGCTACTCTAGCTTTTTTTCCCCTTTCCATTTGCATGGAATATATTTTTCCATCACTTCGCTCTCAGTCTGTGTGTATCTTTTGTTCTGAGGTGGTTCTCTTGTAGACAGCATAGATATGGGTCATGTTGACTTATCCATTCAGTCACCCTATGTCTTTTGATTGGAGCATTTAATATATTTACATTTAAGTTTATTATTGGTAGGTATTTATTTATTGCTGTTTTTATTTTCTTTATGTCTGTGATCTCCTCTCTTTTTCTTCTTCTTAAAGCAGTTTCTCTTTTTAAAAATTAATCTTTATTGTTGAGATTATTACAGATGTCCCTCTTTTTCCCTCTCATAGCTCCCCTCCACCTGGTTCCCATCCCACCCCAGGCCCTTGCCACCCTATTGTCTGTGTCCATAGGTAATGCATACATGCATATAAGATCTTTGTCTAATCTCTTCTCGCACCCTCCTACACCCCCTTCCCTCTGAGAATCGTCAGTCTGTTCCATTTCCATGCCCCTGATTCTATTCCATTCACCAGATTTTTTTATTCATTTGATTTTTAGATTCACTTGTTGATAGATATGTATTTGTTTTCAGTTTGTTGTTCATATTTTTTATCTTTACCTTTTTCTTCTTCTTTCTCTTCTTCTTAAAGAATACCCTTCAGCATTTCATATAATACTGGTTTGGCGGAGATGAACTCCTTTAGCTTTTTCTTGTCTGTGGAGCTCTTTATCTGACCTTCAATTCTAAATGATAGCTTTGCTGGGTAGAATATTCTTGGTTGTAGGTTCTTGCTATTCATCACTTTGAATATTTCTTGCCACTCCCTTCTGGCCTGCATAGTTTCTGTTGAGAAATCAGCTGACAGTCATATGGGCACTCCCTTGTAGGTAACTAACTGTTTTTGTCTTTATGCTTTTAAGATTCTCTCCTTGTCTTTTTCTTTTGGCATTTTAATTATGATGTGTCTTTGTGTGTTCCTCTTTGGATTCCTCTTGTTTGGGGTTCTCTGCACTTCCTGGACTTGTAAGTCTGTTTCTTTCACCAGGTAGGGGAAGTTTTCTGTCATTATTTCTTCAAATAGGTTTTCAGTATCTTGCTCTCTCTCTTCTTCTGTCACCCCCATAATTCTGATGTTGGTTTGCTTGAAGTTGTCCCAGAGGCTACTTACACTATCTTCATATTTTTGGATTCTTTTTTTCTTTTTGCTCTTCTGATTGGGTGTTTATTGCTTCCTCATATTTCAAATCATTGATTTGACTATCAGAATCCTCTAATCTACTGTTGAATCCCTGTATATCCCTGCTTAATTTCTGACTGATCCTTTTCCTTTTTTTGCATTGTCACTAGGATCCTTGAAAGTCTCACTAAGTTCCTCAGAGGTTTCTAGAAGATTCTTGAATAACCTTATAACTGTGGTTTTGAACTCTATATCCAGTATTTTGCTTTCTTCTGTTCTTTCATTTGTGATGTGTTTCTTTGTCTCCACATTTTGGCTGCTTCCCTGTGTTTGTTTCTATGTATTGGGTAGCTGCTAAGTCTCCTTGAGTTGATAGAGTGACCTAGTGTAGTAGGTGTCCATAGGGCCCAATGGCTCAGCCTCCCCAATCACCTGAGGTGATCACTCTTGGTGCATGCCTTGGTGGGCTGTATGCAGTTTTGTTGTAGTTGAGCCTTGATTGCTGTTGGCATTACTGGGAGGAATTGATCTCCAGGCCAATTGGCTGTGAGGACCAGCTGTGTGTACAATGGAAGAGCTGCTGTGCTGGAGACACCCTTATGGGGCAGGACTTGCTTCAGTGGGGCTTTAGTGCTCACTGAGTCTGCCCCCTGAGTGTGTCTCTTATGGATGTGAAGAGTTGTAATCTGGTATGGTCTCACACTGACCCCTGGGTACACTGGCTCTTGGGTCTCCAGGGGGATTCAAAGTCAGCCACTGCCTGGGGCCACCCAGCAAGAACTACAGAGAGATCTGTAGATTCCTCCTCTTTGAGTTTGGAAGTGCCCAGACGAGGCCCAGCTGTGAAGAAAGGCAGGCTGGTGCTGGTGCCATTTTGGGGCCTTTTATTGATAGGTTTGCAGCTCCCTAACCCAGCTGCAGCTTAACAGTTTTTGCCTGAGAAAGGACAGACCATTCATATGCAAAAGCCACTGCCCACAGCTCAGGTGGGGTTGTAAATTGGGTGGGGCGGGGTTTCAGGGAATCACCAGGGTGGAGCAAACAGAAATGGCTGCCAATCAGCCGTGCACCGAGGAGGTCCCAGCACGGGAACAATGACTGTTGCAAGCACCTCCATCTGGAAGAAAGCTGCCGCGGTAGTCCTGCCCTGATGCCAGACAGTTCAGTTTCTCCCTGTATGTGTCTTGGTCTCCCAGAGCCTCGCCTGGCACTGGAACTCAGAGGAAGTGGGAGCTTGTAAATTCAGTTCATGGTGCCGGTCTTTTAAGAGGAGCAACTGGGTCTTCAGCAACCTGTGTGTCACTCAGCCCCAATCCACACTGGTTTTTACAGTCCATAGTTCTCATGGCCCGTAGGGACTTCTTTCCCCAGCTCTGGGACCCTGGGCTGGGGGTCTGGTGTGGGACTGGGACCCCTTTGCTCCTCCAGGCAGCCTCTGCAGATGCGATCTCTTTCCCGATTAAAAAAGCGGCACATGTGGGTGCTGGTCCATCCCGTTCTGCGCCTCCTCTGCCAGTCTCAATGTGCTTTCTTCTTTCTCTAGTTGTAGTACTTCCACTCAGCCAGCTTTCCCGTGGTTCTGAGTGATAGTTGTTTTGTATTTTAGTTGTAATTTGCATGTGGTTATGGGAGGCAGCAAGTACAAGTGTTTACCTATGTCGCCATCTTGGTTCCCCACTTAATGCAGCCCCTTTAACATTTTTTGCATTGCTGATTTGGTGGTAATGTACTCCTTTAGCCATTTTTTGTCTGGAAAGCTTTTTATTTCACCTTCAATTTTGAATGATAGCCTAGCTGGATACAGTAGTCTTGGATTTAGGCCCTTGCTTTTCTTTACTTTGAGTACTTCATACTTCATGCCACTCCCTTCTGGCCTGAAGTGTTTCTCTTGAGAAGTCAATTGATAATCTAATGGGTACTCCTTTGTATGTAATTTTTTTCTCTCTTGCTGCCTTTAAGATTCTTTCTTGGTCTTTAACATTAGCCATTTTAATTATGATGTGTCTAAGTATGTGTCTCTTGGGGTTCATGTTGTCCCAGAGCTCCCTTAAGCTATCTTCCTGCTTTCTAAATCTTTTTTCTATTTGCTGCTCTTGTTGGGTATTTATTTCTACCTTGTATTCCAGATCACTGATTCAATCCTTTGCTTCATCCACTTTTAATCCCTTCCAGTGTGTTCTTGATGTCAGATATATCATTCTTCATTCCTGTCTTGTTCAGCATGAAAACGGAATCATGAAAACGGAACTCTATTTCCCTTTTCATGCTGTTGAAATATGCACTAAGTTTTCCTTAAGCATATTTTTAAAAATATGTTTTATTGATTTTTTTACAGAGAGGAAGGGAGAAGGAATGAGAGTTAGAAACATCAATGAGAGAGAAACATTCATTGATCAGCTGCCTCCTGCACATCCCCTACTGGGGATGTGCCCGCAACCAAGGTACATGCCCTTGACCAGAATTGAACCTGGGACCCTACAGTCTGCAGGCCGACGCTCTATCCACTCAGCCAAACTGGTTAGGGCCTTAAGCATATTTTTTAAAAATATCTTCTTTATTGATTTCAGAGAGGAAGGGAAAGGGAGAGAGGATAGAAACATCGATGATGAGAGAAAAATCATTGATTGGCTTCATCCTGCATGTCCCACACTGGGGATTGAGCCCGCAACCCGGATATGTGCCCTGACCGGGAATCGAACTGTGACCTCCTGGTTCCTAGGTCAACGATCAACCACTGAGCCACGCCGGTCTTAAACATATTTATAACCATTGCTTTGAACTCTATGTCTTATAGGTTGTTTGCCTCCCTCTCATTTAGATCTTTTTCTGGATATTCCTTTTCTCTCATTTGAGAGTTGTTTCTTTGTCCCCATTTACCTGTCTGCTTGTATTTGCTTCTATATATGAGATAGATTGCTATGCCTCCCTCCCAGTCTTTGTGGAATGGCCTTATATAGAAAGTGTCTTAAGGGATCCAGTTGCATAGTCTCTTTGTTCACCTGAGCTGGATACTCTAGGAATGATCCTTATGTGTGCTGTTTGTGCTCTCCTGTTGTAATTGGGACTTGATTGTTGATGTCCCGTTTGTGGGAGGGATCTCTCCTCTGATTTGATGCCAGTGGGCTTCATCCTCAATGTCATTGTGCCAGCTGTTATACAGGTGCTTTGGGTCTGCTATTTGTGGGGCTCTCTGGATTTTGCTCTGATGTTGTTGAATCTGGTCCCTTGATGTGTCTATCCTGTTCCTCATGGTAGCTGCTCAAGTACAGGTGAATGTGAGTCACTGTCCCTTTCTCGTCCTAGGCAACCTGATTGAGGTCCAAGTAGTTGAATCCTCTTGTACTCCAGTGGTCAGGGACTTCTTAGCCCAGAGGCTGGATCTGTCTTGAGTCTCACACTGTATTGACCCTGTTTTGAGCTGCACTTCCTTCCCCCATGGAGCTGGTCCTGCAGGTGTCAGCTGCAGCGTTTGGGGTCCCACTGGATTTTGCCTCACTGGGTAGTATGGGGTGGTGTCTGTGGTGGGGACCCAAACTGCTGTTTTTGACTAATTAGATCAGGTATCAGCTCTGGAAGTGGCAGAGTGTGGTGGATGGAGCCCTACATTGGGAGCTTAGGCGCCTGGATTCCCTCACCAGCGCTGCCCCTTCAGGGCTTTGCTCTCATCCTGTGTGAGCCTCCGTTTCCCCATGTGTACAATGAAGGTGTTAGACTAGAAACAACCCTTCCCAAATAGGTGAGGGTACATGTGTTTGCAGACCCCTCCTTCCCCCCAGAATTCCCAAGTCTTCAAGCTAAAAGTAAAACTAAGCAAGCAGGCTGGAGCACCCAGTTTCTTTATGTAACTGAGTGGCTCAGCTAACTATGCCCATGGAACTTGATCTAATGAAGACAAGTTTGTTGGGTGATAGTCTGTACTAGATGTTAGGCTCAGTCCTGAGGATACAGTAGGGGATAAGACAGCCTGGAACAGGCTGACACAAACAAGGGTCTACACCAAGACTGAATTACAGAAGGTATAACTGCACTGGAAATGAGCAGAGGTGACAGGAACTTGGCCAGTCCGGGGTCAGTGAGGATTTTCCTGAAAGGATACTTAAATAGGGACTTGAAACATGAGTGTGGCCAGCAGGTGAAGATGTGGGAACAGAATCCCAAATCTTTATTTAGGAAAGACAGTGCAGACCTGAGGCCAGCAGGCAGGTGCTGGCCAGTTCTGAGGCACAGAGAGAACAGTGTGGCTATAGTGTGGTTGTGCTGGGGGACTGGTTTTCAGTGAAATTAGAGCCATGGGCAGGGGCCAGATTGTGTCAGGTTCTTACAGGATGTGTTAAGGATTTGGAGTCACTCTCTGGGCAGACCTTGAAGGGTTTTAACCTATATGTGATATAATCATATTTGGTTGTCTCCTTAGGGTCTGAAACCTTATTTTTTCCCCCACAGGTTCTTGATATTGAAATTCTAGCTTCACAAACACTAACTCTGTCAGTGTACATGTTACCCCGATGAATGTTATACAACAAAGTGAAGGCGACAAAGCCAGGGCAGACAGAGATGGCAGGCAGCCCGCTGGGCTCACACACTGGCTCCAGAACTTACCTCCACCTTTCCAGCCTCCCAGACCACCCAGTTGAGATATGCACCTAAGAAATACGACAAGTTGCTGCAAATCCATCTGCAGCATGAGAGAGTGATGAGGATGTAGTTTGGGGAGAGGTTCTTTTGAGGTGGGATCCATGGAAGTGGGTAGAGATAGAAGGTTTAAAAAGGGGGCATCTTTGGCAGGCAATGAAAGACTGGAAAACGGTAACTCAATGTGTTCATTCAGTCAGTACATTTTATGAGGTCTCTGAATCAAATGGAGCTGTGGTAGAAATGAATAGAGATAAATGAGAGTCAAAGAGCTCACACTTACATGGAGGCCTCCAGGGTTTGTTCCCAGGTTCTGACTCTGAGTTCAGGCTGAGACGTCTGAGTGAGAAGCTGTCTTGTGCCCTTCCAGTCCCTTTGCTTTTCTCTAGCTGAAGGTGCAGGTTTCCTGGACAGGGAATATGGAATCCTAGGTTTTAATCCTCATTCTGCCTTCAAGTTGCAACTTCCATTTTCTTCTTTATAAAATGTACAAAGGAAATAAATGCTTTCTGAGATAATATCCCAGCACTAATATTTTACATTTCAAGCCCATTCCCTGGCTGGCAGTGGGAGCTCATGATAAGGAGTGGGAAGGGCAACATTTGAGTTAGGATTTTCTCTGTTAATTACTTCCAGCCCTGTCCCAGAGGTCTCTGTGAGATGGTGTTCCATGGGGATAGCCTGCTGCTGTGAAAAGCTGTATCTGAGCCCACCTCTGACCCTACAGGTATACCCTTTGTTCCCGGGCATGTCAACCATCATGATCCACGACTTGTGCCTCGCCTTCCCAGCCCCAGCGAAGGCTGACGTTTATGTCTCAGACATTCAGGAGCTGTACGTCCGAGTGGTAGACAAGGTCAGTGTCAGCTTTCTGATGTGCCCCTTCTCTACTGATTCACAGAAACCAGGAAGATGCTGTGGCCATGGGAGATATTTTTCTCATGTTCTTTGCTTTTTCTACTGGTTTCTGTGTCCCTCCTGGGTTGCTGTGAGCTTGTACTGCTATCTCTCATCTCTGCTGTTCTGTGTACATAGTGCAGAGTAGGCTCTGAGGTTGTACTTCTTCAGCCCAGTTGACAGCAATAAAGCTTGGCTGCAAATCCCCCTTGGACTTGTCTCCACATCAGCCTTGATCAGGGATTCCTGTCTTCCAGCTGGCGCAGGTCACTAGCCAGCTGGGTGCACACCTTGTGGAACATGAAATTTTCTCCCCACTATGTAGCTTTTGGATTCTCAGGAATTTCATTGGCAGTTGAATGAAGCTCACTAATGCCAAGTCTTTTGCAAAGTAAATACATAATAGATCTAGGCTTTTCTTTAATGTAAATAGGAAATGTTTATACTCCAAATACCTAAAGTAACTGTAGCTAGATTTACAGAGAGTTACTGTTGTTTCCTATTTTTCTGAGTGGAGAGAATGGTTAATTAAAAGGGAAGTGTTTGAGCAGCTTAGACAATTTAAAAAGCCAATGTTCTCTTCCACAACCTCAAATATTCCTCCTATGGTCTCATTGTCACTGGTGATTTGCTGACCAGATTTCACTTAGCATTTCTGACTCCCATTTCCTAAAGTTCTTACTGTGTGTATTATATGCTGCCAGGTGTGAGATATTCAGTCATTGTGCACTTATTGAACTCCTGTACATCGGCTGCCATTCTAAGCTGCGCCTTATCTAACTTGATGGTTAGTTCTTTAAGAGTGGGGAGTGTAATTTATGCATCTAAGTATCTCCAAGGCTCCTTGTATACAGCAGTTATTCCATTGATTTTCATTTGTTGATTGGCAATAGTCTGGAGGTCAATCCAGGTGACCTGTCCCTAATTTCCAGGTTTGTGGGTTTGAGGTTGGTGACATTTCTCAGAAGGTTGTAGGTTGCTATAGGTGTGGAGTTGGTCATTCCAAGCCCCCTGAATCTGTCCCCTGTGACACAGGTGGAGATTGGGAAGACAGTCAAGGCATATGTCCGTGTGCTGGACTTGCACAAGAAGCCTTTCCTGGCCAAATACTTTGCTTTCATGGACCTGAAGCTCCAAGCAGCCTCTCAGATCGTCACATTGGTGTGAGTTCCCCAGGGGTCAGGACAAAGCATCTCAGGAATGGTACTGACAGGTCTGTCTGGGGGAGAAGTCCCAGCCCTTCCCTCTGTTCCAGCTCCCTTGACGAGGCCCTTGACAACTACACTGCCACGTTCCACATCCATGGTGTGGCCATTGGCCAGACCAGTCTCACTGCAGTTGTGACCGATAAAGCTGGACAGAGAATCAACTCAGCCCCACAACAGATTGAGGTAAAGTTATTCCTCTTCATGCCACGCGGGGTCAGCCCAGCCCCTAGTGGGCACACGGGTGGAGAGGGGAGGCCGGCCTTTTTGTGATAGGCCATTTTAGCATCTGTGCCCTACAGTGTGCCTTGATTACCAGCCTCAGGGAGCTGAGGGCAGCTCCAGAGGAAGGGCTGAGCTACTTTCATCTCCCTCTAGGACATGGGGGCATTGAAGTGGCTCAGAGAAAGGAAGCCTCTTATCACCCAGCGGGGTAATGGCAGGGCGCTCTAAGCTGCTGTGGTGCCAGGCAGGAGCTGCGGACAGCTGTGTGGGTGCTCCTCAGGGCAGTCAGTCTGAACGTTAGACGGGACCCTTAGAAGGGGCAAGCTCCCGGGATGGGAGCACCTGGAGCAAGCAACTACTGGATAGGGGAGCTCTGAGGTCCCCCCAGCATCATCTCAGCAAGTGACTTGGGCTTTCATGTGGTGTTAGCTTTTGACCGACCCCCACAGTCACCAGGGACCTAGGCAGCCAAGAAGTCCTATCCAACTTTATTCTTCAGCAGCAGCACTAGACTTTTTGGCTCCTGCTGGCATCTTCCAAGGGTCTCGGCCACACATGGGCTTGTGCGCTGTATGTTAATCAGTCTGTGTCTGTGCCTCCACATGGAAGTGCACCTTTCTCCTGGCAGAATGGAGTTCATTTCTGCCGACGAATAGCTCGGCCCTGAGACTAACCCTCACACACAAAGCAGCCTCTCAGCGACTGGCTTTTTTGCTCACCTCTTGCCAGGTGGGGGTTGGGGAACAAGAGGAAGATGTGGGGCTTTGCCTTGCGGCAGAGATGGGGCATCCTCCTCACTACCCCTTGGGCCCACTTTCTGAGAAGTTTTGAGGGCATTGAAGTAGAGGTAATTTGTCAGTAGGAATTTCGAGAAATTTGGGGAAGGCAAATTTCCAAAGATGAATTGGGGAAATCTGAAAGGCAGTGAATTTGAAACTGACATGCACTGAATCTCCCAGATCACAGGACCCACCTGATCCTACAAGCCTGGGCTGGAAAGTGCATCTCTAATGGTTCCCAGGAGACCTTCACAAGCAGTAGGACACGCCCCCAAACACAGAGTCTTGGGCCCGTGGGTGGGATGAGAGCCGGTGGGAGCTACTCAGGCTCCCCCAGAGCTGGCACAGGACTCCAAGGCTCTCACGGGT
The DNA here is from genome assembly GCA_025583905.1 of Ia io. Classification (NCBI taxonomy): domain Eukaryota; kingdom Metazoa; phylum Chordata; class Mammalia; order Chiroptera; family Vespertilionidae; genus Ia; species Ia io. Next base: position 103,760,138 of record JAJQQW010000004.1, on the reverse strand, counting down.
ACCCCTTCACAGAGGAGTGATGTCCACGCACCATGTTCCCTTCTCCCTGAAAATGGTAAGCGTGAATTATGCCCAACAGCATGAGCTTGGAATGCAACGGTCCCCTCTTTCTCTTTTGTCTCCACACCCAGGTCTTTCCCCCATTTAGGCTGATACCCAGGAAGATGACGCTGATTATTGGGGCCATGATGCAGGTACGAGCCAAAGGCCACATCCTTGTGCCACCCACATCCACGGCCAGGTACCAGCAGGCAGTAGCCGCACACCCTGCCCTGGCTCCAGGTGTGCCCACCTGCCTTGGGCATCGACAGGCTGAGATGGAATGCTCTGGGATGTTAGCACTCTCATCCTCTGAAGACAAGGCGTGGCTGCTAGGAGCATAGGGGTTGACGGCACTGCTGTTTGTCTCCCCACTCCAGATCACCTCTGAGGGAGGCCCCCAGCCTCAGTCCAACATCCTCTTCTCCATCAGCAACGAGAGTCTGGCAGTGGTGAACTGCGCTGGGCTGGTGCGGGGACTCACCGTTGGCAACGGCACCGTGTCCGGGGTCGTCCAGGCCGTGGATGCTGAGACTGGAAAGCTCGTCATCGTGTCTCAGGTGACAGGCCTGGGCTCCATCAGAGATGGGTGCTTTCTGAGTCTGCCCTCTTGTGATGGGGCATACTGCCCCCTAGCAGCTGCAGGGTGGTCATCTGTGAAGGGGAGGCAGCCCTGTTTACTGGGTTTGGGCTCTGCTCCCAAGGACCATCCCTCTCTGAGGATCTTGCTTCTGCCTTCTGAGGCTACAATCCCTGTCTGTCACCTGAGTCAGCCCTGCCAACTCAGGGCACCTGGATTCTTCTCCAGACTAAGTTCCTAACTTCTTTTTAAGGGACAAAGTCTCCAGCCCCTGCCCTGGGGATGGTGCCAGCTGTGGAGGCAGACTCGTCCCAGAGCACTGTACACCCCTACTTTAGCCCTCAGCACCCTGGCAGTTGTGCCCCTCTCCCTGTTTCTAGGGCTAGGGAACCTGCTAGAGGCCCCAGTTACTACGCAGCAGTTCTAGGGCTGACCTGGGCCTGCCGACAGCAGAGGTCTCAGTCCCTTCGTTCCTTCAATTCAAGCAGGGCTAGGATGTTCCGAGGGAAGAGAAGGGGTGCTGTTGGCTCTGTCACACGTTGTGGATTACAGTGTGAGTTTTCACAGGTGTGCACTGGCTTGGCTTAAAAGCATAAATAATTGGACACCAACAGTATTTTGGGCCTGGATTTGTATTTCCAGGAGAAACAAAACTGGAATCATCTACTAATATCTTTGGCTTCACTAGAGGTTGTCTTTCAAGCCTCTTTGCTGAGTGGGGGACATTTCCTGGTTGCTCTTCTGGGTCAACGTGATGCTGGAAAGCCTAGCTAGGGAGCCCCACTGCTCCGTGTCGGTGGGACTGACTCCAAACACATGAAAGTTGGTGTCCCCAAATCTGATGATTTCCCTTCTTTCCAGGGGGGTGGGTACCTCTTTGGGCCCCTGGAAAGGAGATGGGAGATCATTTCCATCTCCTGAGAAGGGCTCAGCTCACTTGGATTCTCCCTAATACCTTGGCCTGCAGTGACCTACAGAGCATCTCAGGGGAGGCTGCCTCATGCTTATGTCTGTGATGGAAATATGGGCTTGAGGAGAGCATTTTGTTTTGTGTTATGTTTCAAAGCCCAGTCATCCTGTTCCTTGTCCGGAACTGGGACCCTGGAAGAAAGGAGCTGGGGCACGTGCTGCCCGGGAAGGGAGGCTGATGCGCCCTCCTCCCCCCAGGCTGACTCTGAGCTGACGTTGAGTTCATTGATTTACTCCTTTCTCCAGCAGTTTCAGTGTCTTCCATGTACCCCAGTTAAACTGTGCAGTCCTTTTAAATTGTGGAGGTGGACACTGGTTCTGCCTATCAATTTGCTAAATATCAGAAAGTGTTGGGAATGTAAGTCTACCTTGTGCACATCGTGGTTCAGATAGGTGTCTTGGAGAATAGATTAAGGAACAAGGAGGCTCTGCCCTTGTTTTCTCTCTAGAGGGAGTATTGTAGCCATAGAAACTGGCTTACTTTTCCCCTCTTGGGGCCCCAGGTGGCAGAAATGGCAGCTGACTGGAAATTTGGCCAAAGGGACACATAGCCATGCATTTCCCTCCTGGCTATCTCTGCTCATTATGGTCTAACCTTGCTGGGCCACCCCTCTTTTTGTGTCTCCCATCTGGCAGGTTGGGGGCGAGGGGCTGCAGGGAGAAGACCATAACGCCCCTTGACAGAGGGAGAGGCTATACGAGCCCAGGCAGGTGCGAGCTCAGCCCAAGGTCCGTGTGTGTGTCTGAAGGGATTGTGATTCTAGTCCGAAGCTTCCAGTTCTCTCTATCCAAGAATCAGCACCCAAGGTCAAGGGGTGGATGAGGACTGGCAGGAGGAGACTGAGTAATGAGAAAGATAAAGGAAAGGAAGGGAATAAGGGCTTATTGAGGACCTACTATGTGCCAGGCATTAGCCCAGATCACAAGATACAGGAGATGGGCTCAGTGCGAGGGCTTAAGGGTCTTATTAGCAATACTCACCATGAGTCAGCAGTACTATGAAGAAGCCGATCAAGTTTGGCCAGGTTTATAGGAGAATAAAGTTCAGAATGAAGGATGGTGTAAAATCTGCTCTTATCAGACTCTGCCTGGCTCCTTCATTTGTCCATCTACTGTGCTCAGTCAGAGAGAGCAACAGGCTGGATTTGGGGTTGGGAATTGGGAGGGTCTGGAGACTTGTACTGTGAGGGCTTCCCAGCCTAGAGAACAGTCCCCAGTCACTGCCCCCAAGTCTCTGCAGTGCTGACCTGGAGCACCTGGATCCAACAGATCTGTAGGCTCAGAGAGCCAGGCTAGGACCCGGCTCTCCCCCAGGGAGTGGGCGAGGCAGTGACCAGGTCCGTGTGAGGTGAGCCACCCACAAAGCTAAGCCACCTCTGGAAGAGAAGCATTGAGCTAGACACCCTGTGGATGCCTTCTGCGCGGGCCTCGGTGGAAGCCTCCTACCTTAGAGGGGTCCCTTCCCAAAACCACTGTTGCTAGCACAGTCCCATCCTCAGCCTACCTGAGCTCCAAAACTCTTTCTCCAGGATCTTGTGGAGGTGGAGGTGCAGCTCCTGCAGGCAGTGAGGATCCGAGCCCCCATCACTCGGATGAGGACAGGGACCCAGGTAAGGTGGCCCCTCTCCAGCCCCTCCTCTCTGTGCTGTCTGAGCAGCCTCTGGAAGGTTTGGGGCTCTGAGTTCTGGTTCAGGATGAGCTTAGGGGAGCCACTGCTAGGAGCAGGGGCCCTACGAGATGAAGAGAGGAGAGCACAGGCAGGGACTCCGGACAGGGTGTTCTGGCTGCTGGGGACTGCCGGTCCTGAGAGGTCTAGGGGTCATTTCAGACATGGAGTCTCTCAGCCAAGGTGAAATACAGCCCACAGCTCAAAAAGGATGGGGGTGGGGGTGCTTTTCTATCACACCTTCCTAACCGGTGCAACCCCCATCTCTGGTGAGGGCAGAGTCGACACAGTTCCTGTTGCACAAAGGAGACACAAACGTCCCTGGGCAGTGGAGAGGCAGATGGGGCAGTGCCCAGGGATTCCAGGGGTGCTCCTGGCAGTGGGACTCTGCTGGTCACAGGCCTGGTATTTCCCCACAGATGCCTGTTTACATCACTGGAATCACCAACAGCCAGAACCCTTTCTCCTTTGGTAATGCTGTGCCAGGCCTGACCTTCCACTGGTCGGTCACCAAGAGGGACATCCTGGACATCCGGGGGCGGCACCACGAGGTAAGCACCTGCCCAGAGCCTCTGCTCCATCCCAGGCCAGAGTTTGGGCGGGGAGGGTTCTTCCCAGCTTTGCACACAAGGTCTGCACCCTCATACGAGGCCAGTCCTAGCCCTTTTCTGCTCTCTGTCTTGAGGCTCATCGAGACACCTCCCAAACACTGCCACCACTCTCTCCCCCATGTGTGTCCTCGACTCTCAGTCCTTTGTCTGGGAATATGGTCTCCCAGCAATCCTTCTCATAGTGCTCAAGGACTGTGCACAGCCCTTTTCATTTGAGGCTCATTTTTGCTAACCACTATAGAGGAGTTTATGGCTCACCTACTAACAGAAGGCAACAAAAATGACAGCCTTGTCAGGGAGCCAAAAAAGTCCTAGAATGTCACAGGGTTGCTAAGCTGTAACTTGTACCCATTTTCTGAGATGATGCTGGAAGCTCTGGGGTTTTCTCCTGGTCTATCCCAAAGGCTCTCCATGGGGGGACCTCTGCCCTCCTCAGATCTCAGAGCTGGCAACTTTTGGAAATAACTTACTTAAACCTCTCTTTGTGTTAACTGGAGCTCATACCTGGGAAGGGACTCACCTAGGGTTGCCCAATGAGCCAGTGGGGAGAAGGAACTGGGTGTCAGGCCTGGTGACTCCAGGCTGCCACCCCAGTTAGGCCGTGGGTGTACAGGACCCGAGTGGGAAGTGGTTCTGGGATAGTCCTTCTTGCCTTATCCGTGAATAGTGACGGGGGAGGGTCTGTGACGGGGAGGAGCCAGGCCCAGGGATGGAGTTTCCTAGAGGCTGCCAAAAGCTCGTCTAGTATAGGGCCATGCCTTCCCCAGGCCACCCAGTAGGGCCAGGGTCCTGTCCACATTGCCAGCACTTCCCCAGGCAGTTTCCATGGTACATGGGCAGTGACTTCTTCACAGACATCATAACAGAGGGCTCTGCAGGGAAACACTGCCAAGCCTAGAGACCCTCTAGGTCAGGGGTCCTCAAACTTTTTAAACAGGGGGCCAGTTCACTGTCCCTCAGACCGTTGGAGGGCCGGACTATAGTTTAAAAAAAACTATGAACAAATTCCTATGCACACTGCACATATCTTATTTTGAAGTAAAAAAACAAAACGGCAAAAACACCCGCATGTGGCCCGCGGGCTGTAGTTTGAGGACGCCTGCTCTAGGTGATTCATAACCACCTCCACACACTAAAGGCTCTGAGACGTCCTGCGTGGAAATGCTGACTGTGGTGGTTGACCCAGCATCTTCTGCATTCACCTATGAATGAACACGGTGACTCAGTATGGGGCGCTCCGCTCGTCCTGGGTGACCGCATTCTGCACGCTTGGGGTCAGCAGGTCTCACCAGGGCAGGAAGGCAGCAGCCTTTGAGAACAGTCTGGGGCTTCTGTCTGGCTTTGTCCTTTGGGGGTGCTGGGGCCCTGGGACTCTCCCTGAAAACATATTTGGTGTCTGTCCCAGGCGTCACTCCAGCTCCCGTCGCAATACAACTTTGCCATGACTGTGCACGGCCGGGTAAGAGGCCGGACCGGGCTGAGGGTGGTGGTCAAGGCTCTGGACCCCACAGCTGGGCAGCTGCATGGCCGCGCCAAAGAACTCTCTGATGAGATCCAAATCCAGGTAAAGGCCAGGTGGGCAGGAAGCACATGTGAGAGGGAGAGGGAGTGCCAGCCCAGTGCCCTTGTCCTCAGGGGCCATGAAGGTACATGTCTGCCCTTCCACTGCCACAGGCAGGCCCTGCCCTGAGCAGTTCTCAGTCTGCTGGGGTCGGGGGTCAGGGTATATGGGATACTCTGGGAGCCCAGAGATGTGGCTGCCTGAGAGCTTCACAGAGGAAGGGCATTTCAGGGAGGGAGGAATTGACTGGTGGGCCAGGCAGATGGAATGGCTTTGGCAAAGGCCTGGGGGTCTGAAATAGCTTGATGTGTTCCCAAATTAGAAAGTCATTCTGACTTTCATGGGAGGAAAAGGCTGGAAAATAGTCTTGAGTCGGGCATTAACATAATTGTCTGAATTTATTTTACAAACACGCTTAGAGGACCTGACCGCTAGACATGTTTCCCGTTTCCCAGAACTCCCGTAGGCCTGAGGGCAAGAGCTGCCTTGACAATGAGCCTAGGGCCCCACGGGGGTGGGGAGATGGCGGTAAGCGGCCCTTCTAGCTCCCAGTAAGTGGGTGGTGGGCCCTGTGGGTGGCATGGGAGATGGTGTGGCCCATCACTTCACAGATGAGCCCCCACTTCAGAGGGAGGTGATCTGCTCACAGCCCTCGAGGGTACACAACCTATTCAGGAGCCAGACCAGCAGCCCTCCTCCCACCCAGGCTCAGCCTCCACATCTCTCCAACCCACCCTCCTGCCTCCTTTGCCCTTCTGGGCCCCTCTGTCAAACTGGTGAGTTGACACTCTGAAGAGCATTTTTAGCTTTAAGGTCCCTCTTCTGCTGATCTGGGGCTCAGCTATCCTGGGTCCTCCTAAATTACAAAGAAAAACTGAAAGCACCACCTAACTATTATGAGAAAAGAAATGGGTTCAAGCCCTCTCTTCAAGGAGAAATGAACCATCTCTAACCCAGGCGTATACCCCAGTAGGGGTGAAGAATTAGTTTTTCAAAGAAGGAAATGCCTGTTTGCCAGCCCCCCTCAACTTGGCTCACATGAGCATTGTACACAGATATCAACACACGCATGTGCACAGACACAGACATACAGACAAGAATTATGTGCACAGAAACACAGATACATAAACACATGAGTACATGTTCCTTTTGGTTAAAATAGAATGAAGTTCTAGCACCTGTCATGGGATTAAAGATGGGCATTGCAGCTTCCAGTTTTTCTCTGCCTTCGTTTCCCCTATTGACAGCGGATGGAGTTTTGAGTGCAACAGAAACTTAGAGAAGCTGGATCCAGCCCACAGATGTGTTTTATTTGGCTCAGATGTGTTTTATTAGTGCTTTGAAACAATTTTTTCTTTGTTGCCAACATTTAAAAATAGGAAGATTTTGTATAAAAATCCAATATGCAGCTCATCCTGAAGACATGCATTTGCCATATGGCAAAATCAGCAGGAGATGAGAAGCATCCTCCCTTTAACAGCACTGTGCTATCCAGTTTGCCACAGGCCCCACCACTCCCTGTTGTATCCTTGACAGTGAGGCTGAGTCAGTGCCATTGGCCATGTTCCCTTTGCACATACATCCTGGTATACCCTCCCCCCTCAACCACACCCCCGGGGACTGAGGTCGAGCATGCCCCTGGCTCTGTAAAGCAGCTCCCATCTGGGTGCCCAGCATGCACCTGCCTGTTTCCCTCATCCCACCTCTGGCGTCTCCTAGCAGTCAGCCCTCACCAATGCATCACCAGCTAGACAGGTGCTCGCTGGCAGCAGTTTCTCATCTGTGCACCACTCTGCTCTCCCTGCTGAGAGAGCAGCAGATATGAGATGTAATTCCAGTATATCATAGGAAATAAAATGTGCCTCTGTTTTAGGTATTTGAAAAGCTGATGCTGCTGAACCCGGGAGTAGAAGCAGAACAAATACTAATGTCACCCAACTCATTTATAAAGCTTCAGACGAACAGGTACACAACTGGTTTTCAGCAAGGTCATGAACCTGTGCTTGCTTGGTCCAGTAACTCGTTTATCGAAGTTGTCAGCAGCTGTGGCTGCCTCGGGTATACTGGGCATCTTTCTTGGCATTGCCTTTAAAATGGGTGTGGCCTCACATTTCTCCTCCTCTCTGTGTGGACATCCCCATTCTTCCTCATCACTTAGACCTGCAGGCCCTCTTCTCCTCCTTGTGGCCTAGAAACTGTTTAATGTCTGCTGTTGAAATCCAGTACTTCAAAGGGGGAAAAGCACCAACTTGGAAGTGTTAAATTTTCCAAATCCTGTGTATCTTCAAGACTTGCCACTCAAAGTGTAGTCCACAAACCTGCATGGCATCAACTGGGATCATGTAAAAATGCAAATCTCGGGTCCTGGTGGGTTCAATTCTCAGTCAAGGGCATGTATCTAGGTTGCAGGTTCAATCCCTGGCACAGATTGGGTCACGTGCTGGAGGCAGCCAATCGATGTTTCTCTCACATTGATCTTTCTCTCTCTCTCTTTCTGTCTTTCTCACTCTCTCCCTCTTCCTACCTCCCTTCCTTCAACTCTCTCTCTAAAAAAATCAGTGGGGCCGGCCTGTGTGGTTCCATGGTTGAGCGTTGACCTATGAACCAGGAGGTCAGGGTTCGATTCCTGGTCAGGGCACATGCCCAGGTTGTGGGCTTAATCCCCAGTAGGGGGCATGCAGGAGGCAATCAACTAGTGATTCTCTCTCATCATTGATGTTCCTATCTCCCTCTCCCTTCCTCTCTGAAATAAATAAATAAAATATATTTTTAAAATCAATGGGGGAAACAAAGAAGAAAATGCAAATCTCGGGCACCACCCCAGACCTGCACTTTAACAGGATCTTCTGGCAATGGGCATACACATTAACGTTTGAGAAACACCTTTTAAAGCATTCTGCAAACATAATTCCTACCTTGCATTCCAAGTGGATGCCTTTGGCAGCCATGACTTGCATTGGAATGCTGTTGCAAAATAGGGGGCAGTGAGGACCATAGGAGCACTTACATGTTCCATGAAACACATCACATGGTATTCATTCAACCAGATTTTCTAAATGCTAGGCCGTGTGCCAGGCTCCAGGAACAGAGGTAGATGACACAGGGTGCCCTTAAGGAATCTGGTGGGGAAAAGACAGCATGATAAGAGCTACAATGAAATGAAGGTTCATGTTCAAGCCACAAGCCAAAGAAGGGCCTTCCATGTGAAGAGTTAGGGAAGACATGTCACAGAGATGCTTGAGCTGGGTTTGAAGGATGCATAGGAGTTCTGCAGGTTAAGAGGAGAAGTTGATGAGGGGGTTGAAAGTTGAGGCAGAGTTTGTTTAAAGTCCTCTCAGGAGGGTTTTGGGGCTAGGGTACCACACCTGCCTTTCTTTATGATGTTAATGAGTGTGTAAGGGACGGGAATGCTGCAGGATTTGTCTTCTACCTAGTTATGATGTCAGTGGCTTCACAGATCATTTTCTGAGCAAGTAGCTCATTTTCACCCTGTTTCCGCCCTTGGAAATAGGACATTGCTTCCTGTTCACACTGATGTGCCTAAAGGCACACCGCTGTTTGCAGGGTGATTGGACTGCCCTCGGGTTCTTCCCACTCAAAGCTCCCACCTCCTTTCTGCTACACCAGGCTGCCTTGTTTCAGTAAACGGAAAACAGTTTGCCTCAGAAACAGTATTTTACAGTAAATGCCCCATGTGGCTGATGAAAGAAAATCAGCCCTTGTGGTGTCTGTTTCCCTGGTGACCGGCCATGTGAGGTGCTGTTCTTGGAAGAGTGGGAAAAGATACTTTCCTTGGAACTTTTGGTTTTCTAAATCAGGTTTCTTGTTAGTGACTGAAGAGGCAGGCTGCCCACACGCAAACAGCTCTGTTTTGTTTTCCAAAGGGATGGCACAGCATCTCTGAGCTACCGTGTCCTGAATGGGCTCGAGAAGGTTCCCATCGTGCACATTAATGAAAAAGGCTTCCTGGTGTCAGGGTCCAGCATTGGGACTTCTACCATTGAAGTGACTGCCCAAGAGCCTTTTGGGGCCAACCAGACCATCATTGTTGCAGTAAAGGTAGGGTCCCATTATTCTCCTTTTTAGAGGAATAAAAGCAGTAGTGTGGAGGTAATATGTATCCCCTTGCAGGTATAAAAGTGAATATATTCCCCTGCAGCTGAGAAATCATATGTAAGAATTTATTTCAGAATAGCCAGGGCAAAGGTCGTAGGTAAAAAGCTACAGCATCTTCTGGCTGTCCAAGCCAGAGGTCTTTGGAAATTATAGAGTGCAATGACCTTGTTCATAATTGAGGAAACTGAGGTACAGCACAGTCCTGTGATTTGCTAGAACTGGCACCCCAGGGTCTAGTTCGGGCAGCCAGTACCTGGCACATGGTAAGTGTCACTGAATGCATGAGCTAGGCACCTGACCCACAGTTCATTACATGACACTGGCGGCAGCCTGGAGAAGTAGGTGACACATTTTATGGGCAAGAAAACCAAGATCCAGATGGAAGTGCGTTGCGCAAGGTCACAATGGTTGAGAGTCAGTCTGGGTGCTGACCTGCCTGGGCCTGGCTCAGGTTTGTGTCCTCTGGTCACATCACGGTGCCTCCCAGGTCCCGCTTTAGTTAGGAGAATTTCTCCTTGGCTATCCCTGGGGTTTATCTTAACGTGATATATTTCTTATCTCATCACTGCCATCTCTAAATCCTAGATGACAGAGGAAGTGCATGACCATTTTTATGTTTAGATTTTCCCTGGGTCGCAGGCCTACTTCCTTAAGTAATGTCTCTTTGTTTCAAGGTGAGTGCCTGGCAGGGAAGCTGCACCCCAGTTTCTGAGTGAGTGGAAGTGACTGACTGTTCATGGCACCAGCTGTGTACCAGTCACTGCACCTCTGAACGCTATCAAAGAAATCAGGCCTTTGGGGAGCCAGCTTTTGTTCAGGGTAGATTTCACCTGGAATTAGAGAAGCAAGACTGATCTTTATGGAGCTCAGGTTCTTGGGCTGCCCCTCCCAAACCCCATCATTCCCTCCTTCCCCATCGGTCCTTCCCCGGAGCAGCTTCAGGTGTGCAGCATCTCCACTCAGTGCTGCCTCTACAACCCACGCAGGCAGCGTTTCTGCTTTAAATGCCATAGAGCCTGGGCTTCTGAGGACAGAACAGTCAAAGTCCAGGATATCTTTGCAATGTGAATAATGATATAATTTTTCAAAGTCATAGATTTTAACTCTTGTGGGTTAAGTTGGATCACTGTGTAGGGAGGTGGGAACCTTGTCACTAGGTTGGGACACTCTGGGGAGAAAGGCCTTTGCTCCTTGTTGGTTGGGGCCCCAGTCCTCCCTGAGATGGGGACCAGCTAGGGACAAGCATCTCCTTCTTGGGAGGTGGGTTTACCAACACATTCGTTGCCGAATCTGCTTATTGTCCTTAAGGTGGCTCCGGTGTCTTACCTGAGGGTCTCCCTGAGCCCTGCCCTGCACACCTGGAACAATGAAGCTCTGGCTGCCCTGCCTTTGGGAATGACTGTGACCTTCACTGTTCATTTCCATGACAACTCGGGAGATGTTTTCCATGCTCACAATTCGGTCCTCAACTTTGCAACTAACAGGTAGGGTGTGGGTGCTGCTCTTTTCTCATGCGAAGTTATGTCTTGATTGTACCTACATTTAATTTGTAGATGTAACTGTTGACAACACGAAGAAGCTAATGGCATTGAAAGAAAAGTTTTGTTAGAGTTTCTAGGAAGAGGGTGTATGCCTCTCTCAAAGGACCACCAGAGGAAGCACCAGGCGTGGCCCAAAGGCAGGAGGAGTGAGGGAAGTTTGGTTGGGAGCCTTTGTTTGCTCTGTGGCAGGATGTTATTGGGTGGAGATGTTCCCTGATGGTCAGGAAGCAAAACACAGATGTGGGGGTTTGCAGTTAGAGGGTTTATAGTAAGATTTTTGTGTACCTTTGAAAGCTGGATGGCAAGGGTGGTGTAGACAGCCCTGTCCATGTCTTGGCCCTGTAATCCATGGATGCACATCACCAATTATGGACTCACAAAAGTTGGTCAGAGCACGCGAGGCACACACCTTCGAGTGCTTAGGTGTTCGCTGTCTGCAGGCTGAGTGCAGGCTCTTCTACTGACATCTCATTCTTCACTGTGGCCCATTTGCTGAGACCCAGAGAGGTCACACAGCCAGGAAGTGAGGCTTGAATACCAGCTCCAAGTGCAATTCTTTTTGGATGACTCTTCAGAAGTACAACTGCAGCCTCAGGCCTAACGTGTGAAGAGAGGGGCTGGCCTCAGTCTAGGCCTACTAAAACTCCTGAGTCCGTGCGAGAGGTGGTTCTCAAGTGTGGTCCCCGGATCAGCCGCATCAGCATCACTGGAGAACTCTTAGAAATGACACTGCCAGGGCCCAACGATCTCTGTTTCAATGAGGCTTCAACAAGACTCTAAAGGTTGAGCACTACTGCCTAGGGGGATGCAGTCCCAGCTCAGAGGAGGAGAGAGAAGCATCAGACCAATAGGGTGGAATAGGCCTGGGGAGTTCTAGGCAGCACTGGGGCGGGGGCACGGAAAACAGTCCAGGTTCTGATGACCATTGCAGCCTGGCCTTTCTAGGTGCCCTGCAACAGATGTGTCCCCTGTTGCTAAGACACCCAAGGCCAGACGCTGGAGGTGCGGCACGGTGGGAGACCTGGGTTTAGAGTGAGATCCAGTTTAGCCCAGTTATGCTCCTTATGGGGCCTGTGAGCTTGGACAAGGCAGGTCATCTCTCCAGACCTCTGTTTGCACACCTGTCAAGAGGGGAATATGGCAACTGAGGCTGTGGGCGTAAGGGCCTCTGCCAGCTGTGGAATTTTTCACACACAGTATGGACATCTGTTAGTCTGGGGTGCAGGCTGCCCTATAGGAGGTGGAGCTGGGTGTGGCAGTCCCTAGCTACAATGCCGAAGCCACACTGGCCCTTTGGTAGTAGGATCCTCTCTCTAAGAGAGCAGTCAGGCTCAGGAGTCAGAAGGTATGGTGGAAGGAAGTGATGAGGCCAGGGACCCTAACCCACAGCCTCCCAGTCTAAGCCTTCGCACTGGACAACACTGGCCGGTGTGGATTGAACTGTTGCCAGGCACTAGCCTAAGCACTTCTAGCTGCTCATCTGGTTTGGTGCTCACACCAACCCTGTGACAAGGGTTCATTCTTTTACTCATCTTACAGATGAGAGTGCAGAGGCTACTTTACTTGTTCAGGCCACATCACAAAGGGCAGTCTGTGCCTCCCCAGGACATGCCCACTTCCTGTTGAAAGCACTCTGCAGGCCACTTTTCTCTCTGGGCCTCTCCTTTTCCTTCCATAGTGTGGGTGGCGATGCAGCTGCTCCTGGCTGAGGCTGCAGGTTCCTCCAGAAGATGAGGTGAGGGCAGGCTTGTTGGGCCTGTGGTGCTTTCTTACCTGGAGCACCTGCTAGGTGGCCATGCCTCAGAGTGACATCTGGGGCTGTTGCTCAGCAAAAAGCATTGCCCAGCAGAGGACTTGATGCTGCATGTCTCCCTCGAGTCAGGGCTCTTTCCTGATACTGAGAGCCCTCATATCCCTTCTGTGCCTAGAGACGAGTTTGTGCAAATCGGGAAGGGCACAACCAACAACACCTGTACCCTCCGCACCATCAGCGTGGGCCTGACGCTGCTCAGTGTGTGGGACACAGAGCATGCAGGCCTCTTCGACTTTGTCCCGTTGCCCGTCCTACATGCCATCTCCCCGGAGCTGTCCGGAGCGGTGGTGGTGGGAGACATCCTCTGTCTGGCCACTGTTCTGGTCAGCCTAGAAGGTAAGAGAGACACTGGCTAAAGGCACCCTCCCTGGTGAGACACGGCCCTCAAAAAGATGGGAGTGGTCTCCCTGGGAAGTTCTCAGCTTCGTGCTGTGGGAGACTACAAATAGAATCCGGATGATGCTCTAGAACAGGATTCAGAAGACTACCACCTTGGGCCACAGCCAGCCTGCTGCCTGTCTTTTGCAAATAAAATTTTATTGGAACTCAGCAACACCCATTCATTTACTTGTTGTCAGTAGCCATTTTCACCCAACTTTCAGTTTGGATGGTGGCATCGGAGACCTTTGGGCACACACAGCCCCAAATATATGGCCCTTTGCCACCCCTGCCCTGAAGCAGCTCTGTCCAGGAGTATTCTGCCAGCGCGGAAGCGCCCTGTGTCTACACTGACTCAGTAGCCACTAGCAGGTAAACACTTGAAATGCAACTAATGCAGCTGAGGAACTGAATGTTTAGTTTGGTTAGTTTTATGCTGGCAGCTATCGTGTGGCCAGCATGCCTCTAGAAGGAAACCTAAGCAAAGAATAGCTATTGGGCCAGTTTAGTGACTTCCAAATTTCAGCCCTTCCCATGCCACCTGTACATCTATGAACTACATGTACAATTATCGATTGCATTTTTTTCAAATTGGCTATTTTTTTTTACCTAATTTAATTCCTTTAAAAGGAAGGTAAACACTGCCTTTAAAGAAAAGCAAATATAAGTTGCCATAAATAGGCTGTGGTTGTTCAGTTTTTAATTTTATCCTATATAATAAAAGCCTAATATGCAAATTGACCAAATGGCAGATTGACCAGCAGAATGACAGGTTGCTATGACATGCATTGATCACCATGTCTGCTAGGGGCAGACACTCAACACAGGAGCTGCCCCTAGCCCACAGGCCCCAGGCCAACCAATGTGGGTGACAGCGGGGACCCCCGATTGCCCCGCCAGTTGCCCCACAGAGGGAGACAACCAGCGGCGGGGGACGGGGCTGGTGAGCAGGCAGCACCAGGCTGGCCAACGTGGATGCCAGTGGGCACCTGTCGATTGCCCCACCGGTCGCCCCACAGATCAGCCCTGATCATTGGCCAGGCCTAGGGACCCTACCTGTACATGAATTTCGTGCATCGGGCCTCTAGTTTATTATATAAATAGGTGAGGTGGGGTTTGGCAGGTGTGTCAGATGTGGGAAAGATAGGTGATATCTGGGGCTTTCCTCCCTAGGTCTCTCTAGTTTATTATATAACTAGAGGCCCGGTGCACAAATTCGTGCACCAGTGGGATCCCTCAGCCTGGCCTGTGGGATCAGGCTGAAACCGGCTTTCTGACATCCCTCAAGGGGTCTGGATTGCGAGAGGGCACCGGCCAGGCCGAGGGACCCCATCGGTGCATAATCAGGGCCAGGGAGGGATATGGGGGATTGGCCAGTCAGGGAGGGACCACGGGAGGGCTCCAGGGTGTGTCCGGTCCATCTTGCTCAGTCCCGATCAGCCAGACCCCAGCAGCAAGCTAACCTACCTGTTGGAGCATCTGCCCCCTGGTGGTCAGTGCACATCATAGTGACTGGTTGACCAGCCGACTGTCTGCCCCCTTGTGGTCAGTGCACCTCATAGGAGTGGTTGAGCAGCCTTAGCATATCATTAGCATATTACGCTTCGATTGGTTGAATGGACGACCCAACACTTAGGATATTAGGCTTTTATTATATAGGATGTGATTAACTTTTAATTAAGAAATACTGTCTAGTGACAATTCTGAGCCTACACCTGCTTTGTTTGGTCAAAAGGGACTGATAAATAATGGGGGCCAGGGACAGTGCTGTGGGGAAGAGCATGTAGAGGATGGGGCCTGGAGGGCCAGCACCCAGGTCATCTCAGGACAGGGGAATGACTGAGAAACAAGCAGGGTGGGGTTGGGGATGGGAGGGGCCGGAGGATCCTTCTTGGCAGGGCTACAGTTGTGCAATATGCAGGTATGGTAGAACTTGCTGGTGGTTCCAGGTGGCTGCAGCCAGGAACAAGAGGGGAGTGGGTGAGCCAGGCTGCAGAGGCAGGCAGAGCACAGTTTCTATCCTGAGGGAAATGAGATGTGGAGTGTGGGTCGGGACAGCGTGAAGACTGGCACAATCACCAGGTGAGGTGGGGTTTGGCAGGTGTGTCAGATGTGGGAAAGATAGGTGACATTTGGGGCTTTCCTCCCTAGGTCTCTCCGGAACCTGGAGCTCCTCAGACAACAGCATCCTCCACATAGACCCCAAGACGGGAGTGGCCGTTGCCCAGGATGCAGGATCCGTGACGGTTTACTATGATGTTGCTGGGCACCTGAGAACCTACAAGGAGGTGGGTTTCAGGACACACATGGCTCAGTGGCCCGAGAGGCATAGCTGAACTTTTTGGGGTGAAACTTTCAGTTTTTGGTACTGAGTGATTCCCTTTTCTCTAAGAAATAACTGTCAGTGCCTTGGGAGGCAGTCAAGCTCTGGGAGTGATAAGTCTGGGGTCTGGCACCCACTTACTTCTGGGATTGGGACAAGTGTCTTTTCATTTCCGGCCTCTGTCTCCCCATGTTAAAATGGTGTGATGATGAGAGGTGATCTCCTGGGGTTGTTCCTTCTCCCACTTGATTCACGCTGTGCCTGGAAGAGCAGGAATGCCCTTTTGGGCGTTTCTTGGGCATTGTGGCTTTGGGCAGCCCAGCCTAGCGATTTGGCATCATTGACAAAGTTAAACTTCCTCCAGCAAGTGACCTTTTGAGTCTTTCTGGAGGCGAACAAAACTGCTCTCTCTTCTGTTTATCTCCAGTTGAGAATGAATCAGTGAGCATGTCTGGCTTCACCCCAGTGTATCCCTAGAGCCAGTCTGCCTGTATGAACGCCAGCAGCATCACCCAGGAGCTTGCACGTTAGTGCTGCAGCTCTGCAGTTTGGGCCAGCCGGGTGCAGGGAGAAGCACCTGGGGACTAATAAAGCCGTGCTCTCCTGGAATGAGCTACTTAGAGTGGTCAAGGGCGGGGACCTGGGGAAGGAATGCTGACAGAGGGAACATAGCATGGACAAAGGTGTGCAGGGTTCAAGAGCCCAGTCCTGGTGGCTGGAATATAGGATGTGGGGGAATGGAGGCTTGCATTGGGATTAGATCATGAACTGCATTAATTTCCAGGTAGTTAGTTCCACGGAGTGGTTAAGTATGTATGCTCTGGGGCCAGGCTGCCTGAGTTTAAATCCCAGGTGGACCACCCTCTGAGAGGCTGTGTGACCTTTGGATAAGTTATTTAATCTCCCCATGCCTCAGTTTTCTTATTTGTAAAATGGGGATGCAGAATAATGAGTTAGTATGTGGGAAGCACTTAGAGTGGTACTTAGCATGTAACAAATGCTCAATAGGTATTAGTTGTACTGTTACTATTCCAGGGTAAAGAGATTGAAGCTTATACTAGATGCAATAGGGGTTCATCAGGGATTTTTTAATCAAAGAGTGACATGGATCAATGGTAAGTGTTGGAACATCACCTGGTGCCCAACAGAGCGTAAGAGCCCAAGAGAGGAGGAGTAGCTGCAAAGTAAGCAGCCAGGAGACCAAAGATGGGCCCCAGCTGGCACCATTGGGTGGGCAGAAACTAAGATGACTTTGGAAGAGATTCAGGAGGTAGGGTCATCAAAGTGTGGTGACTATTTAGAAATAGGGGATGAGGGAGAAGGAGACCTTGGGGATGACTCCCCAGGGTCTGGCTTGGGCGATGAGGTAGATGGTCCTTTCCTGTGAGAGGGGAGCGTACAAGGGAAGGACAGTTGGGGGAAGATGGTGAGTGACTTCGGGGCATGATGAGTTTGAGCTCCTCCGGGTGGGGCTGCGGGGGATGCAGCTGGGTGTGTGTGTCTGGTGCTCCAGGGCAAAAATCTGGAAATGGGGATGGGGTTTATGGCACAGAGATGGTTCTTGAAGACTTGGATGTGGGTGGGAACAGGCAGGACACACCAGAGCAACAGGGGAATGGGGTCGAGGCCCTGGCCCTATCTCCAAAATGCTGAAAGATTAATTAACCAAATTTATGAACAGAGAAGTGATGATACCTATCACAGGAGCCAAAATCCACAGCCCATACGAGACCGATGACCAGTTCAGGCCTGCTCCTGTTCAATGGGAGAGCACTGGGCTGTGGAGTCTGACCTGTTCCAGCACATCATTTAAGCTTTGAGCCTCGGTTTTATCATCTGTGAAATGGGCAGTCCCTGCATCCCAGGCCACAGGTTGAGATAAAAGCGCAGCACTCAGTGAAGTTCCCTTGGCTTCCTTCTAGCTAGTGATTGGCGTCCCTCAAAGGATTCAAGCCCATCACATCCACCCTGTCCAGAACAGCTTCCAGGAGGTCACAACCTTCAAAGTGGTGGTCACCGTGGGAGACAGAAGCTCTAACCTGAGAGGTAGGGAGTGAGCGGGACTCGGGTGGTCTGGGTAGGGCCTCGCAAGACTCTAGGAGTGGGGAGGGGGCTTCTTATGCCCCTCTATTGGGGTTTCGTGTGCTCTTCCTACTCAAATGCTTACCAGCTCCAGAGAGATCATTTAACCCTGGATGGCCTGCTCCTTTCAGCGTTTTAGAAATCTGAGTGATCCACAAGCAAAAGTCGTGAAAATAATCTTCCTAAAAGAGCCTGGCCCCCAGAAACTGTGTTTCTTAGCTGGAATGTGACTTCAGCCCTAGGGCAGCAGATACAGAAAGCCACACTGACCACCACTAATCCCAGAAAGGAATGGCTTAAGAAGGCCTCATCGCAGACGTGGCGTTTTGTGATTACCTGTCCCAAGTCATACACAGAACATCCCATCCCATCCCCTGCCCATGAAAGCTCTGGACAGCAGCTTCCAGAAATAAATACATCAATTAAGGCTTTTTTAGAAAACCACCTAACTGGTGGAATTAATCAGAACTGTTTTTGTTCTGATTAATGAGGCATCTTTATTGCATCACAGTCCTCTCTTCCTACCTCAGTGCCAGTGAGCAAAGGGGAACTGTTGCCCTCCTGATGTCCAGATATCAATTGCCCATTTTCCCCACTGACAGGAACTGACACATGTTAGCGGGCCTGACAGATCCACATCCCATGCCCCTAGACCCAAGCTCTAGAACAAATGCTGAAATTCTGTTCTGAAATTGCCTGAGATTCAGAATGATCCCCATCCTCTATAAAACTTGTCCTTAGCTTTTATAAACCATGACACCTAATAATCCTAAATAATCCTAACTAATGCCTTTACTGCACCTGGGGCCCTAAGCTGCGCCCTGAGTCACCTTGACCTGCAGCCCAGCACTGGGTGATGCATCTGCTGTTCACCATTCTGTCACCCTTGATCTGTCATCTTTGGAGAACGCTAGGGGCTCCTCTTAGAAGGCATTTGGGGTGCAGGTGCCATTTGTGGCCCGGCCAGCCTCCATGTGCCTGTCTGTCCCTGCTCCCTCATCTCGGGGCTCTTCAGGCAGGTGGAGAGGCCTTGATGGGCCAGGTGTGGTGATCAGCAGGCCTGGCCCAGCCCTTCTTAACCTCTCCCCATCTCTAGGTGAGTGTTCTGTGGCCCAGGTGGAGGTCATCAAGAAGCTGCATCCGGAATCCCTCATCAGCTGCCAGGTCCGGTTCAAGCAAGACGTCCTCAATGTACCGGCCTATGACGTGTTCACTACAGAACCAGCATTCGATGCTGCCCTAGGTAAGTCTCCAGGGGTTGAAAGTGGAAATTAACTTGCACAGAGGGTTTTCCTTCAGTGCATTTGACTCACTATGGCTGTCTGTCCAGAGGGACAGTCTTTCAGGAACCCAGCTAAGGATTGATGCTGTCACTCTGGCTCTGTGGTTCATTGTGTTCCTGTGATGGGTCATGGCTATTTTCAGCAACCACCTACCCCAGCAGACAGGACATGGTTCAAAGTTGGAAACCCTGAGCTCGAGGTCAAGGTCAAGGCTCTGAGAGGAGCAAACCAGAGAGAGATGGGACGTCCTTATTGAATAGTCAAGGGCCATGCAGTGTGTCAATAACTAGAGCTAAGGAACTGAAGACCGGCATCATAGGCAGGAGTGGCTGCCTGCCCTAGGTGTGCTGGCCAAATCATGTTGAGCATCACCTCCTAGGTCTCAGGAAAGGGGTACCCTCCTAGGGTGCAGTGAGGGTTCAAGGGATAACTCTGGCTACATGCCACACATATCCTGAGTCCTCTGTGGTAGCTGCCAGTGTTATGATGATGACTGATGATGATCAATGAGCATTTTTCAGTTCTCTCAAAGAATGTGCAGCCCAGTCTTACCCAGAAGTTAGCAGGCCGTAAGCTCAGTTTTCAGCTCCCCGTGGCCTAGGGTAGGGGATCCTCTTCTTGCGCTCACTCTGCGACTCTGTCCCTCTGGTCGCAGCACCACAGCATCTTCAGCACCCAAGCCACTGTCGGAGAACAGGACACACATCATGAGAGCACATGCGTGTGCTAAGCTCAGGGCTTAGCACAGAGTAGGCACCCAGCATTCCCAGGCCCTGGCTACTCAAAGACACAGCCCCAAGGAGAGTGATGTTATTGCCACTTGACCAGGAGAAGCAGGGCCACCACAAAAACTGACTCCTCTAGGGGCACTTGGCTGGCATGAACATTGAAGGGACCCTAACCCAGGTTCAGGTTTGAGGTTCAGGATGCTTTCCAAGGCATCGCTCAACAGTGTCTGTTCATCTCATTATCTATCTGGGTCAGGCATGGAGGACAGGTGATACCAAATAATCCTAACTAATGCCTTTACAGAACTTCTTACTGCACCTGGGACCCTAAGCTGCACCCTCAATCAGGTTGACCTGCAGCCCAGAGTTGGGTTATGCAGTCTGCTGTTCACCATTCTGTCACTCTTGTTCTGAGCCAGGCTGGCTGGGCCCAGCTGCAGAGCTGGACCAGGTGTTCCTGCCCCAGAGAGCATCAATCCGATTGGATATGGGGCGTAGAGGAAACAGTGAGGGAGAGTGGTGGGCATTAAAAGGGTGTTTAATGGGCTGAAGACACTGATGAAGGACTTCCCAGGAGGCCCTTGGAGGAGGTGACACCTCACCTGGGCTCTGAAGGATGAGTAGGAATTCTCCAGTTAAAAAAGCAGGGAAAAGGAATAGCATTAGAGCATGGGTGGGAAAAGGGACAAAGTGAAACACCCTTGTCTCCACAGGTCGGTACCTGTGCTCGGTCATGATGCACAGACTGACAGACAAGCAGCTGAAGCACCTGAGCACAAAGAAGACAGCACTGCTGGTCACGGCCTCCCTCCAGGGCAGCCACTTCTCCGGAGAGCAGGTTGGGGTTGAGGTGCCCTTCAGCCCAGGACTGTACACTGACCATGCTGAAATCCTTTTGAGCAACCATTACACCAGCTCTGAGGTCAAGGTCTTTGGTACCATGGACATTCTGGAGAACCTGGAGGTAAGTGGCATCAACACACCAGCCTAGGGCATGAGGAAGGACCAGGAGGCAGAGAGGGCTAGGTGGGACATGGAAATCCTATATCACCTCTTTTTAAAATTAAAAATAAGAAAATGTTTAATACTCTTACCCTTTTTCCCCATAGCACTGTTGGTCTCTATTAGCCTCTATAATTGTATTGATTATTATGATGCCTGCTGGTCTTCTCATGTCAGGGCAGCCAACGTGGCTGTGTCGAGAGAGACAGGGATGAGTTAAGTGTGCGTTGTTCCTGGTGGGTCTGCTGGGCCCTGGGATTGGGCTCCTGGGAATCCACCATTATTTGAGCTCCAGACTACTTCCCTTGAAAGTTTGTGTTTGGTGGGTGTTCGTGTCAGTTTAGCGTGTTTAAAAGAGCACGTGACTAGAATTCAATGATGAGGACCTGTCCTTTCCTTACAAACAGCTCGAGTGTCTACAGTGTGCTCCTCCCCTAGCTTGGCAGGTGGTGTGCTCTCAGGAGTGCCCAGTCCACGGGAGCTGGGCGGGGTCCCCACCTCCAGCTTTACAGGAGCAGTGAGGTGCTTCCCTCCCACCCTGACGTCTCTCACAGGCGAAATCGGAATCCCCAGCAGTTCTGGTCTTCGAGAAGGAGAAGTCTGTGGGGCTGCCCAGCTCTATTACGTACACAGTTGGCATCTCAGACCCTGCGGCTGGCAGCCAGGGACCTCTGTCTACCACTCTGACCTTCTCCAGTCCTATGACGAGCCAAGCTGTCACCATCCCAGTGACCGTGGCCTTTGTGATGGATCGCCGAGGGCCTGGTCCCTGTGAGTCATGGGACAATAGCTGGGACGGACCTGGGTGTGGAGAGATGGACTGGAGTCACCCTGGGTGTTAGTGGAAACCTGAAAGAGTAGGAACTGGAGGAATAAAAATGCGGAAGGTCCCACAAAGTGCAAGTCGTCCATTCGGGCGGTCATGCACGCTGTGCTTCCCACAGTCCATTCTCCACACGGCAGCCAGAGGGAGCCTGTTAAAATGTGATTGGATTGCACCCCTCCAATGCTCAACATTCTGCCATGACTCCCATCTCCTTGGGAGATAAAGCCCAAGTCCCTCCAAGGTCCCCTAGGGCCTCACATGGCCTGCCCTCTTGACCCATTTATAACTCATTTCCCCTTTGTGCACCCTGCTCCAGCCAGACTGGCCTCCTTCCTGTTTTTTGGAACATGTGCAGCTCCCAACTAGAGCCCTTGGCAATTGCTCTTCCGTCACCCTTGGATGCTGTTTTCCCCTTGGCCAAAACCCCCACCTCCTTTAAAGCTTTTCTCCAATGGCACCTTCTCCTAGAATCTGAACATCAACCCTCACTCCAAACACCCTTACCTGCATGCTTCCTCAGCACCGCTGCCAGCTGCCAGCCCGCAGTAGCTGGCGCCATTGAGTAGTGATTGTTGCCCGTCTCCCCACGGGAAGTTAAGTATGTGAGGACAGCACTTAGAACAGGCCCCTCCATACAGTGTGGGGCCTTTCCATGAGGAGGGCGTCTCAAGGAAGCAGACTGTCGGGAGGAACAGGGCGGGTCAGGCAGCCCAAGTGGAAGGGGACAGAGCACGGGGAGACAGCCCCACGGACCAGACACTGCTCCTGGCCTCGAGCAGGCCCTTACCCTCTGGCCATGCACATGGACCCTCAAGGGTTCCTGGGCAGTGTGCTAAGCTGGTCTCTCCACTGCCCACAGATGGAGCCGGCCTCTTCCAGCACTTCCTGGATTCCTACCAAGTCATGCTCTTCACACTTTTTGCCCTGCTGGCTGGAACCGCGGTCATGATCATAGGTGAGGCAGGCCACGTTGTGTCCTTGGATTGCACCCCCATGCCCATCCTGCTCTAACCAGCCACATATTCGGTCTTGCAGCTTACCACACGGTCTATGCCCCCCGGGAGCTCACCACCCCACCAGCCCTGTCCCACCGAGCCAGCCCTCAGCACAGCTCCCACTGTGAGTAGCCCCCTGGAAGCCCAGGCAGTCAGAACTGGGCTGAAGAGGAGTCCTGGGAAGAAGTGGCAGTTGAGGCCCTAGACCTTGTGTCTCAGCAGGCGTGGTGCTGGGCACAAAGGAAGGCAGATCTGGGAGAGAACCGTGGGCTCCAACACTGGTCCTGATCCTGGGCCAGGAGAGCTTTCGCAGACAGAGCTGGGCAGGGTGGAGGGGCCAGTGGCAGGGAGTGCACACTAGGCCTGGGTCCCATCTGCTGGGGCACTGCAGTGGACTTTAAGCTGGGGCTGGGCTGACGGACTCAGAGACAAGGATTCTGGGTAGTCCTGATGAGGGATTTTCCAGGTGGGCAACAATGCCAAGCCCGTTCCCCTTAATAATCCCATTGTCTCTGGCACTGAGGCCCTGGCGACCCTGCACAATTCCCGGGAGCACCTCTCTCTGTAAGTGGTGTCCCTGAAACTGAGCAGTACCCACTCTGCACAGCTGTGCACGGCAGCCCTTGTCTCCTGATTTCCATTCAAAGGTTCTCTCCCCCACACAGGAAATCCTGACCTGTGTCTACCGACTATGTCTAGGTTCAAGGGCTCCGTGAAGTTTTTGACAGAGGACACAGTTTTGTATATAGATGCATTTCCAGGATAGCCAGTTCCCACATGCATGCTGGACTCCAGAGTCACAGTCTCCAAGCAGGCTCCCCCTAGGTCTGCGAACTAATGCCTGTGAAAGGCATAGGATGGTCAACAGCTCACTAGCTTTGTAACTCGGGTAGGCTAACCAGAGGCGCTCACCCTTTCTAACCACCTCTCCCCACTCACCCTCCCTGGGTGCCCTTTCTAACCACACCTCCCACTACCTCCCCTCCCACCCCAGGTGCCCTTTCTAACCACACCTCCCCACGGAGCCACCCCTGGGCCTTTGCATTATCTCCCTGACACCCCAACCTTCTGCTCACCTTGGAGTCTGTTCATGTACCTTTCTCTGCCAGGGGCTGTTCCTGCACAGTTGGACAGCCCCTTCCTGCATGTACCATGGGCCAGATGCTTCTCTGCCATCCTGAGACTCTGCTGGAGGCCCGGGAGGTCAGGAGTCACACTCTAGGCCTCTGCATATCCAGCTGCTCTCTTTCCCTCCTAGGGCCAGCTCAGCGAGTCCCCAGTGGAGTCAGTCTGCGGCCCAGAGGTGCCTGGGCACATTTAGGAGGTGCCTGGGGCACATTTAGGAGGTGCCTGAGGGCATATTTAGGAGGTGCCTGGGGCACATTTAGGAGGTGCCTGGGGCACATTTAGGAGGTGCCTGGTGACCTTTGTTCAGAGAAATCTCAGGAGCTTCCCTTTCTCTGTGCTCTTGCTCATGTGTCTCTCTTTTCACCCAGATTTTGCTGCCTCATCCCCGATGCCTACTGTTGCACTGCCTCCTGGTCGCCGAGCTAGCCCTCCCTCAGGGCTGTGGAGCCCTGCCTACACCTCCCACTAGTCACTGGGCCAGGGGCAGTCCTGCAGCACCAGCCTGGAACAAGCCCCTGATTGTTGCCCAGCCCCGGCCCAGTCCCACTGCTCATGTGTTCTAATCTTTAGTTTAGACTGTGCTCATTGGCTGCTGCTGATGTATCTGAGTTTGTTTTACTTCAGTCTTGCAAAGGCGAAGACTTTCTGACTTGTCCCTTTATGCCTGGCTGTCTAGGGTTTCATTTTCCTAGTCAACAATCACTCCCTTCTCAGACTTCGAGCAGCAGACTCTGTTTAGAAGTTGTCTGTAGATGATGCTACTGCAGTGGTCTCAGGGAAAGCTCTTTTTAATTACTTTTTTATTTTGGGGGCTTTCCCCCCGCCCTGTGGAAATTGTTTTTCCCCTGTTCCGGCTCCTGCTAGGAAATGAGGGAAATGAATGACAGATGCCCATGCCTGCCCCGTTTACTGCACAAGAAGCCTCAGGACCCCAGCGAGTGGGACCCTGCGCCCACTCAGCCTCACTGAAATGCTGAGACACAGCAGGGAGTACCAGCCAGGCTGCTTTGGGCCCCACTTTGGGCCACTGTGAAGACTGCTGGCCTTTGTGTTTCTTTGTTTCCTAACCTGTGGAAACATCTGGATTCAGCCTCGCCCCCTGGGGATGTCCCAGTTCTCTGTCAGCACAGGAACCTTGGATTCATCGTTAGGAAATGTCCTTGGAGTCAGGAATCTTTGTGTTCTTTTGGAGAAGCCTTCGTATTCCCAAGCACAAAGACCTAGTGTTATTTGTCCCTCCTTTTGTATGACAGTCACACCTCAGCAGATCTGAGCCTCTGTCCCCCAGCGGTTCTCCAGGCAGCTCTCCAGCAGGTGCAGCCCAGCCGGACCAGTGAGGGGCTGGGAGAAGACAAGTGGGGAACGTTCTTTCTCCTTCCCAGCTCCTCACTCCCTCCGCCATGCAGCCCTCTGCCCTGCACCAGGTAGACCTAGAGGCACACCCCAGGGCTCGTCTCACGTAGGCGCTGTGTGTGGGGTCTGGTTTGACTCTGAGATGCAGTGTGAATCCACTTCAGTCCTTTGGGGTTGGTCTGTGATTTATTTTTGTAAAGCTGGAGACAGGAAGAATTGTGCCTTGCATATTACTTGAGCTCAAACTGACAACTTGGATGTAAACAGGTATATTTCTATTTGGTTTATTTAATAAAGCTCACTATAATTTCTTAAGAGTGTGTGATCATTGCCGGGATTACATGAGTCCTGCCTGGAAGTGGCCCAGGCCCTGGTGACTGCTTCTGGTTACATGGGTTTGGGAAGAAGCTCTGTTTTGCTGCCCTTGAGCCTTCTGTGCTACATCTTCCTTCTCTGACTGACCACCAAAGCCTCCCTTCCGCCTCCGAGGGACCAGCTGGTGGCCAGGGCACGCGGCCATGGTGTCTTCCCACAACTTCCAGCCCAGGGCCCCCAAGGGTGCCTTCCTTGTAGGAGCACATGGCAGCCCTGCCCACACATCTGCATGTTACCGAGTGCCAGCTCAGCCTTCTCTCCTCAGCACCTTTCCCTCTGCCAGCTATTCCTTTCTCCCTGCCATTCTGGCTTCCACCTCACTCTCCTATAAGGCTAATCTTCCCAGGGTCACCAGCACCTCTGCTCAGCCAGTCCTCTCACTGACCTCTATAGTCTGGACACTTCCCTGTTAACTCCCTGCCTTGTGGGCAACTCCTCATCTGCTGCCCCACTTTGCCTCCCCACACCCTTACCCTCTGCCTGTTGGATTGCTCTTGCCCCTCAGGGCTAGTCCTCTGCCAGCCCTTCTCCACCCCAACTCAGGCGCCTAGAGCCCCCGTCTGCCTTCACAGAGCACTCACACAGATGACCGAGAGCCCTGTGGGGCAGGTCACAGGCATGGGAACAGATCCGGAGAGAAATGAGATAGCTGCCCAAGATCACAAGCTACCCCAAGGTTCTTCTGGTGGAGACCAGGTGTCCCCAACATCACTTCCTCTTCTTCCTGAGGACCCAAACCTCTGACTAAGCAGGACAAAGAGCAGCCAGCATGCACAGAAACCACCATGCCTTTATGTTTTGGGAACAGACTGAGCAGCAGTGTCCCATGCAGCCCACAAAATGGTCTCCAAAGGGCGGTGCGCTCCTCATCTCAGCATCCCTTCCCCTGGCTGAGCAGACCTGGTGGGGTTTCCATGTAGCAAGGACAGTAGAGTCACTGGGCCATCGTAACCATGAAGCCTGCATCCCAACCCAGGACTGCCTCCCTTGACAGGGCCTTCATTCACAGCCAAACCTAATTCCTCTCTCAATGGCAGCACCTAAATGCAAGCCCAGATGTCCCAGCCCTCTGTGCTCGGTGCCCCACTCCTGTAGGCCACACCCACATATCCAGTCACCTCCTGACACTGCTCTCCTTTCACCACCATGGGCGCACTTGCTCCTGCACTACTGAGGCCCCCTCCTCAGGTCCTCCTGGACCCACTCGCTACATCCAGCCAGTCTCCAAGTTCCCATGAATCCGTCTTCTTGTCTCCTCATCTTTCTGGCTTCCCATGGCTCTTTTCTCAGTCCAGGGACACTCCCTGTAGGATGAGGTCATGGCCTCCCCACTGGCCTCCCTGCCCCAGCCTCTCCTTATCTCAACTACCCCCATACCCCCTGCCTTGCTGCTGGCAGATCTGATTGTTGCACCTCCCTTAAACTCTACCACAGCCCTTCCTGGGTGTGGTCCCTTCAGGCCTAACTGTCCCAGCTTCTTTGTACACACCCCATAAAGTACCATTTCCCAAATAGGCTCTGCTTCCCTCACCTCTGCTCTTTGTGCTCAGGTGGAAACTGCCCTCCTCGCCCAATCCATCCTCCCCACCTCTCACTCAGCTGGCTTTAAGATCAGACAGAGCTAGGGTCAGTTCTTGGATCTGCCCTTTCCCTCCTGTGCAGTCCTGTTCTGGTCTCTTACCCACACTGGGATTTGTTTTTCTCCTCTGTGAAATGGGTGCAGCAGTGCCTACAAAGTTATTGTAAAAATGAACAAGGAACCATGTGTGAGGCCTTTCATTTGGGCAGTGGGTGGGTGAGTGGGGGTGTCCTCTTCTGGAGGAAGTGGCTGATCGGACTCTCAGAGGGGAAGGCAGGAGAGGGAGATAGTGAGGAATAGGCCTCAGCACCATATGGAAGGCTCTGTGTGTTGTGGAGCGAAGGCGAGTAAAGACCACTGGAGCCCAGACCAAATTAAAATTTAGGGAGCTTTTATTAGTGGGCCAGCTGACCAGGCGACTGCTCTGCCATTCTCCACGCAGGGAGACCAGAGAGCAGCAGTGACCCTTTGCGTAGGACCGCTTTTAAGCACATTAACCACATCCTGTTCTTGCAGAGCAAGCAACCCAAGACAAAACAGTTTTTCCCAAGCTACGTCAGGATCATGCCATTGACGACCATGTTATTCACAGGGTCATCCTGTTCTTCAGAAAGCTGACAGTGTTCTGTGAAAGAAGGCTACGTGCTGGGAAGGGGCCATGAGACCCTATCTCAAGGCCCGGCCTGGTGTCAGCACCGACAACTCTATCTGGGACATAGTCCACGGCCTCTCTGGAAGCATGCTCAAAAATTCCCACTCTCTAACATGTAGAGCGGGGAGAAGGCCAGCTCCTGCACTTGAGAGCCCTGGGGAAAGGGAGACGACTGGGTCCATAAATGATTGTATAACTGAACAAGGTTTGGCTGCCTGCCACAATGAAAGCCAAACTCATGAGACGTGCTCTTGAGGAAAAAAAAAAGTGGTTTATTAAAATGTCGAGCACCTGAGAAGGAGGGGGACTCTCGTCCCAAAGCCCATCTTCACATCTCAGTGCAGGCAAGGGTTCTTATCAGGAAGGAGAGGAAAAGCAGAAAAAAGAAATCAGGGGGAGGAGTAAGTTAGCAGAGTCCATTCTGATGATTATCTTGCAATAGATCAAGCGGAGGTCCAGTTTTCATGGTTGAGAATCAGCAGGTCTCCCAGAGCCAGAACGTCCGGTTGCAGAATCAGCCTCCTTCTCCAAAGCTGGTTCCTGTAATATGCTCAAAAGGCTGTTAGCCATTTATGGCAGGTGTGACAAACCGGGCCTTTGTTTTAAGGCATACCGCCTGTTCCCTGATTTGGAGAGAAACATTGTTAATTTTATGTTATTTATTCAACAATATTATTTTGTTGATTAGCATAAGATTTCATCTATCCTCTGTAACAACTGGGGAACAAGTGATAACTTTAAAACAAGTTAAGCCCTTGTTATGGCCTGCTCATGCTGACAAACTAAATGCAGAATCTAAAAAGCCTGGTTGGTGTGTTCAGTGGTTGAGTGTCAGCCCAGGAACCAAGAGGTTGCTGGTTCGATTCCTGGTCATGGCACATGCCTGGATTGTGGGCTTGATCCTCAGTAGGGGGTGTGCAGGAGGCAGCCGATCAATGATGTTCCTCTCTCTCAATGATATATTTTTCTATCCCTCTCCCTTCCTCTCTAAAAATCAATAAAACATATTTAAAAAAATAAAAGCCCCTGTAGGCGCTGTCATTGCCCTGGTCCTGGTTTCCCTGACTGGAAACAGGAGGAAACTTTTTTCATGAGGATTCTGTGAGGACAAAATGAACTAATAGATGGGAGGTGCTGTGTCCACATGTGCCGCTGTCACTGTTGGGGAAAGCTGGCACAGGGCCCGTGAGGAGAAAGTGTTCATATAATGATGGGATGAAGAGACAGGTGAGCAGGGAGGGAGGGTGCTCCTCCAGCCCCCTGGACCTCTGCTGTTATTCCCCATGCTGTGTTGCCAATCATCTGACCCCACTTCCCTCCCCAGCTGGGGTCTCCTTGAGGGTGGGAAGAAGCCTGATTCTATTATGTTTCCAGGACCTGGGGCACAGAAAGATCTAGAAAGCATTCAACTGATGTCATATATTCAGCACAGAGTCTGCCTGGTGCAGTTATGTTATGTGCCCTTGAGTCAGTTTTGACTCCCGGTGACCCTATGAATGAGTGATGTCCACAGAGTCCTGTCCTCAGCAGCCCCTACTCAGCTCCCGCAGACTCGCACCTCAGGCTTTTTTCATGGAATCCAACCATCTCATGTTTGGGATTCCTCTTTTCCTGCTGCCTTCTGTTTTTCCCAGCTTTTTTGTCTTTTCCAAAGAACCCTGCCTTCTCATAATGTGCCTGAGGTAGCTTCAGTTTTGTCAATTTTACTTCCAGCAATGCTTCAGGCTTAATTTGCTGTAGGCTCACTTGTTCATCTTTCTGGTGGTTCAGGGTATCCCATAGAGCCCTCTCCAACACCATATTTCAAATGAATCCATTTTTTCCTATCAGCCTTCTTCACTATCCAATTTTCACAGCTGTATATAGTAATTGAAAATATGAGGGTGTAGGTGATTTAAGCCTTGGTCTCTAATGACACATCTTTGCTTTTGGTGATCTTTTCTAATTTTTCCATTGTTGCCCTTCTGAGCCTCGGCCTTCTGTTTATTTCTTGGCTTCAGTCTCCATTTGAATTGATGACTGAACTAAGGTAAGCAAAATCTTTAAAAATTTCATACTGAACACACAACACTCAATAATTGTCAGCAATGCCCTCAGACGGGCCTCCTCGGTGGCACAACTGGGCTGCCAGGAGCCAGGAATCACATCACATCTACACATGGCAGCATTCATAAGAAGAGCAGAAAGTCAAGCTCTCCCTGTCCCCATCCAACGACTAAAGGCTTCTTTGCTGGAAGGCTCCTTAGCAGACAGCTCCCATCATATCATAGTTGAGGTTGGCTCTCCTGGCCATTTCTATCTCATGGCTGGTGCAGGCAATGGGATGATTATGTCCATGTGTGGTAATCCTCCAGGGTTGAGTGTATGTCAAGATATTGACTCCTTCAACCTCTTTCAGCAAAAATCAAAAGGTCTTCCTAGGGTCAGCTGGTAGTGTGTGATTTCTTGACTTCGTGCAGGAAAGATTTCACAAGACAAGTCCAGGTGACTATGAGGGTATGTTTATTAAAGCTGGAAACAGGAAAGGGCTTAGGGTAGACGAGGCAACAGGTGAGGGCCTGGGCTGGGCTGCTTTGGCTCCCTGAAAAATAAAAATCACAGTGGAAAATGAGCTGAGGTGAGGCTTCTAGAGCTCACGAGAAAGTCAAAGACAGTTCCAGAGGGTTAGCCCGGGAGGAGCTGCCACTCACCATTGCCGCCCTGGTTGCAAGCTTTGGGGTCCCTTAGAATTTAGGAGGTGCATGCCCGTGGGGGGATGAGAATGGGGAGGGAAAGACGAAGGCATGCTCCCAGGAGAGAGAGCGCTCGCTGGGTCCTTTGTTTTGAGGGTTTTAAAGGTTTGGAACTTAGTGGAGAATTTCAATAAAATAATAATTAGCTTTCCAGGTGTGCCCTTTCAGGGTCATGGTCTCTACTGATTGGTCAGCACCAGGGCAGGTGTCGTTAGTCATTGCAGCTGGTCCTGGCATCGCCTACCTGGTTTTGCTGCTTTTCTGGGCCTGGAGCGGAAATACAACTGAGGCCTAGATTATCCCTAGAGAGGTGACCTGTATCTGCTATAAATTGCTAGCCAGTTTGTTCAGCAAACTGTCTCAGTTTCCCCATTCTGCTTGCCAAAGAATTTTCCTAGCTTCTTAGCATCCTGCTTCAGTCTAAGCATTTGCCCAGTTGGTTTCTCTCTGATGATGATATGTCTTCCTTCACCTACCTTGAATGCTGCGAGCCTGACAGAGCTGGAGGACCAGATGCACAGGTGAGAGGTCTGGGCTTTCTTCTCCCCAGAAGTGACCATCATTTTAAAGCACATTTGGGGATGGCAGATGCACCTGCTGCCAGAAGTAGTCAGACCTCCCAAGAAGTGCATCTACAGAGCCAGGTGACACACAGTATGGTTCTGCTTTTTGTTCCCAAACTAGCTAAGCAACTTGCACTCTCTAGAGTGCCAAAAAATGCTTTTGGCACAATTTAGTGCTAAAAATATAGTATTGCATATGGATTTTTTCCTCCAGAATTCCCAAGTTTGGCCAAAAATTAACTCTTTGTGTCTATCTCTCACTTGTGTGTGTGTGTGTGTGTGTGTGTGTGTGTGAGAGAGAGAGAGAGAGAGAGAGAGAGAGAGAGAGAGAGAGAGAGAGAGAGAGAGATTCTGAAAATGTTATATCTCAAAGTCTGATATATCAGCTAGAAGAGAGCTCAGAGCCTGGGGCATCCCAGATGGGTGGTGAGGGTCTAGTCTGATGGGAAATGCAAATAATTTTACCTCTCTGGGCCATAGTAGTTCCCTCATAACATCTGTCCTGCTCTCCCACCCAGACTGGTTCCCAGAGCAAGCAGGTCCATTACTTCCCCAGCCCTCACCCTCCCTGCATGCACATCCTCTTCCATGTGACTCTTCAGTGCCTGCCACTAGAGGCAGAGTATATCCCCTCCTCACCCACCATGGAAGTTGTCTGTGGTCATGTCACTTGCTTTGGCCAATAGCATGTGGATGGAAGTCACATCATGTCAGTTCAGAGCCTGTGCTTAAAGAGGCCTCGCAAGTTCCTACTCCCCTTCTTGTGCTTCTGCCATTGACAATAAATAAAAAAAAGCCCATGTGTCTGTTGGCCCAAGGAGGAGGAAAGACACCTAAAAGGACCTGAAACAATCCCTGCCCATCCCAGATCAACTAACCTACAGAACCATGACCGTGAGAATAAATGATGGGCGTGAAAAAACACTGACTTTGAAGATGGTTGGTTTGGCAGTGTTATTATTTTAGTAGGTGACAAAGTGTTATATGGATTTCTTTCTGTCTGAGCCTGTTGAAGGCACGTTTTTCATCACTTGTCACAGAGTCTGACTGGCATAGTTGAGCCCTCAGCCTGTTCTCTCCTGGGCCCTGCCACACCTGCTCCCTCAGTCCATCTGCAGGGACAGGGATTCCTGGGTGGCCCTAGCAGAGGCTGGAAGGGCACTAGCACTCAGAGGCCAGGCCAGGCTCTCAGGCAGGAGCCGCTGAGGAGAACAAAGGGCACAGAAGTGCTGTCTGATGCAGGGCCTTCCCCTCCCTGAGCTCCAACTTCTTTTTCTTGGGAAGGGGCAGTCAGCTGCACACTTGAGGCTGCTGTGAGGGTTGATGGAAATGTGGTTCTGAAAGACTCCTTGCTCCATCGAATTACTAGTAGATCCTGTACCCAAACTAAAACCATCCCCTACCAGCCTCACCCTCCATTGCATCTCTCATGGTGGGGACCACACAAAGCAGGATGTTTGTTGAATGAACACCAGAATAGGTCCCCACGAAGGAACAAATGAGAGCAGGCTTTCCTCCACCACGGGCTCTAGTTTTCTGGAACACCCTGAGCCCTGGGCCGGTGAGGAGAAGAGCAGGGACTAGGGAGACAGGTGCCGCTGAAACTCTCAAGTTCATTTCATCCCAAATGCCCCTGGGGTAGAGAAGGCTGACTCAGCCCTCCCCAAACCTGGAGGCTCTGGAGCCACCTAGATTAGGGCCAAGCAAGGGCAGCTCAGAAGAGTAGCCACCACCTCCTGTAGCCAGCCATGGTTCCCTGAGGCCAGTGTGGATGGTCAGAAGGAGACTGGGAGCAGAAGGGGCAATCAAGGCAGCTGACATCTACTGCACTCCTCTAGTAGGCATGTACTGAGCCCTTCCCAGTCTCTAGTTTGCTTCTTCTATAACTCAGCCCTACAACTGGTACAACTCTTTACAGATAGGGCAACTGAGGTACACAGGGACAAGCCACCCTTCAGGCATTACACAATCGGCAAGTGGCAGAACCAGGATTAGAATGCATGCAGACTGGTGACAGGGTTTGCTGTCCACACCCATTCTTGCCTCTGCCCACCTGGGACGGGTGGCAAGGGGCACACCCTAGAGAGGAAGACTGTCTGGGCAGAGAGCAGGGTCTGCACACACTCCCCTCAGAACAGCTCGCCTTCAGATTGTCTTATGGATCATTTTTTCACAGGAAAAAAATTTAATATATAGGAGTATAAA
This sequence comes from Ia io, assembly GCA_025583905.1. NCBI lineage: Eukaryota > Metazoa > Chordata > Mammalia > Chiroptera > Vespertilionidae > Ia > Ia io. Next base: position 103,727,038 of record JAJQQW010000004.1, on the reverse strand, counting down.
GGATGATTTAACAACCCTCCCCATGCCTTCCACTCAGTGTAGGCACCTGTTAGCATGGTCTTTCAGACTTCCAGGCTATGGTGGTGGTGTTGTTTAAAAAAACAGATACAACAACAGCAAAACAAAAACAGATACACAAAAATATGACTTAAGTTTCATCTCACCTCTGCCTTCCATCCCTTCCCCTCCATTCTTAGAGTCAACTACTTTTAATTTGCAGCATATCCTTTCAAAGCTACTTTTGTTGTTAATAATAAGCACCCAATAAATAATACTTTTTTGTGTGTCCTCTTATGCTTTTACATAACTAGTCACATTCAACATCTTGCTTTTGTGGGAGTTCAGAACAAGTCACCCCAAGATGTGCCTCAATGGTATGTGATTACTTTGAACTAAAGGCAATTTTACTAGTAGCTTCAGGCTCAAGAGAAATCTCTGTCCCTTCCTTAATTACCTGAAAGAACTTGAATTAGGGTCCTGGCCCATAGTAAGAGATTACCAGCAAAAACCTTTTAGACCCACCTATATGGCAGGGCAAACTTTTATTTACTAACCATCTGTTCTTATCATCCTGCAATAACCCTTCGAAGCCCCAAGATGCAGTGCCTTATCCCTAGCTCAGAATGTCTTATACTAGTAGACCAGTAAGAGATCAGGTAGGGAGAAAAAGGTAAAAGTGAGCAATTAGCATCCCCTAGACTGGCAAACACATTCCATAATTTTAGAAACATAGGCTTCTTTACTGGCAAGCACACTGACACTTTAAGGGACATATTTCCATGGAGACAGGTATACAGTAAAATTTGCTGATTTAGCAAACCACTGGTGAACTGTATTAAATTGATTGGTTCAGGGAAGGCTCAGATAAGGTCTATTTCTCAGAATCTATCTTCCAACAGGGCTTAGATGAGCATTCTGGAGACCAGGTATTAGTGCTTCAAAAGCACAGTCCTTTCTTTGACAAACTCAGAATAAAATTCCTTGCCAGAGTATTTACTCTTGAGGAATGGAGACTGTATTACTATTGATTTGGGGGAGAAAAACCTAAAATAAACAATCTTTCATTCTCTTGAGAAGATTCAACAGCTGATGGAGGCAGGAATATCTTCTATGCTCCCTAGCTTCCTGTCTTGCCAGCCATGGGGTGCCATGCTCCATCTACCTAAGCCAACTGGGGAATTGACATTCATCCGCAGCCTGGAATCCCTTCCCATACCAGAGATACTCTTCCCGAAACAGTAATACAATTTTGCCCAGGTATGGAGTTTTACCCCCAGTCAGTGTTGATCAGGCACTGTTCAGTTGGATTTATTTAACTCCACACAGTTGATTCTGAAGGCCTCTGACCTTAATGGGGACTTTTACCCTTTACTATCGTGGGTAGAGAAGTCTGACCTTTTTAACTTGCCTCTAATAGTTGGGCTAGCAAGCTGTTGCTGTCTCTCATTTTTCTAACAGCTGGGGGCCCTTAAGAGGCTTGGCAGCTTCCCTTAGCAGGGGAACGTGCATTCCCTGTGAATCTGGCTGGACAGAGATTTAATACTCCGGGACTTGGGTTCAAATAGTGTTTGCAGTCAGTGTTTAAGATTAGGTAACAAAAACCTCTCGTTTCTTTGAGCACCTGAATATTGGAGGCTTTTTCTATTAGCTATACCTGTGGAAGAATGATTAGTGATAAGCAGCCAAAACACAGCAGTAGTGTTTGTAATAGAAACATAGTATCAGTAGCAGCTTAGCCCCGTTGCCTGGTTACTACACTTGCCTTCAGGAAATATGGCTGTCTGGGGCTGGGCTTCAGCCCCTAAACAATAGGGCTGCCAAGGCCAAGGTGGACTCTGGCATAGCAACTTTGTGGTTCCTGCCCCTTAGCCACGAGCAGAGAGGGCAGGGCCATGGCAGCCAGCAGTATGGGCCTACCCGGGCGACCCCTGCAGCTGCCTTTCTCTGCTTGCCAGGGAAATTCTCCTCAGAGGGTGCACCTGATCACAACCACTCCCCCTCCCCAGCACACAGCCAAGAGGTCCGAGGAGTGCTTTGGGGAACTTCCAGGGGGCAGGAAACATATCTCTACACCCTGGCAGCTTCAGCCCGTGGGGTGGCCATCCCTGTGCTTCCCCCGGCCCCTCCTCCCCAGAGGTGGAGAGAAGCAAGAATCTGGGGGTGCAAGGAGGAAGAAAACACAGTTAGTCAGGTCCTTCAAGCCAAGGCAGCTAAGGATGACCAGCTTACCCATAGCGAAACAAGATCTGAGTCATGGCACCCTAATGTCTGCGGCAACTGAAACAGGCATGAGTTGTTACTGGCAAAGCTGAAAATTACAGAGTCAAAAGAAGGGCCCTTGGGCTTAGGAGAGAGAAAGGCAAGGGTGGGCATACAGACTTGCTCCAGGGTCACCATCTGGAGGTCCCATCTGTGTCCCCAAAAAATGTTACTGGGAAGAAAAAATACGTTACTGAAAAGGGAACCTGGCCCTGAGCAGGTCTGCCAGGGCTGGCTGGTAGTGTATAGGTTCTTGACTTGGTGCAGGAACGGTTTTACAATACTGTCCAGGTGATTTTTAGACCTTTATTAAAGCTGGGGATGGCAAAACAAGGAAGGGCCTAGGATAGAAGAATAGGAGAGGAAACAGGTGGGGAAATGAGCCTAGGCTGGGCTACTTTGGTTCACTAAGAAGTCAGAGAAAAGGGGCCTTGGGGACAGGGTCAGGTGTTAGCCTGAGACGAGCTGCCACTGTCCATGGCTCCCTGTTTGCAAGGCTCATGGGGTCCCTTGGAGTTTAGGAGATGCACGCCTGTGTGGGAAGAAGAGAGGAAAGAGAAAGGCACAGGTGTGCCCCAGAAGGAGAGCTCATGCTGGGACCTTTACTTTGAGGGTTTTAAAGCCTGGGAGTCTAGGGGAGGTCTTAGAGAAGGATCTCAATAGAATATTCATCAGGTTTATGCTGATATACCAAAATGAGATTTATTCCCTTAATATCATTTGTCCTTGGGTGTGGTAGGCAAATGGCACTAACTGGATTTCTGCTATCTGTCTCCCTGAATAGGGTGATTTAAGCTACTTACCCTCTGGTTGGGGAGAAGTATAAACCTTTTACTTTTAAGTATCCTTGGTTTAGGGAAGATGGGATTTACTAGGTGGCTGCAAACTGCTTGTTTAACTATCTGTCTCAGTCTCCCTATTCCACTTGTCCTGGCTTACTAGCCTGTCTCACTTCCAAAATAAAATTTGAAACCCATTTGTTTAGATCAACTCCCTCATTGTATAGATAGGAACTGAGGTCCAGAGATGGGAAGGGACTAGCCCAGGGTCACACCTGAATAATGGGAACCAAAAAAAAGGTTTCTTTCAGCATTTATCCCCTCTATGCCCTCTTTCACCTGGAAAAAATAAAATAAGATAGAGAAAAGAACTTAAGTACAATAAAAGATTTCAATGAAAACTAAAAAATTCTCTACAGGTTTGAATATTTCTTACATGGACAAATTTCAGAAGAAGGGGCTAAGACATGCTATGCTGCTGTCAAAATTTTTTTAATAGTTCTTTATTGTCAAAGGTATTACATATGTCCACTTTTTTCGCCCATTGAACCTCTCCAGCCCACCCCCACCCTCCTACCCCAGGCCTTCAGCACTCTGTTGTCTGTGTCCATGGGTTAATATATATAAGGTCTTTGGTTGATTCCCTCCCCTGCCTTTCCTCTGAGATTCCGCACTCTCTTCCATGTCTCTGGATCCACTCAGTTCATCAGTTTATTTTGTAACGTAGATTCCACATGATACCTTTCTCTGACTGAGTTATTTCACTTAGCATGGTATTCTTCATGTCCCTCCATACTGCCCCAGAAGGTAAGAGATTCTTCTGTTTAATGCTGTATAGTATCCCATGGTATAAATGTACCACAGCTTTTTTTATCCACTCATCTACTGATGGGCACTTGGGCTGTTTCCAGATCTTAGCTATTATAAACTGTGCTGCTATGAACACAGGGGTGCATACATTCTTTCTGATTGGTGCTTCCGGTTTCTTAGGTTATATTCCTAGAAGTGGGATCACTGGGTCATATGGCAGTTCCATTTTTAATTTTTTGAGGAAATTCCATAGTGTTTTCCATAATAGTTGCACCAGTCTGCATTCCCACCAGCAGTGTACTACAGTTCCCTTTTCTTTACATCCTCACCAGCGCTTGTCATTTGTTGATTTGTTGATGGTAGCCATTCTGACAGGTGTGAGGCGATACCTCATTGTCCTTTTAATTAGCATCTCTCTGATGATCAGTGACTTTGAACATTTTTTCATATGTCTCTTGGCCATCTGTATGTCCTCTTTGGAGAAGTGTCTATTTAGGTCCTTTGCCCATCTTTTAATTGGATTGTTTGTCTTCCTTTTGTTAAGTTGTCTGAGTTCCTTATATATTTTGGATATTAACCCTTTATCAGATGTATCATTGCCAAATTCGTTCTCCCATGCAGTGGACTCCCTTTTCATTTTGTCCATGTTTCTTTTGCTGTGCAGAAGCTTTTTATTTTGATGTAGTCTCATTCGTTTCTTTTCTCCTTAGTTTCTTTTGCCTTTGGAGAATATTCCTACTAGAGATGTCTGAGATTTTGCTGCCTATGATTTCTTCTAGAATTTTTATGTTTTCTCGAATTACATTTAAGTTTTTATCCATTTTGAGTTTATTCTTGTATATGGTGTAAGTTGGTGGTCTAGTTTCATTTTTTTAAATGTATCTGTCCATTTTTCCAACATCACTTATTGAAGTGACTGTCTTGACTCTCTTGTATGTTCTTGCTTCCTTTGTCAAATATATATACTAGTATTTTAATATGGAATGCTTCATGAATTTGCATGTCATCCTTGTGCAGGGGCCATGCTAATCTCTGTATCGTTCCAATTTTAGTATATGTGCTGTTGAAATGAGCACTCCTTTGTCAAATATTAATTGAGCATAATGGCTTGGGTCAATTTCTGGGTTCTCTGTTCTGTTCCATCGATCTATATGCCTGTACTTGTGCCAGTATCAGGCTGTTTTGATTATGATGGCTTTGTAGTATAACTTGAAATCTGGTATTGTGATTCCTCCAATTTTGTTTTTCTTCCTCTAGATTGCTGCAGCTATTCAGGGTCTTTTTTATTCCATATAAATTTTTGGAGTATTTATTCTAGCTCTGTGAAATATGCCCTTGGTATTTTACCGTAATAAGCATTGAATCTGTAGGTTGCTTTGGGTAGTATGGGCATTTTAATGATGTTGATTCTAGCAATCCATGAACACTGTATATTCTTTCACTTGTTTATATTTTCTTCTATCTCATTTTTAAACATCCTACAGTTTTCTGAGGACAGGTCTTTTAGCTCCTTGGTTAAGTTTATTCCTAAGTATATTGTTACAATGGTAAATGGGATTGTTTTCTTAGTTTCTCATTCTGAGAATTCAATATTGGTGTATAAAAAGAGCCATCAATTTTTAGGTGTTGATTTTGTATCCTGCTACATTGCCAAATTCATTTATTAAACCTAGTAGTTGTTTTTTTTTTTTTTTTTTTTTTTTTTTTTTTTGTGTGTGTGTGTGTGTGTGTGTGTGTGTGGAGTCTTTAGGGTTTTCTATGTACAATATCATAGAAATGCAAATAATGACAGTTTTACTTCCACCTTTCCAACTTGGATGCCTTTATTTCTTCTTCCTGTCTGATTGCTGTGGCTAGGATTTCCAGTACTATATTGAATTGGAGTGGTGAAAGTGGACATCTCTGTCTTGTTCCTGTTCTTAGGGGAAATGATTTTAGTTTTTGTTCATTGAGGATGATGTTTGCTGTAGATTTGTCATACATGACCTTTATCATGTGAGATATGCTTCCTCTATTCCCACTTTGCTGAGAGTTATTATCAAAAATGAGAGTTGGGATTTGTTGAATGCTTTTTCTGTGTCTATTGATATAATCATGTGACCTTTGTCTTTCAATTTGTTTATGTGATGTATCACGTTTATTGATTTGTGAATATTGTACCAGCCTTACATCCCTGGAATAAATCAACCTTGGTCATGGTGTATGATCTTCTGGATATATTGCTGGGTGTGATTTGCTAATATTTTGTTGAGGATTTTAGCTTCTATGTTCATCAGGGATATTGGCCTGTAATTTTTTTCTTTATAATGTCTTTATCTGGTTTTGGAATTATGATAATGCTGGCCTCATAACAAGACCTTGGAAGTGTTCCTTTCTCTTGAAATTTTTTGAAATAGTTTGAGGACTATAGGTGTTAGTTCTTTTTTGAATGTTTGGTAAAACTCCCCTGTGAAGCTGTCTGAACCCGGGCTTTTGTTTGGTGGGACCTTTTTGATTACTGCTTCTGTTTCATCAGTTGTTATTGGCCTATTCAGGTTTTCTGATTCCCCCTGATTCAGTTTTGGGAGATTGTGTTTTTCTAGGAATTTGTCTATTTTATCCATATTGTCCAGCCTATAGGCATATAGTTGTTTATAATATTTTCCTACAATCCTTTGTGTTTCTGTGGTGACAGTAGTTACTTCTCCACTTTCATTTCTGATTTTATTTATTTGGGTTCTCTATGTTTGTTTCTTGATGAGTCTGGCTAATGGTTCATTAATCTTGTTTATCCTTTCAAAGAACCAGCTCTTGGTTTCATTGACTTCCCTTTTTTTTGTTTTTTGTTTGTTTGTTTGTTTGTTTTTTTAGTCTCTGTGTTATTTATTTCTGCTCTAATCTTTATTATTTCCTTCCTTCTGCATACTCTGGGCTTTTCTTGTTGTTCTCTTTCTAGTTCTTTAAGTTGCAGGGTAAAATAGTTTATTGTTGATTTTTCTTGTTTGTTTTTTTTTTGAGGTAGGCTTATAGTGCTACGAACTTCCCTCTCAGGACTGCTTTTGTGTGTCCCAGTGATTTGGGGTTGTTGTGTGTTCATTTTCATTTGTTTCCAGGAAGTTTTAAATTTTTTTTCTTGATCTTGTTGGTAACCCTTTCATTGTTTAATAACATGCTATTTAGCCTCCACGTGTTTGAATGTTTTGGGTGTTTTTACTGTAGTTGATTTCTAATTTCATTCCACTGTGATCTAAGAAGATGCTTGGTATGATTTCAATCTCTTTGAACTTGAAGAGGCTTGTTTTGTGTACTAACGTGTGGTCTATCTTTGTGAATGATCCGTGTGCATTTGAGAAGAATGTATATTCTGGAGCTTTGGAATGAAATGTTCTATAAATGTCAATCAAATCCATCTGATCCAGTGTGTCCTTTAGAGTCACTGCTTCCTTGTTAAGTTTTTGTCTGGAAGATCTATCCAGTTAAGTCAGCGAGGTGTTAAAGTCCCCTAGAATTTTTTTTATATGTATTTATGTGGGTTCATATGTTTATCAGGGTTACATCCTCTTGTTGGATTGATCCCTTTAGTATTATGTAGTGACCTTTGTTGTCTCTTGTGATGGCCTTCATTTTGAAGTCTATTTTGTCGGGTATGAGTATTGCTACTCCAGATTTTTTTTCTTTTCCATTTGCCTGAAAATTTTTTCCACCCCTTCAGTCTCATTCTGTGTGTGTCTTTTGTTCTGAGATGGGTCTCTTGTAGACAGCATATAGTTGGGTCATGATTTTGTGTCCATTCAGCTACCCTATGCCTTTTGATTGGAGCATTTCATCCATTTACACTTAGGGTTATTATTGATAGGTACTTATTTATTGCCATTTTAATTCTCTATGCCTAGATTTCTCTCTCTGTTTCTTCTTCTCATTACAGCAGTCCCTTTAGCATTTCTTGTAATGCTGGCGTGGTGCCTATGTACTCCTTTAGGATTTTTTTTGTCCGGGAAGCTCTTTATTTGACTGTCTATTTTGAATGACAGCCTTGCTGGATATAGTAATCTTGGTTTTAGATCCTTGCTTTCCATTACCTTGAGTACTTCATGCCATTCCTTCTGGCCTGTAGAGTTTCTGATGAGAAATCAGGTGTCAGCCTTATGGGAGCTCCTTTGTAGGTAACAGATTTCTTTTCTCTTGCTGCTTTTAAGATTCTCCTTTTGTCTTTAATTTTTGGCATTTTAATTATGATGTGTCTGGGTGTTGGTCTGTTTGAGTTCTTTTTGTTTGGGATTCTCTGTGCCTCCTGAACTTTTTTCTTTACCAGGTTAGGGAAGTTTTCTGCCATTATTTCTTCAAATACATTTTCTATTCCTTTCTCCCTTTCTGACTCTTCTGCCATACCTACTATTCTAATATTGTTACGTTTCACATTGTCCCACAGTTCCCTTAAACTATCCTCCTGTTTTTAATTTTTTTTTCTTTTTGCTTCTCTGATTGAGTGTTTTTTTTTCAACCCTGTCTTTTAAGTCACTGATTTGCTCCATAGCTTCCCTTAATTTGCTGTATATTCTTTCCAATGTGTTCTGTATTTATGCTATGTCATTTTTTATTTCTGTTTTCATAGTTATTATATCTTTTTGATGCTGTTGAGCATCTTTACCATCATTACTCATGGTAAAGGCCATCTTATTCATGTTTCCTCTATTTTGTAATAAACTGCTGTTTGAAGTTTTAACCCTGATATTCTTGGCTTCTGTAAAACACACTTGCTTAGTTGAATAATAAGGAAAATAAGCTCAACTATCTGACCTTGCAAGCAGCTCCACTGCCGTCTCTGGCTACTCCCATCCTCCAGTTATCTGAAATGAACTATGCTCAAGTTACAAGCTCAGGTTACAAGCTTCCTGCAAAATATTTACATAGGGCTTTTTGCAAAGCCTGCAAAAGGTCCGGAAGTATAATCCCGTATTTTAGAGACAAAGGACTGGGAGAGTATAAAAAGGGAAAGCTTCCTCCATGTTTTTGCTTAGACTCTGGAAACAATATTCCTCTAAGCCTGCCAGTGTAATAAAAGTCTCCAAAATTTGGCTTAATAAGGTGTCCCCTGTTCAGCTCACTGATTTACAATATAACACTCTGAACTCTGATTCAGATAAATTTCTTATCTCTACTTCATTTATCTCTTCTTCTGGAGAATTCTCTTGTTTTTTCATTTGGGGGTTGTTTCTTTGTCTCCTCAATTTGGCTGCCTATTTGGATTTGTGGCTATGTATTAGGTAGATAGATCTTCTACACCTCTCAATCTCCAGTGCAGGACAGTGTCAAACACTGTTTCTGACTACTTAGATCGGGTAAAGACTCAAATGCTCCAGAGACCGCCTCTGCTGCAGACTGATAGGATTCCGACTTGCATTGCCCCCAGGTAATTGTCCTCAGGTGTGGGAAGAGTTTTTTCAATAGGTTGGGGCAGTTGCTTCTGCCTGGAGGGTAATTGTTATTTTTAGTCTCTTAAGTGGCCTCAGGGCAAAGTGTTTTCCAATAGGGTGGGTCAACTGTCTTCACCCCAGACAAGGCAAATGTCTGTGTGGAAAGATGTCCTCCACTGGGTGAGAGAATGGATCAACACAAGAAACCGGGGGTGTCTGCCATCTGAGCTCTAATCCCTGAATCCCCAATCCTGGCCGTTGCTCACACAACTCCAGTCCACTCTGCCTTCTCTCTGCCAGAGCACAAGGTGGGTGGCTCCACAGGGAGTTTTGTGCGTTATCGCTTTAAGAGGGTGCCTGAATTTCCAGCTGCTGCTCCCTGGCAGTCAGCAACTGCTGCTTTTCACAGCCAGATGTTATGTGGATACCTTTCTCAGTTCCAATGCTCACTGCTGGGGAGCCCAGCTTGGGGATTAGGCCCCAGAGTTCTCACTGGCAACCCGCCCCCCCGCCCCAGCTGAGAGATCTCTCCAGAACTTCAGTTGCTGTCTGTGGGAGCCTGGCCAGCCCTTTCATGCCTCCGCCCCTCCTATCCATCTCTATGCGGTCTCCACGTTCAGTCCTCTGGTATGAGGGCTCTCTCCTGGGAGTCTTCTATTGATCATTCAGGAAGTTTTTCAGTATTTTAGTTGTAATTCCAGTTTGTTTCTGGGAGCGTGTCCATGAAGCCTCCCCTTACTCTGCCGCCATTTTTTTTCTGTCAAATTTTTACAAGAGTTTATTTGAACTAAACTGAGGACAATGCAGGGAAGTAAGATCTCAAATGCTTAGGACAGTGATGGGCAACCTTTTGAGCTTGGTGTGTCAAACTTCGCCAAAAAACTGAGCATAACTCGGGTAGTGTGTCACTTTGAGGAAAAAACTAAGTCCAAGACTCTAGTTGCAAATGTTTCATCCTCAGGAGCAGCAAATGTTTCATCCTCGGCATGCGGCCGCGTGTCATCAGAAATGGCTACATGTGTTAGTGCTGACACGCGTGTCATAGGTTCGCCATCACTGGCTTAGAAGAATAACAGTTTTTGCAGTTTCTTTTATACATTTGAAATGAAGGAGGGGCCATAAGGAAGATTACATGGAGATTGAATTACAGGATAATTAATAAGATTATGTGCTCTCCTGAGGGAGGTTATGGCTTATTTCAAAGGTGTATTAACCTAGATATACAGAAACAATAGACAGTGCTTTAGTCAAGATAAACTTTTTATTAAAGAAGTTATATGCCTGAGGTGTGACTACCCACCATGGCCTTCCCAGTTAAGTATTTATGATCAGATCACCCTGTGAGTTAGTTTCGAGAGACCTCCCTTTTTTACATGTAAGGTTCCCAACTTACCATGTACATGTGTCAACAAATCACTGTGTGCCTGTTATTATATGATTAATTTTCAAGGAATTGGCAAAGCCCAAGACCATGGGTTTTGTGACCATCTATTATTTTGTTACGTTTTATGTTGTATTCAATTAGCAAATAAAATTCTGTGGAGGATTTCACTGTGTGAGAAATTCTCACCTTTCTGAATTCAAATAATGGACTCGTGAACAGAAGGATGGCAAAACCAAGACTTTTAATATGTTCTTGCAAGAGCAAGTGTCCATCCGGTTCAACAGGCAACATGGAGTAGCTATCACAGGCTATTTATCCCTAAGGTGGGAGAGTCCCTACTCTGGTTCCTCATTGGCTGAGATATAGGATTAGCAGTTTCCTCATATGTCGCCTAAATCATATTGTCTCCTATTGGTTATTTAAAACAATGGGCTCAGGCCTTTTATAGTTGTCTCCACCTTCCCCCTTCCCCCCCTCACCCCCCAGTTGAGGTGGGTGCCATGAGGGTTTCCACACAGTTCTTTGTTCTTATATCCTCTTCCCTCCTCCCTATATTCTGTTTGCCCTTGGGAAATTCAGTAACCATTTTCATTAAAAGTTGACTATGCTAAAGATGGATCACAGAAGACTATTTCCTACAACTGGATGCCTATCAGGTCACCATTTTCAAGTATTTACTGAAAGAAAAACAATACAATTTATAAGAACCAGGAAAATGGAATCTGAAAGACCCATTGCTTCCCTGCTTTAGGCATAATTGCTCCAGGGCAGCAGGCACTCCCCTCCTCTGGGTCCTTCTCCTCGGAGGCAAACAGCAGTAGCCAGTGAGGCTGACTGACAGGGCCCAGGCACCTCCTGCCTCTGCCACTTACCTGCAGATGATTTTAACCCTGGGCACTCCGTATCGCCTTTCTGAGCCGCAGAGGCCATGTCTGTAAATGTTACTATAACAGGACCTTCCCTGTAGGTTTGCTGTGTGGGTGTAATTAGTTCCTCTGTTGAAAACCCCCAGCATATGAGAGGGGGTGCAGATGGAGACTAAGGACCTGGAGAGCATGACCCACCTGCCAAGTTCCAGCTACCAGTTGGGAACAAAGCCCAGTGGGGACAATTCTCGTTTTCTAGAGACTCCAAAAATCCAGCTTTTGATGGTAAAACATTCCACTTTAGAAATAGTGATAGTAAAATTCAAGTTTAAAAAATATAACAAACAGCCCTAGCCGGTGTGGCTCAGTTGGTTGGAGTGTCATGCCATACACCAAGAGGTTGTGGGTTCAATCTCTGGTCAGGGCACATACCCAGGTTTCAGGATGGATCCCTGGTCTGGGCATGTGCGGGAGGCAACTGATTGATGTTTCTCTCTCTCTCTCTCTCCCCCTCCCTTCCTCTCTCTAAGATACATATAACAACCTGTGAGGGACAAGGAAATCTGGCCTTAGGCCACCAGTTTTCAATCTCTAAATTTCTTCATAAATGGTAAAATTCCGGTACCTGTATCCCCACATTCCCTTCTTATGTCCCTGGCAGACATTATCAAAGCTTCCAGCACTCTTTCCTACTCAAGCAGGACTCTGCCTCAAAATCCCTTACAGTTCAGCAATCCAGGAGGCCACAGCCATCCAGCTAGTATTGGCAGAGGAGATGAGCCCATCACCCCTAATCTACTCTTAAGACCCTTTAGAGATGGAAAGGGCTGGTTTTGTACTCCCATAATCAAAGATGTGAAGGTGTAGGCTTTTTTCTAGCAACTTTCCTGGGGTGGACACACATAGAGGAAGAGATAGAAGGGTGGTGGCTAAAAGATGCTGTGCATGCTAGAAGAGTTTCTTCCCCCTTCAAAGTTATAGGCTTGGGGCTAAAACATCTTAAAATGCAGAAGAAGCAGGCAACCGTTGCTGCCCCAGCTTCCTGCTCCTATCAGGGTCCCAGAGACAGTGGCAAGGGGATAATGTGGGGGGATGTGTTAAATGTGTAAATGTAGTCATTTCATTAAGTTTTCAGAAACCATTGAAATGACATTTCCCACCTGTGTAAGGGAGGGGCATGTGGGCTCATTGTCTAAATAAACAGAAAATTATCAAGGCTGTTTCTTGGGCACCAGAGTTGGAGGCAGATTCATTTCTGCTGCCAAGCTGATGATTTTGTTTCCTAAGTGAGGAAAGTTGAGTTCCTGTTATCACCTCCCAGGGATGTTGGTATCCTTTGTCAGTGTCCCGCTTGCCGTGCATTTATTCTTCAAACATTTATGAGCTCAAGGTATGTGCTGGCAGGGTTGGGGCAGAGAGGTGAGTGAAGTGGAGCTTCTCCATGGAGGAGCAAAGTGGGAGACAGAGCAGCACAAAGGACCTTCTAAAGGATGGAAGGGGCTCAAATCTGGGAAAAGGGACTGTGCCTGTTGGTGGGTTGGAGGCAGCTCCAGGGAGGAGATAAGTCAGAACCAGGCCAGGAACAATGGGCATCTCAGGGGAAGGGCAGGTTTAAGCCCAAGGTCAGAAACTTTTTTTTTAAATTTCTTTATTGATTAAGGTGTCACATATTTGTCCTCATCCCCCCATTCCCATCCCACACCCCTCCCCACGGATGCCCCAACCCCCTGTTGACCTTAACCATAGGTTAGGCTCGTATGCATGCACACAAGTCCTTTGGTTGATCTCTCCCCCCTCTCCCCACCCTCCCCTACCCTCCTTCTGAGGCCTGATAGTCTGATCGATGCCTCCTTGTTTCTGGGTCTCTTCTTGTTCATCAGTCTATGTTGTTCATCATTTCCCCTAGATGAGTGAGATCATGTGTCACTAGAAATATACTTATAAGAACCGAATGTGAGATGAGCAATAATAGTTATGCTGACAGGCAAATTAATCAGTCTATAGTGAGTTTCTTTCTGGACCAACAGTTCTTTTGAAACCCAATTTCAATGTCCACCAGTTCCTTATGTGTACATGTCGGCACTGACTTTTCAGCTCTGGATGGTGGACAAATGGTGGTAATGCAGGTCCGACTCCCTCTGGTTTGGTCTCAGCTGGACCCAGGGGCACGGCTTCACCCGGACTCAGGGGCGCGTGGCCTCACCCGGACCCAGGTGCACGTGGCCTCACCCAGACCCAGGACCCAGCCTCACCTGGATCCAGGGGCACACGGCCTCACCCGGACCCGGGATCCAGTTTCACCCAGACCCAGGGGCGCGTGGCCTCACCTGGACCCAGGGGCGCGTGACCTCACCCGGGCCTGGGACCCAGCCTCACCCGGATCCAGGGGCACACGGCCTCACCCGGACCTGGGATCTAGCTTCACCCGGACCCGGGGGCACACGGCCTCGCCCGGACCCAGGACCCAGCCTCACCCTGACCCAGGTCCCAGCCTCACCCGGACCCAGGGGCGCGCGGCCTCACCCAGACCCGGGACCCAGCGGGGCTTCGTCTTCTTGATCCCAATTCCTGTTGGTCAATTCCTTCTCAGCAATTCCTCCGGCCATTTTCTCAAAGCTCCGGGGCAGCTGCCGCAGAACTCGTTGGGCGGCGGGCTTGGCGAAGCTCCGGTGTGCCCGGAGCGCCGTGGCGGGCTGGACCGGGGTTGCTGCATCGGCGCTCAGGTCTGCAGCGGTGGCCAGTCGCTGAGCGTGCGCACATGGCCGCTTGCGGGGCGCTGAGATTCTCAAAGGACTCGAAGGTCAGCAAGCGCGGGGTCTCCCACCCCATGTCTCTCAGGGGCTCGTCGGTCCGTGCTCGGCAGCGAGTGGAGCCGTCCCCTCAGCCGGAGACCGCCAGGGGAACTGCGCCGAGCACATTCCAGGCCGCCATTGTGTCGCCTGAGCCGAGGTTCTTAAAGTGTGATCTTTGGCTCTCCGGCATCAGCATCATCCCGTGTACCCCTCTCTTTTATTCTAGTTGTAGAGCATATGCTCAGCCAGCCCTCCGGTGGTTCTGGATGGTGTCTGCTCTGTTTTCCTGTTGTAGTTTCAAAATTGTTGTGGTAGGCAACAATCAGGCTTCCGCCCTATGCCTCCATCTTGGTCCTCCTTTGTATAGTTAAGTCTTGATTGTTGTTGGTGTCACTGGGAGGAATTGTCCTCCAGGCCAATTGGCTGTGAGGACCCTCTGTGTCTATAAAGGAAGAGTTGCTGTGCTGGAGACACGTTTATGGGCCGGATCTTGTTGCAGCAAGGCTTTGCGCTCACTGAGTCTGCCTCTTGAATGTGTCCCTTATGCGAGTGGTTGAAATCTGGTGTCATCTCACACCGACCACTAGATGCCCTCGTTTCTGGGTCTCCAGTGGGGTGCAGGTCAGCTACTGTCTGAGGCCACTCATCAGGAATTACAGTAAAAACTGCGGTTTCCTCCTCCTGCCTGAGCGGCCCTGGAGCAGTCCGACTAGAACCGCAGTTCATCTGGTCAAGCTGCCACAGGGCAGGCCACCCACATGCAAAAGCCGCTGCTTGGAGCCCGGGTGGGCCTGCAAAACGTGTGGGGCGGGTCCCAGGGCGGGGCAGGTCTCAGGGCGGGGCGGGGTCTCAGGGCGCCACCAGGCCATGGCGTGGCGAACTGCAATGGCTGCAAGTCTGCTTTTTCTGCTTTCCACGTTTCCAAGTCCCCTCGTCCTGCACTCCAGCGCAGCAAACACTGATTGCTGGGTGCACCTCCACAAGGAAGTTACTCCCACTCTCCGACACGAAGGCCGAGAGTCCAGCCTCTCCCCACAGGCGTCTGGGTCTCCCGCATGTCCCCAGAAGCTGGATTTCAGAGTGATGGGGAGCTAATCTCCCCTAGGGTTGGAAAAAAAGCCGCACGTCCCTTCCCCCGCCACCAGCCCGACCCACGTGCCTCCGCACCTCATCCCCTCCAAGTTTGCTCTTTCCTCTTCCCTCTTAGTTGTAAATCCACCATTCAGCCAGCTCTCCTGTGGTTCTGGGTGGCAGACGCTCTGTCCTCCAGTTGTATTTTTGAAATTGCTGTGCGCGGCGCAGTTCATTTGTTTAACTTTGCCGCCTTCTTGGTTCTCCTCTCTCAAAATGGCTAACGGACTTGAATGTAAGACGGGAAATCATAAAAATCCTCCAAGTCAGTGTCGGCGGCCACTGGGGCCCCGAGGATCTCACTGGGCCTCTCGGCCAGGTCGGTGACACGGATGAGCCCGTCCTGCAGAAAGATGGTCTCTTCCTTCACTGAGAGCCACTGCGCCGAGTCCGCGGCCGCCGCCACAGCAGCTGCCACGGCCGCCGCCGAGCCCATGGCCCTGGCTGAGGTGCTGACTGAGAGGAGCAGCCGCCCAGCCTGGGGAGATGCAAGCAGGAGTCGCCGCGCTCACCAGTCTATCTTTTAGTTGTATTTCCAAAACTGCCATGCAAGGCAACAGATCAGCCGTTCAACTCCGCCGCCATCTTGGCCCCAAGGTCAGAAACTTTTAACCTCATGTGGAGGCACTGAGGAAGAATGGGTAGTGGCCTGGGTTCAAATCCTTGCCCCTTTGGAATAAGTTATGGCACATTGTGCTGGGTGTAAAGAGCTCCTGGTCCCCAAGCTAAGAGGATGATGGGAGGTCCTGATGTTGGATACCTCAGGTCACTACATTGACCTCAGGCTTCCCATCTCTCCACCCTCATAACATTCCCCAGGGTACAGGTGGGGGGTGGAGATATTCTGAATACAGGACAGCCAAAGAGTCAGCAAAGTTGTTTCTTCTCATCTAATAGGACTCTTCTAGGTTTATCACATTTTGAATTACAAAATGGATAAAACCCACTTAAGATAATTTCAGATTCTGAGTGGGTTATTTAATTTAATAATTAAAACCTACTTGACCAAATCACGTCATAAAATATTCTAATTAGTTGATCCTCAGAATATTTTATCTTGCCAAATGTTTAATATGTTTTATTTTCTACTAGAGGCCCAGTACATGAAAATTCATGCACTGGAGGGAGGGTCCCTCAGCCCGGCCTGCCCCCTCTCACAGTCTGGGAGCCCCCAGGGGTGGGAGGCGACGTGGCGATCAGGGGAAGGTGATGCCCCCATCACACCTCTCCTGCTGCCACTGCCGGCAGCGCAAGCCTCAGCCGGCCCTCGTTACCTGAGCCTCGGGCGGCCCTCGTTACCTGTGCCTCGGGCGGCCCTGGACAGCTGGGTAGCCACCATCTGAGGCTTGCCTGCACCTTGGGCTGGCCCAGGACAGCTGGGGGGCTAAGGGGACTGGGGGACCCCGGAGGCAGGCACGGAAGGCTGGTCCCACCTGGGGGCGGGCCTGGCCTTGCTGCACACCTGCCGCCCAGGCGGGGCTGAGGGGACTGGGCACTGCCGTCTTGTGGCTGTGGGCGCTGCCATCTTTGAGGGCGGGGCAGTCAATTAGCATATTCCCTCTTTATTAGATAGGATTAATATGAGTATACCTTTAAACATAGGGTGAAAACTTACAGATGTCAACTTAGAAAGGTTGTGGGGGGATACAGTCTTGCCAAAATTCTGTGAGGAAGCAACCCAAAAGTTGTAAACCTCTCCTTAGGTAATGGGAGCCATGAGGGTGCCTGAGTGGGAGTGTGCTGTGTTTGGAGACAGACTAGAGGTGTTCTCCTAGAGCTGTGTGTGTTAGTGGAACCCTTAGTGGTAGCTGATAAAATGACTAGTCTTTGCAGGAGGAGTGAACAATATGTATCCTCCCCTCTTCCCTGCCCCCTTATCCTTTAACCAGGCTCTCCCAGGTGCTGGAGGATAAGTCCAGCGGGTCACAATAAATGTGAGAAGTCCCCAAAAGGTTGAATGGACTCTTTCAGCAGGGCTGAAAATCTGCATGTTATTACTTGCTGCTGGAACAGCCGAAGGCAATTCACCTAACCTGATGGTTCTTTATTGTTTTCCAGGCCTTACTTTTGATACCTATATCTGCTTTGCTAAAGGGCAAAATGTGGGAATAAAAAGCCATGGGTCCAAACTTTCGGAGAGCCCATTTCACTAGAAAGTGGAGCCTCCCCTGGCTCCTCCATGCCTTCAAAATTTATATTTCTTGTTTAGTCTCTTTATTCATTTACGTTGCAGCCCCTTCTCCAGATTCCTGAACCCTTAATGCGGAAAGACCCTAGCACCCAGGCTTCTGCTTTTAGTCCTGCCAGTCCCCTCCCCTCCCCTTAGTGCCCCCCTTGGCCCTGATCAGGTACTCCCAACTCTGAGGAGAAGAAGGCCTGAAAAGGAGCAGACCAAAGGCCTGAGCCAGCCTGTCCACCACAGTTGAACCCTCAGGGAACATCTGCTCCCCTTGAGGGAATGCCCTTGTCCTTGGCAGTAGAGAGAGAAATGTAAGAGGCCACAGCTAAGCTGGGCTGGGTGGGACAGCAGGGCACCCCTCTGCAAACTGCAGCCCAGCTTAGTCAATAGTGCACAGTGAGGTCTGACAGACACAACAAGCAGCTCCTGCCTGTCCCTGCCTAACTGGTAGCATCCGAAAGACTGCCAGGAGTAGGCCCCTGCAGAGCACTCATCACCAGGAAATGTTCACTTGAAGGAGGGGTTCCAAACACTGGACCCCTGAATTATGCCTGTCTACCCATCAGGCAGTACTACACCCCTCTGGCCACCTCTCCACCCAACCTGCCACGCCTCGTGGCCTCCTCCCACCACCAAGTCTATTCTGCCCTCGGGATGCTCCCTGTCAGCCCCTGTCCAATCTGTCCTTCTGTTTGTCTTTTCTCCGTCTCCTCCTGCCAGGCTCCTCCAGGGGCAGATGTAATTTCTCTTCGTTTGTAATTTCTCTTCTTCCTCTTCTCCTCATGCGGTACTCTACAGCCTTGCCACTCAAACTCTGGCCCTCAAATCAACAGCATGAGCCTAGAAATGCAGACTCTCAGGCCCCACCCCAGACCACTTGGAACTGATTCTGCATTTTAACAAGACCCTCAGGGGACTTGCATATACTTTTCTAATTACAGAGTAATCTAAGTTCATGGAAGTGAAAATATAGATAAGCAAGAAGGAAAGAAACATCACATGTAGTCTCCTGCTGATTGTTAACTCTGTTTTTAATTTGCTGTTCTTTCTTCCAAGATTTTCACACACACACACACACACACACACACACACACACACACACACACACACGCACACGCACGCGCGCGCGCAGATTTTCTTACAGAAATGTCAGCAAGCTGCAGAGATTTTGTAACCTACATTCTTCATGCTCATAACTATATCATGGGCATCTCGCTGTGTCAATGAGTATGGGTCTATATCCATTAGCCCTTCATTAATTTATACACCCACTCAACAAATATTGAGTGCCAGGTACTATGCTAGGATCTATGTTTATACTGGGGAACAAAACAGATCAATTCCTACACTTGTGGAGTTTACAGTCCATTTGGGGAAAAAGATAAACACTGGTAGTGGGACTGTCACAAATACAACAGATTCCTTGAAGACCCATATTATCGGAGGATTTTACCTGGTCCAGGAGAGATGCTTGGGAAGTAATAATCAGTGGGGATTTGAAGAGTGATTGGTAGTAAACCAACTAAGGAGGGGAGGGAAGAATGTCCTGGCAGTGGGAATAGTGTGTGCAAAGGCTCTAAGAGGGAGGGAGTGGAAGGAATGTGACTACTATGGCCTGTGGGCAGAGAGCAGGGAGAAATGATGCAAGCGGCCAGGTGCCTGGCATAGATGCAGCGTAAGTCACTAAACCAATCCCCAGCGAATGGGCACTTAGCTTGTATCCAATGTTTTAGTGTCATAAACAACACTGGAATGAACTTCCTCATGTATATAACTCTGTGTACTTATCTGGATATTTCCTAGGACAACTTTATAGGTATAGGTATGTGCTTTCCTCTCTGTGGTTCTTGGGAGTTATTGAGCCAAAATCCCCACTGGGTTTAATTTCCTGGAAGCCTCTCCTTGAACCAGTCACCCTGACTCTGTGGCTGTCCCTGCTCTAGTCACATCAGAGGAACCAACTTCTGTTGGCCACAGACAGCCTGGGATGGGGACCAAAATCCTGCTGAGGACAGACAGAAGGGACAAAACAACTGAGGTTTCCTGATGTTGGAAGCTGAAGTTCCCTTGCAATTCTGAGCTTGTCTCATCTTCTCAGCCCAGCCTGCATGGAGGCTCTGGGGCCCTGGAAGGCCTCCAACCCATCCTTGCCTGCCAGATCTCTCAGTCCAATGTGGGGACAGCTGGGGCTTAGACCAGGATCAGAGTGGAAGCAGTCCTGAGGAAGCTTAGGGGAGGACCCAGCCTGGGATAGGTGAGGGAATAGTCAGGGAGGGCTGCCTGGAAGAGGGGACACTTGCTCAGAGACCTTGATGGACTAGTTAAAGGTTTCTCTGATGGACAAGAGAAAGAAGGAAGGATTCCCAAGCAGAGGGAACAGCCCGTGCAAAAGTGATCAGGGAGAGGGCAAGGAACTGTGTTTGTGCTGGGTGGGTGTTGGTGGTAGCAAGGAAGGGCATGGCTAAGGTCAGGAGAGTGTTGAGGTTATATGGCTGGCAGAGCTTCAGTGGATCTGTTGTAAATATGTAAATGAGTGAAGTGAGGGATTGGACCAGGCCACTGTTTTCTACAAGCAGGCTCTGGAGGCCTGAGTTCAAATCCTGACTCTACTTCTCATGAGCTATATGGCCAAGTTGCTAAACCTCTCTGTGCCTCAGTTTCTTTACATTGTTAATAATAGTGCCTCCATCATTGGGCTGATTTGAGATTAAATAAGTTAATTAATGCAAAGTACTAGGAAGAGTTCCTGGTATATAAAAGGCCAGCTGGAGGCCAAAGATGGATTACCCACCACTCTGATATTTGGATTCTCCAGGGCAGTGTGGACAAAATGAAACCTCCCTTGCAGGGGCACTTTTAGTTAGATATTTAACAACATCCAACAAACATGCCTGTGTGTAGCCTCTGCTAGACAGACTCAGATTCTCTCATGGAGCTGACTTTGTAGTGGGGGACATGAAAAAAAATAGGAGTATTTCAGAGATAGCTCCAAGTGCCATGAGAAACATAAAACACGATCATAGGAGAGAGAATAATGGTGGTATGGGGACACGACTTCAGTTTGATGGTCAGGAAAAATTTTACCGCAGTGGCAACATTTGAGTTGAGCATTTCAGTGTCAAGGAGTTAGCAAAGAGAGGGCAGGAGGAGGGTTCCAGACTGAGGGAACAGCACACGCACAGGCCCTGAGGTGGGGTGCTGATGGTAATTGTGAGAGAGCAAGAGGGCAGTGTACTGAAGTAGGGTTGGCAGAGATAGTAAATAAAAATTTAGGGTATCCAATAGAACATTTTGATGGTTGCCAGATGGGAGGGGGGTTGGGAGGTTGGGTGAAAAAGAAGAAGCAATTAAGAAGTACAAATTAGGCCTAGCCAGTGTGGCTCAGTGGTTGAGCATTGACCTATGAACCAGGAGGTCACAGTTCGATTCCCAGTCAGGGCACATACCCTGGTTGTGAGCTCGATCCTCGGTGTGGGACATTGCAGGAGGCAGCCGATTGATGATTGTCTCTCATCATTGATGTTTCTATCTCTCTCTTCCTCTCCCTTCCTCTTTGAAATCAATAATATATATATATGCATATATATATATATATATATATATATATATATATATATATATATATTTTTTAAATACAAATTGGTAGTTACAAAAAGTCATGGGGATGCACAGGGATTATAATCAATAAAATTGTAATAATGATGTATGGTGTCAGATGGGTATTAGACTTATTAGGGTGATCACTTCGTGAGGTATATAAATGTCTAACTGCTATGCGGTACACCGGAAACTAATATGATATTGTATGTTAACAGTAATTAGAAAAAAACATTATATGTTAATGTCTGTGTAGCAGTTAAGTTATTAATATAAGGAAGAAAGAAAAGGGAATTAAATAGTTTTCATAAACTGGGAAGCAGGAACAAAGAACAGAATTTCCATCTAGCTTATTGGCACATAGACCCATTAGTGTACTCTAAGTGGGCTGCCACCAGTTGGAAGGGGACAGGAAACCTTAGAAATACTAAAAGCCTGGTACTGGAGTTGGGGGAGGAAATTCCTCTGCTCAGAGCAGGAGCAATGGGAGTCAGGGTGATGAAAATGAGGGGCAGGGCCTAGCGTGGGAACAATCAAAAAGGTAACTGGGCCCTAACTGGTTTGGCTCAGTGGATAGAGCGTCGGCCTGCGGACTGAAGGGTCTCAGGTTCGATTCCGGTCAAGGCCATGTACCTTGGTGTCGGGCAGTAGGGGGTGTGCAGGAGGCAGTGATCGATGTTTCTCTCTCATTGATGTTTCTAACTATCTATTCTTCTCCCTTCCTCTCTGTAAAAAAAAATCAAAAAATCAATAAAATATATATATTTTTAAAAATGGTAACCGGATTGGACAGAGGATATGAAACCCCAGTAGAATTTACTGGGAGGAGGGCCCAATCCAAGTCAGAAAAATTAGGAATTTGGGTTGGATAATTTAAATGGCCTTTGTCCTTTGCCTAAACCAGTGATGGCGAACCTATGACACGCGTGTCAGCACTGACACGCAAAGCCATTTCTGATGACACGCGGCCGCTGAGGCGGCCGCATGCTGAGGATGAAACATTTGCTGCTCCTGAGGATGAAACATTTGCGACTAGAGTCCTGGAGCTAACTCCAAGACTCTAGTCGCAAATGTTTCATCCTCCCCTATTAGACACTCTGTGCCAGAGGTCTGTAGGCCAAAACAACAGAAGTCAGGCACAGAGCATCTAGCTCTGGGACTTCCGGTTAAGCCGGGATCTTTGCCCTCACTTCCACCGGCAGAGCAGGGAGCAGTGGGATGCAGCAGGGGACACATCTCTGGGGGCCCTGCCATTACCAGTAACCAAATAACAGTTAACCACAGCAACCATTATCTACTGTTCTGGGGTGTCATGGATTTCTAATCCATCATTACTGAGATAAGTGAGGGGGAGGCTGGGAGAGGCGAGGGTTTGTGGCGTGCTATAGGTGCCATTTCCAGCCATTAGAAATAGTGGCAGCCATTTTAATTCACATAAGGAACACCATCTTGCTCCATAGTGCAGACTCCATTTCACCACTATTACTGTTGTGCATCCTTATTAACCCCTATTTCTGCTTATTAACCCTGCCCTTTCCTAAAAGACAGTTATATGCACCATTTTGTGGTTAGTTAGGCTAATTAACCCCTAATTGCCTGCAGGCCTAACAAGCTATCTATAATTCTATCTTCTGTCACTGCCCCCCTGATGGAGAACCCAAAAAATAAAAAAACTAAGGTTAAGTAAAGGAAGTGGTAGTAGCAGTGGCCGACCCTTTTAAGAGACATGGACCGAGATGTATGGCTTTATAGAAAAAAATGGCAGATCATTTTGCGTTCTATGTACTGAAACGGTAGTGAGCAGAATGTGGAATATAAATAGACATTTTGAAACTAATCATTCCCAGCTCTTGGAAAAAAGTGAGGATGAAAGGAAGGAATACATTTCCAGGCAGCTACACCTTTATAAGAGCCAATCTAATTCCATCCTTAAATTTATGAAAGGCTCTACAAATTTAACATCTGCAAGTTTGAGCATTGCTCACTCTATAGCTCAGCATGGAAAAGTGCTCAGTGAGGGAGAATTTATTAAAGAAACTCTCCTAAGATGTGCACCAGTTCTATTTCACAATACGCAGAATAAAGATGCAATTATTAAGAGAATATCTGAGTTACCACTCAGTAGAAATATCATAAAGACCGAATAATGAGACTGAACACAAACGTACAACATCAATTAAAGAGAGACATAAGGAAGTGTAAATATTTTTCGATCTCTCTTGATGAAACTACTGATGTCACATCACATGCTCAGTTGGCCATTATTGGTTGATATTCTGATGGTCTCACAATGAGAGAAGAGTTGATAAAGTTAGTATCAGTGTCAACAAGTAAATCAGGAAACGAAATATGTAAGGTTGTTATACAAACATTTCGTGACCTAAGCATTGATATCTCTAAAGTTGTGTCAGTGACACAGATGGGGCACCAAATATGGTGGGGAAAAAAGTCGGATTTGTCAAATTGTTTACAGAAGCTATTGGACATCCGGTTGTGCCTTTTCATTGTATTATCCATCAGGAGGCTTCATGTTCCAAGGCAGGATTCACCGATTTAAACGACTTAATGTCAGTTGTTACAAAAATAGTTAATTTAATAGCTGCTCGCCCCCTTCACAAGCGAGAATTTTTGGCACTTTTATTAGAGGTTGATTCCACCTACAGTGGACTGCTGATGTACAATAATGTAAGATGGCTGAGCCGAGGCAAAGCTCTTGAGCGCTTTGTGGAGTGCTTTGAAGAAATTAAGGTATTTCTTGACGATAAGGATCTGGGAAACTTTCCTCAGCTTAATGATGATAAGTGGGTCAACACCCTGATGTTTTTTACAGATCTCTCTGTTCATATTAATGAACTGAACTTAAAGTTACAAGATTTTGGCAAAAGTATTGACGTTATGTTTAGATACATAAAAGCTTTTCAAAGTAAAGTTAAAATTTTCAAGCGAAATGTAGAAACTAAAACTTATAAGTATTTTCCTCGAGTAACAAAGTATTTTGAGAAGGCCAGTGCAGCTGTACAAAATGAAATGGAACTCTTGCATATGAAGTACCAGCATGTTTTAGACTCGTTACTTGATCAGTTTAGTGATAGATTTAGTCAATTTAGAAGTCTAGAACAGACCATGAAAATAATTAAGTATCCTGATGTAGTAGTCTACAGTAGTTTGGAATGAAATGGTTTCCAATGGATGCAAATTGATGATTTGGAGATGCAACTTGCAGAATTGCAAGACAGTATCTGGGCTCAGGTGTTTGTCGACTTGAGGTCAAAGCTTGAGAATCTGGAAAGGTGCCGCTTGGAGAATCAAGAGGAGTGCCACTACGAACAGGAAATTTGGAGTGCCTGGAACCGACTACCAGACACTTTTAGCACCCTGAAAAATATAGCAATGGCTTTACTCACAATTTTTCCCTCTACATACTTTTGTGAGGCCTTATTTTCAGCGTTAAATAATATCAAAACCAACAAAAGAAACAGATTCACAGATGAAGTTAGTAGCGCTTGCTTGGGCCTGAAGTGTACAAAATACCAACCTTCAATTGAAGATTTAGCCAATGAAATTCAGCAACAAAAAAGTCACTAATAGGCAGGTTAGTTAAAGAATTCCCCCTCCCCCTCACTTATCTTAGTTCACGGCACCCCACACAAGCTAAATAATATCAAAACCAACAAAAGAAACCAACTGACGGATGAACAAAGAAGTCACTAAGCAGGTAAGTTAAATATTTAGCTTTTGGTTTATTAAATACAATTATATATAACAATTATACATTTATGTTAAACTATAAATATCGCGAAATAATGTTTTTTCCTCAAAGTGACACACTACCCGAGTTATGCTCAGTTTTTTGGCGAAGTTTGACACACCAAGCTCAAAAGGTTGCCCATCACTGACCTAAACCAAGACATATGGAGGATTAACAAAGGTTTCTGTTCAGTGCTTCTAGAGCCTGCCGCAGCACCCTCTAGGTACCCACCGTGTATTAATTCCCCTTAATTCACAGTAAAATCTTACCCTCCCGTTTAAACTTCCGAGTGTGCATTTGGAATTCCTTCCTCACTTCGCAAAAGGATCTATTTGCGCAAAACTGGCAACATTAACATAAAAACAATATACAGGGTGGGGCAAAAATAGGTTTGCAGTTGTGAGTATACAAAACACAATTTATTCCTATATTATTTATTAATCATTGTATTATTTTTCATACAAACAATTGTAAACCTACTTTTGCCCTACCCTGTATAAATAGGACACCCAGTTAAATTTCTGAAATTAGAATTTCAGATTAATAGTAAATAATATTTTAGTATAAGTGTGTCCCAAATGTTGCATGGGACATAGTTATGCTAAAAAATTATTCATTGTTTATTCAGTCTAAGTGGGCATCCTGTATTTTATTTCATTTTTAAATGTTTTTATTGATTTTCTTTTTAGAGAGAGAGAAAGGCAGAGGAACAGAGAGAGGAACATTGACCAGTTGCCGTAGGCACCCCTGAACCTGCAACCTGGCCATGTGCTCTGACCAGGAATCAAATCAGTGACCTTTTGGTGCATGGGATTGTCCATGTGTGCAATAGGTCCTTTTGTGGTGAAGTGAGGAAGGAACTCCAAATGCACACGCAGAAGTTTAAACGTGAAGGTAAGATTTTATTGTGAATTTTGAGGAATTAATACACCCTCAGGGATCTAAAGGGCGGGCAGGCTCTAGAAGCACTCCCAGGAGGCAGTCTGATAACCCTCCATATATCTTCTAGTTAGGCAAAGGACAAAGGACCATTTAAATTATCCAACACAAATTCCTAACTTTTCCAAGGTGTGGCTTGGGGTTTCATGTTCTATAAACCAGTTACCTTTCCAATTGTTCCCACACTATGCCCCGTTCCTCTATTTTGTCATCCTGACTCCATTTCGAGTGTCCAAAAATTTCATTACATTATCTAATTCCTTTTTTTTTTTTTTTTGATCCTCACCCGAGGATATTTTTCCATTGATTTTTAGAGAGAGTGGAAGAGAGAGAGGGAAAGACAGAGAGAAACATCGATGTGAGAGAAACGCATCGATTGGTTGCCTCCTGCATGTGCTCTGACCAGGGCCTGGACTGGGGAGAGCCTGTAACCTCGGCATGTGCCCTTGACCGGAATCGAACCCAGGACCCTTCGGTCCTCAGGCTGATGCTCTATCCACGTAACCAAAATCGGCTAGGGCACATCATCTAATTCTTACTGCACATGTGCCCAGAAGAGGAATTTCCTCCCTTACCCCTAGTACCTGGCTTTTAGCATTTCTTTTTAACTATATATTTTTATTGATTTCAGAGAGGAAAGGAGAGGGAGAGAAAGATAAAAACATCAATGATGAGGGAGAATCATTGATCAGCTGTATCCTGCACACCCCCTACTAGGGATAGAGCTGGTAACCCAGGCATGTGCCCTGACCGAGAATGGAACCGTGTTTCATACGTCTATGCTCAATTACTGAGCCATGCTGGGCCAGGAAATTTTAGAATGTCTAAGGAGGTTTCCTGTCCTGTTCCGGGGATTGACTTCTCCTGGGCAGGCCCCCTAGAGCAGTCCCACTAGAGTGTGTTAATGGTCTGTGTACCAGTAAGCTAGATGGAAATTCTGTTCTGTTCCTTGTTCCTGCTTCCCAGTTTATGAAAATTATTTAATTCCCTTTTGCTTTCTTTCCTATATTAATAACTCTAACTGCCTATGTTGATAATATGACACCCAGCCAACTGAGCCACACTGGCCAGGATGGCATCATATATTTTATTTGGGAATCCTAAGCTAGAGTGGGGATAGGGAGGGAAAAATTGAGGAAAATGAGTCAGAAACAGGGCAGAGGCTTGACAGGCCTTGGGAAAGGTTGAATTTTATTCTAAGGGTCATGGACAACAGGGACTAAGGCCGCCAGCCTCCAGCTAAGTGGGTGGATACTCTTTGCATAATTGGGGAAACCTCTGTTAGGGACCCCAGAACAAGTCACCCACATTATGAAGAGCCCTCCAACAGATGACTCATTCCAAGTAACAGACAAGAGAGCTGGGACTGTGGTATGCTCCCAGCAGGCAAAAAAAAAAAAATCCCTTGCAGAACTGAGAAGGGGAGGCAGATGGTGGTAGGATGTAAGTGATGTTAAAATTAGAACATGCATTTGGTGCCACATGACTCTAACCAGCCTCCCTGCAGACTTCTGGAAGGAAAAGCCTGGACCAGCTGTGTAAATATTCAGGAGCTCAGAGAGGGACCCTGGGGAGTACAGGCCTGCTCACTCCCAAGAGAAGTACAGCTGAAGGTGTGGGTGCAAATCCTGGCTCTGCCACTAATGAGGTGAATTTCTGTGACCTCAGGCCTGCCCTGCACTCTCCGAACTCCAGTTTTACCCATGTGTACAGGAGAGACCTGCCCTGGGGGAGATGGATAAAAGAATGAAGTTCAGGACAGGTTACCAGGAGATGAGGGCCAAAGGGAGGTGGTGACTCTGAGCTGCCCCTTGGGTAACCTGGCAACCAAGGGGTTCGGGCAGCCTGTCACTACTTGAGCCAATTAAGCAGAGACAGGGTTGAATCATAAATGAGCGTTTATGCCAATAATTCTGGCAGTACGGGAGAGCAGCAGGTCATCCACAAAAACCCGCTCTGCACCCACCATAAGCCAGCTGCTTATATTGGGGAGAAGGACAAAGATTCCGTGCAAAAGAAGGAATTACAGGTGTGGGAAAGTGGGCATGGAATAATTATTACAGCTTACAAGTCATGTGGTCTGGAGGGGGAGTGTCACAGAGGGCGGGCGCCTCCAGACATTCTGGGACCAGATTACAGGTAATAGAGGCTAGGGGTTGTAAAAAGCAGGTGCCTCTGGGATTAGATTGTCTCATCCATGAGGTTGTAAATCTTTCCATAATGATAGGGAGTTCATGGGACAGGAGGATGGACTGCATTCTGATGCTAGTTCCAGTGAGGTGAACATGTGCTTTCTCTAATCTGAAAAGAACAATCACGGTTAACAGAGCATGATTAATATTTCTTATAATTATAGTTAGTTTCTAATATTCTATTTCTGTCCCTAACATCAGGGCCCCAATCATGGCTCTGCTGGCTTACTCTGTGAGGTGCTTATTGAATGAATGAATGAGCGAATGAATGAAGGCTCTTTGACAAACCCCAGTCTTTTTGTGGCCAGGGCTATTTTAAGACTTCTGCTAGGTTCTGTTTTGGCATATCCACACTACATCACATCAAATATATTAAAAGGCACACACATGCCTCATTAAATAGAATCCTATATAATAAAAGGGTAATATGCAAATAGACCAAATGGTAGAATGGCAGAACAAATGAACAACCAATCAAAGCATAACATGCTAATGATATGCTAAGGCTGCTCACCTGCTTGCTATGACATGCACTGACCACCAGGGGGAAGAGAGTCAACTGGTTGACCAGTCGCTATGATGTGCACTGACCACCATAGGGCAGATGCTCCCACAGGTGGGTTAGCTTGCTGCTGAGGTCTGGCCGATCGGGACTGAGCGATATAGGCCAGACATGCCCTGGAGCCCTCCTGCGGTCCCTCCCTGGCCCTATCGTGTACCCGTGGGGTCCCTCAGGCTGGCCTGTGCCCTCTCGCAATCCGGGACCCCTCAGGGGATGTCAGAGAGCCAGTTTCAGCCCGATCCCGCAGGCCACTCCCCTTAGGAGGGCACCAGATGCAAGGCTCATGGCTGGTCAGTGCTGCTGTGGCACCGTGAGCCTCTCCCAACCCGGACTGGTTGGGCACCAAGTCTGCGGCAGGCACAGTGGGGCCAGGATGAGCAGGAGCGGCAGATAGGAGCTGCAGACAGTGTTGGACTACGGGTTTCAGCCCGATCCCTGCAGGCCACCCAGAGGGACCCCACCCATACACAAATTCGTGCACTGGGCCTCTAGTCCTATATAATAAAGAGGGAATGTGCAAATTGACCATCACTCCACCACAAAGATGGCAGCACCCAGAGCAGAGGTGGGGTTTCTGTAACACAAGATGGCTGCATCCACAGCGAAGGCCGAGTTCCTGTAACAAGCCTTAATGAGCAATCAGCAGGGACCTGAGGCTGTGCCCCCTCCCCCCGCTCCTGTGGGGCTTGACAGAGGACCTCAGGCCGCAACCTGAACCCTGGTGCCAGGCTGGGGGACCTCAGGTTGTGCCCCCCACCCAGCAGGGCTTGATGGGGGACCTCAAGGTGCACCCGCCACCCTGGTGCTGGACTGGGGAACCTCAGGCTGCTACCCCTGCCCTGGCACCAGGCCAGGGGACCTCAGGCCACGGCCCCTGCCCGGCAGAGCTTGACGGGGGACCTGAGGCTGTGCCCCCCCTCCTGGTGGGGCTTGACAAGGGAACTGAGGCTGTGCCCCCCGCCCGGCGGGGCTTGATGGGGGGCCTCAAGGCACACCCCCCACCCTGGCACCAGGCCAGGGGACCTCAGGCCACTCACCCCTGCCCAGCAGGGCTTGACTGGGGACATGACACTGTGCCCCCATCCCGGTGAGGCTTGATGGGGGACCTGAGGCTGCGCACCCCTCCCAGCACCGGGCCAGAGGACCTGTGGCTGCGTCCCCCACCTGGCAGGGCTTGATGGGGGACCTCAAGGCACGCCCCCCACCCTGGCCCAGGCTGGGGGACCTCAGGCTGCACCTCCCATCCTGGCGCTGGGCCAGGGGACCTGAGGCTGCACTCCCCATCCGGTGGGGCTTGACAAGGGTGGGACCGGCCGGGTCTGGATCTAGCCCAATTGCAGAGGGGAGCGGCTGGGTCTCAGTCTTGCACAATTTTGTGGTGCACATGAGTAGGCAGTGACTTGATTCTGGGTCCCATGGTGTGCCCCAGACTCTGACAGGAGGAAGATTTTCATATACATTTTACTAGTTTTCTTTCATCCTGACACTTCTATTATAGAGAAAGGGCAAATAAAAATATTAAAATATTTCCTTTAATTAATCCCCTTTTAATGTGCACAAATTTTGTGCACCGGGCCACTAGTTCATATATAACTATACAAGAACTGAGCTGAGATGCAACTGACTACTTGTCTAATGTTATGTTTTCTGGACATTTAATTAAACATTTGTTAAGTCTGATAAAATAATTGAATCGAACCCTCTCCCCTGGGAACTGACCTTTAGACCGCTTCACAACTGACATTCCCTTTTGCTTAGACCACACCTCACTTGCTAAGACCATTATCCTTCCCCTCCGGACCTTCGCAGGATCTGGACCCGCCCAGAAAATACTATGCCCAGAAAACCTGCCTAGAGTCCTTTAAAATCTCTGACTTCCGGTTCCTGGGTGCTGGCGCCATTTGGGGGCTCAACCCATCTGGTTTTCCAAGTGACATAATCCTATATAATAAAGAGGTAATATGCAAATTGACCATCACTCCAACACACAAGATGGCTGCCCCCATATAGACACAAGATGGCCACCACAAGATGGCCGGCAGGGGAGGGCAGTTGGGGGTGATCAAGCCTGCAGGGGAGGGCAGTTAGGGGTGACCAGGCTGGCAGAGGAGGGCAGTTAGGGGCAACCAGGCCTGCAGGGGGGGACAGTTGAGGGGGGACCCAATCCTGCAGGGGAAGACAGTTGGGGGCGACCAGGCCTGCAGGGGAGGGCAGTTAGGGGCAATCGGGCCAGCAGGGGAGCAGTTAGGTGTCAATCAGGCTGGCAGGGGAGTGGTTAGGGGCAATCAGGCAGGCAGGCAGGAGCCACTAGTCCTGGATTGTGAGAGGGATGTATGACTGCCCGTTTAGACCCGATCCCACAGGCAATCAGACATCCCTTGAGGGGTCCCAGATTGGAGAGGGTACAGTCTGGGCTGAGGGACACACACACACACACACACACACACACACACACACACACCCTGTGCACAAATTTCGTGCACCGGGCCTCTAGTCTACCTAATAATAGACAAACATGTAAATTGACCATACCTCCACTATGCCCACTAGCCAATCAGGAGTGAGTATGCAAATTAACTCAACAAAGATGGCGGTTAATTTGCATACACAGGCGCAGAGCGAAGACTGAAGACAGTGTAGAAGGAAGCCAAGTGCTACAGAAGGGAGCGAAGTGGCAGAGAAGGGAGCGAGGCAGTGGACATGGGAGGGAGCAAGGCAGCAGACACAGGAGAGAGCCAGGCAGTGGACATGGGAGGGAGCGAGGCAGCGGAGATGGGAGCAAAGCCTGCCTTGGTAGGCTTCGCTCCTTCTCTGCTTCGCTCCAGCCACAGGAAGCCCTATTCTTGCAGGAATAGGCCCGAGGAAGCCCTATTCTTGCAGGAATCTTCCTGCAACGGGCCTGTAGTAAATTTATAATTCCTTACCAATATTTGGCCTCGTGTGTTCCTCAATTGATGACACTAAAATCCCGGAGGGTTCCATAGAGAAGGAGAGCCACCACCCCGGCTTCAGTCACTCCGAGTTTGCTACTTGGAAGCAGTAGGCAGTGGTAGCTGGTCCTGGGCTTACCTCTGAATCCTGCTCAAGTGACACGATTGCCAGCCTCAATTAGGCCTCCCTCCCTTATGGGATCTCCCGAACCAGCCAAGGAGGATGACAGATCAGGAACCTCTCCTCCACTGCTGACCCTCCACCCCATACCGGCCAATCTTCTCTAGGTGAGTGACTTCTACAATTTCCCTCTTCTCGAGTCTTCTGCCCACTCTCTCTGACTTCTCGAAAGTCCTTTCATCTCAAAAGTCCTAGCACTAGGCTAGAAGGCTTCTCAACCATTTGGCTTTGGGTACTTCTGGACTGGTCACACCCAATCTGGAGGGTCACCTCTTGATTCTTGTTGTGATTTGTTTAGCCTGCCCTAAACAGAACTTTGTCACTCACCCTTCCTCTCTTGTGGGCCACGCCACACTTCTTCTGCACACTTATGGGGAAGATCAAGTCCAAGTGCCTCCACGGTATAAACTAGATAATGAGTCTCAATGGCCTAAAAACCTTTGATTTTAACACATGATCGATTTAGATAATTGCTGTTACCGCAATGGAAAATGGTCAGATTCCCTATGTCCAGGCCTTTTCACCCTCCTGTCTCGACCTTCTCTCTGTCAGTCCTGCTCTACCTGTCAGAACCTTCCCTTTCACACAAAACACTTCTGATTCTGAATCTACTTTTGACCCAGCCGACCACCAACCTCCACATTCTTATGCACCCCCTTCCTCAGCTGCAGTAGATTCCCAAACCCAGACCCTCCTAACTAGCAACCACCTTCTCCCCAGGCCCTGGGAGCCCAAATCTCAAGAACTCGAGCTGCAATACAGACTTTTCCCACCTAACACTCACTCTCCAGCCACCCAATGACTGCCCTCCTCAACAGCCACTTTTATTCCCACTGCCGTTCGAAACCCGAGGGAGGTAGCAGGAACTGAGGGAACTGTCTGGGTGCACATCCCATGCCAAACCTGCACAGATTGAAAGGCACCTCAGGTCTTTTTACACCAACTTGACCATCTTTACTAAGGAATTTGAGTACCTGACCCAGTCCTATGACCTGACCTGGCACAACATCTACATCATCCTGTCCTCCTCTCTAAACCCAGAGGAGAAGGAGCACATCTGGCTAGCAGCTCAGGACCATGCTGATGCCCTCCATAGACAGGGCACGGTGGCCAACCTGGTTGGCACTGATGCAGTCCCCAGAACTGACCTGAGATGGGATTGTCACGTTAATTCTCCAGGGCACCAGCTCTGGAGCCATATAATCACCTGTCTCATTGCTGGACTAAAAAAGGCTGCCCATGAGGTGGTCACCTATGACAAACTTAATAAAATCACTTAGGGCCCTGACGAGTTCTCTTCCTCTCCCACCTCACTGAGGCCTTACAGAAATTGACCACCTTAGACCACACCTCCCCAGAGGGAACCCTTTTCTGAACATCCATTTTATATCCGAATCAACCCTTGACATATGCTGCAAATTTGAAAAATAGACACAGGTCCACAAACCCCTCAAAAAGGCCTTGTTAACTTGGCCTTTAAGGTGTTTAATAATAAGAGACGAGGAGACCCAAATCCAAAAACAAAAGCAAGATCAGGCCAAAGGCTGAGGTCTTGAAGAAGGCCTTTCAACTCCTAGCCACCACTCTCACAAACCTCAAATGAAGTGTCGGTCTTCCAACCAAGGGTAAGTCAGGGGCTAAGCCTCCTCTAAGCCCATGCTTCAAATGCAGCAAGGAAGGACACTGGGCCAAGGCCTGTGCAAATCCGATACCCCAGCCTGGGCCCTGCCAAGGTGTGGAAGGAAGGCCATTGGAAATCAAACGGTAGTCTGGCTTCTCCATGTCGGACCTTGGCCAGTCCAGCAAGGCCACCCTCTGGATCTGGTTTGGAGCTCCCAGATCTCCTGGGACTGGCCACCAAAGACTGAAACTGCCTAGGCCCTGACAGGCCCCACAGACTTACATCACCAGGACAGCGCCTCGGGTAACGATTGTGGTGGCAGGTAAGCCTATCTCCTTTTTCTTTTTTAATATATATTTTATTGATTTCAGAGAGGAAAGGAGAGAGATAGAGAGATAGAAACATCAACAATGAGAGGGAATCATTGATCGGCTGCCTCCCGCATGCCCCACACTGGGGATCGAGCCCACAACTAGGGCATGTACCCTGACCAGGAATCGAACCATGACCTCCTGGTTCATAGGTTGACGCTCAACCACTGAGGCAGGGCAGTTGCAATCTCCTTTTTAATTGACACTGGGGCCACTCATTCTGCTCTCCCCAAACTTCCTGAGAACCTTGTCCTCTCCTTGGTCTCTATTATGGGGGAAAATGGATTAGTCTCACAGCCATTAGCCATCTCACCTCTACATTGCATCTTACTAAATACCCCCTTTATCCAGTCTTTTCTCATTCTACCTCAATGCCCAACCAGGGCTACTGCTCATCCCCTCATAAAGACCAGTTGTCCCGAACCACAGTAACTCACCTCAGTTTCACTGTCACCCCACAATGTCAAGCCATTACCTTAGACCATAAACATATTATCTCCTCTATGACTGTCCCCTCCTCTAGACAAGAAATACTCTCCTTTCTTGGGCTTGCTGAGTACTTTTGCATCTGGGTTCCCAACTTTAGTCTTCTGGAAAAACCGCTCTATGACACACTGAAGGGACCCCAACTGAACCTTTAGATCCCAAGGCCAGCATTCTCACCCCTTTAATGTTAAAAAAAACACACAACAAACTGCTTTCATTTCAGTGTCTTCTCACCGCCCCACCCAAAGAATAACTTTCTTTACTGCAAAACTGCAAAAGCTTACTTAACAGTCCTGCTATTATCAGAAGCTGAATTCATTATCACCCAAACCTTAGCATGTTATTTCTAAGGGAAAGTGTGGAAGTTTTAAATCCAAGGGGCTGGAGGCCTGGAGACTGCAGTCCTGGAACAGGCTGCAGAACCTGCTCCCTCTCCCCCTGCCTTTCCTCCAGTGTCATAGGCCTCTACATAATTTTCCAAAGTCTTTGGTAACTTAAAAGCTTTGGAGCATTACTGGGTTAAATGATAAACATCTAAGTATTTTAAAATAGCATAAAATACTGAAACATTGATTGCTAGATAAGTTTTAAATTCGCCTGCTGTTAGCTTTTATTACAGAAGGTCTCTTGTACTTTGTTGAAGGTACATTTTCTTGAAAGTAAGAATGTGTTTAAAGTGTGCTCATACATGTCAATCTAATAAATGATGGTTGTTTACTTTTTGGCTAAAGCTGGTTATTTGTGAATGGGTAAAAGGTTTGTGAAAATTGTAGGAAAGTTTGTGCAGTGAGTCAGGACCTGTTCACCCCTGTCTTCCAAAGGGACCACTTCTCTCCTAGTAAGCTAAAGTAACCCCACCCAGACTCTCTCCTGTTGCTTAAATCCTTAGATTGGAGCCTAGACTTTATTTCCATTGCTCATTCATGGTCCTTGACACTATCATTGAAAACCTCAACAGTTCTTCCTGCTTGTTATTTAGGAACTTCTCTCCCCTTTTCCAGCCTTCTTAAAAGTCATTCACTGCAAAGGACACCAAGTTGGGAATGATCCTGTAATATAGAGAAATAATAAATCAGACCAAGGCCAAGGCAACAGCTCAGAGGAAGCCCCTGTCTCTACAACTCTTAGCTATAATACTTCATATAACACCCAAATACATTCCAGATGAACTTCAGTCCCTATTAGCTCTTGGGGCTACTTAGGAAGATCCATGGTTAAAATTTCAGGAAAAATATATCCTTCCCCATGGATAGGCCCACGACATCTTATGGGCTATTCACAATTCCCTGTATCCCTATAGGATACAGATCACTTTTACAACTCCTAAAACCCCTTATCACATGTCCTAGCCTAGCCCCCCTACTGCAAGATATCACCCAAACCTGTTCTACTTGTTATTCAGTATCTCTTCAAGGACAGGTTAGACCTCCTTCTTTCCCCACTCATCAGGCTAGGGGCCAAATCCCTGGACAAAACTGGCAAATAGACTTCACTCAATGCCCCCTATTAAAAGAACCAACTATCTCTTAACCCTGGTAGATGCCTTCTCATCCTGGGTAGAAGCATTCCCCACTATGTCCGAAAAGTCCTCCAAGGTCACACAAGCTCTCATTTAGCATATCATTCCCAGATTGGGCTTACCCAACTCATTACAATCAGATAATAGACCTGCTTTCATATCTCAAATAACTCAACAGGTCTCCTCCACCCTGAATATCCAGTGGAACTTACACACCCCCTACTGGCCCCAATCCTCAGGCAAGGTAGAAAGGGCAAGTTCCTTAACCAAGTCTCACCTAACTAAATTAACTCTCAAAACTAAAGAAGCCTGGACTACTCTCCTACTAGCCCTTATGCGCATTAGAGCACCCCCCTCCCCCGCTCTACCCTCCTTTCTTAGTCCCTTTGAACTCATGTATTGAAGACCCTTCTTATTAGGAAACTTTCCCTTTCACAGGGACCCTTTTAGGAGGTTATTTCCCCATTTTAAATCTTGTCCAACAATTCCTGAGAGAACATGCTGATCAGGTCCTCCCACAACTTTTTGTGGGAGACATCCCCCCTACTCCTCTACAGCCAGGGGACTGGGTCCTCCTAAAGGAAATCCTTCCATCAAATAATTTACAGCCCCATTGGCAAGGCCCTTATCAGGAACTCCTAACCACCCCAACTGCAGCTAAACTATCAGGGCATACCCCATGGTTCCACCTTTCCAGATTAAAACCTGTCCCCAACACACCACCATCTAGTAAGCTGGAGTCCCCTAAGTATCACAGCCACCAGATTGGGCCCACCAGACTCCACCTTACCCACATCCCAGAAGAGGGCAAATGAGTAAGCATCCCTGCTTGTGCCCTCTATGTACTGACCCTACCAACTCTGACTTCCCGGAAAGTCCACCTCCTCTCCCAATACAAGTCCTAGATACTGCCCCCCTCTCCCTTCAAATCAGAATTCTCACCTTTCTATGGGACTCTCCTCTACAAGGGGACTTCAATTATCCATGGGACGAGATTTTCTTCTTTCTAGATCCTGAACATACCCTTTCCCCTGCTTGGGGCAATCCCAGCCCTGGAAGTGGGGATTAGCTCTCCTTATCCTATTCCAACCCTCTTCTTCTACTCCCATAAGGAACTTTCTCACTTCCACTCATCTCAAATGAACACTTAACCTTACCCATTCCCTCCTAAATGAGGCTAATCCAACCTTAGCCAGGAATTGCAGGCTCTGCCTTTTCCTCTCTTCTTCAGCGTATACCACCATCCCTATATCAATCAAGAGATGGAATCAGGCAAAAATCACTCAAGCTTATAAAAAGGAAAAGGGAACTATATTTCTTGAAAAGGCAGACACCCTTTTAGGTAATTATCCTATAGCCCAGGCAAATCAAGCTTCCCTTCTTTTCTGTATTTATATTCAAGC
The DNA here is from genome assembly GCA_025583905.1 of Ia io. Classification (NCBI taxonomy): domain Eukaryota; kingdom Metazoa; phylum Chordata; class Mammalia; order Chiroptera; family Vespertilionidae; genus Ia; species Ia io. The sequence goes on along the minus strand of JAJQQW010000004.1, from coordinate 103,689,896 downwards.
TCCTTCTTCCATCTTGGTCACAGGTCCTATCACTCTACACACCCCACTAATCGTCCAAGCCCCTTTATGCTTTGTAAGGTCACAGGGAAATATAACTATAGGCCATCTCCCATCATCAGCTTGCAACACCACAGTTAACCTAGAACTGTTGAATGGCAATTGGTCCCAACGGGTTGACTACCAGGTCTCCCCAGAAGCCAGTGGTTATTTCCTACAGCCAGTCCATTTTACTTCTTATCCAACCATCCGAGGCTTCAGCTGCTCCTCTCCTTCCCTTCCCCTTGAATGACAGCCCATTCTAGCTTTCCCACCCACTTTCACTGCAATAGAATCTCAATCACTCATCTGTCACCTCTTATCAGTAGCGTTATGGTGACTACCCTCTTGGTTTGGAGTGAGGAACCAGGAGAAGGAACCTCATACCCTTTAGTCCACTCTTCTCTCTGCACCTTTCAGCTTGTCTCCATGATCAGGGATCCTTCTTCCTCTGTGAGGGAAACATATACATCTGCCTCCCAACCAACTGGACAGGAACCTGTACTCTCATCCAATGTAGGTGTAACCCCAATAATCAGTCCCAATAACCTGTCCCAATAACCCATCATATCTGACACAAAAGAGCAGTCCAAATAATCCCTCTCCTCATAACCCTCACAGCAAAGGTTGGGACTGGCATAACCCCTGCTCTATCATATTTTGAAATCCTGTCTCAGGACCTACAAGAAAGCCTAGGTGACATTGCCAAAAGTTTAGTTCAAATTCAGAATCAGATAGATTCACTAGTAGCTGTCACCCTCCAAAATCGAAGAGAACTAGACCTCCTAACTGCACAGAAAGGAGGTCTATGCCTCTTTCTGGAAGAAGAATGTTGTTACTATGTCAATCAGTCTGGTCTACTCAGGGATGTTGCCCAAAAATTAACAGAAAGGGCCACAAAGATTAGAGAACATCAACCAAATTCATGGGACTACTGGCTAAAAAATATAAATTAGCATACCTGGCTATTTCCCTTCATAGGAGCATTAACATTCCTATTCCTCATATTTGTTTTTCGCCCATGTATTCTGCACCATTTTTAATCTTTCCTTTAAGACCGCTTTTGAGCCTTTACCAACCAGTCTTTCAGGGAAATCATGCTGCTGCAACCCCTTGCTCCAACCATGAGGAATCTATACCTTGCACCAACCAACTACACTCAAAAGTCCATCCCTCTATGATTTCAGTGTTCCCCTTCAGCAGGAAGTAACTATGGGAGATATGACCTTCGTCCCTATTCCATAAGACAAAAAGGCTGAAATGTTAGATCTGATCAAATAATTAAATCGATACTCCCTCCCCTGGGAACTGACCTTTAGACCACTTCACAATGGACATTCCCTTTTGCTTAAACCACATTCCACTTGCTAAGACCATTATCTTTCCCCTCTGGACCTTCCCAGGATCTGGACCTGCCCAGAGAATTCTCTGCCCAGAAAAAGCTCACCCAGTGTCCTTTAAATCTGTGATTCCCCATCCCTGGGTGCTAGTGCCATTTGGGGGCTCAGTGCATCTGATTTTCCACATGACCTAATAAATTTATAATGCTTTACCACTTTTGGTTTTGTGTGTTCCTCTTTTGGCCCCTAACAACATTTATTCATTTTGACATGTCATTGTGTGTTTTTCCCCCCTCCCCCACTTCCCATCTCAAACATCTTCATGGGCCCCTGACAAGCTCCTGGGTGCAGACACTGTGCCCCCAGGTTATAGAGAGAAGGCCTTGTCTCTGGGGCTTCAGGCTCCCCATCTATAAAAGGGGAAGGAAGGTTGGAAGAGGTGCCCCCTACTGCACATGTTTCTCCTATTGGGGAGGATTGCTCATGCTACCCCCTCCTATAGAGTGTAGTGATAATACCTGTAACTCCCTCTGGGGAGGAGCTGTCACCTCATTGAATTTCATGGCCTCCAACATCCCTCCTCATTAGATATTCTCAACCCCATTTTACAGATTAAAAATTAGAGAATGGGGGTGGAAAGTTAGGATAAGCCCTGTGGGGCCCTAACACACCTGAGACAAAGTCCCCATGGTAAGTACGTTCAGGAATGTGGATAGAAACAAATAATATCAAATGGCAGGGAGAGAAAGGCCCCCCCTTCTTTCATTTCTATTTCAATCCTATTATATGAAGAAGAAACATTCAGCTCTATGACGACAGGCCTCAAACACCTCCCTAGCACTTGCTGATCTAGAAAGAGCAGGTCTTAAAATCACAGTGTAGAATGACCATAGTTTCTAACTAGAAATTAATATTTTTCTATTTTTTTTTTATGAATTACCTTCTAAGTATGGCAAATACCACAAACTTTCATTTCAGACTAAATATATTTTGGTAGGAAAGCTTTTAAACAAGATATTTTGCCTCAAAAAATTAATTTTTTAAAAATATATTTTATTGATTTTTTACAGAGAGGAAGGGAGAGGGATAGAGAGTTAGAAACATCGATCAACTGCCTCCTGCAAACCTCCTATTGGGGATGTGCCCACAAGCAAGGTATGTGCCCCCTACTGGAATCGAACCTGGGACCCTTCAGTCCGCAGGCCGACGCTCTACCCACTGAGCCAAACCGGTTTTGGCTCAAAAAAGTAATTTAAAGAGAAAAATCAAATATGCACTTAGTGTGTATCCAGTGATGGCAAAATTCAAGAAGGCAGAATTTGAGTAAACAAATTTGGGATTACATTTGGGGTGGGCAGCGATTAACATGTTGTATGTCCTCGACAAATTACTCCCCCTCTTTGGCCCTCCCATTTGTAATAAGGGATTGTTGGCCCAGACAAGCTCCAGTGCTAACAATCTAACTCTGAAGAGTCTGTTTGCTCCTCTAGAGGGATAGGTCTTGGAGACAGTGGACCAAGGGCCTGAATACTAAAATTATGCTCTGTGCACATGGGCTCTAGGAGCTCAGTGCTGAGGATGAGAGACCAGAGGGGCTTCAGTCCCACCATAGGTTGTGTGCAGCTGCTCTGAGTCACTAAAAACAGCAACACAGTAGCCAGTTACCTGCTTATGGAAGGTGGGACAACTGATTTGCAGAAAGGAGGTGATTGACAAGATTACTGCCATCACCAGCTAGCCCCACATGAAAGACTACAAAGTGCTCCACGGCCAACCAGAGAGAGGGGCCCAATGGCCAGCTCTAAGGATTAGAGGCATGGAGCATCAGAACAGGTGAGGTTGGGGTAGGAGGACTTGCAGCAAGGACTTCAACTCCGAAGGAGCTCTTGAGAGGCTTTACCTCTTATAAACACACTAGAGGCCCAGTGCACGAAATTCGTGCACTAGAGGGGTGTCCCTTAGCCCAGCCTGCACCCTCTCCAATCTGGGACATCCCTCTCACAATCCAGGACTGCTGGCTCCTGCCTGCCTGATTTCCCCTAACTGCTTCTGCCTACCAGCCTGATCGCCCCCTAAACGATCCCCTGCCAGCCTGATTGATGCCTAACTGCTTCTCTTCCAGCCCAATTGCCCACAACTGCCCTCCCCTGCTGGCCCGATGGCCCCCAACTACCTTCCCCTGCCAGCCTGATCACCCCCAACTGCCCTCCCCTGCAGGCCTGATTGCCCCCAACTTCCCTCCCCTGCCAGCCTGATCACCCACAACTGCCCTCCCCTGCCAGCCATCTTGTGGCAGCCATCTTGTGATGACGTGAGGGCATGAGGGCACGAGGGCCACCTAGGCTTTTATTAGTATAGATGCAGTTGGGCATCATGAGAATTTTCTGTCTCTGTCTTTTAACAGAGGACTTAACAATATTAACGTTTATTGTAGTTGTTGATGTATTTGAACTTATTTAGCCATCTTAGTTTATGTTTTTAATTAATCATGATTTCATTGTGTTTTATTTTAAAATTGACCAAATAGTCTTTGTTCCATTTTTACCCTCTACTTTTTTTTGAAAATTTATCTTCTGTCTTTATTTCTGGTGGCTACTTTTATATTTTTAACACACATACTTAGTTTTCTAATAATGTTTATTATTTAACAGTGTCTATATTCCAGATTGGTATTTTCAGGATGCTGACAGACACCTGAGGCAAGGATCAGGGAGTGGGGACAGGAGGGATGGCATTATGCTTACCTACCATGTGCCAGGCACTGTCTGTGTGTTTCCATAGCTCTCCTCATTTTATCCTAAGAGCAGTTTGGAAAGCAGGGTTAGTCTCCTCATTTGCAGATGAGGAAAGTGAAGCACAAAGAGATGAAGAGTTGCCCGGGGCTTATTAGTAAATTGGTGGCAAAGTAGGATTTCTGAGTCCTGGTTCTTTCTTTCTTTAAAAAATATTCTATTTTATTTTATTGATTTTAAAGAGAGGAAGGGAGAGAGAGAGAAACATCAATGTGATACAGAAACATCGATCTGCTGCCTCCTTCACGAGTCCAACCAGGAATCAAACCTGCAACCTGGGTATGTGCCCTGACGGGGAATTGAATGCACCATCTCTTGGTGTCTGGGATGATGCTCCAACCAACTGAGCCACCCGACCAGGGCCTGAATACTGGCTCTTTCCACCACTTTTCTCTGTCTGTCTGTTTGTAGTGTCCATCATTTTTGTCTGTATTTCATTAATAAAGAGTCAGGTAAGTTGAAGAGTAAAGGCAAGAAGGAATGCCAGAGGGAGAGGGAGAACTCCTCTTCCTGTCAGCGAGGGTTCAGGGTTTCTGGGAGCCTCAGGAAGCTCTGGGTCCACTGTCTTCCTGCCCTCAGGCTCTTAGAAGGCACCTGTGCTGATTCTGTTTGGACTAGAAACTCAAGGACTGCCCACTCAGTCATCCATCCCTTTCATCAGATGTTTGCTGAATCCTCCTTGGGTGGAGGGGCATAGTACCTCCCCGCCTCAGACATGACCTGGCCCTCTGAATCCAGGTTGAAGTGAGAGGAAGATAGGCATAGAGAGTATAATACCCGAGATTACTGTTTCCTTCCAGTCACTGATTATGGCTCTATTTTGAAAAGGTCATGCATTGTGCATGGAAAACAAAATCTGAACTTTACCAAAGGCTTGGAGTCAGTCTTTTTTCCACACCTAGGATATTGTTACTTTATGAAAAGGTAAAATGTACATGAAGAGATATAAAAAGTCCAGAGACACCCACTTTTAGCATTATCTGGGGTAGATCCTTCTGGAAATAGTCTATACATATTCAAGCACAGGATTCTGCACATCCCTTCATATTTTTACACTGCTAGGAACCTCCCATGCCTACTGTTTTGTGCCTTTGTCCCTTACTTTATCCCTTGTTAGTCCATATGCTAAAGCAGCAGAGGTTCCACATAACGGACTTTCCATTATTCCTTTGAGCTTGTGAGTGAGTTACTATAGATAAATTCCTAAGATTGGAATTATTGGGTCAAATTGTGAGAATTATGAGAATCAACCTGTAATCTTTTCTGTCAAAGAAGGAATTTCCTTAGCTTACAAACAGCCATTTTGAGAGATGGCCACCATTCTAAGTCACGACTTGCAATTCCCCATGAGGCCACCATTCTAAGTTTCACTGGAGGGGTGTCCCTCAGCCCAGCCTGCACCCTCTCCAATCTGGGACATCCCTCTCACAATCTGGGACTGCTGGCTCCTAACCACTCCCCTGCCTGCCTGATTGCCCCTAACCGCTTCTGCCTGCCAGCATGATGGCCCCCTAAACACTAACCTACCAGCCTGATTGATGCCTAACTGCTCCCCTGCCAGCCCTAAATGTCAATCCCTCCCCATCCTTTGAATTAGCCAATTGTGCAAGCATGTGAACCTGAGCCTTAACCAATCAGGGAGAGGCAGACTGTGTCAGGGGAAAAAATCCGAGCAGACTTCACGCTCAATGTGGTTGCTTACCAGACTCTTTGTCGGTTGCACACCCTCCTGCAGAACTAAAGATATTGCCTTGCTGTCTGACTCCCGAGTATCCTTTGTGTTCCACCAGGACCCTTAACTCTGGGCTCACCTTCTTTCTAACAAAAGGGTGTGTGTACTTGAAATCTGAGGGAGAGTTTGATCTGCCAGTTGGCATGTGAGGAGCTTGTGCCAGTTGTCACTCCAGCAGTGACAGGGAGTCGGTGCTTCTTTCTCCACAGCCCCACCAAACTGGTGAAAACCATCTTTTAAAAACAGAAGTAGTAAGAGCCTTGGGAGCCAAAAGAAGCCCCCAGTTGGGCTGCAGGAGTCATAGATGGCTCCTGGAAAGAGGTACCACATGAATTGGGTAACATCGGTAGGAGTTTGCCAGTCTGAAGAGTGTGGGGAAGGAGTATCTGGAAGAAGGAACAGCATGTACAAAAATGCAGAGATATGGGAGCATGTGATGTGTCCAAGGCAGGAAAATGCAGAGTGATGATGTGGAGAGAAGGGAATGAGGGTGCCCAATAACAAGGGACACTGTTGGCTGTGCCTTGCACCCATTTCTCCTCTGCACCTCCATGGTAGGGTATGACAGCAGCCTTCATAATTACTAAGCCATTGGAAATGGTGCAGGATGGGAAGAAACAATGCACACAAAGCCTGGAATTCAAGGTCAAGATCCCTATTGTCTTTAACTCACTGAGTGACTGTGGGCAAGTCACTCCAGGCTTTGGTCTCAACTTTCTCATTTGTAGGGTGCCACCCATCTACACCCTGGCTTGTAGGAAGGGGCCTCTACATATGGGTGAGGGAGTGAGGGAAAGATGGCTGCCACAGTCCAGGCTTAGCATGCAATCATTGTCCTGGCCTGGGGGCTCTCCTCTTGTCCCCTACCTCTGGAGCCTTCTGCTCCCCCCACCCCCCAGTGCACCTTTGCAGCATGTGGCTCTGTGTTCTACAACAAAACTCAATGCACCAAGCAGACACTGCGCTTTAGCAAGCCCGCTCACTCCTCACACTCATGAAGATTAGAGAGACAGGGTAGGACTTACATGGCACAGTGTCCTCCTGGGATCATAAAAAGAGACTGCATATGTGGTGCATGGAAGGGTGGAGGGAAAATTACAGCTGCCTCAGAGAGGTCCTGGTAGCTGAGATATCCTGAGGATGAACCCCTTCCTGCATCCCTCCATCTTCCTGGCTCCAAGCCAGGCTAGGGGGTAGAGGGTGGTTGCAAGAAGTGATGGATGTGCCCTTGAAGTACAAGTCATTGCTTACTGAGCCCCTGCTGTGCTCCTAGTACCACGTAAGCCATGATTACAAAAATGGTCCTGATTTCTGCCTGCTTCCTATCTTCACATCCTTTGTGATGTGGCTTTGCAGCTATTTCCATCCAGAGGTGGCATTTATTGCCCTCCCTTTGAGCCTGGCTGACCTCATGACTTGCTTTGGCCAACAGAACATGACAGAAGTGGCACTGGGCCTCAGAGAACCTTGTGCTGCCCACTCCTCCCACGTGAATTAGCGGTGGCTGACTGAGTGCCAGGATTACTCTGGAGCCCAGCACCAGGGCCTGGCAGGCTCATGGGAAACCAGGCTGGAAACTCAGAGGCTTTCAAGGCAAGTGAGTGATGTAAAGGCCTGGAGAGGATGGGGCTAGCCTGGAGCAGTCTGGAGTGTGTGTAATCTCCTAAGGGGAGGCAGCCATTATCCACCTGGGACAATAGTAGCCAAAGGGGCCTATCCAGTAGGAGCCCAAGTTCGATTCTTTGTATAAAATCCACCAACCTTAAAATGTTGGCAAATGATACCCATTATTTAATGCACTGCCCATCTTGGGCTGGAAAGGCCTGCTGCTGCATTTGCAACTTTTGTCCTGGGGTCCAGTTCAGTCATGAAGACTGAGCCATGACTGAACTACAGTCATCGCAATCATTCACACAGCTCTTCTTTTGACAAAAGCACAGTGAGCTGTGGCTTCCCTGGGCCATGCCTTGGCTGGAGTTTGCAGAGAGGAGCAGTGAGGTGAGAGGCAGTTACATCCAGGGCCCCTACCCAGCAGGAGGCTTCTGGGAGGGCTTCATGCTGAGCCTACCCAACCCCCACTGCCCCATTCCAGATGAGCGCTAATGGAGATACTAGAAGAAGAATGGTCAGTCTTCTTAATTGAAGCTATTTTGCTAGATCCTGAGATATATTAAACAGCTTTATCAAGATACTAGAGGTCCGGTGCACGAAATTCATGCACGGGGGTGTGTGTCCCTCAGCCCAGGCTGCACCCTTTCCAATATGGGACCCCTCAAGGGATGTCTGACTGCCCGTTTAGGCCTGATCCTACAGGACTGCTGGCTCCCAACTGCTCACCTGCCTGCCTTCCTGATTACCCCTAACCACTTCTGCCTGCCAGCCCGATCACCCCCTAACCACTCCCCTGCCAGCCTGATTGCCCCTAACTGCCATCCCCTGCAGGCCTGGTCCCCCCCAACTGCCCTTCCATGCTGGCCCAGTTGCCCCCAACTTCCCTCCTCTGCCAGCCTGGTCACCCCTAACTGCCCTCCCCTGCAGGCTTGATCACCCCCAACTGCCCTCCCTTGCAGGCCTGGTCCCTCCCAACCACCCTCCCCTGCTGGCCATCTTGTGGCGGCCATCTTGTGTCTACATGGGGGCAGGATCTTTGACCACATAGGGGCAGCCATCTTGTGTGTTGGAGTGATGGTCAATTTGCATATTACTCTTTTATTAGATAGGATAGAGGCCTGGTGCATGGGTGGGGGCCACCTGGTTTGCCCTGAAGGGTGTCACAGATCAGGGTGGGGGTTCCCTTGGGGCATGGGGTTGCCTGGGCGAGGGGCCTGTGGTGGTTTGCAGGCTGGCCATGCCACCCGGCGACCCAAGCAGAGGCCCTGGGATCTGGGATTTATTTATCTTCTATAATTGAAACTTTGTAGCCTTGAGTGGAGGCCTGGGCCTGCCAGGGCTGGGGAAGCTTGGCTTCCTCCATCACGGGGGCAACTCAAGCCTCCTGCTCTCTCCAGCTCCGTGGCTGCCACCATTTTCCTTGGGATTTATTTATCTTCTATAATAGAAACTTTGTAGCCTTGAGTGGAGGCCTAGGCCCGCCAGGGTGTACGGAAAGCTTGGCTTCCTCCATTGCCGGAGAAACCCAAGCCTCCTGCTCGCTCCGTGGCCACAGCCATCTTGGTTGGGTTAATTTGCATACTCGCTCCTGATTGGCTGGTGAGCGTGGCTTGTGAGCGTAGCGGAGTGATGGTTAATTTGCATATTACTCTTTTATTAGATAGGATAATTAATATACTTTCAGTATATTCACAGAGTTTTAAAACCACTTAGCCACCTCACCACCCAGCCCCAGACAACTACTAGTCTACTTCTGTCTTGACAGATTGCCTGTTCTGGACAGTTCGTGTACATGAAATCATAGAATATGTGGTACTTTTGGACTGACTTCTTTCACTTAGCATAATGTTTTCAAGATCCATTCATGTGTAGCAGGAGTATTTTATTCCTTTTTATTACCAAATAATTGTCATTATGTGGCTATATCACATTTATTTATCAACTAGGGGCCCAGTGCACAAATTCATGCACTTTGAAAGGAATTGTGAGCCGCAAGGCTGCGGTGGGCATAGGGGCGGGTCTCAGGCCCTCTTGCCACAGCCCCTGGTCCCCTGTCTGCCAGCAGCCCCACTCCCACCACCACTGCTCCCACACGCTGATGGCACCAGCCCCACTCGCACCCACTGACAGCGTGGAGCAATTTGGGCTGGCACCAGCAGCAGGTGCAAGTGGCGGCTGCTGCCCCGATTGCCCCTCAGGAGCAGAGGGAGGTGGAGAAGCCCTCAGGGGTGATCGGGGCTGGGAGCCACTGCTCACACCTGCTGACAGTGCCAAGTGATCGGGGCCGGCACCAGGAGCCAGCAGCGGTGACTCCGGTGCTGGTAGCGGGTGCGAGTGGGGCCAGTGCTGGCAGCAGGTGTGAGCTCCAGGTGAAACCGCGGTGCGCGTGAGCAAAGAATTTTCATTAACCACCAGAAGCTCACCCTGATGACAGTGACTGGCACCCCACCTTGTTCTGGTGCCACCGTTCAACTGCTCCACCATTGCACCACGGCTAATGCCTTCCATGTTCCGTGCTCTGCTGCCTGCTGCTGATGCCCGTCATGTTCCACATGCACCCCTCTGGTGGTCAGTGCATGTCATAGTGACTGGTTGTTCGGTTGTTCTGCCATTTTGTCTATTTGCATATTAGCCTTTAATTATATAGGATTGATAGACACTTCAGTTGTTTCCTCTTTTTAGATATTATAAATAATGCTACTGTGAACATTTGTGCACAAGTTTTTGCATGGGTGCATGGTTTTAATTCTCTTAGTTATATACCTAGAAGTAGACTTTCTGGGTCATGTAGTTTGATGATTAAATATTTGAGGAACTGCCAGACTAGTTTCTTTTTTTTTTTTAATCTTTATTGTTCAGATTATTACAGATGTTCCTCTTTTTTTCCCCCATAGCTCCCCTCCACCCGGTTTCCACCCCACTCCAGGCCTTCCCACCCCTCCAACCCCCACTGACCTCATGCATAGGTGTAAGCTCTTTGTCCAATCTCTTCCCACACCCCCCACAATACCTTCCCCCTGAGAATTGTCAGTCTGCTCCCTTTCATGCCTCTGATTCTATTACATTCACCAGTCTGTTCTGTTCATCAGGTTTTCTATTTATGATTTTTAGGTTCACTTGTTGATAGATATGTATTTGTTGTCACATTGTTGTTCATAATTTTTATCTTTATCTTTTTCTTCTTCTTCCTCTTCTTAAAGAATACCTTTCAGCATTTCATGTAATACTGGTTTGGTGGTGATGAATTCCTTTAGCTTTTTCTTGTCTGTGAAGCTCTTTATCTGACCTTCAATTCTGAATGATAGCTTTGCTGGGTAGAGTAATCTTGGTTGGAGGTTCTTGCTATTCATCACTTTGTATATTTCTTGCCACTCCCTTCTGGCCTGCATAGTTTCTGTTGAGAAATCAGCTGACAGTCATATGGGTACTCCCTTGTGGGTAACTAACTGTTTTTCTCTTGCTGCTTTTAAGATTCTCTCTTTGTCTTTTGCTCTTGGCATTTTAATTATGATGTGTCTTTGTGTGGTCTTCTTTGGATTCCTCTTGTTTGGGGTTCTCTGCACTTCCTGGACTTGTAAGTCTATTTCACCAGGTAGGGGAAGTTTTCTGTCATTATTTCTTTAAATAGGTTTTCAATATCTTGCTCTCTCTCTTCTTCTGGCACCCCCACAATTCGGATGTTGGTTCGCTTGAAGTAGTCCAGAGGCTCCTTACACTATCTTCATATTTTTGGATTCTTTTTGCTTTTCCAGTTGGGTGTTTTTTGCTTCTTCGTATTTCAAATCTTTGACTTGCGATCCTCTAGTTTGCTGTTGGATCTCTGTATATTATTCTTTACTTCAGTCAGTGTATGCTTAATTTCTGATTGGTCCTTTTTCATATCCTTGAGGGTCTCACTAAATTTCTCAGTGGTTTCTAGAAGATTCTTGAGTAACCTTATAACCGTGGTTTTGAACTCTATATCCAGTATTTTGCTTCCATCCATTTCTTTCATTTGTGACATGTTTCTTTGTCTCCACATTTTGGCTGCTTCCCTGTGTTTGTTTCTATGTACTGGGCAGCTGCTAAGTCTCCTTGAGTTGATAGAGTGGCCTTGTGTGCTAGGTGTCCTATAGGACCCAGTGGCTTAGCCTCCCCATTTACCTGAGGTGGACACTCTTGGTGCTCCCCTTTTTGGGCTGTGTGCACAGTCTTGTTGTAGTTAAGCCTTGATTGTTGTTGGTGTCACTGGGAGGAATTGACCTCCAGGCCAATTGGCTGTGAGGACCAGCTGTGTCTACACTGGAAGATCTGTTTGTGCAGGAGACACCCTTATGGGGCAGGACTTGCTTCAGTGGGCCTTTGGCGCTCACTAAGTCTGCCCCCTGAGTGTGTCCTTTATGGATGTGAAGAGTTGTAATCTGGATGGTCTCACTCTGACCACTGGGTACACTGGCTCTTGGGTCTCCAAGGAGGTGCAAGGTCAGCCACTGCCTGGGGCTGCCCAGCAGGAGCTACAGAGACATCCGCAGATTTCTCCTCTTTGTTTGGGGTTTGGAAGTGCCCAGATGAGGCCCAGCTGTGAAGCAAGGCCGCTGCTGATGCCAGGCAGTGGGCCTTCTTTCGGAATCTCTGGGGTTCTCTGACCCAGCTGCAGTTTGGCAGGTTTTTAGGCAAAAGGACAGGCCATTCATATGCAAAAGCCTCTGGGCATAGCTTGGGAGGGGTTGTAAATTGGGTGGGGCGGGGTCTCTGGGAATCACCAGGACAGAGCAAACAGCAATGGCTGCCAGTCAGCCCTGCACCAGAGGGGTCCCCGGGTCTCAGTGTCCCGTGCCCCTGTGCAGGAATAATGATCGCTGCGAGCACCTCTGAGAGAAAGCCGCCCTCGCATTCCTGTCCTGATGCCAGACAGTCCAGTTTCTCCCTGTATGTGTCTGGGTCCCCCAGATTCTCGCCCGGAACTGGAGTTCAGAGCAAGTGGGAGCTTGTATCTCCCTCCTGATTAAAAGAGCAGCACATTCAGGTGCCAGCACTTTCCGCGTCTCCGCACCTCTTACCAGTCTCACTGTGCTTTCTTCACCTCTCTAGTTGTGGAACTTCCACTCAGCCTGCTTTCCCGCGGTTGGGGGTGGTAGTTGTTCTGCCTTTTAGTTGTAATTTTGATGTGGTTGTGAGGCAGAAAGTATAGGTGTTTACCTATGCCGCCATCTTGATTCTCCTCCAGACTATTTTCCAAAGCAGCTGCACTATTTTACATTTCTACCAGCAACATATGAGGGTCCAATTTCTCTACATTCTTTTCAACTCTCATTATTTTTTGTATTTTTAAAAAATATATTTTATTGATTTTTTTACAGAGAGGAAAGGAGAGGGATAGAGAGTTAGAAACATTGATGAGACAGAAACATCGATCAGCTGCCTCCTGCACACCCCCTATTGGGGATGCGCCTGCAACCAAGGAACATGCCCTTCACCGGAATTGAACCTGGGACCCTTCAGTCCACAGGCTGATGCTCTATCCACTGAACCAAACCGGTTAGGGCTATTTTCTGTATTTTTAATTCTAGCCATTCTAGTGGGTGTAAAGTGGTGTTTCATTGTAAGTTTTTTGTTGTTGTTCTTAATCCTCACCTGAGGATATATTTTCCATTGATATTTAGAGAAAGTGAAAGGAGAAGTGAGTGAGTGGGAGAGAAGAGAGAGAAACATTGATGTGACAGACACATTGTTTGGTTGCCTCCCACACGCACCCTGACTGGGGCCAGGGATTGAACCTGCAACCCAGATACATGCCCTTGACTGGAAAATGAACCCAAGACCCTTTGGTGCATGGGCTGATGCTCTATTCACTGAGCCACACTGGCCAGGGCTCACTGTGGTTTTGATTTGCATTTCCCTGATGGCTAATGATGTTGAGCATCTTATCATGTGCTTATTATATCTTCTTTGGGGAAATGTCTATCAGATCCTTAGTTCATTTTACATTGGGTTACATTGGGTTATTTGTGTTTTTAATAATTGAGTTATAAAAGTTTTTTAAATATTCTAGATACAAGTCTATAATTAAATATATGATTAGCAAAACTTTATTTTAAACCATTCTGTGGGGTGTCTTTTCAGTTTCTTAATTGGTGTTCTTTGTAGAATAAACATTTTTAATTTTGGTGATGTCCAACTGATCTTGTTTTTCTTTTGTTGTTTATGGTTTGGAGTCATTTATAAGTCATTGTGATTTTATTTTGCATTTCCCTAATGCCTAATGATGTTGAGCATCTTTTTATGTGCTGTTGTATATCTTCTTTGGTAAAATGCATGATTGAGTCTTTTGCCTATTTTTAATTGGGTTATTTGTCTTATTGTTAAGTTTTAAGGGTTCTATTTTGCACATGTCCTTTGTTGAATATATATTTTGCAAATATTTTCTCCCATATTGTAGCTTGCCTTCTCTTTTCTTAACAGTCTTTTGAAGAGCAAGTTTTTATTGCCATGAAGTCTAATTTATTGCTCTTTTTCTTTTAGTGTTCATGCTTTTGGTTTCATACTTAAGAAATATTTTTCCAAAACTCGAGCCTATTAAGATTTTCTCCTATGTTTTTTCCCTAGAAGTTTTGTTAATTAGCTCCTACTTATAGGTCTACTGTCTATTCCAAGTTAATTTTTATAGATGCTGTGAGGCATGGGTCAAGATCCATTCTTTTCTATGTGGATCTCCTATTGTTCCAGCAACACTTGTTGAAAGACTATACTTTTGCTCATTAAGTTGCCCAGGAATCTTTGTTGAAAATCAATTGACCGGGTTTATTTCTGGACTCTTCTATTCTATTAAGTCTTCAAATCAGATAGCGTGAGTCCTCCAACTTTGTTACTCTTTCTGGCAATTTAAGTGGGACAGTTTTGGTTGGGTGGGGCTTCCCTGTCATAGCACCCCAGGCCCCTGCCCTTTGAATACCAGAATGTACCCAGTCATTGTAATGATCAAAAATTCTCCTCAACATATTTTCAAATGTCCTGATGGAGGGAAGTACTTCTCCCATCTGCCCAAGGAGAGTCTCTTCTTCAAAGGAACAAGAATCAGATTAACATCAGCAGCACTAGGTGTCAGAGGAAAATGAAGCAAACCCTTCCAGGTTCTCAGGAAATTAATTTTTAACCTAGAATTCTATGTTCAACTAAACTGCCCATCAAGTTTGAGGTAAAAATAAATTCTTTTAGATACACATGACTCAAAGATCTTTCCACAGGCTGTCTCTGGGAGAACCGCTGAAGGATATACATGGAAAAATACAAAATGAGTCCAAGAAAGAGAATGCAGAAGATCCAAGAAACCATGGACCCAAACCTGAATGTAATGCCAAGAAATCTCCAGTGATAGTGGAGATTTCTAGCTGGCCAAAGAAGCAGCCACCCCAAATTACAACAGTGAGTCAAAGAGCTCTCAGAGGAATGTTTTTTAGAAGAACACTGAATATTGTACAACAAATGGTAATATTAAGAAGTAGGTGATCTTATTGAGAAGCTGCATATGGATCATAATAGTAAAAATTAGTAAGTGGTTATACTATGCTTGTCCTTCCCCTGCCTCCTCCTCCAAAATTTTCTCACCTTTATTTTCTTTTGAGTGCATAGTTACATATTTTTTTCCTGCAGTTCAATTTAAACTGCTTAGCTTTGTATTTATATAATTACTAGAGGCCCAGTGCACAAAATTTGTGCACGGGGGTAGGGGGGGTCCCCTCAGCCCAGCCTGCACCCTCTCCAATTCAGGATCCCTTGGGGGATGTCCGACTGCTGGTTTCGGCCAGATTCCAGAGATTGGGCCGAAACCGGCAGTCAGACATCCCTCTCACAATCTGGGACCGCTGGCTCCTAACTGCTCACCTGCCTGCCTGCCTGATTGCCACTAACTGCCCCCCCCCGCCAGCCTGATCACCCCTAACCGCCTCTGCCTGCCAGCCTGATTGCCCCTAACTCCCCCCCCTGCCGTTGGCCTGGTCACCCCTTAGTGCCCCCCTGCCGGCCTGGTTGCCCCCCAACTGCCCCCTTTGCTGGCCTGGTTGCCCCTCACTGCCCCTCTCTGCCCCCCTCTGCTGGCCCGATCATCCCTCACTGCCCCCCCTGCCTGCCTGGTTGCCCCACACAGCCTGCTGGTCAGTCGTTTGGTCGTCCCTCGCTAACCCCCCTGCTGGCCTTGTCACCCCACTCAGCCTGCTATTTGGTTGTTACTGTGAGGGTGTTGTGACCAATTTGCATATTACCCTTTTATTAGTATATACTAGAGGCCTGGTGCACAAATTTGTGCATGGGTGGGGTCCCTCGGCCTGGCTGGCGGTCAGAGCCAATCAGGGCTGGGCAGCTGGGGGGAGGGACCACAGGAGGTTGGCTGGCCACGGGAGGTTGGCTGTGGGAGCACACTGACCACCAGGGGGCAGCTCCTGCATTGAGTGTCTGCCCTCTAGTGGTCAGTGCACATCATAGTGACCTGTCATTCAGTCGACCAGTTGTAATGGTTGCTTAGACTTTTATATATACAGATAATTTTGGAAGAATCTATTATTGTTTCTTTAGGGCTTAGAATTTATCTACATATGAAGCAGGAAGACCTTAACTAGAGTTACAAAACAGCATGTAAACTCACAAAACATAACAAGGTAAAAGCAATGGTGTGAAGACCGGGTCAGGGGAGCGGGTGTCCGGGCTGTTTCCCAAGGACACTTTCTGAGACAGAGGTTTGCATGTAGGAGCTTTACTGGAGAGTCCTCTTGGAAACAGCACCAGTGAAGGAGGCAAGAAGCAGGAGTGAGCAGAGGAATATGCTGGGCTGAGGTGTAATCTCAACAGAGGCCTCTGCCTCCTCTCAAGACCTCCAGAGCTGGGATGCTGCTGAACAACTGTGAAAGCTCAGGCTGGGGGTCAGCTCTTGTACAAAATCCTACATGGACCAAACATGGATGAGAGCTGGGATGCTGCTGCAGAGCTGTCCAAGCTCAGGCAGGGGGTCATCTCTTATATAAGATCCTGCATGGACCAGTCATGGATAAGGGCTGCCCCATGAAGTGAGTGACATAACATTTGGTGAGACAGATGCCATTGGCACAGGGCAATTTCCCAAGATAAACTCCATTTAACCTGTGAGCCATCAGATGCCTGTGTGCCTGACCTGTGGAAGGTGAGAGCCTCTTCACGAAGTGGGAGTTTGGTCAGCTACCACAACATTCACTTGAGAGTTCTAATTCTTTCACTGTGCACTGGAATTTTATTTTCTTAAATATATTTATATTGATTTCAGAGAGGAAGGGATGGGGGGGGCGGGAGGGAGAAACATCAATGATGAGAGAGAATCATTGATCAGCTGCTTACTGCAGTCTCCCTACTGCGGATCGAGCCCGCAACCTGGACATGTGCCCTTGACTGGAATTGAACCTGGGACCCGTCAGTCCACAGGCCAACACTCTATCCACTACGCCAAACCAACTAGGGCTGGAATTTAGAGAAGAGATATTGTTTACATTGGACTGTCTAAATTTGTTTTGACTGCTTTGTTTTGTTATCCATTTTAAATCACCCTGCTTTACCCTTACCTGTCCACTTCTGCCACTCTGCCCACCAGTGTTCCTATGTCACAGGTTCATGTGGGGTGACCATAAGAGATATCTTGGTGGCTAAGAATTCAATTGTCCAGGAGAGAGGTCAGTTACCACATCTGGGGTCCAGGGCTGGGGATCAAAGCCAGGAAGACTTGAGCTGTGGCAATAGAATGTGGCAAAAGGCAGGCTGTGCTGGACCATCTATCTTCCACAGCCTGGCCTATGAGGCAGAGGTATGTAGGCATTTCAGTGCCATCCTTCCCCAGCAAATGCTAGTGTGGAAAGCACTCTCTAGCCTGTGGGAAGCTTTGTTCCCAGTTCTCAACGTCTTTGACCTGAAGGTGAAATTCTCTGCTGATGCCATTGTTATTCCTTTTTGAGTTACATTGGATCTCAAACAAGCCAAGCACCTGTTATATGCCACTGCCACACCTTGTCCTGTCTGCACCACCACATGCACCTAGGCCTGTCAGCCACGGTGGAAGTATTTATACCTCAGACAGTGGCAAATGCTACACATGGTGTTCTTTCTGGTTGTTCAGTGTTTACCAGCACACCGCTGCATACCTCCAGGACTAGCCTCATGATTTGGAGGGCACAGTGCAAAATGAAAATGGGGCCCTGTGTCCAAAAATTAAGATTATCAAGATGGTGACAGCAAAGCATTAACCCACGAGCAAGTCCTTCTGAGCAACTGTCCACCCATCATGACCCTTCGGTGTCTGTCTCCACAGAAGAACTCAAAGAGAGCAGGACCCTCTTCTGTCACCCTAGGTGTCCTCAGAGCCTGGATCTAGTTGATGCTCAGTAACATTCCCTCAGTGAGTGACTGGCTGATACTCTTTGAGGAGGAGCAAATAGCAGTTAGCATATTAATGTGAAAAGAAAACTTTGGAAGGCCAATGGACTTTGATATTCAACAGGGCTGAAAGTCAGCATAATATTGCCCTGCTGTGGGCTCAATGGCTCAAGGCAATTTCTTAACCTGATAATCCTTACATTGTTTACCAAACTCTACCTTTGATCTTCCTATATGCATTACTAAAGGGCAAATGTGTATTCAAGTAAATAAATAGTAGACCATTTTCATTTGTGCATCAGCCCCTCCTTCAGATCCTGAACCCCGCTGTGAAGGCCGTGGCATGGCTCAGTGTGTAACCTGTGAAAGCTGTTGTATGTGATCTCATTGCCAGTGGTAGACTCTTTTATAACCCCCAGATCCAAGGATTTGGCTGTAACTGGAATACCTCAGAGTGCCAGGAATGGAGGTCAAGGAAAATGAGTAAGGTGGGAGGTAGTTGGCAAACCAGTGGAAGCTCATTCCCCTAACCTCTCCCATGCCTAAGATGATAGGAGCTGGAAACAATAGAGAAATGGATCAAAAACTCACCATCATTCACGCCACCTGGGAGTGTTCCCCACTTATGCTCTGTGGATATCTCAGCTTGGTTCAGGGAACTTGGGGGGCAGCAGGCCCTGAAGGATAGGGTCATCAAAGTTCTAGGGTGTACATATAGTTCCCCTGAGGCTGCCACAGCACCTCTCTGCCCATTGTCATCATCTGTCCTATCCTGGCCTGGTTGCTCTTGGAAGGCAGGGGTGAAGCCTCCCACCCAAGTCTCCGATATCCACATGGCTGAGCGCTTTGCTGCTTGGAGAAGTGGCAAATCTCCGAGAGCAAGGAAGCTGTGGGGAGATGGAAATGTGAGGTCAGCCTCAACCTAGAACTGCTGAAAGGGGGTGTCTGTGATGGGGGTGGAGATGTGGCCCAGGAGGGGAGGCCCAGCTACTCTTTCTCCTCATTCAGTCTGCTCTTCTCCCCACCATTCTCACTGACATGGATCAGGATGTTTTTTCTTTTTTTTTAATTAAATCTTTATTGTTGAAAATATTATATACTAGAGAGATCAGAAGATGGTGACCAGCAGAAAGGTAGGTAGGCAAGGAGAGTGTGTGAGAGAGTGAGGGAGCGATAGAGGTGTGTGTGGACGTGTGTGTGTGTGTGTGTGTGTGTGTGTGTGTGTGTGTGTGTGTGTGTGTGTGTGTGTGTGTGTGTGTGTGTGTGTGTGTGTGTGTGTGAGTGAAATAGGGACAGTTAGACCCTGCAGTTCTTCCAGGGGGCAGCCAATCTGGGCAGTCTTAGATGGCAAAACCCCGCTGCCACCGCAAACACTCCAGGGAGGACACTGGCGGCACAGAGACCACGCCATCTTGAAGAACAGAATTGCTTGAGACTAGAATCCTAGCCTCACCAACACCCAGTCTGGTCTCAGAAGCAAACCAGGACCCTTCAGCCGCTCTGGTAAAAGACCTGCGATCACTGCTGCAGACCCAGGGACACCAAGACTCCAGGAACCACAGCCACAGATTTCTGTGAGTCACAAAGCCAATCCCCTGCCGCCCCGCCGCCCCTGCGGCAGCGACATAGAAACTACCAGACCCCAGCCGCACAATAAGGCTTTCTGCATACACAAAGCAGTGGCGACTCTGCCTGACTTTGAGCTTTGGTGTCGGACACGGGAAGTTTGTTTCCCGCGACTAGTCTCCGGCTCAGGCAGGGAGAAGGAGCTGAATTTGAGCCTAGCTGCTCATCCTTAGGGAGGTAGTTTTCTGCCATCAGATCCCGAGCCCATGCAGGGCAGGGAGACAGCGCTGAACTTGAGCCTGGACTTGCAAACTCGGGGAATTTGTTTCCCGTGACTAGTCTCCACGCCCAGGCAGGGAGGCTGTCCTAAATTTGAGCATAGGCTCATGACCTTGGGGATATTGTTTTCTGCGACCAGATCCTGTGCCCACGCAGGGAGATAGTGCTGAATTTGAGCCTGGGGGTGCAAACCCAGGGAGTTTGTTTCCCATGACCAGACCCTGCACCTTAGCAGAGAGGCTGTGCTGAATTTGAATCTGGATGTGCGGACTCGGGGAGTTTGTCCCCCATGACCAGACCCTGTGCACACACAGGCAGGCAGCACTGAATTTGAGCCTGGGTGCATGGACACGGGGAGTTTGTTTTCCACAGTGCACACCCGCATGACCAGACCCCACACCCACACTAAGTGGCAGTGCCACATGACTTTGATTCAGGGAAAGTGCACACAGAAGGCTGTTTACCGCAGGGCAGAAGTGGACCTCCTGCCAACATAGTGCGACTGAACAACCCGGTCTCCCAAGCAGATCAGGGACCCTGAATCTCCACACAAGAGGCAGCAATAAGCAACAGTGACTAGACTCTGTTCCTCATTATGTGCGCCTGGGATCCCTGATTCCCAGTACATTCACACTAAGAGCCAGTGACTCCAATTCTTGGCGATGTGCACACAGGGACCCTGATTCTCAGTGCAAGGTAGCACCAAGCAACAGAGACTCTGATATTCGATTCTTGGCATGGACACAGGGAGCCTCTGACTCCTGACACACAACAGGAGACTTTGATTTTTGGCACACGTCAGTGGGTTCTCTGTTTCAACGTGGTGCAGGCCACACTAAGTCCCTGATTCTAGGTGCACACACGAGGCCACACTAAGCACCTGTGACTCTGACCCAGGGCGAGCGTGGCTTCCACCAACCCACAGCAACTGCACGTCTTGGTGTCAGAGCTCTTCAGTGACACTTGGGGGGTGCAAAGCTCCCACTGCACACGGCCCAGGCCCCCGCAACTCGACATTTGAACCCTCTGGTGATAGTCAGAATGGGGAGACAACAAAGCAATCCCCAGAGGAAAGAAAAGGAGGAATTGCCAAGAAAGGAAATAAGTGAAATGAAGGCATACAACATGACAGAAAAAGAATTCAGAGTAATGGTCATACAGTTCATACACCGATGGATGAGAAAATCAACAACCTATGCAAAAATCAGAAAGAAATGAAAAATGATATAGCTACAATCAAAAACACCATGGAAGGCTTCAACAGTAGACTAGAAGAAGCAGAGGACTGAATTAGTGAGTTAGAAGATCAGGTACAGAAACAAGCCCAATCTGAACAGCAACTAGAGAAAAAAATTAAAAAGCAGGAGGAGAGCCTAAGGGAGCTTTGGGACAACGCAAAACGAAATAACATACGTATAATAGGGCTGCCAGAAGGACAAGGAGAGCAGCAAGGATTAGAAAATTTATTTGAAGAAATAATGACAGAAAACTTCCCTGATATGGGGAAGAAAAAAGTTACTCAAGTACAGAGAGTCCCAAGCAAGATGAATCCCAAAAGACCCACACCAAGACATGCCATAATTACAATGGCAAATGTTATCGACAAAGAGAGAGTCTTAAAGGTTGCAAGAGAGAGACAGAGAGTTACCTACAAAGGATCCCCCATCAGATTATCAAATGATTTCTCAACAGAAACACATCAAGCTAGAAGAGAATGGAAGGAGTGATGCAAAGGGAATAGAAAGTGATGCAAATAGGAAGGAGTGAGGCAAAGGGAATAGAAAGTGATGCAAAGCAAGGGACTGAATCCAAGAATACTCTATCCAGCAAGACTATCAATCAAAATTGAAGGGGAAATCAGGAGCTTCGCAGACAAAAAAAGGCTAAGGGAGTTTATCACTACCAAGCCAGCAATGCAAGAAATGCTAAAGGGAATGCTGTAAAAAGAAGAAACAAAAAGGTAAGAAGGAACACAGCCTCAAAATATAAAAATGGCTACAAACAAGTACCTTTCAATAATAACTTTAAAAGTAAATGGACTAAATGCTCCAATCAAAAGTCATCCGGTGACTGAATGGATAAAAAAACATGACCCATATATATGTTGTCTAAAAGAGACCCACCTCAGAACAAGGGACTCACACAGACTGAAAGTGAAGGGATGGAAAAATATCTTTCAGGCAAATGGAAAAAAAAAAAAGCTGAGGTAGCAATACTTATATCTGACAAAATAGACCTCAAAGTGAAGGCCATAACAAGAGATAAGGAAGGCCACTTCATAATACTACAGGTATTACATAATACAACAAGAGGATATAACCCTGATAAACATATATGCACCCAATGCAGGAGCACCCAAATACATAAAAAATCTCCTGGAAGATATCAAGAGAGAGATCGACAACAATACAATCATAGTAGGGGACTTTAATACACCACTGACATCAGTGGATAAATCCTCTAGACAAAAAATCAGCAAAGAAACAACAATCCTAAATGACTCACTAGATCAGATGGACTTAATTGACATCTTCAGAACATTTTACCCCAAAGCTGTGGAATATATGTTCTTCTCAAGTGCACATGGGGCATTTTCAAAAATAGAACACATACTTGGTCACAAGCAAAGTCTCCCAAATTCAAGAAGATTGAAATCATACCAAGCATCTTTTCAGACCACAATGGCATAATATTAGAAATAAACTACAATAAAAACAATCCAAAACACTCAAACACTTGGAAGCTGAATAGCATGTTATTAAATATTGATTGGGTTACCAATGAGATCAAAGAAGAAATTAAAAACATTCTAGAAACTAATGACAATAAAAACACAACAATCCAAAACCTATGGGACACAATGAAAGCAGTCCTGAGAGGGAAGTTTATAGCTCTACAAGCCTACCTCAAAAAACAAGAAAAAATGGTAGTAAATCATCTAACGCTACAACTCAAAGAATTAGAAAAAGAGCAACAAGAAAAGCCCAGAGTGAGCAGAAGGAAGGAGATAATAAAGATTAGAGCAGAAGTAAATGATATAGAGACCAAAAAAAACAATACAAAAGATTAATGAAACCAAGAGCTGGTTTGAAAGGATAAACAAGATTGATGAACCTCTAGCCAGGCTCACCAAGAAGCAAAGAGAGAGGACTCAAATAAACAAAATCAGAAATGATAGAGGCGAAATAACAACAGACCCCACAGAAATAAAAAGGATTGTTAAAAAGTATTATGAACAACTCTATTCCAACAAACTGGACAACCTGAAGGAAATGGACATATTCCTAGAAAAAGTACAACCTTCCAAAACTCAATCAGGAAGATTCTAAAATTCTCAATAGGCCAATAACTATGGAAGAAATTGAAGCAGTCATCAAAAAGCTTCCAGCAACCCCAGCCAACTTGGCTCAGTGGATAGAGTGTCAGCCTGCCGACTCAAGGGTCCCAGGTTCGAATCCGCCCAAGGGCACATGCCTGGGTTGCAGGCTCAATCCCCAGTGGGGGTCATGCAGGAAGCAGCCGATCAATGATTCTCTCTCATCAATGATGTTTCTATCTCTCTCCTTCTCCCTTCCTCTCTGAAATCAATAAAGAAATATATTTAAAAAAAGAAAAAAAGCTTCCAGCAAACAAAAGCCCAGGGCCAGACAGCTTCACAGGAGACTTACACCAATCATTCAAGGAAGAATTAAAACCTATCCTCCTCAGACTATTCCAAAAAATTCAAGTGGAAGGAATACTTCCAAACTCATTCTATGAAGCCAGCATCACCCTAATACCAAAACCAGATAAAGACAACACATTGAAAGAGAATTACAGACCAATAACCCTCATGAACATAGATGACAAAATCCTCAACAAAATCTAGCAAATCAGATCCAGAAGTACACAAGATCATACACCATGACCTAGCAGGATTTATCCCAGGGATGCAAGGATGGTACAATATTCGCAAATCAATAAACGTGATACATCACATAAACAAACTGAGGGAGAAAAATCACATAGTCATATCATATGATGCAGAAAAAGCATTTGACAAAATCCAACACTCTTTCTTGATAAAAACTCTCAGCAAGGTAGGAATAGAAGGATCATACCTCAACATCATAAAAGCCATATATGACAAACCCAGAGCCAGCATTACACTCAATGGACAAAAATAAAGCCATTTTCCCTAAGAACAGGAACAAGACAGGGACGCCCTCTCTCACCACTCCTGTTCGACATAGTACTGGAAGTACTAGCCATTGCTATCAGACAAGAAGAAATAAAAGGCATCCAAATTGGAAAAGAAGAAGTAAAACTGTCCTTATTTACAGATGACATGATACTGTACATAGAAAACCCTAAAGACTCCATCAAAAAATTATTAGACTTAATAAATGAATTTGGCAATGTAGCAGGATACAAAATTAACGCCAAGAAATCTATGGCCTTTCTATACACCAATAGTGAACTTACAGAAAGAAAGACTAAAAAAGCAATCCCATTTACCATCGTACCGAAAAATTAAGATACCTAGGAATAAACTTAACTAAAGAGGTAAAAGACCTATATGCAAAAAACTACAGGACACTGAAAAAAGAGATAGAGGAAGATATAAACAGATGGAAGAACATACCGTGTTCATGGATTGGTAGAATCAACAACATCAAAATGTCCACACTACCCAAAACAAATCTATAGATTCAATGCAATCCCCATTAAAATGCCAACGGCATATTTCACAGACCTAGAACAAACTCTCCAAAAATTCATCTGGAATAAAAAATGACCCCGAATAGCTGCAGCAATCCTGATAAAGAAGAACAACGTAGGAGGGATCTCAATACCAGACCTCAAGCTGTATTACAAAGCCACTGTTCTCAAAACAACCTGGTACTGGCACAAGGACAGACATAGATCAACGAAATAGAATAGAGAACCCAGAAATCAATCCAAACCACTATGCCCAATTAATATTCGACAAAGGAGGCATGAACATATAATGGAATCAAGACAGTCTCTTCAATAAATGGTGTTGGGAAAATTGGACAGATACATGCAAAAAAATGAAACTAGACCACCAACTTACACCATACACAAAAATAAACTCAAAATGGATAAAGGACTTAAACCATAAAAATACTAGAGGAAACCACAGGCGGCAAAATCTCAGACATATGCCGAAGGAACTTCTTTACTGATACTGCTCCAAGGCAATGGAAAATAAATAGAAAATAAACAAATGGGACTACATCAAAATAAAAAATGGGACTACATCAACAAAACAACAAGAAAGACCACTACATGGGAGAACATATTTGCCAATGTTATCACTGATAAGGGTTTAATCTCCAACATTTACAGGGAACTCATACAACTCAACAAAAGGAAGATAAACAATCCAATCAAGAAATGGGCAACGGACCTAAATAGAAACTTTTCAAAAGAAGACAGAAGGAAGGATAAGAGACATATGAAAACATGCTCAAAGTCACTAATTATCTGAGAGATGCAAATCAAAATGACAATGCTGTACCATCTCACACCTGTCAGAATGGCTATCATCAACAAATCTATTAACGACAAATGTTGGCGAGGATGTGGAGAAAAAGGAACCCTCATGCACTGCTTTTGGGAATGCAGACTGTTGCAGCCACTGTGGAGAACAAAGAGGAGTTTCCTCAAAAAACTAAAAATGAAACTCCCATTTGACCCAGTAATAAAACGTCTAGGAATATATCCCAAGAAGCTGGAAACATCAATCAGAAAGGATATATGCATCCCTATGTTCATAGCGGCACAATTTACCATAGCTAAGATTTGGAAACAGCCTAAGTGCCCATCAGCAGATGAGTGGATTAGAAAACTATGGTACATCTACACAATGGAATACTATGCTGCCATAAAAAAGAAGGAATTCCTACCATTTGCAACAACATGGATGGAACTGGAGAGCATTATGCTAAGTGAAATAAGCCAGTCAGAGAAAGATAAATATCACATGATCTCACTCATCTATTGGAAATAATTAAAAACATAAACTAATGATCAAAAACAGATCCAGAGACAGGGAAGCATCGATCAGACTGTCGAACCTCAGAGGGAAGGTAGGGAAGGGTGGGGTAAGGGAGAGAGATCAACGGAAGGACTTGTATGCATGCATATAAGCCTAACCGGTGGACACAGACAACAGGGGGTAAGGACAGCAGTGGGGGGGATGGGAAGGTAATGGGGGGATGAGGACAAATATGTAATACCTTAACCAAAAAAGAAATCAAAATGCAAAAAAAAAAGAGAGAAAATATTATATACTAGAGGCCTGGTGCACGGGATTTGTGCATTGGTGTGGGGTGTGGCCTGCAGGGATCAGCCCACTGTGGGAGCGCCACTCATCCCAGTCAGCCTAGTCGTGCTCCCTTTGTGGGAGCACACTGACCACCAGGGGGAAGCTCCTGCATTCAGCGTCTGTCCCCTGGTGGTCAGTGTGCATCATAGCAACTGGTTGACCGGTCATTCTGGTCATTCTGCCATTTGGTTGCTGGGCTTTTATTATATAGGATGACCCTCTTTTCCCCCCATTGACTCCTTCTAGTCTGCCCCCAATCCCTACCTCAGGCCTATACCATCCTAATGTCTGTGTCCATGGGTTATGAAAATATGCATACAAGTTCTTTGGTTGATCGCTTCCCATCCACCCATCCTCTCCCACCTTCCCTCTAAGATTCCACAGTCTGTCCTATGCTTCTATGTCTCTGGATCTATTTTGTTTATCAGTTTATTTTGTTTATTAGATTTCACATATGAGTGAGATCATGTGATACTTCTCTTTCTCTGACTGGATTATTTCACTTAGGATAATACTCTCTAAGTCTCTCTAGGCTGTCTCAAAGGGTAAGAGATCCTTCCTTTTTATTGTTGTACTAGAGGCCGGGTGCATGAAATTCATGCACGGGTGTGTATGTCCCTCAGCCCAACCTGCACCCTCTCCAATCTGGGACCCCTCAAGGGATGTCCGACTGCCCGCTTAGGCCCGATCCTATAGGATCGAACCTGCACCCTCTCACAATCCAGGACAGCTGGCCCCCAACCCGTTTAGGCCCGAACCTGCACCCTCTCACAATCCAGGACTGCTTGCCCCCAACCGCTCACCTGCCTGCCTTCCTGATTGCCCCTAACCGCTTCTGCCTGCCAGCCTGATCACCTCCTAACCACTCCCCTGACAGCCTGATTGATGCCTAACTGCTCCCCTGCCAGTCTTTTTCCCCCCTAACTGCCCTCCCCTGCAGGCCTGGTCACCCCTAACTGCCCTCCCCTAAAGGCCTGATCCCCCACAACTACTCTCCCCTGCAGGCCTGGGTCCCCCAACTGCCCTTCCCTGCTGGCCTGGTTGCCCCCAACTTCCCTCCTCTGCCAGCCTGGTCACCCCGAACTGCCCTCCCTGCTGGCCTGATCGCCCACAGCTGCCCTCCCTTGCAGACCTGGTCTCTCCCAACTGCCCTCCCCTGCTGGCAATCTTGTAGCGGCCATCTTGTGTCCACATGGGGTCAGACATCTTTGACCACATAGGGGCAGCCATCTTGTGTGTTGGAGTGATGGTAAATTTGCATATTACTCTTTTATTAGATAGGATAGAGGCTTGGTGCATGGGTGGGGGCCATCTGGTTTGCCCTGAAGGGTGTCCCAGATCAGGGTCAGGTTCCCTTGGGGCGTGGGGTGGCCTGGGTGAGGGGTCTGTGGTGGTTTGCAGGCTGGCCACACCCCCAGGCAACCCAAGCGGAGGCCCTGGGATCTGGGATTTATTTATCTTCTATAATTGAAACTTTGTAGCCTTGAGCAGAGCCAAGCCTCCTGCTCATTCGTGGCCACAGCCATTTTTGTTGGGATTTATTTATCTTCTATAATTGAAACTTTATAGCCTTGAGTGGAGTCCAGGACCGGCCAGAGTGTGCAGGAAGCTTGGCTTCCTCCATTGCCAGGGAAACCCAAGCCTCCTGCTCTCTCTGTGGCTGCAGCCATCTTGGTTAGGTTAATTTGCATACCCGCTCCTGATTGGCTGGTGGGCGTGGCTTTGGGGTGTAGCGGAGGTATGGTCAATTTGCATGTTACTCTTTTATTAGATAGAATGGTATTCCACAGTATAAATGTACCACAGCTTTTTTATCTACCCATTCATTGATGGGCACTTGGGCTGAATCCAGATCTTAGCTATTATAAACTGTGCTGCTATGAACATAGGGGTGCACACATTCTTTCTAATTGGTGTTTCTGGTTTCTTAGGATATATTCCTAGAAGTGGAATCACTGGGTCAAATGGCAGTTCCATATTTAATTTTTTGAGGAAACTCCATAGTGTTTTCCATAGTGGCTGCACCAGTCTGCATTCCCACCAGCAGTGTATTAGGGTTCCCTTTCCTCCATATTCTCGCCAGCACTTGTTATTTGTTGATTTGTTGATGATAGCCATTCTGGCAGGTGTGAGGTGATACCTCATTTGTCATTTTAATTTGCATCTCTCTGATGATCAGCATTTTTTCATGTCTCTTGGCCATCTGTATGTCCTCTTTGGAGAAGTGTCTATTTAAATTCATTATTTTTTCTATTCAAACCCAATTTTACTTGCTAATTTTTCCTTTTCCCATCTTTTAATTGGATTGCTTGTCTTCCTTTTGTTAAGTTGTATGAGTTCCTTATGTATTTTGGATATTAACCCTTTATCAGATATATCATTGCCAAATATGCTCTCCCATGAAGTGGACTCCCTTTTCATTTTGTCCATGGTTTCTTTTGCTGTATAGAAGATTTTTATTTTTATGTGGTCCCATTTGTTTATTTTCTCCTTAGTTTCCTTTGCCCTAGGACCGTGGTTGGCAAACTGCGGCTCGCGAGCCACATGCGGCTCTTTGGCCCCTTGAGTGTGGCTCTTCCACAAAATACCACGGCCTGGGCTAGTCTATTTTGAAGAAGTGGCGTTAGAAGAAGTTTAAGTTTAAAAAATTTGGCTCTCAAAAGAAATTTCAATAGTTGTACTGTTGATATTTGGCTCTGTTGACTAATGAGTTTGCCAACCACTGCCCTAGGAAATGTATCTGAAAACATATTGCTAGGAGAGATGTCTGAGATTTTGCTGCCTATAATTTCTTCTAGTATTTCTATGGTTTTGTGTCTTACATTTAAGTCTTTTATCCATTTTTAGTTTATTCTTGTGTATGGTGTAAGTTGGTGGTCTAATTTCATGTTTTTGCATGTATGTGTACAATTTTCCAAACCCCATTTATTGACGAGACTGTCTTGACTCCATTGTATGCTCTTGCCTCCTTTTTTAATATTAATTGAGCATAATGGCTTGGGTTGTTTTCTGGGTTCTCTGTTCTGTTCCATTGATATATATGCCTGTTCTTGTGCCAGTATCAGGCTGTTTTGACTACAGTAACTTTGTAGTATAACTTGAGATCTAATATTGTAATTCCCCCAACTTTGTTCTTCTTTCTCAAGATTGCTACAGCTATTCAAGGTCTTTTTTTTTCTGGTTCCATATGAATTTTTGGAGTATTTGTTCTAGATTTGTGAAATATGTTGTTGGTATTTTAATAAGAATTGTATTGAGTCTGTAGATAGCTTTAGGTAGTATGGATATTTTAATGATGTTAATTCTACCAATCCATGAATACGGTATATTCTTCCACTGTTTATATCTTCCTCTATCTCTTTTTTCAATGTCCTGCAGTTTTCTGAGTACAAATCTTTCACCACCTTGGTTAAATTTATTCCTAAGTATCTTAAATTTTTTTTGTTGCAATAATAAGTGGGATATTTTGTTTAGTTTTGATTTCTGAGAATTCCTTTTTGGTGTATAAAAATGCCACCAATTTTTGGGTGTTGATTTTGTATCCTGCTACATTGTCAAATTCATTTATTAAACCTAGTAGTTTGTGTGTGTGTGTGTGTGTGTGTGTGAATGTGTGTGTGTAGTCTTTAGGGTTTTCTATGTACAATATCAAGTCATCTGCAAATAATGATAGTTTTACTTCCTCCTTTCTAATTTGGATGCCTTTTATTTCTTCTTCTTGTCTGATCACTTTGGCTAGCACTTACAGTACTGTGTTGAATAAGAGTGGTGAAAGCGGACACCCCTGTCTTCTTCCTGTTCTTAGGGGAAATGGTTTTAGTTTTTGCTCACTGAGTATGATGTTCGTTGTAGGTTTGTCATATATGGCCTTTATCATGTTGAGATATGCTGCCTCTAAACCCACTTTACTATTTGTTTTTTTAAATAAAAAATGGTTGTTGCATTTTGTCAAATGCTTTTTCTCTGCCTATTGATATGATCATGTGATTTTTGTGAGGTATCATGTTTATTGATTTGCAAATATTGTACCCACCTTGCATCCCTGGAATAAATCCCATTTGGTTGTGGTGTATAATTCTTTTAATATATAGCTGGATCCAATTTGCTAATATTTTGTTGGTGATTTTAGCATGTATGTTCATCAAGGATATTGGCCTGTAATTTTTTTCTTTGTAATGTCTTTATCTGGTTTTGGAATTAGGATAATGCTGGCTTCATAAAAAGAGTTTGGAAGTGTTCCTTCCTCTTGGATTTTTTGGAATAGTTTGAGGAGGATAGGTGTTAGTTCTTCTTTGAATGTTTGGTAAAATTCCCCTGTGAAACTATCTGGACCAGGGCTTTTATTTGCTGTGAGTGTTTTGATTACTGCTTCTATTTCATCAGCTGTTATTGGCCTACTCAGGTTTTCTGATCCTTTCTGATTCAGTTCTAGGAGATTGTATTTTTCTGGGAATTTGTTCATTTCATCCACATTTTCCAGCTTGTTGGCATATATTTGTTCATTGTATTTGCTTAGAATCCTTTATATTTCTGTGGTGTGAACTGTTACTTCACCTCTTTTGTTTCTGATTTTGTTTATCTGGGTCCTCTCTGTTTCTTGATGAGTCTGGCTAGAAGTTCATCAATCTTGTTTATCTTTTCAGAGAACTAGCTCTTGGTTTCATTGACCTTTTGTATTGTTTTTTTAGTCTCGGTGTCATTTTATTTCTGCTGTAATCTTTATTATTTCATTCCTTCTACTTACACTGGGCTTTTCTTGTTGTTCTCTTTCTAATTCTTTAAGTTTTAGGGTTGAATAGTTTATTATTATTTTTTCTTGCTCTTTGAGGTAGGCCTGTAGTGCTATGAACGTCCCTCTCAGTACTGCTTTTGCTGTGTCCCATATATTTTTGATAATTGTGTGTTCATTATCATTTGTTTTCAGCAAGTTTTTTACTTCTTTCTTGATCTCATTGGTAACCCATTCATTGTTTAATAACATGCTATGTAGCCTCCATGCGTTTGGATGTTTTTGAGTGTTTTTACTGTCATTTATTTCTAATTTCATTTCATTCTGGCTGGAGAAGATGCTTGATATGATTTCAGTCTTCTTGAACTTGTAGATACTTGTCTTGTGTTCTAACAGGTGGTCTATCTTTGTGAATGATCCATGTGCACCTGAGAAGAATGTATATCCTGCAGCTTTTGGGGTGAATGTTCTATAAATGTCAATTAAATCCATCTGATCCAGTTTGTCATTTACAGTCACTGTTTCCTTGCTAATTTTTTGCCTGGAAGATTTATCCAGTGAATTCATGGGGTGTTAAAGTCTCCTACTATGACTGTATTGTTGTTGATCTCTCCTTTAAAGTCCTCTAGCAGTTTTTAAAATACATTCAGATGCTCCAATATTGGGGGCATATACTAGTATGTTTACCAGGGTTATATCCTCTCATGGGTCAGGATTTAGAATTGAATTTCCTTCACTCCCAAACATTAGCAGAGGCCCCATGTGTGATTCCAGGTTCAGGTCTCCCCCAAAAGTTGAGAGAAGCCTGTGCCACATCCCTTTTGGGGAGGCTCATGGTATATTTATAAAATGAGGAAGTATTAGAATTGGTTTGCAAAGATTTTGGTATATTTTAAATGTAAAAACTGTAGTGATGAACACTTTTACATACATACACACAAACAGGATGTAATGTAATTGTGCTTTCACGAGATAATTACAGGCTTTATAAATATATTAATTTTTAGGGCACTATTACTGGCCTCTTAATGAGGGACAAGTTTAAAGTCAAGTGTTAAGAGTTTTCCTTTAGCATGGTGTTTGTTTAATTTCATCCTGATGAAAGAGTCCTTGGTGAATTTGAGGATCCCACTAAATGGCCCCCTGCCATTCTTTCCCTCCCCATAGATCCTGCCCAGAACATATCATTAAGGGTGTAGGGCCCCTGGAGGGTCTGAGGTCTCAGCATACAGGGTTCATCCTCTCTTGCTGTTGGACGGAATATCAACAAACATGTGTATGGGATACCACGTGTCATGCCAGCCTTAATAAAGAAAAGCTATGCCATCAAAACATACATTATTACAAAGCTTTAGAAACTTATGAGATGTAGCTAAAGCTTCACCCACAGTTAAATTTATGTTCTTAAAAATGCATTTGCTATAAAATAAGAAACAATGGAAATATTTAGTTCTGCAAGTCAAGTAGAAAAATAATTTTAGTACCAAAGAAATTTGGAGTATGAAAATTATGAAGATGTTTTAAAAGTTAAGAAATAGAAAACATTATCGCTGTGGAAACTGAAGCTCCGAGGCAAGTGAACTGCCGAAGACCTCAATGCCAGCGTGGCGGTGGGGCCTTGTCCCGCAAGCTGATCAGTTCCCAGATCTCAGGTGTGATTTCGGAAGGCCATGCCTAGGCCTTGGCAGCTGGTCCCCTGGACATCTTGGAGGCTGTAGAGCCACCATCTGAGTAGAACGTGGAAGAGCTCCTCTAGGAAAACCTACAAAACAAACCCTCGTTTTCGTAGACTTAGACCAGCTAAACATTCCCAAGCCTGCACGAATTCATTATTTTTTCTATTCAAACCCAAGTAGTAGGCCGAAGACATACACATTTCCCCGTCATTTCTTGTTTGTTAAATTTATATATCCCAGTGACCAGGAGTGGTGTTGAGTGGCTCCCCGGCACAGGGCGCGGGGCACGAGGCCGGCAGGGGGCGCCCTCCCTCCTTCGTCCTCCGGCGTCGGCCGCTCGGACCCCGCACGGCCTCGGAGCCGGCACTTTGCAAACTCGGCGCCCGCTCGGCCTCATCGCGCCCGCGGGACAGCGGGCGACAGAGCGCCGCAACGCTCGGAGCCGAAGGCGCGGGAGCTCGGGGCGGGCGCCGGCGGAGGTGAGAGTCCAGGCGGTGTCGCGCCAGCCCGTGTGCCGCGCCCCCCGGCCGGTCCCCGAGCCGCGCGGAGGCGCCACCCCGCTGCGCAGCCATGGCCGCGCCGCCGCCGCCCCGCCTT
This sequence comes from Ia io, assembly GCA_025583905.1. Taxonomy (NCBI): domain Eukaryota; kingdom Metazoa; phylum Chordata; class Mammalia; order Chiroptera; family Vespertilionidae; genus Ia; species Ia io. The sequence continues at coordinate 103,656,839 of JAJQQW010000004.1, read as the reverse complement.
CCTCTCGCCTGAGGCGCGGCCGGGGCCGGCGGGGACCATGGCCGGCGCCGCGGGCCCCCCGGGCGAGGCGGCCGAGTACCTGCAGGAGCTGGCCCGGATCGTCGCGGCTCAGCAGGAGCTGCTGGCGCGCCGGGGGCGGCGCATCGAGGAGCTGGAGCTCCAAGTGGCGCGGCTGAGCCGGGAGAAGGCCGGCCTGCTGGAGCGGCCCCGGCCCCCGGCCGCGCGCGCCCGCCCGGCCCCCGGCCCCGGCCCCGGCCCCGGCCCCGGCCCCCGCCCCGGCCCCGGCCCCCGCCCCGGCCCGCAGCCTCCCGGCGCCATCCCGCAGCTCCGCGGCCGCCGCGACAAGTAAGCGGGGATGGGGGCGGCGGGCGCGCCGGTGGCGCGAACTTCTGCGGGGCCTTCCTCTGCGGGGCCGGTGGGGCGGGGCCGCCTAGGGAGCGCCCCCGTGCGGAGACCCCGGGGCGCAGCGGGGCCCGGCGTGGTCGCGGCCCGGCCCGGCCCGGGTGGTTTTCGGGCCGGGACTGGACTCCCTCAGACCCGGGCGCTCCCGCCGCTCCGCTCTCCGTGACCGACGGCGGAGGCTCGGCTCCCGCCTCCCGGTAGCTTTGCTGCGGGCGCGGGCTCAGGCTCACCCCGGGGGGCTGCCTGGGCGCAGAGCTGGAGCTCGGGGGGTCGGGCCCGAATTCCCTATCCCGGAGACCCCAGGACCCGGGCGGGAGGGACACTCCCGGCGCAGACCCCACCCTCGGGCGGGCGGGTCACTTGGGGACTCAGCTGCCTCCCGCCCGGGACGCGCCGGGACCCCCTCTGGATGGCTCCGAGCCTCCTCCGCGGCCGGGTGAAGGCCCGCTCCACCCATCCCGGCCTCACCGGGCTATTGCGGACCGAGGACTGTGGAGACGTGGCCTCACCGGGCTATTGCAGACCGAGGACTGGAGACGTGGCCTCACCGGGGCTATTGCAGACCGAGGACTGGAGACGTGGCCTTACCGGGCTATTGCGGACCGAGGACTGTGGAGACGTGGTCTCACCGGGGCTATTGCGGACCGAGGACTGTGGAGACGTGGCCTCACCGGGCTATTGCAGACCGAGGACTGTGGAGACGTGGCCTCACCGGGGCTATTGCGGACCGAGGACTGTGGAGACGTGGCCTCACCGGGCTATTGCGGACCGAGGACTGTGGAGACGTGGCCTCACCGGGCTATTGCAGACCGAGGACTGGAGACGTGGCCTCACCGGGGCTATTGCAGACCGAGGACTGGAGACGTGGCCTTACCGGGCTATTGCGGACCGAGGACTGTGGAGACGTGGTCTCACCGGGGCTATTGCGGACCGAGGACTGTGGAGACGTGGCCTCACCGGGCTATTGCAGACCGAGGACTGTGGAGACGTGGCCTCACCGGGGCTATTGCGGACCGAGGACTGTGGAGACGTGGCCTCACCGGGCTATTGCGGACCGAGGACTGTGGAGACGTGGCCTCACCGGGGCTATTGCGGACCGAGGACTGTGGAGACGTGGCCTCACCGGGGCTATTGCGGACCGAGGACTGTGGAGACGTGGCCTCACCGGGGCTATTGCGGACCGAGGACTGTGGAGACGTGGCCTCACCGGGGCTATTGCGGACCGAGGACTGTGGAGACGTGGCCTCACCGGGGCTATTGCGGACCGAGGACTGTGGAGACGTGGCCTCACCGGGGCTATTGCGGACCGAGGACTGTGGAGACGTGGCCTCACCGGGCTATTGCGGACCGAGGACTGTGGAGACGTGGCCTCACCAGGGCTATTGCAGACCGAGGACTGTGGAGACGGACGTGGCCTCACCGGGGCTATTGCGGACTGAGGACTGTGGAGACGTGGCCTCACCGGGGCTATTGCGGACCGAGGACTGTGGAGACGTGGCCTCACCGGGCTATTGCGGACCGAGGACCGTGGAGACGTGGCCTCACCGGGGCTATTGCGGACCGAGGACTCTGTGGAGACGTGAAGGGGCAAGGCTGCCCAGTGCTGCGGGCCCCTGGCGTCCCCGTGTGTTCGCCGCCGCGGGCCGGCCCGGTGGGCGTGGAAAGCTGGTGCGCAGCCCCCTCCGCCGAAGTCCGGGCACCCCTGGGGCAGGGAACGGCTTCGGGTGATGTGGTTGGGGTTCCTGCATCCACATCTTTACACCCGTTCTGCCCCCATGTCTTTGGGACGCCTAGCCCACACTCCATGGTGTGGACCGGGGGGAGGAGGAAAATGGTTGGGGTGGTTGGGAAGAGGAAAGGTGGTGGTCTGCAGGTAACCCCGATCCCAAAATCCTGTGTGGGTGAAGGGGAGGGGAGGGCCTCCTGATTCCCAGGAATCCAGGTGAGGTCATCTGAGATCCCATGTCTCCCCCACCGAAGGTGAGTCTGTGCCAGTCTGTAGTCACGGGACAGAGGGTCCCTGCCTGCCACCCTGCTTCCTGCTCGGGTTCTGGGCAGTGTTCTGGGCTCTGGGTGGGCTCTGGAGAGGGAGAGTTGTGAGGATGTGGGTGAAATCTCGGTGCTATCCTTGCCCCTCGCACCCCCCCCCTACCCCCCAATTCCTGGGAAGGAGCAGTGAGACCTGTGGGTAGCTCATAGATGGTATCACTGTGAGAAAGGAGAGATTGCCTGTGTCCTGTGCTCTGCCCCTGGCTCTGAAGTCTTTGGGATCCCCTTCATCACTAGTCCCTCCTACAGTGGTTGTGGGTCAACTAGTGCTACTTTCAGGGGCCTGAGCCCTTGTCTCCTAGGCAAAGGCAAAAAGAAAGCTGGGGGCTGCTAGGTAAAGCGTTCAGTAATCGAGGGAGGTGACACTCCAGGGTAGGGAAGGGAGCCCTGCTTTCTTAGGAAACAGTGACACATGCTGTTGGCCAATGCCTCACAGCACTGTCCCCACATGGATTCCTTTTTCCCTTCCAAGTCATCTCTGATAACCAAGTATGAGGATGGGAAGATTCTAAGAGGCAGTGAATCCTGCCTGCTATGGGGATTCTCACAGTATGGCATCCTGGCAGTGGCCTTAGATGCAGGGTTTCACAAGTCCCCAGCCCTGTATCAGCCTGGCTTCCCTTAGTTGAGACACAGCCAGAACCTAGGATAGCATCCCCTTGGAGAGAAATGGTGGCAACACAGTCCCTGACCCAAATTGTAGGTCAGGAGAGCTTATTCAACTTGAATGTGCACACTAAGTGCCTAGGGATCCTATCTAATAAAAGAGTAATATGCAAATTGACCACACCTCTGCTACACCCACCAGCCACACCCACCAGCCAATCAGGAGCGAGTATGCAAATTAACCCAACCAAGATGGCTGCAGCCACAGAGAGAGCAGGAGGCTTGGGTTTTCCCGGTAATGGAGGAAGCCAAGCTTTCCGCGCACCCTGGCGGGCCCAGGCTTCCACTCAAGGCTACAAAGTTTCAATTATAGAAGATAAATAAATCCCAACAAAAATGGCTGCGGCCACAGAGCGAGCAGGAGGCTTGACTCTGCTGAAGGCAACGAAGTTTCAATTATAAAAGATAAATAAATCCCAGATCTCAGGGCCTCCGCTTGGGTGGCCGGGGGGCATGGCTGGCCTGCAAACCACCACAGGCCCCTCGCCCAGGCCACCCCATGCCCCTAAGGGAACCCCCACCCTGATCCGGGACACCCTTCAGGGCAAACCAGCTGGCCCCCACCCGTGCACCAGGCCTCTATCCTATCTAATCCTGTCTAATAAAAGAATAATATGCAAATTGACTGTCACTCCAACACACAAGATGGCTGCCCCCATGTGGTCAAAGATGGCTGCCCCCATGTGGACACAAGATGGCCACCACAAGATGGCCAGCAGAGGAGGGCAGTTGGGAGGGACCAGGTCTGCAAGGGAGGGCATTTGTGGGCGATCAGGCCAGCAGGGGAGGGCAGTTGGGGACAATCAAGCCTGCAGGGGAGGGCAGTTAGGGGTGACCAGGCCGGCAGAGGAGGGAAGTTGGGGGCGACTGGGCCAGCAGGGAAGGGCAGTTGGGGGGGACTCAGGCCTGCAGGGGAGAGCAGTTGGGGGGGTGGGACCAGGCCTTTAGGGGAGGGCAGTTAGGGGTGACCAGGCCTGCAGGGGAGGGCAGTTAGGGGTGACCAGGCCTGAAGGGGAGAGCAGTTAGGGATGACCAGGCCTGCAGGGGAGGGAAGTTGGGGGCAAACAGGCTGGCAGGGGAGCAGTTAGGCATCAATCAGGCTGTCAGGGGAGTGGTTAGGGGGTGATGAGGCTGGCAGGCAGAAGCGGTTAGGGGCAATCAGGAAGGCAGGCAGGCGAGCATTTGGGAGCCAGCAGTCCTGGATTGTGAGAGGGATGTCCCACTGCCCATTTAGGCCCGATCCTGGTAGGATGTCTCAACTGCCCTCCCCTGCTGGCCATCTTGTGGTGGCCATCTTGTGTCCACATGGGGGCAGCCATCTTTGACCACATGGGGGCAGCCATCTTGTGTGTTGGGGTGATGGCCAATTTGCATATTATTCTTTTATTAGATATGATTAGATAGGATAGAGGCCTGATGCATGGGTAGGATCGGGCCTAAACGGGCAGTGGGAAATCCCTCGAGGGGTCACAGATTGGAGAGGGTGCATGCTGGGCTGAGGGACATACACACCTGTGCACGAATTTCGTGCACTGGGCCTCTAGTTGTACTATAATGTAGATTCTGGCTTTAGGTCTGGGGCAGGCTGGAAAGCCTACATTTCTAACAAGCTCCAGAGAGGCAGCTTGGACCACCAGTATATTGACAGGTCATCACTTGAGATCTCATCTTCCTGCATCTGCTTCATTTCCTTTCATGGGAGACTCTTGTGGGGGCCGGTGGGGTTTGGGTCAGCCTGGGGGTAATGGGCTGAAAGCTACTTTTCCACACCTGGATTTGAGGTGCCCACGGGTCATCCATGGAGCAAGTTGATTTATGCCTAGGGAGCATGGGATAATCCATCCCCTGAGAGTAGCCAGCTTTTAGTAAGTGCCTTTTTTATGAAAAGCCATTAGTGATGTGCATGTAAACATGAAAGAAGAGAAAAAAAAGAGCAGAGCAGAGAGGAAAAGAATAAACAGCTCTGATGGAGAAAGGGACATGGCAGACAGATTTGGGTCTGATGGCCAGCTTGGCACTTGCCAGCAGGTGATCATCACACTACTTCTCTTAGCCTCAGGATTTTTAAAATGCCCCCCAAACAGAGATGATCATAGCTGTCTCCCACACTGTTACTGAGTATGAGTGAAAGTGATGGGTGTTGAGGAAACTGGCCTACAGGTGCTTAATGCAGTTCAGGTTCTTCCCTCTTCAGCCAGGTTCTCATTTCTTTTGGGCCACCTGAGCACAGGCAGGAGGTGAACTTCCTGACAACATGGTGAGACCTCCAGGGGCCTGGTGCAGAGACTTGGAGTGGGGAACACAGCACTGTGAAGAACCGCTGTCCAGAAGTTGGGGTGGGGTTGGGGTTGACCATGCTTGTTGAAACAGGAACATGTGCATGAGCTCACCGAGACGACAGGCAAGGCCACAGCCTCAGAACTGCTTCCTGCCGGGGGACTTGGCTCCACTTTCCCTTGGCGCTGGAGTGCCCACCATCGGGCACTGCCAGTGGCCTCTCCCAGGCCCTGCTGTCTACAGACAGGGGCCCTTGTAGGTCAGGGTCCAGGAAGCATATCAGGCTAAGCTAGGCCTGGCTTTCCTTTTTCTAAGCAGCCTGCTGCTCCAGCTTGAAACAGGAGTCCTCTGCTCCTGCTGCCTCTGAACAGGACGGCCCTGACATCTGAAAGGTAGAGTGTCCTGCTGGGGGACAGATAGGTGCAATTGAACAGGTTCACACAGGCCAACAGTCACCTTAGTACCACCTCACCCAAGCAGTCCTTGGGTAGGATTACTGGGCATGGTGGGAATTTTTAAGCCCAGAAACATTTAAACCCTTTCTCAGAACGTCATTTTTCAACCACCATTGATATTATCATGAGCTTTGGGGAAAACAGGCTGATAACAGGAAAGAAATAGGATGCCTTTGATTACATTGGGCTATTTAAGTCATTTTTTTGTGACATCAGAATTCATTTCCAGTGTTTCGTGGGCTACATTCTAATGATGTTTCTAGAACTGCCCCCCTCTCACTAGGGGCTTAGACACATGGTAGGTGCTCAGTAGATATTTATTAAGTGAATGACGGCAGGGGGATTGATTGATGAGGACCACTGTGTTTCCTCTAGAAAGCTTGAACTCTAGGAGGCATTGCTGGCTGAGGAACATAGAAAACCAAGTCTCTGAGAGTGACAGCCACATCTGCTGAGGGCATACTTTATGCGGGTCTTTGCACGGATCACTCCTACGACGCAGGAGCACGAATTTTACAGATGTTGAAACCGAAGCTCAGAGAGGTTATGTGACTTGCTCAAGTTCTCCACCTGGCTAGTGGTGGAGCCAGGGGTGGGCTCAGGTATAGGCCCTCTGCTCTCATCCACCTGCCATGCTGAGGAGTGATCATACGACCTCCTGGGGCCCTGCCAGTCCCAATCTCTAGTGCTGGAAGGAAGCCCCCCACGCAGGGCTTTTGTCCCGCCATGCAGGATCTTGTCACCAAGGCCAGGCTCTGCCTTCACCTGAGGTGGCGGTGTGCTGGGGAAAGGACTGAACCAGGTGATCCCGTCTAGACTTCCATTTTTCGGAATTTCTGACAGAAGTAATCGGTGTCCTCTGTGGAGCAACCTTCTCGCTTTCTCATCACCTCCAGCCCTCAAGTGCTGTCACATCACCCAGAGAGAGCACCTTCCTGAAGTTCTGAGCTGGTGACTCACTCTGGGGGAGGTTTCCAGTGGGATGCAGTCTCTGTTACCTTACCAGAGAAGCCCGCTTCCTGGGTCTGTGGTGACGTTAACCATGGGGACTGCACTGGTTTGGAGGGAAGCTTGAGGGAGGCCAGTGAAGAGGGATGCCTGGAAGCGATGGCGGGAGGAGCTGTTCTTGGAAGGGTCCTGGCCCGTGAAAGAGTGTTACCCTTTGAAGTAGCTGGGAAGTACTGACCCCAGCCAAGGGCTCTTACCGTCTTCCTCCCTGTCTCTCCTAGCATCGAGTGGGGACTGTGCAGGCCAGAGAGGCTGACCCGTGAGGGTGGCAGAGGGCGATGCTGTGCTCATATTTTCATGAAATCGTATTCCTGTTCTCCCAGCCAAGATAAAGCCGAGTAGCCAATGCCAGAAGGAGGGCCTTCAGCCAGGAATAAGCTGCCCCATGCCCTTGGAGGCTCCTCTTGCTTGGACAAAATGTATTCAGTTCCAAGGGAGCGGGTGAGCCGTTCTTACTTTTCCAGCAGACGGTAGAATCTGCAGAAGGGTGAGAGTATTTCTTTGAAGATTTCTCCCAGCCATCTGACAAGCTCAGCAAATTATCATCTTACAGCCTGGAAAACACATCATGAAATGCTTCTTATCTAGCTGGGATTGAGAAACTCAGGGAGCAGCACTGGGTGTGAAATGAAGTTAGACCTGCTCGTTTCCAATGTATGTTTCTGCCTCCCACTCTGGGTTCAGGTCCAGCCTGTGGTGCTGGAGGAGGTGCGGCTATGCCGGGTGGAAGGCAGTGTAAGGTGTGAGTTTGTGGCATCAGCACTTTTTGTCTGTTGGGTGGCTATGTATCAGCTGTTTTGTCTATGAAATTGTTTTGACAACTGATTGTGTTTTTTGTTCTTTGCTTTCTGTCCGTTTAAGAAAAAGCGGTGCTTTGCCTGACTTGGGAAGGGCACCATTCTGAGCTTGTTGGGGTAAGTGTCATCCTTGTAATTGCCACAGAGCAGCTGAAAAATTGCACAGAGACCATCCGGGAGTTTGGGAAGAACTGGAGTAGGGGAAGGTGAACTGACCTAATTGAAACTAGCTGAAACTACAGATGAGGCTAGGAGGAGGTCCAGGGCCACAGTCGTGGCCCAGAAATTCTGTGGGCCTTGAATTTGCCACCCCGACACAGTGCAGATGCAGGCCAGGCTGCAGCTGAAATGGCTCCAACTGTGAACCAGGCTTGGCCCAGTGACAACATTGAAGGAATTTTTAGCCTTTGGAGTTTGAGTCCTGTGCCCTGCAGGGCTGACATTTCTTCAGGACACGCCAGACCAGGTACTACAAATGCTCTGTGCTTTTGTTTTGATTAGTAAGGAGCTACAGGCTTGAGTTTTTTAGTGCCTCCCCTACCCCAACTGGCCTGACCTTGCTCTGGGGACCCTCTAGGCCACCCAATGACTGACACTGGAGCAGTTAAGCCCTGCCCCAGCAGTGTGTTTGCAGGGTCCCGTCCCGCCTCAGCCACCTCCCAGCAGTTTGGACTTCACAAATAAGGCCAGGTGTCATCCTTAGCTCCGAGGGGTTTCCCCATGTAAGATGGAGAGGGCTCCTTCTGCTCTGGAAGCGACATGGAGGGATTGTGAGGGTGCCTTGCATCGTAGGACACAGTGGATGGAAGCGACATGGAGGGATTATGGAGGTGTCTGCCATTGTAGGACACAGTGAATGGAAGCTCCAGGGCCAGAGATAGCTAAGATATTGAGAATGCTTTTGAGAATTGTTTTTCCCCAATGTTTTATTTATTTATTTATTTATTTATTTATTTATTTATTTATTTAATTTTTATTTTTATTTTTTTCCTTTTTTTTTTATTAAGGTATTATATGTGTACATATCTTACCATTGCCCCCCCCCCCACTCCCATACATGCCCTCACCCCCCAGAGTTTTGTGTCCATTGGTTATGCTTATATGCATGCATACAAGTCCTTCGGTTGATCTCTTATCTTCCCCACCTCTCCCTAACCTTCCTGCTGTAATTTGACCTTCTGTTTGATGCTTTACTGTCTCTGTATCTTTTTGTTCAACAGCTTATAATTTTCTTTATTATCCATAGATGAGTGAGATCATGGGGTATTTTTCTTTCATGGACTGGCTTATTTCACTTAGCATGATGTTCTCCAATTCCATCCAGGTTGCTGCAAATGGTAGGAATTCCTTCTTTTTTATGGCAGCATAGTATTCCATTGTGTAGATGTACCATAGTTTTCTGATCCAGTCATCTGCTGATGGGCACCTAGGCTGTTTCCAGATCTTAGCTCTTGTAAATTGTGCTGCTATGAACATAGGGGTGCATATTTCCTTTCTTATTGGTGTTCCCAGTTTCTTAGGATATATTCCTAGGAGTGGGATTACTGGGTCAAATGGGAGTTCCATTTTCAGTTTTTTGAGGAAACTCCATACTGTTCTCCACAGTGGCTGCACCAGTCTGCATTCCCACCAGCAGTGCACGAGGGTTCCTTTTTCTCCGCATCCTCGCCAACACTTGTTGTTTGTTGATTTGTTGATGATAGCCATTCTGGCCGGTGTGAGATGGTATCACATTGTCGTTTTGATTTGCATCTCTCGGATAATTAGTGACGTTGAGCATGTTTTCATGTGTCTCTTGGCCTTCCTTCTGTCTTCTTTTGAAAAGATTCTATTTAGGTCCGTTGCCCATTTTTTTATTGGATCATTTATCTTCCTTTTATTAAGTTGTATAAGCTGCCTGTATATGTTGGAGATTAAACCTTTATCAGTGATAACATTTGCAAATATGTTCTCCCATACCGTGGGCTTTCTTGTTGTTTTGTTGATAGTTTCTTTTGCTATAAAAAAGCTTTTTATTTTGATGTAGTCCCATTTGTTTATTTTCTCTTTAGCTTCCATTGCCCTAGGGGCAGTGTCAGTGAAGAAGTTCTTTCGGCATATGTCTGAGATTTTGTTGCCTGTGGATTCCTCTAGTATTTTTATGGTTTCCCGTCTTATGTTTAAGTCCTGTATCCATTTTGAGTTTATTTTTGTGTATGGTGTAAGTTGGTGATCTAGTTTCATTTTTTTGCATGTATCTGTCCAATTTTCCCAACACCATTTGTTGAAGAGACTGTCTTGACTCCATTATATGTTAATGCCTCCTTTGTCAAATATTAATTGAGCATATTGGTTTGGGTTGATATCTGGATTCTCTATTCTATTCCATTGATCTATATGTCTGTTCTTGTGCCAGTACCATGCTGTTTTGAGAACAGTGGCTTTGTAATACAGCTTGAAATCTGGTATTGAGATCCCGCCTACTTTATTTTTCTTTCTCAGGATTGCTGTGGCTATTTGGGGTCTTTTTTTATTCCAGATGAATTTTTGGAGAGTGTTTCTAGGTCTGTGAAATATGCCGTTGGTATTTTAATGGGGAGTGCATTGAATTTATAGATTGCTTTGGGTAGTATGGACATTTTAATGATGTTGATTCTACCAATCCATGAACATGGTATGTTCTTCCATCTGTTTACGTCTTCCTCTATCTCTTTTTTCAGTGTCCTGTAGTTTTCCGCATATAGGTCTTTTACCTCCTTAGTTAAGTTTATTCCTAGGTATCTTAATTTTTTTGGTGCGATGGTAAATGGGATTGCTTTTTTAGTCTCTCTTTCTATAAGTTCACTATTGGTGTATAGAAAGGCCATAGATTTCTTGGCATTAATTTTGTATCCTGCTACATTGCTGAATTCATTTATTAAGTCTATTAGTTTTTTGATGGAGTCTTTGGGGTTTTTTATGTACAGTATCATGTCATCTGCAAATAAGGATAGCTTTACTTCTTCTTTTCCAATTTGGATGCCTTTTATTTCTTCTTCTTGTCTGATCGCAATGGCTAATATTTCCAAGACTATGTCAAACAGGAGTGGTGAGAGTGGGCATCCCTGTCTTGTTCCTGTTCTTAGGGGAAATGGTTTTGGTTTTTGTCCATTGAGTATGATGTTTGCTGTGGGTTTATCACATATGGCTTTTATTATGTTGGGGTATGAGCCTTCTATTCCCACCTTGTTGAGAGTTTTTATCAAGAAAGGGTGTTGGATTTTGTCAAATGCTTTTTCTGCATCAATTGATATGACTATGTGATTTTTATCTCTCAATTTGTTTATGTGATGTATCACGTTTATTGATTTGCGGATATTGTACCATCCTTGCATCCCTGGGATAAATCCTACTTGGTCATGGTGTATGATCTTTCTGATGTACTGCTGGAGCCGATTTGCTAGAATTTTGTTGAGGATTTTGGCATCTATGTTCATGAGGGATATTGGCCTGTAATTCTCTTTCATTGTGCTGTCTTTATCTGGTTTTGGGATTAGGGTGATGCTGGCTTCATAGAAGGAGCTTGGAAGTGTTCCTTCCACTTGAATTTTTTGGAATAGTCTGAGGAGGATAGGTTTTAGTTCTTCCTTGAATGTTTGGTAAAACTCTCCTGTGAAGCTGTCTGGCCCCAGGCTTTTGTTTGCCGGAAGATTTTTGATGACTGTTTCAATTTCTTCCATAGTTACTGGCCTATTGAGCTGTTTAGATTCTTCCTGATTGAGTTTTGGAAGGTTATATTTTTCTAGAAATATGTCCATTTCCTCCAGGTTGTCCAGTTTGTTGGAGTATCTACACGTGATCTCTCCAGCCTGGAGGTCTCAGGGCATCGGGCTTCTTAGGTGGTGATCTAGGGACTCCAGGGCGAGTGGGAAATGGGAGGCTTCTTGTGACTAGACTTTGGGAATCTTAGGGTCACTCCTGCCACATCCTGTTGGTCAAGTGGATCCCAAGGCCAGGTTAGAATTAGACTCCACTCTCAGTGGGAGGAGGAGTGAGGATGAGCAGCTTTCTTTAACCCACCACAGGCCATGTGTCACATTCCCCACCTCAAGGTGACAAAGTCTTGGGCGGGGCAGGGCTTAACCGCAGGTGGGCTCAGTTTTTGCTTGTGTGGAATGTGGCAGCCTGCCCTGCCCCTTTGTGGTGACCTTTTGGTGCCAGGTAACTTTCTGTGGGTGGCTGTTGTCTGAAAGGCATTCTCCCATAGTTCCTTAGGAGACCAGCACCCTGAGCTGGGAATACCTCCCAGGCCTGTGACCTGACCAGGGGCTGCGCTGGGGGGTGGAGCTGGCCCGCATCCCCCACCCACTTACTGGGGGAAAACTGGCTCACTCTCTGCATCCCCTTCTCTGAGCTCTTTTGTGCACTCCTGCCATACAGTGAAGCAGCCAAAGCATCCAGGGAGGAGACGGGGGTCTGGAGGAAATCAGGGCTGCTGATGTATTTTGATAACTGCAGTGATTAAGTGCAGTAAATGATGCTGCATTCCCATTTCTGCCTTCTCTCCCAACATTATGGCTAGTATTAGCAGCATCACTCCTGCCTGGGGGAGGCAGGCGTCCTGTCAGGAGTGGGTAGGCACCCCACAGTCTCATTCCCTTTCTGGCAGGGCCTTCAGATGAATCCCAAATCCCCGAGGCCACGACCTGTGGCGTGGAAGAGTTGAGCAGAGTGAGCAAGCAGGGAGTGTGCTTTTTCCTCTTCTTAGTTCTTCCCCTTTGCAGATGCAGGTGTTTCCTGAAAACACTTTTTTTGCTCAGAACCTGTCCTGGGTGGGTGGCCAGGAGGCTGCATTTACTCTTACTGCCACTCACTCCAGACACATGCCATTTTCACACTCCAGTGACTTTGCTCATGCCATTCCCTCTGCCTGGAATGCCCTTCCCACACCTTCTATTCCTGCCTCTAGAAACCCCTTATTTCCTGTAAGCATTGGCTACCATCTCAAAACTTTCCATGATTTTGATACTCATTAGAATAAGCCTTTTCTTTATATTTATGTTTGCGGCCCTGGTCCCTCCAGGGGCCTCATGTCTGCGTTACCGTGACTGTGCCATGCCCAGGTGCCTGCATGTCCCCTCTCTCTGTTTCTGTGGCCGCTGGGGAGGGTGCTCCTGCTAGCAGTGGGCTGGACATGGCATGCGAAGGCTCCTCATGGACAGAACTCTGCAAGCCCCTTCTCTGTTGTCTGCCCACAACCTGAAAGCTCTAGGCCAGGAGGAGAGGTGTGGACGGCCTGGAACAATGGCCTGGAACAGTAGCTGTGGGAACAGCCCCCCTTATGTAAGAAATATGGTGACTCTGGCCCCCAAATTTTTATTCACCAGATGCCAAAAGTCCTGACCCCTCAGCCAGAGGGTCGCAGAAGGACGGGAAGGCAGCTTTTATTTTCTTCTCTTCATGAACTTTTTAGTGTAAAAGCTGGTATCTTTTATCTCCCCACTGAGTTGGCACTGCAGGTCTGACACACTAAGCGTGTGCAGGGAAGGAACGGGAGAGATCCCTACTGCCTGGTGGGGAAGCAGACAGCCCTGGCCTCTCCCCTGTGCAGGGAGCTGTGAGGAAAACCTGCCCAGGCTGGCTGGGAGAGCGTCTGGAGGGACTGCAAGCCCCTAGTAGTGCCATTTCCCCTTTTCGGGGACCCACATTCTGAGTTCTACTTCTGTCTCTCTGGGATGGGGTTGGCTTTTGATTTCTTCTCAGAGTGATAGCTGTGCCTGAAACTTACAATATTTTTTCTCCCTGAATGGTTCTCCTTTGCTCTAATTCGATTGAAACAGATCACCCCGTCGCCTAAGAGCTGGTGGCTGCTTGGCTCGCTGGGAGTCCCCTGGTTTGATGGGAAAGTCCCCAGGCCGGGGGCTTCACGGGGCCTGTGGGATGAGCTCTGCCTGGCCACGGGCGGCCTGAGCTTGACTTTCTGTCGGGGAAAGGCCAGTGTTGGTGCTGTCAGACCTGCGCTGGGTCCCTGGGGTTGAGACAACTCCAGGGAAAGGAGTGTCAAGGCTGTGGGGCTTGGGTTGAACACCGCCACCTCTCCTGCCTCAATTTGCCAAGCGCAGTTTGGTTAATAAAAATTTCTGGATCTGGGTCTGACTTCTGGCTGCCTCCTGAGCAGTAAGGGACATTCCGCGTCTGGAAAGTGGGCATGAGGACAGAGACTGGAGCTCTTCCTGTGGGACAGATCCAGGAAGTGCAGCAGTGCTGCGGGCGTGCACACTCTGTAGTAGTTCTTAGCCATCATTCTTCCGGAGGTTGAGGGAAAGTAGTAAACGAGGTCTTGGAGGTGAGAAAGGATGGCCCCTGACCTAGATGGGTGGGTGCGTGACCCAGACAGCTGCCTCCCAGTATCTGCTTCGCTCTCTTTCTTTAACATTAAAACTTTTGTGTTTTTTTGTGTTTTTTTTTTTTTTTTTAATTTTGTCTTTTAATATGTCCATGAGGCCAACCAGAATAAGGACTGCATTTCTCAGCCTCCCTGGTACTCAGATGACATGTGACTCTGCTCTGACCAATAAGAGGTCAGCGGGAGTGTGGTGCGCAGCTTCCAGGAAGCGCTTTTAAAAGGAGAGGTGGGTCCTTCGCCCCATGCTCCTCTGCTCTGTTGGCTGGAATGAGAACCTGGGGCAGCCCTTTGGTTTATGAGGACAAGGCTGCACTGCACACAGAGAGTGGAGGTCAGGGAGCTGGAAGGAGCCTGGGTCTTGACAACCTGGGGAGCGTGACTGCCCGCCCCAGACTTACATGAGAATAGCTCTGTGTAAGTCTGTGCTGGGGGATTTGGTCTTGATCCCTCTTGGTCAGTCCTAAGGTTACCAGGAGGGTGGTTTGACCACAACCCTGGGGCCTTTGGTGTTGGAGAGTTGCTGAGTTTAATCACTCCATGTTATTTCACACAGTGTGAGGTGCAGAGGTGTAGAGTTGGCTGAGATCCCTGGACCCTGACCCTCAGCAGGTGGTTAGTGTCTTGGGACAGAGAGAGCACCATCTGGGGTGGGACTTCTACCCAGCAAGGATCCTGGGGACAGCAGGGTCCTCTTAGGGGAAGAGCAGCTGCAGCTGCTCAGCTAGGGAAAAGGAGAGGGCGGGATGCCGCTGCTGTGGACAGTGGGGCAGTGGACACCTGGTCAGACCTTCAAGGCCTGGGCCACTCCTTTGGAGTCTGGAATTGGTGTACCTGCCCCCGTCCTAGGGGGAGACAGGACAGGACAGCCCAGTGATAGCTGACAGCCCTCTGGCCTTCTGCTCTTAGCTGCACTGCTGGGAGAGAGACGGACAGACACTGACAGAGAAGGTGCAGGGAGAGGCAAGAGATCCAGAGGGACAGAGGCGGGTAGAGACTGAGAGACGTGTAGGCAGTTGTATGTATGTGACCTGTCCACCACTCCCTTCCTTTTTTCTCCCATGTGTTGAATTAGTAACATTTATTCATTTGTTCATTCACCTAACCAGCACTTGCCAGCCAAGGCTACACTGGAGCAGAGAGAGGCCAGGTCAGTTGTCAGGGGGTGCCAGTTTGGCAGGGAAGGGGAGAAGGAGGCCACACGCCCATCAGATGATGCCTCCATCTGAGGTATCCACAGGCTGATTTTGAGACTAATGAGAATCGTTAGAGGAATCACAGGAAAGCAATACTAAGTAACCCAGATCAGGAATGCAGAAAAGTGGTGTGCTTTCACTGTTTACTTCCAGCTCTGCCCCTTCCCCTGCGTGATAGGTGTGCCCTCAGCCCTCCTCTCCTCAATCAAGTGCTTACGCAGCAAACCAGATGACTTCGCAGGCAGGAGAAGGGCCTCCTGATGATTCTGTTTTGATTTAAAAACCAAATTGAGTTTTAAAAGAGAAACGGTGGCAGGCAGCGAGGTAGGGGTTTGGAATAAAGCTTGAACCTGAGGCCCGACGAACAGAGGTGAATGCAGCCCTGCTGCTGGGCTCTGTGGAGTGGGCTTGCTGGGGCTCCCTTGGCCCCTCAGGCTCACCAGCCAGGATCAGCAGCGGAGGCCAGGAGCTTAGGGGCTATTTATATCCACTCCAGCAAATCTTTGGATCTTACTGATCGTGTGCAAAGCCTGTGTCATGCTCACTTTTGCATACTGGCCTCCTAGGTCGACAGGCTTAGGGACAAGAGAATGGCTGAGCTAGAAGGACTCCCCCTGTCCACACCCAAACTCAGAAAGGCTGAGAGCTTGGCCATTGTCATTGGCTAGTGAGTACCTAGCTCTGTGCTCCTGGTTCTTGTTGGTTGCTTCTGTGCCCTGAGGGTAAGGGTGAGAATGGCAGAGGACAAGCATTAGATGAGCATCTAATATGTGCTATATACTTGTTTTTACAAAGGAGCGTTGTTTATTTTATTTTTTAAATTGTGATAAATACATATAACATAAAATTTACCATTTTAACCATTTTTAAGTGTGCAACCATCACCACCATCCATCTCCTTAAACCTTTTCATCTTCCCAAACTGAAACTCCCTACCCATCACACACTAACTCCCCATGCTCTTCCCTCCAGCCTCTGCAGCCTTTCTACTTTCTGTCTCTATGACTGACTATCTAGGGGGAGCTCATATTCATGGAATCACAGCAATTGTCCTGTGTGACTGGCTTATTTCACTGAGCACAGTGTCCTCCAGGTTCATCCATGGTGTAGTAGGTGTCAGGATGTCCTTCCTTGTAAAGCTGAATAATATTCCACTGTATGTATGGACCACATTTTATCTGTGTATCTGTTGATGGACACTGATTGTTTCTACTTCTTGGCTGTTGTGAATAATGCTGCTATGAAAGTGGATGTGCAAATACTTCTTCAGTTCCTGCTTTCACTTCTGTTGTTTAAGTACCCAGAATTGGATTGCCAGATCAATCATGTGGTAATTCCTTGTTTAATTATTTTAGGAACTACCATACTGGACACTTTGAGAGCCCCCTTCTCTCCTCCCTTCCAAAACCCTGTCCTTATTTAAGCATTTGCACCATTGAACCAAGCCCCAGGAGTTCTTACCCTTCGTCTCCTCCACCCTAGGACCCTGGCAGGGCAGGGCAAACTTCTCTTCAGTGTAGTTAGATCCAGAAATTTGGCTCTGGGCCAGGGCCCAGCAGGGCCAGCTTTGCTGTCCGTGAACAGTGCCCCCTCAGGGCTTTGGGGGTTCTGGCTGCACCTCAATTCCAGGTTTGAGCTCAGGGCTCTGGCTGGACGTGGGCCGAGGAGAAATGGAGCTGAGCAGCCCTGCAGGCAAGGTTCTGTGAGCATCCGTGTCAGCGGGGGCAAATGGCAGTGGGGGCTGGCCAGGCTGGGTAGGTACTGAGATTCCCATGGTGGAATGGGGTTACTCCACACGGAAGTATGCAGGTGTTGGGAGTGGTGAATTTCCTGTATTTGCAACTAGTAAGGCACCTAGTGGGGGTTGGGGGGTGGTCTCTTTAGCCCCGTTGATATGTCCAGTCACACATGAGGCCTCTCCACTGGACATGCCACACAGGTCACATTGGGCACAGCCAGGAGCAAACTTGTCACCTCCCTGAGACCTGCTCTTCCTGGGGGGGTCCCCATCTCACCCACTGACTCAGCCACTCACCTAGGCCAGGCCTGGGCGTCATCAGGAACCCCAATCTCCTGCATGCCCTTATCCACACCTTAACACTCCCCTCACCCTCCTGCACCCTCTCCCACAGCTCCATGTTGCCTCATCTACTTGGAGTCAACACTCATTGCTCCTCATTGCTCACCTGAGTTATTCTAACAGCCTCCCCACCTGTTTCCTGCCCCCACTTTGATTCCTCACCAGCCCCTTCCCACTCCCAGGGCACTTGGGAGATCAGCAGTCAATCGGTGGGGATCAGCCTCTGTTTGTGTGACTCCTGGGGCAGGGCGGGCCTTGTCCTTGCGTGGCTCCAGCATGGAGGTGCTGCCTTAGTTAGCTAGGTATGGGGGCTCCTGGCATTAACAGGGTGGAGATGCTGGACATGCAGCAATATGCGGGAGGCAGGTGGTGGTGGGGGGTGCAGAGTGGAGAATCACCGCGTATCCCTCATGACTTTTGAACATCATGTCAGACCTTCATGAAGCGAAAATCTGCCCTTAACGCCCTGAGCCTGGAAGCCAACTCTGATTTCCACCTTCAGGGCTTCCTCTGGAGCACAGCTGGTCTCTAATTGTGAGAAGTTATACTTCCTTTCATTTTGGATTTGACTGAGAGCTGTTCATGCTTTCAGATAACCATATCACCTTTGGCCATGTCCTGTGTGGCGTTGGAGTCCCACTACCTGCTGGGACCTGGCTGCATTTGCAGCAGCCACGGGCAGCTGTGGGTATGGTTGTTTCCCTTTGCCCCACAGCAGGGTCATAGTGGGCACTGACATGTTGCAGTGACTTGTTACTTTCTCATAAATCTTTTTTATTTTTTAATGTATTTTTTATTGACTTCAGAGAGGCAGAGGGAGAGATAAAAACATCAATGATGAGAGAATCATTGATTTGTTGCCTCCTGCACACCCTCTATTGGGAATCAAGCCTGCAATCCAGGCATGTGCCCTGACTGGAGATCAAATTGTGACCTCTTGGTTCACAAGTTGACGCTCAACCCCTGAGCCACACCAGCTGGACTCAGCTGTGATTTTTTTCAAATTTATTTTTTAAAATATGTATTGTTGAGGGTATTACCAATGTCTCCCCCCCCCACCATTGTCCCCCTCCACCCAGTTCCCGCCCTGCCCCAGGCCTTCACCAGCCTATTGTCTGTGTCCACAGGTAATGCATGTATGTATATAAGATATTTGGCTAATCTCTTCCTGCCACCTCCCCCCACCTTCCCTCTGAAATTCATCAGTTTGTTCTATGTTTCCATGCCTCTGATTCTGTTTTATTCACCAATTTATTTTGTTCATTTGATTTCTTGTTCATTTATTTTTATTTATATATTCAATTTTGATAGATATTTATTTATTGCCACTTTAATGTTCTTCTTTTTCTTCCTCCTCCTTCTCCTCCTTCTCCTCCTCCTCCTCTTCCTCCTCTTAAAGAATACCCTTCAGCATTTCATGTAATCCTGGTTTGGCGGTGATGAACTCCTTTAGCTTTTTCTTGTCTGTGAAGCTCTTCGTCTGACCTTCAATTCTGAATGAGAGCTTTGCTGGGTAGAGTAATCTTGGTTGTAGGTTCTTGCTTTTCATCACTTTGAGTATTTATTGCCACTCCCTTCTGGCCTGCAAAGTTTCTGTTGGAAATCAGCTGACAGTTGTATGGGTGCTCCCTTGTAGGTAACTAACTGCTTTTCTCTTGCTGCTTTTAAGATTCTCTCTTTGTCTTTTGCTCTTGGCATTTTAATTATGATGTGTCTTGGTGTGGTCCTCTTTGGGTTTCTCTTGTTTTGGACTCTCTGCACTTCCTGGATGTGTAAGTCTATTTCTTTCACCAGGTGGGGGAAGTTTTCTGTCATTATTTTTTCAAATATGTTTTCAATATCTTGTTCTCTCTCTTCTCCTTCTGGCACCCCCATAATGCGAATGTTGGTACGCTTGAAGTTGTCCCAAGGCTCCTTATTTTTGGATTCTTTTTGCTCTTCTGATTGGATGTTTTTTTGCTTCCTCATATTCCAAATCATTAATTTTATTCTTGGAATCCTCTATTCTACTGTTGTATCCCTGTAAATTATTCTTTATTTCAGTTAGTGTATGCTTAATTTCTGACTGGTCCTTTTCATTTCTTAGACATTCTCACTAAGGTCCTTGAAAGTTGCGTTAAGATCCTTGAGTAACCTTATAACCATGGTTTTGACTCTGTATCCAATAGTTTGCTTGCTTCCATTTTTTTCATTTGTGACATATTCCTTTGTCTCTGCATTTTGGCTGCTTCCCTGTGTTTGTTTCTCTGTATCAGATAGAGCGTCTATGTCTCCTGGAATTGGTAGAGTGGCCTTGTGTAGTAGGTGTCCTGTAGGATCCAGTGGCTCAGCCTCTTCAATCACCTGAGCTGGGCACTCTAGGTGCACCCCTGTATACACAGTCTGTGTGCACAGTCTGGTAGTTGAACCTTGATTGCTGTTGGTGTCACTGGGAAGAATTGACCTCCAGGCCAATTAGCTGTGAGGACCAGCTGTGACTACTGGTATAGTGGAAGAGCTGCTGTGCAGGGGACACCCCTGTGGAGCAGGACTTGCTTTAGTGGGGCTTTGGTGCTGGCCCCAAAGTCGGCCCCTTGAGTGTGTCACTTGTGGATGCATAGAACTGTAATCTGGTATGTTCTGAAGCTGTCCACTGGTGCATTGGCTCTGGAGCCACCCAACAGAAGTGACAGAGTGATCTGCAGATGGCTGCTACTTGTATTGGGCTTGTGAAGTGCCCAGGCAAGGCCCAGCTGTGATGCAAAGCAGGCTGGTGCTAGTGCCAGGTCTTGGGCCTTTTATTGATAGGTTTGGGGCACATTGACACAGCTGCTCTTTGAGAGATTTTAGCAAAGTCTGAAACCTGAGAGATTGAGTCCGAGTAAGTTTGTGTGCTGGTCCTTTAAGAGGAACACCTGGGTTTTCAGCAGCCTCTGTGTAACTCAGCCACAATCCCTGCTGGTTTTTATAGCCCAAAGTTACAGGGACTTCTCTTTCCATCTCTGGAACCCTGGGCTGAGGGTCTGTTGTGGGGCTGCGACCCCTTGCTCCTTATGGAGGGGATCTGCAGCTGAGATATCTCTCCTGACTAAAAAGAAAACAAAAGCACACATTGTGCCGGACCAGCCTGTTCTGCACCTCTGCCCCTCCTAACAGTCTTGCTGTGCTTTCTTCTTTACTTCTCTAGTTGTAGGACTTCCATATAGCCAGTTCTCAGGCAGTTTGGAATGATGGGTGTTTTGTATTTTAGTTGTAATTTTGATGTGGTTATGGGTGGCGGCAAGTACCAGCATTTACCTACACCTCCATCTTGGTTCTCCCTTTAAATAGATTTTCAACTGTGATTTTTATTTCAGAATATTAACTGGAGGGTCACAAAGTATTTGCTATACTGGATGGGTTGGTCTAATTGGGCTGAAATCCTTTCACAAGCCCCTCAGTCCCACCATTGTCCCATCATAGAGAGGGGAAACCGAGGCCCAGAGAGAAAATGAGAAAATGAGCCTGGTGTCAAGTAGCTGGGTGGGAAAGCTCATCTGTGAAGACATCAACACTGGGTGCTTCCCTGGCTCCTCGGCAGCTGCTGCCATCCTTGCTGTGCGGGAGGGAGTCTGGCCATGCCACCCCATGCTAGATCTCCCTGTTTACCCTCCTCCCCAGGGCCTTAGCCCTTCTCCTCGCCTCCCCCTGCCAGTGGGAGGCTGTGTCAAGCAAGGCTGGGAATGAAAGTAGTAACTCAAGATGAGGTCCCCATATTCTAGAGCATACATGCAGCCTGGAAAGACAGGTTTGAGGAGCCAGAAATAGTACCATGGTCTGATAGCCAAGAGTGCTGCTACTGCATCAGGCTACACTGATAGAAATAAAGTATGGAGGACAAAGTAGATGAAAGTCCTACCCCTCCTGGAGGCTGGCTGGAGGACATCTGGATTATTGTGAGCAGGTCTAAACTCAGGTATAATAACATCAGGATTATCTGTGCATAGTAATTTATAGTTTATAAAAAACATTCATATTCATCACTGTATATGATAGTTACAACTAAGTAGGCATTATCTCATTTTACAGAAAATAAGAATGCTTACACCAGGCCCTTTGCTAAGTGAAGAACTGAAAAATTTGGATGACTTCTGTACAGAGGCAAAATGAAGGTGTCTGAGCACCAAGCACAGCCTGCAGGGGTGAGATGGAGGCCAGGCAGGTTAGGCCAGTGGCGATAGGGACGCTTGGAGGCGGCATTTCACAGGACAAAGTCCACACATGGTGGATAGGAACAGTAGGCCAAGCCTAGATGCCACAGGCTCCTCTCTGCAGCTGTGACGGCAGCTAGAGTCAGCCACCTGGGTGCCAAGGTCTGAATATACAGGGTGTCCCAAAAAATGTATACACACAATGTCTGTAGATTCTGTTACATTTTGAAAATGAAATGTATTTTAATAAACACTGCCTTTATAATTATTCATTGTGTATACTCTGGGACACTCTGTGTATATATGGCTTATTATATGTCAGGGGCTGCTCTGTGTATTTTATACGTATTAACTCAAACCAGAAATTTCAAAGCAGCCCCATGAAATAAGTACAATTCTTGTTCTCACTTGAATTATGAAGCAACTGAGGCATGAAGAGAATGGTTCGTTTGCCTTACGTCACATGGTTGTGGAGTGGAGAATGCAGCCAGAGCTCTCCAGAGGCTGAGCTGGCCTGAGTGAGACTCTCAGAGAAACTGGCTCGCTGAGCGCTGTGTCGGGCAGAGGAGAAGCGTGGATGGGCCTGGGGCAAGGATTGCAGCAAGGGGAACAGAATGTGCCAAGGCCCCCAGGACAAGAAGAAGCTTGGTGAGTTTGAGAGAAGAATGAATAAATGAATGTGAGTCCCCCTGCCAGCTCTCCTCCTTGACAATGTCCTGCTGACCCTTCAGCCATCTCCCCCTATGTCCCCTGCACTGGTCTGTAATTCACTAACATGATGGTCAGTTCTGGGCAGCCTGTGACAGCTTAGCCTTGCTGCCTCAATCCCTCTTCACCTCTTGCATTGCTGTTTAAAGATGACACCTTAATGGTTGGGATGGGGAGCAGTGTCCCCATGATGGCAGTGCCTGTCCCCTTGTACACTCAGTAAACATTTGAGGACTGAAGAGTTTACGTCTATGACATATTGTAATACTAACGGTAGTTAACATTTATGTCGCAGGCAGTATGTGCCAGCTGCTATTACTGTATGTGCCATGTATACATCAAATGGCACACAATTGTGTGCTGAGATCTTGGCAAACCGAAACAACATTCTAGCCCAAAAATTTGGCAAGTACCTTATCTAAAGACTGTTTAGGGTAAAGGAGGTATTGAAATCCAGGCAGTCCAGCATTTGATACCACCATATGCTCTACTATGTTGACTGTATGAGAGTGTGTGTGAATGTGTGCCAGCTAATATCACATATTTATTTATTTATTTTATAACTAGAGACCTGGTGCATGAAATTTGTGCATGGGGCTGTGTGTCCCTCAGCCCAGCTTGCACCCTCTCCAATCTGGGACATCCCTCTCACAATCCAGGACTGCTGGCTCCCAAATGCTCGCCTGCCTGCCTTCCTGATTGCCCCTAACCACTTCTGCCTGCCAGCCTGATCACCCCCTAACCATTCCCCAGCCAGCCTGATTGATGCCTAACTGCTCCCCTGCCAGCCTGATTGCCCCTAACTGCCCTCCCTTGCAGGCCTGGTCACCCCTAACTGCCCTCCCCTGCAGGCCTGGTCCCCCCCAACTGCCCTCCCCTGCAGGCCTGGTCACCCCTAACTGCTCTCCCCTGCAGGCCTGGTCCCCCTCAACTGCTCTCCCCTGCAGGCCTGGCTCCCCCCCAACTGCCTTTCCCTGCTGGCCTGTTCACCCCAACTTCCCTCCTCTGCCAGCCTGGTCACCCCTAACTGCCCTCCCCTGCAGGCTCGATCACCCCCACCTGCCCTCCCTTGCAGGCCTGGTCCCTCTCAACTGCCCTCCCCTGCTGGCCATCTTGTGGTGGCCATCTTGTGTCCACATGGGGCAGCCATCTTTGACCACATGGGGGCATCCATCTTGTGTGTTGGAGTGACAGTCAATTTGCATATTACTATTTTATTAGATAGGATTGCTACTGTGTGCCTGTCTTGTGTCAGGCACCAGGCTGGACTCTAGTGGTAAAAAGAAAGACAAGCAGACACTCTTAGCTGGAGTTCTCAGACCAATCAGAAATTGTCATGCATGCTAAAAGGAGAAAACCGAGTGATCTGAGAGGGACTGAGTTTACGTTGAGCAGCGTGGAAGGCCTTGTGAGGAAGCATCATTTACACAGAAGTCTAAATAAAGAGAGGGAAGGAGCCTGCCAGGTTCTGAGTGCAGGAACAGTGTTCCAGACAGAGGAACATGTACAGAGGTCCTGAGGTGAGCACAGTTTTCTTGTTTAGAGAACTAATAGGTAAGAGGTTGTAGCACAGAGGGCAGGGGTGAGGGTGGGTCTGAGAAGGGAGAAGCAAGCAGGAACAGATCATGTGGTACTTTGTAGGCCACACAAAGGGGTTTGGTAATGTTTTAAAACAAGATTTCATATTTTAAAGGTGTTAAGATCTTTGCAATGTAAAATAAAATTTTTGCTCTTCAAAGTTCCAAAATATATTTTAGTATAAAATCAATTAAAATTGCTATGATTTTTAATGTTGGCTACTCACCAAGCGTTTTACACCTGACCACGCCTGCATGGTAGGCCACTGTTATCTTCATGTGCAGTTGAGAAAGGGAGGCTGTGAGAGGGACAGTATCTGGCCCGTGGTCACATAGCTGGTCTCAGAGCTATGGCTGGTACCTGCTTCCATAGCATTCTGAATGAAAGTGCTTGAAGAGGTAAGAGGCTTGCCTCAGAGATGAGTGGTGGGCGAGCCATGGGGAGCCCAGCTCCAGCTTTTGCCCACCAAGCCCTTTTGCAGACCCTTCCTTGTCTCTGCTCCATGCTTCCTGTCTGTAAAGTGGGGTCTTTTGTGAACTTGAAGATTCTGGCTAGTTCTTATGGAGAAGTGATCCCGTGAGCCTTATAAAGAAGCCAAAAAATAGCCACTCTGAACTTCATAGCAAATGTCATTCAAACATCAGCTTGTTTCCAGGTGACAGGGTTTGGGATGGAGCAGAAGAGACAGACTCTTCAGTGCTTTGATGACTGGGAGCCCGGCTGCCTGGAACTCGTGGATGAATGAATCGGTTCCTGCACCTGATGCATCTCGGCTGAGAGCGAGACAGCTGGCGAGAACAGGAGAGCTTACTGAGGAGGCCATTGGGGTCGGGGTGGAAAGCCTTCTCCTGGACTTTACCCTGTGTGGAAACAGGTCAGGCTGTTGGGACTGGGGCTGGGTGAGCAGGGTGAGCAGGAGGAGCAGAGGGAGAGCAGCTCTAGCAGGGGCAGTTCGGCCTCAGGTCTTTGCATCCCGGTGGCTGATCCCAGTTGCTGTCGCAGCCGCAGAGGGGACCCTGTGGCTTCCAGGCTTGGCCTACAATTGCTCCTACCCACCATGTGTGAACTTTGTCCTGTGAAATGCCACCTCCAAGAGTCCCCAGGGCCACTGGCCTAACCTGCCTGGCTCCCATCTCACCCCTGCAGGTTGTGCTTGGTGCTCAGACAAGGCCCCTTTGCCTCTGGATAGGAGTCATCCGAATTCTTCAGTTCTTCACTTAGCAGAGCACATGGCATATGCACACACTCAGTAAATCTTTTCCTACCACTTGCTGGGGGCTCCCCACATGCTTGCCCTGTCTGTGTGCTGCTCACGTCCTGCCTTAGTTAGTTCTCTGTGTTCCTGTTAGCTCTCATCTCCCACACACCTGTCTCCTCCACCAGTGAGTTCTGGCGGCTCTTCCTTCAAACCTACCAAAAATCCCACCCTCACACCCTCCGCTGCCCCCACCAGTCCTACCACCATCAGCAGTCACTTGGATTGCAACCTCGTAAATGGTCTCCGTGCTCTGCCCTCAGCCACAGTGATCCAGATAAAACCCAAGTCAGCGGTGGTTTCTCTCTGCCCAGCACATTCCCACAGCTTCTTTCTCAGTCAGGGTGAGTGGGCACAAGCCCTGCACAACCTGTCCCTGCCACCCCTCAGATTTCATGGCTTGCTGCTCTTCCTTTTGCGCCCTCTACTATCCCACACTAGAATGAGTTACAAAAGGGCAAAATCTATTTTTATTCCCTGACCCATCCCCAGTGCCTAGAACAATTCCTGGCACTTCGTAGGTGCTTAGTAATTATTAATAATCTGAGGTAGGTATGATTATTATCATTTTAAAGATGAGTAAATTGAGGCACAGATAAATTACCTAACTAAGGGGCACACAGGTACTAAATGGCAGATTTGGGCTTTAAACCCAGGCAGACTGGTTTCAGGATCTGTTTTATTAATTCCTAAGCTGAATTGCCTATCTAATTGAAACTTGATGAATTAATGAGTCAAATAGCCTTTGCACATGCTGTTCTCTCTTATTAGAATGCCTTTTCAGATAGATAACTCCTCATCATTCCTTAAAACCCAAACTAAATTGCTCTGCTACCAGGCACTTAATTTCTCCCTTTTCCTAGCTTTTATTGCCCTGTGGACATACCTTGGTCATATTCCTTACAACCCACTCATTTATGTTTCTTTCTGAATCCCCATTTACTTTGAGTCTCTTGATGGTAGAGAGTTTGTTTTATTTATTGATTAATTTTTCTCTCCGAGCCTGTGTATAACACATGTTAGGACCTAATAAATATTTGTTGAATGTATGACTCAAAGTGTTTCTGGCACTTACCACCTGCCAAATGAATATATGCATATCGAATCCTACTTATGATGAACTTTTATTTGAACATTGCCCATACGTTCCAAGAGAGAAAAATCGTAACAAAGTCTAATAAAATCATAGCTAGTGATGCCTCTTCACTAATCATTCATTAGAGGAAAATGCTTCTGTGAAATGTCTCTGGTGCATTGCATACCAACATGTGATGTTATCTGATGTAAACTTACATTGGACCCCCAGGATCGAAAGGTATTGTAGGGACTATAAAACTAATTGGCCATAAGAAAAGTCTACTTGGTTAGGGGACAGAAGAGACATTAATGTCCCATTGCAGTAAGACAAATCCTGGTGTCATAAATATTTTAACTTCTCTGAAAAGTTGTTAACAAAGGTCATAGGTGTGGACTGTTGGTAGCAAAACCTGTTTCCCTGGGAACCAAATAAATGCTTTCCTCTGAAGCTGGGCAGCATTGCTCATGGTGAAGTGTCTCCTGGTTAGTAAATGACATCTGGATGGTTGAGCTTTAAACACTGGGTGGGCCCCTATGCTCCGGCTGTGCTGAGCACAATGGTTCTTGTGCTGGCTGCATCCCTGGTGGGGATCCTGGACACTTTGGGGATGAAATTATTCCAAGAGGTGTTGGCATCATGGAGCATGAAGCTCTGAAACCAGGGCGGTTCCCACACCTGTCTGATGTGTATCTCATCTCCTTGCACCTGAATGGTCACTTAGATGTGGGGGTGATGATGGAGATAGCCATCAGGTGGCTGGATGCTGCCACAGAAGAGGAGCTGTTGGAAATACTCCGTTAGCAGCCTGTGTTCCTGCCCCTGTCCTTCTCAGTGGATGGCTGCCTGAGATAGTTGCGTGAACCTGAACTTCGAGTTTAGCTCCACAACACTCTCTGGTGGGCACTGCAGATGTTGGCTTTAATATCTGCCCAATACAGTATTGGAGAGGAAGTAAATGGTTCTTATTCCAACACTTAGGAGACTAAATGAGAAAGCAGTTTGGCTGAATGGAAGTCTTGAGACCGAGGACCCCACACTATTCAGCGCCCTTTCTCCCACTGCACCCTAGACAGCAAGCAGTCCTGTCCTTGGCTGAGCCTGGCCCTAGACTGGTGAAGACCTGTGGTTTCAGCATTGAACCCCCACAAGGCAGAGCTTTTCCACTGCTGCTCTTGGGGCCTGATAATTAGGTGTGGTGAGCTTCTTTCTTCCCGCTAACCTTCAAGGGGCTCAGAGTAAGCCTCTGTCTTTTACCTCCCTCTGGCTGGACCGGGCTGTGGAGGGGACTCCCAGACAGGATGGGGAGTTAGGGATCTTAGTTCTAATGGCCCCAGTTACTCACTCTCACTCCACACCACCCTGGATTGCATTGTCTTGCTTCCTTTACCACTTAAGTCTCCCAATAACCTCAAGATGTAGGCATCCTTATTTGTCTCCATTTCTCAGATAATGAACTGGAAGTTCAGAACAGTTAAGTAACTTGCTCAAGATTAACCAGTAGGTATGTGACTGAGTGAGGACTCAGCCCTGACCATCTAGCCCGGAGCCCAGCTCTGAATCACTACATTGTACTGACCTCCCAATTCCTTCCAAAGCTAATTAATGTCCTGTGATTCTAAATCATTGCCGCCTTAGTAGGTGGCTCTGGGCAGTGAATTTCTAGGGCACAAGATGTTACCCTTCCTTCCCTCCTTCTGCTTGAGTCTGTTGGTTCAGAAAATGCTGCAATGGGCCAGGTGTAAAATCTGGAATGGAGCCCAAAATTAATAAGCTTTCCTCTTCCCTCTAATGCCTTTGTTTTGACTTCTTCTGTAGATGGCCATTGACTTCCTGGTGTCCCAGGCATACCTCTTGTAGGAAGAAGCTTGGATCCTCAGTTCTGGTCTGAAAGGCAGGGTTGGCACTGTGCAGGGACAGCTTCTCTCTGACATGGCAGGTCTGCTATCCCTGAGGTATCTGTCACAAGCAGTCCCTGTGCGTGGGGAGGGTTCTACTTAGTGTGTGGAAAAGCTTTCACACTTACAGGGGTGAAGAAGGCTGCCCCGGGGGCAGTGAGCACCCCTGCCTGGCAGGTGGGAAAGCAGAAGCCGAGTGGCCACGTGGCTACAGTCTGGAGGGCTTTCTTCTTCGTGGGAGTATTTGAGCTTTTTTTTTTTTTTTAATATATATTTTATTGATTTTTTTACAGAGAGGAAGAGAGAGGGATAGAGAGTTAGAAACATCGATGAGAGAGAAACGTCAATCAGCTGCCTCCTGCACACCCCCCACTGGGGATGTGCCCGCAACCAAGGTACGTGCCCTTGACCGGAATCGAACCTGGGACCCTTGAGTCCGCAGGCCGACGCTCTATCCACTGAGCCAAACCAGCTTCGGCATTCTGATTGGTTGGTTTCTATGACAGTCAGCGTCTCCGGGCCTATCAGCGGGGCCTAATGAGAAAGGCAGAGCTGATCAGCAGTCCTGGTGGAGTCCTAGAGAGAAATGGAGGCGCGGCTGCTGGCCAGGCCCGGAGCAAAAGAGAGAGGCAAGTGCTGATCAACACCTGCCACAGAGGCTATGGATCAGATCCTGCTTCTCTCTTCAGGCCTCTCTCCAGGCCTGATTCACAGCCCCCTTAGCAGTCAATGTTGGGTCACTGCGCCTGCAGCCACAGCAGTCAGTGCTGGGTCGCCACAGCAACCCAGTGCTGACTGTAGGACTGACTTCCGGTTGGTCGAGCCTCTGGTCGTTGTGGATGTGACAGACCCAGGGTTTTTATATATTAGGATAGCTAAGAGGTAGAAGCAACCCACGTGTACATAGAAGGCACTGGATAGGCAGTGCGGTCTGTACAGTGCACTGACTCAGCCTTAAAAAGGAAGGAAATTCTGACAAGTGCTACCATGTGGAGAAATCTTGAAAATGTCCTAAGTGAAATAAACCTGTCACAAAAGGTCAAATGCCATGTGATACAGCCACATTAGATTGCTGGAGTCAAGTTCATAGAGACAGGGACCAGAATGGTATTTGCAAGGGCTTGGGGAAGAGCAGGGAGGTAGTGTTTGATGGGTACAGAGTTTCAGTTTTGGGAGATGAGAAGTTCTGGGGATGGCTGGTGGGGGTGGTGGCACACACTGTGAGTGTACTTCATGCCACTGAAGTGTACACTTAAAAATGGCAAATTTCGTGTTCCATATCTTTCATCACAATCAAAAGAGGCAGAAACTCTTCTCTGGTTGAAAGGGTGTCAGACCCCTCTATTCTGAGGCTCCAGCTTCCAGGAGAACCTGGGTCTGTGTCTGGCTGAGGATACTTGCTTGTCTTTGGAACACACTACACTTCAAGCTCTGGCAGCTGCCTGGCCCTGGGTTCCTTTTATGAGCCTGATCGGCATGGGCACCAACCTCATGTTCCATGTTGCCATTGCCGGTGAACATTGGCTTGTGGTAGCTGCTGGTGCCAGCAGCTCTGTGCGGAGGCGGCCAGGCCCCTGTGATTCAGTCACTGAGTCACATACTGCTCTAGCTGTAGCCATTGTGGAGCCATGTACCTCGGGAGTGCCACCACACACTCCAGGTGTGTTTCAGGAGGCTCTGGGAGCCTGCATGGTGGCTCATCAGGGCCCTGGACCCACCCTGGCATGGAGAACAGGGCACTAGGTGATTGGGTGGGCTGACAGGGGTGGGGATCCCAGTTCTGCTGTTTGCCAGGGGAGGACTTCCACAAGGCCTTGCCCAGAAGGTTCACATGCTGTGCAGTGTGAGGGATGTGGTCTCTGTCCTTCCTTTGCCCTTTCTCTGGCACCACTGGCGGGGTTTTGGGCCTGTTGCAGGGCTGGTATCATCCTGGTTGAGCAGAGGGGCCTGCACAGGGGCACTGGGCCAGGAAGCAAGCAAGCCTGAGGCACATGTACCCGCCCCCGCCCCCCAGAGGTCCCTGCCAGGCAGGAACAGCCTCTGGGCACTGCCGTAGGTGATTCTACCTTGAGCAGTGAGAAGGCCTGGCCTCTGTCCATAGGGCCTGGTGCTTCTCAGGGGCAGAAACACCACCACCTCTCCCAGCATTTTGGGGGGTATCATTGTTGGAGGCCTTTCTGTGGTGTTGACATCATAGGGTCCTTCCAGTGGCTGACACCAGAGGGTGGTTATGGGTGGGAGGAGGGGAGGCAGGCAGATGGGGTAGCCTCAGAGCCAAGCCTCTGAGCTCATCCTCCTCCGTCTGCTCACTGGCCTCCTTGCCTCCCTTAGACTCATCACCACCCCTCTCTGTACCTCTTTTCCTGACTGGAGAACGGGTAAACAGCTCATGGATGGCATTTTGAGAAATAAGTGGAATAAAGGCCTGTGGAGCATTTCCATAACTGGTAGCTATTAATAGCACCAGGAGTTTGGCAGCCAAACCCATCCACGTGGACTAGATGAGGGAAAGGCTATGTGAAGAGCCAGGCTATTAATAAGGCTGATTTAGCCACACGTCCCACGACGTGGGTGTACAAATGGGCAAAGCCTTCACACCTGGGGCAGGGGGTAGGCTGTTCTCTGTAAGGGTTGAAATGGGGGCAGGTAGGCTGTTGCGGGAACACAGCTCCTCGGACACCAGGCATTAGATGAAGACATGAGAAGTCATAGGCACATACAGGAGACACTTTATTGTAGACCGAGTAGCCATTGCTACCACAGGAGCCATCAGACAAAGGAGTTCTTTAAAGTAGCGCCACAAAAGCAGCCGCGCACCGGCTGGTCAGTGGCAACTTATATACACGCTCAGACAAAAGAGGCCTTGTGCCGATTAGTGATAGACGCTCGTGCTACTTTAACGTAAACGGGTTACATAAAAATGCGCTTGCGCAGTACGTGTATTGCTACTACTGAGTCATTGCCCTCGCACCTGCGAAGGGCAAGGGGGCCTTTCACCTAGTAATACTACTGCGTCCTTGCCTGCATGCATGTGAATGGCAAATTGGCCTTGATCATCCGGAGTACTCTGATTAGGGTTCCCAGAGTTGTTCTCTGCAAGGGTAGAAATGGGGGCAGGTAGGCTGTTCTCTGCAAGCGTTGAAATGTACCTCAGAACATTTTAAGTGATGTGTTTTAGGGACCTGTTTTAGGGACCTCCTTTAGGAGGAGATAATAAGCCAGAGAAGGAAGTCATTTTTATTTTATGGCTGTACCTTGATTATTAATTTAGTCATTTGATTCAATGAGTAATTATTAGGTTGCCCTCTGCCCTGGGCACCTGATGTTGGTGAGAAGCCACCTTTTCCTATTGGATGTTTTCCATATTGGGACTATGGGAAGACGTGCTCTGGAGCTGGGTAGCCTGTGCTTTTGGAGGGGCCGGTTTGCCCCAGACCCCACCTGGCCTGGTTTTCTCATCCATAAACACACTCACCTCCCAAAGTAAGTTTCCCAGCTGTTTTGGGTGGCATCAGCTTTATTGAAATAAGCCCTGCATCTCTAGGGAACTTGCTGATTTTAGGATGAAGAGGTGCTGTCTCCCTTCTTGATCCCTTAGCCAGGCAGGCCCTGCCGAGATGGCCAGTCTGTGGGCAAGCATTGGTGCCGCTGCCTGAGCAGAAAGCCCACTGGGCCTTGGCAGGGCCTGCTGGCTGGAATTATTTAACATCATAATGAGTCCATTTTTCATATCCTCCACTGGTTCCCCCAGGACCTGCCAGGAGGGCAAGCAGCTAGTGAGGTTGTAATTAATATTAAGAAGGCAGCATTCTGTTTGGTGTGACTGCTTAATGTTCCTTCCCATCAGGATAGGGCTGGGTTGGGGGGCACCTCCATCTTGAGGCCACCAGGGTCCTGGAATATGTTTCTAGGCCCGGGGGCCACAGGAAGCTTACATCACTGTGAGTGACTCCAGGGAGGGACTCCTGCACCTGGACACAGCCGGTGCCATGAGTGTGTGTCGAGTGTGATTTGTTCCCGGGTCTGCAGACCTTTAGCTTCCTCTTGCTGGTGAACTTGGAAGCAGGTGTTACGATGTTTTGTCAGAAGAGCCGGCTCAAGCAAAAGCCCACTGTTCATGCAGAAGGGCCAGGCTGCCCCTGCCTGCAGGGAGCTTAGTCTCCTGGGGAGACAGGTGAGCAGATCGCTGCTGTTACAGAAGCACAGAAATGCTGTGATGGAAACAGGCTGGGTGATGGGATAGGGTGCAGAGAAGGAGCTGGGAAGATCAGTGAAGACTGTCCCAGGTGGATGGAGGGCTGGTGTGAGGCGGTGAAGTGGCAGATGGGCATGAGCTTGGCAGGAGGTGAAGGGGCCAGAGAGAGGAGGAGGGGCAGGAGGCCAATGGGTGGAGAGGGGCAGGGAGGCACCTTGTGCGGCCTCCGGGCCAGGGTTAGTGATGGAGCCTTGGAAGGATTTACACAGGAGCTTGGGAGTGATGTGGTGTGACAATGTTTACAAAGCCCGTCCTCTTGCTAAACTAATTGCAAAGGCCCTGAGGAAGCTGCCAGACTGGTGGGGAGGATGGTGTGGTGTCCAGGGCGAGGTGCTGCTGGCTAGCCTGAACCGGGGTGGATGTGGTAGCAGGGGGAAGAGCTGGTGATTCCAGGTACACTTTGGAGAGAGTTTCCAGCTGACTTATGAGGACTGGGTGAGGGAAATGGAAGCATTGCACGTGATTTGAGAGGGTTTGGATAAAAGTAGAAGTCACTAGGGTGGGGATTCCCCCCATTGCACACCTGCTGCCAGATCGGTTATAGGAGAGCTCAGTGGGATCAGGCCTCTCATTCAAGAATTGTCAATGGCTCCAGCCCCGTTGCCTTCAGGACTCAATGCACACTCTTGAGGAAGCTTGAAGGACCTCCGCAAACAGAACCTTACCTGCCTCCCCTCACCTCAGCCTGTCCAGGGGCAGCAGTAAACAGAATAAGACCCTGTTTTTCCATCTTCTGTGTCTTTAAAAAACCTATTTCCTACCACCAGCACTGGATGTTAAGGCCATCCTGCTCCAAGACCCCATTCTCTCAGAAACAGCCTTTCTCTTGTGGTTTGAGAGTGTTCAGATACAGTTATTTCAGTCAGTCTTATCTTTATTGCCAGCTAGCTTATCATGCATGCATCATTCTACATTTAATGAGTGCCTGCTGTTTACTCAGCACTGAGCCTGAACCTGGGGTGACTAATGGGAATAAGAAATGGTCCCAACTTTGGAGGACCTGAAAGTCAGGCCCAGGTCCAGCCCTGCCCTTGCTCTGTCTGGACTGCCTCTCTCACACATGTCAGAACATCATAGGCATATGTGGAAGGAATTGATCAAGGAGTGCTGGGTATGCTACTGTGTTCCCCAGCATGGCTTTTGTGAAGGTTCTGAGCCCCCATACCTAGGAGACCTGAAATCCTGATATTGCGGAGCCAGCAGGTCAGGGCCGCAGAGTGAGGGCTGCACCTTCGGTACAGTTGGTGGCTGAGCACTTGTGCGGCTCCTGGAGGCCCTGAGCCCCTGCTCGAGAAGGTCGCTCCGTTCCAGCTTTTTCCAGCTCTTCTGGTTCCATGAAGGAGAACAGCTTGGAGGCAGATTATTTTGCTTTCATGGTATTTATTTTGGGGGTGTGTTTCTTTTTTAGGCAAGTGATAGTATTTTAACATTTAAAGTGCAAATATTAATAAATATGAATTTTCTTTTCAAAATACATGTATTTAAGTTAGAAAGTGAGGTAATTTAAAGGAAAGTACTGAGTAAACAATAGTGATAAAGCACAATATTGGGGAAAGAGGTTGGAATAAGTCAGGCTGGGAAGTTTTGCACTGTTAGGTACAAGGCAAGGCCGCCTGCACAGGTTTGGGGACCCGCTCTGCCCTCTTCCTGGAGATTGGGATTCCCCTTAGGGACTTCTAGGTGGAAATGCTCTGGAAAGCAGTGTGACTGCATAGACACAATGGGTTTCATCTACACAATGGAATACTACTCCGCCCTATAAAAGGAATGGGCTACTGTGTCATGGATGAATCTTCAAAACATGATGCTTAATGAAAGAAATTAGTCACAGAAGACCACATACTGTAGCATCATATGAAAGTCCAGAATAGTCAGATCCATAGAACAGAAGTAGGTCAATGGTGGACTGGTGATGAGAAAGGGGTAAATTGCATGTAACAGGCATGAGGGGTCTTACTGGGGAAGAAAACGTTTTAAAACTGATTTGTGGGGGTGGTTGCATCACTCAATAAACTAAAAAGCGTTGGATTATAAGACAAAAGAAACCAACAAACTAAAAAACCCAAGTCCTATTTATTTCCCTGTTCAGTTAGTAAAAATGAAGAAAAGCACTAGGAGCAAAATGAAAACCATCTGTGGTCGCCCATAACTTGTGGAAGAGCTTCCTTTTGTTTGGGCTTTTCTCCGTACGCAAGTACTTTTCACCAGCTCAGCTTGTCAGTGAAGTTTTGTAGTTTGTTCATTTCACCTACCTAATGGTATCATGTGTCCTTAACTACTCCAGGCCAGTGTGACCCAAAGTCAGAAAAGGTCAATAACTTTGAGAAGAGGTGGGAATAAATGAAGTTAGACGTGTGTGTGGAACGTGCTGGGAGCATGCATTTAATTCTCCAAGGAAGAGAATGTATCTCGGGTACATCTCTGCAGCTTCCTCCACCATGCTTTGCCCTCTATCACCGACTCCTGTGCCCCCCAGGTTCCTGATGGGCTCACTCACAGATCAGTGGGCAGAATGGAGAAAGACTGAGTGTTCATTCCTCCAGCCCTGCCCAGCTGTGCCAGAGGTGGGCAGTGGCTGCATCCCTCTGTTTTCAGCCACAGTTCCTGTTGAATGACTCTCCCCCTGAAAACCTTTCAGGTTCTGTAAACACTTTGGTCCCTTCCCCTGTCCCTTAGAACTAGGGGGTTAGCAGCTGCCCACTTTTGCCAGCCCTGGGAGCTTCAGCATCTTTGTTAGTTCCCCCAGCCCTACCCACACCTCTGTAGTAGCCCCTTTCATGCAGCTCCCTCCGATGATCCCTTCTGAGGGCCTTCTGTTCCCTGCTGGGTAGGGAGCCCTAAACGTATTCGACCTCATGTTTCTCACGGAGGTCACATGGGCCAAGTGGGATGTGGGACTCCTGTTTAGGAAAGTTTGTTCCACAGCAGCATTTCCTATGACTGCATGATTTCCCAATTACATGGGTGATATTATCACAAATTAGTCTTTTACTATTGAGAATGGGTCACTGCCAATATTCTTTGCCTCTTTGTGCAATGATTATGTGCTTTGGATAGAGTCTTAGAATGTCCAAAGACATGCCAGTCTCAATGTACTTCCGATAGACAGAGCTCTTGAAGGTTGCCCAGCTCCAGGGGTGTGGCTTCACCAGTTCAAGGCACAATTCTCTGGACCCAGTGTTAAGAAAGCAGCCGCTGGCAGTGAAAACGGGAAACAGCCATTTGGTTTGGGGGACAATTTATTTGGAGCCCAGTTGATGACACTTGTCCTGTGAGCTTCCCAAGCAGGCCCTACCACCAGTGCCCCAGGCCAGAAATCATGAGTTGTTTTTGAGAAACCTGATGAAACCTTGGTAGAAATGGCTTTGCATCCCAGTCCAGGCACTCTCCTCCTGTGTGACATCAACCATCAAGGGGTCTCTTTGAGCTCCAAGTCTCACAGACTTGTGGAATCAATTTTTTTGAATAAATCTTTATTGTTCATTATTACAGCTGTTCCTATTTTTCCTTCCATAGCTCCCCTCAACCCAGTTCCCACCCCACCCCATGCCCTTACTGCCCCCCACTGTCCTCGTCCATAGGTATAAGATTTTTGTCCAATCTCTTCCCGCAACCCCCACACCCCTTTCCCCCAAGAATTGTCAGTCCAATCCCTTTCTATGCCCCTGATTCTATTATATTCACCAGTTTATTCTGTTCTTCAGATTTTTTATTCACTTGATTTTTAGATTCACTTTTTGATGGATATGTATTTGCTGTCACTTTGTTGTTCATAATTTTTACCTTTTTCTTCTTCTTCCTCCTCTTAGAGAATACCCGTCAGCATTTCATATAATACTGGTTTGGTGGTGATGAACTCCTTTACCTTTTTCTTATCTGTGAAGCTCTTTATCTGACCTTCAATTCTGAATGATAACTTTGCTGGGTAGAGTAATCTTGGTTGTAGGTTCTTGCTATTCATCACTTTGAATATTTCTTGCCACTCCCTTCTGGCCCACATAGTATCTGTTGAGAAATCAGCTGACAATCGTACGGGTGCTCCCTTGTAGGTAACTAACTGTTTTTCTCTTGCTGCTTTTAAGATTCTCCCTTTGTCTTTTGCCCTTGGCATTTTAATTATGATGTGTCTTGGTGTGGTCCTCTTTGGATTCCTCTTGTTTGGGGTTCTCTGCATTTCCTGGACTTGTAAGTCTATTTCTTTCACCAGGTGGGGGAAGTTTTCTGTCATTATTTCTTCAAATAGGTTTTCCGTATCTTGCGCTCTCTCTTCTTCTGGCACCCCCATAATTCGGATGTTGGTATGCTTGAAGTAGTCCAGAGGCTCCTTACACTATCTTCATATTTTTGGATTCTTTTTCTTTTTGCTTTTCCAGTTGGGTGTTTTTTGCTTCTTTGTATTTCAAATCTTTGACTTGATTCTTGCAATCCTCTAGTCTGCTGTTGGATCTCTGTATATTATTCTTTACTTCAGTCAGTGTATGCTTAAGTTCTGATTGGTCCTTTTTCATATCCTTGAGGGTCTCACTAAATTTCTCAGAGGTTTCTAGAAGATTCTTGAGTAACCTTATAACCGTGGTTTTGAACTCTATATCCAGTATTTTGCTTCCATCCATTTCTTTCATTTGTGACATGTTTCTTTATCTCTGCATTTTGGCTGCTTCCCCGTGTTTGTTTCTATGTACTGGGCAGCTGCTAAGTCTCCTTGAGTTGATAGAGTGGCCTTGTGTGCTAGGTGTCCTATAGGACCCAGTGGCTCAGCCTCCCCAGTTACCTGAGGTGGACGCTCTTGGTGCACCCCTTTGTGGGCTGTGTGCACAGTCTTGTTGTAATTAAGTCTTGATTGCTGTTGGTATCACTGGGAGGAATTGACCTCCCGGCCACTTGGCTGTGGGGACCAGCTGTGACTACAGTAGGAGAGCTGCTGTGCAGGAGACACCCTTATGGGGCAGGACTTGCTTCAGTGGGGCTTTGGTGCTCACTGAGTCTGCCCCCTGAGTGTGTCCCTTATGGATGTGAAGAGGTGTAATCCGGTATGGTCTCACTCTGACCACTGGGTACACTGGCTCTTGGGTCTCCAAGGAGGTGCAAGGTCAGCCACTGTCTGGGGCCACCCAGCAGGAGCTACAGAGACATCTGCAGATTCCTCCTCTTTGTATGGGGTTTGGAAGTGCCCAGATGAGGCCCAGCTGTGAAGCAAGGCCACTGCTGATGCCAGGCAGTGGGCCTTCTTTCGGAATCTCTCGGATTCTCTGACCCAGCTGCAGTTTGTTTTAGGCAAAAGGACAGGCCATTCATATGCAAAAGCCGATGCTCACAGCTTAGGAGTGGTTGTAAATTGGGTGGGGCGGGGTCTCTGGGATCACCAGGACAGAGCAAACATCAATGGCTGCCCTGAACTGGAGAAGTCCCAGGTTCTCTGGGTCCCGCACCCCCGTGCAGTACCTCTAAGAGTAAGCAGCCCTCGCATTCCTGTCCGAGTGCCAGACAGTCCAATTTCTCCCCGTATGTGTCTGGGTCCCCAGAGTCTCGCCTGGAACTGGAGTTCAGAGCAAGTGGGAGCTTGTATCTCCCTCCTGATTAAAAGAGCAGCACATCCAGGTGCCAGCACTTTCCCACCTCCGCACCTCTTACCAGTCTCACTGTGCTTTCTTCACCTCTCTAGTTGTGGAACTTCCACCCAGCCAGCTTTCCCGTGGTTCTGGGTGGTAGTTGTTCTGCCGTTTAGTTGTGGTTTTGTTGTGGTTGTGAGAGTCAGCAAGTATAGGTGATTACCTATGCCGCCATCTTGGTTTCTCTGGAATCAATTTTTAAAATCTGGTGGTGCTGAGCCCTGTGCCCAGTTGCACCTGGGTGAACAGTGGCCACATGGCCATCTTCCCTGAACTCCATGAACACATCCACAAACCTGTGCTGAGAATGGTGTGATAGCTTGGCTTTTAATTACCTGGATATCTTCACCTCCCCCTCCTCCAGTCCCAAAGGAACTTTTATAAGTGCCTCACAGGCACGGAGTGCTCAGGAGCCATCCAGGCTTTATATATATTTTAGTGAGATGCAGTGAAAAGAAAGAGGGAAAAGTAAGAAGAGAAGAGAGAGACGAAGGGACAAGAGAGAGAAGAGAGGGAGAAAGTGCTTCAGAGTTGATTCTTAAAATATTTTTTAAAATACAGATCTTGGCGTCATCATCCTCTCCTTTCCCAGGGAGCCTGAGTGTGAGCCTCATGATGATCGTGAGGCTGCCTGGCAGGGTCAGTGTCGCTTCAGACCCTGGGTAGCTATTTTGGTCATGAGCTGATTATTCTTGCTAATTTCATTGATGTGTCCTTCTTGAGTTTGTCGGGCAGCTCATGTGTGGCATGCTGTGTCCTCTGGGCATCCCCGAGTTACTGTTGTGTATCGTGGCTGATCGTTGATTTGGAGTCTCCTTCACTCCCAGGCTGAGGGCTTGTTTCCTGTCTCGTGTTCATATCTCGTGTGCTGTGGGAGCCTTTCTTCAGGACTGTCTCTGGGTGATGAAGGTCATGGTACCTGCCCTGTTAGCATGAGGGGAGGTGATGAGTGAGTCAGGAGTCACCTTCTCTTCCACTGCCAGATGGTGAATGAGGAGTTGCATCCCTGCCATCTGCATTGTACCTCCCCCAAGCCTTCCAAAGCATACCCAGCACCAGCAGCTAGGAACATTCAGTAGGTGCTTACTTATTCATGCTGCCATCCTCAGGCACCTCCTAAGATACCCATTCACTCACTCACTCACTCACTCACTCACTCACTCACTCACTCACTCAACTTAACCAGTGTTTGTTCCAACTCTGGGTCAGTCTCAGAGCTCAACTGTGAATGACAGAATCTGCTCTTGTGAGTTTAAACAGAGAAATAATTTGTTAAAGGATGTCAGGTACTTTGCACCAGGTGGGAGGTCCAAATGAGATCTCAGGTCTGCTCCCTGGCAACCCTGCTTCTCTGGACTCCAGAGTGTGCTTCGTGCTCTGGGTGCTGGCTGTCTCCCTGCCACAGCCTGCCCTCTTGCTGGGATGGATACCCCAGGTGCCATCTCCTCAACTTACAGGCTTCTGGCAGAATTCTGCCCTGGGTACCTGAGTGGTAGAACGAGGCCCCACGCTGCCTCTGAGCTGCAGCCTGGAGCTGTGAGAGTGAGTTTCTCCCTTGTTCGTTAGTGAAAGCTGATGGGGGCAGAAGTTCCCCAAAGTTGGCAAGGGTGCCATGGCTAAAAGTCACCACTGAAGTCTGCTACAACCTTCCTGAGTGCCTCCCTGAACTGACCTGCGGGGCACAGAGATAAGGAATAGCCCATGAATGAATAGCTCCTGGACAAATGTGCCATGGGCAGCAGAGAGCCAAGTGGATACGCTGAGTGAAGTACTCTGAGAACTCTGAGGAATGCTCAGGGGCACAGAGCAGGACATGCTCAATCTTACTTGGGCAGGGGAGGGTGGTCCTTTACAGAATGGGATCTGCAAATGGTTAATAAACAAACAAAAAGGTACTTGAACTCATTTATAATCAAGAAAATAAAAAATGAAAGCTATTGATTGACAGCATCAACTATAGATAAGGATGTGGAGCAATGGGAACTCTTGTTCTGCCAGGATGACATAAATGATGTAGCCACTGGGAAATGGTTCGGCATTCCCTACTCAAGTTAAATTTATGGCTGGCCGGTGTCCCAGCAATTCCACTCTTTGGGTGCCTGTGATTACTTGTTAGCTGTCTTTCCTACCAAAATGTAACCATGAAGGTTGGAGCACTTTTTCCCTACTCTGTCCCCAGTACGTACTGTACCTGACTCCAGCACTCCATAACTACTTGTTCAATGAAGTGTGTGCAAAGACTTTCAAGATATGCACAGGCACACTTTGCTTCCTTATACTTCAGAGATGTGGCACTTTTTTACAAATTGAGGGCAAGACCCTTCATTGGCAAAAAGATTACTACTCGTTTTACTGTGATGCTTGCTCTACTATGGAGGTCTGGGCCTGAACCCACAATTTCTCCCAGGTCTGCCTGCAATAAAGTGAGGAAGAAAGAATGAAGGAGAAAAAGATCTCTGAGAAAGGGGTTTTGTCAGATCAGGGATTTTGGACTATTTGGTAGTAGGGAGAAGGACATTGGAGCAAGGAGACGAGCATAGCAAAAGCTTGGGGGAGGGGGGATGTGACACTGCCTGGGAGGGGCTGGATCTTCCCCATAGACCATGGAGAGTGACAATGTAGACAGAGCATGGTGGACATGGTGGCAGGGAGGACACTCAGGGGATAGATGATGGGGTCCAGGCTGTGGATGGAGGGAGGGCCCTATATGAGATTTTGGGGAGCTACAATTGACAAGGTTTTGTGACCGATTGGGAGTACAGGAGTGCATGATTGTGCTGGTCACTGGTTTGGGTGACTGATTAGGTGACGGCCGTTCCCAAAAGGCCTCAGCATCCGTTTTTTGTGTTTTTTTTTTCCATCCAGCCACTTGTAGCATCTTTTTCATCTTTATGTCCCCAGTCTCATGCCTGGGGACTTGGTTACAACAGGGCAGAAGTAACTTTGGTTTACAGCAGTGGTTCCCAACGTAGGGCACATGTCCCACCTGGGGGCAATTTGATTTTTAAGGGGGGCAATTTGAGAATGAGTTATTAACTGAATTTTTTGCATTTCTTATGGTTCTGGGGGCCTCATATACAGTATATAAACATATATTGTGATATATTTATGCATTTCAGTTATCTATTATATATTTTGAAACTTTATTTACTACTAGAGACCCGGTGCACATAGAGATCGGGCCTAAACCGGCAGTTAGACATCCCTCTCACAATCCGGGATGGCTGGCTTCCAACCACTCGCCTTCCTGCCAGCCTGGTCACCCCCTAACCACTCCCCTGCCAGCCTGATCAATGCCTAACTGCTCCCCTGCTGGCCCAATTGCCCCCAACTGCCCTCCCCTGCTGGCCTGGTAACACCCAACTGCCCTCCCCTGCTGGCCTGGTAGCCCCCAACTGCCCTCCCCTGCTGGCCCGGTAACACCCAACTGCCCTCCCCTGCTGGCCTGGTAGCCCCCAACTGCCCTCCCCTGCTGGCCTGGTAACACCCAACTGCCCTCCCCTGATGGCCTGGTTGCCCCTAACTGCCCTCCCCTGCCTGCCCAGTCGCCCCTAACTGCCCTCCCCTGCTGGCCTGGTAGCCCCCAACTGCCCTCCCCTGCTGGCCTTGTCGCCCCCAACTGCCCTCCCTTGCAGGTCTGGTCCCCCGCAACTGCCCTCCCCTGCTGGACTGGTCGCCCCTAACTGCCCTCCTCTGCTGGCCTGATTGCCTACAACTACCCTCCCCTGCTGGCCATCTTTGACTACATGGGGATGGCCATCTTGTGCGAGGGCGTGAGGGTCAATTTATATATTACCTATTTATTATATAGGATTTTTTCATATCACTTCATATTATTATTATTTTTAAACAATTCCTTGGTGATTTCTTCCTCAGTACTTCAGCTATCCTTTTGTTCTTTTATTTTTCTCTTTC
Organism: Ia io; assembly: GCA_025583905.1. Lineage (NCBI taxonomy): Eukaryota > Metazoa > Chordata > Mammalia > Chiroptera > Vespertilionidae > Ia > Ia io. The sequence goes on along the minus strand of JAJQQW010000004.1, from coordinate 103,615,086 downwards.
ATGGATGCCATGTTCTTTGGAAGCTTGTTTAGACCAGTTAATTGCCTTTTAGGCTCCCTTCACATGAATAGGAGTTCAGTTTTTGAGTAATAAGAATTATATGTCACAGAAGGGAGCATCAGGATTTTAGAGATGCTTAGGTGGGGCATGGCCAAAAATGGTTGGGAACCATTGGTTTACAGTCTGTGCTGATTGATTGGATTTAATCCAGTTTAATATGATCTTTCATGGCTGAAAACTTGCCAAAGTGAAGGACATGAAGTTTAAAGGAGCCCTGGCAAAAATCATTCCTGCAGGTTCAAAGTCAAGAACCATTATGATCTCACTCATATCCTATATAATAATCCTATATAATAATAGAGGGATATGCAAATTGTCCATTATGCCGTCACGTAACAACCATCGCAGCAGGCGTGGGGGGGCACTTGCAGCGTCGGGGACAGGGGCAGGGATCTGCCTCACCCACGGAAAGCGAGGTTCTGTAGTGGCCCCATACATGGGTTGGCCCAGTGGGGAACAAGGGGCGATGACTGCCAGCATGGAAGGATGCCTGTGTGGAGGGGTGCAGAGCCCTGAGGTGGGGGTGCCAGCGAACCCAGCCCCTGCCCCGCCCCCACCCTGATCAGCCTCTCCCACCCCAATTGAGGGTGGGGTGGCTAGCCAACCCCCTCAACCCCCCGCCCCTCGCCCAAGCCGGCTACACCCCCACGCTTTCCTGTGGCTGGGGGTACCCAGGCAGGCTGCAGGCATGGCGTTGGTCAGAGGCAAAGGTCCTGGCTGTCCCTGGCCCAGAGAGTCCAGAAAACCTCAGCAGTGACCAAAGACCAAGACCGAGTGGAAAGGTCCCTGCCGGCGCTTATGGCTCAAAGTGCCAGGAGGAGGCGGAGTGTCTTAAACCTGCAACCCTGGCGTCTGCACACCAAGCCTTGGGGCATACCACTCTGGTGGCGCCTGTGGGTGAAAGGGGAGATCAGGGAGCTGGGGTGTGGAGCTGGGGAGGCCTAGAGTCTTCAGGAGCAGCCCCCACACACGCCCCGCTGGCTGTGGAGTCTGGGTGTGGGGAGAGCCGCCTGCCGAGGTTGCTGTGACCCCCGTGCTCTGGCCACCAGGCCCTGCTCCCAGCCCAAATCCGGTTCCGACAGGAGAGCGAGTTTCACCAACTCCCAGCCTCAACTCTCCCCGGCTGCAGGAGTGGAGGGAAGCCAAGGGCTGCCGTGCGACACAGCGTGCCGGGGACCACCACACACCTTGGTTTCCTAAACCAGCTCCTTCAGCTTCCGGATGTCTCAAGCCCAGCTTGGGCTTGGTCAAAGCCCCTGGTCAGCTCTGCCTCTTGCCTTCCAGGTGCAGCTAGCCCTGAGCCAGCTGGCATTGCACTCAGAGAAGCAGCTGCCACTGGGCTCAGTTACATAAGAGAAATCAAAGAGCCGAGAGTAAATATCCTCCCAGCCCCTTCCTAAGCCCTGGACAAGGAGGGCTGGGCTTGGGAGTAATGGAACACGGCTGCTGCTTTGCATTTTATAATGAAAAGACGCCTGCTATGTAGAGAGTAGAGCTGATTCATTTCCAGCAACACCTGGCATGTTCCTTGCCCCAGCCCTGAAGCCTGACAGCACCTAGCAAAGGTGTGTCCGCACAGCCATGTTGGCCTGGCTCCTGGAACATTGGGAGCAAGTAAAGATTGAAAAGCACCTCTTTGTACTCAAATGGCACTGTAAAATGCAGATTACAGCATCTGATTTTGTCTTCTGTGTTGATTTTGAGGCAGAGTACAAATAGGTTCATGGGAAAAGCAGAAAAAAACAAAGGGAAAGGGAGAGGATCCTGCCGTCCACAGCACTGAACGTTGTTTTTTGTTATTTTTCCTTCTGTTCTTCAAGTCAGTATATGCCATTTAAACCACTTTCTATTAAGAGCAAGCAGCAGTGCCTTTCATATAAGTTGCATACATTTAATCCATTCAAATGGAGCATACTGAGTGGAGAGAATGGTATGTGTCATATAAAGAACTTGGCATTATGATGCTATCTGGCTGAACTTATTTATTTTGCAATTTAGAGAATGTAGACAAATCAGGCATTGAAAATGAATGTGCATGCTTAAATGCATGACTTTATTTTCATCTGTAATGACCAAATGACCGGTCACTAGGAGGTGCATTGATGGGTCCTGCGGTGCAGCGGGTCTGGGTGAGGCTGCGTGGCACAGGTTGGGGCCGGGGGACCTGAGGCTGTGCTCCCTGCCCTGGTGCCGGGAAGTGAGGCCGCATCATCTGCCTGGTTGGGCTTGACGGGTTTGGGGCCGTCCAGGTCTTGGTGTTGCCCAATGTGGTGGGGCCTGCCAGACACTTGTATTATAGAGAAAGGACATATAGCAATATTAAAATATTTCCTCTAGTTAATTCCCTTTTAATGTGCACGAATTTCGTGCACTGGGCCACTAGTGTGGGATATAAAACTGAAAGCAACAAATGAACAAACAAGAGAAACAAACCAACAAAAACTCATAGACAAAGACAACAGTAGGGTGGTTACCAGAGGGAAGGGGGTTCAGAGCTAGTAAAAGTTACAGGGGGTCAAATATATGGTGACTGAAGATTTGACTTTGGGTGGTAAACACAAAATGTAATATAGAGATGATGTATCATAGAATTGTATACTTGAAACCTATATAACCAACCTGTATTAACCAACTAGAGGCCCGATACATGAAAATTCATGCACTGGAGGGGGGGGTCCCTCAGCCTGGCCTGCCCCCTCTTGCAGTCTGGGAGCCCTCAGGGCAGGAGGCAACCCAGTGATCGGGGGGAAGGTGACGCCCCATCACACCTCTGCTGCTGCCACTGCCAGCAATGCAAGCCTTAGCCGGCCCTGGTTACCTGAGCCTCGGGTGGCCCTGGGCGGCTGGGCAGCTGCCATCCAAGACTTGCCTGCACCTTGGGCTAGCCCTGGGCGACTGGGCAGCTGCCATTGGCAGCTTGCCTGCACCTTGGGCTGGCCCTGGACGGCTGGGCAGCCACCATCCGAGGCTTGCCTGCGCCTCGGGCATCGGCTGGGCAGCTGCCATCTGAGGCTTGCTTGTGCCTCAGGCCGGCCCTGGGCAGCTGGGGGGCTGAGGGTACTGGGCGCCACCATCTTGTGACTGTGGGTGCCGCCATATTTGAGGGTGTGGCAGTCAATTAGCATATTCCCTTATTGGCTGTGGGTGCCACCATCTTTGTGAGGGTATGATGGTCAATTAGCATATTCCCTCTTAATTAGATAAGATGTTACCCTAATAAATTTAATTTTAAAAAATGAATGAGGTTAACAAGCCGACTCTGCAATTCACATGGAAATGCAAGGGACCCAAGATAGCCAAAACAATTCTGAAAAAGATCAAAGTAGGAGGACTTGTTCTTCCTGATTTTCAAACTTACTGTAAAGCAACAGTAATCTAAACTATATGGTACTGGCACAAGAATAGACATATAGCTCAATGAATAAAATTGATAGCCTCAAAATAAACTCATACATTTGTGGTCAATTATTTTCCACCAGTTGTCAGGACCATTCAATGGAGAAAGAACAGTCTTTCAACAAATGATTTTGGGACAACTAGATATCTACATGCAAAAGAATGAAGTTGAACTCTTTATACTATAAAAATAATTCAAAATGGATCAGAGATCTACATGTAAGAGTGAAAAATGATAACCTCTTACAAGAAAACATAGGGAAAATCTTTGTGACTTTGGATTTCATAAGGGGCTCTTAGATATGACACCAATGCCATTAAATAAAAAACAGATAAATTAAACTTCAGTAAAATAAAATAAAAACTTTTGTGCTTCAAAGGACACACAGAATGGAAGAAAATATTTACAAATCATATATCTTATGTGGAGCTTGTATGTAGAATATATAAAGAACTCTTACAACTCAATAATAAAAAGACAAACACCCAACTAAAATGTGAGCAAAGCAACAGCTAAAAAACAAACAACCTGTTTTAAAAATGGGCAATGGACTTGAATAGACATTTCTCCAAACAGGACATATAAATGGCCAATTAGCACATGAGAAGATGTTTGATTAAACATCAAGGAAATGCAAATCAAAACCACAGTGAGCTGTCACCACACCCACCAGGATGGCTAGTATCTAAAAGACAGACAATAGCAAGTGCTGCCTGGGCCTTGCAGAAACTGGACCCTCACACATTGCTGGTGAGAATGGAAAGTGGTGCGGCTGCTGTGGGAACAGCCTGGCAGTTCCTTAAACAGTTAAACGGATATCATGTGACCCCGTAGTTACACTCCTAAGTCTATACCCAAGAGAAATGAAAATATATGGCCACATGAAAACTTGTCCACAGTTGTTCACAACAATATTGTTCATCATAGTCAAAACATGAAAACAACTTGAATGTTCTTGATGAGTGACAGATGTCTGAATAGACAAAATGTGGTCTATTCACACAATGGAACTTTTTTCAGCCATAAAAAGCAATGACATACTGACACCTGCTATCAATGGATAAAATTGAAAACATGATGCTTAGTGAAAGTAGCCACACAAAAGTACACTTATGATTCCATATATGTTCAGAAAAGGCAGATCTATGGAGACAAAGTAGATAGTGTTTACCAGGGGCTGGGATGGGGGAGTTTTGGAGAATAGAGGGATTCTTTTTGAGGTGATGAAAATGTTCTTAAATTGTGGTGATGTTTGCACAACTGTGTGAACAGACTAAACACCATTGGTCTATTTACTTAAATGGGTGAATGGTTTGTGAATTATCTATATAAAAGACGTATGCTAAGTGTTCTTCCCATCTTCCAACTGGTTGCTATGACATGCACTGACTACCAGGGGACAGACGCTCAAGCTGCCATGACACAGGAGCTGCCGTGATGCACACTTGCCATTTACAGAGAAATGGCAGCACAGGCCTGGCCGATAAAGTAACACTTGGCTTCCCCCAAGTGGGACACAGGCCCCGCCACCACCCCGGAGCAACACCCCACCAAATTGCTGCCGAGACCCCATGGCCAGCCCAGAAATGGTCGCTGTGGGTGCTGGGTAATGACATCACGTAGCAACGCTCAGCTTCCTCTCCCTAGCGATTAACCTCCTGGCAGTTTCTTTAGCCCAGGAACATAGGTGGAAACATTTTACACTTTAACCAAATGTCTGTGAAGCGTTTTCCCGTGCCTCATCTCATTTGATCCTCAGAAGTCCTGGAGTAGGTAGATAGGAGACTCTGATGAACCCTATTTTCTTTTCATTAGCCAGAAAACAGAGATTTAGAAAGTTTAGAAACTTGACCCAACTGGAAAGAAGTAAGAAATGGTGGACCTTGAAAATGACTTCAAGTTTTCTCACCGCACAGAATATAGTCAAACACTGCTGCAGTTAAATATTTTGCCCTTTGTTCTCCCTGCGTGATCTACAATAATAATCTGCTTCGTGTTGATATTTACTGCTGTGTTGCTGACAGTGACCTGAAAGAGAATTTGGGGTGCTTCACTGGGCTGGAAAAAGTTTAGCTAAGTCAGAAAGCAGGTCTAATTAAACAAGTTTATTCTATATCTATAAAAGGCTAAGTTGACTCATGCATGCGCGATACATATAAGCTCTCGCTGGTGCCAAGCGCATGCATGTGTTTCCATCTATCATTGTCGATTGTGAATTTGGTTTACACTTCTATTATAGAGAAAGGGCAAATAGCGATATTAAAATATTTCTTCTAATTAATTTCCTTTCAATGTGCACAAATTCGTGCACCAGTCCACTAGTGCTTTAATAAATCTTTAAAAAAAAGAGAGTGTACTGCTTACTCCTGGAGGCATTTGAGAAGCAGCTCACCCTGTCTCCGAAATGCTGTAGGGGAGGCTCGGCTGTGGGGGTTGGATGGACAACATTTTAAAACACCTTTATTGAGATACAACTTTTCCATCCTTTCTAGCTCCAGGGAACTTGACATCCTGTGGTTTTCTTGAAATGCCTTCTATGTCGTGGGTTGGTGGAGGCAGCTGAGGGGTAGTGTAAATAAAATAGGAGGGTCACTGTGATCTTGACCTCATTGTGGATTTGTTAACATATTAATCTGTGGGGAGGGGTGTGGGATGGGAATGGGGGGATGAGGACAAATATGTGACACCTTAATCAATAAAGAAATTTAAAAAAAACATTAATCAATGATCAGTGGGATCAATAATGAACTGGGGACAGTATGCACTTGCTGCGTTTTGCTGAGCTGACTGTGGACCTGGGGTCACTGACATGGATGGGTGGGCCTCTGACCTTATGTGCCCTGCAGCCCACACTCTGGTTCTCCTGCATGTCAAGTGAGATTGCTGAGAGCCCAGTGAAGGGATCTGTGCAGTGTGCCACCTCTCAGGTGCCCAGGCCCTCGCTTTCTCTCATCTGGTGTCCGTATAAGGACCCTCCTATGCAGTGTTCCACCTTTGAGCATGAGCACACATGGAGATGCCCCAAGCCTGGGTCACTGGGTCAGGAGTGCTGCCATGGAGACAGCTGTGTTTTCCCTGGCACCTCAGGTAGGCCAGATGAGGCCCCGTGCCTGCTCCAGCCTGCTGAGGTGGAGGCTGGAGGAGAGGCCACCCTGGGACAGACCCAGAGACTGAGTCCTAGACAGCCCTACTGATGTGCAGGGAGGGTGCAGCAGGTGTTTGGCCTAGCCAGGGCTGTGTCTCAGATGAGCATACATATACCTCATCTGTGTGTGTGTGTGTGTTTGAGACCGACAGGTCACCCGGTGCCTATAGGAGGAAGCCTGTCAGATGTCCCCTGACCTCGAAGTTGCATTTGGTGGTCATTAGGGAAGGATAGGGGCATGGGTGTGGTCTGGCAAAGACCATCCTCATTTGATTTCCATTAGGACTAGGGGCTGGTTTCTCAATTATGGGTGAGATTCCTTCTCTTTTCTTGTTTCCTGCCTGCCTACCTTTTACAAACATTGACTGACCCTACTCCAAGCCAGGCCTGCCCACAGAGGTGCAAGGGCAGTGGGAGGCAGGCTGTGGCTCCACCCAACCAAGGAGGCTGAAAAGAGAGAAGACTTCCTGAGCAGGGCTGTGACTGCTGCACAGCCAGCTGGTCCTTGAGTGTGAGCTCTGAAGCTGTCATGCATCCCATCAGAGGGAGGGCAGTTGGGAGGCTCAGGAGAGATGGGCAGGTACTGCAGAGAGGTAGAGGGAACCTGCACAGGAGGGAGGGAATGGGGGCAGGGCTGTGGAAAGGATCTCAGGGCAGCAGCACCAGGGGAAGGCCGCCTAGTTTTCTGCGTATAGCTGCTTGTGCTAGTTCTCATGCGTGTTGTGTCCTTCACATCAGCTGCGCAGTGTGGTGTGGCGCTTTATCGGAAGCAAGCACTACTGTGGAATCAGGTCTGATGTGCCTGCTACATACTTTTCTGAACATGAAAGTAAATGCTTAAATATAAAACGTTCATCTGTGTGGGCACCATCTGAAGTCACCCAGCAGCCTGGGCGGTGTGTGGGCCACCTGCCTGTGACCTGTGCTCTGAGTCCCTGGTAGGGCTGAGGGTAGGGATTCCGAAGGTTTTCTGTCACCCTAGAAGCTGTATGGCTTGAGAATGCTCGGCCATCCTGTGGTTTGGGAAGGAACCACATTGGAGGGTGGCTCAGTGTGTGAAAGCCTTTGGGCATTGGCCGGACCATCTTCCCAGTGCTCCGTGATCTCTCACTAGCCCCCAAAGCCAGCAGCACTGCCTAGACCTCCCAATGGGAGGGAGCCATGGCCCCCCAGTGGGCTGGGTTAGACCACGGCTATGGAACCCACTCAGCTGCTGAGGCCTGTCAGAAGCAAAGGGCCTTGGGAGCTGGGAGCCATCTGAGAACTACTGCCACCACCATCTTGGAGGACCTGCCAGGGGCCCAAACCAGGCTGACCTGTGCAGAGCCTGAGGCAGGGGGCAGAGTTCAGGGGGAACTGCTAGGTCAGGGTCTATTTGTGAAAATTCTGTGTCCCGACTCCAGTGGGCTGATGGGCAGGGTTCCTCTATCCTGCATGTTCTAGCCTGGATCTGTCTGCAACATGCAGCACTAGCTTGGCTCCCACTCCAGAAACTGGTTTGCCTGGGCTGCTGCCTTGAAGTTCCTCCTAAGCTGCAACATTCATGCACAGTCATTAAAATTGACCAGATCCTCTCTCTGCTCTTCCATTGAGCTATATGCCTGTTCTTGTGTTGTTTTATTACTATGGCCTTGTAGCATCCTATATAATAAGGAGGTAATATGCAAACTGACCCTCACTACAACACACAAGATGGCCGCCTCCATATGGACACCAGATAGCCGCCAAAAGATGGCCTGCAAGGGAGGGCAGTTGGGGGCAATCAGGCCTGCAGGGGAGGACAGTTGGGGGGGACCCAGGCCTGCAGGGGAGGGCAGTTGGGGGTGACCAGGCCTGCAGGGGGGCAGTTGGGGGGACCAGGCCTGCAGGGGAGGGCAGATGGGGGTGACCAGGCTGGCAGGAGAGGGCAGTTAGGGGCAATCAGGCCAGCAGGGGAGCAGTCAAGCATTTATCAGTCTGGCAGGGGAGTGGTTAGGGGATGATCAGGCTGGCAGGCAGAAGCGGTTAGAGGCAATCAGGCAGGCAAGGCAGGCAGGCAAGTGGTTGGGAGCCAGCAGTCCCAGTGGGATCGGGCCTAAACAGGCAGTCAGACATCCCTTGAGGGGTCTCAGATTGGAGAGGGTGCAGGCTGGGCTGAGGGACACCCCCCCATACACAAATTTTGTGCACTGGGCCTCTAGTAGTTTAATACCAGGTAGTGTGATCCCTCCAACTTTGTTCTTCTTTCTCAAGATTGCTGCTGCTATTTGGGGTCTTTTGTGTTTCCTTATAAATTTTTGGAATATTTGTTCTAGATCTGTGAAACATGCACTTGTAATTTTAATGTTTGACAAAACAAGAACATACAATGGAGTAAAGACAGTATCTTCAATAAATGGCGTTGAGAAAATTGGACAGGCACATGCAAAAAGATAAGACTAGACCATCAACTTACACCATGTATAAGAATAAATTCAAAATGGTTAAAAGACTTAAATGTAAGTCATGAAACCATAAAAATCCTAGAAGAAAACATAGGCAGTAAAATCTCAGACATCACTCGTAGTAGTATTTTTGCCAATATATCTACATAGGCAAGGGAAACAAAGGAAAAAATAAACAAATGTGACTACATCAAACTAAAAAGCTACTGCACAGCAAAAGAAATTATCAACAAAATAAAAAGGCAACTCATTGTGTGGGGGAACATATTTGCCAATGATACATCTGATATGGGTTAATTTCCAAACTATAAAAAGAACTTATACAAGTCAACAAAAGGAAAACAAACAATCCAATTAAAAAATGGGCAAAGGATCTGAATAGATATTTCTTCAAAGAGGACATACAGATAGCCAATTTACATATGAATAAAATGCTCATTGTCACTAATCATCAGAGAAATGCAAATTAAGACCACAATGAGGTACCACCTCACACCTTCTAGAATGACTATCATGAATAAATCCACAAACAGCAAGTGCTGGTGAGGATGTGGAGAAGAGGGAACCCTAGTTCACTCTGGTGGGAATGCAGACTGGTGCAGCCACCATGGAAAACAGTATGGAGTTTCCTCAAAAAATTAAAAGTGGATCTGCCTTATGACTCAGTGATCCCATTTCCTGGAATATATCCAAAGAAACCCAAAACACTTATTTGAAAGAAGATATGCACCCCTGAGTTCATAGCAGTGTTATTTACAATAGCCAAGATTTGGAAACAGTCCAGGTGCCTATCAGTAGATGAGTGGATAAAAAAAAAACAGTGGGACATTTACACAATGGAATACTATTGTGTAAAAAAAGAAGGATCTCTCATCCTTTGTGACAGCATGGATGAACCTGGAAATTATTATGCTAAGCAAAATAAACCAGTCAGAGAAAGACAAATACTGTATGATCTCACTTATATGTGGAATCTTATCAACAAAATAATTTAACAAAAAAATAGAAACAGAAGCATAGATACATGGAACAGACTGAGAATTTTCAGATGGGAGGGGTGCTGGGGTTTGGATGACAAAAGGTGAAGGGATTAGCTATATATATCATATATATATATATATTAGCTATATATATCATACTAGGGGCCCGGTGCATGAAATTCGTGCACTGGGGGGGGGTGGTCTCCTCAGCCCAGCCTGCCCCCTCTCACATACTGGGAGCCCTCAGGGGATGTCCTACTGACGGCTTAGGCCCGCTCCCCATAAGGAGCGGGCCTAAGCCGAAGTCTGGCCTCCCTTTGTGAGAGACAACCAGGCTGATCAGGGAAAGGCACCAGCCCCATCACCCCGCTGCTGGAGCCACTGCCAGTCACCACAGCCACCAAGGTGTTTTCATCAACACGGACTCCAGTCCCTTCACCAAGAAAAAATGACAACTTTCTTTAGGCATTTTCAAGATGTGTCTTTCATAGAATATGACATTTCTTTCTTTCTTTTTTTTTTATCCTCACCTGAGTATATGTTTCCATTGACTTTTAGAGAATGTGAAAGAGAAAGGGAAAGACAGAGAGAAACATCAAAGTGAGAGGAATACTTAGATTGCTTGCCTCCTTCATGAGCCCTGACCTGGGCCCCAGCCAGGGAGGAGCCTGCAACTTAGGTACATGCCCTTGATCAGAATCTAACCTGGACTCTGCGGTTCGCAAACCTAGGCATTATCCACTGAGCCAAACCGTGTAGGGCAGGTTATGACATTTCTTAGCCCTCCAGCAGCGGACCTTCGTTTTTTTCCCCAGGAGTGTGGAGGAAAAGCCCTAGATCACCTTTTTGGATTCTTATACCCAAGTTACTAAGAATATTACCAGTGGCATACAGGAAGCTTAGCCAACGAGCGGTCAGAAAAGGTGTTTCCTCTGTAGTTCACACCTATCTCCTGTGATCTCCGGCTCCGCCCCTGCCAAGGCCTAAAGCCTCCAGCCCTTGGCAGGGGACCCCCAGCTGGCTCGATTGCCAGGTTCCGCCCCCGGCCAAGGCCTCAAGCCTCTGTTTGAGGCTCGGGCCCTGGGCAGGGACCCCCAGCTGGCTCCAATCGCCTGCAGGGACCCACAGCTGGTGCAATCGCCCGGCTCCACCCACAGCCAAGGCTTCAAGCCTCTAGGCTTGGGCTCTGGGCAGGGACCCCCAGCTGGCTCCAATCACCCACAGGGGACCCCAGCTGGCTCAATCGCCCAGCTCCACCCCCAGCCAAGGCTGCAAGCCTCTGGCTGAGGCTCGGGCCCTGGGCAGGGACCCCCCGCTGGCTCTATTCCCCCCCCCCCCCCCCCCGCTCCATCCAAGGCCAAGGCCTCAAGCTTCTGTTTGAGGCTCGGGCTCTGGGCAGGAACCCTCAGCTATCTCCCATCGCGGGCCTCCACCCCCAGCCAAGGCTGCAAGCCTCTGGCTGAGGCTTGGGCCCTGGTCAGGGACTCCCAGCTGGCTCCAGTCACCGCAGGGGACTCCAGCTGATTCCAATGGCCCAGCTCCGCCCCCAGCCAATGCCGCAAGCCTCTGGCTGAGGCTCGGGCCCTGGGCAGGGACCCCCAGCTGGCTCCAATCGCCTGCTGGGGACCCCAGCTGGCTCTGATCACCTGTGGGGGACCCCTGCTGGCTCCGATCTTCCCCTCTGATCTTTGGCTCCAATATCCCAGTTCCAACAACCGCTGCTCTCCGAGGCTGTAGCCATCTTGGTTAGGTGTATTTGCATATTCGCTTTCTAATTGGATGGTGGGCGTGGCTGGTGGGCATGGCTTGTGAGTGTAGTGGAGTGATGATTTGCATATTACTGTTTTATTAGATAGGATATATATATATACACACACATATATATGTATATATCCTACCTAATAAAAAGGTAATATGCAAATTGACCGTACCATCAATACACCACAAAGTCATGCCCACCAGGCACACCCACCAGCCAATCAGAGCAAGTATGCAAATTAACCCAACCAAGATGGCTACAGCCACAGAGAGCAAGGTTTCCCAGGTAACAGAGCAAGCCAAGCTTTCTGCGAGCTGTTGCAGGCCTAAGCCTCCACTCAAGCTACAAAGTTTCAATTATAGAAGGTAAACAAATTCAAACAGAAATGGCGGCAGAACGGAGCTTGAGAGAGTAAGCCAGGGTTGCCGGCGTCAACAGGGGAAGCAAAGCTTTCTGCACACCCTGTCCGGGCCCAGCCTCTGCTTAAGGCTACAAAGTTTCAATTATAACCCCAACATAAATGGCTGCCAGCCTCGGAGGGAGCAGCAGGCTTGGCTCCGCTCCAGGCTACAAAGTTTCAATTGTAGAAGGAAAATAAATTCCAGATACCAGGGCCTCCGCTTGGGTTGCCAGGGGGCGTGGCCGGCCTGCAGACCACCTCAAGCCCCTCCCTCAGGCTGCCCCACGCCCCAAGGGAACCTCCACCCTGATCTTGGACACCCTTCAGGGCAAACCAGCTGGCCCCCACTCCTGTACCAAGCCTCTATCCTATCTAATAAAAGTAATATGCAGATTGACCATCACTCCAACACACAATATGTCTGCCCCCATGTGGGCAAAGATCCTGCCCCCATGTGGATGCAAGATGGGCACTACAAGATGGCCAGCAGGAGAGGGCAGTTGGGAGGCACCCGGCCTGCAAGGGAGGGCAGTTGAGAGGGACCAGGCTTGCAAGGGAGGGCAGTTGGAGGTGATCAACCCTGCAGGAGAGGGCAGTTAGGGGTGACCAGGCCGGCAGAGGAGGGAAGTTGGGGGCAAACAGGCTGGCAGGGGAGCAGTTAAGCATCAACCAGGCTGGCAGCGGAGTGGTTAGGGGGTGATCAGGCTGGCAGGCAGAAGCGGTTAGGGGCAATCAGGAAGGCAGGCCGGCAAGCAGTTGGGAGCCAGCAGTCCTGGATTGTGAGAGGGATGTCCCACCGGGATTGGGCCTAAACGGGCAGTCGGACATCCCTCCAGGAGTCCCAGATTGGAGAGGGTACAGGCTGGGCTGAGGAACAACCCCCCTCCGTGCACGAATTTCGTGCACCGGGCTTCTAGTATATATATAATTAAGCAACATATATATGTGTATATATACACTGAGTGGCCAGATTATTATGATCTCTGAATGCATAATACTCTGGCCACTCAATATATATATATATATATTAGAGGCCCGGTGCATGAATTCGTGCATGGGTGGGGTCTGGCCAGCCTGGCCAGGGGGAGGGGACATGGGCGGTCGGCTGGCCTGCCTGCTGGCCAAACTCCTGGTCGAGGGGACAATTTGCATATTAGCCTTTTATTATATAGGATATACACTGAGTGACCAGATTATTATGCTTTCAGAGATCATAATAATCTGGCCACTCATTATATATATATATATATATATATATATATATATATATATATATATATATATATATATATATATATATATATATATATCTTATCTAATAAAATAGTAATATGCAAATTGACAGTCACTCCAACACACAAGATGGCTGCCTCCATGTGGTCAAAGATGGCTGCCCCCATGTGGACACAAGATGGCCACCACAAGATGGCCAGCAGGAGAGGGCAGTTGGGAGGGACCAGGTCTGCAAGGGAGAGCAGTTGTGGGCAATCAGGCCAGCAGGGGAGGGCAGTTTGGAGGGACCAGGTCTGCAAGGGAGGGCAGTTGGGGGCGATCAAGCCTTCAGGGGAGGGCAGTTAGGGGTGACCAGGCCAGCAGAGGAGGGAAGTTGGGGGTGACCAGGCCAGCAGAGGAGGGAAGTTGGGGGCAATCAGGCTGGCAGGGGAGTGGTTAGGGGGTGATCAGGCTGGCAGACAGAAGTGGTTAGGGGCAATCAGGAAGGCAGGCAGGCGAGCAGTTGGGAGCCAGCAGTCCTGGATTGTGAGTCCTGGTAGGATCAAGCCTAAACGGGCAGTCGGACATCCCTCGAGGGGTCCCAGATTGGAGAGGGTCACACACCCCTGTGCACGAATTTTGTGCACCGGGCCTCTAGTGTGTGTATGTATGTGTGTGTGTGTGTGTGTGTGTGTGTGTGTGTGTGTGTGTGTGTGTGTATATATATATATATATATGACACATAGACACAGACAATAGTATGGTAATAGTCAGAGGGAAAGTGGGTGAGAGGAGGTGGAAGTGGATAAAGGGGGGATAAATAGGGATGGAAAGGAACTTGACTTTGGGCATGAGTGCATGATGCAGTATACAGATGATGTCATATTGAGTTGTACACTTGAAACCTGTATGGTTTTATTAGTCAATGTTACCCCAATAAATTCAATTAAAAATGTTACCAGATGCATTGTTATTATTGTTATTCTTATTAATAGCCACTATTAGCTGAACTTCCTGTGTGCAGAGCTCTGTTCCAGGAGATTGTCTTAAATTATCTCATTTAATCTTTACAACAATCTTGGCAAGAAGGTAAAGTTATCCCCATTTGACAGGTGAGAAAACTAAGGCTCAGAGAGGTTCAGGAATCTGTCCCTTAGGTCACATAGCACAATGTGGCAGAGGCAGCATTCAGGTTCTGGATTGCCTGATCCAAAGCCAGCGCTCTCAGCCACCCACGATGACTTCTTAAAGAAGTTGCCCATAATGCCTTCTGGAAGCTCACAGGCACTCAGATTAGCCCAGGGTCGTGTGCTGTGTGGTGGGTGCTCAGGCCAGTGAAGGGTTGTGAGAATATACAACTGGAGTGGAGAGATTGTGGCTTTGAGGACATGACAGGAAGAGGGAAGTTCAAAGGGCAAGAAGGTAAAATTATCCCCATTTGACAGATGAGAACATTGCGCTGCTGGAGGCTGGGCAGCTTAGTTTGAGCTGTGTGAGCCTACTGAGCAGGGCTTGAGTGGTGGCAGAACACCAGGACTTGCCCTGGCTCTCAGGGATATGCTAAAGGGATTAAGACCTTCTCTGGAGGCGCAAGGAGAGTGACTCATCCACCAGTCCTGTGGGCTCCGGCCCCTGGAGAGGGACATGCCAGGGGAGATGACTGAAGACCCTCTTCCTGAAAGGAAGATGGACACCTGCTCGGCCCCAGACCCCAAGTTGGGGTCTTTGTAAGGTGACCTGGGTCAGGGAGCAGGTGGGGTCTGTGGGGCCAGAGACCAAAGTAGGGAACTCTAGCTGGGATAACTCCTCTCTCCCTTCCTTATTCAGTAATTTTTATGGAACACATATTCTTGGAAATACTGGGTTCAGGAACAAACATATGAAGAGCTCACTGCTGGGAAGGCTTTCCTTGGTCAGTGCTGTACAGAGGCAGTGAAACCTCATCACCACAGGCCTGGAAGCAGGGCTGGCTCCCCATGGCTCCAGGTTGTGCTTTTCCAGCATACAGTGATCACATGGAGGTCCACTGATCTTCTGTCTTGTCCACAGACTAAGCTCCTGAGGGTCGGGGTCACTCAGTCATTCAACAAACCTGGACTGCATACCTACTATGTCAGGCACTATGCTAGACATTGAAGCCACAGTAGAGAGCAGAGCACACAATGTCCCTACATTCTAGGAAACTCTTGTCTTTTTGTCCCCATGTTCAACCTCAGGCCAACCTCATGGGCACTGGTGACAGAATGGTAATTGTTGAGTGATCTGTGTGAATTGAAATTCTCTCAAGTAGCTGCTGGGGCTCCTGGGGTTAATCTCCCCCTAGCATGAATTAGCCTCCTGCTCCCCAGAGCATGGTTATCCCAGGGAAGGAGCGGGGTGGGGACGGGGGCTGACAGCTTGAAGCCCCTGCAGAGCTGGGGAGACAGCTTGGAGATTAGGGGTCCCCTTCTTCCCAGAGAAGCACAGGGAGGTGCAAAGCCCACCAGCCTCGTGCACTAGAGCATGTGGGAGACTAGACCGGTTCATCTGGGATAAGGGCATCATCCTTTCATGGAAGACCTACTGTGTGTCAGGCAGTGCTACTTCATTGGCTCCCCCAACTTGGGGATGGTGTTAAAACCCCTCATTTTACTCCTGGGGAAACTGAGGACTATGAAGGTAAAGCCTTTACACCCAAGTCGCCTCCCTGGCATATGATAGAGCTGGGATTTGAAACCCAGCAAGGTCAATACTTGTTGGTAAGACTTTGCTGCCCCTCACCTGGGCCAAGGACTGGGTATCTGAGGCTCAGAGGGGTGAAGTGATCTGCTCAAGGTCATACTGTGAGGGATGACATTGCTCAGTGACCTTCCACTGCACTGTTTTAAACGGAGCCTTGGTGGTGTCCCTGCTCCACTCCCAGGCCCTGAGATGGAAGGACGAGATCTGTGGCTTTAGTGTAAGAGGGAAGTGGCTCCTGCAGGATATCGGGAACGTGGGAAAAAGAATTCTTGATGGAGCAAACACAGCTGCGTCCAGACAGGCTGCCAGGAGAGGGGTGCTGTGGACATGGAAAGGCCCTCACCACCAGGCTGCTGGAGACCTCTCCATGTGGTCCCCTGAGAGGACACAGAGACAGGAGTGAGCTGCGGGGACAGGGAAGGGAGGGCATCAGGTGGACCCAGGCTGCCAGAGCTGAGGCCCAGCTGGAAACACCCCAACTGAACTGACCTAGAGTCCCTGCCCCGCCTTCACTCCCGCGGCTGCTCAGCAGGTATCCGCTAGCTGCTTAACTGGACTCAGGAAAAGGAATGCATTTCAGGGAATTGCAGCACAGGCACTCAGAATCTCTGCTAATTTAACCAGATTGGAGAGAAGGGGAGGGGAGGGGAGGAGGGGGAGGGGAGGGGAGGAGGGAGGAAGAGCAACAGAGAAAGAGGAAACCACTTAAATAGCGGATGCCATTTACCTTCCATTTCCTTAGCACATGCTTGCTTGCACAGTTTCCAGATACCTGTGCTGCCAACATCTCGCCTGCAGAGTGGGGGTCCACTCTGAGGGCACTTGCTCGGGGCCCTGAATGCAGCTGGTTGCTTCGTCTGAGCTCAGCTTCTGATCACGACAGGCACTGGAGATGTGTGGCAGCAGATGCTCAAGTTGTGGCTCCATCCTCGGGATCTGCTATTCATGGTGATTCACACACTGTCTCCCTAGGGTGTTGGTCTGGGTGAGATTTCTGCCCTCCCACTGCCTTCTGGTCAGGTCTGACCCCACTGTGGGCCTGGTCCAGCTGCCTGTGTGGTTTAAGATGTAGCCTTTGCCTCCTGCTGCAGCCCCCAGGCTCCATGGGCAGCGGGGAGGGCTTGCAGCGGGGGGGTGGGGGGTGGGGGGGAGGGGCGGGGAGGGGCGGGGGGGTCCTGCCTACTCCTCCTCTAGGAGGTAGACATGAAGCACATTGAAACCAGGATGAGGTTTGTGCAGGCAGCCCGGGCAGAGGGGCAGGTGAGACAAGAGAGGTCAGGGGCTTGTCTTAAATCAGCACATGGGTTGACTGGAGAAAGTTTAACTACCACTTCCTTCGAACTGTTCTTTTTCCCCTCACTCAAAGTTATCTGGTCAACCCTGGCTGTGGGTCAGGCATGAGCTGGCCAGGGAGGCAGACAGGTAAATGAATCCACGCAGGAAGGCACAGGTGGAAGGGCTTAGGCAGAGTGTGTTCGAGAGGTTTGGGCTAAGAGAAGAAAGGAGGCATCCCAGAGTGGGTTCCTGAGCCTGGGTTGTTAGGGGTGAATATGAGTTCACCAGGTGGATAAGGGATGAGTGGAGAGAACAGCATGGAAGGGTGACTAGGAGATTAGGTTCTAAGAAGAGTTCTGGGGACTGGGGGGGAGGGGGGGCGGGCTTGTGGGGCTGGTGGCCAGATCCTGAAGGGCCCTGTCTGTCCTTGGGGTTGGTGCTTCTCCCTGCAGCTGTGTGCTCCAGGGAAGCTATTTGAGACTCTAAAACTGGGGAGCATTTATACCCCAAGTTATTCTCCAGCTTGACCTGCTCAGTTACCTCTCAAGTGGTTGTTCCAGATTTAGTTACTACTCCATGTCAGTCACTTTTTATTTTGCTCACACATCTGTCTAGCCACCCACCCAGACTTCACTGGATTCTGAACTACTACGTACTTTTAAAAACCTGAATTTTATTTATTTATTTTTTAATCCTCACCCAAGGATATGTTTATTGATTTTAGTGAGAGGAAGGGGAGAGAGAGAGAAAAAGAGAGAGAAAAACATATGCAGCCCAACCTGGAACTGAACCCAAAACCTAGGCATGCGCCTTCACCGGGAATTGAATCCTCAACCTTTCTGTGTACAGGATGACACTCCAACCAACTGAGCCACAATGTTAAAACTGTGTTATTTGGCAAACTGTTTAGTGAGTCAGAGAAAGATGTCCTTAACATAAATATTCAGTGATTTCTTTATTCATTGGAGATATATTTATTGAGCATCTACATGTGTCAGGCTGGGGAACAGTAGTGGCAAAGATCTGTTCTCTCCTGATGCATATGTTCTAGTCCGGGGAGAGAATGGCATCAACAGGAAGGAAACAGGCACAGCAGAGGGTGGAGGTCTGTGAAGAGCACACAGGAGAGATGTGACGGTGTGGCTGGGTTGGGACAGTTGACTTAGATACAGGTATCAGAGAAGGCTTCCAGGGAGAGGTGAGGTTTGTGTGGCAAATGGCAGGAATATTGAGAATATTATCAGTAAGTTGCATCTACCCATGTGCTCCTCCACGATCTCAACCCCATGTCCTCCCCCGCAGGTCCCCTCCCTCCCCCGCCCACACACAGGTGACCACTATCCTGAAGCTTGTGTCTAACCCTCCCTGGTTTTGTGTTTTTACATAATGCATACTAAAAATTTTTTTTTAATTTTTTTAATAAATCTTTATCATTCAGATTATTACAATTGTTCCTCTTTTTTCCCCCCATAGCTCTCCACCCGGTTCCTCCCCCTTGTCCTTACTCCCCCCCCGCCACTGTCCTCATCCATAGGTGTACGATTTTTGTCCAGTCTCTTCCCGCACCCTCCACACCCCTTTCCCCCTGAGAATTGTCAGTCCACTCCCTTTCTATGCCCCTGATTCTATTATATTCACCAGTTTATTCTGTTCATCAGACTTTTTTTCACTTGATTTTTAGATTCACGTGTTGATAGATATGTATTTGTTGTTCATAATTTTTATCTTTACTTTTTTCTTCTTCTTCCTTTTCTTAAAGAATGCCTTTCAGCATTTCATATAATACTGGTTTGGTGGTGATGAACTCCTTTAGCTTTTTCTTATCTGTGAAGTTCTTTATCTGACCTTCAATTCTGAATGATAGCTTTGCTGGGTAGAGTAATCTTGGTTGTAGGTTCTTGCTATTCATCACTTTGAATATTTCTTGCCACTCCCGTCTGGCCTGCATAGTTTCTGTTGAGAAATCAGCTGACAGTCGTATGGGTGCTCCCTTGTAGGTAACTAACTGTTTTTCTCTTGCTGCTTTTAATATTCTGTCTTTGTCTTTTGCTCTTGGCATTTTAATTATGATGTGTCTTGGTGTGGTCCTCTTTGGATTCCTTTTGTTTGGGGTTCTGTGCACTTCCTGGACTTGTAAGTCTATTTCTTCCACCAGGTGGGGTAAGTTTTCTGTCATTATTTCTTCAAATAGGTTTTCAGTATCTTGCTCTCTCTCTTCTTCTGGCACCCCCATAATTTGGATGTTGGTACGCTTGAAGTTGTCTCAGAGGCTCCTTTCACTATCTTCATATTTTTGGATTCTTTTTCTTTTTGCTTTTCCGGTTGGGTGTTTTTTGCTTTGTATTTCAAATCTTTGACTTGATTCTTGCGATCCTCTAGTCTGCTGTTGGATCTCTGTACATTATTTTTTTATTTCAGTCAGTGTATGCTTAATTTCTAGTTGGTCCTTTTTCATATCCTTGAGGGTCTCGCTAAATTTATTGGCCTTTAATAGAAAATTCTTCAAAAACCTTATAACCGTGGTTTTGAACTCTATATCCAGTCGTTTGCTTTCATCCATTTCTTTCATTTGTGACCTGTTTCTTTGTCTCCACATTTTGTTTGCTTCCCTGAGTTGATAGAGTGGCTTTGTGTGTTATGTGTCCTAGAGGGCCCAGTGGATCAACCTCCCCAGTTACTTAAGGTGGACACTCTTGGTGCACCCCTTTGTGGGCTGTGTGCACAGTCTTGTTGTAGTTAACCCTTGATTATTGTTCGTATCACTGGGGGAAATTGACCTCCAGGCCAATTGGCTATGAGGATCAGCTGTGTCTACGATGGGAGAACTTCTGTGCTGGAGACACCCTTATGGGGTTAGGACTTGCTTCAGTGGGGCTTTGGCGCTCACTGAGTCTGCCCCCTGAGTGTGTCTCTTATGGATCTGAGGAGTTGTAATCTGGATGGTCCCACTCTGACCACTGGGTACACTGGCTCTTGGATCTCCAAAGAGGTGCTAATTTAGCCTCTGCCTGAGGCCACCCAGCAGGAGCTACAGAGAGATCTGCAGATTCCTTTTCTTTGGGTTTTGGAGGTGCCCAGATGAGGCCTAGCTTTGAAGCAATGCAAGCTGCTGCAGGGCCTTGGGCCTTCTTTTGGATGTTCTGGGTCTCACTGACTCAGCTGCAGTTTGTTAGGTAAGTTTAGAATTCAAAGCACCAGGCCATTCATATGCAAAAGCCTCTGCTCTCAGCTTGGATGGATGTGGCGGAGTCTCAGGGCGGAGCAATCAGCAATGGCTTTGTGGGGCGGGATCTCAGGGCGGAGCAAACAGCGATGGCTTCCCATCAGCCCTGCCCTGAGAGGCCCCTTGGTCTCAGTGTCCCGCAGTAATCGTTGCAAGCACCTCTGAGAGAAAGCTGCCCTTGAGTTTCGCCCGCTGCCAGACATTCCAGTTTCTCCCCGAATGAGTCTGGTTCCCCAGAGTCTCGCCCGGAACAGGAGTTCAAAGCAGTCGGGAGCTTTTTTCTCCCTCCCAATTGAGAAAGCCAGCTGCGTACTCAGTTGCCAGCCCTCTACGCGCACGCGCTCCTCCATACCTCTGCCTTCCACAGCTCCTCTGAGTCTCAGTGTGCTTTTCTCTTTCCTTCTAGTTGTAGAATTTCCACTCAGCCAGCCTTCCTGTGGTTCTGGATGATATCCGTTTTGTCTTTTAGTTGTAGTTTTGAAATTGTTGTGCGAGGCAGCAGTTTAGGTGTTTACCTATGCCGCCATCTTGTTTTCTCTAAAAAAATTTTTTTTTATTTTAATGGTACATAGCTGCACACTTGTTGAATTTTTACATCTGTATATACTGATGTGCCTACCATGGAGATGAAGGTTGGAAAAATGTCCAGTGCCCCAGAATGCTCTCTCGTCGCCCTTCCCAGCCATGAATTTCCCAATCGCAGCCACATTAAATGAGATGAAGTCCTGACTTTGTACTTGATTGATATAAACAGTCACACAGGAACTAGTCCTTTGCATCTGGCTTCTTTTCCTCAACATGACATGAGAAGCACATATTTCTGTGTAGAATTGCAACTGGTTCATTTTCATTGCTGGTCAGTATTCCATGGCTATTAGTGGACGCATGTATAACTACCTGCTGGATATGTGCCTAGGAGCGGCAGTGGGAAGGCTTTCATGGAAATGGTTTTCCAAGTAGCTTTTTGCATCCCCACCAATGAAGAATGGGGGTTTCTGTTGTTCTACAGTCTCAACAATATTTGGTGTTGTCACCAGTCTGTTTAACTGTAGCCACCCTAATGGGTTTACAGTGGGACCTCGTGTTTGTCATGTGCACTTTCCCAGTAACCAAGGATGTTGAGCATCTTGTCATAGGTTTCCGAGCCACTAGAACCCTCTTGGGAAATGCCTGACCAAGCCTCTTGCGCATTATCTTTTATTGGGTGGTCTGTCTCTTTATTACTGAGCTGTAGGCGGCTCTGAACAATATATACTATAGGGGCTATGTAGTCCTCAGTGAGTTATGAGGGCATTGTGAATATCTTTCATGCTGATGTTTGTCTTTGGACTCTCTGGTGTTAATTTTACTACAATTCAAGTTATGTCTTTATATAATCTTGATACATATGCTTTGTTGGTGATGCAGGTTTCGTTTGGCACCCCTTGCTTCTGCATTTATGTCAAAACATACTTTGAAGTATGTGTCAGGAACTGCGCTAGGCAAGGGGGGGGTGTGGTGAAGACCCAGGCTCTGCTTTGAAGACAGCTGCAGGACTAACAGATAGAAGAAGAGAGCCTGAGGGCTCATTAGTGACATCTCAGGACAGTGAGCTCGGAGAGGAGGCCTGGAGCCAGTTTGGGTGAACATGATGGCTTCCGGAAGGAGCTGACATCTCGGCTGAGTCCTAAGGACAGAGAGAGGTGAGGCAGGCAACAGGCAGAACTACGGGGAAGAAGGGTCCAGGCAGAAGGAATTACTCATGTAAAGGGCAGAAAGGCCTGGAACTCCCTCCATCTTCCTGCCTGTTCCAGCTCGGCAGGCAGCCCCAGGATGACTCCGGAGTGCTGTACTGGGCCAGAGTGTGACTTAAGAATTTGGTTCCCACCCCTTGTTGCAGAAAGAGCAAAGCTTGGGTGTCTTAACAAGAACCTCACAGAGTTCCCTGAGATCTGTGCCTCCTGCTGCCAGCCTTTCATGCTTGGGAAAGGGGGTGGGGCTCTCAGATGCCACTTATGCTGGAGGGGGCAGCTGACCAGCCGAGGGAGAGCCAAGGATCCTCACCCACCACATCAAAGCAAAGAGAGCACCTGCACAGAGTTGCCCAAG
Organism: Ia io; assembly: GCA_025583905.1. Taxonomy (NCBI): domain Eukaryota; kingdom Metazoa; phylum Chordata; class Mammalia; order Chiroptera; family Vespertilionidae; genus Ia; species Ia io. The sequence goes on along the minus strand of JAJQQW010000004.1, from coordinate 103,592,403 downwards.
CATGCGTGAGATGAAATATGCTGTCCTAACATATTCGAAAATAAAGCAAGAAAGACAGAAAGAGGGAAAGGGATAAATAACAACATGGAATCATAGAACTGTGGTCCCACAAGAAGGACAGTGTTCTTAGGAGATGCCTGCTGAAATCTTTAGGAGTGAAGTATTATGATCCCGGTAGCTTATTTCTGACACTTGGCGCAGGGCCTGACACAGGGTGGTGCTGAGGAAATGTGAGAGGAAGAAACGATAGGAAAAGGAAGAATTCATTCTTGGGCTTGGGGCCCCATGACTAAGGCCAGTCTTCATCTGCTAATGGGCAGGGTCTGCCAGTCAGTTTACTTGGAATCCTTTGTTACTCACTTACCATTTGCCAGCACGTGGGTTCCCTGATCAGGTGTTAAACCTGCGACATCTTATTTGCCTGTCGACTGCACTCTTGTTGCCACTGCTGAGGTGAGGCTTGTTTATTCTTGGACAGGAGACCTTACATGCCAACATGCTCACTGTGTCCACACCCCATCCCCTGGCAGGTCTGGTGTATGGGCATCGCCAAGGGAGGACGGAGTCTCTGCAATCTGTGGGTGCTCCTACTAGGCATTTACCCTGGGCATGTGTGCTGGGGAAAACGGAGGCAAACTTATAGGAAGGTTTAATGAAGGGATGATTTGTGGAGGTATGACTGAGGCAGAGGAATTGACCAGGCTGGTGTAGTACGCAGCAACTGGCAACAGCAGAAGGCAGTTACTACCCTCAGCCTGAAGGGGTGTGTGTGTGTGTGTGTGTGTGTGTGTGTGTGTGTGTGTGTGTGTGTGTGTGTGTGATGTTACTAGAACCTGGTGAGCACTGTAGCTTCAAAAGAGGGCCCCCCAACAGGGCCTGTGTGCCCAAGAAGAGCATAGCTACAGGCCCACAGGCAGGAAGCAGAAGATAAATATCCCAGTCTCTCTCTCCTCTGCCTTCCAGTCTCCTGCTGGGGCCTCCCGCTGGCTAAAGTGTTCAGCTAAGAGTGCAGGGGAGTCTGGCTGACTCCCTGTGGAAGTCCACCTGCCAGGACACAGATGCAGAGAAGGCATCTGTGCAATGGGTGCAATTAGTGTGCTTACAGGGCCCTGTAGAGAATGAATGAGGTGGTGCATATGAAGTGCTCAGAATGCGCCCGGCTGGCGTGGCTCAGTGATTGAGGATCGACCGATGCACCAGGAGGGCAGGGCACACACCCAGATTGCGAGCTTGATTCCCAGTAGAGGGTGTGCAGGAGGCAGCTGATCAATAATTCTCTCTTATCGTTGATGTTTCCGTCTCTCTCTCCCTCTTCCTTCCTCTCTCTGGAATCAATAAAAAATATTTAAAAATAAAAATGAAGTGCTCAGGATGGTGCCTGGCACTTTATGGTCATTACTATTGGTCATTACTATTATTATATGGCTCTTTCTACCCCCCTCAGTAAGGATTCAGCACAGACATTTTTGTGGTAAAATACACATAACATAAAATTTACCATTTTAAGTGTTTAGTTCAGTGGCAATTCTGCAATCATCACCAATATCCATTTCCTGAAATCTTTTCATCTTCCCACGCTGAAATTCCCCACTCTCCTTCCTGCCAGCCCCTGGTACCACCATTCTGCTTCTGTCTCTATGAATTTGACTCCTCTAGGGACCTCAAATAAGTGGCATGATAAAATAATTTTTCTTTTGAGTCTGTTTTATTTCACTGAGCAAAATCCCCTCAAGCCTCATCTATGTTCTGGCGTGTGTCAGAATTTCCTTCCTTTTTAAGGGTGAATAATATTCTGCTGTAGATATAGACCATATTTTGTTTATCCAGTCATCACCAGGGGAAAATCTGGATGGACACTAGCTGTTTTCACCTCTTGGCTACTGTGAACAATGTTGCTGTGAACATGCATGTGCAAATGTCTCTTTTCGCAATATACCCAGCGTGGGGTTGCTGGTTATATGGTGCTTCTACGTTTAATCTTTTGAGGAGCTGCCATAGTGTTTTTCATAGAAGCTACACCATTTTGTACTCCCACCAGCCATGCACAAGGACTCCAATTTCTCCCCATCCTCACCAACACTTGTTATTTTCTGTGTTTTTTATGATAGCCATCCTCGTGTGCATGAGGTTCCAGCCAACCCTTGTACACAGTGGGAATGCGGGTGGATGAGGGTGGTGACAGTGTCTGCCCCCTCAAGTAAGATTCCTGTCAACAGCACTTGGCTACCAGGTGGCTAGAGTGTCTCTGTGGATTGGAAAATAATATAATGTTTCTTTTAAAGTGCTCTGTAATACTGTCCCCCTACTTTCCCCATCTGTCCTACTAATAGTATTTTGATGTAACAAAGCTATCCAAAAAGCCAGAGTGTTTATGGCTACAAATGAACTGACAGCAATGCAGATACAGGTACTAAGGCTGAATTCGTAGACGTGCATTGCAATGGTTGTTAGAACACATGCCATCTTATTTGAATCCTGGAAATTAAAATGTTGCTTCCCCCACAGAGAAAGCTTCAGTCTTAAAGCATCATTAGGAAGAAGTGTGGTGCCTCTGTCCAGGATGCTGCCCATGACCACAAATGTCTGCCCTTCACAGGTGGGATCCTCCTGGATCAGGCCTTCCCTGAATTCCCTCTCTTGGACTCCCACACAGATTTGAATCAGTGGGCAAGTATGGCCCACACAAGCGCAGGGGCCCTAAGTTTGAGTGTAGTAACCTTCCTTCCTAGCTGTGTGCCTTGGGCAAGCTGAAGACCACCAATTCCCTCGACTGCACAGTGGGATGGTATGCCCCACTCACAGGTAAATGAGGTAATCACAGGTAGTCCTCCCAAAGGTGAGTTGAATGTGGTTTCTTGTTACTGAAGAGGTGCAGTAGGTACGAGTCGGGGAAACTTGGAGTGTGGCCTTGACTCAGTTTGCCCATTTGCAGATACATTGTTTTCTGGCATATGTTACATCATGCTACAGTCAACTCAGCTCTCTCACACTCATGATCTCATTTGATTGTCCTAAGAAATTGTCATCTCTAACTTAGAAATGAGGACATGGAAGCACAGAGAGTCTAGTGACTCACCCAGAATCACACAGCAAGGCAGCAACTGACAAGAGCAAATGAAAAAAGATAGTGCAACGTGTGTGTGTGTGTGTGTGTGTGTGTGTGTGTGTGTGTGTGTGTGTGTGTGAAGGCGGCAGGGGTCCTCAAACTTTTTAAACAGGGGGCCAGTTCGCTGTCCCTCAGACTGTTGGAGGGCCGGACTATAGTTTAAAAAAAAATCTATGAACAAATTCCTATGCACACTGCACATATCTTATTTTGAAGTAAAAAAACAAAACGGCAAAAACACCCGCATGTGGCCCGCGGGCCGTAGTTTGAGGACGCCTGGTGTAAAGTGTCAATGCTGGGCTGACTTTGAAGCTGAGGCCCTGCATGCCCATCTCCCATCTTGTTCTGCCATTTCCCCTAACAGCATCCTAGTCCTTGAGAGAGGAAGAGAGCAGTTCTTACTCATCTCTGCCTCACAGTAACCTGTCAGTCAGGAGTCAGACACACTTGGGTTTTCGTGTTTTCCTGCTGGGCATTAGCCCTGTGACCTTGGGCATTTACTTCAACATCTCAGCATCCTCATCTGAAACAGGTCCTAACCTTGAAGTTTGACAAAAGTCCTTTTGTAAAAGTTGTTGTTGGTGGCTACAAAAGTAACGCATTATCATTGTTCCAGATTTAGAGAGTCCAGGAAAGCAGAAAGAAGAAAATAAATCTTCCGCGGCTCCAGTGAAGCAAACACTGTTAACATTTTGGAGAATTTTCTTCCAGTCTGTTTTGTATGCATAGCTCTTTTCACAGTTGAAATTTGGTAGACTGCTCATAAATGGTAAGGTGTGTGTGCACATCTATTTCCCAAGAATTCTATAGGGCTAAATAGTATTCCATCGTGGATATAGTCTACATTTAAAAAAGTCCATTCAGCCCTAACCAGTTTGGCTCAGTGGATAGAGCGTCGGCCTGTGGACTGAAGGGTCCCAGGTTCGATTCCGGTCAAGGGCATGTACCTTGGTTGCGGGCACATCCCCAATAGGGGGTGTGCAGGAGGCAGCTGATCGATGTTTCCCTCTCATCGATGTTTCTAACTCTCTATCCCTCTCCCTTCCTCTCTGTAAAAAATCAATAAAATATATTAAAAAAAAATAAAAAGTCCATTCATTTGTCGAAGGATACTTAGATTGTTTCTCTATCTTAGCTATTTTGAATATTATTCAGCCATAAAAGGAAAAAAGGTTATTTGTGACAACATGGTTGGGCCTGGAGGGCATTATGCTAAATGAAATAAATCAGATGGAGGAACTTATATGTGGAATAAATAAAATAATTGGAGCTCTGGTCAATGCTGCTCAGTTGGTTGGAATGTTGTCCAATGCACTGAGGGGTGGCAGTTTTGATTCCCGGTCAAGGCATATATATACCCAGGTTTCAGGTTAGATCCCCGGTCAAGGCGGGTGCAGGAGCAACCAATTGATGTCTCTCTCTCTCTCTTTCTCCATCTCTCTCTGAAATCAATAAAAAAGAATATCCTTGGGTGAGGATTAAAAAAATTTTTTGGCCCTAGCTGGTTTGGCTCAGTGGATAGTGTGTCGGCCTATGGACTGAAGGGTCCCAGATTCGATTCCAGTCAAGGGCACATGCCCAGGTTGCAGGCTCGGTCCCTAATGGGGGGCATGCAGGAGGCAGCCAATCAATGATTCTCTATCATCATTGATGTTTCTCTCTCTCCATCTCCCTTCCTCTCTGAAATCAATAAAAATATTTAAAAAAATTTTTTTTGAACTCAGATACAGACAATAGAGTGGTGGTTGCCAGAGGTTGGGAGTAGGGGTAATTCTATGATGGTCAAAGGCCACAAACTCTCAGTTATAAGATGAAGAAGTCCTGGAGATGTGATGGACGGCATGGTGACTACTATTAGCAATACTGTGCTGTATACTTGAAAATTGCTCAGAAAGTACCATATTTTCCAGCGTATAAGACGACTTTTTAACCCAGGAAAATCTTCTCAAAAGTCGGGGGTCATCTTATACACCAGGTGTCATCTTATAGGGCGGGTATACCCCAAACTCTATATTTTAACTGGAAAAGTTGGGGGTCAGCTTATACGCCGGAAAATACGGTAGATCTTAAGTGTTCTCACTACAAATAACTGCTCCCCCCAAAAGGTATCTACATGAGGCAATGGATTGTGGTAACTATTTCCATATGTATGTCTATGTATCAAATCGTCACATTGTACACTCTAAATATATATGATTTCCTTTGCATACTTCACTAAAACTGGAGGAAAAAGAATTCTATAGGGTTGCTTTTGCCCTCAATACCAGGTACTTGTAGGTAAGGGTGGTCTTCGGAGGCTGGGGTGACGGCGGGCAGAGGGAAGAACACCCTTTCGAGCCTGTGCAGCTGCCTCTGCTGCGGGGCAGTCAGCTGAGGGCAGAGAGGTTTGGGAAGAGGCTTCCAGGGCAATGGTAGGACTCCAGGTGCCACAACAGGCTTGAGCCCCTGAGCAGGTAGTGTGGGGCCACCTAAAGTTCAGGGCTAAGCAGAGAAGAAAGCTGAATGGGATGGTTGCCAAGGGTTGGTTTTTTCAGTTGGGAGGGAAACTGAGAGGCGGGCCCCAAAGTGGTAAAGACAGGCAAGCAGGTTTGGTGGCCCCTGGGTCTGGGTCTGGGTCTGTGCCCTGAGTCATCTTGAACAAGCCTGAACTCTCTAAGCCTCAGTTTCCTCAATTATGAGATAGGGATAAGGAGTCCAACCTTGCCAGGCATGGAGTATCTTAGATGCTGGCCGTCATGTCCTGGCCATCTGTGGGGTACCTGGCTCAGAAGGGCCACTACTCTGTAGAGAGGTTTGTGTGCCCATTGGGGGATCCCAATGAAGAAGTTGGCACATGCCTCAGGATGGAGGTTTGAGACATGTCACATTTTCTGGGTCTTAACAGCCAGGGCCTAAGTCCCAAGCCCTCATGTATACCTGCAAATGTCTCCACAAGGACCACATCAAATGTTTTTCTCCCTTCTAAGAAGGAGTCAGGCATCCTTCTTCCAGGGAGCCTGCTTGCTCCCCACCCCCTCTCCAGCACACACAGGGCCCATGGCATCAGGCTGATCTCAGTCTTTTTTGTGTCACCTGCCCCACCATCTCTCTTCCCAGTGCCACTAGCAGGCAGCACATGGCTGTTGAATGCACACATGATAGGATGCACTATTTTAATATCAATGTGTTTTCATTATCAAAGCAGATAAAGCACTACAGAAAACTAAAAACAGTAAGCTGCCAGCCTTCCTGGAGCATGGCTGTCACCTTGGTGCATCCCTTCTGGTACTTGCTCCTTGGCCTGCGTTTTCTCCCCAGGAGCAGAAACTGGAGCTCTGCTTTCCTCCAGCAGCATGATGGCCCTGAGGCAGGAGCTTCAGCCTGTGGGGCATACTTGGGTCAGAATGTTATGGGGTAGTTAGTTTTAACTCCATTTTATGCCCAACTGCACAGGCTGGGACAATTGAAGTGATGTGGCCAGGGTCACAGCCAGCTGGGGTTGTTGCAGAAGACCGGAGAAAAACCAAGCAACACTTAGAGAGATGGAGTTCCACTTTATTATACACCGGTGGGCTCAGAGAAAAAAAATGTCTTTCAAATTCTGAGCAAAGCAACAAGCAGGAGTTTTCTTTTTATTAAAGAGCCAGCCCTATGTGTGCGTAGTGGTTATCTCACTGGAAGCTTGTGGCCTTGAAAACAACACAGTTCTATTCAATTAAAAAATACATTTGGCATGAGAGCATGGGATTATCTAGTCCCTGGCCTACAAGGTCAGACAGCTAAGTTTATCTTCCTTATTTTTCAAGCAGGCTAGAAAGCAAAGCTATTTTTTTCAGAATAAGGGGCTGTCTAAAAATGGCAGAGTTGACTTTACAGAATAAGGGACTATCTAAATAGCAGAGAATTTCAAACAGTGGTTTTACAAAATAGAGGTTAGCCTTCTCAGGGTCAGAGCTGGACTTCAGAGCCAGGTGTCTGTGTCAGAGTCCTATCTCTGAACACCCAATATGCCACACTTATTATCGGAGCATGGGCATTTTCCCATGCTTCCCAGAGTGTCATAAGTAGGACCCTAGTGTCTGCAGAATATTTGAGCAGGCCCACACCATCTGGGTGCTGAGCCCCACGAAATATCAGGTGCCAAATTTGCTTCTTACTGGGGAGGAGTGCCGTCCTGCCCTGTGCCTGCCTTGGTTGGTGAGTTCTCGGACTGGGCGTCCTTGGGGCCGCACATATTATCCCCGCCATGTTATGAGCCACACAGGGTCCCCAGGAAGATGGTGATCAACCAGTTGGAGCCTTGGAATTGCTGCTTAAATTTTTATGTTTACAAGATGCAGGGTTTATGCTTTTGGGGGAGGAGGGCCATAAATTAACTTTTAATGTCGGGATGAGCTTGCTGACCACAGGACTAAATTACAGAGGTCATCTGTGGGGAAATGAGCAGAAATTATCAGAATTAGGGAAAACATACAAACCTTTTGACCCTTGGGCACTTCTAGATGGGCTTGGCATTTTGCCACACGATTCTCCTCTGGGTAGGAGTCACCCTCTTTGTCATTTCAGCCTCTGTGGGCTCATGGAGTAGCAGGCCTTCTTGGGGACACAGGGCAGAGCCCTCCTAGCAGGGAGGCAAGGGCAGACTGGGTACCTTTCTGCACCTAGACACCGTAGGCAGGTCACTTGGGCCCTCCGGGTCTGGGGTTCCTTTTCCTACTGACTAGGGGGCCCACTCCACAGACCTCACAGCCAGTCTAGTGCTGAAGCTTAATGAATGGGCCTGCTGTGAGGTTGGAAGTGGAGTGTCACATGCAGCTGGCAGACAGGGCCTCCTCACTTCGCAGGCGCCCATCTTGGGCATGCAGGCAGGGAGATGGGCTGGGCTAGAGGAAGGCTGGACTTCACAGCCCTGACCTGACATCAGATCTCCAGATGTCTTCACCAGACAGCGGCTCTGAACGTTAGCTGTGTGCCTTCTCACATGCTCTCTGTGGCCTGCATTGGGCCCACCTGTGAAAGGGCCTGCAGATCCCCACCAAGTCAGGATGCCAGACACCAGCCCATGCCTGGCCTATCACCTGTCTGAACCTGTCTCCCATCCATAAGATGGGGCTCCACCTGCTGACCACCTCGTGCGGCCATGAGGGCTTTGGCCTGGGTCTGGGGACTGTCAAAGATGCCACTGCCTTGGGTAGCTTTGTCCTGGGGGACCTGGTCATTCTCCAGCTGGGAACATTTAAGGCCCAGGGTCCTACGGCCTATTGGAAGTGGCTTCCTAAGTTAAGTCTGCTTCCTCGCCCTCAAGGACAGTAAAAAAAGAAGATGTGCCCAAAAGTTGCAATGACAGCATCTGGAGACACAGCTGTAGGTTTACTGCAAGGCAAAATAAATACAACAAGCAGAGCTGTAGGGATATGAGGAAGGAGGTCAGTCTGTGCCAACTCTACAAAGGTTTGGGGTCCCATGTGAGGGAATTTTTATGTCTGAGCTTAAAATACAAGGAGACTTGGCATTTTTCTCTCATCTGGAGGTAGAAACAGGGTGAGCCAGGGCAGAAACTGCTGCCGGGTGTCGGGAGATGGCATCAGTCTACTGAGCACACATTTTGGACCAGCACTCTGCTCACTCTGAGGTCTGTTGGAGAAAGTTCAGACACATCCCCGTCAGGGCAGGGCAGGAGGGGTGGGACTCACCCAGCAGAGGGCAGAGGGAGACAGCCTACATACATCTGTGTCTCCCATCAGCGGGCCCCTTGACGATTCCTATCCTTTCAGGGTACTTGCCTCTACCATCATTTTATGTTTACTTTAAAGTAACTTACATTTCTTATTTATATAAATAATTAGAGGGGAAAACTTTATTTTTCTCTAGGCCATGAAAAAACTATATTCCCCTGCTATTAAGACAGAATGAACCATCAACTGGTGATAAGTCCTAGATGATTCTGTCTGCGGCCCGGTAGAAAGGGACACTGGTGAGTTACAGGAAGTAGGACCACACTCACCAGAGATGGTCTCCTGAAGGAGCGGGGCTGAAACAGACCCCAATGAGTCTGGTTTGTCCCCGCAGTGCTTCACGGTCCCTTACTGCAGGCACATGGACTTGCAGGGCAGGGCAGGCAGGGGCACCCAGCCTGGTGCCGGGAGGTGCCTTGGTACTAGATGGGCGTCCAGGGACAGAAGTGCATCTGGGCACAGGAGGCCCTGAGATGGGGTCTGGGAAACTGCCTGCATTCGGGTGTGTCAGGCAGGTGGGGCTCTGCACCATCTGAGCAGTTTCAGAGCTGGCTCTCAGGATGGCTTGGGGTCACCGAGGGCAGAAAAGAATGGAAATAAAAGGAGTTGGGAGTTAGCAGCAGCATGAGTACCTCAGGAATGGACTGTGAGGAGCATGCCCGGGTCCTCAGGCTGGGTTGTCTGCTGTGGGAGTGGGGCAGCTACAACCTTGCATTTGGGGGCTGGGTGGGGGCTTCAGGCAGGGCTGTGGGTCAACCTTCTGCTGGAGGCACTGCTTCCTGGCACCCCATCCTCCCTGGGATGTGGGGTTGCTGTCCTGGGAGCTGACTTCTCCAGGACTGACGGCCTGCCGTCCAGGTTCACCTTCGTTTCCCTAATGCTCTGGCCACTGGGTATCAGTGTGGTCACAAAAGGTCACTTGGGAGTTTCTAACAAGAAGAACTGTGAAGTTCAGCTTAGGGTCCTTGACTTGGCCTCCGTGGGCTGTTTTGCTACCTCTTCCCAATACAGGGCTCTCTAGCCATGTGACCCCAGAAGGTCACACCACCTCACATCTCTGTAAATATGAATGATGGTGCCCCTCCACATGGTCTTTTGAGGGGAACATGTGCCAAGTACAGTGCCAAGTGCTCAGGGTGCTTTCAGTACATGGTGCCTGGGATTCATTTGGATGTTCTCATTGCATGGGTCTACGCGTGGGTCCTGGGCCTGTCTGGGTAGCTATCATTGTTTATGTGGCTCTCAGGGAGCCCTGGGCAACCCAGGACGGGTGTGAGGGTTAGAATATGTGAGCCAGGATGCTGGACTCAGTGTCTGCCCAAGGATGCCCCCTCCTTATCCCTCTGCAGCAGTCTCAGAGCATGCCTTCATGCAGCAGGTGCTCACTGAGTTCTGACTGTGTATTGTACCAATGCTGGGATAAGGCTGTGAACAAGAGCAGAAAAGGTTCCTGACTTGAAGGGTACTCATTCCACTGGGGGAGAGTGAGACAGCCGTCAGCACATATACAACAAAGTGTTCCCAGCAGAGTGGACGCACCATGAGGAAAATCAGGCAGGGTCTAGCAGGACCAGCTGGGCAAGGCCTCTGTAGAGGTGACCTTTTGGCAGCAACTAGGAGGAGGGCCTGGGGGAAGGGCACTGCAGGCAGAGGGACAGCAGGGCAGGGGGTGGGCCCTGAGGGGGCCCTGTGAGCACGTGACAGAAGGGCTAGTGCAGCCGTCCTCTGAGCTGCCTGTGCTTTGCTATCCCTGTGAGGGGTTCAGAGGAGAACTTAAGGGGTGTGCCCTGGGGATGCTTTGGAGGACTTGTCTGGCAAAGGAGAGGGAAGCAGGGAGGAGTGTCCTGACTGGGCAGAGGAGGGAAGGACTGGCCTTCAGAAGTCTCTAGCCCAGGGTGTTGCAGGAGGAAGGCAGGTGTAGGCCATTGGCTTGGAGCAGGACTCCAGCGATTGTTGGGGGAGTGGAGCAATGGGGCTCACCCCACGACATGTCAGCAAGTGTCCCCAAATCAGAGGTATCCAGTAAGGCTGTAAGGGAAACTGAAACAGAAGGTCATTAGCAGAGTGAGCCAATATGATGGGGCACAGGCAGGGAGATTGCAGTGTGGGGAGTGGTGGGATCCTGGGGGCCCCTGCTTGGTAGTTTAGGGTCACATAGAACTCCCCCAGATGGAGTTGCTACAGGGTGGCCTTAGACCTGGAAAGGCTGAAATTTGGGTATGCAAGTGAGAGGGACTGGACAGAAATCAACATGGTAAGTCGAAATTGCTTCTGAGGTGGTGGGGGCAGGTTTGGGTCCCAGGTGTGAAGTAGAAACAACCCAGCTAATCAGTCTGGACAGAAACCCAACTCAGATGTCCTTAAGGGTCCACTAAAATTCCAGGAAAGGAATTTGGGGCCCATGAAAATTAAAAATCGAACAGCCGCCAGGTATGGATGGATCCAGGGATACAAACCCTGGCCCTCTCTCTCCCTCTCTCAGCTCGGCTTCTAGTCAGCTTCTTCCTCTGGAGCCCGGTCTGATGGCTCCGGGCTTGCAGTAGGAGAGGACGCCTCCAGTTCAGTAGATTGAGCCCATGTCTGGAGGACTAACTCTTATTTATGTGGCTTTGGCCTTTGCTAAAAAGACATGGAAAGTTTAGAGTATGAACTTCGGAGGCAGACAGTAGGGTTCAAATCCTGGCTTTGCTATTTAAGAGGTGGTGACCTCAAGCAAGTCACGTAACCTTTCTGGGCCTCAAGTTTCCTCCTTTGTGAAATGAGAATACTAGCTCATCTGCTATATAAGATTTTGTTGTTGTAAGGATTAAAAGACTTAGAAAACGAAAAGTTTTTAATTGAAGCTTTCTACTACTCTTATTGTGTGTATCTGGAATCAGTCCTGATGACTTAGGCGTGCAGAGCTCTGATTGGCCAGGCCTGGATCACATACCCCTGGAGTGGAGAAGTGGGCTCAGTCCCCTGAGATCTCCAGGTGGAAGTGAGGAAGATGGTCAGGATACAGTTACAAGAAGGCAGGGAATAAAAACTGGATGGGCAAAGCAAACAGATGCTCATGACAGGGCATGGAAGGAGAGTGAGCTGGAGGTGATTCCAAAAGCTCTGACATGCAGATCTGCAGACCTAATGGTTGATGTTTTCCAAGGCAAAGAGAATGGCTGATAATAGGAGACAGAAGTTTGGGTCAGGAACCAGAAGAGAAGTTAATTTAGCATATAAATGTTTGCTGAGCAGCTACTGTGTGCTGCCGTAACTCTAGGTTCTTGGATGTAGCAGCAAGCAGGGCAGAAGCAGTGGCTGCTCTCCTGGATGCTGCATTCTGATGGGGAGGTGGACAATGAACGAGCTAGCAAATAAAATATATTCACAATTTAAAAACTGATATTCCATGATATGTCTCATATTAAAATCCTATTGAAAACATATTCAAAGCCAGCAAGACAAATCCATTTATCAGGGCTTTTGCTGTGCTAGGTGCTGGGTATGTGGACTAGACTATAAGCTCCTTGAGGGGTTAGATGCATTTCTGCTTAGTATAGCGCCTAGCCCATTATAGATGCCAGTATGTGTTTATGTGATGGATGAGTGTATGGATAATGGGCAGATGGGTATGTGGATAAGTGGATAAATGGATGGAAATTATGGATAGATGAGTGCGTGAGTACATGGATGGGTGGATATATAGATAGTTGGTAGAAGGATGGATGAATGGATGGATGGAAGGATAAATGAATTGGTGGATGGATGAAGGAACTTCTACAGATATTCCATTTGCCAAGCAAACTTTTTTAGCCTATATACTAACACTTAAGGGAAAACAAGTCCAAAGCACCTTGACAGGTTTTTATAGCATCTGAATGTGCTTATCTCTGATGTGATGCCACCAAGGGATTCTGATTCTACTCCAGACTGTTGGATGTCTGCTTTGCAGTTTGTTGGCAACCAGGAAAGACTTGGTTCCAGCTGAAACATGGAACCAGGAAAGACTTGGTTCCAGCTGAAATTAAAACTCTGCTGGCGCTTGGGACTACCCAAGTCCTTCCTCAGTGCCCAAGCTACTGTGCCACAAATTGGGACACACCACTCAACCATGCACAGAATGGTTGGGTTAACCCTTCCCTGCTGGGATCAACCGTAGTGACTTCCTGGATAAGCTCTGCCGCGGCCTTGGGTCCACAGAGAACTGGCAGTCCATTCTCGAGACAACCACTGCAAGGAAAATGCCTAAGACATTTCAGCCCAGCTGATAAGAGGCTCCTCTTAGAGTGCCAGGAGCCTCCAATGCAAGCTATTGAGTCTTCTTTTAAAAAGGTAACTGCAAAGTAGATTAAGTCTTTAAAACATAAAAGAACCCAATTTCCCAGCCCCAAACAACTTCTTTCTAGGTATGAGTTATTTTTAGCAGTTGTCAATACCTTTTTGTCAGACTTTTCATTTCATATTTATACAAATTCTGTCACTGTTTCTTTTCTCCCTCTTTGATTTTATTTGTTTGTCTATTTGTGCATCTGTCCTGAACTATGAACAACTGTGACCACATTGTCTTACTCAGGAATTGGAACATTACCAATGTTACATCTACCTCTCTGCGCTACTCCCATTCCAACCTCTGTCACTCTATGCCTAGGCACTCCCAAACTAGATTTTGTATTTCTCATTTCTTTGCTTTTTAATTTTACTCCCAATTGGTCATTGCTTGTGTGTAGAAAACTATTGACTTTTGTATGTTGAACTTGTATCCTGTGACCTTGCTTAATTCACTTATTAGCTCTAGTAGCTTTTGTGTGGATTCTTTCAGTTAGTAATTATGTCATCTGTGAATAGAGACAGTTTTATTTCTTCCATTCCAATCTGTATGCCTCTTATTTCTTTTCCTTGCTTTGTTGCACTGGGTAGATCTCTACAGTTGTGTAGAATAAATGCAGAGAGAGTGGACATCCTGTCTTATTCTTGATCTTGGGGGAAATGTTTTACTCTTCCACCATTAAGTCTGATGTTAGCTGTAGGTTTTTATTGATGCCCCTTATCAGGATGTTTTCTTCTGTTCCTAGTGGGCAGAGATCTTTATCATGCAAGTATGATCATATAATTTTTCTTCTTTAGTTTGTCAACATGGTGAATTACACTGATTAGTTTTCAAATGTTGAACCAACCTTATTGTTGATTTTTATTTACTAGTATTTTGTTGAGGATTTTAGTGTTAATGTTCTTGAGGGATATTGGTCTGCAGTTTTCTTTCTTGCAATATCTTTGTCTAGTTTGGGCATCAGGGTAAATGTTAGCCTCATAAAATGATTTGGGAAATGATTCCTCCCTTTATTCTAAAAGAGTTTGTGTAGAATTGGTGTTATTTCTTCTATATACATTTGATAAAAATTTACTAGGATTAAGATATAGGCCTATTCATGTTATCTATTTCCTCTTGAGTGAACTTAGCGTTTGTGTCTGCTAAGAAACTCCCCCATGCTCTCTAAGTACTCCCATTTACATGGGGCTAAGAAACTGCCCCATGCTATCTAAGTACTCACATTTATAGACTCATGTTTACATAGAGTTGTCCCTAGTATTTCCTTGTTTTGTTTTGTTTTTTTTGGTGTCTATGTTGTTGATCTCCGCTTTTATCTTTATTATTTCCTTCCTTCTGCTTGTGCTGGGCTTTTCTTGTTGCTCTCTTTCTAACTCTTTGGGTTGTAGGATTAGATAATTTATTACCATTGTTTCTTGTTTTTTGAGGTAGGCCTGTAGAGCTATGAACTTCCCTCTCAAGACTGCTTTCACTGTGTCCCATAGATTTTGGATTGTTGTGTTTTCATTGTCATTTGTTGCCATGATGCATTTTATTTCTTCTTTGATCTCTTCGGTAACCCAGTCATTGTTTAATAGCATGCTATTTAGCCTCCAGGTGTTTGATTTTTTTTATTGTAGTTGATTTCTACTTTTATGACATTGTGATCTGAGAAGATGCTTGATATGATTTATATCTTCTTGAACTTGAAGAGACTTTGCCTGTGTCCCAATATATGGTCTGTCTTTGAAAATGACCTATGTACACTTGAGAAGAATGTATATTCTGTGGCTTTGGGGTGAAATGTTCTGAAGATGTCAATTAATTCCATCTGGTCTAGTGAGTCATTTAAGATTGCTGTTTCTTTGCTGATTTTTTGTTTAGAGGATTTGTCCAGTGGTGTTAGTGGGGTATTCAAGTCCCCTACTATGACTGTATTGCTGTCAATCTCTCCCTTGATATCCTCCAGAAGTTTTTTTATGTATTTGGGTGCTCCTGTATTGGGTGCATATATGTTTATCAGGATTATATCCTCTTGTTGTATTGATCCCTTTAGTATTATGAAGTGACCTTCCTTATCTCTTGTTATGGCCTTCACTTTGAGGTCTAATTTGTCAGATATAAGTATTGCTACCCCAGCTTTTTTTTCATTTCCGTTAGCCTGATAAACCTTTTTCCATCCCTTCACCATCAGTCTGTATGAGTCCTTTTTTCTGAGGTGGGTTTCCTGTAGACAGCAGATGTATGGGTCATGTTTTCTTATCCACTCAGTTACCCTATGTCTTTTGATTGGGGCATTTAATCCATTTACATTTAAAGTTATTATCGCCCTAACTGGTTTGGCTCGGTGGCTAGAGCGTCGGCCTGCGGAATCAAGGGTCCCAGGTTTGATTCCAGTCTAGGGCATGTACCTTGGTTGCAAGCACATATCCTGTAGGGAGTGTGCAAGAGGCAGCTGATCGATGTTTCTCTCTCATCTATGTTTCTAACTCTCTATCCCTCTCCCTTCCTCTCTGTAAAAAAATCAATTTATATATATAAAAGCCTAAGCAACTGGATGACTGGCCAACCGGCCGGTAGCTATGATGTGCACTGACCACCAGGGGCAGATGCCCAACACAGGAGCTGCCCCCTGGTGGTCAGTGCTCTCCCACAGTGGGAGCGCTGCTCAGTGGCACAAGCCTCTCCTACGGACACTCCCCCTGCGCCCCAGTGGTGGTGATGGGAGGCACAGTGGGGCCAGGATGAGCGGGAGCAGCATGGGGCCAAGCCTGTGCTTGGGCTCCTCCTTGGCCACCTGCCTCTTCATGCACTACTTTATGCTGTGCAGGATTGACACAGACAGCAGGCTGGAGCCCGATGAGCTGGCGGGTAAGGCTGGGCTGCGGCAGCACGGAGGTCCACTGATCCCCACAGGCTAGGCCAAGGGAGCCCACCAGTGCATGAATCTGTGCACCAGGCCTCTAATAAAACATATTTTTTTAAAAATAATAAAGTTATTATTGATAGGCACTTGTTTGTCACCATTTTTATTCTTTATGCTTGTGTTCTTTCTTGGCTTCCCATTTCTTCTTTTTTGCAGCAGACCCTTTAGCATTTCTTGCATTGCTGGTTTGTTGGTAATAAACTCCCTTAGTCCTTTTTTGTCTGTGAAGCTCCTGATTTCACCCTTAATTTTGATTGATAGCCTTGCTGGGTACAGTATTCTTGGATTGAGACCCTTCCTTTGCATGACTTTGTATATTTCATTCCATTCTCTTTTGGCCTGATGTGTTTCTGTTGAGAAATCAGTTGCTAGTCTGGTGGGGGATCCTTTGTAGGTAACTTTCTGTCTGTCTCTGGCTGCTTTTAAGATTCTTACTTTGTCGTTGGTGTTTGCCAATTTAATTATAATGTGCCTTGGCGTCGGACTTTTGGGGTTCATTTTGTTTGGGACTCTGTGAGCTTCTTGGACATGTGTGAGTTTTTTCTTTCCTATATCAGGGAAGTTTTCTGTCATTATTTCTTCAAACAGGTTTTCTTTTCCTTGCTCAGTTTCCTCTTCTTCTGGCACCCCTATTATGCAGATGTTGTTTCATTTCATTTTGTCCCAAAGCTCCCTTAGGCTATCCTCCTGTTTTTAATTTTTTTTTTCTAGATGCTGCACTGTTTGGGTATTTTTTTCCTACCTTGTCTTCTAGCTCATTGATGTGGTCCTCCACTTATTCTAGTCTACTGTTGAGTTCTTTATTGCAGCGATGTCATTTTTCATTTCTTCTTGGTTCTTCTTCATTTCCTCTTGGTTCTTACACATATTGTTGAATTTGTCTTCCAACCTTTTCAGCGACCTTATGACCATTTCTCTGAATTCTTTCTCTGACATATTACTTGCCTCCATTTAATTTACTTCCTTTTCTGGTGATGCCTCCTTTTCTTTCGTATGTGGGCTGTTTCTTTGTCTCCCCATGATCGCTCCTCTCAGGGTGTCTGGTTATGTAGCTCTCTCTCCTGTGTTGACTTAAAGGCACAAAATACAACACAACAAGGCACTGAACACAAATGTGTTCATGATATTAATAACCCCAAATAAAGGTGACCACCAGAGAAAAGAGAATTAGGGGATTTAAAAAAAAGAGTGCAAAGATGATATTGAGAAAAGGAAAAAAGTAAGAGAGAAAAGAAAGAGAATAAAAAAGATGGGGGGAAAAAACTATTTATATGGAAAGAAAATTCCAATAGAACAACAACTAATCCAAAAAAATGCAAACAACCAACACCCAGAGATGAATGCAAACTATAAACTATCCTATCTAATAAAAGAGTAATATGCAAATTGACCATACCTCAGCTACACCCACAAGCCACGCCCACCAGCCAATCAGGAGCAAGTATGCAAATTAACCCAACAAAGAAGGCTGCAGCCACGGAGCAAGCAGGAGGCTTGGATTTCTCCAGCAATGAAGGAAGTCAAGCTCCCACAGCCCTGGCCCCTGCTCAAGGCTACAAAGTTTCAATTATAGAAGATAAATAAATCCCAACAAAAATGGCAGCAGCCATGGAGCTGGAGAGACCAGGAGGCTTGAGTTGCCCCTGGAATAGAGGAAGTCAAGCTCCCGCAGCCCTGGCCTCTGCTCAAGGCTACAAAGTTTCAATTATAGAAGATAAATAAATCCCAGATACCAGGGCCTCCACTTGGGTTGCCGGGGGTGTGGTCGGCCTGCAAACAACCACAGGCCCCTTGCCCAGGCCACCCCATACTCCAAGGGAATCCCCACCCTGATCCTGGACACCCTTCAGGGCAAACCAGCTGACCCCCACCTGTGCACCAGGCCTCTATCCTATCTAATAAAAGAGTAATATGCAAATTGACCATCACTCCAACACACAAGATGGCTGCCCCCATGTGGACACAAGATGGCCGACATAAGATGGGACCAGGCCTGCAAGGGAGGGCAGTTGGGGGCGATCAAGCCTGCAGGGGAGGGCAGTTAGGGGTGACCAGGCCGGCAGAGGAGGGAAGTTGGGGGTGACCAGGCCTGCAGGGAAAGGCAGTTGGGGGGGACCCAGGCCTGCAGGGGAAAGCAGTTGGAGGGGCCCAGGCCTGCAGGGGAGGACAGTTAGGGGTGACCAGGCCTGCAGGGGAAGGCAGTTAGGGAAATCAGGCTGGCAGGGGAGCAGTTAGGCATCAATCAGGCTGTCAAGGGAGTTTTTAGGGGGTGATCAGGCTGGCAGGCAGAAGTGGTTAGGGGCAATCAGGAAGGCAGGCAAGCGAGCAGTTGGGAGCCAGCAGTCCTGGATTGTGAGAGGGATGTCCGACTGCCCGTTTAGGCCCGATCTTAAATGGGCAGTTGGACATCTCTCGAGGGGTCCCATATTGGAGAGAGTGCAGGCTGGGCTGAGGGACACACCACCCGTGCACGAATTTCATGCGCTGGGCCTCTAGTAACCAATAACAGGTGAGGAGAGGAAAAACAGAAGCAAAAAAAAAGAGAAACAATCACACAAACAAAAAAACCAAACTAATTAACAATCAAACATCAACAATTTCAGAGAGAAAACAGGGCAAAACGAAACAAAATAAAACAAAAAACATAAAACAAAAAGGGGAAGAGAGAAAAAAATTGGATAGTGAAGAAAGAGAAGAGAGAATTGTGTATGGACTTGGAGCAGGGGAGTTGAAATTATATATATAAGTAGGATTAATTTTTAACAGGGCGTAAAAAGAAATAATAGGGAAAATCTAAAGCAGGAATAGGGTAAGAGAAACAGGACAACAAAAGGGAAAAATGAAGAAGAGAGTTTTGGCATAAAGGTAAAGTTGAGATAGAGTAAAATGATGCTAAAGGAAAAATGAAAATAGAATGTAGAACACTAATTCCAAAATAAAACAAAATAAAGAACAAAATAAAATGAAACTTTAAAAAAGGTAAAATAATCCTATCTAATAAAAGAGTGATATGCAAATTAAGCATCACCCCACTACACCCACCAGCCAATCAGGAGCAAATATGCAAATTAACCCAACCAAGATGGCTGCAGCCATGGAGCAAGCAGGAAACTTGGGTTTCTCTGTCAATGGAGGAAGCCAAGCTTTCCGCACACCCTGGCAGGCCCAGGCCTCCGCTTAAGGCTACAAAGTTTCAATTATAGAAGATAAATAAATCCCAACAAAATTGGCTGCGGCCACAGAGCAAGCAGGAGGCTTGGCTCTGCTCAAGGCTACAAAGTTTCAATTATAGGAGATAAATAAGTCCCAGATACCAGGGCCTTCACTTGGGTCGCCGGGGGGCATGGCAGGCCTGCAAACCACCACAGGGCCCTCGCCTAGGCCACCCCATGCCCCAAGGGAACCCCCACCCTGATCTGGGACACCCTTCAGGGCAAACCAGGTGGCCCCCATCCATGCACCAGGCCTCTATCCTATCTAATAAAAGAGTAATATGCAAATTGACCATCACTCCAACACACAAGATGGCTGCCCCTATGTGGTCAAAGATCTTGCCCCCATGTTGACACAAGATGGCCACCACAAGATGGCCAACAGGAGAGGGCAGTTGGGAGGGACCAGGCCTGCAAGGGAGGGCAGTTGGGGGTGATCAAGCCTGCAGGGAAGGGCAGTTAGGGGTGACCAGGCTGGCAGAGGAGGGAAGTTGGGGGTGACAGGGCCAGCAGGGAAGGGCATTTGGGGGGGGGTCCAGGCCTGCAGGGGAGAGCATTTGGGGGGGGGGGTCCAGGCCTGCAGGGGAGGGCAGTTGGGGGCAACCAGTCCTTTAGGGGAGAGCATTTGGGGGGGGACCAGGCCTGCAGGGGAGGGCAGTTGGGGGGGACCCAGGCCTGCAGGGGAGAGCATTTGGGGGGGGGACCAGACCTTCAGGGGAGGGCAGTTGGGGGCAACCAGGCCTTTAGGGGAGGGCAGTTAGGGGTGACCAGGCCTTTAGGGGAGGGCAGTTAGGGGTGACCAGGCCTGCAGGGGAGGGCAGTTAGGGCTGACCAGGCCTGCAGGTGAGGGCAGTTAGGGGCAATCAGGCTGGCAGGGGAGCAGTTAGGCATCAATAAGGCTGTCAGGGGAGTGGTTAGGGGGTGATCAGGCTGGCAGACAGAAGTGGTTAGGGGCAATCAGGAAGGCAGGCAGGCGAGCATTTGGGAGCCAGCAGTCCTGGATTGTGAGAGGGATGTCTGACTGCCCATTTAGGACTGATCCTACTGGGATCGGGCCTAAATGGGCAGTTGGACATCCCTCGAGGGGTCCCATATTGGAGAGGGTTCAGGCTGGGCTGAGGGACACATACCCCCGTGCACGAATTTCATGCACCAGGCCTCTACTAGTAGTAATAATACTAATTAAATATAAAATATAATAATTAAAAAGGAAAAATAAAGTGAGAAATAGGGAAAAAATTAGTTTCTTAAGTAAAAGATAAAAAATAGAAATGTGCAGTAGTGAAGGTCATTCACTTCCTCTATTGTTCTGCTTGGCAGGCCTGTTTCCTGTCAGGTAGTCAGGACAGTATTGAAGTTCCCTGTGTTCCACTGCTCCTCTGTGTTATAAGCCACATTCCTGTTTTCAAGCAGGCGGTATTTCTTCGTTTCTCAGCCTGCCTTTAGTTGTATTTACACAAGAGACAATTGATGATTCAATCCCTGGGTGGCAGTTTTTCTGTATTGACATCCAGGGCTATACGTTTTCTCTACCCTGTATTTAGATTTTGTTTTCCCTGCCACACTTAATAGTGGGTTGGGGGAGCTGGTTTTCTGATCATTTCTGCCCGCTCTGATCCCCAGGCTCCACAAAAACTACTTTCCCCTGTAGTCTCTGAGAGTGTTTTTAATTGGGAGATCCTATGTACTGGGCTTAGTAATCAAAAACAAGGATTTAAAGAGGAAAAAACAAAAGCCAGAGTAAGCACAAGAACTCACGACTTTTTCGCCCTGGCACTGTGCTCCACTCTGCGCACGTCTCTGTGCACGTCTTTTTCCCCTGGCACAGCGCAGCTGGTTTACTGGTAAAGCTTCAGGCTGCCTTTCTGTGCCCAGCCCAGCTATGAGTTGATTTCTAGAGTTCCCTTCTGCCAGCAGCCCTATGGACCCCCTTCCACATTTGTGGGCTACGCTGACCCCAAAACCGCGGATTTTGTGGGGTTCAGACTTCTGAAACTCTAGATCCCGCTGCATGCGTTTCTTTCTCCAGCCTGCATAGCAGATCTCACCTTTCTCTGGGAGAAATCTGACCTTTCCGTGAGAAGGTGCAGGGCTCGTCCGAGTCCACGCATTGATGCTGCTTGAGACCCGGTGTTCCTGGGTTCACAGCTGGTCCCTGGTGGTGTTGTGGTTATAAGGTCCTGGGAGGTATCTGAGTTCTTCCTGGTTAAAGGTAAGGCTTGGCTTCTGATCACAGCCACTCTCCTCTTCAAGATGGCGTGGTCTCTGCAGTAGAGCCGGCCGCTCCGGGAAAGATTTCAGTAGCAGTAGAGGCTCCCCAGTCAGGGGAGCCTGGTCTGGCAGTCCCCAACAGTCCCTTGGAATATAGCTGTCCCTCACTCCCCTTATGTCCACACTCTCTCCTTTCGTTCTCTCACACACTATCTTGCAGCTTGCCTTCCCATCAGCAACCATCTTCCCCCAGAAATCCAAAATTATAATTTTTGATGTGCCACAGAATATCAGTAATTAGTTTACTAGTATGTGTGCTGTGAGATGAAAAAAATTGAAAATCACTGGATTAACTCATGGCCATTGGTGATTGATCCAACCTCCTCCCCTCTCCCTTAACAAGGGGTGCGACTGAAGTTCCAACTTTCTGTTCTAGGTTGGTTCCCCTGGCAACCAGCACCCATCCTTAGGTCCTTTCCAAAAGTCACCTCATTTAAACCCAGCTGTGGTGGAACGGCTTGTTCTGTGACAAGACAACCACCTCAGTTTTATGACTTTGAAGAGTTTTCAGGAACTGAGAACAAGAGACAAAATTTTTGTTTGTTTGTTTTGTTAATCCTCACCTGAGGATATTTTTTCCATTATTTTTAGAGAGAGTGGGAGTGGGGTAGGGAGAGTTAGAGAGTTAGAGAGAGAGGGAGAGAGAAACACTAATGTAAGAGAGACACATTGACGGATTGCCTCCCACATGTGCCCTAAGCAGGGCCCAGAATCAAACCTGCAACCCAGCTACATGCCCTTGACTGGGAATCAAACCCGTGACCCTTAGGTACGTGGAGCAACACTCTAACCACTGAGCACACCAGCCAGGGCGAGAGACCAAATATTACAAAAGATGCTCCCTTTGCCCTTAACACTCAGGAAATTCCGAGAGTTTGGGAACTTTGAGCCAAAACCCTGGGTGAAGACTAAATATATTTGAGGAATATATTTTAGTCATCTGAACGACTAAAGTCACAATACATACCTGAGTAACAAGTACCCAGATCAGGAGCCAAACATTAGCAGCACCTGTAAGCCTGTGTGTCCCCTTTCATTACTGCCCTAAATAACCTGTATCCTGACTTCTAACAGGACAGATGGAGTCTGGTTTACTTGCTGGCTGTGGAAGTTGTGACAGGAGGATGGTGTAGTAGGAAGTGAGTGGAGTGGGTAGAGTTTGCAAATCTCGGTTCAAAATGTGTCTTGGCACTTACACAGCCTGGATAATGTCATCACTGGAATGGCAGACACAGGAAGGGGGCACAAGATAGTTTCCTAAGACCAGCAAGGTTAGTTCCATGGGAGAACTAACCATGTGCTGACAGGGCCATGCAGCAAATCTGCAAAATTACTGAAAAGGCAATTTACCAAAAGAAAAGTTGTCTGACTTTAAGGTTTTTGTGTGTGTTTTTTTAAGTTCCCTGGCAATAAAATCCAATTTGGGATGTCCAGGAATGAGATTCCTGAATGTATTTACTCATAGCCCCTTGCTCCTTCAGACCCAGGAAGCCCCACTGTGGCCTTAGCTGTTAGCCCCACTGTGGGTGGCTCTCCTCTGGCTTACTGAGTGGGAAGGCATTGCTGACCACAGAGGCCAAGTATTTCCCAATTTCTGTGAAAGTTTAAGTATGCATGATAAAATCTAATTATCCAGTTTCTTGAAATTCATGCTTATCTCCTTCGTAAAGTGGTGGAATTGATTTCTGGGTACTTGAAAATAGAGCTGGTAGTGGGAAAATACCCTGCAAATACCTCCTAGGGGATGGAGGCAGGCCAGCAGCACGGCCCTCCTCCCCAACTTCATTCATTCAGTTGTTTCCTTTTAAAGTCCAGGCACATAGTTCCGGAACCACAGCCCCTGGCTCTGGGATTACTCCCCAACTCCTGGGATGTTCAGATCCTGGGCAAACAATTGCAGCTAAGATAACTGGGTGGGAAATTATCCCTAAGGCTTCCAGGAGGAGGTGACTTTCAGGGTAGAGATTCAGGTCAAAAGAGGGCAACTGGGACCTGGGACATAGGCCTGGGGCAGTCTGCTGAGGCTGGAGAAGGGACTGGATCTCTGGGTAGCTGTGTTGAGGTTGGAAATGGGATCCTTGAGGGTGTCATGAAAAAAGCATTTCGGGGACCATTCATGGGAGGATGAGGTATGGTGGTAAGATTTACTGAAGCTGGAGCAAGCACAAAGGACTGTCCCGTGTTCAGCTCTGTCCCACTGTGAAAGAAGTCCAGCCTTCATCAGGCTCAGAAGAAAGGCCAGTGTCCATATATCCTGTGCCCTGTGCCAAAGCTCACTCCAGTGTAGCCTCTGTCCCCATCCGGCTAGCTTAGTCTATTCCCGCTGTCTTTTGTCTGGTGCTGTATCCAAGCCCACACTTGGAGTCCATAGTTGGACCCATACTTGGGGCCAAGTGGCTGCTAGACCTGCATGGCTGCTATGGAGAGAGAACTTGTGAGCACACGGGGTGAGTGCCTGTTAGAGAGACCGAGAGAGAAGAAGGGAGGGGGACGTGGGGAGAGAGAGAGAGGTGGTGGGAGGGAGAGAGCTCTTTGTTAAGTTTGGATTATATTATCTAGGGTTTGGGCAGGACCAGGCGCCCTTTTAAACTAACCAATCAATACCCAGTCCTTTGTGAGCTGGTGCAGGGCCCTCCCCCTAACCAATCCATTGACTAGACCTTCCAGGTTCTGTGTCTCTTATCCAATCCGATCCTTTCCCCAGGCTAGGCTCCACCCCTCGTGGGCACCATCTTGGCCTCTACTGCGCATGTGCCCAGGGGAGACATTTCTCCTTTTGCTTTCTCTCTCCCCTGTAACCCAAGGGTGGATGCAGTTGCATCCTGGGAGGTTGGCAGGCTGCTTCCACCCTGCATAGGGGAGGGACCGGTGCTAGTCCCCTTGTTGGGCAGTGCTGTGATTCCCTGGGGTATCTGAAGCTGTAACTTCCAGACTTAATCAGGCTTATTGTCTAGCTCAGCTCCCTGTTGATTAGGCTTGATGGCTGATTCCTTTTGCTCCCCTCCTTTATTTGTATCTAGCAACCTAGGCAAGTAGCTGAGTACCTCAGGTCCCACATCCAGCGTCCTGCAGTCTCCAGGAGCAGAGTGCCACGTTCCATGCATGGCTTCTCTCTTGCAGGTCTGGAGGAGAAAGCTGGGGCGTCAGGTATGTGCCATCAGCTCTGTCGCTGCCTCTGTGTCCTGCCCTGGGAGTGGGCAGCTTCAATGAAACCATATGCTAGGTAGGATTTGACAGGTTCTTGCCAGCTGGTGGTTGTTCCTTTCTGTGGGGGGCCTTTGGATGTTTGGAGAAGGGACAGGCTCCCTGCCAGGACCTTATCTTGAATGGGTGCTGAGAGATGTGTGTGGGATGAATGACTCCATAGGGTTGTGAAATATGGCCTAAAAGAGAGCTCGAGTGTCATACCCACCCCTGCCCCACACTCCCGCCTCAGCATTCAAGTGTTTTGGCAAGGGGAGCAATTTGGAACTGAGGCCTGAAGGAGGTGAATCATTCTTGTGGGGGAAGGATGGGAAAGACATATCAGCTGGGGGGACAATGTGTGCTTGGACCTTTGTGGCCTCGAAAAACCAGGGACTGTATGCCAAATTGAACATGTTTGCAGCTCAGGCCAAATGGTTTTCAGCAGGACTCATGCAGATGAGGAGCTGGGCAAGGAAGGAAACTAAGTTCAAGCAGAGAAGGCTGCATTTAAGCTTTAACCCACTTCCCTGGGTCTTGGGGATGGGAATCGTGGCAGAACTTTGTTAGGTCTTTAAGATGCTTTTGTCAGGGCTTGACCGAGTCTCTCTCATGGGCCAGGCTTTGCATTTCACTCCCAGAGAGCTGTCAACAGGGTGTCATGCCTCAGTCATATGTTCCACCTCTGCTCATGAGCACGGGCCCACCCAGACCATTCAGATCTGACTCCTGGAAGCCCCAAGCCCACGCTTTAACCGTTAGACAGCTGCAAAGTTTGTTTTTCAAGGAAGAGTGTCCATGAGGCCTCTTCCTAAGCCAGCCCAGTCTCTCCTCAGGTATTCTCCCATGGCATCTCTGCCCTGCAGGTGCACCAGAGGCAGTATTATCAGTTAAGTCCCACAGCGGCCCACCTGCACCTGACCCCAAGGAACCCTGTTGCCCATCCCGCTGTAGCTATAGCTCCCTGAGATCCCTCCACCTGGCACCTCTTACCTGTGCAACCTGGTCCCATCCCAGACCCCTGGGCACCTGCTGCTCCTGCCAAACAATGCTGCTGGCCTTCTAAATGCATCCATCGAGGCCCTGTCGCCTCGGGCTTCAGTCCCTCTGTGCTGTCCCTCTGCCCCTCCACTCAGCAACCTGAGCCTTTCTCAGAACCTCTGCAGTTTCGAGGGGCTTCGCTGAGGTGCTCTTCCTCCTGCTTGCACTTTCTGCTCTTTTGTGCTTGCTTTTGATACCCAAGTTTATTCTGGTTTGTGTCCTAGTGACTTGAGCACTTGTCTTATCCAGAGGATGTTAGGTGGATGAGGTACCTGGGTCGTCTCTGGGCGTGGCCAGCGCCAGCCAGATACAGAGCAGACACCAAGGGGCCTCAAGGGAGTGAGTTCACTTTGTTATCTCCAGGAGGCCTCAGCAGGATGCTTTGCACAGAACAAGCACAAATAAATGTTTGTTTACTTGGATTCAGGACTCATAAATATTTTCAGGCCGTAAACTGAAAGGGGGGTAAAAAAAAAAAAAAGTGGACCATCCAACTGTTCAATGAAGAACCCCCACCCCTTCCACAGCACTCACTAAAAGCAGTGGGCAGACGGGGCTGCATTTGATGGCTCAGAAAGACTGGATTTCATTCGCCTGACTAAAATAGGTGCCAAGAATTGATGATCTTGGCTAAAAATTAAGGAACTGGACCCTGAGAGACCATCCTGTCCTCACCCCTACCTGGATCCCTGCTGGGTGAGGGGACTTTTCTTTAGGCCCAACTGATCCCAGCCTTCCTTTCTGGCTGGCTGTTTCAGCTTCTCAGAAGCCCAGGGAACTGTTTGCCAGGGAGAAGCCTGTTAGAGAACACACTGTTTCACCCCAGGCAACACATTTGCAAGATCATATGCATTCATTTTCCATAAATGAAACGACTCATTTTTTACCATTTTGCAAACGTAGGAATTTGCTTGTTGTTCCCCAGAAACGTGTGTCTGCTTTCACTCCATTCACAGGAAGGCTCCAGGGGGCTCCGACTTTGAATTGTCTAATGATTTATTTAGGGGAGGACCATGGGAAGAGGAGAAGTTTGCAGCTTGGAGTTTGAAAAGAATGAAGAGCTGTGTGGAGGCCCAGAAAGAGTGCTAATACAGTATTCAAGATGCAGGGAATTTCTCAGGGTAAAAGCATTATAATTTTCTTCTGGCTCTTATTAACCACTTGAAATGAACTCAGCCTATTCATTAATAAGAATAGGTACCATTTAATGAGCATTTATTATGGGTCAGGGCCTCAGCTCATCTGCGCAACCAACTCCTCACCTTCAAGAGTTATTACAAGCCCCACTTTTTTCAGCTCTGGAAAACTAAGGCTGAGAAGTACTAAACAGCTTCCCTAGGATAACACGGCTTTCAGGTGCAGAGGCAGTCTTTCCAAGACCGAGTCACCTGTGTTGGAAATACAGATTTTTTCAGGCCCCATTCTTATGTCTAACTCAGTAGGCCTAGGGATCTGAATTTTAAACAACTTCCTGCCTGATTCTAACAGGCAGCCTGAACATAGGTTCTCTCCAAGCAGCCACTATCCAGTGTCCAATTATGCCCACTTCACAAGTGCCAACTGATTGACTCTCAGAAAAGCATTGAATGAAGTGGTTTCCCATCCCTCCGTCGCCTCCCCTGTGTAGGATTCTGAATTATTGACTGGCATTTTCTAAAGGCACCAGCAAGTGGCTCAGGGCTGGGAGCAGCCCATAAAATGCCAAGACTATTTGTTTGGGGAACATAGGAGCTGCTTCTGGAGAAGGTGTGCTCAGTTACAAATGTCTTTTTTTTAAATTTAATAAATCTTTATTGTTCAGATTATTACAATTGTTCCTCTTTTTCCGCCCCATAGCTCCCCTCCACCCGGTTCCCACCCCACCCTCTGCCCTTATCTGCCCGCCACTGTCCTCATCCATAGGTGTACGATTTTTGTCCAGTCCCCCTGAGAATTGTCAGTCCACTCCCTTTCTATGCCCCTGATTCTATTATATTCACCAGTTTATTCTGTTCATCAGATTTTTAATTCACTTGATTTTTAGATTCACTTGTTGATAGATATGTATTTGTTGTTCATAATTTTTATCTTTACCTTTTTCTTCTTCTTCCTCTTCTTAAAGAATACCTTTCAGCATTTCATATAATACTGGTTTGGCGGTGATGAACTCCTTTAGCTTTTTCTTATCTGTGAAGCTCTTTATCTGACCTCCAATTCTGAATGATAGCTTTGCTGGGTAGAGTAATCTTGGTTGTAGGTTCTTGCTGTTCATCACCTTGAATATTTCTTGCCACTCTCGTCTGGCCTGCATAGTTTCTGTTGAGAAATCAGCTGACAGTCATATGGGTGCTCCCTTGTAGGTAACTAACTGTTTTTCTCTTGCTGCTTTTAATATTCTCTTTGTCTTTTGCCCTTGGCATTTTAATTATGATGTGTCTTGGTGTGGTCCTCTTTGGATTCCTTTTGTTTGGGGTTCTGTGTGCTTCCTGGACTTGTAAGTCTATTTCTTTCACCAGGTAGGGGAAGTTTTCGGTCATTATTTCTTCAAATAGGTTTTCAGTATCTTGCTCTCTCTCTCTTCTCCTGGCACCCCCATAATTTGGATGTTGGTACGCTTGAAGTTGTCTCAGAGGCTCCTTTCACTATCTTCATATTTTTGGATTCTTTTTTCTTTTTGCTTTTCCGGTTGGGTGTTTTTTGCTTTGTATTTCAAATCTTTGACTTGATTCTTGCGATCCTCTAGTCTGCTGTTGGATCTCTGTATATTATTTTTTATTTCAGTCAGTGTATGCTTAATTTCTAGTTGGTCCTTTTTCATATCCTTGAGGGTCTCACTAAATTTACTGGCCTTTTCTAGAAAATTCTTGAGAAACCTTATAACCGTGGTTTTGAATTCTATATCCAGTCGTTTGTTTTCCTCCATTTCTTTCGTTTGTGATCTGTTTCTTTGTCTCCGCATTTTCGCTGCTTCCCTGAGTTGGTAGGGTAGCTTTGTGTGCTAGGTGTCCTATATGGCCCAGTGGCTCGGCCTCCCCAGTTACCTGAGTTGGACACTCTTGGTGCACCCCTTTGTGAGCTGTGTGTACAGCCTTGTTGTAGTTAAGTCTTGATTGTTGTTGGTATCACTGGGAGGAATTGACCTCCAGGCCAATTGGCTGTGAGGATCAGCTGTGTCTATGCCAGGAGAACTTCTGTGCTGGAGACAGCCTTATGGGACCACACTTGCAAAATTGCAAAAGCCTCTGTGCTCAGCTTGGATGGGGCGGAGTCTCAGGGCTGAGCAGACAGTCTTGGCTTCCATCAGCCCTGCCCTATGAGGCCTCTGGGTGTCAGTATCTGCAAGCACCTCTAAGAGAAAGCTGCCCTCAAGTTTTGCCCGCTGCCAGACAGTCCAGTTTCTTCCCCAATGAATCTGGATTCCCAGATTCTCGCCTGGAACTGGAGTTCAGCGCAGTGGAGAGCTTCCGTTTCCCACCTGCTGGAGAAAGCCAGCGGCGCACTCAGCAGTCAGGCCTCTCTTCGCGCACTCATGTGCACGCCTCCAGACCTATGCCTTTTTTGGCTCCCCTGAGTTTCCGCCTGACAGTCCAGATTCCCCCCCCCCCCCCCCCCCCCCCCCCCCCCCCCCCCCCCCCCCCCCCCCCCCCCCCCCCCCCCCGTATAAGCCTGAGTCCCCAGGGTCTTGCCCGGAACTGGGGTTCAGTGCAGTCAGAACTGGGGTTCAGCATAGTCAGGAGCTTTTGTCTCCTTCCCACTAGAGAAAGCCAGCCAGGCACTCAGCCGCCCGCGCACGTGTACCTCAGCCTTTTGCAGCTCCTCTGATTCTCTGTGTGCTTTCCTCTTTCCTTCTAGTTGTAGAATTTCCACTCAGCCAGCTTTCCTGTGGTTCTGGATGATGTTCGTTTTGTCTTTTAGTTGTAGTTTTGAAATTGTTGTGAGAGGCAGTAGTTTAGGTGTTTACCTATGCCGCCATCTTGGTTTCTCTCTGTTACAAATGTCTTAATTGGAACCAAGACATATAAGTGAAATAATAAGTCAAATTTAATCAAATTTTCCTGTGAACATCTCCTCTCACTCTGCACAAAGGCAAAATAGCCTTTGTAATTAATTGGACCTTTCCCACCAACCCTGGAATGAGAATGTGCAATTTATTTTGTGCACAACGAGGTATAAAAATTGCCAAAGGTGGCAGACGAAGCTGGGACTGTTTGCTGTGCTGGGTAAACAGCTGAACTCTGTCTCCAACACAGAATGGGAGTTGGCTTCAAATCAGAGAGATGGGCTGGGGGCCTTCTCCTGCTGCATATCTGCAGGTGCTGGCTATTGGCTGCCTGCAGATATTCCTTTGCACTGTGGAATGGAAGGAGTAGGGGCACTGGGGTAGGATAATTCTGAATTCAAATCCTTTCTTACCCTCTGTCACCTTGGACTAGACATTGAACTCTCCAAGCCTCAGATGTCATGCTCATTCAACAATCTTTATTGAGCAATTACTGTTTGCATATTTTGGGGCTAACCTACTAAGGGCATTAAGACCAATATGATATAGTGAATATGGGAGCAAAGATCTTGGCCTCATAGCCAATGTCCTATTAAATGAGGCTGTAGATGGAACAGTGTGTGACATGTAGTAGCATTCAATTAATTCCCACTTCTTTGCTTTCTTTGCCCTCCACCAGAATCTCTGGAGACTCACCTCCTTGGGATCCTCAGAGAGGGTCAGAGACAAACTGTTGAGCAGGAAGTACCAGCCCCAGCTTAGGGAATATTACATTTTGACTCTCTTCATCCTTTCTTATGCCTCTGGGATTCTGTTTAGAATTTTGTGGGTCTTCTTGTCTTTCAGAGCCTGTCTTTTACTTTTCCATCTCCTTGGCTCTCTGTGCCACATCCTCAGCAATTTCCTCAGGACGGTCTTTTAATTCACTAATTCTTCCTTCAGCTATGTCCAGTCTGCTGTGTGGCTCATCCAATTTTGGGCTGAGGCTCTTGGATGGGACCCATATGTGTCCAGTCTGGTTTTGGAGGCACTGCTGATCTTCTCTTTACACAGGGAACAGGAAGGTTTTATGGAAACCAGATTTAGTCACTGGGGAAAGAACATGTCTGCCTGGATATTTTAGAAAAATCCTCTGGTGACTTTCTAGAAGATGGCCCAGAGATATTAGGGGTTATTGGGGAAATACCAGCCTCACAGAATGAGTTGGGAAGTGTTCTTTCTCCTGCATGTTTTGAAAGAATTTGAGGGCACTCACCAGTGAAGCCATAGATCCAGAGCTTTATTTATTTATTTTTTTTGTCAAGGTGTTTCGTTTTTTTAAATAATCCTCACCCAAGGATATGTTTTTCATTGAATCTAGAGAGAGAGAAGAAGGAGGAGAAGGGAGTGGAGGGGAGGGCAGGGGAGAGGAGAGGAGGACATTTGCCCTGACTGGGAATCAAACCTACGGCCCTTCAGTGCAGGGGACAACACTACAACCAACTGAGCCACACTGGCCATGGCAGTCAAGAGGTTTTTTATTACTGATTCAATCCTACTAGTTATGAATCTATTCCAAATATTTATTTCTTTGTGATTAGTCTTGGTAGGTTTTGTATTTCTAGAAATTTGTTCACTTTATCTAGGTTATCACACTTCTTAGAATGTAGTTGTTCATAGCACTCTCTTATAATTCTTTTTTTCTGTGGAGTCAATAGTAATGTCCCCACTTTCATTTCTGATTTTAATCATTTACGTCTTCTCTTTTTTTTCTTAGCTAATGTTTTGTCAATTTTGTTAATCTATTCAATTTTTGGTTTTATTGATTTCTCTATTTTCTATTCTCTATTTCATTTGTCTCTTCTCTGTTTTCTTTTTTTCCTTCTGCTAGCTTTGGGTTTAGTTTGTTCTTTTTCTAGTTCTTTAAGTTGCATTAGGTTCTTGATTTGAGATCTTGTTTATAATGTAAGATTTCATTTAAGAACTTCCTTGTTTTTTAATTGTTTTATAAATTTCCCCCTTAGCACTGCTTTGTTGTTTCCCACAAGCTTTGATATGTTGTGTTTTGTTTTTCTTCATATCCAAGTAGTTTCTAATTTACCTTGTGATTTCTTCACATACCAGTATGGTCTGCCCTGGAGAGTGTCCAGTCCACTTGAGAAAAATGTGTGTCTGCTGCTCTTGGGTGGTGCCCTGTGTATGTTTGTTAGGTCTGCTTGATTAATTGTATTGTTCAAGTCCTCGATTTCTTCACTTATATTCTGTCTGGTTCTTTTATCCATTATTGTGAATGGGGTACTGAAGATTTCAACTAGTATTGCAGAACTGTCTATTTCTCCCTTCAGTTCTATTGATATTGCTTCATATATTTTGATGGTCTGTCATTAGGTGAATGAATGTTTATCATTTTATCTTCTTGTTGTATTGAACCTCTTGTTAATATATCATGTCCTTCTTTGTCTCTTGTAACCTTTTCTGATTTAAAGTCTATTTTGTCTGATATTAGTACCGTTGGTGACTATCTGCCTGGTCTGTCTTTTTCCACCTTTTCATGTTTAGCTTTTTTTGTGTCTTTGTATCTAAAGTGAATCTCTTATAGATAGCAAATAGTTAGATTATGTGTTTTTACCCATCCTGCCAATCTGTGTTTTGAATGGAGAGTATAATCCATTTATATTTACTTACTGATAAGAAATGTCTCACATCTGTCATTTTGCTGTTTGTTTTCTATATCTTATAGCTTTTGTCCCGCATTTCCTGCATTATTGTCACTTTTACATTTAGTTGATTTTTTTTTTTTTGTAGAGAAACATTTTAATTCCCTTCTTACTTACTTTCATGTATATTCTATAGCTTCTTTCTTTCTGGTTGCCATGGGATTACATAAATGTAAACATCCTAATGTTATAATACTCTGATGTGATTTTATACCAGCCTAACATCAAGAACATAATAAAAGAAAACCCTGCTCTTACACAGCTCTGACCACACCCCTTTTCAGTTGTTGATGTCACACAATTATATCTTTATGCATTGTGTATCCAAAAACATGGTGTATCCTGCCAATCTGTTTTAAATGGAAAGTATCCTGCCTTTATAACTATTTGTGTATTTACTTTTATCAGAGATCTTTATTTCTTCATAAAGCTTTGAGTTCCTGAGAGTGTCCTTTCAGTACAACCTGAAGGACTCCGTTCATGCCAGGCAGGTAAGAAACTCTCTTAGCTTTGGTTTATCTGGGAATGTCTTCATTTCCCCCTCATTTTTGAAGGACAGTTTTGCCAGATATAGGATTCTTATTTGACATCTTTTTCCCTTCAACACTTTTAATATATCAACCCATTGCTTTCTGGCCTCTTTTATATATATACTAGAGGCCTGGTGCACAGATTTGTGCACTGGTGGGGTCCCTCGACATGGCCTCCACGGATCGGGCTGAAACTGGCTCTCCAACATACCTCAAGGGGCCTGGATTGTGGAAGGGCACAGGCTAGGCTGAGGGACCCCACCGGTGTACTGTCAGGGCCATGGGAGGGCTCCAGGGCATGTCCAGCCCGCCTCGCCCAGTCCCAATTGGCCAGACCCCAGCAGCAAACTAATGTACTGGTTGGAACATCTGCTCCCTGGTGGTTAGTGAGCATCATAGCAACTGATCGAATGAACGGTCAGACACTTAGCATATTAAGCTTTTATTATAGAGGATATATGGAGATATATATATATATATATATATATATATATATATATATATATATATACACACACACACACACACACTGGTATACATATATGCTAGAGGCCCAGTGCACAAAATTCATGCATGTGGGGGGCGGTGTCCCTCAGCCCAGCCTGGGCCCTCTCGCAATACAGGACCCCTCAGGTAGGGTCCCTAGGCCTGGCCGGCAATCAGGGCCAATCGGGGCTTTCCTTCCCCTGGCTGCTGGCACCTGGCCCCACCCCTGCCACTGTCACTGCTTGCCATCTGTGCAGCGCTGCCCCCCCACCACCACCCCTCCACTGGTCGCCTCCCTCTGTGGGTGACAGGTGTGGGGTGCAATCACTTGGCAAGAGTGGGCCTCGCCCTTCTGGGCGATCGCTGGCCAACCCACACACCCACCACAGCATCGCTGGCCAGTGGCCTGGGCCTCCCTCTGTGGGGTGATCGGTCATGGGGCCCCCAGATCGATAGCTGCACAGAGGGAGGCCCCACCCACCAGCCGCAGCGCCGCCGGCTGGGTAGCCTGGGCCTCCCTCTTTGGGGCGATCCATTGCTGGGCTCCCTGATCAATCGCCCAGCAGAGGGAGGCCCCGCCCACCCAGCCAGGGCTCCACGATCAATTGCCATGCAGAGGGTGGCCTGGGCCTTCCTCTTTGATAAAATCGTAGAGCCCCCACTCCCCCCACCCCCCATCAATCGCCTTGCCGGTCGGTGGCCTCAGCCTCCCTCTTTGGGGCAATCAATCTTGGAGCCCCCCCATCAATCGCCCCGCAGAGGGTGGCCTAGGCCTCCCTCTGCAGGGTGATCATGGGCCCATGGCGGGGCCCCCAACCAATCGCATTGCACCCGCCTTGGATGGTCTGGCATCAGTGCATGTCATAGCATGGTTGTCTGGAAGGTCGTCTGGACAAGGGAGAGGGAGAGAGCGATAGAAACATTAATGATGAGAGAGAATCATCGATTGGCTGCTTCCTGCATACCCCCTACTGGGGATCAAGCCTGCAACCCAGGCATATGCCCTGGCCAGGAATCGAACCCGTGACCTCTTGGTTCTTGGGTGGATATTCAACCACTGAGCCACACCTGGCTGAGCTGGCCTCTAAGGTTTCTGATGAGAAATCTACTCATGATCTTTGTGAAAATATGATGAAAGCTATCTTCCTCTCGATTTTACAGATGTTAATAATGTACATTATCTTGTCTTTTTTTCTTTACTTTTTTCATTTTTTCTCTTACTTTTTTCTTTTTTTAAATTTTCTTTGTTCTTTCTCTTTTTCTTTATTTTTTACTTTCCCATAATATGATATCAATTAAGTTGTAGCATCGTTTTGAGAGCAATCAGAGTTTAAGGGAAAGGAATTGAATATTTTAAGTATAGACACTATAAGGTCTTTAAAAGCCAAAAGTTATTACAGATTTTCAAATTATAAATGAGCCCTAACCGGTTTGGCTCAGTGGATAGAGCGTCGGCCTGTGGACTGAAAGGTCCCAGGTTCGATTCTGGTCAAGGGCATGTACCTTGGTTGCGGGCACATCCCCAGTGGAAGGTGTGCAGGAGGCAGCTGATCGATGTTTCTCTCTCATCGATGTTTCTGACTCTCTATCCCTCTCCCTTCCTCTCTGTAAAAAATCAATAAAATATATTTTTAAAAAATTATAAATGAAAAGGCCACTGAAGCATCCCATATATTTTAAGTTTTAATAATAAAGTACACATCAATCTCTAATATCCCATATAAACAGAAAACTCTTTGGGGGTCCTTTTTTTTTCCAGAGTAAAGGGGTCTTTAGACCAAAACGTGAGAAAGCCTCTGTGGTTTATCCCCAGCCACAATTGGTCTGTTTCTTGCTCTGACGTCATAAGGTGACATTGTGACAGAATTACAAACATCCTATCTAA
Source organism: Ia io (assembly GCA_025583905.1). Lineage (NCBI taxonomy): Eukaryota > Metazoa > Chordata > Mammalia > Chiroptera > Vespertilionidae > Ia > Ia io. The sequence continues at coordinate 103,557,089 of JAJQQW010000004.1, read as the reverse complement.
TAAAAGAGTAATATAGTAATTGACTGTCACTTCACGACGCCCACAGCCAATCAGGAGGGAATATGCAAATCAGCGGGACAAAGATGGCAATGGCCACGGAGCCAGCCGGAATAGGCCGGAGACTTGGGTCTCCCCTAGCGACAGAGGAAGCCAAGCTTCCCATCTGCCTGGGTCGGCCTCCAAAGGAGGGGCCTGTGGGCGGTGGCCACGGAGCAGGCTGGAGCACACAGGAGGCTTGGGTTGCCCCTGGTGACGGAGGAAGCCAAGCTTCCCATCCGCCTGGGTCGGCCTCCAAAGGAGGGGCCTGTGGGCAGTGGCCACGGAGCAGGCTGGAGCACATGGGAGGCTTGGGTTGCCTCTGGTTACCCAAGCTTCCTGCCTGCCCTGCACAAAGCCAGCCTGAGCGTGCAGGAGGCTTGAGTCTCCCGGGCTGGCGGCTGAGGGAGGGACCTGCAAATGGCCCTCAGCCCCTCACCCAGGCTGGCCATGCCACCATCGGGGTGAGGGTCCCCACTGGAGGGCGTGGCCAGCCTGCAAACGGCCCTCAGTCCCTTACCCAGGCTGGCCAGGCCCCCCAGCGGGGACCCCCACCCTGAAGGGGGGTGTGGCCAACCTGAAAACAGCCCTCAGCCCCTCACCCAGGCTGGCCACACCCCCAGCAGGGACCCTCACCCCATGGGGGTGTGGCTGGCCTGCAAACCACCACAGGCCCCTCGCCCAGGCCAGCCTGTCCCCCAAGGGAACCCCCACCCTGATCTGGGACACCCTTCAGGGCAAACCAGCCGGCCCCCACCCGTGCACCAGGCCTCTATCTATACTAATAAAAGGGTAATATGCTAATTAGACTGGGAGACCTTCCAGGAGACCTTCTGGACGTTCTTCTGGACAAAGCCATGGTGGCGGGGTAGAGATGGTTAGGGGCCAAGGGGGAGGGCAGTTGTGGGTGATTAGGCCAGGATGGGACAGCAGTTGTAAGTGATCAGGCTGGAGGGGAGGGGCAGTTAGGGGTGAGCAGGCCGGCAGGGGGGGCCAGTTGGGGGAAAGCAGGCCATCAGTGGGGGTCAGTTGAGGGCATTCAGGCTGGCGGCGCGGGGCAGTTGGAGGTGAACAGGCAGGCAGGTGAGTGGTTAGGAGCCAGCAGTCCCGGATTGTGGGAGGGATGTCCGACTGCCGGTTTAGGCCCGATCCCTACAGTTGGACTGGCAGTGAGACGTCCCCTAACTGGTTCCAGATTGGAAAGGGTGCAGGCCGGGCTGAGGGACAACCCCCTCCCCCATTCACTAATGTCATGCACTGGGCCAGTAGTCTCCTATGAAGGGCGCTTGTTGGACTGAGGTTTGTCCTTATAGACCAGAAAGTTGATTTGTGGTGATCTGATGGACTTGGACCAGTTAGCTTGGTTTCTCCCTTACCCGCTCTCCATTTTGTTTATTTTTTCCTTTTACTCTACTCTTTTTCTCATGTTTCTTTTTTCAATATTCTTTTTCTTTGTTCTCTTTTTCATTTTTCTTTATTTTGTGTTTTTCCTTTACTTTTTTTATTTTTTCTCTCACTTTTTTCTTTTCTTAAATTTTTCTTTGTTCTTTCTCTTTTTTCTTTTACTCATTTTTATCTTTTAAAATTTTAGGTTATATTGTTATTACAATTAGTGTTGTTGGTATAGTTAATGTAGTTAATTAGCCTAGTGGCTAAATGGTTTTTTAGCTAGTTAATAAGCATTGTTAGCATTGCTAGTATTGTCAGTTAGTGTTCTTAGTAAATCACCACAGTGCAGGGTCTTGTGGCCATCTCTGCTGATGAGGAGCCCCATATTGGCCATCACAAGCTCCTGGAACACTATTGGCTCGGAAACTTCCTGAAGGTGAAGTTGTCTTGGCACATTCTGTCTGGACAGAGATGGCAGTCACAGCATCAGAGTCAGCAGAGCTCTGCCAGCCTCCAGGGACTTTTGGGTGAAGACCCCTACAATATTGAGTGACCCTAATATCGTAAAGTTATTTCAGGTGATTGACACAGAGGAACCATTATTCCTCATTATGGAGCATGTTAGCAGACCAAGAATGAGGCCTGAGGTGAATTCTGGCAGTCGGTATCCACTGTGTAGTACTACCATTCTCTCTGGTGCTCAGATAAATATAACAATTGCAGACTTTGGCCTCGGTAACAAGTTTACTGCCCATAAGCTGAACATGCTCTGTGGCAGCCCTCTGTATGCCGCCCCAGAGCCCTTCCTGGGGGCCCTGCAGTGATTGTGGAGCCGGGGCGTCGTCCTGCACTCTGGTCACTGGGAGGACTGCTGGAAGCTGCAACAGCGGATCCTGGGCAGGCAACACCATGCACCATGTTTCATGTCTTTTGAAAAAAATTTGGTGATATTTGACCCCAGCAACAGAACTTTAGAAGAAATGGTGAGGAAACAATGGCCAAACATGGCCAGGAGGAGAAACTGGGGCCTTACAGCGAGCTGCCCTGTGGTGACAAGGACTCCTGAGTGCAGAGGGAGCTGACTGTGGGCTTTGAGTAGGACTCGATCCAAGGCTCATTCACAGGCAGGAGGTATGACAATGTGATGGCCACGAGCCTGATTCTAAGCGCCAAGAAACCCAAGGTGGAGGGCCACACCATCACGGAAAGGCCCTCCTCTTCCCCTGGCCCCAACAGCCGTGGTCCCTCCCCAACTCGGGAAGCTCAGTCAGAGGTCTCTGCACACCCAGGGAAATGCAGTTCCAGTGATCCTGCATTCCACCCTGGATCAGCAGCGCAGAAAACCAGTGATGTCAGGACCAGGAGTGAGGGCAGAAGGCCAAAGAACCTGCCACTGCCCCACCCAGCCCAGGCTGCAGCATGGCCCCGGGTCTCCCCTTCCCCCAGCACCGGCACCAGCACCAGCAGCGATGGAGCCCCAGGAGGAACCGGCTACCCCCAGGATGTGTCCTTCAAGGACAACTTCTTCTATGCTGGCAGCTTGATAGTGTGACCCCAGCCTCTCCCTGTGGCCACAGCCAAGGCTGGCAGGAAGTGGCTGGGAGGTTCTTGAACTTTAAGAAAGCTTTGCTTGAGGCTGTCCAGCAACACCCAGTATGGCAAATGGAATAGGGTAAAGCCAATTTAAATTGTGTATGGCCAAGGCAGGGCTGCAATCAGGCTGTGCGGAGGTCAAGTCACACTGCCTGCATTTTAAATCGTTAAATCAAAGATGCTGAGCTCCAGGGAGGCAGACAATGTGGTGTGGGAGATGGGACACAAACAGCTGTGGTGGGAGCTGGGCAAGAAGTAAACTCTGTGCGTAAAGGACCCACATGGAGAGGACTTGGCCCAATGACAATAGAGGGGTACACACTGCCATGGCATTCTCTGCATGGGATTCAAATCAGGAGGGTATCCAACACCTTCATGGCCTTCAGAAGCATTGTATCCAAAATACCTGGTGAGCTTGGATTGGAGGACAGCTTGGAGCCCCCTGGAGAGTAGAGGTCACCCACCCTGTAGGTCCCTCCCTTGGCCCTGCACTCTGGTGAAACTTCAGAGACTGGACTGCTTTTCTATGGCTCTTCTCCCCACCCCTCCCCTTCTCTGCCTTTTCTTCCATGTTTGTGGGGGAGGGACGATTCTTATTAAAGTACTTGGTTCTTCCAGATCTTGTAACAAACTGGATGCTCCAGAAGGATGTATCTGATACTCTGTTTTTCATCCACCCTGCACGAAATTGGGGCTGTGCAACCTCCAGTCTGAGAAACACACGCAGTGTAGCATTTGGACATAATCAGATCAACTAATGGGGAAAATGACTGAAGAGAGTATCCAGGGAACCCCCAACAGCAGCAGATATGCTTCCAAAGGGAAAGGCTGTGAGCCGTGCTGCAGGGCAAAAAGGCAGAAATATTGTAACCTTCCTGCACTCACAGCACCTAACATTTGCAGGACGGAAGGGGACTTTTGGTCCTGTGGCCTGTGTCAATTACAACCAAGATGCCCACAATAGAATAGCAGTGTCCTGTGACACAGCCTGGGGATAGGGGTCAGAGAACTGGCATGGGTATGATCCCAAAGCGGCTCAGGGCCACTTACCCGTGCAGCTGAGTTTCCTGACTGTGAGGCAGGAGTCGGCCATCCTCCTCCCCATCAGGGAGGGGCTTGATGCGTGGCTCTGACCACAGGAAGTGGAGAGGAGGCGTGGGGGCAGAAGAAAGCTGAAGTATTAGGTACATACCAGACAGAAGTGGGGGCAAGGCTGGGGAGATGGACCAGACCCCTTGTTTCCAGGACCACTCCCAGTGGTGCACTTTGCTTTGTGTCTCCAAACTTAAACACCCCTGCTCAGGGCCTGGACAGCAGTCAGCTCCGATGACAGACTCTGCAAAAGAGACTCCGGTGAGCTCTGGCCTTGCCTGGCTGGGCCAGTGATGCCTCCGACCTCACGCGTTAGTCCCAGCTCAGCTCCACAGGAAGGGCTTTAGGTTTTGTTCTAAAGAGCAGGGGATCTTGAGCGGGGAGCGACCTGGTCAACAGCCACTGGACAAGAGACCCCTGGCTGTGTGTGCACAGCAGGCTCTGCCTGGGGAGCCAAGTCAGTAATGGAGTCCCAACCAACGACTTGCCAACAATCCAGTGAAGAGCACCCACTGGCCCACGACTTTCAGCTGGCCCCTGAATTATGAATTACTTAATGTAATTTGTCTGATGCTCTGTCTTCCATAAAATATGCACTCGGGGTAGGAAGTAATTGGGTGGTGGAAGGGAACATTAAAGGGGGCATGGTAGAGATGTCCAGATGGCTCCCAATAGCCTCATCCACTTCTCTCTCAGAGCAGCCACTCAACTTGTAGCTGGGCTTGGGGCACCCAAGATGACAGTGTTCCCAGCTACCCGGGGTGTGTGACTAAGCTATCCCTCTAGCATGGGAAGGGAAGCAATTTGTGCAACTTCCGGCATATTTCCTGGGAGAGATAAGCCGGGCCTTCTTTGTGCTTCTTCCTTTGTCCTGCTACTGGGAAGGTGAGCTCTGAGGCTGGAGCCTGGTCGTGGCAACTCCCCTGGGATGATGGCATCAGGGAGAGGAGCTTCCTGGAGCAGCACTGCCAGACTAGCCCTGGAATGTCTGCTTCTGTCCAGAATGGAAGACAGATGCAAACATCCATTTGCCATTCTTATGTGAGCCCTTTGTTACAGCATCTGAACCTTATCTTAACTAGGATAGCAATCTTGGAGGGGACTTCCCTGTGTGGTACCCTTGGGTCAGGCTGCCCCAAGAACCACAGCTGTCTGAAATTTTCGACCCTCCCTTCTATGAAGTGACATCCGAGCTCAGCTCCAGCCCACAGTCCTCTCTTGGTGCCTCTCAGGAAATGTAACGTGTGAAGATAGATGCTCCTGACTAAGGAGTGAGCATCCTCCAGGGCATTGCTTGCTCTTTCTCCCGCATTGTGCACCCCCCACTCTCTCCCAAACACGCAACTTGTTTTGAAATAATGCTGTGCTGATTCCTTCCTGCTAGTATCTGCAGATGATAGCCTGTTCTGAGTTAATTAAATAACTCAGAACAGGCTATCACACACATGGTGTAACTTGATTATTGCCAGAAAGATGAGTTTGGAACTGACAGGTTGCCTGTTAATTTGAAAAACTAAGCAAATTCTACTGACAGTATGAAAGCAGAGACTAGGACATGGTCGAGACTTAACTTGAGCTTCCAGTTTGGAGAGAAAGTTATTTAGAACTCATCTTCTCTGTGTGACTTCCTATATTCCCTCCACTCTTATGGAGCCTGAAATTTTATGGGGAAAATAAATTCTAATATATATTAAAATATTAAGCATGTTGAGGACATAAAAAGGTATATAGTTCATTTGTTTACTCTAAGTGTGCAAAGTATCTTTCTGCTGGGCAGAGCGTGTGAACAGAAATCTGAGCTTCAGTGAGGCCAGTGGGCCAGGAGACAGTCCCTTACGCACAGCTCCCAGCAGACAGGCACACGGCACCGTGCAGGGCCACACGGAAGCACCAGGGTGGGTTGGAGGCAGAGGGAGTGGAGCAAACTGTGGATAGACGCCTTTACTGGGGTTTGTTTCTGCAAGAGGGAACAGTCGAGGCAGGCTAAGCAGGCTTGGGATTAGCTGGTTGGAGTGATTTCATGGGTTTTGTGGTATAAGGGCTGTCCCAAGCTGCCTGGTGCCTGACCCTCCGTGGTTAAGGCAGGAGGACAGTGGCCAGGAATGTGAGCATCCAGTAGAGGAGATGGATGCCTATGGACACTGCATTGGCTGTTTTATATTTGAAAAGTGGACTCCTAGAAGGGGAATTCCTCCTGGAGGTGGGGGAGGTGGCCCACAAAGGAGGCAGGAGGCCAAGTTGAGGTGACTTAGAAGAAGGCATGTCCAGCACGTGCATGCAGGGCAGATGTTACAGCATCAAATTTACAGAAGCTAGAAACATGGTCCATACAACACTTCCCCCTGCCGTAGGCGCCCCACCAAGAGGAAAGTCCACACAGGCCACTAGACCCTGCACAGTGTGAGCCCCTAACCTCTCCTCTCCTCTCTTACCCCATCCCCACCCACATGACTGCCATTGAAAAGATAGTCTGTTTATTCATTTATTTATTCACTATTTCATCCGTGATGTATTTGGTTCCCCCTGTGCCAGGCCCTGGTAGATGATTCCTGGGCCCACTCTCCCTCCAGCCCCTTCCCTGCCTCCTGATTTCCCCGAGCTCTGCTTGCTTCTGCAGCACTTATCCCTCCAATGTGTTGTGCTCGCTGCCTCCCTTCCACAGTGCCAGCTCCACAGGAGCAGCAGAGGTTGTTCACTAGTAACTTACTGTTGTGCCTACAGCCGAGGGCAGTGCCAGCAACACTGTGGGAGCTCAGTAAATAGTGAATGAACAGCTTATCACGCCCTGAAACCTTCTTGTCTGTGGTCTGCAGTGCTTGCTCACCCAGCACCCATGCACTGAGGCACTACTGCATGCAGGCCGGTTCCAGAAACCAGGGCACAGCAGTGGGTGAAGCAGGCAGAGGTCTCCATTCTCATGCAGCTGACATCCTATTGGTGGAAACAGGACAAAAGTAAGTACCCTGTGCACCATGGAGAAAAATGAAGTCAGGATGAATGAGCAAATTCCTGAAGGTGTTTACGGAGCAGGCCGTGTAGAGGCTGAGTGCCCCAGGCTAGGAGAACAGCAAAGGTCCTGAGGCCACAGGAGGCTGCATGCTGACAGTCTTAGTTCTTAGTTTTGTCTTGAGTCTATATTTTGCTTTTATTTGTAAACCTTGGTTTTACCTTCCTAGCTAATTAAAATGGCCCTAGATAATCAATCTGTTTGAATCAGCAAATTCAATCCCAGTGATTTAAAGTGAAAATGGGTGAATTGGGGGTCAACTCAACATGCATTTATTGAGTGGCCTCCCTGGGTCCAGCTTTTTAGGCACCAGGAGGCTGTGAAATGAATACAAGTTACCTTGGCAACTCCAGTTACTGATCGCCCTAGATGTCCTTATGTTCTTTCCCTGCACCCCTGCCCTGTCTTGCCTGGGTCTGGAGCTCAGGCCCTGACCCTGTCACACCTTGGTTCCCTATGTCCAGCTCCTCCTGGATATCTCTGTCCTGGTGTCCCCAAGCTTCTCAGCATCCCAAACTGAGTTCAGCCCTTGCCCCATGACTGCCTTCTCTCCATGAAGCCTAAGGTCTATACCAGCTGGATCTTTGAAACCCTAGGCAGAGCCCTCCCCACCCTCTGATGTGTCCTACCCCATGATCATTCAGTTGAGGGGGTCCCTTTATCCACTCTTCTCTTCACTCTTGGGCTGTGCACCAATCTCCCCCTCTTCACAAACTTCCAAGAGTTACATGTGGGGACACTGAGACCACATTGGTGGGTGTTTCTGGGAACAACGAGTAGTATCCAGGAGCAGAGGGCAGATGAGGGCTCCCGAACTGCCTGAGCATAAGGCCCTTGTAGCAGCAAGATGACCACCATGTTGTTATAGCAGCCCAAATGCACTAAAATACTCAATGTGTCCTGTGTTTCAAGCCTTGGCCTGGGTGGGCTGTTAGGTGGATGCCTATTCACTCATTTATCCAATGTATTTGGTTCCTACTCTGTGCCAGGCCCTGGGTAGATGATGCTCATCCTTGGAAACCCAGCTCAGATGTTGCCTCTTCCATGAAGCCCTTCTTGATTCCCACTCCTACTGAAACTCCCTCTGACCTTGCCTGTGATCATACTCATGCTTACCTCTCCAGCATGTGATCTCTGTGAAAGCTCTGGGCCAGATGCAGAAAAGGCCTCAGAAAAATGTGATGGATAAAACACTTAATAGATGAAAGAATTAGACAGGTCTAGTGTCAGTCAAGTTCTGCCCTCCCTCCTTCCTTCCCTCCCTCCCTCAAGGATCTTTTCTCACCTTTGTGCTCATTTAGATCATTGATAGTCTGAATTATTTCTTTTCAATATTAATTACTTTTTTTTCCTTTAAATCTTTATTGTTGAGAGTATTACAAATGTTCCCCTTTTTCCCCCATTGCCTCCCTCCACACGGTTCCTGCCCTGCCCCACCCCAGGCCTTCACCACCCCATTGTCTGTGTCCATAGGTAATACATATTCTATCTAATAAAGCGGGAATATGCTAATTGACTGCCACACCCTCAAAGATGGCGGCGCCCACAGCCACAAGATGGTGGTGCCCAGTCCCCTCAGCCCCGCCTGGGTGGCAGGCAAATGGCACAGCCAGGCCCACCCCCAGGCGGGTCCAGCCGCTCCGCGTGCCTGCCTCCAGAGTCCCACAGTCCCCTCAGCCCCCCAGCCTCCCAGGGCCAGCTCGAGGCACAGACAAGCCTTGGATTTCAACTGCCCAGCCACCCAGGGCTGCCCAAGGCTCAGGTAACCAGGGCCAGCCGAGGCTTGCGCTGCCGGCAGTGGCAGCAACAGAGGTCTGATGGGTCATCGCCTTTCCCTGATCGCTGGGTCGCCTCCCACCCCAGAGGGCTTCCAGACTATGAGAGGGGCAGGCTGGGCTGAGAGACTCCCCCCACCCCCCACCTCCAGTGCATGAATTTTCATGCACTGGCCTCTAGTATGAATATAAAATCGTAAGTTAATCTCTTCCCATCCCCCACCCCCTTCCCTCTGTGATTCATTCCATGTTTCCATGCCTCTGATTCTATTTTATTCACCAGTTTCTTTTGTTCATTAGATTTCTTGTTTGTTTACTTTGATTTTTAGATTCAATTGTTGATAGATATTGCCATTTTATTGTTCCTATCTTTTATCTATTTTTCTTCTTCTTCTTCTTCTTCTTCTTCTTCTTCTTCTTCTTCTTCTTCTTTTTCTTCTTCTTCTCCCTCCTCCTCCTCCTCCTCCCCCTTTTCCTCCTCCTCCTCCTCTTCTTCTCAAAGAATACCTTTCAGCATTTCATGTAATACTGGTTTGGTGGTGATGAACTCCTTTAGCTTTTTCTTATCTGTGAAGCTCTTTATCTGACCTTCATTCTGAATGATAGCTTTGCTGGGTAGAGTAATCTTGGTTGTAGGTTCTTGCTATCCATCACTTTGAATATTTCTTGCCACTCCCTTCTGGCCTGCATAGTTTCTGTTGAGAAATCAGCTGACAGTCGTATGGGCACTCCCTTGTAGGTAACTAACTGTTTTTCTCTTGCTGCTTTTAATATTCTCTCTTTGTCTTTTGCTCTTGGCATTTTAATTATGATGTGTCTTGGTGTGGTCCTCTTTGGGTTCCTCTTGTTTGGGAGTCTCTGCGCTTCCTGGACTTGTAAGTCTATTTCTTCCACCAGGTGGGGGAAGTTTTCTGTCATTATTTCTTCAAATAGGTTTTCAATACCTTGCGCTCTCTCTTCTCCTTCTGGCATAATGTGAATGTTGGTACATTTGAGGTTGTCCCAGAGGCTCCTTACACTGTCTTCATATTTTTTGGTTCTTGTTTCTTTTTGCTCTTCTGATTGGGTGTTTTGTGCTTCCTCATATTCCAAATTGTTGATTTGATTCTTTGAATCCTCTCCTCTACTGTTGAATCCCTGTAAATTACTCTTTATTTCAGTCAGTGTATGCTTAATTTCTGACTGGTCCTTTTTCATGTCTTTGACATTCTCACTGAGATCCTTGAAAGTCTCACTAAGTCCCTTGCACTCTCATTAAGTCCAGTGAAGCTCTCATGAAGACCCTTGAGTGACCGTATAACCATGGTTTTGAACTTTTTATCCAGTATTTGCTTGCTTCCATTTCTTTCATTTGTAACATATTTCTTTGTCTCCACATTTTGGCTGCTTCCCTGTGTTTGTTTCTATGTATTAGGAAAAACTGTTCGTCTCCTGGAATTGGTAGAGTGGTCTTGTGTATTAGTTATCCTTTAGGGCCCAGTGTCTCAGTCTCCCCAGTCACCTGAGCTAGGCATTCTAGGTGCACCCCTGTGTGGGCAGTGTGCACAGTCTTGCTGTAGTTGAGCTTTGATTGCCTTTGCTGTCACTGGGAGGAATGGACCTCCAGGCCAATTGGCTGTGAGGACAAACTGTGTCTAAATGGAAGAGCTGCTGTGCAGGAGACACCCTTATGAGGCAGGACTTGCTTCAGTGGGGCTTTCATGCTCACTGAGTCTGCCCCTTGAGTGTGTTGCTCATGGATGTGAAGAGTTGTAATCTGGTATGGTCCAAAACTGTCTACCAGGTGCACTGACTTGGGGGCCTCTTGGAGGTGCAAAGTCAGCCACTGTCTGGGGCCACCCAGCAGGAGCTACAGAGAGATCTGCAGAGGCTGCTACTTGTATTGGGCTAGGAAGTGCCCAGGCAAGGTCCAACTGTGAAGCAAGGCTGGCTGGTGCTAGTGCCAAGTATTGGGCCTTTTATCGATAGGTTTGGAGCATGCTGACACCAGCTGCTGCTAATTTAAGAGATTTTAGCAAAGTCTGAAGCCTGTGACAGGATAGGCCATTCATATGGAAAAGCAGCTGCAAACAGCTTGGGTAGGGCTGCAAATTGGATGGGGTGGGGTCTCTGGGAATCACTATGGTAGAGCAAACAGTGTGAGCCAGGCTAATGGAAACTCAGATATGGCTACTGATCAGCTCTGTGATGAAAGAGAAACAATTACCCTTGCGAGCATACCATGTCTGGAAGAAAGCTGCCCCTGAGTTCCTGCCCCAATGCCAGACATTCCATTTCCTTCCTGGATGACCCTGGATTCCCCAAAAGCCACTGTCTGGCACTGGAGCTCAGAAAAAGCGAGATCATGTAAGTTCATGCGCTGTCCCTTTAAGAGGAACACTTGGGACTCCAGCAGCCTCTGTGTCACTCAGCTACATTCCCAGCTAAAAAGCCAGTAGTTACAGGGACTCCTCTTCCCAGCTCTGGAACCCTGGTCTAATGGTCTGGTGTGGGGCTGGGACATCCTGCTTCTCACAGGTGGCCTTGGAGATATCCCTCCTGATTAAAAAAATGCCACATGTGGGTGCCAGACCAGCCCATTCCATGCCTCCACCCCTCCTACCAGTCTCAATGTGCTTTCTTCTTTATTTCTCTAGTTGTAGGACTTCCATTAAACCAGATTTCAGGTGGCTCTGAATGATGGTTATTCTGTATTTTAGTTGTAATTTTGATGTGGTTGTGGGAGGCGACAAGTATAGGCATTTATCTTTGAAACCATCTTGGTTCTCCTCTATAAATGTCTTCTTATGGGAACCAATATTAATTACTGTTTTAAACTTTGACGACATGTCCTGATGGTGCCCTCAGCAATAAGAAGCATAATTATCACTCCAGAGCAGGATCTACCTGTTGTGTCTGAGTTAGGACTGGACAATGTGGAAGCACAGGGTGTTGAGAAGATGACTCAAGGGCTGGGCCTTGGGGCAGCAGGAAGAGGGCAGAAAGGAGACAGATGGAGGCAGAGCTGTAGGGCCTGGGCCACCCCAGGAGGAGGGAGAGTCCAGGGGCTTCCACACATGGGCCAGGGCGGGGCTGTTGGTGTCAATTTCTGCCAGATCCTGCTGCTCCCATCTCAATGTAGGAGCCATGCTCTCCACGCTGCATCACACCTCCAGGGCTCGGCACTGGCTGGGAACTCCACCAGGAACTCCTCTCCTCGTACCCTCACCTTTAGGATTCTGCTCCTCCAGAATCTGTTCCTGATTTTTGCACCCAGTGCCCCTGCCCCACCATGGCACATTCACCCTGCTCTGGAGACACAGCTCTGCAGGACACAGATTGAGAGACCAGCTAAGCCCTCAAAGTCTGCATGACCTTGGGTAAGTCCCTTGTCCCTTTGGAGCCTGTTTCTCACTGTAAATAAATCTGGCAGCAGCCTCCTTACAGCAGCTGTGCTGGATGGGCTGCTGGTAGTGGGCACTGGGCTAGTGCCTGTGGCTGTGCCCTTGGTGCCCAAGCTGGGACGGTAACGTGGCCGGGTTAGCAGAATGCCTGGATGCAAGATGCATAAAGAAGTGGGAAAGGGCAACCGTTCAAGCTACAGCTTGGAAGTCAGAAGACATGGCTATCTTTGGGGACACTGCCCAGATCCCCTGGCCCGGGCTGCCCACCCACCCCTCTGGGCTGCCGGCTGCCTTCGGAGAGCATATGAGCACTGGCTTTGAAGCTGCATTCCCACCTGCTCCAGGGAGCTGAGAGAGCAGAGCACTGTGACGAGCTGGGGATACATGCTCCATCCAGAGGGCAGCTCCAACTCCGTTATAGAAGAGGGACTATGGCCCAGGTGCTGGTCTCCTCAAGCTACACACCTGGATTTTTGTCTGAAATCTTCAGACAGTTTTTAACTATTAGAATTAACTTAAAAAATAAATAAATAAACCAACAACCAAAAACCTCAATTTGCCCCTGAGTACTAGTTTGAGGCCCTTGGTTTACGATACTTGATCAGGGTGGGCTCAGGAACGCCGCCCCGAGGCAGAGTCCAGACTCTAGTGCTCTTGTCACTACACAGCCCCATCCCTGTGCCTCCTCATGGGTGTTCAGGGGACAGCTTCATCCCCTCCCCGCCCCATGGGGTAGGGTAGCCTGTGGGCTGCTAGGTCGCTGCCACATTGGGGGCCTGGGCTCTTGTGGGGGCCACCCTTTCCTTTGGCAGCTCTGAAGCAGGTGGAGCTGCGGGCTCACCTGCACCTCCCCACTCACACCAGGAGCTTTGGTCAGCCCTGGAGAGGCCTGACCAGGCTTATTCTGGGCACTGACATTTTGGCGGGCTCCTTTAGGAGGAAGAGTGAGTACGCCCTCACATTGGAGGGTAATGAGTGGGACCCTGCAGCCTTGGTCCTAGGTTGGGAGCGAGGGGTGGAGTGAAGGGAGCCTGGCATCTGTTCATGAGAGACCTAATCATGCCAGTTGAAGAGGCAGGGACACGCAGGCCTCCAGTGAGCAGGAATGACACATATGATGGGGAGAGGGGTGGAGATTGGGAGGGGCTTAGAGCATCGCCACCAGTTGAGGAGTAGGGCTTCCTGATTTCCTCCTGCCTTGTCCCAGGCTTCCGTCCTGCCTCCCTCAATGGTGATGGGAATAATGAAGAGAGCAACACTGGTGAGCACCCCTGGGGCTCTCTGTTACTGATGAGGACACTGAGGCACAGGGAAGGAAATGGCTTGCCCACCGTCACAGAGCAGGGAATCTTGCTATAGCTCAGGCCCATGGCCCTTGTCCTTTACTCCTGCTCTGTGCTTCTCACAGGGGTCCAGGCTTGGAATAGACTTTGAAAGCAGTGTGACCCACTGCTCCATTGGATGCTCAATTGTCCTCAGGAAACACCCCTCAACACCTACTTGCACACCCCCAGGGACAGGAGCTCATTGCCATTTCTGGAAGCTGGCTGACCTCCCTGTCAATTGACCTAGGACAGCCACAGGGCCACAAGGCTTCCTGTCCTTGGTGAGCAGCTTGGGTGGGTGCCCTTGGCTGTCACTGGCAGAGGGCCTGGTGGAGGTGACAGTCATGCAGCCAAGTGTGCGGTGGAGATGAGGAAATGGTAGGCACAACGCACACCCCACGCAAGAAACATTAATCCAGGCCTTGCGATGTGGCAGAGGTGGGTGTGGACTGGGTGTCCAATCTCATGGGAAAACAATGTCCCTTGCCCTGTCCCTCACAAATGATCTGTTGATGTGAGGCTACGGTTGTGGTTACAGTGAAGAGAAAAGGGAGGCTAATGCGAGTGCTGACCAAGAGCCGGGATGATGGAACTGGACACTGTGGACTCCATTATCAGAAGCATTCACCGCAGCTCTCTGTGCCTCAGTTTCCTCATCTGCAAAAGGGGTGATGATCCTTGTACCTTCCTCCTAGTTTCTGTGAGGATTAAGTGAGTTCCTATCTTTGCAGTCTGTGGCGTGTGGCAGTGGGTTAGGCTACTGCTACTTCCACCACAGCCTCTAATGCAGGGTTTTTGTCCCCATTTCAAAGATGAGAAAACCACGGCCAGGAAGAGTTATGAGATCAACCCTCGGTCACCTCTCTTCATGCAGCACCATGAATGTCCGTGCCCCTTTCTGCCCAGCTAGCCTGTGTGCACCTCATCTCTCCATCTCACCCAGCATAGCAGGTGCTAAGAACTGCTGAGGGAATCTGACTGAATGAAGACTCTAACTGTGCTCCCCACCTTGGGCTCTCAGGCTCAGGACTGGGATATCAAGTTCCCCCAGACTATACAGGAGGCACAGCACTTGTCCATAGCCTCACTTACACCCAAATGGCAGAGGGTCGGGGGACCAAGGGGCAGAGGGTGCTGGAGTCACCCCTGGAGGAGATGTGGGCAGGCAAGTGAGAGGCACAGAGGACCTAGCTGACTTTCCAGGGGAATGAAGATGCTCAACAGGGGCAGAGGAAAGAGTCCAGCTTGGGCACCGCCCTGTCTACCACCATGTGGTGTTGAGAATTGAGACAAGCCCTGTCTCCTGGGTCTCCCCGTCATCTAGCAAAGGGGAAAGGACAAGATAGCAAGATGAGTACAGCTGGCCCTCATCAAGAGTTCTGTACATAGTAGCACATTTAATCTTCCTTGAAACCTTGTGAAGTAGCTATGAGGCCAGCCTCAGGTGGGCAGGCATCTGAAGCACAGAGACTTGGTGACTTGCCCAAGGACAGAGCCAGGATTCAAAGCCAGTCTGGCACCAAAGCATGTGCTCTGGGCCCCCAGAGAGCAGCCTCCTGAGTGTCATGGACTCACAGGAGATGTCCCTGGTGTCCTGGCTTGTTAAGAAGGCAAAGCTCCCAGTGCCTGTGGTGCCTCTCCGAGGGACATTGATGCATGGGATCATGATGGCTCGTGGGAAGGTCAAGAGGGCGTGGGTCTGAGCATTAGGTCAGCTCCGCCCCTACCAACCTGTGACCTGGGAACTTTCCCTAACCTCTCTGGCCCGCTGACTCAGGGTCACTGTGAAGCTGCCGGAGGCCCTCATTCAAAGGGCAAAAGCCAGTCCTAAAAGAAACTTCCTTAAGTGAAGCAAAGCAAAGCATGCTGGGAGATGTGATTCCAGAGCGAGACTGTCAGCTCAACGATTTCAAGGGGTTCACGCCCGCCCACCCCACCCCTTGTAGCCAGGTTCTGGAGCGGGCTCGCAATCCAGGGCCAAGTGTGAGTTTCCACTACTAAAAACCCCGCATGTCAGGCAGGGTCCCCAGATGAGTGCCGAGCCCCCTCACCTGGACAGCAGAGCGTAGCCCACCTGCTTTAGGTAATGCTTCTGCAGAATGGCAGCAGAGCCCAGCAGTTGTGACCGAGACCATAGTCCCTCAAACATTTACTGCCCAGCCTTCTGGGCCCTGGCCGAGCAGCTCATTTGGTTGGCGGTTGGAGCATCGTCCTATGCATGTACCAAAATGTTGTGGGTTCTATCCCCAGTCAGGATGTGGAAGCAACTGGTTGATGTTTTCTCTCTCCCTCCCTCCCCCTCCCTCCCTCCCTCCCCCCCCCCCCCCCCCCCCGCCAAACATCCTCAGGTGAGGATTAAAAAAGAAAAAAACACACACAAAAAACAGCAGCCATAGCATGCCTGGTGTAGTGCTCAGCCTGAGCTAGCTCCCTGCTCTACCTGCTACCTCATTTAATACCCCATCTACAAGAGGAGAGATTTCAATATTCCCATCTACAGGTGAAAAAATCAAGGCTCATTTGCTCTTAGTAGCTAATCAAGTGGTGGAGCCAGCTTTGAACCCTAGTGTCCTGATTTCAAAACCCTCAGATCTCACCGTCTGGCGTTTGGAAGGTGAAGGCTCAGGCATTCAGAACCTCATCTTTCACTCTTACAGCTGTGCTCTATGCGGAACCTCCACTTTCATGCTTGCAGCTGTGCTCTAGGACCCGCCATCCCAGAGGCGGTTGGATTAGCATTGGCACATTCAATGGACTTGTTCTGAATGTACTGGGCCCTGACTGTAGCTCCCCTTGCTACCTGACACTTGAGCTGAGGGAATTACTACCATGTGCCACATGGGCCAGGCCCGTCCCAGCCTCCTGGTCCTAAGGAGCAGAGGGAACAACGATGAGATGGGAGGAAGGGTTTGCGGTGGCCTCTTATACTGAAGTTTTCACATGAAAGGGACAGTATTTAGTCCAGAATGGGACACAGTTGGAAGCTAAGAACTTAGTCCCAGAGGGAAATAAGAGCTGAGAGCCTGAGTACTAAAATGTAGCAGGGTAAGGGACTTGACTGTTGGGTTGGAAATGTGTAACTTAAAAGTCAACCCCTGGATGATAACAGTTTGCCCTTTAAGCCAGAATTAGTCACCCTGACCCACAAGTGCCCAGACAATCCAGGATGCGATTGTCTGGTGTCAGAAACAGCAAGAGCACTGCGCAGCACTGCCAGAGCTCTGCTGCTCTGAGTCATATATTCTTCTGAATTCTCCTGACTGCACCAGGGCAGGTTCCTTCTCGAACCCTGCACACTGTACTAACTGTTGGGAGCTTAGTCCAAGTTCCTCCTTTATCTTCTGCTAACTAGTTACAGGTGTCAGGTCCAAGCCCCCCTGCCTGGGGCTGGACCTCTTAGGATGCCAGGTCTTAGAAGGAAAAGCCATGAGAGGTTGTGGGTGTATAAGAATGAGTCTTTATTGCAGAAGCCAGTGGCCATAAGCCATTAGACAAACAGTCTTTCATAACAGTATTCCAATCAGGCAGCCATACACTGGCTGGTAAATATATATCTTTTCTACAAAGCAGCAGTAAAAGTCTCTGTACCCACAGCTATAATTGAGCTGCAGCACTCTGCCTCTAATCCTATAGCTTTACATAGCAATAGTACCTGAGCTCTCCCTTACAGCTACAGCCTCAGTAGCCTCTCCAGCCTCTCTGGCTCAGCAGCTTCTCCTGTCTTCCCCTGCCCAGCACACTGGCTGATTAACACGGTAGCTATATCAGATCTCTTTAGCCACTGCTGCACACATAGGAGCTACATTCTCTGTGCCTACCACCTCTGCTTCTCACACTAGCTGCTCAGTAATGTATATTACACTTAGACAAAGAAGGCTGGTTGCCAACAGTGGTTATAGAAGGGCACAGCATACCGTGAGATTGCTGTGGCCTTGCAGCTGTGTCCAGAGTGGCCTTGGCTGTTCGGCATACTATCAACAAGGCCTTTCACACTCTGAGTGCCCTTGGATGTCTGGGGACTCTAGTGTGGTTCCCACATCTGGGCATGGGGGCCTGAACTTGGGATGCTGTTCTCTCAGTCATGGTGGGACTGTGAGGGCCTCACCTGGAGCACACCTGTCCACATGTGCACCCATGGACTAAGGTCCCCACGGTGCAGAGTGCACCTTGTGCTCAGCCTGGGAGGCCCAGGTCATACATGCCTGTAGGGTCACAGGTGCATGGGTGCATATCTCGTAGGGAAGAGGTTTAGTAAACATCCTGGCCAGGGGTGGGGGGCTGGGAGGTGTGGCTCCTCTGAAGTCATAAAGCAGCATGATGGATTCAAATCCCACCCCCACAACTCACAGCAAGCCCCATACCAACTTTCAGCCCATTTTCTTTTCTGTACATTGGAACACAGTCACCCTCATCCTCAGATGTGGGGGCATCCTTTAAAATCACAACACAGCTCTAGAAAAAGATGGCGGCTCGCAGGACAGAGGTGAGGGAGAGGAAGTGAGTGAATGAGGGGATAAAAGGAGAGTGTGTGGATGTGTGTGGTGTTGTGTGAGTGAGTAAGGGACAGTTAAATCTCGCAGGAGCAGCAGGGGCTGGCAGACCAGGCTCTCTTGGACAAGGAGAGGCTATTACCGCTGTGGGCACCCCCTGGACTGCAGGACTTGGGCACGGAGCCCACGCCATCTTGAAGGGGACAGCGGCCTTTTCTAGGAACTCATCAGCACCACCCAGACAGGCCTTAGACACTGCCTGCGACCCAGCAGTGACTCCAGCCAAAATCCTGCTACTCCACCCGCAGACCCACAGACCCTGGGACCTCCACCTCCAAAGGTGCACCGTTCCCGCAGCAGTAAGTGCAACTTCCCCCTCCCCAGCAGCAGAGCTCTGGACACCACATTCGCGTGTCTCCAGCTGAACAGGCATCCAGGGCACACCACTCCGTAGGCAGCGCTTGGGAGCCACTGGGAGCCCCCGCTGATGTAATTCTGTACAGACAAGGGCATGCTGCCCCGCAGTAGAAATTCTGAATTTCCACTGCCTGAACAACTGCCCACAGACACCCCAGCTGTGTAACTTCAGCGCCAGGGCCCCTCAAAGTGTGTCAGAGCTCTGCGCAGGCAAACGCACTGCCAGCCACAGTCTGCATGCGCATTTCCAATGGGCAGGCACCCTGACCCCATCTATCCACAGGGCGCTTGTGGGAGCTGCTGTGACTCCTTGCTGGGTGTGATCTTGGACAAACAGGGACGCACCCCCCATGTCAGTAGAAATTCTGAATTCACTCATCCTGGACACCTGCACACAGACACCCCAGCAGTGTAACTTCAGTGCCAGGGCCCCTCAAAGTGTGTCAGAGCTCAGTGCCAGCAGTCTCACCACCACAGACGTGCACATTTCCAAAGGGCAGGCACCCTGAGCCCATATATTCACAGGGTCCTCTGGGGAGCTGCTTTGAGCCCCTGCTGGGTGTGATTCTGTACAGACAAGGGCATGCTGCCCCACAGTAGAAATTCTAAATTTCCACTGCCTGAATAACTGCCCACATACACTCTGCACCGTGGGGACCTTAGTCCATGGGTGCACATGTGGACAGGTGTGCTCCAGGTGAGGCCCTCACAGTCCCATCATGACTGAGAGAACAGCACCCCAAGTTCAGCTGCTTAACTTCAGTGCCAGGGCCCCTCAAAGTGCGTCAGAGCTCTGCGCCGGCAAACGCACCACCAGCCACAGTCCGCACGTGCATTTCCAACTGGCAGGCAGCCTGAGCCCACCTATCCACAGGGCTCTTGTGGGAGCTGCTGTGAGTCCTTGCTGGGTGTGATCTTGGACAAACAGGGACGCACCCCCCCTCCGCCCCCCAGCAGTAGAAATTTTGAATTCACTCATCCTGGATACCTGCCCACAGACACCTCAATTACGCGATTTCAGTGCCAGGGGCCTTCAGAGACCTTTAGCGCCCCTCGCTGGCAATTGCACTGCAGGTGCCCCTGGGAGCGTGTGCATATCCACCACAGGTGCAGCAGCAAAAGCTGAGTCTGCCCAACCCACAACTACAGAACTCTGGACACCACAGTCATGCCTTTCCAGACCGTAGGCCTCCTGAGACCCATCACCCCAACAGACGGTTCCTGGGTGCCACTGTGAGTCCCCGCTGGGCACGCGCGATTCCAATCAAGGGCGCAAGACAGCAAAAAATAGGGACACTTCCCTCCATGGCTGCTGACTGCTAGACACTGCAGTTTTACCTTTCCAGCTCACAGGCCTACATCAAGAGAACCCAAATAGCTCAAGTAGGGAGCTACACTAGATTACCAAGCCCAAGAGACCTGAGAGATCACACCAGTAGCACCATCCCCAAAAGAACCTGAGTATCAAACCAATCAGACCTACAATTAAAACGTTACAGCAAAACATGGGAAGACAAAAAAGCAATCCCCAAAGGAAAGAAAAAGAGTAATCACCAGAAAGGGAGTTAAATGAAATTGAGGCTAGCAGCATATCAGAGAAAGAATTCAGAGTAATGATTATAAGGATGTTTAAATGGCTGGATGACAAATGCACACAACTCAATGACAAATACACACAACTCAATGAGAACTATAAGGACCTGAAAGAGAATTTCAGGAGAGAAACCAAGATGGCGGCATAGGTAAACACCTAAACTGCTACCTCGCACAACAATTTCAAAACTACAACTAAAAGACAAAATGGACATCATCCACAACCACAGGAAAGCTGGATGAGTGGAAATTCTACAACTAGAAGGAAAGAGAAAAGCACACTGAGACTCAGAGAAGCTGCAAAAGGCTGAGGTACGGAGGCACGGACACATGGAGAGGACTGGTAACTGAGTCCGTGGCTGGCTTTCTCAATCGGGAGGGAGACAAAAGCTCCCAACTGTGCTTAACTCCAGTTCCGGGCAAGACTCTGGGGACCCAGACTCATAAGGGGTGAAACTGGACTGTCAGGAAAGAGAAAAGCACATTGAGACTCAAAGGAACTGTGGAAGGCAGAGGTCCGAAGGCCCGTGCGTGGAGAAGGAGGGCAACTGAGTACGCAGCTAGCTTTCTCAAGTGGGAGGGAGACAAAAGCTCCCGACTGCACTGAACTCCAGTTCCGGGTGAGACTCTGGGGACCCAGACTCATTTGGGGAGAAAATGGACTGTCTGGCAGCGGGCGAAACTCAAAGGCGGCTTTCTCTCAGAGGTGTGTGCAGCGATTACCGCGGGACACTGAGAACCAGGGGTCTATTAGGGCAGGGCTGACGGGAAGCCAATGCTGTCTGCTCCGCCCTGAGACTCCGCCCCATCCAAGCTGAGCACAGAGGCTTTTGCAAGTCTTGTCTCATAAGGGTGACCTCAGCACAGAAGTTCTCCCAGCGTAAACACAGCTGATCCTCACAGCCAATTGACCTGGAGGTCAATTCCTCCCAGTGATACCAACAACAATCAAGGCTTAACTACAACAAGACTGTGCACACAGCTCACAAAGGGGTGCACCAAGAGTGTCCACCTCAGGTAACTGGGGAGGCTGAGCCACTGGGCCCTGTGGGACACCTAGCACACAAAGCCACTCTATCAACTCAGGGAAGCAGCCAAAATGTGGAGACAAAGAAACATATCACAAATGAAAGAAATGGAGGAAAGCAAATGACTGGATATAGAGTTCAAAACCACGATTATAAGGTTTTTCAAGAATTTTCTAGAAAAGGCCAATAAATTTAGCGAGACCCTCAAGGATATGAAAAAGGACCAACTAGAAATTAAACATACACTGACTGAAATAAAAAATATTATACAGAGATCTAACAGCAGACTAGAGGATTGCAAGAATCAAGTCAAAGATTTGAAATACAAAGAAGCAAAAAATACTCAATTGGAAAAGCAAAAAAGAACTGGTTTGGCTCAGTGGATAGGGTATTGGCCTGTGGACTGAGGAGTTTCAGGTTCGATTCCGGTCAAGGGCATGTACCTTGGTTGCAGGCACATCCCCAGTTGGGGGTGTGCAAGAGGCAGCTGATCGATGTTTCTCTCTCATTGGTGTTTCTAACTCTCTATCTCTCTTCCTTCCTCTCTGTAAAAAAATCAATTAAAAAATATTTTTAAAAAAAGAAAGAAAGAAAGGAAAAAGAATAAAAAATATGAAGATAGTGTAAGGAGCCTCTGGGACAACTTCAAGCGTACCAACATCCGAATTATGGGGTGCCAGAAGAAGAGAGACAGCAAGATACTGAAAACTAATTTGAAGAAATAATGACAGAAAACTTCCCCCACCTGGTGAAAGAAATAGACTTACAAGTCCAGGAAGTGCACAGAACCCCAAACAAAAGGAATCCAAAGAGGACCACACCAAGACACATCATAATTAAAATGCCAAGAGCAAAAGACAAAGAGGGAATATTAAAAGCACCAAGAGAAAAACAGTTAGTTACCTACAAGGGAGCACCCATACGATTGTCGGATGATTTCTCAACAGAAACTATGCAGGCCAGACGAGAGTGGCAAGAAATATTCAAAGTGATGAACAGCAAGAACCTACAACCAAGATTACTCTACCCAGCAAAGCTATCATTCAGAATTGAAGGTCAGATAAAGAGCTTCACAGATAAGAAAAAGCTAAAGGAGTTCATCAACACCAAACCAGTATTATATGAAATGCTGAAAGGTATTCTTTAAGAAGAAGAAAAAGGTAAAGATAAAAAATATGAACAACAAATACATATCTATCAACAAGTGAATCTAAAAATCAAGTGCATAAAAAATTCTGATGAACAGAATGAACTGGTGAATATAATAGAATCAGGGGCGTAGAAAGGGAGTTGACTGACAATTCTTGGGGGGAAAGGGTGTGGGAAGAGACTGGACAAAAATCATATACCTATGGATGAGGACAGTGGGCGGGGGGGGAGCAGAGGGTGGGATGGGAACCGGGTGGAGGGGAGCTATGGGGGAGGAGGAAAGGAACAATTGTAATAATCTGAACAAAAGATAAAAAATAGAAATAAGAAAATGTAAGAAAGAAAGAGTTCTCACTGACAAAGGCAAACAGTAAAAGCAGTTGATTAACCAACTATAAAGCTACTACAAAGGTTAAAAGACAAAAGTAGGAAAAGCATGAGTAATTACACCAATAAATTAAGGGCCACAAACAAAAGGAGTAAAAAATAACAAACATAAATGTGGAGAGGGTGGACAAAAATTGTAGTGATTTTAGATATATTCAAAGTTAGGCGAACATAAACTTAAAATAGAATGTTATAAACAGAGCTTGGTATACATGAAGCACATGGTAATCACAAACATAACATTTTACAAGAAATACAATAAATAAACACAAAGGAATCTAAACATAGCACAATAGAAAGTCATCAACATACAAGAGAAAAGAGCAAGAGAATAAAAAGGGAACTGAGGATAATCACAAAAACAATCAGACAACAATAAAATGGAAATAACTATATACATATAAATAATTACTTTAAATGTCCATGGACTAAGTGCTCCAATCAAAAGACATAGGGTGACAGAATGGATTAAAAAAGAACAATGCCCATATGCTGCTTACAAGAGACCCACTTCAGATAGAAAGACCTACACAGACTGAAAGTAAATGGATGAAAATATATATTTCATGCAAATGGAAAGGGGCTGGGGAAGAAGCAGGGATAGTAATAGACCTTAAGACAAAGGCTGTAACAAGACACAAAGAAAGACATTACATAATGATAGAGATCAATCCAACAAGAGGATATAATTCTTGTAAATATCTATGCACCTAAAGTAGAAGCACCTAAACATATTAAGAAAATACTGACAGATATAAAGTGGTAGATCAACAGTAAGACAATAATAATAGGGAAATGCTCCATTGACATCAATTGATAGGTCATCCAGACAGAAAATGATAGGAAAGAGTGGCCTTAAAAAACACAGTAGACCAGATGGATTTAATTGATATTTTGAAGGCATTTCACCCCAAAGCAGCGGTATATATATTCTTTTCAAGTGTATATGCGGAGAAAAAGATGGCGACTGGCAAGAAGGTAGGGAGAGAGAGAGTGTGAGTGAGGAACCCATAGAGGAGAGTGTAGACGTGTAGACGTGTGTGGTGTGTGTGTGGGTATGAGCTAGGGTCAGTTAGATTCTGCAGGTCTTCCAAGGTGCTGCCTAACCGGGCAGTCCTAGACGGCGGAGCCCCGCGCACAAAGCGGACACTTCTCGGCGTCTGGTGTGGACCCAGAGACCACACCTTCTGGAGAAACAGAGCTGCCTGAGACTCGGATCCTGGCTTCTGACACAAACCAGGACCCTGCAGCCACTGGGGACAGAGAACTGCTATCACAGCTTCAGTGGAAGAAACAACAAGAATCCAGACTTCCCGGCAGATTCCCGTGAGTCAAAGAGCCTATCCCCCTCCCCGCAGGCGCTCGCGGATAGCGCCATAGTAACTGATAGACACGCCCCTCGCCCAAGCTGCAGAGCTTTGCGCAGGGACGCGCTCCGCCTTAGGGAATTTGGCGCACGGGACAGAAGCAGCTCACCTTCGGGGAAATCTGTCAGTGCGCACAGAGGGCTCCCCTTTGGGGAATTGGGGGGAATTTGGCTTGCGGGTCACAGCTCCCCTTCGGGGAATCTTAGAGCGTGCACAGAGAGGCTTCCCTTTGGGGAATTTGGCACGCAGGACAGACTCCGCCCCTCTTCGGGGATTCTGGGAGAGTGCACAAAGGCAGCTCACCTTCAGGGATTTGAGAGTGTGCGCCCTAGCCGGTTTGGCTCAGTAGAGAGAGCACACACAGGACGCAGCTCCACTTCAGGGAATTTGGCACGCTGGACACAGCTGCCTGGGATCCCTGACTCACAGCGCATTCACACTAAGAGCCAACGACCCCAATTGTTGGTGCATGCACACACAGGGACCCTGATTCTCAACGAGAAACTGCACAAGGCAACAGAGACTCTGACACTCGATTCTTGGTGCAGACACAGGGAAACTCTGACTCCTGGCACATGCTAAGGATCTCATTTTCGGCACATACCAACAGTGTGTTGCAGACAGGGCCCCTGATTCTAAGTGTGCACACGAGACCACACAGAACACTGGGGACACTGACCCTGGGCAAGTCTGGTTCCCACCAACCAAAGGCAGCCACAAGTCCTAGTGTCAGAGCACTTCAGTGAAACTCGGGTGGAGCGAAGTCCCCACAGCACACGGCCCAGGTCCACGCAAACGGAAGCTTGAGCTTTCTGGTGATAGCCAGAATGGGAAAACGAAATAACTCACACAGGAAAGAAAATGTGGAGTCGCCAAGAAAGGAAATTAGTGAAACTGAAGCTTGCAACATGACCGAAAAGGAGTTCAGAGTAATGGTTGTGGAATTTATACATCGGATGGATGAGAAAATCAACAACTTATGCAAGAATCAGGAAGAAATGAAAAGTGATATAGCTACAATCAAAAACACCATGGAAAGTTTCAACAGTAGACTACAAGAAGCAGAGGACCGAATTAGTGAGTTAGAAGATCAGGTACAGAAACAAGCTCAATCTGAACAGCAATTGGAGAAAAAAAATTAAAAAGCAGGAGGAAAGCCTAAGGGAGCTTCGGGACAACATGAAACGAAGTAACATGCGTATAATAGGGCTGCCAGAAGGACAAGAAGAGCAGCAGGGATTAGAAAATCTATTTGAAGAAATAATGACAGAAAACTTCCTGGATATGGGAAAGATAAAAGTTACGCAAGTACAGAGAGTCCCAAGCAGGATCAACCCCAAAAGACCCACACCCAGACATGTCATAATTTCAATGGCAAATATAAATGATAAAGAGAGAATCTTAAAGGCGGCAAGAGAGAGACAGAGTTACCTACAAAGGAACACCCATCAGATTGTCAAATGATTACTCAACAGAAACACAACAAGCTAGAAGTGAATGGAAGGAGGTATACAAAGTGTTGCAAAGCAAAGGACTGAATCCAAGAATACTATATCCAGCAAGACTATCAATCAAAATTGAAGGGGAAATCAGAAGATTCGCAGACAAAAAAAAGACTCAGGGAGTTTATCACCACCAAACCAGCAATACAAGAATTGCTAAAGGGAATACTGTAAAAAGAAGAAATAAACAGGTAAGAAGGAATACAGACACAAAAATAGATATGACTACAAACAAATACCTTTCAGTAATAACTTTAAATGTAAACGGACTAAATGCTCCAATTAAAAGACATCGAGTGGCTGAATGGATAAAAAAACATGACCCATATATATGCTGTCTACCAGAGACCCACCTCAGAACAAGAGACTCACACAGATTGAAAGTGAAGGGATGGAAAAATATCTTTCAGGCAAATGGAAATGAAAAAAAAGCTGGGGTAGCAATACTTATATCTGACAAATTAGACCTCAAAGTAAATGCCATAACAAGAGATAAGGAAGGCCACTTCATAATACTAAAGGGAGAAATCCAACAAGAAGAAATAATTCTGGTAAACATACGCTCCCAATATAGGAGCACCCAAATACATAAAAAAAACTCCTGGAGGATATCAAGGGAGAGATTAATAGCAATACAATCATAGTAGGAGACTTTAATACCGCACTATCACCATTGGACAAATCCTCTAAACAAAAAATCAGCAAAGAAACAGCAATCCTAAATGACTCACTAGACCAGATGGAATTAATTGACATCTTCAGAACATTTCACCCCAGAGCCACAGAATATACATTCTTCTCAAGTGCACATGGGTCATTTTCAAAGATAGACCATATGCTGGGTCACAGGCAAAGTCTCTTCAAATTCAAGAAGATAGAAATTATATCAAGCATCTTCTCAGATCACAGTGGCATAAAACTGGAAATCAACTACAATAAATACAATCCAAAGAAATCAAACACATGGAGACTAAACAGCATGCTATTAAACAAGGACTGGGTCACCAGAGAGATCAAAGAAGAAATAAAAAACATCATGGCAAAAAATGACAATGAAAACACAACAATCCAAAATCTATGAGACACAGCGAAAACAGTCTTGAGAGGGAAGTTCATAGCTCTACAAGCATATTGCAAAAAACAAGAAACAATGTTAATAAATTACCTAACCCTACAACTCAAAGAGCTAGAAAAAGAGCAGCAAGAAAAGCCCAGTGTAACCAGAAGGAAGGAAATAACAAAGATCAGAGCGGAGATAAATGACATAGAGACCAAAGAAACAATACAAAAGATCAACAAAACCAAGAGCTGGTTCTTTGAAAAGATAAACAAGATTGATGGACCTCTAGCCAGGCTCACCAAGAAGCAAAGAGAGAGGACCCAAATAAACAAAATCAGAAATGAAAAAGGTGAAATAACAACAGACCCCGCTGAGATACAAAGGATTGTTACAAAATACTACGAACAACTCTATTCCAACAAACTGGACAACCTGGAGGAAATGGACATATTCCTAGAAAAATACAACCTTCCAAAAATCAATCAAGAAGAATCTCAACAGCTCAATAGGCCAATAACTATGGAAGAAATTGAAGCAGTCATCAAAAAGCTTCCGGCAAACAAAAGCCCGGGGCCTGACGGCTACACAGGAGAGTTTTACCAAACATTCAAGGAAGAACTAAAACCTATCCTCCTCAGACTATTCCAAAAAATTCAAGAGGAAGGAACACTTCCAAGCTCCTTCTATGAAGCCAGCATCACCCTAATACCAAAACCAGATAAAGACAACACAATGAAAGAGAATTACAGACCAATATCCCTCATGAACATAGATGCCACAATCCTCAACAAAATTCTCGCAAATCGGCTCCAGCAGTACATCAGAAAGATCATACACCATGACCAAGTAGGATTTATCCCAAGAATGCAAAGATGGTACAATATCCGCAAATCAATAAACGTGATACATCACATAAATAAATTGAGAGATAAAAATCACATAGTCATATCAATTGATGCAGAAAAAGCATTTGACAAAATCCAACACCCTTTCTTGATAAAAACTCTCAACAAGGTGGGAATAGAAGGCTCATACCTCAACATAATAAAAGCTATATATGGTAAACCCACAGCAAACATCATACTCAATGGACAAAAACTAAAACCATTTCCCCTAAGAACAGGAACAAGACAGGGATGCCCACTCTCACCACTCCTGTTTGACATAGTACTGGAAGTATTAGCTATTGCAATTAGACAAGAAGAAGAAATAAAAGGCATCTAAATTGGAAAAGAACAAGTAAAGTTGTCTTTATTTGCAGATGACATGATATTGTACATAAAAAATCCAAAAGACTCCATCAAAACACTAATAGACTTAATAAATGAATTTGGCAATGTAGCAGGATACAAAATTAATGCCAAGAAATCTATGGCCTTTCTATACGCCAATAGTGAACTTACAGACAGAGAGACTAAAAAGGCAATCCCATTTACCATCGCACCAAAAAAATTAAGATACCTAGGAATAAACTTAACTAAGGAGGTAAAAGACCTATACACGGAAAACTACAGGACACTGAAAAAAGAGATAGAGGAAGACGTAAACAGATGGAAGAACATACCATGTTCATGGATTGGTAGAATCAACATCATTAAAATGTCCATACTACCCAAAGCAATCTATAGATTCAATGCACTCCCCATTAAAATACCAATGGCATATTTCACAGACCTTGAAAGAACTCTCCAAAAATTCATCTGGAATAAAAAAAGACCCCAAATAGCCACAGCAATCCTGAGAAAGAAGAATAAAGTAGGAGGGATCTCAATACCAGATTTCAACAAGCTGTATTACAAAGCCACTATTCTCAAAACAGCCTGGTACTGGCACAAGAACAGACATATAGATCAATGGAACAGAATAGAGAATCCAGATATTGATCCAAACCACTATGCTCAATTAATATTTGACAAAGGAGGCATGAACATACAATGGAATAAAGACAGTCTCTTCAATAAATGGTGTTGGGAAAATTGGACAGACACATGCAAAAAAATGAAGCTAGATCACCAACTTACGCCATACACAAAAATAAACTCAAAATGGATACAGGACTTAAACATAAGACGGAAAACCATAAAAATACTAGAGGAATCCACAGGCAGCAAAATCTCAGACATATGTCAAAAGAACTTCTTCTCCGATACTGCCCCTAGGGCAATGGAAGCTAAAGAGAAAATAAACAAATGGGACTACATCAAAATAAAAAGCTTTTTTACAGCAAAAGAAACTATCAACAAAACAACAAGAAAGCCCACTGCATGGGAGAACATATTTGCAAATGGCATCACTGATAAAGGTTTAATCTCCAACATCTACAGGCAGCTTATACAACTTAATAAAAGGAAGATAAATGATCCAATAAAAAAATGGGCAACGGACCTAAATAGAATCTTTTCCAAAGAAGACAGAAGGAAGGCCAAGAGACACATGAAAACATGCTCAAGGTCACTAATTATCCGAGAGATGCAAATCAAAACAACAATGCGCTATCATCTCACACCTGTCAGAATGGCTATCATCAACAAATCAACAAACGACAAGTGTTGGCGAGGATGCGGAGAAAAAGGAACCCTCGTGCACTGCTGGTGGGAATGCAGACTGGTGCAGCCACTGTGGAGAACAGTATGGAGTTTCCTCAAAAAACTGAAAATGGAACTCCCATTTGACCCAGTAATCCCACTCCTAGGAATATATCCTAAGAAACTGGGAACACCAATAAGAAAGGAAATATGCACCCCTATGTTCATAGCAGCACAATTTACAAGAGCTAAGATCTGGAAACAGCCTAGGTGCCCATCAGCAGATGACTGGATCAGAAAACTATGGTACATCTACACAATGGAATATTATGCTGCCATAAAAAAGAAGGAATTCTTACCATTTGCAGCAACCTGGATGGAATTGGAGAACATTATGTTAAGTGAAATAAGCCAGTCAATGAAAGAAAAATACCACATGATCTCACTCATTTATGGATAATAAAGAACACTAAAAACTTGAACAAAAAGATAGATACAGAGGCAGTAAAGCATCAAACAGTCTGTCAAATTACAGCAGGAAGGTTAGGGAGAGGTTGGGAAGATAGGAGATCAATCAAAGGACTTGTATGCATGCATATAAGCATAACCAATGGACGCAAAACTCTGGGGGGTGAGGGCATATATGGGAGTGGGGTGGGGGGGCAATGGTAAGATATGTACACATATAATACCTTAATAAAAAAAATTGGGGAAAAAAAGTGTATATGCAATATTTTCGAGGATAGACCACATTTAGGCCACAAAACAAGTCTCAATAAATTTGAGAAAATTGAAACTATATCAAGGAACTTCTATCACAATGGTATGAAATTACAAATTAATAACAAGTAAAAACTGAAAAACACAAACACTCGGAGGCTAAATATGCTACTTAACAAGGATCAAGTTAGAAATCCAAAGACATTATGAGACGAATGAAAATGAAAACACAATGACCCAAAAATAACCTTATACCAAAAGGAACTAGAAAAAGAAGAAAAGACAAAGCCTAAACTAAGTAGAATGAAAGAAATTATAAATGTCAGAGCAAAAATAAATGAGTTAAAAAACAATTAGAAAAGATCAATGAAATCAAGAGCAGAATCTTTGAAAACATAAACAGAATGAATAAATCTTTAGCCAGACTCATAAAGAAAAAAAGAGAGAGGGTCCTAATAAATAAAATCAGCAATTAAAGTGGAAAGTAACTTCTAACAACATAAATACAAGGGATTATGAGAAAATACTATGAACAATTATACACCAACAAATTGGACAACCTGGAAAAGGATAAATTCCTAGAAACATACAATCTCTCAAGATTAAATTAGGGAGAAAAAGAAAATCTGAACATACTGGTAACTACTAACATCAAATTAGTAATAAAATAAATTTTAAAATGGAAGAAGAAGGAAGACTCCCAAACTCATTTTACAAGGCAAGCATTACCCTGATACTAAAACTAAACAAAGACACTACAAAAATAGAAAATTATATGTTCATCCTTAATGAACATAGATGTAGAAATCCTCAACAAAATATTAGCAAACCGAATCCAGCAATACATTAAAAAGATCATTTACCATGAGCAAGTGAGATTTATTCCTGGGATGCAAGGATAGTTCAATATCTGGAGAACAACGTGATATAACACAGAAACAAAATGAAGGTTAAATATCATGTGATCATATCAATAAATGCAGAAAAAACATTTAGCAAAACCAAGAATCAATTTATGACAAAATCTCTTAGCAAAGTGGGAATAGAGGGAACATACCTCAACATAATAAAGGCCATACCTGACAAAACCACAAGTGACATCTCACTCAATGATGTAAAGCTTTTTCTTCAAGATCAGAAACAAGGCAAGGTTGTCACTTTCACCACTTTTATTCAACATAGTATTGGAAGTCCTAGCCACAGCAATTAGATAAGATAAAGAAGTAAAAAGCATCCAAATTGGAAAGGAAGAAATAAAATTGCCATTATTTGCAGATGACATGATACTATATAGAAAGAACTATACTAAAATACTATTAGAACTAATAAATGAGTTCAGTAAAGTAGCAGGACACAATATTAATATTCAGAAATCAGTTTTATGCACCAATGATAATGATACATTAATTATATTAATGATAAATTAATTAAACAATCCCATTTACAATTGTATCAAAAAGAATAACATACCTAGGAATAAATTTAACCAAGGAGGTGAAAGACCTATGTTCTAAAAACTATAAGACTTTGAAGAAAGAAATTAAAGAAGATACAAATAAATGGAAGGCTCTACCATGACTAGGAAGAATTAATATTGTTAAAATGTCCATACTACCCAAAGCAATATACAAATTCAGTGCAATTCCTTTCAAAATCCCAATGGCATTT
The DNA here is from genome assembly GCA_025583905.1 of Ia io. Classification (NCBI taxonomy): domain Eukaryota; kingdom Metazoa; phylum Chordata; class Mammalia; order Chiroptera; family Vespertilionidae; genus Ia; species Ia io. The sequence goes on along the minus strand of JAJQQW010000004.1, from coordinate 103,525,583 downwards.
TTTTTTTTTACAGAACTAGAACTAATAATCCTAAAATTTATATGGAATCACAAAAGACCTCAAGAACAAAATCTTGAAAAAGAACTAAGTTGGAGGTATCACGTTACCTAATATCAAACTATACTATAAGGTTACAGTAATCAAAACAACATGGTACTGGCAAAAACAGATTCATAGATCAATGGAACAGAATAGAGACACCTAAAATAAATTCATGCCTATATGGTCAATTAATCTATGGCAAAGGAAGCATGAATATACAATGGGATAAAGACAGTCTCTTCAATAAATGGTATTGGGAAAACTGGACAGATGTCTGTAAAAGAATGAAACTAGACCATTTATTTAAACCATATATTAATATATTAATAAGCTCAAAATGCATTAAAAACTTAAATGTAAGACCTGAAACCATAAAATTCCTAGAAGAAAACAGGCAGTAAACTCTTTGACATCTCTCTTAGCAATATCTTTTTGGGTATGTCTCCTTGGGCAAGGGAAACAAAATAAAAAATAAACAAATGGAACTATATCAAACTAAAAAAGTTTTACACAGTGAAGGAAATCATCAACAAAACAAAAAGACAACCTACTGAATGGGAGAAGATATTCAGCAACAATACATCTTATAAGGGGTTAATATCCAAAATATATAAGGAACTCATACAACTCAACACCAAAAATCCAATGACAAAATGGGCAGAGAATCTGAATAGACACTTGTCTAAAGAGAACATACAGATGACCAAGAGATGTGAAAAAATGCTCAGTCACTAATTGCAAGGGAAATGCAAATTAAAACCACAATGAGATATCATCTCACACCTGTCAGAATGACTATCATCAATAAATCAACTAACAAGAGTTGGCGAGGATGTGGAGAAAAAGGAACCCACGTGCACTGTTGGTGGGAATGCAGATTTGTATAGCCACTATGGAAAACAGTATGGAGCTTCCTCAAAAAAACTAAAAATAGAAGTATCACAGGACCCAGATTTTTCATTTCTGGGTATTTGAAGAAACCCAAAATACTAATTTGAAAAGATATATGCTCTCTCATGGTCATTGTGGCATTACTAGTAATAGCCAAGATACAGAAGCAGCTTAGATGCCCATTGATAGGTGAGTGGCCAAAGAATATGTGATATGTATGTGTGTGTGTGTATGTATATATATACACATATATATATTTTTTGAATGGAATATTATTTATCAATGAAGAAAAATGGAATCTTGCCATTTGCAGTAACATGCATGGACCTAAGTGAAATAAATCAGACAAAGACAAATAGTGTATGGTTTCACTTACAAATAGTGTATGGTTTCACTGTGGAATCTAAAAAACAAAACAGAAACAAACTCATACATATAGAGAACAAGTTGATGGTTGCCAAAGGAGAGGTGGTGAGGATGGGAGACAAAAATAAAAATAAATAAATGTAAAAATAATGAAAAACGAGGATATGTATGGTGAAGAAGATATCTTTTCTCTCATAATTTTGTTTGAGAATGATCAGACTAGATGGTCCCAGTGGGACAAGTATCAGAGCCTCCCAGTGGCCAGGTACCTTCCAACAGGACCACACTCAGAGGGTGTACCAGGCCTAGGCTGGCTCCTGGTTTCCATTGTCCTGTCTCTCTGTATTCATTTATTCATTGGTTTCTTCCTTTCTTCATTTATTCTCACAGTTAGTCCATTCCCCACTGAACAGCCAGAGGGGTCCTGATAAAACCTGTCTGTCCAAGCCCCTCCTGTTCTGATTCCTGCACGGCTCCTCCCAGCTCACAGTCAGAGACTAAGTCCTCCAGGAACCCTCATGGCTCTGATCACCTACCCTGTCATCTCTCTGGCTTCAGCTCTTCCCGGGCTCCCTGTCACTCACTTCCCCAGGGCCTTTGCCTGGCTCACTCTTCCCAGATGAGTGCTCAGCTCCCTCCCCCTTCTCGTATTGGCACAACAGTTCCATCTGGTCTTGTGGAGGCCTTCCCTGACCAGCCTGTCTGTATCAGCAGCATTGGCTCCTCCCAGGGTTGGTGTTGCTACTTACAGTGAATGTCACTGTCTGTCAGATTTGCTTTGTTGTTGTCTCCCCTACTGGAAGGTAAGCACACTGCTGGCAGGCCTGACCCAGGGCAGGAGCTGGGAGCTCTTCTCGCCTGCTCCTGGCTGACCTGAATTTTCCCTACCCAGCCATGAGAGAGTTGGCCTTTAATTTAGATGGAGGCCCCTTTCAGTCTCCCGCTGCCTCAGCAGTGCCTTGAGTCTGGGGCAGTTTCAGAGGATTGCTCTGCGTTGTACACACGCAGCTCATGAGGCAGCTCTGCTCTGGCCCCTCTATTGTCAGAGCCAGGAGTTCAGCTTAGGGCCCAGCTCTGGGGGGTCCACTGGAACCTTGCTTCATTGCCCTGCAGACTCTGCTGGCCCTGTCCTTGCTCACTCCCTCCCTGGTGCTCTGAGATCTCTCTGCTCATTGCTCTATTCAAACCTATCACTGACTGCTGCGTAGCTTATTAAGTGTTTGCCTCCTTCCTAGACTCTGAGTAGCTCATCCTTCAAGGAGGGAAGCAGAAAAATTAACTTTTATCCACTATGTGCCATTGTGGTTTTGGGGAAGAGTTCAGGCGGCCCAGAGAAGTTACATGCCTGCCCGAGAGCACACAGCTTAAGAGTGAAGAGCTGGGATCTGGAATCAGGCCCCTACCTTGACCCCATGCCTTGTCTGTCCTGTGTCCCACCCTGTGGGAGAGGCTGGAGTCAGAGAGAGACCTGTGTTGAGAACCCCCCACCAAGCCTCAGTTTGCTCTGGGCACAGTGACAGTCACCACCTCAGAGTGGTCCAGAGTATCTGCTAAGGCCGGGAGGAAGGCCTGAGAGTCCTTGTCCTGTCTCTTGGAGGCTTGAAAGTTCCTGCTATTGCAGACTTCACAGCCAACCCTGTGCACACCCTCGTCCCTAAGCTGATGTAGCTGTGGCAGGTCTGTGCGCACTTATCTCCCACACTGTCCCTGGTTGCCTGCTCCGTGTCTAGACACCATGACCATATGCAGCCCACCAGCTGCTTTTCTTTCTTCAGTGAAAGGTTTGAAATTTATTTTCTAAAAAGCATCAGTCATCACATTAAACAAAACAAACCACCATATGCCTTATTTTTAAATCTATTCTACCTACTCACTGACCACGAAGGGTGGGACCACACTACAGCCTGTCAGCTGTGACAGCAGATGGATATGCATTTTTCTTCTTATAGTCTCTTTGACAGGCAAATTAATGGATTTTTTAAAAATTTACATCCTCACTGTTTGCCTAAAATATAAACTTGGTTCAGCTGTTGGAGTGGGTCTCCCTGACCCTCATCCACCACACCCCTCCAGTCACTGAGACTCCAGGAAATGCCCAAGGGGTCAGTTGAAATCTCCAGTCTTGGAGTTCGGAGTCTAAAGAATCAGCCTTTATTGAGATGGGATTCCTGTTTGTCTATTTTAAGCACCAGGTGCAGATATCCTGAGGGCTTGCCGAAAGCAGGTGGGTCTGTGGCATGGGCACTTCTGAATTTCTCACTCCAGCCTCAAAACTCAAATAAACAAACAAACAAAAAAACCAGAATTTTGTTGGTCTCTTATGCCTGTTTTGCAGTTTATTAATATCTCTATATTAAATTATGTCATGATATGCAATATGGAGATAGTATCATCATCTTAAAACTACCAGCTCCCCTCACTCTACTAGTACTTCCATTAACAACAAAACTGTCTTTAAAAGTTTGTTTGTTAAACTGCTATTTGCAGGAGCAGGTTTACAGATAAAGGAGCTTTAGCTTTGAGTCTTTCCATTCCCTGGGTTCCTTTTGAAGGATGGGGTTGGAAGGACCCCATAGGTACATGCTTTTTCTTTACAGTAAGATACACATAACATAAATTTTACCCTTTTAACCATTATATTAATTTTATTTTTTTATCTTTATTGTTGAAAGTATGACATATGTCCTCCTTTTCCCCCATTGGGCCCTTCTAATCCGCCCCTTTCCCCGCCTCCCCACCAGGCCTTCACCACCCTATTGTCTGTGTCCATAGGTTATGCATATATGCATACAAGTTTTTGGTTGGTCTCTTCCCACCCGCTCACCCTCCCCCACCTTCCCTCTGAGATTCCACAGTCTGTTCCACGCTTCCATGTCTCTGGATCTATTTTGTTCATCAATTTATTTTGTTTATTAAATTCTACATATGAGTGAGATCATGTGAGACTTGTCTTTCTCTGACTGGCTTATTTCACTTAGAATAATACTCTCCAGGTCTCTCCATGCTCCATCCTTCTTTTTTACAGCTGCATAGTAATCTGTCTTTGAAAGTTTGTTTTTAATGGTGTAAATGTACCACAACTTTTTATCCACTCATCTTCTGCTGGGCACTGTTTCCAGATCTTAGCTATTGTAATGCACTGCTGTGAACATAGGGTTGCATATATTCTTTCTGATTGGTGTTTCAGGTTTCTTAGGATATATTCCTAGAAGTGGGATCACTGGGTCAAATGGCAGTTCCATATTTAATTTTTTGAGGAAACTCCATACTGTTTTCAATAATGGCTGCACCAGTCTGCATTCCCACCAGCAGTGTACTAGGGTTCCCTTTTCTCCACATCCTCACCAGCACTTGTCTTTTGTTGACGATAGCCATTCTGACAGGTGTGAGGTGATACCTCATTGTCATTTTAATTTTCATATGTCTCTTGGCCACCTGTATGTCCACTTTAGAGAATTGTCTATTGAGGTCCTTTGCCCAATTTTTAATTGGATTATTTGTCTTCCTATTGTTAAGTTGTATGAGTTCCTTATATATTTTGGATATTAACCCTTTATCAGATATATCATTGCCAAATATGTTCTCCCATACAGTGGGCTCCCTTTTCATTTTGTTGTTTTCTTTTGCTGTGCAGAAGCTTTTTATTTTGTTGTAGTCCCATTTGTTTATTTTCTCCTTAGTTTCCTTTGAACTAGGAGATGCATCTGCAAACATATTGCTATGAGTGATGTCTGAGATTTTGCTGCCTATCGTTTCTTTTAGGATTTTTATGGTTTCCCACTTACATTTAAGTATTTTATCCATTTTGAGTTTATTTTTGTGTATGGTGTAAGTTGGTGGTCTGGTTTCATTTTTCTGCATGTATTTGTTCAATTTTTCCAATACCGTTTATTGAAGAGACTGTCTTGACTCCATTGTATACTCTTGCCTCCTTTGTCAAATATTAATTGAGCATAATGGCTTGGGTCGATTTCTGGGTTCTCTGTTCTGTTCCATTGATCTATATGCCTGTTCTTGTGCCAGTACCAGGCTGTTTTGATTACAGTGGCTTTGTAGTATAACTTGAGATCTGGTACTATGATTCCTCCAACTTTGTTTTTCTTTCTCAAGATTGCTGTGGCTATTCGGGGTCTTTTTTGGTTCCATATACATTTTTGGAGTGTTTGGTGTAGGTCTGTGAAATATGCTGTTGGTATTTTAATAGGGATTACACTGAATCTGTAGATTGCTTTGGGCAATATGGACATTTTAATGATGTTAATTCTACCAATCCATGAACTCAGTATATTCTCCCACTTGTTTATATCTTCCTCTATCTTTTTTTCAATGTCCTGTAGTTTTCTGAGTACAAGTCTTTTACCTCCTTGGTTAAGTTTATTCCTAAGTATCTTAATTTTTTTGTTTGTTGCATGGTAAATGGGATTATTTGTTTAGTTTCTCTTTCTGAGAACTCATTATTAGTGTATGAAAATGCCATCGATTTCTGTGTATTAATTTTGTACCCTGCTACATTGCCAAATTTATTTATTAAATCTAGCAGTTTTTTGGTGGATCTTTAGGGCTTTCTATATACACTATCATGTCACCTGTGAATAATGAGAGTGTTACTTCCTCCTTTCCGATTTGGATACCTTTTATGTTTTCTCATTGTCTGATCGCTGTGGCTAGCACTTCCAGTACTATCTACACTAATAAAAGAGAAACATGTAAATTAACCATCACTCCACTACACCCACCAGCCAATCAGGAGCGAGTATGCAAATTAACCCAACAAAGATGGTGGCGGCCACGGAGATGGAGCAAGCAGGAGGCTTGGGTTGCCCCTGGCAATGGAGGAAGCCAAGCTTCCCACCCTCCCTGGCTGGCCCTGGCCTCCACTCAAGGCTACAAAGTATCAATTATAGAAGATAAATAAATCCCAGATACCTGCTTCCCACCCGCCCTGGCCTCCTTGAACAGAGGCACTGAAAAAAAAAGGAAAGAAAAGAAAAAAAGCCCCTTACCCAGACTGGCCACACCCCCATGGGGTTAGGGTCCCCACTGGGGGGCTTGGCCAACCTGCAAACAGCCATCAGCCCCTTACCCAGGCTAGCCAGGCACCCCAGTGGGACCCCCCACCCTGAAGGGGCTGTGGCCAGCTTGAAAACAGCCCTCAGCCTCTCACCCAGGCTGGCCATGCCATCCCAGCGGGGACCCTCACCCCATGGGGGCATGGCCGGCCTGCAAACCACCACAGGCCCCTTGCCCAGGCTGCCCCACACCCCAAGGGAACCCCCACCCTGATCTGGGACACCCTTCAGGGAAAACCAGCTGGCCCCCACCCGTGTACCAGGACTCTATTCTATACTAATAAAAGGGTAATATACTAATTAGACTGGGAGACCTTCCAGGAGACCTTCCAGACATTCTTTTGGAGAAAGCCATGGTGGCAGGGCTGAGGTAGAGGCGGTTAGAGGCCAAGAAGGGAGGGAAGTTGTGGGTGATCAGGCCAGGATGGGATGGCAGTTGTAGGTGATCAGGCTGGTGTGGGGGGGCTGGTGGGGGTGATCATGCCGGTGGGGGAGGGCAGTTGGGGGTGAACAGACCAGCAGGGGGGCCCGTTGAGGGCTAGCAGTCCATCAGTGGTGGTCAGTTGGGGGTGATCAGGACAGCAGCAGGGGCAGTTTGGAGTGAGCAGGACAGCAGGGGTGCAGTTGGGGGGTGAGCAGGCCAGCAGGGGGGGGCCATTGGGGGTGAGCAAGCTGGCAGGGGAGGCAGTTGGGGGTGAGCACACTGGCATGGGGGGCAGTTGGGGGTGATCAGGCTGGTGGGGGGGGCATTTGGGGGCGAGCAGGCCAGCAGCAGGGGGCACTTGGGGGCGAGCAGGCTGGCAGGCAGAGTGGTTAGGGGCAATCAGGGCAGGCAGGCAGGTGAGCAGTTAGGAGCCAGCAATCCCGGATTGCGAAAGGGATGTCTGACTGCCGGTTTAGGCCCGATCCCTGTAAACTAGCAGTAGGACATCCTTCGAGGGGTCCCAGATTGGAGAGGGTGCAGGCCAGGCTGAAGGACACCCTCCCCCATGTACGAATTTTGTGCACCGGGCCTCTAGTGTTGAATAAGAGTGGTGAAAGTGGACATCCCTGTTTTATTCCTGTTCTTAGGGGAAATGGTTTTAGTTTTTGCCCATTGAGTTTGATGTTGGCTGTAGGTTTGCCATATATGGCCTTTATCACATTGAGGTATGATCCCTCTATTCCCAGTTTGCTGAGAATTTTTTTAAATATACTTTTTCTTGATTTCAGAGAGGAAGGGAGAGGGAGAGAGAGATGGAAACATCAATGATAAGAGAGAATAATTGATCGTCTGCCTCCTGTATGCCCCCTACTGGGGATCGAGCCTGCAACCCTGGCATGTGCCCTTGACCAGGAAAGAACCCCAGACCCTTTAGTCCACAGGCTGACACTCTATCCACTGAGTCAAACCAGCTAGGGCTGCTGAGAGTTTTTATCAAAAATGTGTGTTGCTTTTTGTATGTTTGTTGATATGATCATGAGATTTTTTTGTCTTTCAATTTATGTGATGTATCACATTTATTGATATGTGAGTATTGTACCAGCCCTGCATTCCTGGAATAAATCCCACTTTGTCATGGTGTATAATCTTTTAAACACATTACTGGATTTGATTTGCTAATATTTTATTGAGGATTTTATCATATACTAGAGGCCCGGTGCACGAAATTCGTGCATGGGCAGGGAGGGTTGTCCCTCAGCCCAGCCTGCACCCTCTCCAATCTGGCAGTCGGACATCCCTCTCACAATCTGGGACTGCTGGCTCCCACCTGCTCACCTGCCTGCCTGCCTGATTGCCCCTAACCACTTCTGCCTGCCAGTCTGATCACCCCTAACCACTCCCCTGCCAGCCTGATCGACGCCTAACTGCTCCCCTGCCGGACCGATTGCCCCCAACTGTCCTTGCCTGCTGCCCTGATTGTCCACAACTGCCCTACTCTGCCGGCCATCTTGTGTGAGGGTGTGATGGTCAATTTGCATATTACCTCTTTATTATATAGGATGTTCATCAGGGATATTGGCCAATAATTCTTTCTTTGTAATGTCTTTATCTGGTTTTGGAATTAGGATAATGCTGGCCTCATAGAAAGAGCTTGGAAATGTTCCTACCTCTTGGATTTTTTGGAATAGTTTGAGGATAGGTGTTAGTTTTTTGAATGTTTGGTAAAATATCCCTGTGAAGCCATCTGGACCAGGGCTGTATGAGGGAATGACTCAGCCCAGGAAACCTGGGTGGCTGCCTTCGGGGATCTAACACCAGCTCCCCCAACCCTGGATTCTCCTCACACAGCTATAGTCCACTCTGCCCTCCCTCTGCCGGAGCCCAAGTTGAGTGGCTGCACACGAAATTTTGTGCATTGGCCCTTTAAGAGGTTGCCCGCATTTCCAGCTGTCCCACCCTGGAAGGCAGCAACCTTGCTGCTTTTCACAGCCAGATGTTATGTGGGCACCTTTGTCAGTTCTGGTGCTCTCTGCTGGGGGGTAGGGGGTGGGGGGATGCCAGCTTGGAGTTTAGATACAAGACTTCTTAATGGAACCCCCCACAGCTGAGATATCTCTCTGGGATTTCAGCTGCTGTCTGTGGGTGCCCAGCCAGCTGTTTCATGCCCCTGCACTTCCTACCAGTCTCTATGGGGTCTCCACTTTCCATCCTTGGATATCAGGGTTCTCTCCAGCTACTGTTCAGTTGGTTAGTCAGGATGCCTTTTCTGTATTTTAGTTGTAACTCCAGTTTCGTCCTGGGGGGAGTGTCATTATAGCTTCCACTTACTCTGCTGCCAAAATGCCCTTTAAACCATTTTAAAATGTCCACTTCAGTAGCATTAATTGCTTTCATTTTGTTATGCAACCCTCACCATCATCCATCTCTAGAACTTTATCTTCCCAAACTAAAACTCTGTTCCCATTAAACAACTCCTCATCTCCCCCATCCCCCGCCATCCCACCCTGCAACCACCATTGTACTTTCTATCTTTATAATTTTGACTACTCTGGGTACATATGCATGTAATCACGGTATTTGTCCTTTTGAGACTGGTGTATTTGTCTCTCTATGTATAGCCTAATGTCTTCAGAGTTGACCCAAGTTGCAGCATGTGCCAGGATTTCCTTCCTTTTTAAGGTCAAACACTAGTCTGCTGTATGTATAGACTACATTTTGTTTAAGCATTGATAGACATTTGGGTTGCTTCTCCCTCTCCCCCTGCCCCGCACCTGGAAGACAGCACAAGAGCCAGGACAGAGATGTTCAGTCCTGGCTTGGTCAATCTCCAGGAAGAACATGGCAAAGAAGTTAAAGTACTACAAGAGGCTTCACTCATTCCCTGAAGGCCCCTCCTTCCCTATTGATTTGGCTAGAGCCGTGGTCAGCAAACTGCAGCTCGCGAGCCACATGCGGCTCTTTGGCCCCTTGAGTGTGGCTCTTCCACAAAATACCATGGCCTGGGTGAGTCTATTTTGAAGGAGTGGCGTTAGAAGAAGGTTAAGTTTAAAAAATTTGGCTCTCAAAAGAAATTTCAATCGTTGTACTGTTGATATTTGACTGATGAGTTTGCCGACCACTGGGCTAGAGGAAAGACTGAGAGGGAGGAACATAATTGCAGAGGGTGGTTAAACTACTTCAGGGCATCCTGGAGGCTCCCTTCTGCACCAGGTATTATTAACCTTTTAGTTATTGAATTCTTGAAAACGGGGGAGTAGATCAGGACAGGTGATTTGAGAGTCACCGTGACTCAGCCCCAATTCTCATCCTGAAATCAGGGCCAGCTGAGAACCTGATGAGACAGGACACCGCAAAGGGAGAAAGAAGAGGATTTGGAAGGGCAACAGGGGAGGGGAGCAGGAAAAACTGCCCCTGGATTGTGGAGAGGACACTTGCTAATTTGGGCCAGATGCTGTGGGTATTTCATTGCCCACTCAGCCATGGCACACCCCAGCTCCAAAATTATGTATGGCTGTTAGAGGGGCAGGCTCCCTATGGATGATAGAAGGAAAGCCAAACCCCTGAACCTACCTTCAGGGCCCCACCAGAGCTTTCAAGCCCCTGGGGCCCACCTGCCCATCACTCCCAGAGGCTCACCAAGCTGCTCAGCCCAGCTGTTCCTGCTTCTCCCATCCCTCATGCAGGCTTCCTGGCCTCTCCTGCAGCAGGAGCTATGAGGTCCACACCCTACTGTTTAAAACACCATCTCCTCTCTGAATCTCCCTGGCACTTGGCCCTCCTCCTTGGCACTTGGCACCATTTCTTCTAGATTACATATTCTTAACTTTTTTTATTTTAAAAAATGTTGAACCCATGAAAAAGCTGAAACAACATAAAAAACCATATAGACCTTGCCTGGGTTCCCCAATTATTAGCATTTTCTGGGGCCACTCCTTCTCTTTCTGGGAATACGCACCTGTGTCCTTTTGCCAGCCTGCAGGCTGCAGGCACCATGACACTCCACCCCCAACCCCCAACCTTCCCCAAGAGCACAAACCCCACCCCCACCCCCCCAGAACAGGGACATTGTCCTAGGGAACCACACCTAAGAAAAACAACACTAATTCAGCAACTTTATCCATGGTATCCATGCTTAATAAACAGCACATGAGCACATTCTCTTTCCGACTAATTAAAGCTGGAAGGAGGCTTAAGTCCCTTTTGGCCAACGTCCCCAGCCTGCCCTTCTAACAGCTACCTGTTGTCATCTGTTTGGAGCACCCTTATGGAGCATTTCTGTGCATTTTCAGATGCACACACGAAGCTGGCAGTGTTCTCTGTGTGTCCTCTCTCGTGAGTAGAACCACTTTGTATACAGAGAGTCCTGCGGGTGGCTTCCTCATCATACTGTGACCTGCAGCTCAGAATGCACCACAGCACATTTTAGTCCCCCATGGAGGGACATCCTGGTGGCTTTCCTGCTCTGCTTTCCTTTTATTTGATTAGCCCCTGCCCCATTGGCAGTGTGGGAGGCTTGAGAGGGGCCCCTCACCACCAGCACGCACCACCCCCCCCGCCCCACATCTCTGCAGCTCTCTCAGGAGACTGAGCTCCCAGAGGCAGTGGTCTTAACTCCCTCATCACCTCACCTCATGCCTACGACAGTGCCCCTTCAGTAAAGGTGACAGAGGTGACATCTGTAGAGTCCTGGCTATGTGCCCAGCTCAGCTGGGTGCTGCACCTGCTGGAATTTCTCTATCCTCACAAGACCCTCTAAGGTGGGCAAGTGTTATCCTCATTTTAAGATGTACAAGCTGTGGCCCTAGAGATCAAGGTCACGTGGCAGGCAGGGACAGGCAGATTGGTTCCAGGTTTGTGCTGCCTCTTCAATATTGAATGGCCCAAGTGAATTGCATGCGCCCCTGCAGAGCAGCAGCCAGCTTCAGCAACAGCCCTTTCAATACTAGCACCTTCCTTCTCGCCTCCCTGGGCCTAGGCCAGTGGTCAGCAAACTGCGGCTCGCGAGCCACATGCGGCTCTTTGGCCCCTTGAGTTTTTCACAAAGGCCATCTTAGGAGTACCCTAATTAAGTTACTAACAATGTACCTACCTATATAGTTTAAGTTTAAAAATTTGGCTCTCAAAAGAAATTTCAATCGTTGTACTGATGATATTTGGCTCTGTTGACTAATGAGTTTGCCGACCACTGACCTAGGCAATGGGGCAGCAGACCCAGGTTTAATTCCAAATCTGCTGCTTCTTCCAAGCTGTGTGACCTCAGCTGATTACTTGCCTTCTCTGAGCCTCTGTTTTCTCACTGTGAGAAAGAGGCTGGTAGCAGAACCCTTCTTGTGGAGAATGACATTGGAGAAGCCCTCACAGTGCCAGGTGCACAGTAGCAGCCTAAGAAGTGAGTGTGAGTGACTGCTCAGAGGCCCCTAGCTGCCTATGAGGAACTGTGTTCAGCTACTGCAGCCCGAAGCCAGAGTGCGTTCATGACATTCTAGCATCAAATTTCAGCAAGATGAAATTTGGCAGATTCAGACACTGATTCATGTGACATTGTTGTCTCTTGAGTCTCACTTGGCTTCCCCTGGCCATGATGGTGACATGACAGTGGGGGTGGTTTCAATTCTTTGGAGCCCCCAAGTTACTAAGGTTTCTTTCACCTCACTGCCTACTGTGTGCCAGGCCCGGCCTTTGTTGTGAGTTAGGGAGAGGTACATGGGATGGATGTGGTGGGAATCTCCTAACTTGTTGCCCCAAGGCCACTCGCCCTCTGTTCTTTCCCTCTGAGTAGCACCAAAAGCACCTGGCTCTGGGCCAGCATGTGGCCCCTTGGCCTACCACCTGACTCTCATCTGCTGGATGGACTGCCTGGCCTGCTACTAGTGAGAATCACAGCCTTAGAAGCTTCTGTACTAGTGAGGGCAGATGCTCAGAGGTATCCAAGTCACCGCACTTAAATGTTGCCTCCTCAGGGAAGCACTCCCTGACCACCCTAGACAGAGTGTTCTCTTTGTAGCTCTCAGGACTGGGGGAGCTTTCTGTATGTCTGTCTACTTGTCAGTTTCCCCTCCCACTGCGAGTGAACACTGACATCTGTGTAGCATTCCACATGTGCTGGGACTATGCAAGGCTGTTTCTAAGTGTTAACAGTCCCAGAGAGCCTCACTTTTCAGACGGGGCGCACAGAAATTCAGGAATTGCTCCAGGTCACCCAGCTTGTAAGAAGTTAGGCGAGCAGATAACCTGTGTGCATTCCTGGCCTGTCTGTGCTTGCCACTGCCCAACTTCAGTGCCGAGAACACTGCTGGTAACTGGTGGGTACGCAGTCAGTGTTTCCTGACTGTCGCACTGAAGAATACCCTTCTGTGTGTGGGGCCCTTGAGGAAGCTGCTCTGTGTGCATAGGCATGCTGGGAAAAGAGGTCAGGAATGACACTTCAGTAGGAGTGGCAAATCAACTTTTGCTTGGAGGCTGAGCAGGAGTCCAGGCGGCAGATGGATAGAAGGAAGGCAGCCCAGGTACATAAAAAGGCATGACAAGTGTAGGAACAGTGATGAAGGTGAAGGGGTGGGTCAGGGAGAGGAGATGAGAGGGCTACCCAGTGTGAAGGTTGGGGAACACTGCAAAAAACAAAATCACTCAGTGTATTAATCAGCTCAGGCTGCTATAACAAAATACCACAGACTGGGGGCTTAAGCACCCGACATTTATTTCTCACAGTTTTGGAGGCTGCAAGTTCAAGATGATGGTGCCAGTTCCTGGTGTGGGCTGTCTTCCTAGCTTACAAAGGGCCACCTTCTTGCCATGTCCTCATGTGCCTGGGGGAGGGGGGAGAGTGACCAGGGAGAACTCTGGTCTCTCTCTTCTTATAAGGGGGATTATATAAGGGGCTTCACTCTCATGACCTCATCTAAACCTAATTACCTCCCAAAGGCCCCACCTCTGAATACCATCACATTGGAGATTGGGGCTTCAATATCTGAATTTGGAGGACATAAACATGCAGTCCATAACACTCAGCTATTTTAAGCAGAAAGAGTTTTAATACAGGGCCTGGGTGCTTATCCATATCATTGGAAAGTCTGGAGCCATAAGCTCTTGGCAGGTGCCAAGGGCCAGAAAGCCCTAGTCAAGACATCTGAAACTTCTGTAGGACAGGCAGGAAGTTGGCGCTCTCCTAAACACCTCTCAAGAGGCTGGCGCCCCAGAATTCCCTTTTGTTTCTTTTTTTTTAGGATTATTTTGGTCTAACCCAGTGGTCGGCAAACTCATTAGTCAACAGAGCCAAATATTAACAGTACAACAATTGAAATTTCTTTTGAGAGCCAAATTTTTTAAACTTAAACTTCTAACACCACTTCTTCAAAATAGACTCGCCCAGGCCATGGTGGTATTTTGTGGAAGAGCCACACTCAAGAGACCAAAGAGCCGCATGTGGCTTGCGAGCCGCAGTTTGCCAACCACAGGTCTAACCTATGTCAATTTATATATATATATATACTAGAAGCCCGGTGCACGAAATTCGTGCACGGAGGGGGGTTGTCCCTCAGCCCAGCCTGTACCCTCTCCAATCTGGGACTCCTGGAGGGATGTCCGACAGCCTGTTTAGGCCCGATCCTGGGGGATCGGGCCTAAACGGGCTGTCGGACATCCCTCTCACAATCCAGGACTGCTGACTCCCAACTGCTTGCCTGCCTGCTTTCCTGATTGCCCCTAACCGCTTCTGCCTGCCAGCCTGATCACCCCCTAACCAATCCGCTGCCAGCCTGGTTGATGCTGAACTGCTCCCCTGCCACCCTGTTTGCCCCCAACTTCCCTCCTCTGCCGGCCTGGTCACCCCTAACTGCCCTCTCCTGCAGGGTTGATCACCTCCAACTGCCCTCCCTTGCAGGCCTGGTCCTTCTCAACTGCCCTCCCTTGCAGGCCTGGTCCCTCCCAACTGCCCTCTCCTGCTGGCCATCTTGTGGTGGCCATCTTGTGTCCACATGGGGGCAGGATCTTTGACCACATGGGAGCAGCCATATTGTGTGTTGGATTGATGGTCAATCTGCATATTACTCTTTTATTAGATAGGATAGAGGCCTGGTGCAGGAGTGGGGGCCAGCTGGTTTGCCCTGAAGGGTGTCCCGGATCAGGGTGGGGTTCCCTTGGGGCGTGGGGCGGCCTGAGCGAGGGGCCTGTGGTGGTTTGCAGGCCAGCCACGCCCCCTGGCGACCCAAGCGGAGGCCCTGGTATCTGGAATTTATTTTCCTTCTACAATTGAAACTTTGTAGCCTGGAGCGGAGCCAAGCCTGCTGCTCCCTCCGGGGCGGCAGCCATTTCTGTGGCAGTTAATTCACCTTCTACAATTGAAACTTTGTTGCCTTAAGCGGATGAGCCCGGCCAGGGTGTGCGGAAAGCTTTGCTTCCCCTTTTGCCACCGGCAACCCTGGCTTGCTCTCTCAAGCTCCGTTCGGCTGCCATTTGTTTGAATTTGTTTACCTTCTATAATTGAAACTTTGTAGCTTGAGTGGAGGCTTAGGCCTACAACGGCTATGGAAAGCTTGGCTTCCTCTGTTACCTGGGAAACGTTGCTCTCTGTGGCTGTAGCAATCTTGGTTTGGGTTAATTTGCATACTCGCCCTGACTGGCTGGTGGACATGGCTTATGTAGCGGAGTGATGGTTAATTTGCATATTACCATTTTATTAGAGAGGATATACATATATATATATGTATACCCCATATTTTCCAGTGTATAAGATGACTTTTTAACCCAGGAAAATCTTCTCAAAAGTCGGGGTCGTCTTATACGCCCAGTCGTCTTATACGCCGGAAAATACGATATATATTACAAAGAGGGAATATGCTAATTGACCCTCATGCCGTCGCAAAATGGCGGTGCCCACAGCCAATAAGGAGAGAATATGCTAATTGACTGCCCCGCCCTCAAAGATAGAGGCGCCCACAGCCAATAAGGAGAGAATATGCTATTTGACCGCCCGCCTTCAAAGATGGTGGTGCCCACAGCCAATAAGGAGGGAATATGCTAATTGACTGCCCCACCCTCAAAGATGGTGGTGCCCACAGCCAATAAGGAGGGAAATGCTAATTGACTGCCACGCCCTCAAAGATGGCAGCGCCCACAGCCACAAGATGGTGGCTCCTAGTTTCTTGAGCCCTGCCAGGGCAGCAGGGGTACAGCAAGGACAGACCCTGCCTCCGGAGCCCCCCAGTCCCCTCAGCCCCCCAGCCCCTCAGCCCCCTCAGCCACCCAGCCACACAGGGCTAGCCCGAGGTGCAGGTAACCAGGGCTGGCCAAGGCTTGCGCTGCTGGCAGTGGCAGCAGCAGAGGTATGATGGGGCATTGCCTTTCCCTGATCGCTTGGTTGCCTCCCGCCCCTGAGGGCTCCTGGGCTGTGAAAGGGAGCAGGCCGGGCTAAGGAACCCCCCTCCAGTGCATGAATTTTCATGCACTGGGCCTCTAGTATACTAATAAAAGGGTAATATGCTAATTAGACGGGGAGACCTTCCTGGAGATCTTCCAGACAAAGCCATCATGGCGGGGCCAAGGCAGAGGCAGTTGGAGGTGAGCAATCTGGCAGGGGGGAAATTGGGGGTTGAGCAGGCCGGCAAGGCGGGGCAGTTGGGGGTGAGCAGGCCGGCAGGAAGGGGCAGTTGGGGGCTAGCAGGCCAGTAGGGGGGCAGTTGGGGGCAATCAGGCCGGCAGTTGGGGGTGATCAGGTCTTCAGGGGGGACAGTTGGGGGCAAGCAGGCTGGCAGCGGGGGGCAAGTGGGGGCGATCAGGCCAGCAAGGGGGGAAGTTGGGGGCATGCAGGCCAGCAGGGGGCGCAGTTGGGGGCAAGCAGGATGGGGGGGCAGTTTGGGGTGAGCAGGCTGGCAGGGGGGCCTTTGTGGGCGATCAGGCTAGCAGGCAAGTGGTTAGGTGCTATCAGGCAGGCAGGCAGGTGAGCGGTTAGGAGCCAGCAGTCCCGGATTGTGAGAGGGATGTCCGATTGCTGGTTTAGGCCTGATCCTGAGCCTAAACCAGCAGTCGGACATCCCCCAAGGGGTCCCAGATTGGAGAGGGTGCAAGCTGGACTGAGGGACAACCCCCTCCCCCCATGCACGAATTTTGTGCACTGGGCCACTAGTATGTATGTAAAATTTCCATGCTGGAAGTTTTTATAATTTTGATGCTGAATATATATATATATTCACTTGTGTTATGCTAAACCTCAAATCCTCTATGCTCTTATTGTCTTAAACAGTTTCTAAGTTAGTTATATTCAATTCTCTCTGTATGATTCTGGATTTGCTGATTTCCCTCTTTCATATCTAACAGCTTTTTGTTTCTATTAAAGCAAAATGTTTCATTGGAGAGATATTCATGACAATTATATCTTCGTGGATGTCACACATACTATATTTTGTTTTATTTATAACAGATATATATATATATATATATATATATATATATACATATTTTATTTTCATTTTTAAATATTTTATTGTTGATAGTTTTACTGATATCTCACATTTTCCCCGTTTCCCCCTCTCCTCCCAGCACCTCCCCCCACCCAGGTCTTTGCCCATGTCCATGGGCTATGCATATAAATATATGAGTTCTTTGATTTATCTCTTCTTATCCCCCCAACCCCACATCGAGGTATGTCAGTCTGTTCCATGCCTCCCTGCTTTGAGTCTTATTTTGTTGGTCAATTCATTTTGTTCCTTAGATTCCACAAATAAGTGAGATCATGTGATATTTGTTTCTCAGTTTGGCTTATTTCACTTAGCATAATATTTTCCATGTCCATCCATGCTGTCCGAAAGGGTAAGAGATCCCTTTTTTTCACAGCTGCATATTATTCCATAGTGTAAATGTCCCACAACTTTTTTATCCATACATCTACTGATGGGCACTTGGGCTGTTTCCAAATCTTAGCTATTGTAAATAATGCTTCTATAAACATAGGGTGCTTATATTCTTTCTGATTGGTATTTTGGGGTTTTTAGGATATATTCCCAGAAGTGGGATCTCTGGATCAAACATAAGTTCCATTTTTAGTCTTTTGAGGAAACTCCATATTGTCTTCCATAGTGGCTGCACCAATCTGCATTCCCACCAGCAGTGAACTAGGGTTCCCTCTTCTCCACATCCTCACCAGCACTTGTTTGTTGTTGTTTTTTTATGACAGTCATTATGACAGGTGTGAGGTTTTATTTTGCATCTCTCTGATGATTAGTGATGTTGAACATTTTTTATGTGTCACTTGGCCATTTGTATGTCCTCTTTGGAGAAATGTCTAGTCAGGTCTTCTGCCCATTGTTTTTTAAATTGGATTGTTTGTCTTCCTTTTGTTGAGTTGTATGAGTACTTTATATATTTTGCATATTAATCCCTTATCAGATGTATCATTGGCAAATATGTTCTCCCCTTTAGTGGGTTCCCTTTTCAATTTGATGGTGGCTTCTTTGGCTGTGCAGAAGCTTTTTATTTTGATGTAGTCCCATTTGTTTATTTTCTATTTTCTTTTTTCTAAAATATATTTTATTGATTTTTTACAGAGAGGAAGGGAGAGGGATAGAGAGTTAGAAACATAGATCAGCTGCCTCCTGCACACCCCCTACTGGGGATGTGCCCCCAAACAAGGTACATGCCCTTGACTGGAATTGAACCTGGGACCCTTCAATCCACAGGCTGACTCTATCCACTGAGCCAGACTGTTTAGGGCCCATTTGTTTATTTTCTCTTAGTTTCCTTTGTCCTAGGAGATGTATCCATAAACATATTGCTACGTGAGGTGTCTGAAATTTTACTGCCTATGTTCTCTTCTAATATTTTTATGGTTTCATGCCTTACATTTAAGTCTTTTATCCTCCTTGAGTTTATTCTTGTGTATGGTGTAAGTTGGTGGTCTAGTTTCATCTTTTTGCATGCATCTGTCCAGTTTTCCTAACACCATTTGTTGAAGAGACTGTCTTTACTCCATTGTATGCTCTTGCCTCCTTTGTCAAATATTAATTGACCATAATGGTGTGGTTTAATTTCTAGGCTCTCTGTTCTGATCCATTGGTCTATATGCCTGTTCTTGTGCCAGTACCAGGCTGTTTTGATTACAGTGGCTTTGTAGTATAGTTTGATACCTGGTATTGTGATTCCTCCTACTTCATTCTTCTTTCTCAAGATTGCTGCAGCTATTTGGGTCTTTTATGATTCCATATACATTTTTGGAGTGTTTGTTCTAGCTCTGTGAAGTATGCCATTGGTATTTCAATAGAGATTGTGTTGAGTCTGCAGATTGCTTTGGGTAATATAGACATTTTAGTGATGTTAATTCTTCTAATTCATGAACATGGTATATGCTTCCATTTGTTTGTATGTTCCTCTATTTCATTTTCCAGTGTCCTCTAGTTTTTCGAGTACAGGTCTTTACCTCCTTGGTTAAGTTTATTGCTAGATATCTTACTTTTTAGTATTGCAGTGGTAAATGGGATTGCTTTTTTAGTTTCTCTTTCTCAGAGTTCATTATTGGTGTATAAAAATGCCATCAATTTGTGGATGTTGACTTTGTATCCTGCTACCTTGCTGACTTCATTTATTAAGTCTAGTAGTCTCCTGGTGGAGTCTTTAGGGTTTTATATGTACAATATCATGATATCATGTCACCTGTGAATAATGAGAGTGTTACTTCCTCCTTTCCAATTTGGATGCCTTTTATCTCTTCTTGTCTGATCGCTGTGGCTAGGACTTTCAGTACTATCTACATCAGCGGTCACCAACCCATCATCTGTGGACCACTGGTGGTCCGTGAGGCCTGAAAGGTTGGTGACCACTGATATATATATATATATATATATATATATATATATATATATATATATATATATATATATATATATATAGCTAATATGCTAAGTGTCCCTCCAACTGTCTGACTGGTCACTATGACGCACACTGACCACCAGCAGGCAGACACTCAATGCAGGAGCTGCCGTGACACACACTGGCCATTTAGAGAGAAATGGCACCATGGACCTGGCGCTCACAAAGCAACACTCAGCTTCCCCCAAGTGGAACACAGGTCCCGCCACCACCCCAGAGCAACAGCCCACCAAATCACAGCCGATGCTGCCGAGACCCTATGGCGCAAAATGCGGCCCACAACCCAGCCCAGCTTGGAAACAGTGGCTTTGGGCACCGGATAATGACGTCACATAGCAATGCCTGTCTTCCTCTCCCTAGCGACTAGCCCCCTTGGAATTTCTTCAGCCCAGGAACACGACTTGCTTTATAGCCAGGTGCAAACATTTTACACTTTAACCAAATGTCTGTCACATGCCTTATCTCATTTGATCCTCACAGAAATCCTGGAGTAGGTAGATAGGAGACTTGGTAGAATCTTATTTTCCTGCCCCCAACTGCCCACCCCCCGCCAGCCTGATCACTTCCAACTGCCCCCCCTGCTGACCTGATTGCCCCCTATTTTCTTTTCATTAGCGTGAAAACAGAGATTTAGAAAGTTTAGAAACTTGAACTGACTGAAAAGAAGTAAGAAATGGTGGAACTTGAAAATGACTTCAGGTTTTCTCATTGCACAGAATATAGTCAAACACTGCTACAGTTAAATATTTTACCTTTTGTTCTCCCTGTTTGATCTACAATAATAATCAGCTTTGTGTTTATATTTACTGTTGTGTTGCTGACAATTACCTGAAAGAGAAGTTGGGGTGCTTCACTGGGCTAGAAAAAGTTTAGCTAAATAAGAAAGCAGGTCTAATTAAGCAAGTTTATCTACATATATATAAAGCTCTCACTGGTGCCAATCGCACGCGTATTTCCATCTGTCATTGTTGATCCTGAATTTGGTTGACACTTCTATTATAGAGAAAGGGCGAATAGCAATATTAAAATATTTATTCTAATTAATTTCCTTTCAGTGTGCATAAATTTGTGCACCAGGCTTCTAGTATTAAATAAGAGTGGTGAAAGCAGATATCCTTGTGTTGTTTCTGTTCTTAAGGGAAACACTTTTAGTTTTTGCCCATTGAGTATTATGTTGGCTGTAGGTTTGTCATATATGGCCTTTATTATGTTGTGGTCTGATCCCTTTATTCCCACTTTACTGAGGTTTTTTATCAAAAGCCAGCATGGCTCAGTGGTTGAGCATCAACTTATGAACCAGGAGGTCACTGTTTGATTCCAGGTCAGGGCAAATGCCTGGGTTGTGGGCTCCATCCCCAGTGTGGGGCATGCAGGAGGCAGCTGATCAATGATTTTTTCTCATCATTAATGTTTCTATCTCTTTCTTCCTTTCCCTTACTCTCTCAAATCAATAAAATATGCATATGTTAAAAATGGTGCTGGATTTTGTTGAATGTTTTTTCTGCATCTATTGATATGATCATGTGGTTTTTATTTTTCAATTTGTTTATGTGATGTCTCACATTTATTGATTTTCGAATATTATACCAGCCTTGCATCCCTGAAATAGATCCCACTTGATCATGGTGTATGATCTTTTTAATATATTGCTGAAATCAATTTGCTAATATTTTGTTGAGGTTTTTAGCATCTTTGTTCAGCAGGGATATTGGCCTGTAATTTTCTTTCTTTGTAGTGTCTTTATCTGCTTTTGAAATTAGGATAATGCTGCCTTCATAAAAAGAGGTTGGAAGTGTTCCTTACTCTTGAATTTTTGGCAATAATTTGAGGAGGATGGGTGTTAGTTCTTCTTTGAATGTTTGCTAAAATTCACCTGTAAATCTGTCTGGTCCAGAACTTTTGTTTGCTGGAAGTTTTTAAATTACTGCTTCAATTTCATCAGTTGTTATTGGCCTACTCAGGTTTTCTGATCTCTGCCTGATTGAGTTTTGTAAAATTGTATTTTTCTAGGAATTTGTCCATTTCACCCAGATTGTCCAGTTAGTTAACATATAGTTGTTCATAGTATTTGCTTACAATTCTTTGTATTTCTGTGGTGTCTGTTGTTATATCTCCTCTTTTATTTCTGATTTTATTTACTTGCATCCTCTCTTTTGTTTCTTGATGAGTCTGGCTAGGGGTTCATATATCTTGTTTATCTTTTAAAAAAACCAGCTCTTGGAATTATTGATCTTTTGTACTGTGTTTTTAGTCTCTATGTGATTTATTTCCACTCTGATCTTTATTATTTCCTTCCTTCTTCCTCTGGGCTTTTCTTGCTGTTCTTTTTCTAATTCTTTTACTTGTAGGATTAGTTTATTAGTCCTTTTTCTTGTTTCTTGAGGTAAGCCCATAGTACTATGAACTTCCCTCTCAGGACTGCTTTTGCTATGTTTCATACGTTTTGGGTGGTTGTATGATTGTTTTCATTTGTTTCCAGGAAATTTTTTATTTATTTATTTTTTATCTCATTGGTGACCCATTCATTGTTTAATATGATGCTATTTAGCCTCCAAGTATTTGAGTGTTTTTAAATTTTTTTACTTTAGTTGATTTCTAATTTCATGCCATTGTGATCTGAGAAGATGCTTAGTATTATATCAGTCTTCTTGAATTTGTATAGGCTTGTTTTGTGCCCTAACATGTGGTCTTTCTTTGAGAACGTTCCATGTGCACGTGAAAGGAATCTATATTCTGTTGTTTTGGGGTGAAATGTTCTGTAAATATCAGTTAGATCCATCTGATCTAGTGTGTCATTTAAGGCCTCTTTTTCCTTGTTAATTTTTTGTTTGGAAGATCTATCCAGTGATGTCAATGGGGTGTTAAAGTCCCCCACTATGATTATATTTCTGTCAATCTCTCCCCTAAAGTCCATCAAGAGTTTTTTAATGTATTTGGGTGCTCCTATCTTGGGTGCATAAATGTTTACAAGGTTATATTTTCTTGTTGAATCATTCCCTTTAGTATTATGAAGTGGCCTTCTTTGTTTCTTGTTATAGCCTTTATTTTGAAGTCTATTTTGTCTGATATGAGTATTGCTACTCAAGCTTTTTTTTCCCTTTCCATTTGCATGGAATATATTTTTCCAACCCCTTACTCTCAGTATATGGGTATCTTTTGTCCAAGGTGGGTCTCTTGTAAACAGCATATATATGGGTCATGTTTCCTTATCCTTTCAGTCACCCTATGTCTTTTGACTGGAGCATTTAACCCATTTACATTTAAGATTATTATTGATAGGTATTTGTTTATTGTCATTTTTATTTTCTTTATGCCTGTGATCCTTTCTCTCTGCATTTCTTCTTCTTAAAGCAGTCCTTTAACATTTCTTGCACTGCTGGTTTGGTGGTAATGTTACTCCTTTAACCATTTTTTTTGTCTGGAAAGCTTTTCATTTCCCTTCAATTTTAAATGAAAACCTCACTGGATGCAGTAGTCTTGGATTTAGGCCCTTGCTTTTCATTACTTCGAGTACTGCATGTCATTCCCTTCTGGCCTGAAGTGTTTCTCTTTAGAAGTCAGTTGACATTCTAGTGGGAACTCCTTTGTTGGCAATTCTCTCTCTCTCTCTCTCTCTCTCTCTCTCTCTCTCTCTCTCTCTGCCTTTAAGATTATTTCTTGGTGCCCTAACCAGTTTGGCTCAGTGGATAGAGCGTCAGCCTGTGGGCTGAAGGGTCCCAGGTTCGATTCCGGTCAAGGGCATGTACCTTGGTTGCGGGCACATCCCCAGTAGGGGGTGTGCAGGAGGCAGCTGATCGATGTTTCCCTCTCATCAATGTTTCTAACTCTCTATCCTTCTCTCTTCCTCTCTGTAAAAAAATCAATAAAATACATTTTTTTTAAAAAAATTCTTTCTTGGTCTTTAACATTTGCCATTTTAATTATGATGTGTCTGGGTGTGGGTCTTTAAACAGGTTCTCTGTTCCTTGTTCATCCTCTTCCCGTTCTGGTATCCCAGTTAATGCAGATGGACTTTAGGGGAGAGATTGACAGAAATATAATCATAGTGGGGGACTTTAACACCCCATTGACATCACTGGATAGATCTTCCAAACAAAAAATTAACAAGGAAAAAGAGGCCTTAAATGACACACTAGATCAGATGGATCTAACTGATATTTACAGAACATTTCACCCCAAAACAACAGAATATAGATTCCTTTCACGTGCACATGGAACGTTCTCAAAGAAAGACCACATGTAAGGGCACAAAACAAGCCTATACAAAATCAAGATAGCTTGATTGTAATTCTCTGTGCCTCCTGAACTTGTGTGACATTTTCCTTGTAGTATATTTTGGGGAAGTTTTCTGTCATTATTTCTTTAAACAGGTTCTCTGTTCCTTGTTCATCCTCTTCCCGTTCTGGTATCCCAGTTAATGCAGATGTTGTTATGTTTCATGTTGTCCAGAGCTTCCTTAAGCTATCTTCCTGATTTTTAATTATTTGTTTCTATTTGCTGTTCTAATTGGGTATTTATTTCTACCTTGTCTTCCAAATTGCTGATTTGGTCCTCTGGTTCATCCAAATCTACTTTTAATCCCTTCCAGTGTGTTCTTCGTATCATATATATCATTCTTCATTTCTGTCTGTTTCTTGTTAATTGCCTCTATTTTCCTTTTCTTGCTGTTGTAATTGACACCAAGTGTTTTAAGCATCTTTATAATCATTGTTTGAGCTCTATATCTGATAGGTTGCTTGCCTCCATTTCATTTAGTTCTTTTTCTGGAGATTCCTTCATTTCTCTCATTGAGTGTTATTTCTTTGTCTCCCCATTTTAGCTATCTCTTTGTATTTGTTTCTATGTATTAGATAGAACTGCTATGCCTCCCAGTCTTTGTGGGAAGGCCTTATGTAGAAAGTGTCTTGAAGGGTCCAGTGGTGCAGTCTCTTTGTTCATCTGAGCTGGATACTCTAAGAAATCTCCTTGTGTCCATTCTCTTATTGTAATTGGTACTTGATTGTTGATGTCCCATTTGTGGGAGGGGTCTCCCCTCCGACTTGCTGCCAGTGAGGTTCAACCCCATTGTCGCAGTGCCAGCTGTCCAGTGGTCAGGGACTTCTTAGCCCAGAGGCTGGGTCTGCCTTGAGTCTCACACCTTATTGACCCTGTTCAGAGCTGCACTTCCTTCCCCCATAGAGCTGGTCCCACAGGTGTCAGCTGCAGGTGCTTGGGGTCCCACTGGCTTTTGCCTCTCTGAGCAGTCCAGGGTGGTGTCTGTGGTGGTGACCCAAACTGCTATTTTCCCCTTTTGTTTCTTACCTGCTTCCTGGACTCTCCTCTTCATGTTCCTCTGACCTCTGTGTGTTTCCTTCTTACTGGATGCAGTAATTCCCTCAAGCCAACACCATTCTTTACCGCAGTGCTTGTTTGTTCCCTGGTAAGCTCTTTAAGATAGGGTTCATTTGCATCATCCCCTTAATTGGTATCCAGCCCCACCCAGTGTAAATCTCCAAACCCAGAGCAGTAAGTGCAGAGTGCAAACTCTAGAAGGAATTGGAGGCTGAAATAGAGCCTGCTCTGTGTCTCTCTCAGATGCTTAGCACCCTAGAAAGTGCCTATGACCCAGGTATCAGGCAAGGATTTTGTGTTAAAAGACAGAAACTGACTTTGGCTAAAGTCAAGCCAAAGAGAATTAGATATGGGGGGTGCTCACAAGGTCAGGGTATGTTGGGGGCTAGGGGTCTAAGAGCAGGAACCAGTGACCAGGCTTATTGAAACATCTTGCTGGAATCAGCTCCAATTGTATAGTTCATATTATAAAGCACAGT
This sequence comes from Ia io, assembly GCA_025583905.1. Taxonomy (NCBI): domain Eukaryota; kingdom Metazoa; phylum Chordata; class Mammalia; order Chiroptera; family Vespertilionidae; genus Ia; species Ia io. Next base: position 103,500,126 of record JAJQQW010000004.1, on the reverse strand, counting down.
GGACCCTCCATATCTGGGAAGATTGGTTCCAGCACCCGCCCCCCCCCTCCCAAACCAGGTACCAAATCTGTAGATGCGCAAGTCCCTTACATAAAATGGTAGACTTGCACATGACTTATAATTGACGTAGGCTCTGGCAGGTGCACCTACACATTACTTCTTTCCTGTGATTCAGTGTAGTGCCCAGGGCATGTCAAATTCAAGTTTTCCTTTTTGGAACTTTCTGGGACTTAAAAAAATACTTTTGACCTGCAGTTAGTTGAATTTGCAGATGCAAAACTCAGCATACAGAGGGCTGACTACATTTCAAACCTAGGAAAAATAGAAATACTAACTTACACTTATATAACACCTCCTGTGTGCCCAGAGCCATTCTATGAACTTAATAAATAAAAACTTCTTTAATCTCAGAATGACCCCTTGAGGCAGGTACAACTAATACACAGAGCAGTTACCTAGGAGGGGCAGTCTGAATTTGAACCCAGCAGTATGGATAGAGAGCCCTGTACATTCACACAGCTACCATCCAGATTAGCTGGTGGTTATATTTTGGCTTGAAGGGGTAATAGAAAGGAGGGAAGGAAAGAGGGAGAAGAAGCTTCTGTTCAAAACTTCCCCTGGCCCTCCCAAGTGGACAGTCCCTTTCATATGTGTGTGCATTGGCCATGGAGTCTCTCCCCTCCCACCCCCGTACATGGGAGGATCTTGGTAGACCTTGCCTGTACCCTATCCACTGCCCAGGTGCTGGATGTGTCCTTCCTGTCCATAGGTCTATATCCAAGGTCAGATCCCAAAAAGAACATATTGGCCATGTGACACATGAACTTGGAGGAAGCCACACCCTCCCTACACATACCTTGTCCACTGTTCCTCACATTTACCATTACGATGTTTCCTGACATGGGAAGCATAACCTGCAGGTCCCCCCAGCCCATCCCCAGCAGAGGGATTGTGTGGTCCATAGGCTTCTGTTCTATTTGTGAGATGGATACAAATTTTATTAGATTGTGCTTATCTTTTTGCAACTTGCCCCATTTGAATCACTTTCAAGCTTTGTCTGTGCTAAGACCTGAAGTTCAAATGAGCTCATGCAAAGATGTCTCTCGTGGGTTATCCACCTTGGAGCCCTTCAGCTCAAGATTCCAGACTCAAAGAGAAAAGTTAGACACCTGAGCTAGCGAGTGAGATTCACATCAAGATGGACTCACAATGGGAGTGAGGTAATTCCCTCAAAAGGGAAATTTTTGCAAGAGGGGATGGGTATGAGTGGATGAAAAAAGCAGAAAGAACATACTCATAGCAGACTGGAAGACAGTGAAGGCATTTATATTGAGGGTCCCAAAAATGTCTGCAATTTGACTGTTTCTTAGAACACTTCTGAAGGAACTTCTCATAGACAAAAACAAGGAAATGCCTCACCAAATTGCTTTATGATCACAAAATATTAGCTATAACATTCATATCTAAAAATAGAGGTTTTGTTTGGCAATTGATATTACAGCTACATATCCTATACTAGAGGCCCGATGCACTAAATTTGTGCAAGAGTAGGCCTTCCTTCCCCCAGCTGACAGCACCAGCTTCCCTCTGGCATCCAGGACCAAGGCTTCCCTCCAGCACCCGGGACCCAGGCTTCCCTCTGGCCACCGGCAGGCACCTGGGACCCAGACTTCCCTCCAGCTGCCGGCAGGCACCCAGGACCGGGGCTTCCCTTGCAGCCCTGGCTTCATCCGGAAGGACGTCTGGTCTAATTAGCATATTATGCTTTTAGTATTATCCTCTCTAATAAAATGGTAATATGCAAATTAACCATCACTCTGCTACATAAGCCAAGCCACGCCCACCAGCCAATCAGAGCGAGTATGCAAATTAACCCAAACCAAGATGGCTACAGCCACAGAGAGCAAGGTTTCCTAGGTAACAGAGGAAGCCAAGGTTTCCGCCTGCCCTGGCCAGGCCTAAGCCTCCACTCAAGCTACAAAGTTTCAATTATAGAAGGTAAACAAATTCAAACAAATGGCGGCAGAATGGAGCTTGAGAGAGCAGGCCAGGGTTGCCGCCGGCAACAGGGGAAGCAAAGCTTTCCGCACACCCTGGCCGGGCTCAGGCCTCCACTTAAGGCTACAAAGTTTCAATTGTAGAAGGTGAATTAACTGCCACAGAAATGGCTGCCACCCCGAGGGAGCAGCAGGCTTGGCTCCGCTCCAGGCTACAAAGTTTCAATTGTAGAAGGAAAATAAATTCCAGATACCAGGGCCTCTGCTTGGGTTGCCAGGGGGCGTGGCCGGCCTGCAAACCACCACAGGCCCCTCGCTCAGGCCGCCCCACGCCCCAAGGGAACCCCACCCTGATCCGGGACACCCTTCAGGGCAAACCAGCTGGCCCCCACCCCTGTACCAGGCCTCTATCCTATCTAATAAAAGAGTAATATGCAGATTGATCATCATTGCAACACACAATATGGCTGCTCCCATGTGGTCAAAGATCCTCCCCCATGTGGACACAAGATGGCCACTACAAGATGGCCAGCAGGGGAGGGCAGTTGGGAGGCACCCGGCCTGCAAGGGAGGGCAGTTGAGAGGGACCAGGCCTGCAAGGGAGGGCAGTTGGAGGTGATCAACCCTGCAGGAGAGGGCAGTTAGGGGTGACCAGGCCAGCAGAGGAGGGAAGTTGGGGGCAAACAGGCTGGCAGGGGAGCAGTTAAGCATCAACCAGGCTGGCAGCGGATTGGTTAGGGGGTGATCAGGCTGGCAGGCAGAAGCGGTTAGGGGCAATCAGGAAGGCAGGCAGGCAAGCAGTTGGGAGCCAGCAGTCCTGGATTGTGAGAGGGATGTCCGACTGCCCGTTTAGGCCCGATCCCCCAGGATCGGGCCTAAACGGGCAGTCGGACATCCCTCCAGGAGTCCCAGATTGGAGAGGGTACAGGCTGGGCTGAGGGACAACCCCCTGCCATGCACGAATTTCGTGCACCGGGCTTCTAGTAGATAATAAAAGTGTAGTATGCAAATTGACCCCTTGACTGGGAGTTGTCCAAGAGTTCTACCAGGGGGCGGGGCTGGCCAGGGGAAGGGAGGGAGTACCAAGCTGGCAGCCGACAGCCACTAGGGACCCTACCAGTGCACGAATTTCATGCAATGGGCATCTAGTATGAAGATAAAGAGTTTTTTTTTTAATGATATGGAAGGCCCTGGCTGGAGTAGCTCAGTGTTAGAGCATCAGCCTATGCACTGAAGGGTTTGATTCCCAGTTAAGGACACATACCTGAGTTGCAGGTTTGATCCCTGGCCCCAGTTGGGGTGCATGTGGGAGGCAAACAATCTATGTGTCACTCATATTGATGTTTCTCTCCCTCCCTCTCTCTCTCTCTCTCTCTCTCTCTCTTTCTCTCTCTCTCTTTCTTTCCCTTTCTTCCTTCCACTCTCTAAAAATCAATGGAAAAAATATCCTCGGGTAAGGATTAACAACAAAAAAAAATGAGGTGGAAGGATACTCACAAAATAAGTCACTAAATAAAGTAGAAATCAAACTAAAAACTCCAGCAGGACATCATATGTAAAATCAAATGCCTAAAGAAAAAAAAAATGACTGGGAGAAAATTCACAAAAAGGCCGAGTAGGCGGTGGGATTATGGGTGACTTTTGTTTGTTTTGTACTTTTCGTACTTTTAGATTTAAAAGGCCCTAAGGTATTAGTGGCAGCATGAAGGGGTGGTCCTCCAGAACCCACTGGGTGTGGGATTAGGGAGCTCAGCTCAGGTCCAGGGCCGGCCAACCTGGTGCACCCCATGGGGAGGTGTGGGTCCCTTACACATCTTACCACCTAGGTTCTGAGGCCAGATGGCAGTAAGGTAAGGATTCCAGCATCATGTCTGTGCCCACTGAGTCTTACCTGGAATCTCAGACCCAGTGACCCAGGGTTCTGGGGGCTGAGGAGGTCAGCAGCAGGATCAGAGACCATGACTGGCAAAACAATGCTAACTGATAACAGACCACCATGGCACAAGCAGATATTATATCAGCTGCTGTATTTTGGGTTTTATCTTGGTGCTAAACAAAGCTTTCTCTTAGAATGTGGGTGTTGGAACAAGTCTTGGTCCTAATCTTGTGATATATGTCACCAACTGTGTGATGTTTGGCAAGTGATTTAACATCTCTGAGCTTCAGTTTAGTTTTTTCATGCATAAAATGGACATGACAGTGCCTACATGAATTAGTTACTGGAAAGGTTAAATACATGGGAAACATCTAACCACACTGGCCATACAGTAGGCACTCAATTTATTGTAGCAGCCACAGAGATGGCAGTCACGTTGGTGACTGACTGCCTTAACTTAGAATGATTTCTACAGAGTCTGGACCACAAGGTGAGAAGTGGGAAACAGTTTAATTTTTTTCTAGCTACTGCTCAGACCAATTCTGCCTTGGTCTTTCTTCAGGCTCCTGGATGATCTCTGGGCCAGATACTATTAGACTTAGACACCTGCAAGGAATGCGTGAAAGACCCCAGGTCTCTGTCCCTGGTGGTCACCAGAGATGAACCCATACTTTCTCTACATCAAAGAAAGGTTCAAGCAACAAGAATGGCCAGCGGTCTGCCAGCTCTGTGTTTCACATGTTCATTGTTTCTTTAGGTTGGTATGTCATTAATATTTAAGCATTTCTATAAAACCACTGAGTCTTTTACCATTCCTGTTAACTCCTTATTGCTGATTAACTTTAATGGGCCATGGAGTTGGAATTTGGTGTCTCTTCTCAAGCAAACTTGAAATAATATATTTTGGGGGAGGGGAGATGTATGCTTAGATTTTAAGGTTGTGAACTCCAGGATATCCTAACTTCCAAACATGGTTATCCACAGGATGTTTGTTCAGATGTTCATTTTATAAACATTATTTGAGCATATACCAAGGGTTCGGCCTTATTCTAACCCATGGGCATAGAAAAATGGTAAGGCCCATGGTCTACAGGAGGCAAAAGGCGAGCATATTCACTTACTCTTCCCTGGTCAGTCATCCATTCCAACATTCACTCATCCAGACAATCATGGATTTCCCATTCACTATCCAGAAGCAGTGCTGCCCAGTGCTGTGGAGTGGTTAAGGTTTGAATCACCACTCTGCTTCCTACTACTGTGCAATTTGGGGAAAGTTACTTGGCCTGTGTCCTCATCTGTACAATTTCATGAGATTTTTCTCAGGAATAAATGAGATAAAGAGCTAAAAACCATACCTGACATGTAGTAAGCACTCAAAAAAGTACTACCTAAAATCCTATCCCAGGCCGAATGCTGGGTTCTGGAATAAAATGGGAGGTAGCAGGAAGGACCGGCATAGGAATGGGGGATAGAGGAGGACCTGAAGGCAGAAAGTCACAAGAGTGTTGGCAGTGAGAGCCCTGGGAAGGGTCACAGTGAGGTGTAGCAGTGGAAGCCATGAGTGGGCACAGTGAAGTGTGGGCAGGGGGAGCCCTGGGGGTCAAAATGGAGTAGGGCAGTTGGTGTCATCAGGGGTCATGGTAGAGTGAGGGCAGTGGGAGTTACCAGAGGTCACAGAGGAGTAAGGGCAGTGGGAATCATCAAGGGACATAGTTGAGTGTGGGCAATGGAAGGTCTGCAGGGGAAGGGGCGTGTCAAAGTGGAGCAGTGCAGTGGGAGTCTTGGAGAGTCACCATGGAGTGAGGTCAGTAGGAGCCTTGGATGGTCAAAGTGGAATAGGGCAGTGGGAGTTATCAGAGGTCACAGTAGAGTGAGGGCAGTGGGAACCCCTAGAGGGTGGAGGGGGAGTCACAGTGGAGTGTGGGCAGTGGGATTCATTTGGGGTCACAGGGGAGTGTTGCTTATGGGAGCCTGGTGGGGTGAAGGAAGTGTGAATCATTAGGGCTGGGGGGCTTACTACTGGAGTCTGGTTGGGCCTAACCATGTAGAAATGATGTATGTGTTCCAGGCAGTTGATGGATGTTCATTTCTCTCTGTTAAGATTCCACAGGAGTGCTAGCAGCTCCACCGATGCCCCAGGACCCAGTCCCCTCCAACTGGGCTTCACCATTTCCTGGGGGTGGGAACTGACTTCCACCTCCCCAAGGGGAGGAGAGAGGAGCTGTGACAAAGAACCTAAACACATCGCCTTTATCAGATTACAGTCACGTGGCCATACTTCACTGGGCAGCCCCATGCCCTGCTGAAACTGGGGAATTGATAAATGGACTCAGAGGGCAAGGGGAAAGAAGCAAAATGGCAGGTAGGAGAACGTATTTCTGTTTGGGGGGGGGGTTAGTTTTGGGTAACTGGGTGATATTTATGCCAACTTGAGCAAGTTTTTTAAGGGACTCAGGATGCTCATGAAGTTTTTTGCCTCCATTTTCTCTGTCCCTTGCAAGTGGGGGTGGGGATACAGGGGGAAGGGAATGATTGTCCCCAAGGAGCAGCTTATGTGCTGATCCTCCTCAAAGGTAGCAGATGGAATCTGGGACATATGGCCAGGACCCTGGGCTCCAGACCAGGCTCTGCCCCAGGGGTTGCTGAGGCCTTGGCAGGAGACTCTGATGTGCAGGAGCATTGGTTGTATGGACTCTGCCAGGGCAGAGGTGTAAACAGGGGTGGCTTTCTGGAGAAGGCAGCATCATTCAGGGTAAAGAGAGCAGGACTGAGAAAAGAAAGCATGGTCACATCTAGAAGTTAACTCTGGGCCCAAAGGGGCCAGAGCATGAAAAGCTTTGAATGCCAAGCAGAGTTTGCCCTGAGTGGGGCAAAATTCACAAACTAGCATTGACAAACTGCCTTTGGCCTGCACAGTATGGATTAAAATTATTACGTTTTTTACATTTATACTGTAATTATCTATTGACACTTGAAAATCAGAAGCTTTGAGGGGAAACTCTGGATTTGTCTTCTCTTATCTCAGAAATCCTGGCAGCCTGGATTGGTTCCTTCCTGGCAACCATGGGCTGGACCTCCCCACCCCCAGAGTTGTCTCCCATGCCCCTCCAACCCCCTCACTCATTCCCACCAGGCAGGTGCCTATAAGCCCAGCCCTGTCACATGTGGTGGAGGCACTGTGAAGGTTTGAAGGCCAGGAGGACCCAGTTGGTTGTCTGGGTTAGCATCTGCTGATAGCCAAGGTGAGGGGTGAACAGGGGGGAGTGTGATGGACCCTGTGCCTGTGGTCCTGTGAGAGTCATGGCCAAGGCTCAGGGTAGGAGTGGAGAAGATGAAGTAGAGAGAATTGGAAGCTCAGATGCTGGTTCAAAAGTGATCATCTACTTACTTCACTGGAAACTTTAAGACTCCACATAAAAACAAACTCATTGGCTAGAAGAGATCAATGGGAGAAAGGGGGGGGGGGCATTTGTAATACTTTCAACAATAAAGATTTTAAAAATAATAATAAAGTATAATTTCTGTAAAACAAACAAACAAACAAACATGAAATCATGGCTCTGAACCTACTTTACAGATTACAGAGAGCCCAGATATAAGGGATTGGTGAGGAGGCAGATGAGCTGGGATTAGCGGTCCCCTGGTAATGGCCCCGAAGTGTGCCTTCACTGGGAGGCTTGTCACTCAGGGTCCCCCATGGGGATGCACCCCCTTCCTCCCATTGATCCCAGCCAGGAGTATGCCAGACTTGCCTCCAAGACTACTTGACTGTTTCCAAGAAAACAAGGAGTGCAGAATCCTCTCATTGATTCTCTCAACAAACAGCTTTGTGATGGGTATGCCACAGAGTTCCATGAGGCACAGGACCCAGTCCCTGCCCTTCAGAGCTGACAGGGCAGGTAAGGGAGAGTGGGGTGGAGCTCCAGTCAGATGGCCTGAGCTGGAACCTCAGCTCTGCCACTTACTAGCTGTTTGACCTTTCTTTTTTTTTTTTCCAATTTTTTTATTAAGGTATTATATGTGTACATATCTTACCATTGCCCCCCCACCCCACTCACATATATGCCCTCACCCCCCAGAGTTTTGCGTCCATTGGTTATGCTTATATGCATGCATACAAGTCCTTTGATTGATCTCTTATCTTCCCCACCTCTCCCTAACCTTCCTGCTGTAATTTGACAGACTGTTTGATGCTTTACTGCCTCTGTATCTATCTTTTTGTTCAAGTTTTTAATGTTCTTTATTATCCATAAATGAGTGAGATCATGTGGTATTTTTCTTTCATTGACTTGCTTATTTCACTTAACATAATGTTCTCCAATTCCATCCAGGATGCTGCAAATGGTAAGAATTCCTTCTTTTTTTTTATGGCAGCATAATATTCCATTGTGTAGATGTACCATAGTTTTTTCTGATCCAGTCATCTGCTGATGGGCACCTAGGCTGTTTCCAGATCTTAGCTCTTGTAAATTGTGCTGCTATGAACATAGGGGTGCATATTTCCTTTCTTATTGGTGTTCCCAGTTTCTTAGGATATATTCCTAGGAGTGGGATTACTGGGTCAAATGGGAGTTCCATTTTCAGTTTTTTGAGGAAACTCCATACTGTTCTCCACAGTGGCTGCACCAGTCTGCATTCCCACCAGCAGTGCACGAGGGATCCTTTTTCTCCGCATCCTCGCCAACACTTGTCGTTTGTTGATTTGTTGATGATAGCCATTCTGACAGGAGTGAGATGATAGCGCATTGTTGTTTTGATTTGCATCTCTCGGATAATTAGTGACCTTGAGCATGTTTTCATGTGTCTCTTGGCCTTCCTTCTGTCGTCTTTGGAAAAGATTCTATTTAGGTCCGTTGCCCATTTTTTTTATTGGATCATTTATCTTCCTTTTATTAAGTTGTATAAGCTGCCTGTAGATGTTGGAGATTAAACCTTTATCAGTGATGCCATTTGCAAATATGTTCTCCCATGCAGTGGGCTTTCTTGTTGTTTTGTTGATAGTTTCTTTTGCTGTAAAAAAGCTTTTTATTTTGATGTAGTCCCATTTGTTTATTTTCTCTTTAGCTTCCATTGCCCTAGGGGCAGTATCGGTGAAGAAGTTCTTTTGACATATGTCTGAGATTTTGCTGCCTGTGGATTCCTCTAGTATTTTTATGGTTTCCCGTCTTATGTTTAAGTCCTGTATCCATTTTGAGTTTATTTTTGTGTATGGTGTAAGTTGGTGATCTAGCTTCATTTTTTTGCATGTGTCTGTCCAATTTTCCCAACACCATTTATTGAAGAGACTGTCTTTATTCCATTGTATGTTCATGCCTCCTTTGTCAAATATTAATTGAGCATAGTGGTTTGGATCAATATCTGGATTCTCTATTCTGTTCCATTGATCTATATGTCTGTTCTTGTGCCAGTACCAGGCTGTTTTGAGAATAGTGGCTTTGTAATACAGCTTGAAATCTGGTATTGAGATCCCTCCTACTTTATTCTTCTTTCTCAGGATTGCTGTGGCTATTCGGGGTCTTTTTTTTTATTCCAGATGAATTTTTGGAGAGTTCTTTCAAGGTCTGTGAAATATGCCGTTGGTATTTTAATGGGGAGTGCATTGAATCTATAGATTGCTTTGGGTAGTATGGACATTTTAATGATGTTGATTCTACCAATCCATGAACATGGTATGTTCTTCCATCTGTTTACGTCTTCCTCTATCTCTTTTTTCAGTGTCCTGTAGTTTTCCGTGTATAGGTCTTTTACCTCCTTAGTTAAGTTTATTCCTAGGTATCTTAATTTTTTTGGTGCGATGGTAAATGGGATTGCCTTTTTAGTCTCTCTGTCTGTAAGTTCACTATTGGTGTATAGAAAGGCCATAGATTTCTTGGCGTTAATTTTGTATCCTGCTACATTGCCGAATTCATTTATTAAGTCTATTAGTTTTTTGATGGAGTCTTTCGGATTTTTTATGTACAATATCATGTCGTCTGCAAATAAAGACAGCTTTATTTGTTCTTTTCCAATTTGGATGCCTTTTATTTCTTCTTCTTGTCTAATTGCATTAGCTAATACTTCCAGTACTATGTCAAACAGGAGTGGTGAGAGTGGGCATCCCTGTCTTGTTCCTGTTCCTAGGGGAAATGGTTTTAGCTTTTGTCCATTGAGTATGATGTTTGCTGTGGGTTTATCATATATAGCTTTTATTATGTTGAGGTATGAGCCTTCTATTCCCACCTTGTTGAGAGTTTTTATCAAGAAAGGGTGTTGGATTTTGTCAAATGCTTTTTCTGCATCAATTGATATGACTATGTGATTTTTATCTCTCAATTTGTTTATGTGATGTATCACGTTTATTGATTTGCGGATATTGTACCATCCTTGCATTCCTGGGATAAATCCTACTTGGTCATGGTGTATGATCTTTCTGATGTACTGCTGGAGCCGATTTGCTAGAATTTTGTTGAGGATTTTGGCATCTATGTTCATGAGGGATATTGGTCTGTAATTCTCTTTCATTGTGTTGTCTTTATCTGGTTTTGGTATTAGGGTGATGCTGGCTTCATAGAAGGAGCTTGGAAGTGTTCCTTCCTCTTGAATTTTTTGGAATAGTCTGAGGAGGATAGGTTTTAGTTCTTCCTTGAATGTTTGGTAGAACTCTCCTGTGAAGCCGTCAGGCCCCGGGCTTTTGTTTGCCGGAAGCTTTTTGATGACTTCTTCAATTTCGTCCATAGTTATTGGCCTATTGAGCTGTTGAGATTCTTCTTGATTGATTTTTGGAAGGTTGTATTTTTCTAGGAATATGTCCATTTCCTCCAGGTTGTCCAGTTTGTTGGAATAGAGCTGTTCGTAGTATTTTGTAACAATCCTTTGTATCTCAGCGGGGTCTGTTGTTATTTCACCTCTTTCATTTCTGATTTTGTTTATTTGGGTCCTCTCTCTTTGCTTCTTGGTGAGCCTGGCTAGAGGTCCATCAATCTTGTTTATCTTTTCAAAGAACCAGCTCTTGGTTTTGTTGATCTTTTGTATTGTTTCTTTGGTCTCTATGTCATTTATCTCCGCTCTGATCTTTGTTATTTCCTTCCTTCTGGTTACACTGGGCTTTTCTTGCTGCTCTTTTTCTAGCTCTTTGAGTTGTAGGGTTAGGTAATTTATTACCATTGTTTCTTGTTTTTTGCAATAGGCTTGTAGAGCTATGAACTTCCCTCTCAAGACTGCTTTCGCTGTGTCCCATAGATTTTGGATTGTTGTGTTTTCATTGTCATTTGTTGCCATGATGTTTTTTATTTCTTCCTTGATCTCTCTGGTGACCCAGTCCTTGTTTAATAGCATGCTGTTTAGTCTCCATGTGTTTGATTTATTTGGATTGTATTTATTGTAGTTGATTTCCAGTTTTATGCCACTGTGATCTGAGAAGATGCTTGATATAATTTCTATCTTCTTGAATTTGAAGAGACTTTGCCTGTGACCCAGCATATGGTCTATCTTTGAAAATGACCCATGTGCACTTGAGAAGAATGTATATTCTGTGGCTCTGGGGTGAAATGTTCTGAAGATGTCAATTAATTCCATCTGGTCTAGTGAGTCATTTAGGATTGCTGTTTCTTTGCTGATTTTTTGTTTAGAGGATTTGTCCAATGGTGATAGTGGGGTATTAAAGTCTCCTACTATGATTGTATTACTATTAATCTCTCCCTTGATGTCTTCCAGGAGTTTTTTTATGTATTTGGGTGCTCCTATATTGGGAGCGTATATGTTTACCAGAATTATTTCTTCTTGTTGGATTTCTCCCTTTAGTATTATGAAGTGGCCTTCCTTATCTCTTGTTATGGCATTTACTTTGAGGTCTAATTTGTCAGATATAAGTATTGCTACCCCAGCTTTTTTTTCATTTCCATTTGCCTGGAGGATATTTTTCCATCCCTTCACTTTCAATCTGTGTGAGTCTCTTGTTCTGAGGTGGGTCTCTTGTAGACAGCATATATATGGGTCATGCTTTTTTTTATCCATTCAGCCACTCGATGTCTTTTGATTGGAGCATTTAGTCCGTTTACATTTAAAGTTATTACTGAAAGGTATTTGTTTGTAGTCATATCTATTTTTGTGTCTGTATTCCTTCTTGCCTGTTTATTTCTTCTTTTTACAGTATTCCCTTTAGCAATTCTTGCATTGCTGGTTTGGTGGTGATAAACTCCCTGAGTCTTTTTTTGTCTGCGAAGCTCCTGATTTCCCCTTCAATTTTGATTGATAGTCTTGCTGGATATAGTATTCTTGGATTCAGTCCTTTGCTTTGCAACACTTTGTATACCTCCTTCCATTCACTTCTAGCTTGTTGTGTTTCCGTTGAGTAATCATTTGACAATCTGATGGGTGTTCCTTTGTAGGTAACTCTGTCTCTCTCTTGCTGCCTTTAAGATTCTCTCTTTATCATTTATATTTGCCATTGAGATTATGACATGTCTTGGTGTGGGTCTTTTGGGGTTGATCCTGCTTGGGACTCTCTGTACTTGCGTGACTTTTATTTTTCCCATACCCGGGAAGTTTTCTGTCATTATTTCTTCAAATAGATTTTCTAATCCCTGCTGCTCTTCTTGTCCTTCTGGCAGCCCTATCATACGTATGTTACTTCGCTTCATGTTGTCCCGAAGCTCCCTTAGGCTTTCCTCCTGCTTTTTAATTTTTTTCTCCAATTGCTGTTCAGATTGAGCTTGTTTCTGTACCTGATCTTCTAACTCACTAATTCGGTCCTCTGCTTCTTGTAGTCTACTGTTGACACTTTCCATGGTGTTTTTGATTGTAGCTATATCACTTTTCATTTCTTCCTGATTCTTGCATAAGTTGTTGATTTTCTCATCCATCCGATGTATAAATTCCACGACCATTACTCTGAACTCCTTTTCGGTCATGTTGCAAGCTTCAGTTTCACTAATTTCCTTTCTTGGCGACTCCACATTTTCTTTCCTCTGTGAGTTATTTCGTTTCCCCATTCTGGCTATCACCAGAAAGCTCAAACTTCCGTTTGTGTGAACCTCGGCCGTGTGCTGTGGGGACTTCGCTCCACCCGAGTTTCACTGAAGTGCTCTGACACTAGGACGTATGGCTGTTTGGTTGGTGGGAACCAGACTTGCCCAGGGTCAGTGTCCCCAGTGTTCCGTGTGGTCTCGTGTGCACACTTAGAATCAGGGGCCCTGTCAGCACCACACTGTTGGTATGTGCCGAAAATGAGATCCTTAGCATGTGCCAGGAGTCAGAGTTTCCCTGTATCTGCACCAAGAATCGAGTGTCAGAGTCTCTGTTGCCTTGTGCAGTTTCTCGTTGAGAATCAGGGTCCCTGTGTGTGCATGCACCAACAATTGGGGTCGTTGGCTCTTAGTGTGAATGCGCTATGAGTCAGGGATCCCAGGCAGCTGTGTCCGGCGTGCCAAATTCCCTGAAGTGGAGCTGTGTCCTGTGTGTGCTCTCTCTACTGAGCCAAACCGGCTAGGGCGCACACTCTCAAATCCCTGAAGGTGAGCTGCCTTTGTGCACTCTCCCAGAATCCCCGAAGAGGGGCGGAGTCCGTCCTGCACGCCAAATTCCCCAAAGGGAAGCCCCTTTGTGCACGCTCTAAGATTCCCCGAAGGGGAGCTGTGACCCGCAAGCCAAATTCCCCCCAATTCCCCAAAGGGGAGCCCTCTGTGCGCACTGACAGATTTCCCCGAAGGTGAGCTGCTTCTGTCCCCTGCGCCAAATTCCCTAAGGCCGAGCGCGTCCCTGCGCAAAGCTCTGCAGCTTGGGCGAGGGGCGTGTCTATCAGTTACTATGGCGCTATCCGCGAGCGCCTGCGGGGAGGGGGATAGGCTCTTTGACTCACGGGAATCTGCCGGGAAGTCTGGATTCTTGTTGTTTCTTCTACTGCAGCTGTGATAGCAGTTCTCTGTCCCCAGTGGCTGCAGGGTCCTGGTTTGTGTCAGAAGCCAGGATCCGAGTCTCAGGCAGCTCTGTTTCTCAAGATGGCGTGGTCTCCGCGTCCGCACCAGCCGCCGAGAAGTGTCCGCTTTGTGCACGGCGCTCCGCCGTCTAGGACTGCCCGGTTAGGCAGCCCCTTGGAAGCCCTGCAGAATCTATCTGACCCTAGCTCATACCCACACACACACCACACACGTCTACACGTCTACACTCTCCTCTATGGGTTCCTCACTCACACTCTCTCTCTCCCTACCTTCTTGCCGGTCGCCATCTTTCTCCTCGCCTGTTTGACCTTTCTGTGCCTCGGTTTTCCTGCCTGTAAGTGAAGACACTAGTGCCCACCTAAGGGATTGCTGTGGAAATTAAATAAGACAATTTGGTGAAGATGTTAGAACAATGCCCTGTGCAAAGAGAGTGTTCTAAGTATTGGCAAGTATTACTGCTTATTTAGCAACAATTTACTGAGCACCGAAGTTAGATCAGTGATAGAGACAGGCACTAGCTCCTGCCCTTGCCAGGTGGTAGGCACCTCAGGGGAACCGTGTGAGCAGCAATGTGGAATACTCCCAGGGCCATGCTCCCTACCTTTCCCTGCTTGGGTGCCACAGCTACTGGCCCATCCCATTCTCCTGCCAACCAGACCCTCCCCTGGAGAGTTTTTGCAAATTGTCTGCTTCAAAGGGCACACTCAACCTAGCTCTCGTCAGCTGGGGGGCCTTCGGGCACTGCCTTGACCTTTCTGATCCTCTTGTTTCTCTTTGACGGAAACCCAGTCCTTTCCTTGGGGCTGTGGAAAGAAGCAGAGGACAGATGTGGAGGGCATCCAGGTGGCAGAGTCAGCTCCTTCAGTGACAGGGAAGCTGCAATTGGTCAACTCTAAACACACACTCAGCTCCCCCAAGGCCTAGAGCCTCTTGGCCTGTGGTCTGAGAGGCCAGTGGGAGAGGGTGACCTCCTGGTGCTTCAGGTGTGTGGGAGGGGGGTTAATTAAAAAGGTGGCTGGTAGGTGAATTTCTGGAAACACAAAATGGAAACCAGTGGAAGGTATTGATCTAACATGAAGCCAGTGGTATCTGAGCAAGCAAGACAGCTCTGATTCAGGAAAGCAGGAATCAATTCAGCCCCTTCCTGAGCTGACCTCTCTGGGGTGAGCTAGGGTGATGGGTCACGGAGGGGCCTCCAGCCTCCCAGTGGGAGGATCAGAGCAGAAGAGCAAGCTGGACAGAGTAGCAAACCTCTTCACACCTGCTTCCTTATCTGAAGACTCCTGACCCTGGCGTTGCTGTGGAGTTAGATGCACTAATAGGTGGGCTGCAGCACTGGGGACTCAGAAGAGTATATACTGCCCCAAATCCAGTCCTCCTGGAGCTCACATTTAGTCAGTGAGACAGGCAGCAAACAAGGAAGTGTGTATATACAGTGGCAGGGGCGCTGCATGTGCGAGGCCTGGAAGGGTGATATGAGTGTGACATCTCCATGGCAACCAGCAAATAGCCCCCCAAATCCAACCTGCTGCACCCCATGAGGGACAGCAGCCCTACTGTGAAGAACCACTGACATGTACCTGCTTATTTCCTCCTCACAGAGCTCCTATGGCATACATGTCCTGGTGCCTGCTTTGACGTTGAACCCAAGCCTGCACAGCTGGGAGATCAGGCTTCGAATGCAGTCCTTCCCCCATCTTGTGGAGCTGTATTTCCTTGGTGTCTCCACAGGATCAAAGCAGGGCTGAACCCAGGGGCTGTGTGAGACACTTTGGTTCCAGGCTGGGCTGCTGTGGAGTGTGTGCAGGTGGTGGTTCCCACTGCCCGTGGGGAGTGGCTGCCACGGAGGTGCAAGTAGAGCCTACTGAGCACAGGCTGGTGGTTGGGCTCTTGCCCGTCTGCACCCCTTCCTCCCAGGAAGCGGTGGCTTTGAAAGCACTTACTTGTAAAATCCTTTCTAGGGTCTGGAGGGGAAGATGGCCAGTGTTAGTCTGTTTATTGATTTCTGGACTTCATCTCAGAAACAATTCAAATTGTCAGAGGCCTGCAGATTTAATATCCAGCCTGTAACCCCACCTCCACCTCCTGCCCTGACCTCGAGGCTCGAGTCAGCGCTTCTCAGGCACGGCATCACCCACAGCCCAGGCCTCCCATCTCTCCTGGTTTCCTTCTTACCCTCGTAGCAGCCAGGAGGAGCTTTCAAAACACAAACCACATCCTGCTGATACCAAGCTGGAACTCTTCAGGTTCTTGTCTCACGAAGTTTGAAGAATAAATTTTATGGACAAAGGATTTTAAGCAAAGGTGTGGAAATTTATTGTAAGTGTATGCAAACTCCCATGTAGGGAAGGGTCCCCAAAATGGGAAAGCCCTTGAGTCTCTTTGTCTAAGGGTTTACAAATGCTGGCAGCTTCTTTGTCTATATGTGCTACCTTCTAATTGGACCCTTCCCCATTTTATGTCTCCCGTGCTTTTCCTAATTGGCCACTTTCCCCCTTTTTCCCTGGGTGGTATCAGTTTCAAAGATCAACCGGTGCCCCCTCTTTTTCTTCCTCTTATCTTGTAACATTCATGTAAACAATCTGGTGGCTTGGAGCTGTCCTGCCCATCACATATGCATTCCTCTGCATGGAAGCCCCTTTCCCCTAACTGCCTTTCCTGTGTTTACAATCCTCTCACTGTCACTGGCTGCCAACCCTCCAATGGCTTCTCACTGCACTTAACATAAAATCCAGATGCCCCCACCACACCTGCCTGCCTCCCCTCCCCACTCCTCTTCCCTGAGTGTTCCTCTCCAGACACCTGCTCTCCTTGTAGCTTTTCAGCACAGGGGGTTTCTGGCCTCCTTGCTATTCCTGGAATATGCCAGGCACATTGCCACCTCATTCCAGGTAGAGGGCCTTTGCACATACTGAGCCCTCTCCCAGGAATGCTAGGATACAACCACCCCCTTCATTGAGGGTGCTGCTTGTGCCAGGACAGGGGGTAAGTGGGGCATGAACAGTGAACATTTTGAAGTAGAGGGGATTTTCCTGGCATATGAAGCTGGCCCAGGGAAAACTTTTTGAGAAACAATGATGACTACTTTCCCAGAGATGGAGCCCTGGGTAATCTGGTAAACTCCATTTCCCTCAGCCTGGTTATGAATACTGACTTTTGCTTCCTAGGATACTGAGCTCTGCTATGGACATGAGTTAAGCAGGAGCTCCTAAGGCGACTGATGCATGTATGGGCACTAGGTGGGGAATCCCTACTACCTGTAAGCCCTGAACAGTACCACCTGTGCTCTTTCTGAGCAGGGGATGGCAGTGACCTCTGTGCCTAAATACCATTTATCCCACTAGCTTTGAGATTATGCCATTCTTACTGTTTTTAAAATGTCAAATTCTCATAAAGTGCAATCCTGCACACTTGAAACTTTGTCTTCTCACACCTCATCAAGTACATTATGGCACCTGCAGGTGGAGTCTGATATGGCCCACAAGCCCAACCCTGGTCTCCACTTCCCCACTCCTGCCCACCCCTCCCAAAGCGGCACACAGTGGTGGCTTAGATGGTAGGCATGGGAAAGGCTAGTCCAGCTATTATTCCGCTCCTGGACCCGAAGTTCCGCTCAGGTCTCTGCTCAAATGTCCCCTCTTTGGGAACATCCTTCCAGAACCCCATCCCTATCCCCTTATTCCAATTCCTTTTCTTTCATGGCACTAATCACTATCTGGCATATGACATAGGTCTTTTGTAACAGCTTTATTGATATACTAGAGGCCCGATGCATGAAATTCATGCACTGGGGGTGGGGTCCCTCAGCCCAGCCTGCCCCCTCTCACAGTCCAGGAGCCCTCAGGGGATGTCCTACTGATGGCTTAGGCCCGCTCACCATGGTGAGCGGGCCTAAGCCACAGTCTGGCCTCCCTCTGCGGGAGGCGACCGGACTGATCAAGGGAAGGCGCCACCCCCATCACCCCGCTGCTGCTGCCACTGCTGGCTGCTGCAGCCACCAGGTGTTTTCATCAACACGGACCCCAGTCCCTTCACCATGAAAAAATGACAACTTTCTTTAGGCATTTTCAAGATGTCTCTTTCATAGGATATGACATTTTTTTCTTTTTTTTCTCCTCACCTGAGGATATTTTTCCATTGATTTTTAGAAAGCATGGAAGAGAGAGGGAAAGACAGAGAGAAACATCAATGTGAGAGGGACACTTCGATTGGTTGCCTCCTGCATGATCCCTGACCTGGGCCCCGGCCAGGGAGGAGCCTGCAACCTAGGTACATGCCCTTGATCAGAATCGAACCTGGACCCTCTGCAGACCGAGACTCTATCCACTGAGCCAAACTGGCTAGGGCAGGATATGACCTTTCTTAGCCCTCCAGCAGCGGACCTTCGTTTTTTCCTCCAGTAGTGTGGTGGAAAAACCCTAGATCACCTTCTTGGATTCTTATTACCCAAGTTACCAAGAACACTGTGAGTGGTGTACAGGGAGCTTAGCCAATGAGCTGTAAGAAAAGGTGTTTCCTCTGCAGCTCACGTGCAGAGGCGGGACTGCTGGCGTGCTGTCTCCCAGTGAGGGCGGGCCCCCCTGTGTGCCGTGTCTCCGCTCCCAGACCAGCCCCCCTGTGTGTTGTGTCTCTGCTTCGGGCCCATCTGGACACACAGCCTCCTCCTGAGCTGGTCGTGACTGTTATGGCGTCCCGGCTAATTTGCATATTACCTCTGTATATACCAGAGGCCCATGCATGAAATTCGTGCATGGGGGAGGGGGGTCCCCTCAGCCCAGCCTGCACCCTCTCCAATCTGGGATCCCTCTCAGAATCCTGGACAGCTGGCTCCTAATCACTCACCTGCCTGCCTGCCTGGTCGCCCCTAACTGCCCCCTTACTGGCCTGATAGCCCCTCACTACCTCTGCATGCCGGCCTGATTGCCCCTAACTGCCCCCCCTGCCGACCTGATTGCCCCTAACTGCCCCCCCACTGCCAGCCAAGTCACCCCCAACTGCCCCCTCCACTGGCCTAGTTGCCCCTCAGTGCCCCCCTGCCGGCCTTGTTGCCCCCAACTGCATCCCCCCTCGCTGGCCTAGTCACCCCTAACTGCCTGCCCCCTGCCGACCTGGTCACCTCTTACTGCCTGGTTGCCCCCAACTCCCCCTTCTGCCAGCCTGGTTGCCCCTAACTGCTCCCCCTACTGGCCTGGTCACCTCCAACTCCCCCCCCTGCTGGCCTGGTTGCCCCATGCAGCCTGCTTGTTCGGTCATTTGGTCATCCTTCACTAACACCCCTGTTGGCCTGGTCGTCCCACACAGCCTGCTTGTTCAGTTGTTTGGTCATTCTTCACTAACCCCCCTGCCAGCCTGGTCGTAGGCAGTCATCTTGTGTGGGGGTGGGGGTCAATTTGCATATTACCTCTATTATATAGGATTATTATATAGGATAATTTACATACTATGAAGTTCATGTATTTTAAAGTATACAATTCAGTGGATTTAATAAATTCACTGATTTGTGCAACCATTACCACTAACTAATCTCAGGATATTTTCATTATTCCCGAAAGAAACCCTGTACTGGTTAATAATCAGTCCTCAGCAGCCCCCTCTCCCAAGCTCCTGGCAATCACTATGGATTTACCTGTCTCTATGGACTTGCCTCTTCTGGGCATTCATATTAATGGATCCATATGCTCTGGTCTTTTGTGATAAACGTCTTTCATGTTGCAAAGTGTTATTTCCCCCTACCTGAGGGCCTTTGCACTGCTGCTCCCTCTGCCGCATACTTCCCCAGATGCCTCTGTGTCTCCTTCCCTCACTCCCCTCCTCAGCAAGGTTGTCCTTGCCCCTATTTAAGTGGATAATTCTTGCCATTCTCTCTTATCAGTTTTTCTTCAGAGACCTTAAGTCCCTCTAACATTCCTGCACTTTTCTGTTATCAGCCTCCCCTAAAAGTCAGGGACCTTGTCTTATTCTCTGCTATTTCCTCAGTGCTCAGAAAGATGGATGCACATAATAGTTGCTTAATCAATGTTTGTTGAATGAATGGAGAAATTCTAGGGTCTTCCAGGGATCCCCAGATCTTATTTAAGCCCAGCCTAAGGTCAGGTGAGGCCATGAGCCACCTTGGGGCGGCATATGTTGGCGGCACCTGGGATGCTTCGTCTTGGCCTCCAGAAAACCCCACAGTGCTTGGGACACTGGGGGCTAAGGCCGGCCAGGGCCTTTGTGCCTGTGCGGGGCAAATGGGAATCTCCTAGGATGCCATGGAGCTGGTCATGGAGAAAAGGGCTGCAAATAGGGTGTGGGTCTAGCCTGCCTGGGTGGCAAATGGCTGATAATTAATGTTGGGCCTTATGTTATTAATCAATTTTAAGTTGAATGCACAACCAGAAGTGATTCCAAGAAAAAAAATGTCAAGTCCCACATCCTCCTCATTCTTACTCATCAATCAACAATTTTGCAAGCAGCTTATTAAAATATAGAAAAAAACATGGCTGAAGAAATTAAAGGGCTTGAAGGCCCAGAGATGGCTTATCACAGTTTTGTAGATATGGGTGCAGAAAGTGGGGTGGAGGATGCCAGGAATGTAGAGCTGAGTGGAGGATGGGCCCCATTTCACACAGGGCAAGAGTGAGGTATAGCAGGGCAGTAGTGTGAAATCTGGACAAATTAACACCAGCCCACGGGTGTGGCAGCAGCTGAAAACACCAGGGGTAGGAGCAGGACCTGGGGTGGGCA
This sequence comes from Ia io, assembly GCA_025583905.1. NCBI lineage: Eukaryota > Metazoa > Chordata > Mammalia > Chiroptera > Vespertilionidae > Ia > Ia io. The sequence continues at coordinate 103,479,613 of JAJQQW010000004.1, read as the reverse complement.
TAGTGGGCAACAAGGTAGAGTCTAAATTCCACACAGAGGACTGGTGGCCAAGGGCATTGGCACCATGTCTGAATGTGGGGCAGGGAAGGGGCATTATTTCAGCGTTATGTCAGTCAGGATTCCAATCCCAGCTCTCCTCCCAACAATGGTATTGGGCGGGCAAGTCACCTTTCTTCTCTGAACCTCAGTTTCCTGCTGAGGCAGAAGAAAATCAGACCCCTCTCAAAGGTTTGCAAAGATGAAGGGAGGCCATGTATGCAAAGGCCTGGGAGGGTACCTTACCCAGGGAGTAGGTGCTCAGTAAATGATATCTTCCCAATGATCTGGAAGCCCAGAACTAGTCCTGGCAGGCAGCTGAGGTTGCTTCTGTACTGAAACTAGAACCATGGTTCAGCTGCCTGCCACCACAAAAGCCAAACTCACGAGACAGGTGCTGGTGGAAAAGGAAAGAGGTATATTCAAGTGCCAGCATTTCAAGAAGATGGGGGACTCTTGTCCAAAGCCCATCTTAGCATCTCAGTGCAGTCAGGGTTTTTTATAGGGAGGGAGAGGGAAAGCTGAACAAAGACATCAAGTGAAGGGGGTTGAAAAGTTATCCATGGGCATACCAGCACAGTCCATTCCAATAAGGACCTGAAACTAGTCAAGTGATGGTCTGGTGTTCATCATCCTGGTCTTCATCATCCTGGTTCTACATCATCCTGGCTCTAATAGTTGAAGGTCAGCAATTCTCCTAGAGCTGGGATGACTGAAGGTTGGAGTCTGCCGTTTCTGAAGTTAGTTCCCAGGATTCTTATGTAAACACTAGAGGCCCGGTGCATGGAATTCGTGCACAGGAGGGGGGGTGTCCCTCAGCCCGGCCTGCACCCTCTCCAATCTGGGACCCCTCAGGATGTCCGACTGCCGGTTTAGGCCCAATCCTACAGGGCCTAAACTGGCAGACATCCCTCTCACAATCCGGGACTGCTGGCTCCTAACCGCTCGCCTGCCTGCCTGCCAGCCTGATCGCCCCCTAACCACTCCCCTGCTGGCCTGATTGATGCCTAACTGCTACCCTGCTGGCCCAATGGCCCCCAACTGCCCTCCCCTGCTGGCCTGATCGCCCCCAACTGCCTTCCCCTGCCAGCCTGATCGCCCACAACTGCTCTCCCCTGTCAGCCATCTTGTGGTGGCCATCTTGTGACGACATCAGGGCAGCCATCTTGTGGTGGCTATCTTGTGATGACATGAGGGTGTCATGCGAGGGCGCGAGGACCACCTAGGCTTTTATTAGTATAGATGCTGTTTATCTACAAGCTACACATTAGTCAAAGTCAGCATTTACAGTAATAACGTCAAAACATTGGTGGGGTGGGTTATAATCCCTGCTGTTACATTGCCCTGTGGGGCATGAACACAGTATTCTGGGTCGATAGCCAAGTGAGTTTGCCTTTTCCCAGGACAGAATTTTCAAATCACCAGGAGACTGCTCTGCCTTTACTTATGTTGTTTTGTCTCTGGGAGTGTGCTTTCCTCACTTATCTTCTCCCTCCAGGAAACTCCTATGCATCCTTCAAAACCCACTACACATAGCAACTCCTTGGTGGTGCTTTCTCAATGCTGAGTCAGCTTCTTGCCTTCTGTGTGCCAAAAATACTTTATTCTTGTTAGACTCTAAATCCCTTGTGGGAAGGGACTGTGCCTTATGCAGACTGGTATGCAGTGATATAATTTTGTTGGATGAGTAAGTAAAAGAAAGAGTGAATAAATGAATTAGTAGCTCTCACAACACATAGCTCTGCCCTACGATCACTTAGACGCCAGACCCTCACAACACCCAGCTTCCAAAACTGTGACCTCAGCAAGAGCCAGGGCCTGGCCTGGGGGTCTTTTCTATGTCTGTCTCCCACTGGCCAGGTCAGTTCCTGGTACTCAGTAGATATCAGAATGCCTGAGAAGAAGAGGGGACAGAAAAGCTGAGCCCACATTTAGTAAGCACCTACTAAGAGCCAGGGATGGTGCTGGGCATTTTCACCCATAGGATTCTTTCTTTGCCTTATACCAAGACCATTTCACAGAGTCAGACACTGAGGCTGAGGGAGCCAACTATGTGCAGGAGGCAGAATTTAAACCTTGGAGTCTGTATGCCCCTGAGAGGTCTTGCCGTTTCATCATGATGCCTTCCAAAGGGGTTAATGCTGCATGTGTGAATGAATGAGTGAACAAGTGCATGAATGGATGACTGAGTTCTCAGTGGAATCTTCCAGCCTCCTTCTTACATCTCACTCGTCCTTTAGGCCTTGCGTAGGCTGCACTCCTATGCAGCAAGCTCAGCACTTTTATTTGGAACTATACAATGAGACCTGCCCCACCCTTCTCCATTTGCTGCAGGGTCCCCCAGATTTTCCCATGTGGTCCCTTGTACTCCTTCCTTTTCCTGCTCTGAAGCAACAGCTGCTATCTTCTCCCCCTTCGCCCGCCACCCCCCACTCTCGCTGGCTCTCCTGCCAATCAGAGCCCCATTGTCCTGCCACATGTGGAGTGCCCTGAAAATTGCCAGTCTCAAAAGGCTTGCCTAGCATCCTCAGCAAGAATCTGTTCATAAGCATCAGTTCCTAAAAGGCTGGTGATTGCATCCTCAGTGTCCCCTTCCCAGAGCACTGGAGTGGCAGCAAAAGCCCCAGATGGTTGGTGAGGGATGGGCTTGTCAACAGTTATCACTGAGCCGGAAGTGGGCTCAGCCTCTGAGAAGGCGCCTGATGTGTCTTGAGTGGGAAACACATGTCTAAAATATCTATTGCTCTGGGCACACAAAAGCCTGTGCTCCTGCCTCCCTGAGGTGGTGTCTCCCCACTGGGGCAGCACTGATTCGCCAGGAAGTCTGTTAACTAACACCCTGAGGGCAGGGCAGGTTTCTGGTTCAGTAGCTCTGGAATGAGCCCAAAAGGGTCCCATTCTCACAAGTTTCCCTTTGATGCTTCTGGTTGTGGTTGGAAACCACACATCGGGACCATGAGGGGCTTCAGGAAGGGGGGTGCCACATCGGCTGGGAAGGCAGGGAGAGCCTGGGTTCCCCAGGGACAGGGACAGAGGCAACCTCTGGTTCATTTACTTGTGGAGCATCTTTATTGAACTGTAGTAAGTCAAGAGCAAGGTAGAGAGGTCAGGTTGTTCAGAGGGAAAGGCCTGGCCCTGGTCCCGCTCAAGCTAACATAAAACAGCACCACTTCCAAGCCCCTGCTGTGTGCCAGGCCCAAATGCTTCCCAACATGTGATTTTGTGTCACTGAATGTGTTCATGTACTATCTAAATGCATCCCCCACCTGGGGAGCTAATGACTGAGCTCAGCTCTCCCACCCTCCCTGAATTTCCAGCAGAGACTCAGAGAAGCTGTGCGCTCTACTCCGGTCACACAGCTTAGTGGATACAGTACTCATTGAGAGAAGGCCTGGGGCCTTGTGGTTGCTGGAGTCAGTCCGCCTGGATTTTGTCCCTGTGCCTCTGTCCAGCAGTGTGGCCATGGGTGGGCCCCTAACGTCTCTGTCCTCAGCTTCTTCATCTCTACTATGGGCCTGAGGAGAAGGAAGAGGCTGCCACAACTTGCCCTCAATCCCTATCAGTGGACCGGTTGCTCCTCTGCTGGTGAACCTCAGAGCAGAGCTGGCACTGCCCTGTGTCTGTGTAGCACATGAGGGGCCTGAGGTGCCCCAGGGCACACAGTGGCAGTCCCCATTCTGAGACATTGCTTTTCCTTTGGAAGCTTACCTTTGGATATTTGGGGGGCCCAGTGGCCCAGTGGGGTCACTCAGAACATGGGACCCGAGGGTGAAACCTGAGGTGGGGCCTCCCCAACCACAGGATGGGCATGGACCCGGCCTGTTCTGGGACATGGGAGACAGGCTTCTGACTGCGTGGGGAAAAGAGACAGGTGGAAATTGATAAATGTTGAGTTAAGTGTCCTCATGTGAGATGTAGCTGCTAAACAGATGCAGCACACTTCCCTGAGTTCCGAGTGAGGCTGCTGGGGGACACAGTAGGGATTAGGGCCTGGGGGGTCATGTAGGGGTGACTGGGACCTGAGTGGGTCATGGAGGGGTTACTGGGACCTGGGTGGGTCCCAGAGGGGTGACTGAAACCTGGGTGGGTCCCAGAGGGGTGACCGGGACCTGAGTGGGTCCCGGAGGGGTGACCGGGACCTGAGTGGGTCCCGGAGGGGTACTGGGACAGAGCACTGTAGCCAGGGAATAAGGCCTGAGTGTTGGAGTCAGGTCCATTGGGCCTCTCTGGAGCTCATTGGAAACCAGAGGTTTGGGGTTTTTCAGGCAACTTTGCAGGACTTTGTAGCAACCAAGCACTTCCCTCTGCAGGCATTTCTGAGTATTACATCTGATGACATTTGGCAGGACCAATTCCAGAACTGAGAACTTCAAGAGAACATCCAGGGAGCCAAGGTCCTCAGGGCCCCCCAAGGTCTTCTTTTGCCCCGATAGATCCTTGTTGCTTAGCCCTAGGGAGAAGGAGCTCAGTTCCTTTTGAGGCAGTATGTTTCAACAGCACAGATCAGTTTGGCCCAGAAGGAGTTGCATTTGGCTTCCTCCTGGTCTTGGCTCTGCCTTCTGGGTCTCAGGACTGCCTGTAGGGTTTGGGGCACTGACACCCCCACCCCTACACACACACACACACACACACACACACACACACACACACACACACACACGCATGCGCACACACACACACACATGGCTGCCCTGCTGCAGGCTGGGTTGTTCCAGTTCCTCTAGTCCAGTGGTTGGCAAACCGCGGCTCGCGAGCCACATGTGGCTCTTTGGCCCCTTGAGTGTGGCTCTTCCACAAAATACCACGTGTGGGCGGGCACGTACAGTGTGATTGAAACTTCGTGGCCCATGCGCAGAAGGCGGTTTTCAGCCTGGGCCCGCGCGTGGTATTTTGTGGAAGAGCCACACTCAAGGGGCCAAAGAGCCGCATGTGGCTCGCGAGCCGCGGTTTGCCGACCACTGCTCTAGTCTCTGCCCATCCTAGCTCACCCAAGCTGCCTTATGCCTGTCAGTCTTCTATGTGGGAGTCCCTGACCAAAGAGACCTAGTGAGAAGAATGAACAGTCAAGCCCCCATAGAGGATGTAGCTTTCTCAGGAATATCCCTGCAGACCTCCTCAATCTGCCTGTGTCTCTGCCACGATACCTCTTGGGTTCCCCGAAGCTGAAAGGAGGATGAAAGTGGGCCTGGTCTTGGGAAGTGGCCAGGTGTGAATGGAGGGCCAAGTGATGGAGTGAGGCTGCAGCACAGCGAGGAGCATGGGCTTCCAGGGCTTCCTGCGATCCCAGCCCTAAGGAGAACAGACGGCGGAGAGGAAAGGAGTGGGCGAAGGGAAGTGGGCAGGGCTGATGGGAGAGGAAGAGGACTGATTATTTGAAAAGAAAGCCCAGCGATTTCATCTGCCACATAAACAGATTCATTCATTCTTTTGTTTGTTCATCAAATATTTTTTCCTTTATTGATTAAGGTACTACAAATGTGTCCTTATCCCCCCATTGTCCCCTCATCAAATATTTTTTGAGGACCTACTATTTCTCAGGCATAGCTCTAATCCTTGAGACTACATTGGTAAATAAAACAGACTGAATCCCATGCCCTCATGGAGTCTACACTTCAATAAGGAAGACAGACAATCAGCAAACAAGTAAGATGCTTTCAGGGAGTGATAAGTGCTTTGAAGGTAACAGCTTTAGAGTGAGGGGTAGAGAATGGTGGGGACTGTGGGCAGGAGCAGCCTGTCTGAGATGAGACCTCAATGATGAGAAGGGCAGCCAGGTAAAAACCCAGGAGAACATCTATATATATAAAAGCCAAGTGACCAGAACGACCAGGATGACCGAATGACCGGTTGCTATGATGCATACTGCAGCAACCAACTGGCCTGATGGGGGCCCCGATTGGCCCCCCCAACCTCCCGTAGCCCCTCCCCTGGCCGGCCTAGCCCCCGATCAGCCCCCCATCTGGGGTAGGACTGGCCAGCCAACTGCCCATGGACCCTCCCACCCCATCCCCCCCTGCCAGCCCGGCCCCGATCAGCCACCATCAGGGTGGGCAGCCACCCCACCCATGCATGAATTCATGCACTGGTCCTCTAGTACTATATATTTGCATACTTTTTAACAGCTGGAGATATAATTCATGTAACATGGATTTTGAACAATTGGGGTATACAGTTTAATTGTTTTTAGTATATTGACACCCAAACAGAAACCCATATCCACTAGCAATCACCCTCAGCCCCTCTTTTCCCCAGTCCTTGGTAACTACGACTCTATTTTCTACCTCTGTGGATTTTCCTCTCCTGGATACTACGCATAAACTGAATCTTATAGTATGTGCTCAATTGTGACTGGATTCTTTCACATAATAATGTGTCTAAGGCTCATCCATGTTTTAGCATCTACCAGTACTTCATTTCTTTTTACAGCCAAATTATATTCCACTAGAGGCCTGGTGCACGAAATTCGTGCAGCGGCAGGGGGGGGGGTGGTGGTCCCTCAGTCCAGCCTGCACCCTCTCCAATCTTGGACCCCTCGAGGGATCTCCGACTGCCCATTTAGGATTGGGTTTAAACGGGCAGTCAGACATTCCTCTCACAATCCAGGACTTCTGGCTCTCAACTGCTTGACTGCCTGCCTTCCTGATTGCCCCTAACCACTTCTGCCTGCCAGCCTGATCACCCCCTAACCACTCCCCTAACAGCCTGATTGATGCCTAACTGCTCCCCTGCCAGCCTGTTTGCCCTTAACTGCCCTCCCCTGCAGGCCTGGTCACCCCTAACTGCCCTCCCCTGCAGGCCTGGTCACCCCTTAACTGCCCTCCCCTGCAGGCCTTGTCCCCCTCAACTGCTCTCCCCTGGAGGCCTGGGTCCCCCCCAACTTCCCTCCCTTGCAGGCCTGGTCACTCCCAACTGCCCTCCCCTGCTGGCCTGATCGCCCACAAGTGCCCTCCCTGGCAGGCCTGGTCCCTCCCAACTGCCCTCTCCTGTTGGCCATCTTGTGGTGGCCACCTTGTGTCTACATGGAGGCAGCCATCTTTGACCACATGGGGGCAACCATCTTGTGTGTTGGAGTAATGGTCAATTTGCATATTACTCTTTTATTAGATAGGATAGAGGCCTGGTGCATGGGTGGGGGCCAGCTGGTTTGCCTTGAAGGTTGTCCCGGATCAGGGTGGGGGTTCCCTTGGGGCATGGGGCGGCCTGGGTGAGGGGCCTGTGGTGGTTTGCAGGCCAGTCACACCCCCTGGTGACCCAAGCGGAGGCCCTGGTATCTGGGATTTATTTATCTTCTATAACTGAAACTTTGTAGCCTTGAGCAGAGCCAAGCCTCCTGCTTGCTCCGTGGCCACAGCCATTTTTGTTGGAATTTATTTATCTTCTATAACTGAAGCTTTGTAGCCTTGAGCAGAGACCAAGGCAGGCTTCCAAAGCTTGGCTTCCTCCATCGCCGGGGGCAATTCAAGCCTCCTGCTCTCTCCAGCTCCAAGGCTCCCGCCATTTTTGTTGGGATTTATTTATCTTCTATAATTGAAACTTTGTAGCCTTGAGTGGAGGCCTGGGCCTGCCAGAGTGTGCAGAGCTTGGTTTCCTCAGCAGCCATCTTGGTTGGGTTAATTTGCATACTTGCTCCTGATTGGCTGGTGGGCGTGGTTTGTGGGTGTAGCGGAGTGATGGTTAATTTGCATATTACTCTTTTATTAGATAGGATTGTAGTAAGTATATGGTGCATTTTATCTTGTCAGCAGTTCATGGACATATGGGTCTTTTTCACTTTTTGACCATTATCAGTAATGCTGTTGTGAACATTCATGTACAAGTTTTTGTGTGGGTGTATGTTTCCAGATCTCCTGGGCATAGATTTCAGAGTGGAATTGCTGGGTCACATGGCACACTGTTTTGCAAAGTATCTGTGCCTTTCATATCCCTTCAGCTATGCATGAGTATTTCTTTTGCCCCACATCCTCATCAGCACTGTTGCTGTCTAGTTTTGATTCTAGCCCTGCCAGTGGGTGTAAGTGGTATCGAAATGTAGTTGGATTTGCATTTCCCTAATGGCAAGTGATACTGAGCATCTCTTCATGTGCTCATTTGCCATCTGTATATCTCCTTTGGAGAACTGTCTATTCAGATTCTTTTCCCCATATTTGCTTGCTTTTTAAAACAAAAACCCATTCCTACACAAGAAGATTACCAAAAAAAAGTAGAACTGATTGCCTTTATGGATGGGAGCCACAGAGCTGAGACAGCAGGAGTAGAGGTGAGGACTAAACTTTTCATTATAAACCTTGTACATTTTTTCTTTGAGTCCTGCAAATGAACTATAAAAATAACTGCATCAAAAGTAAATATGAAAAATAACTGCATTGAGTTAGCCCTCATCAGCCCCTGGAACCAAATATCCAAAGCTCATTTTTAAAATTCACTTTTGACCCCTGGCTGGGGTCAGGTAAGCAGTGTCCCATCCCCGTCCCTCTCCGCCCCCTGGCCCCAAGGTCTGCACCTGGGTCACACCCTCAGCCAGGAAAGCTCTCAATTTTTCTCCCACTGCAGGATCATTGCCCCATTATGCCTCCCTCAACTAAATCTCATACCAAAACCAGTTTGGAGAACGGCAATAGGAATGAAGCACAGAATAAATCATCAGAAGATAGGAATCTGAGCCATGAGCAGGGAACAAACATTGAGGTCCCAACACGCTGCTCCTGCCACTGAGGATCTTGGTCAAGGCAGCCGTGTGCCTGTGGACACCAGTGTCAAGTCTTAGCCTTTCTGCACTCCAGTGTCTCTGGTCAAGACTTAAGGGATAGAGGTCTCTTGGGCCCAGAGGTCCAAATTGGAGATTTCCACCCAGCCCATACTAATCACAGGATACGAGGTCCCTTAGTGTGTCCCCCTCATGCCCTTCAGAGTACATGGCACACACAGGTGCCCAGTAACTGCGTGTGGAGTAAGGCATGCCAGGCTATGGTGAAGAGCAGATGTAGTGGGCCTGTGGTCTGTGCCAGGACCTACCCCTGCAAGAGGCCTGTGGCATTGTCACCTTCCATACCTCATAGGCACACACTGCAGGGGCTCACAGCCCTCAAGGGAGGCAGATATGGACACAAAGGGGGATGTGCTGAGCAGTGGGACTCACTGTGGAACTGGACCTTGAGATCAAATTCCAAAAACTATCCTATATAATAAAGAGGTAATATGCAAATTTACCATCTCCCCAACACACAAGATGGCTGCCCCCATGTGGTCAAAGATGGCCACCACAAGATGGCCAGCAGGGGAGGGCTGTTGGGAGGGACCAGGCCTGCAAGGGAGGGCAGTTGGGGGTGATCAGGCCTGCAGGGGAGGGCAGTTAGGGGTGACCAGGCCAGTAGAGGAGGGCAGTTAGGGGTGACCAGGCCTGCAAGGGAGGGCAGTTAGGGGCAACCAGGCATGCAGGGGAGGGCAGTTAGGGGTGACCGGGCCGGCAAGGGAGGACAGTTGGGGGGGGAACCCAGGCCTGCAGGAAAGGGCAGTTGGGGGTGACCAGGCCTGCAGGGGAGGACAGTTTTGGGGGACCAGGCTGGCAGAGGAGGGCAGTTAGGGGCAATCGGCTGGCAGGGGAGCAGTTAGGCATTGATCAGGCTGGCAGGGGAGTGGTTAGGGGGTGATCAGGCTGGCAGGCAAAAGTGGTTAGGAGCAATCAGGCAGGCAGGCAGGCAGGCAGGCAGGCAAACGCTTGGGAGCCAGCAGTCCTGGATTGTGAGAGGGATGTCCCAGATTGAAGAAGGTGCAGGCTGGGCTGAGGGACACCCCCCCCCCCTCCACTCCTGTGCACGAATTTTGTGCACCAGGCCTCTAGTAATACATAACTAAAAAATGTGCAATTTTTGAATATTCATTGAGTTGTACAACCATTACTGCATTCAATTTAGAACATCTACTGCATGCCAGGGCCCATCAGCTTACTAGAGGATGCTGTGATGGCCAAGACAGGTTGTAACTCTGCCCTTGTGGACCTAACAACATTCTTTGGGGGGAAGAGAGATGTTGAAAAAAAACACACAACTAACCAGGATGATTTACAATGCTCTGGATGGAATAAATGGGCTCCTGGGGAAGGGCCGGCATTTCAGTGAGGGCGCTCAGGAAGTGCCTCCCGAAGAGGTGAGCTCTGTGCTGAGACCTGCAGACAATGAGCCGTGCAGAGAACTGGGAGAAGGGTGTTCTGAGAGAGGAAGCAGCATGTGCAAAGGCTCTGAGGTAGGCACAAGGTTGACATGCCATGGAGAAAGTCAAGGGATGATTGTCCGCCAGTGAACGGGGCAGCAGAGCTATGATGCCAGTCTGGCCTGTGAATGTTATTTTGAATGCTGCAGGAAGCACAGAGGGATTGATCTGATTTGCATATTAATAGGCAGTAACTCCAACTAGGATGGAGAAAGACCCTGGCCCTTCCAGGATAAAGACTCCTCTGGTCCCTAACCCCAGGTTGTCTTTGTGGGCCCAGCTTCTCCTAGATCCTCATCAGGGCTGGACTGGCATGGACACCAAAAAACAGGCTTCTCAAGGTCAGGATGCTGGTGTTGGGTGTACTGCCACAAAGTGTACACTACAAGCTCATCTTCTATAATCCTTTTGTCTATTCTTCGTCAGGACTCTGCTTTTTCCATTTTCCAGGGTAGGAACTGAGGCTCAGAGATGAGCAGTTACTTGCCCAGATCACACAGCAGGTGAACAGTGGGTTGAGACCTGAGCTGAGGCCTGAGGGCAGATTCTTGCTGTGCTCCCAGCCTGCCCACCTCAGCCCAGGAACAGGAACCTCCCTCATGGGACCAGCATAGACCAGACCAGCCATGGCTGGCCCAGAGAAGAGCCATTCCCTAAATGCCTTCCCAGTGTAAGCATGAGCAGGTGACTGACAGAGGGAAAACCACAGCCCCCTGAAAGTGGAGGTGAGAGGGGACCACAGGGACTAGGCCCCCCAGGGTCAGCCCTGCTCGGCAGCCCCAGCCTGGCCTCCAGCTCTGACCTCCAGCTCTGAAGCTCAGCAGGAAGGTGTTTTTGAGTGGTCAGGGTCAATGCCTGTTGTTAAATATTGTGAATATCCCCGCTGGGCAAAAAGCACCACCCTTGGAAAGGCCCTGGGGCAGGAGAGGGCCTGGCAGGCTGGAGAAAGGAAGAGGCCATTGTGCCTGGGGCAGGGTGAGCAAGGAGAGGTGGTGGGCATGTGGGGCTTGTGGGTCATTGTAGAGGCTGTAAGGGGGTCTCACTTTGATAATGACTGCAACTCTGAAAACTATAAAAGGGGCTCTGAAGGTGGCACTGCTGCCATCTCAGGCACTCAGTCCAATAAGGACGCAGTCAGGGCTCCAACCCAGTGCCCAGCCAGCTGTACACTGTGCCCAAGGGCTGTCTTCATAGCGTCCTGGTGATCTGCCCTCTAAGAATGCTGCTCACCTTTGTGAAACACCTGTCACAGGGCACCAACTCTCCTCCGTATGCTGCCTATATCCACTCAGCCTCTGTGAGGGAATGGGTGGGAATGATCCTTAGAGGGAGAACCAGGCTGAGAGAGGAGTGGCAGCAGGTGGGGAGGAGCCAGGTTCAAACTCCAAGCCTGTGCCCTGGCCCTGCAGGGGCCCCTCTCCCCCTCCCTTCAGAATTCATTCATTGGTATTTTCAGTCATTTCTAGATGACTGAAGAATTTTTCAATTTTTCTCTTATTGTAGTTGAGCATGTTGTAGAAAATTGGAAAAGTAAATGAAAACACGGAGAGAAATAAAGCTGAGCCACAGTCTCGCCTTGGCGGCCCAGGGCGGGGGCTGTGGGCTTCATAGGCACCCTCACTTTGATGACTGGCACGTTCTTTTACTAACAATTCTCAACACTGTTGCTGTAAACATCCTTTTTTCAAGGGTGCGGGATGCCCCAGCACATGCTGTCACTGTGCATTTATAACCAGCTTCCACTATTGGATATTTACCATAATAGCTGTTTGGGGTTTTAGTTTGTTTGTTGTTGTAAATAATACTATGACAAACATCTTTGCGCATAAAGCTTAGTGCTTACTTTGAATTCTTTTTTAAAATATGTTTTTATTGATTTCAGAGAGGAAGGGTGAAGGAGAGAGAGAGAAACATCAATGAGAAAGAATCACTGATTGGCTGCTTCCTGCATGCCACCTACCAGGGATTGAGCCTGCAAACCAGCATGTGCCCTGACCAGGAATGGAGCCGTGACCTCCTGGTTCACAGGTCAACACTCAACCACTGAGCTACTGAGCTATACCTGTCAGGCTTTGGGTTCCTTTTTGCTAAGAAATGTCATTCTTGTGTTTTCTTAGACCCTCGGGGAGTGGGGCCATGGGCTGATTCAATGTGGCAGGACAAGCAGGTGGTTGTCCCTGGAAGGGCCACCATGCTGGGGTTGAGCAGGCTTTCCCAGCCTAGGGCTGTGTTATGGAATGTGTGAGAGTGTGCAGCTGTGGGCAGGGGTATGTATCACTGGGTTTCTCCAGCTTCTTTGCTGGCTTTTTTTCTTCCCTTAAATGTCCACATCCCCAGGGATCTGCCTGACCTTCCTTTTACACCCTCATATTCTCTCCTCTCTTCTCTCCTGGAGCTGAGCCTGCAGTCAGAGCCTTCCCGGACACTTACTTCCCTTGGGTGTTCCCCAGGCACCGCACCTCAACAGACCCGAAAGGAAAGGGACTATCTCTCCTTCCACTCTGCACCTTTCCTGTGTCCCCATGTAGGTGAATGGAGACACTGTTCATCCGATGCTCAAGCCAGAAACCTGGGTGTGGACCTTGTGCCTGCCCCTTCCTCATCCTTTATTCACACTTCTCCCCAAGCACCTCTTCTTGTTCCCCATCCCATGCTGTGTTCAGGCCTCCTGCTCCACCTTCCTTCAGAGGTAATGTCCCTGCCTCTAATTTCTCCCCCTCCAGTCCCTTTTCCAGGAAGGGTTCTATTTAATCACGTCCCTCTTCTGCTCAGAAACCTTGGTGGGCTTCCCATTGCCTTCACAATGAAGCCCAAGCGCCTCAGTAGGTTGAGCCTCTACTCTTTGCTTTTCACCTCCAGGCCTTTGCACGTGGTATTCCATCTGCAAGTAATGCCTTTCCATGCACTGTCTTCCTGACAAGCTTCTATTCATACTTTAAGACTCAGCCTCAACATCCTGTCCCCAGGAAACTTCCATTTTTCCCTCCTATATCCCTTTTCTCTGAAGAACTTACCCCTACTTCTACCATCCTCACGCAGCACATTGTATGCACTTCTATAGACATGATTACTCAATATTATATGAGTCACTCGGGACTATATCTATCACAGGACACATGAGTTAGGACTGGTTACAAGTGGCAGAGCCCACTTCAAACTGGCCTGGATGAAAGAGGACCAGCACGCACAGGAGCCTCACAGGTCTCAGTGCGGCTGAGCCCAGAGGCTGCAGGGAGGACGCCAAGGCCTGCCTTTGCTCTGCTCTCTATCTGGCTTCCTCCCGCATCAGCTTCCTTCTCCAGGGGTCTTGTATAAAGAACCTGCTCATATCTTTCAGGTTTAAGCTCAAGTTCAAGTTGAGAGGTTCTCTCCCCCAACAATGCCAGTGAAGCCTGGGTCTGCCTCTCATGGGCCCAGCTTGAGGCCCATGCCTGGTCCTGGGCTGGGAGTAGAATCAGCCCTACCTGAGCCCCAGGCACTGAGAGAAGCAGGGGTGAATGCCAGGAGGCGGGTAGCTGGGCAGGGGAAAGTGCTGGCTGCCCACTATAGTCCTCAAGACAGAGGGGTCCTTCCTCTGGGCAGGGATGCAGCTTTTTTTCACCTTTGTACCCCCACTGCCTAGACCGGGCCTGGTTCAAAGCAAGCACTAGTCAGCATTTTGTGGATAAAAGAAAAGTAGATGGGGAATTAGTGCTGCTTTGTGGTTAGGGGATACTAATGGCCTTGGGGCCTGAGGGCTGGTCCCCAACTACACACAGAGCCCAAACCCAGCTTTGTAGATCCCTGTGAACACCCAGGAGGAGACAAGTCCTGCAGGCCAGCCCTCAGGATGACGTAGGTGGAAGTGGAGCAGGGCTGCCTCTTCCTATGGATTTCAAAAACCTCCTCACCCTGTTCCCAAGGAGCAAAGCAGATAACCAAAGACAACACACACACACACACACATACATGCACACACGATACACATATATGCACAGACACACAGAGACACACGCACACACATGCACACACAGCCCTCCAGCTGAGAAGAGCAGGTGGGTTTTCTGGAAGGGAAAGGGGCAGTTACCAGTCCAGTGACCATGAGCAGCCCTATGACCTTCTCTGAGCACTGCCATGAAGGCCTCTGGTCCACCCTGACCCAGCCCTGGAGCAGGACCATCCTACCGCCTGCCCTGATGATGCCTGTGCCCACCTTGCCTGGTGTCCCTAGTATCAGTGTGGGGTTCCCGGGCTGGGGTACCTGGACTCGGGGGCCTGGGAAGGCCTCAGGTGAGTAGTTTTCTTTCATAACCATATGCATTTGAATGTTGATTATCAGAGAAAGTTCACTAGCCTGCCAAATACAGGCTTTATAGTTGTGACAGAAAGTTTAGCTTTTAAGTAAAAATTATTTTAGATTTAAAGAAAAATATTAGGCAAATATTAACATTGGCAGGGTGAGAACTGGGAGCTGCTGTGAGATTGGTACAGAACATGGGGTTTTGGGATGCACCGCACACTTTCATCTCAGCCTCATGGCTGCGGCTGTGGGTGGAGAGCATTAGCCCAGGCCTCCTCATCCCAGCGCCAGAGGGTTTCGGGTCTGTGGCTTTTCTAGCAGTTCAGCCTGGCTCTAAAAGAGCAGCAACAACCATACTAGCTAACACCTGTGGAGGAGGCTGAAGTTGAATTATCTGCCCAAAGTCACAGCTAGTGGAAGAAGTAGCTCTCTGTCTTGACCACCAGGTATACTGCCTGCTGAGAAGGTGCAGGGGCTGGGGGGGAGGGGAGTGTGTGTGTGTGTGGGCGGGGGACACATACACCACCTATTAGGTGAGGGAGGGAGCCCACAACCTAGGGTACACTCACACCCATTGTCTGTGGTGTAGGATCAATGACTGGTCCATCCTGCCCTGCTACGCCCCACACAGGCCTCAGGATCACCACTGACTCCTCCCTGCCCATCCTCCATCACAGAGGGACCATGTCAAAGGCTCAGAGGGCTGGGGCTGCTCCCTCGGCTCCCCAGGTCCCGTGGTCCTTATGAGGCAGACACAGTTTTGGAATGGGCAGCTTGACTCCAAGGCGCCAACCCTATGCATCCACGGCACACGATCGCGCGCGGTGCCTTCTGCCTGGTGGGTGACTTTGCAGCCAAGGCGCCCAGGGCGGCTGTGCCTGATGCTGCAGTTGCCGTGGAGACGAGCGCCTCAGCGATTGGTCCAGCTTGGCCGCACTACGCAGCTCCCTGCGCGCCCGCCCCTCCTCCAGCTTCTGGGAGAGCAAACCCGGGCGCAGACTCACGAGCCTAGGCTCTCTGTGCCTACCCTTGATGTGCGGAAGAGGAAAAAACAAAAACAAAAACAAAAAAACGGAGGTGGTCCCAGGTAGCAGCTAGGCCGAAGCCCCCGCCCAACCTGATGTCTAGGCTCCTGGACATGGTGTGAGCCTTGTGTGCTGGGGCCCTCGGAGCCCACGACTGTTCCCACCCCACCCCTCTTGGAGGAGCTCGCCATCCCCGGGATGTGATTCGCCCCTCGATTTAATTTTATTCCCTTCTACTTCTCGCCTGAGCGTTCTGCCACTCCTCTAACCACAGCTGGAGAGGGAGAGACAGAAGGGGAAAACTGCCCCAGACAGGATGGCTTGCAGAAGACGCTATTTGTGAGTATATGTGGCAGATTTATGCTTGAAACCTAGAGGCCAGAGGCCAGAGACCAGAGGAGACCCAGCTGAGCTCGGAGCTGGAGTGAAGTGCTCGTGGGGGGAGGGCAGGTTGCTTGCAGAGGGAGCTGACCACCCCCGCAGACTGGCCAGCCAGCGTTCGTCCTTTGCAGCAGAGGTGTTTGCCAGTGTTGATGAGAAAAAGCAGGTCTCCGTGAGGCTGTAAAATTTCCTATCTCTAAGGGCAGGTAATCCCTCCCCGCAATCCATATACAGAGTCCCCAGACTCACCGCTACCAGTTTGGCATTTGGTATAGACTTCAGCATGTCTATTTGGAAAAAGCCTTTGTGCTCAGCTCTTCCATGACTGGCCCTTCAGCCATGCCTGGTAGAATGTTGGCAGGAAGCCTGGGGTGGGACCGGATGTTGTCCTCCAGGGACAGGTGAAGGTCCATCCCACTTCCATGAGTAGGGGGCAAGGTGTTCTGTGAGTCAGCAGCAGAGTGCCTGTCTGTTGGACCTAATGCCAGGAGCAGAAGCTCTTAAAGTCTGCAGGGGGTGGTGACAGTGGTGACATCATGGGCCCGGGTATCTACGGAAACTGAAGCCCTTGCCTGTTAAGCCAGCCTTCCCTGAGGCAACAGGATTAGAATGCCAGCTTCCCTCACATTTCTCTGGCTGTGCACTGCTCTTCTAAGTTGAGCAACCGCTGGTCTCTGGCCTTGCAGGACCGGTCCGCTGGGACCCAAGGGCGTAGCGGCTGAGACCCAGCTCCAAATCTCCACCTGCACTAGGCAGCTTGCCCACTGCCTGGGCCTTGTGAGGGCTGTTCAGTGCCATCAGACTTGTCAGAGCAGAGCTGGATCCTCCTGAGCCGGGCTCAGTCCCCAGGATGAGGAAGGGGAGGCCTGCGGCAATATGTAGGGGTACATATGGGGCCACTCCAAGGCCTCACAGTCCCCTGCACTATGACAAGGGCCTGTGGGCCCCCTAATTAAGCAGTACCCACTCCTCTTCATTGAGGGAAAACTCTCTCATTAATGGAGCATTATGGAAAGTAATGGGATGGAGGTGGCCTGAGCTCTGGTTTGTTGATGTGAACAGAACACGCTGGAGTTCTCCCTCCCTATGACAAGACCCTGGCGGTGTTTTTGGAAACAAATCATGAATCCTTACCCAGTGCAAGACTCCTGCCACTGTCTCCGGGAGCAGGTCCTCCCGGAGCAGCTGTCATCTGCCTGCCTGGGCCAGGAGCCAATGTCAGAGAAATTTTCAGTACTCGGGGGATGTCAAACACTGAGGGTGGGAGATGTCATTAGGGTGAAATGTGACAATTGACAGGTGCACTTGGCCCAGTGCCTGGACCCTGATGCTCCGTGATAGGATCCTTAGGACTGCCTTGTCTGGCAACCACTAAGACCTCCATTCCAGAGATGAGCAAACTGCGACTCAGTAGAATTCCCATGGAAACTTGGGTTGTACTAGCTGGGGTTGGGGGTTTTAGCAGTAGAGCTCAAGCATCGGGAACTCATTACTCTCCGTGTGATTTTCATACACAGCTGTGGCTGATGTTCATGGGTGCAGCTGTTCCACGGCCACACTGCCCAAGCCTGTCTGGTCATGATATTGCCAGGGATACGGCTACCATACAGATTTCAGTTTTCCTTGCAACACCAATAAGGATCTGCTGGGGGCTCAGGAACCTGCATTTTAACACATGACTCCAGGCAGGTTCACTGACCCATGGACTAAACTTGTCTTGCCCACTTGGTGAGGAGAGTGGGCCTATCAGGGGCTCCATGATCCCTGCCTCCCATTCCTATGGGTCTTTTCACATTTCTCCAGCTCTTGAGCTCTCACAATCTGGCATCATGACATCCAGGCAATCCCTCCACATGCTGCCATCAGACCTATGGGCACCAGAGATTGCAAAGAGACTGGGGAGGGAGTGGCTGGAGAGGTGATTGCTCCTGTTTTTATAGAAAGAGTTTCAGACGTAGGGCAAGCCTTGCTTGAGGTTGCACAGGGGTAATTGTGTTTGTTTGCTCACCTGGCCCAGCACCCACCCCCAACTCAGAGCTCTCCCAGCACCTGCTACCATAACCTCACTGTTACCAGAGCTGTCCTGTGGAGAAGGGACAGGGAGCTGAGTGTCCCTAGATGCCTAACTTACATGGCAGCTGGGAAGTCTGCACAGGACCATCATAGCCAACCTCAGACCCACACTGGCTTCTGAGCCTTCTCAGCCTAGTCACCTCATTGATTCTCACTGCTTCCACCTTACAGAGGAGGAGATGGGGACTAGAGAGGGGTAAGAACCTAACTGGGGTCACGGGGCTGCTCCCTGCTGTACATGGCAATGATCTTTCTCTCCTAGTACACCCCACGCCAGACCTGAACAGACTTGCTCTGGTGCCATGGTGCATGGCAGGGCCAGCAGGCCTCCCCACCCCTTTCCTGCCTCCCCATCTCCCATTGTTTTCTCCTCCACCTTCTGAACCCCTGGCATGGGTCCCAAGATGGTGTTCTGTGTTCTGGACTCTGCTGTTGAGAGGGGGCAGGTCACATATGCACATATGGAGGTGGCATGATGAACTGGATAGAGGATGACAAAGTATGAGAGGATTATTAATGAAATGGGGGGAAATCATGAGGCCTCCAAGAATCAGTTTCTTATTCAAACTTGCTAACAACCAAGGTCATTACTGTACTGACAGCTTAATTAATGGTGTCATAATTAAGGTCAACCCTCTTCTGACTAAAACTACACTTAGAATGGTAACCACCCTCTCACTGGCCCAGCATATCGAACATGGGAAGCTGGGCTGAAGGAAATTTGCATTGAGTATGAAATACAGAGTTTTGGGTGGTAGGGCTGAAGCAAGTCTCCTGACTCCCTCAACATGTGCTCATTCACTCACTTACTCTGCCTGGAACTCACATGGCTCCTTTCTCCATTCCTCCAGGGCATTACCGTAACCAAGTGTAGCTTTCAGATCCCACCCTGACATTCTCTCATCCTTTCCCTGCATCTGTCTGCCCAACGCTGTGTCTGAACTTGGTTGATTGGTTCATTTTCACCACTGGAATGTCAGCTGTACCAGGGCACAAGGGTTGACAGTGTGTTAGTTGCTGCTATTTCTAGCACATAGAAAAGTGCTGGGTATATAATAATTGTTCAGTAAATCTTGGTTGAATGAATGAATTATGGATCCTGTGTGGGCACTGCCCTAAGCAGTAAGTAGGGCACAAAGCCAAGTAAGAAAATAGCATATGCCTTCTGGGATCCTGCAGATCTGTGGGGGAGACCCAAATGAACAGACAGTGTCTATATAAAGTGCCAAAGGCCAGCCTAGAAAGATGGCCCAGTGATGGGAGGATCACCACAGACTGCAGCATGCATATACTGTGAATGGGGGTTGCCAGGTGATCAAGGAGGGAAGAACACTCGAGGTGTGCAAATGTAGGGCTACAGATCCAAGTGTTTTGCAGGCATTAGCTTATTTTATCTTCATGGTGAGAGGTGAAGCTAATTATCCCCATTGTTCATACAGTGTAACTGAGTCACCAAATAACATGCCAGGCAAAACCCAGTGAGGGATAGAGGCTGGACTTGAACTCAGACAGTCCAGCCGCAAAGCCCAGCTGTGGTACTCTGCTATACTGGAGGCTTTTGCTAAAAGTGATTGTGTCTGGCCCGAGCCCCGAGTGTGAGAGAAGTGAGAGATAAGACTGGAGGTGTGGACAGGATCCAAGGCAGTGGCTGTCTGGAGTGCTAGGAGGAGGTTCTCCCTGAGGCCTGTGGGCCATGGGGAGTGATTGAGGGTTCTGAGCAGGGAGTGGGCCATGGTTACATTGTTGTATCACAGAGGGAAGCTGGAGAGGAGAGTCTGGGCAGGGCTCTCAGCCATCCTTTTCTCATGCCCATAGCAGGGTACACGTGTCTTCAGAGAGCAACAATGTCCCCTTCCCAGGGCCTTGGACCTCTACACCCAACATGGGACAGTCAGGAGAACTATGGGAGAGTCAGGAGCTTGCTGCCTGCAGGTTGGGTGAAGAGGAGTGTGGCTTGTCTCCTACAGGTCTGCTGAGGGCCTCGGCTGAAAACCAGGGTGCTTCTGCGAAGGCCCGTTGCGTGGTCAGTAAGGTAGCTCTGTGCCCTGGGCTGAGAAAGGCCCTCTCCACCTCCCATCTGACTCCCCTCTAAAGCCAGCTCTGGCCTGGGTTGGTACTGGGTGGCCTGGACAGGGGCCTGCGTTTTCCTGTGAAGCACATTAGCAAAGGTAATAGGTCAGTGCTTAGCCAGGACCAGGGTAGTCCTTGACACAGTGCTTTCCTGCACTTCCTCCTGCCCTCTGGCAGTAGTCCTATGGGGAAGGGTCTGCTCTTACTCCCCAGATCCCTCTCTTCACCAGCTCTAAGCTGTCTGCCCTCGGGGGAGGGGCCGGGTGCACAGCAGAGGACAAAGGGCTGGGGTGGCTAGGCAGACCCAGAGCAGGTCCCGAGACACAGTTCCATCCCTCCTCTCATGCATGCTCTGCCTAGAGCTAGAATGTGTCCATAGCTCAGGCCCTCATCCTCAGCACTGGGGTTGCCTTGTCTGGCAGCACTCGGGGCCTGTGGATGAGACCAACTTTGTCACTGCCAGCGGGGGCCTAAGAGGCATTGTTTCTGGATGCTAAGTACCCACCAAGGCTTTCCCCTGGATGCCTGGGAATTGGGCAGCAGCTGTTTGCCCCCTGCCCCCCACCCCTTGCCCTCTCACTGGCTTTTGTTCTCTCTTTCTCCTTCCACTCACACCTGCCCTTTGGTCTTTGAGACCCTAGCCCTCCTGGAAGTTCACACTGCGGGAGGATACTTCACTCCAGCTCTGCCATGGTCTTGCTGTGTGACCCAGGGCTAGCCTCTTGCCCTCTCTGGGCCTGTGACCTCATCTGAAGCAGTGGCAGGGTCCTTTCTTGTCAGTTCTTTTATGCTGAAACACACAAGGTGCTGGGGAGAGAGCAGTGGCAGTCAGAAGCAGATGTGAACTATAGATGCTCTGCTCTCTCACTTGTAGTCACCATGGAGCCATTGCCCACTCTTCATTCACTCAACCCCCATGCTAACCAGGCTTTGTGCAGGCCTGATGGATCTGTAACTATCCATGAACCAGGCCAGGCCCTTCCCACATGGAACTGACAGTCTAGAGAAGGGCCACATAATAAATAAAGCCACAGAGGCCACTACGCTCCAATCTTGCCTTACCCTTTCAGGAGAGCTCTCACGGCCACACTTGCCCTGGTGGTTCCTCTCCCAGGAGTGCCCTTTCTCCCCCTCACTGCAGACCTCAAGATCCAACTTATGCCTCTTTCTTGATTCCCCCAGGCAATTGGTCCGCTGCTGAGCTCCTGCATCACTGGTCCTCCCTTTCTGCCACAGTGCAGGCCCTTCTGTTGTCACCAGCTACCTGCTTCTCTATCTCCATCCAGACTGGAGTCTTCCCAGCATCCCTGTGGCCCTGGCCTGGCCAGACACCAAGAACCTTTTGTTTTAATTGCAGTAAAATACATATAGCACAAAATTTACCATTTCAACCATTTTTAAGTGTCCAGTTCAGTGACAGTCGTGTAACCATCACCACCATCCATCTCCTGAAACTCTGTCCCCATCTAACACTAGCCCCCTCTTCCTTTTCCCCCAGCCCCTACAACTGTCCTTCTACTTCTGTGCCTAGGAATTTGACTCCTCCTGGTCCTCATACGAGTGGGATCACAGTATTTGTCCCTCTGTGAATGACTTATTTCACTGAACATAATGTCTTCAGTGGTGTAGCAGGTGTCATAATTTTCTTTATTTTTAAAGCTGAATAATTTTCCATTGTTGTATAAACCACATATGGTTTGTCTATTCATCTGTCCATGGGCACTTGGGTTACTTCCACTTTTTGGATACTGTGAATCATGCTGCCATGAACATGGGTATGTAACTATCTCTTCAAGTATCTGCTCTCAGTTCCTTTGGATATATACCCAGAAGTGGGATTTGGGGGTAACATGGTAGCCTATGTTTAAATTTTTGAGAAACCACCATACTGTTTTCCTCACAAGCAGCATCATTTTACATTCCCACCAGTAGTGCACAGGGTTTCAATTTCTATACATCTTTGCCAACACTTACCATTTTGTTTTTGGGTGTTGTCTTGTTTTGTTTTGTTTTTTCCACAATTGCAATCCTCCTGGTGTGGAGTGGCGCCCATTGTGACCTTATTTCTTCAGGATAAGTGGTAAAGTTCAGCCTCCCTCTCTCCCAGTGGAGCACTGAGCCCAAGGCCCTCTGGCTGCGACTCTGGAGGGGGCGCCAACCATGCTCCTCCGTCAGAATTCCTGTCCCAGGGCAGGGGTAAGGGGCAAAGCAGGCTTGGGGCTCCCAACCCAGAACCCAGTCCTCCAGGACATAAGTAGCTCATGGAGTTGGGTGCTTGGAGGTACCTGGCACGCAGTAGGTGCTAAAAAAATTTTCAACCACACAAGTAATACCTGCTTCCATCTTTGTTGTTGCTCTTTATTCATATAACTGAAAGAGAATTTATTCACATGGCACAGAAATGTCTGCACACAGGACAAAGTCACCTCCCCCTTCCTCTTCCCAGAGGCCACCTCTGTGTGCAGTTTCTCTGGGTCCTTCTGGAGCTGCCCTGTTCATGTACATAGTGCTTTATTACACAAGCGCCTCAGCCACCAGCCAGTTTTATTTCCAATCACTGCTTTACAGTTATGGATTTGAGACAAAGCTCAGTTTTGTCTCCCTAAGGTGGGAAGCTGTGACCCATTGTTTGCAGTAGGGTCTCATCCACAGAGGGACATAATGACCAACTGGCCTCAGAGGGGACTGCCTCCCTAAGGTGGGAAGCTGTGACCCATTGTTTGCAGTAGGGTCTCCAAGAAGGACGCAGGGCCAGGGAAGGAGAGGGGAGCTGATGGGACTGATTCTAGAGTGTCCCAAGATGAAGATCCTACCAGGCTTCCTAAGAGCCTATTGTTGCAGCTTTGCCATTGTCACCTTGGCTGACTCTTTGTCCAGATCAATTCTGTTGGGCACATAATTTAATACCTGTTAGGTGCTGGGCCTATGCTGGATCCTGGGAAATAGCAGCTCCTGCCCAGGGGAGACACACGCAGGTGCAGCGGCCAGTGTGGGGAGCAGAAGGTATGTGCTGAGGGCTTTCAAAGTGGCCACACTGTCCCCTCCGGGCCATTGGAGACATGAGCAGGCATGCTGGGGGGGATTCAAGGACAGGTGTCTGATTAGCAGGAGCCAGGAAAGCTAACACCCTTCAGTGTGAGGGACAGGCCAAGAAATTGTGAATATCTCACCAGATATTCATGCAGCTGAAAATCCATGTGTAGTTATCTGAGCCTGGGACCTCACTCCATTTGACATCTAAAGCACAGAATGCATCTCACATGATTTTAATATACAGTGAGTTTCCCAGGAATGCAGCTGTCCTCTCTGACGTTGAGGGAAGGTTAGACTTCGACATGTTCAGAGCTCTGCCAAGAGCTGTCACTGTTCAGAGCATCGAGTTACTGAGGGCACTGTCCCTTGTGGCACCCAGGTCGCAAGATGTTATCATTGGGGAAAATGGAGTAAAGTGTGCACACGGTTTCTCCATGGTATTTTTAACAGCTGCAGGTGAATCTACAGTTACCTCAAAATAAAAAGTTTAATTTTTAAAAAAAGCCAGGGGCAGGTGTTGGTCTGATGAGCTAGACTCCTGGTGACTGGGAGAGGAAGGCCAGTGACCTCCACCCCCAATATCAGTCCCTCCATGGAATGCCTGTGTGGTCACCAACCTCAGCTGTCCTTCCCTCTCTGATAGTCGAGACCTTTTGACCCTTCCACCCCTTCTCAAGGCTAAACCCTACCAGGGACACCTGGACAAGCCTCCGCCCCCAAGAAAGGCAGCATGAGTGTCCCTTTTACTGCCCGCTGTGGCCTGGTCGGCCCCAGTGATGAGTTAGAGAGCCTGGAGCAGGGTCCTGTCCACTATCCCAGAGGCCCTGCTGGAGCCAGGTCCCAGTCCCACCCTGGGCCCCTCTGGTGGGCCTACCTGCTCCCTGTGCTCAGTGACCTTCTCGCCCAGCCTCTGCCTTACAGTCCCCATTCTCTGCCTCTCACCCAGCAGGCAGAGAACAGACACAAATTGAACATTCCTTCAAATGCCATTTTGAAGACAAAAATGAAAACCAGCCAACTAAAACTAAAAGGTTAAGTGAAGCAAACACTTTTGATGAGTTTGTCATTCTGCAAATTAACTCTTCAGTGAACTGGCTTTTGGCAAGCTGGCTCATCACAGATGTTAGGAGAGACTGGGGCAGAGTGCTCAAAGCCAGACTGGGCTCTGTGCTTGGGCCTTGAGGGCCAGGACCACGAGACAGAACCCTTCCCTTCTCTATTTATCCAGTTTCCTGGGAATGAGAAGAAACTGGGTCTGGACTAGAAAAACTTGGAATCTCCCCCATTTCCGGTCACACCTGATCTTATTGAACCCTGGCCTGACCTCAGAGGGACGAATTCTCCTGATTATGAAAGGGTCCCATCACACTGGCCCCTAAGCTCAGCAGGCAGCCAATCTGAGCATGATTAATTACAGGAAGCTTTATTGGCTGCTTTGGTTTCACTTCTCATCAAGATGGTGCCGGAGGGAAAGTTTGCTTTTTTAAAAATCCTCCCCCAAGGACATGGTAGGAGAGAGGGGCGGGGAGAGACAGAAACATCAATATGAGAGAGAAACATCAATTGGGTGCCATCCACACGTGCACAGACCAGGGATGGAACCAGCAACCCCTCAGTGCACAGGATGATGCTCAACCAACTGAGCCACTCCAGTCTGGCATGTGGAAACTTTTGCATTTTTAATTTCCAAGGTCCTCCCTGAAATGTGCAGCCTGAATGTCACAACCCTCACTAGCCTCAGATGACACAGGCATTTCCCTCACATTTGGTCTTCATTATCAAACAAGAGCGAGAGGTGCTGGCTTCACTTCGCCCAGAAGGGGTGACTGCAGGCACCTCCTGAGTCCCTCAGATCCCTCTTCCTTGGTTGGGTTTCAGTCCCTGACCATCTCAAGGGTTGCTGAGTGATCAGGGAGCCTTGGAGGAGCTCCCTGAGACCAGCAGAGGTGGGGGCCAATATATTGGGGTAATTGGGGTCTTTTCCAGTCCCTCCTCCTGTTGCAGGGTCCTGTCAGCCTCCAAGAAGCTGCTCAGATAGAACCCCTTATCTGCCACCTTGTGGCTGTGTGAGTTGGGGCAGATGACTTACCCTCAGATTCCTTGTCTGTAAAATGGGGCCAATAATTTTAACTTTTCAGGGCGTCCATAAGGATTCAGTGACAAAGCACATGTAGAACCGTAACCTGTAAATATTATCATCTCTTCCTTCCCAATTCTCCCTGAACAGGAATAGGCTTGCGGACATGCTGGGAATGAAGAAACAAGGACACCTAGCAAGGGAAAGAAGCCAGGTGAGGGCTGGGGGAGTAGATTAATCAGAAGCCTTTGGGTTGCAAAGAAACTCACATCAGAAGGGATTTGAATGGTCCCTGTCAGTGAATAGCACAGAGTCAGGCTTTGGTGTGGCTGGGTCAAGGCTCCACATCCTCATTGCCATTTCCCCCAAGGCATGTCCTGGCCTCATCAGAACCCTCACATCCTACGGTCAGCCCTGGGGCTACTGGCCATTCTTTAAACCATTTCCATGGCCTAGAGGAAGTTGTGTGCCAATTGGCCAGTCCTGTCACTTGGCCACCCCTGGAGCTGGGCAGATGGTGTCTGCCCCACCTGAACCACTACACTAGGAGTTTGTTGGAGAGGAGATAGTGACCTGAGGCTGGAAACAGTCTATTGGGTATGCTTGGGGTTAAAGGGCAGCATCGGCTGAGCCGGCAGCCTCAACTCTGTAGTGGGCAAATGCCCATGGCTGCCACAGCCACAGTTAGGCACCAAGGAGGCAAGCCGATGGCCCTGATCCCAGCGCAGAGCATTGACTCTGAGTGTGGGGCCTGTGCTCTGTGGCTGGGAGGAGAGGATTTGTGGCTGGTTGTGTCTGGGTACATACACAGGCTCCTGAGGCTTAGGATCCAGCTAGCTACCCCCCATAGAGGCCGCCATACCTCACTCTTTCTTTGCCAACTGGGATCTATAAATAAGAACGCTTTTTCTTGCTATTTCATATTTCATCTTTTCCTAGTAGCATATATTTTAAAAAATAAAAATCCCAGTTGCCTGGAGCAACATGTGTTACCCAGGAAATTCATCATCTATGTCCAATTGACCTCACATGCTTTTTACCAGCACTGCAAGGTGGGGGCTGTGTTGAGCCTCCCGGGGAAGGGGGAGTGCAGGGAGAGGCAGAGGGAGGGTAGTGGAGCAGACCTGCTGGAGCTGTGGCCCCTGAGGCAAGGGTGAGGACACACAGAGATGAACACAGACAGCACACGGGTGCTCAGACATGAGTTATTTGTCTGAGAGGGTGAGGGCACTGATAGCCTGGTATTCTACAGCTGGAGCGAACAGCACCCTCACATTTGTCCATGACACTTCCCAGTTTACAGAGCACCCTGGAGGCAGAACAGGGTTCAGAGGCCCATCTATAGAAGAGGAGACAGGCTTTGGTAGGCATGTAGCTCATCTCAAGGACTCCCTGGGTCGAAGTAGGATTCAGACCTGGGTGTTCTTGGTCTGGGTCCTGGGCCCAGCAATGTGCTCCCTAGACCATGTCGTACTCTCTGAGTGCTCTCTCTCCTCTTCTAAGGTCTGCCACTCCTCCTGGACCCTGTGGGTGAGGCTTCGGGCAACCCGAGGGCCTGTGGGCTAGGCAGACCCTGCTCTGACCACACACAGGCCCCCACCTCAGCAGCCCTCCCAAGTGGGGCTGTGCTTGTGACTTGACCTCTGTCCTGCCCTTGTTCCCTGACATTCCCTTGGCTTGTCCTGAGGCCTCAGACAGGTGTCCCTGCTAGGGAGCCCCAGGCTTAGACAGGACACAAACCCAAGGGGGGCAGGGCTCATCCAGGGCCACCCAGTCCATCAGTGAAAAGCCAGGGCATGGAGTCAGGCTTGGGGATGGCAGGACTGCTTACCCTCTCTCCTAGGGCCACATCTGCTTCATCACTGGCATTGCACACATATCAGGGCACACGGTCTCTGGGCCAGGCCCTGCCCCCTCCCTACAGCCACAGCCCCCTTTCTCTGGCCAACGTGCCCATCTTGTATCCACCTCCCGGCCTTTGTCCTTTTAGTTCCAGCTTTCCCACCAGATTTTAACCAGCCTGGGTCCTCATGGCCCACTGCTGGGTGTCCAGGCCTGGAGATAGTAGCTGCTCCACAATTATCTCTGTACTGACTAAGGGACCAGAGACCCTGGGGTGCTGCACAGAGGAGGTGGCACTTGAGCCAGGCCTTAGTGAGAGACCAGAGTCTGTCACAGAGTAGTCCTCACTGTTTTAGGGATAGCTGAAAGGTGTCCCACTTGGTCTCCTTCAGCGTGAAGTGTGTTTTCTGCCTCTTTCTTTCATCCAGAAAGCCCTGGCAAGAGGGCAGGCACCTTGTACCAGCCTGGGCTGGGAGAGGGGGCATGATGGGGAAAACCAGAGATAGTCTGATGGAGAAGCCATAGAAGCTAATGGAGCAGAATGATTAGGGTGCCCACTGAGGGCTGGCCCGAGGCTAGGGAGCTGGTGGGAAGAAGGAAAGCATTAAAAGGGTCACAGACCTCAGTGCCCAAGGAGGTCACAGTTCACTTCCTAGTCAGGGCACATGCATGGGTTGTGGGCTCGATCTCCAATAGGGTCATGCAGGAGGCAGCAGCCAATCAATGATTCTCTTTCATCATCAATGTTTCTATCTATCTCTTCCTCTCCCTTCCTCTCTTTATTTTCAATAAAAATATGTTCGTTTGTTTTTAAAAAGATCAGGAACAAGGGTGTCATGTTCACCACATTTATTCAACATAGTATTGGAAATACTGGCCACAGCAATCAGACAAGAAAAAGAAATGAATTACATTTGAGTTGGAAAGGAAGAAGAAAATCTATCATTATTTGCAGCCCAGCTGGCATGGCTCAGAGGTTGAGTGTCACCCTGTGAACCAGGAGATCACGGTTCAGTTCCCGGTCAGGGCACATGCCTGGGTTGTAGGCTCTATCCTCAGTATGGGGCAAGCAGGAGGAGGCTAGTCAGTGATTCTCTTTCATCATTGATGTTTCTATCTCTATCTCTCTCTCCCTTCCTCTCTGAAATCAATAAAAATATTTTTTTAAAAAAAGAAAACATAGGCAGTAAACTCTTTAAAATCTCTCTTAGCAATATTTTTTTTGGATATGTATCCTCAGGCAAGTGAAACAAAAGCAAATTTAAACATGTGGCACTACATCAAACTAAAGAGTTTTTGCACAGAGAAGAATCCATCAACAAAACAAAAATACAACCTACCAAATGGGAAAAGATATTTGTCAATGACACACCAGATAAGAGGCTAATATAAAAAATATATAAAGAAATACAACTCAATACTAAAGAAACAAACAATCTGGTTTAAAAAAAAATGGACAGAAGACCTGGTTAGACACTTCTCCAAAGAGGACATACAGATGACCAGTAGACATATGAAAAAGTGAAAAACATCACTAATCATCAGGGAAATGCAAATTAAAACCATATTGAGATACCACCTCACACTTGCCAGAATGGTTATCATCAATAAATCTACAAACAATAAGCGCTGGGGAGGATGTGGAGAAAAGGTAACCCTCGTGCACTATTGGTGGGAATACAGACTGGTGCAGCCACTACAGATAACAGTGGGAGGGGTCCTCAAAAATTAAAAATTGCACTGCTTATGACCCAGCAATCCCACTTCTGAATATTTAAGAAAACAGCAACAACAACAACCACTAATTAGAAAAGATATATGCATGCTTGTCTGATGGTGAAGCAAAGGTATGATGACCACCGTATCGAGAAGGTATCTTGAGAGTGAAGGAGGCTGGCAACTCCAAATAATATAGTAGAATTTATTGTCAGTTACTCACAGGAATAGGATTGGACAAGATGGCAGTCTAGCCATCTGCAAAGTTATTCTCTGCTACCAGACAGAAGTTACAGTAAATATTTTATAGTATAGTTAAGGTACTAATGATGGGCAAGACAAAGGGACAAAGAATACAGTACATGCCAAGAACCAGATTGTTGTCAGTAACAGCTAGAATCGCATGACAACCAAGATGGTCTTATGATGGATTACAACACCAGTTTAGTGTTTATGTTGGTTGTCATGCCATTCTAGCCATTACTGACAACAATCTTTATGATTACATTGTATGAGTTTATAGAACATAGATAATCAGCCTATATATAAAGAGGTAATATGCAAATTGACCGTCACACCCTGGCACAAAATGGCCACCCCCATGTGGTCACAAGATGGCCTCCACACAATAGCCAGCAGGGGAGGGCAGCTAGAGGCAACCAGGCCTACAGGGGAGGGCAGTTGGGGGTGACCAGACCTGCAGGAGAGGGCAGTTGGGGGCAATCGGGCCAGCAGAGGAGCAATTAGGTGTCAACCAGGCCAGCAGGGGAGCAGTTAGGAGGCGATTGGGCTGGCAGGCAGAAGTGGTTAGGGGCAATCAGACAGGCAGGCAGGCGAGTGGTTAGAAGCCAGCAGTCCCAGATTGTGAGAGGGATGTCCCATATTGGAGAGGGTGCAGGCTGGGCTGAGGGACACACACACACCCCCATGTACGAATTTTGTGCACTGGGCCTCTAGTTAACTATAGGGCTTTAGCATGCTGCCTGAGAACAGGTTAGTCAGACTTCGCAATATGAAAAACTTGAACAAAAATAAATCAGGTCAGAAACATGGAGTGAGTCTTCTTCACATCAACATCTGTACACATCCTATGTTCATCACAGCACTATTCACAATAGCTAAGATAAGTGTTCATTTATAGACAAGTGGATAAAGAAGTGGTGTTATCGACCATAAGAAAGAATGAAATCTTGTCATTTGCAACAACATGGATGGACCTGGAGGGTATTATGCTGAGTGAAAAAGATCACATAGAGAAAGATAAACACCATATGATTTCACTTGCATGTGGAATCTAAAAAATAATAACAATAAATGAACAAACAATATAGAAACAAACTCAGATATAAAGAATAAACCTATGGTTGCAAATGTGGGGGTGTATGAGTGAAAAAGGTGAAGGGATTAAGAAGTACAAATTCTCAGTTATAAAATTAATCACAGGGATATAAAGTACAGCATGGGGAATATAGTCAATAATATTGTAATAACTATGTATGGCATCAGATAGATACTAGACATATTGGGATAATGACATCATAAAGTATATAAATATTGCCCTGGCCTATATGACTCAGTTGTTAGAGTGTTGGCCTGCACACCGGAGGGTCACAGGTTTGATTCCATGTCAAGGACATGTACCTGGGTTGCAGGTTTGGTTCTGGTTGGGGTACGTGCAGGAGGCAACCAATCAATGTGTCTCTCTCACATCAATGTTTCTCTCTCTCTCGCACACGCGCGCTCTCTCTCTCTCCCCCCCTCTCTCTTTTCACCTCCCCCCTCCCTTCCACTCTTTATCAAAATCAATGGAAAAAATATCCTCGGATGAGGAATAACAAAAAAAGTATATAAATATCTACTTGCTATGTGACACACGTGAAATTAATATAATATTTTATGTCACAAAATAAACCAAACCTGAGTTGTTCATCACCAATGTCCTCCTGGTTTCTGGCCCTCAGGTGAAGGAAGCCTGGGGGAAGATTCACTTTAATGTGATTGTTGAGTGCAGGGCATGGAGGCAGAGGTAATGGAGTACATCCCAGCCCAACTGTTGCTCACAGTGTGAGCCTGTGCTTGGCAGCCTGAGACCAGGCCTGAGGCCAGTGGGATGTCCCTGCCACTTGCTGGAAGGGTATTCCTGCTTGTATGTGTGCACAGTCAGGTGTGGCATGGATATGTATGGGGTGTGTATGAGTGTGCATGTTTTTATGCATGTGCACACATGTGCATGCATGTTTTTGTATGTGTGCCTGCTCATGCAATGGTAACCATGTGCCTTGTGTATATATTTGTCTGTCTATATGAGGTCAACAGGGTCTGAGAGTATGTTTGTGGGTTCAGTGGGCCCCACGTTGGCTATGGAAGGGGAGGCAGCCCCCACAAACGTCCATGGCTCTGGACCTCCACTGCATTCAGGAGGTATTCACCATGCCCTTCCTGCTTTTCCAGGTCCCCCAACCTTTCCCTGCCTTCACCTTACACAGGGAGGGGTTGTGAACCTAAGAGCCTGCCCCCATCACCTGGTTTAGTCTTCAACCCACAGTGGCAGGGGGAGTGCGGGGCATCTGTGCCAGAGACTGAGGTGCAAGCTCCACAATCCTATATAATAAAAGCCTAGGTGGCATCACGCCCTCACGCAATGCCCTCATGCGACACCCTCATGTGATATCGTCACAAGATAGCTGCCACAAGATGGCCACGCACACAGCGGAGGCAGGGCTTGGTGGCCACTCCATATGGTGAGGCCTGGGTGTCCTGCGGCTCTGCATGGCATGGAGGAGTCTAGTCCAGGAATCTCTGCCACCTTGTGTGGAGGAGGCAGGTTGTGGCAGGGGAGGGCAGTTGTGGGCGATCAGGCTGGCAGGGGAGAACAGTTGGGGGCGATCAGGCCAGCAGGGGAGCAGTTAGGCATCAGGCCAGCAGGGGAGAGGTTAGGGGGTGATCAGGCTGGCAGGCAGAAGTGGTTAGGGGCAATGAGGCAGGCAGACAGACGAGCGGTTAGAAGCCAGCAGTCCCGGATTGTGAGAGGGTGCAGGCCGGATTGAGGGACACCCCTCCCCCCAATTCACAAATTTTGTGCACCAGGCCTCTAGTGTAACATAAAGGAAAAGCAGCACAATGTGTCTAGGCTGAGGCCTTTATGTAAGGAGAAAGAAAACCAGGTCATATGCACCCATTTAATACCTATAGCTAGGAATGTATGTGTCTGCTTATATTTGCATGAAGAAATTCTGTAAGGATGCCCAAGAAACTAATGGCGGGACTCCCTAGGGAGTGGGGGTACCTCAGTGGACATGGGACAGTTGAAAGGGAGATTTTCTTTTTCTTTTTTTTTTTTTGCCTGATTTTTTAAAAAATCTTTATTGTTGAGTGTATTACAGGTGTACCCCTTTTTACCCCACAGTGCCCCCCTCTACCTGGTTCCTGTCCCACCCGAGGCCTTCACCACCCTATTGTCTGTGCCCATAGGTAGTGCATATATGCATATATGTTCTTTGATTATCTCTTCCCTCTTTCCCCTTCCCCCTTTCCTCTGAGATTCGTCAGTCTGTTCCATGTTTCCATGCTTCTAGTTCTATTTTATTCATCAGTTTATTTTGTTCATTATATTCCTTATTTGTTTAATTTTATTTTTAGATTCAGTTATTGATAGACATGTATTTATTGCCATTTTATTGTCCATATTATTTATCTTTTTAACTTCTTCTTCTTCCTTTTCTTAAAGAATAGCCTTCAACATTTCATGCAATACTGGTTTGGTGGTGATGAATTTCTTTAGCTTTTTCTTGTCTGTGAAGTTCTTTATCTGATTTTCAATTCTAAATGATAGCTTTGCTGAGTAGAGTAATCTTGGTTGTAGGTCTTGTTATTCATCACTTTGAATATTTCTTGCCACTCCTTTCTGGACTGCAGTTTCTTTTGAGAAATCAGCTGGTAGTCATATGGGCACTCCCTGGTATGTAACTGTTTTTCTTTTGCTGCTTTTAAAATTCTCTCTTTGTCTTTAACCCTTGCATTTTAATTATGATGCATCTTGGTATGGGCCTGTTTGGGTTCCTCTTGTTTGGGACTCTCTGTGCTTCCTGGGCTTGTATGTCTATTTCTTTCAACAGGAAAGGGAAGTTTTATGTCATTATTTCTTCAAATAGGTTGTCAATATCTTTCCCTCTTCTCCTTCTGGCATTCCCCAAATGTTAATGTTGATACATTTGAAGTTCTCCCAGAGGCTCCTTAAAATATCTTTATATTTTTTTATTCTTTTTGCTCCTCTGATGGAGTATTTTTTGTGGGGGGTTTTGTTTGTGTTTGTTTGCTTCCTCGTATTCTAAATCGCTGATTTGATTCTCAACAGCCTCTATTCTATTGTTGAATTCCTGTAAACTATTTTTTATTTCAGTTAGCGCATGCTTAATTTCTGACTGCTCCTTTTTCATGTATTTGACATTCTCACTAAGATCCTTGAAAGTCTCACTAAGTCCCTTGAAGATCTCATTAAGATCCTTGAGCATCATTATAACTATTGCTTTAAACTCTGTATCTAGTAGTAGTTTGTTTGCTTCCATTTCATTTAGCTCCTTTTCTGGCAATTTCTTCTGTTCTTTCATTTGTGACATGTTTCTTTGTCTCCACATTTTGGTTCCTTCCCTGGGTTTGTTTCTATGTACTAGGAAGAGCTGCTATGTCCCCTGGACTTGGTAGAGTGGCCTTGTGTAGTAAGTGTCCTTTAGGGCCCAGTGGCTCAGCCTCCCCAGTCACAGAGAGGGGTTGTGAACTTGCTATGTGATACACTCTAGGTGCGCCCTTGTGTTGGCTGTGTGCACAGTCTTGTTGTAGTTGAGTCTTGATTGTTGTTGGTGTCACTAGGAGGAGTTGACCTCCAGGCTAACTGGCTGTGAGGACCAGCTGCGACTACAGTAGAAGAACTGCTGTTCAGGAGACACCCTTATGGGGCAGGACTTGCTTCAGTGGGGCTTTGGTGCTCAGAGTCTGCCCCTTGAGTGTATTGCTTGTGGATGTGTAGAGTTGTAGTCTGCTATGGTCTGAAGCTGTCCACTGGGTTCACTGGCTCTGGGGCCTCCCGGGAGGTGCAAAGTCAGCCACTGCCTGGGGCCACCTGGCAGGAGCTACAGAGTGATCTGCAGAAGGCTGCTACTTATGTGAGGCTTGGAAGTGCCCAATATGTGAAGCAAGGCAGGTTGCTGCTAGTGCTAGGCCTTGCTGACTCCCACTGCTGCTTGTTTGAGAGATTTTTAGGAAAGTCTAAAGCCTGAGTCAGGACAGGCCATTCATGTGGAAAAGCCACTGCAAACAGCTTAGGTGGGGCTACAAATTGGATTGGGTGGGGTCTCAGGGACTCACCAGGGCAGAGGGAACAGTGTGAGCGAGGCTGATGGAAACTCAGATATGGCTGCCAGTCAACTCTGCGATGTGGGAGGTCTTAGCATAGGAACAATAACCCTTGCAAGCACCCCTGTCTGGGAGAAAGCTGCCCCCAAGTTCTTGCTCCAATGCCAGGCAATCCAGTTCCTCCCTATATGTCCCTGGATCCCCCCAAGGCACTGCCCCAATCCTGAGCTCAGATAGAGCGAGTCCATGTAAGTTCATGTGCTATACCTTTAAGAGGAACTGCCTGGGTCTCCTGCAGCCTCTGTGTCACTCAGCTACAATTGTGACTGGTGTTTATAGCTGGGAGTTACAGGAACTTCTCTTCCCAGCCCTGGAACCTTGGGCTGGAGGTCTGGTGTGGGGCTGGGACCCCTTGCTCCTCACAGGAGGCCTCCTCAGCCCGATTAAAAAAAAATAACACACGTGGGTGTTGGACCAGCTCATTCCATGCCTTTGCCCCTCCTACGAGTCTCAATGTGCTTACCCTAGTTGTAGGACTTCCATTCACGTAGATTTCAAGTGATTATGAATGATGGTTGTTCTGTATTTTAGTTGTAATTTTTGGGTGGTTGTGGGAGTTGGTGAGTACTGTGTTTACCTATCCCATCATCTTATTTCTCCCAAGAGGGAGATTTTCACTTGATAGCTTTTTTATTTTATTTCTAAACCACGAGAATGCATTATTCAAATATGCAAATTGCTGAGTTTTGGTTATTTTCTGAATATCTGAAGGGACCTCATCCCCACCCTGAAGTGGTTGGACACGTTCAGAGAATGCAAGTTGGACAACTTCAGAGAATGTGCACCTCAGCAAATCCTCCACCTTACGTCAGAGTGTTCTGGTTGGGGGTCATCTGCCTGGGATGATGGAGAGCTCTGGAGCAGAGGGCAGGGTACAGTGCCATCCTGACCCAGGTCAGAATCTAGGTGGGTTGCTTATTAGCCAAGAGGCCTTTGGCAGGTTTCAGCCTCTCTGAGCCTGTTTTCTCACCTGTAAAGTGGGGATAAGAAACTCTAGCATCCTAGGACAACCCAAGGCTTAAATGAGATCATGTGAGCACCTGAAGAACCTGACACCTTGTAGGCTGAAGTTGAAAATCCAGGAAGGACACGCCCTCCCAGGAAGGCTGGGTGGACTCTAACTGGTCTGCTGGGAGTTGCACCTGCCCTGGTGATAGAGTGGTGCCTGTTGGTTCTGGTAGTACGGAGTCGAGATTTGTGGGAATAAGGCATTATTCTGCTCTCTGCTCATTAGTGGACCGGGCCTGGGAGTGACAGAGTGTGATAGCAGAGGCTGGACATGTCCTGGCTGGCTGCCCAGACTCTGGGCCTCCTCAACCAATGCTCCTGCCTTATGCAGAGAATCCCTGGGGGACCTTCAGGTGCAGCAGCCGGGATGCTGGAGCAGTGCTGCCGGGAGTCTCGGTGGGCCTCTCTCCAAGCCAGGCCTTTGTTCCTGCAGCACATGCCTGGCCTGGCCTCCTGCACCTGACCCTGACCCCCACCCTGTGCCATAGCAGGGCTCTCAGTTGGAACATGCTTGGCCACTCCCACTTCAGGTCTGGCTCTTGCTGGTTCCTCTCATGGAACCCCACCCTTCTGCTTGTCGCTCAGACCTCAGCTCAGAGGTCAGTTCTTCCTGAGGGCTTTTCTTGGCCACTGTCTGAAGGCAGCCCCTGCCCCTCTGATCTGTCCCCCTGCCCCACAACGTATCATACACCTGCTTCTACTTTCTGACCCAATTTGTTTGCTCATCTGATTTTCTCATCTGCCCCTTCCCTCCACACAGGAGCACGCTGTGCTCTGAATAATGCCTCTGATCATGTCTGGGAGCCTCAGTTACCTCATCTGTAAATTGGGAATAAGAACGTCTCACATCAAAAGGTAGTGGTGAGTGTAACGTAAGCAGTACTAAGCTCTTAGAGAGCCTGGCACCAAGTGGGGCTACACAGTTAGCAGATGGGATGAATGAATGGTTGTCCCAAAGTGACCTGAGACACCTCTACCTGCAGAGTTAAGAACCACTTCTCTAGACAAACATCCTCACTGTGTGGTGAGTCCCAGAGAGGGACAAGACTTACCCTAGGTCTCACCCCAGCGCTCCTGACTGCTGCTCTGGGATCTCTCTCCACATCTCTGTTCAGGGGTCGGGGCATGCAGAGATACTCCCACACAGAAGGGAGTTTTCCAAACTCAGGCTGAGTTCTTGGGCAGGGCAGCCTGGCAGGATAGAGGGGCATGGCGGCCAGCCCTTGACAGTCACCTCACTGTGCTTGGGGTCCAGAGTCAGGACAGGAAAGTTGAGGGTGGTAGGCAGGAGCCCTCAGTGGCCTGCTCAGGGGGCACCAGGAGCCTGAGCAGGGCAGCCAACAGCAGCACCTCACATGTCTGGTTTATGAGGCGCCTCCAGGCTGTCACCTCTCAGGAGCCTCACTATAGCCTCTGAGGCAAGAAGATCAGCCCATTTCACAGATGATAATGTGGAGGCTGAAGCAAACCAGTACTAGGAACCCAGCAGGTCTGTGTGACCTTCTGTGTGGCATGGGGACAAGATAACAGGGCAGCCTGGAGTTGGAGAGGGGTGTCTCCGGGCTCCAGTCCAGTGGGACTGACAGAACATTCTAAGCTTAGAGGGCTCTAGGGGGTTAACTTCCCAGTAGACCAGTCTAGGGAGCATCTGCACATCTGGAGCCCCAGAGGGGAGGAGGCGAGGACTCCACTCACTGACTCGCAGGCAGTAGCAGGGTGAGCCCCAGGCTGCTCCTCACTGTAGGGTGCTCTGTCCGGCTCCCTGGCTGAGTGGTCAGGAGCACAGACCCAGCTGCCACTCCTGCCTCGCCTGAGATACACTTCACAGTTGATAGGTGCGGGCCCTCATCCCTGCCCAAACGGAGAAACTTCTGGAGCCCGAAGAATGACCAAACACCTGCTGTCATGGGCCAACCTCTAGGGTCAGCACTGTGTGTACCCAGAGCTGTAAAAACATTCCCTCCTGTGGCCCAGACATTCCAGGAATGAGTCCTAAAGGAATGTCGGGGGCTTTATACAGAGACTGCATTGCAGGGACATTCCCACGCCCTTGTTTATGAGGAAGACCGGAGATGGAGCCAAGCCCACAACCCTCCAAGGTGCAGGAAAGCACGCCAGGGTTCCTAGCAGCTTTCAAAGGAGTGACATGATATGAAGGAATGTTTGAAGACCTAAAAACACACTGAAGAGCAGTGTTAAGTGGGTGGTGATACATGTTTTACAGGGCAGAGTATATTTTCATATAACCAAAAACATCCATGCCCCTGGTCACAGACACACATTTAGAGAAAGACCTGGCCAGGAAATACCCTCAGATATTAACACTGGTTAACCCCTAGGGAGTTGGGATGGTGCATAATTTTATTTTCCTTGTTGTGTGCTGCTGTTATTTTCTACAGTTGATATTTAATAAGAGGGAGAGGAACAGTGGAACAAGGAGGTGTGCAGCCTTCCTGCCCCTTTGGAAATTGAGGTCAATTCCACAAATAATCCTACTGCGGGGCCTGCGCCAGGCAGGAGCCACCTCGCCTCAAGCTCCCTCTTGAGTCCTCCCTCAGTGCCCCACCGACAGTCTTCAGCCACCCACAGGTTTCTGTACACAAGTCTACTCATAGAGGCTGCTGTGGCCTTTGAGCTCCTCTGCAGGGCAGGGAGTGCCAGGAGAGGCCTGCCACGAGGCCACCAGTGCCTCCCTTCTCCCCATTCTGTTTTTCTTCCCATTCCTTGTCAGGAATAAACTAGGCCCCCTGTAGCCCAAGATGCCTGTGGCAGTCTGGTCCCTGCCGTAGGGCCCTCCAGAAAGCCAAGGTGCACAGAATTCTTACAGAAGCGTGTGTGTTCTTTTAAAAACTGACAGAATGTTCTAAGCTTAGAGGGCTCTAGAGGGGTAACGGTTTCCCAGTAGACCCATCTAGGGAGCTTTTAAAAACTAGGTGCCCTCGGACAGGGACAGGTAGCTGACGTGCAGATGGCAGGTAAACACAGGAACAGCTTCCCTCGCTGCCAGTGAAATGCAAACCACAGTGAGATGTCACTACACATCTTCCAGAATGGCTAAGTAACCACAACAGGAAGCACTGGCTGGCACACAGTGGCCTGGGGTGCTCATACATTGCTGCTGGAGCTGTAAACTAGTGCCGCTGCTCTGGAAGGACTTACACTCACCCTATGACACCGCTCTTACACTCTTGGGCATTTATTCCAGAGAAAGGGAGACATGTTCACATAAAACCCCACATGAAAATGTCTGTGGCAGTTCTATTTATAGTAGCCGCCAAATGGAAATTGCCCCAATGTCCTTCAACAGGAGAGTGGATGGACAAATTGGAATATTGTTCAGCCATAAAAAGGAAGGAACTAGTGATACATGCAATAGCTTGGAAGAACTTCCAGTGAATTGTGATGCATGAAAAAAGCCAGTCTTAAAAAGTTATATACAATTCCATTTCTGTAACATTCTTGAAGTGACAAAATTATGGAAATGGGGAAAAGATTGGTGGGTGTCAGGGATGAAGGATTGGGAGGAGTGGTGGGTGTGGCTACTGAGGGGGGCATGGTACCAGAAGGCCTGATGATGGGACCCATCTGTAATTTGATCACAGGGTGTGGGGGGGGGGTTGTTTACATAGAGCTACATATGGGATAAAATTACATAGAGATATGCATGCTCTCACACACATTCATGTGCTTGTGTAACCGGTGAAATCTGAATAACCTTGCTGGGTTGCACCAATGTCCGTTTCCTGGGCTGGATGGTGGACTATAGTTGCAAAAGATGTTATCACAGCGGGAGGGTGCAGAGGGGTGCATGGGACATTTTATTTTTCAGCTTCTTTTGAGTATGGTTATTTCAAAGTAAGGAGTTAAAAACAAAAAACAACAACAACAAATCAAGATGCAGGAACACACCCAGACGCTTTGACTTTAGTCTGGCTTGGGGCCTAAGCATCAGTATTTCTTAAAAGTGCTCCATTATCTACTGAGCCAGAGAAAAAAGCACTGGCCACTCACTCGTTCACGTCCAACAGAGGGAAACTGAGGCAGAGAGCTCCAGGGGGTTAACTGTTTCCCAGTAGAGGGGAAGAGGCTTTCAAGAGGCCACAAGGCTACTATGGGAGGAAGGGAATGCCCACCAGCCCACTGAGCCTAATGCCTGGGTTCTGCCTACTGCTCAGCGCTGGGACTGCAGGCTGGGGCTGAGATGGGAGGCTTGCGTTTTGTTTTGTTTTGTTTTGTTTTTTATAATAATGCAAATTTTTATTGAATTAGTATCCAGCTTGTTGAATTGTCACAAACTAAACACACTGGTGTAACAGGAGATGACTAGCCCTCCCCCGCCCCCACTAGTCCTGGGTGACAACCCCCACCCCTCTTAACTTCCTACATCACTGAGCACTTTTTCCTGTTCTTACACTTTGTATATATGGTTGGGTGCTGATTAGAAGCTGTGCCAGGGAGTAGGACTGAGGCAGCCAATTTATACTGAAGGAAAAGCAAGTGGCCTCCTCAAGAGCCTGATAAAGCCTGGGGAGGGGGTCTCAGAGGGCATTCAGAGAAAGGTCTTGTCCAGGGTGGCTAGAATGGGCTGTTTGTTCCCTGAGCCTGAGCTGAAGGCTGGATGAGGAGCTGGAGCCCTGCCTAGCTGGCCATGAACTCTGTCCATGAGTCTGGTCTAGGGTCCCTCAAAGATCCTGAGGTCCCTGGGGAGGGGAGGGAAAGCAGCTGTAGCAGTGGACAGAGGAAGGGGGTTGGACTTCACAGAAAGTGGAACTTGGGGCTGGCCAGCTTTAAGTAAGATTGGACGGCACTGAGGAAATGCCCTCTCAGAGCCCAGTTTCCCCTTATGTACAATGAGGATTTTATATATGTGAATAAGACAAATATCTATTAATATAGAATGATGTGCTAATGTAACACAGTAACATTTTATTTGTGTAGTTTTGGTATCATACATTAATATAATATACGGTATGTATTTTTAGCATAAAATTTACCATTTATTACATTGACATTGACATTGACGTGCAAGTATTAAATAGACATTGTTGTGCAACCCTCATCTCCAGAACTTTGTCATCTTGGAAAACAGAAACCTTGTCCCCATTAAACAGTGTCTCATTCTCCCCTCCCCACCCAGCCCCTGGCACCCACCATTCTACTTTCTGTGTCTATGAATGTGACTACTGTAGGGACCTCAGTCAAGTGAAATCATCAGTATTTGGGGGCCTGCTTATTTCACTCAGTAGAATGTCTGCAGGGTTCATCAGGTTGTAGCATGGGTCAGAATTTCTTTCCAGCAGGTGTGCCCAGCAAGGAACGGGCCGAGAGGCCTCTAATAATGGGCACAGAGCGCAAATGGCAGTAGAAATGGACTCGAAGTCCTACTGTGGTCTCACGCATAGCTGCTGGGTGACCTCAGGCAAGTCACCCGACCCCTCTGAGCCTGGTCTGTAAAGTTGGGAAGTGTACCTTCCAGGGTTGTTGAGGGGCTCTGAGAAGACGATGCACAGGAACCACGGGTAACGTCATGTGCTGCGTGTGCCAGTCTGGGTGGTTTCATTCCCACTGGAAAGGCTGCAATAAGAGGGAGAAGGCGGTAGGCTTATTATTCTCACTTTCTGAAGAGAAAGCCTGCATCTTGGGGGCTTCTCTGATTTCTGTCTTTTTTTCGTCTTCCAACCCTCCAGACCTTTGCTTGGAGGAGTTCCAGTCCCATTCATCTGAAGGCCATTCCCCACCACCACTCTGAGAAACAGAGGTGCCAGAGTTCATTCAGGGTACCAGCGAACAGGCTGGGATCCTGAGCTGTGCAGCGGGGGGAGGTGTGTGGCGACAAAAGGCGAAGGAGCCGAGTGGCTGGCCCTGGAGGAGCCCACAGTGTCGCCCACGACC
This sequence comes from Ia io, assembly GCA_025583905.1. Classification (NCBI taxonomy): domain Eukaryota; kingdom Metazoa; phylum Chordata; class Mammalia; order Chiroptera; family Vespertilionidae; genus Ia; species Ia io. Next base: position 103,438,566 of record JAJQQW010000004.1, on the reverse strand, counting down.
CCTATGTAAGCAGATGTTCACAACCTCTTCCACTTGCCCCTTCAGATTCATGCTCCAGCCCCCTCCTCCTGCCCTGTGCCCCAGAAGCTGACCCATCTGCACTCACCTCAAAGGACTTCCTGTTGACCAGCTTCGGCCAATGAGGAAGCCCATCCTGAGCTCAGGGGGCGGGAGAATGAGGCAAGGACTTATTCACCCTGTGAAGTCGGCCTGGGCTGACCGACCCTTCCACTGAGGGTCTTGCTCCTTGAAGGGGGCCTCTCTACTCCCCTCTGATCCCTCTCAGTCGGGGTGATCACAGCCTTCTCTTAGCCTTTTGGGTCTAGGGTGGTGACAACTCCACTGCTAAGAAATAGCTTCTTAGGCTCAGTGGCTGAGCGTCGACCTATGACCCAGGAGGTCACAGTTCGATTCTGGTCAAGGGCACGTACCCGGGTTGTGGGCTCCATCCCCAGGGTGGGGCGTGCAGGAGACAGCCCATCCATGATTCTCATCAGTGATGTTTCTACCTCTCTCCTGCAGCCCCTCCAATCTGCTCATTTCAGGATGTCGTTGAAGGAAACAAATGGGTCAGGGTACATCCAAGAGGATGACAGATGAGGCTGGGGGGCGCCTCCTCATGTCATGGAGGCCCAGATGAACTCTGTGGGTGATATCTCTGGGCTTCGGTGTATGGCAGCTTGTCTGTGCCTGCACATATCTCACCCCACGTGGCCTCCATGGGGTTGTTCATTGACCATCATTCAGTGGATCCTGACTTCCGAGCCTCTTCTGTTCCAGAAGGACTGGGTCCTGCAGTTTGTCTGGGGTGTCAGAGTGTAGTGGCCACCACGGTCTCCTCTTCAAGACCCTGCTTGGGCCCCTCCCCCTATATAATCTATATTTTATTATATGTAATATAATATCAGCTATATTGAATAATGTATTAATCTTTTGAATTCTATATTAGTCACAGCTGGCATTTATCAAATGCCAACTCTGCTTGGCATCTTTCCAAAGAACAGATGCGGCACAGAGAGTTTCATTAATTTGTCCAAAGTTATACAGCTCGTGTGTGGCAAAGCTGGGGTCTGAACCCGGGCCCTCTGGCTCTACAACTCACGTCTTAGTTTTCAAGCACTAATATCTCAATATGTACTATTATATGTAACTAGTGGCCCGGTGCACGAAATCGTGCACATTAAAGGGAATTAATTAGAGGAAATATTTTAATATTGCTATTTGCCCTTTCTCTATAATAGAAGTGTCAGAGATTAAAGAAAATTAGTAAAATGTATATGAAAATCTTCCTCCTGTCAGAGTCTGGGGCACGCCTCGGGACCCAGAGTCAAGTCCCCGCCCACCCGCACGCAGCTCAAAGTCACGCGAGCCCCTGACCCGGCCGGCCCCACCCCTGTGTCAAGCCCCACAGGGCGGGGAGCGCAGCCTCAGGTCCCCCAGCCCTGGCATTGGGGCAGGGGTCATGGCCTCAGATCCCCCGGCCTGGCCTCTGGCCCCAGCGCCAGGGTAGGGGACATGGCCTCAGGTCCCCTGGCCCTGGCATGAGGACTTGAGGGCATGAAGGCCCGAGGGCATGATGACAGTTTGTATATTAGCTCTTTATAGGATGATAATAGCTCTGTGAGAATCTCAAATATGCATTCACTAGAATTTCCTGATTTTTTCTGTGGGTAATATCACACCATTCTTCACAATATCCGTGTGAAGTGGAGCTGTTATTGTCACCCCATGTTCCAGATGAGGAGACTGAGGCTTAGGGAGGGAGGTTCTGTCATGTCCCAGTTTGGAACTGGGGTTTAAGCCTAGCGATTGGTTCCGAGTTTGAGCATGCCTGGCAGCTGGCCTCTCTGACAGTCACTCTGGGCTTTTCCTACTTGGTCCTATGCCTCTCCTGTCACAGATGAGTGAGCATGGAAGGAAGGTGTGGGAGCACAGGGCCTCTGTCTGTGCTGACAAGGCTGCATGGACTCCGCAGGGAGCCGGCAAAGGGAGGGCAGGTCTCATTTAGAGCCAGTCCTCGTCGGGCTTCTAGGGAGTCAGACACCAAGAGGAGTCTGCTGAGGGATTGAGGCCACCAAGGGGTTTCCAGTGGTGGGCAGGGAAGTGGGGAGATGGGATGGAGAGCCCAGGCATGGGCCACTGGGGGTTTAGGGCTAGACCACATCACTCTAGGCCCCCTCAGTCCATGTGAAGGCCCCGTCTTCACATGTATACTTTGGTGACAGTATCATCCCGTTGGAAAATACTATGTGCCCTCAAGTGCCTTGAACCCGCGTGCCACTATGTGATAGGGTGTTACCACGCCTCCCTGAGGGCTGTATGAACACAAATGAGTTGATGCCTGTGAGGTGTTAACACCAATGCCTGGTACATAGGAACTGCTCAAAAACACTCACTGCTCTTAGGGAGGTGGGGGAGAGGAGAATAAGAAGGGCAGGGGGAAGGAGGAAGAGAGGAAAGGAAGAAGAAGAAAGGAACAAAAGTCTGCCTCGGCGGACGAGGTAGGCAAAGAGGGCTGCACAAAGGAGTTGATACTTGATCAGGGTTTTGTGGGGTGAATTGGAGTTTGCTGCAGGATACAAAGGCAGGGAATGGAATGGTGTTCCATGTATAGGGTGCCCTGAGCTCTGCACTTTCAGCATTTGTAAAGGGCACGGGAAGGGGTGGGCAGGATCCCATGTGCCTCATGAGATTCATGCAAGAGCTAGATGAGGGAGAATTGAGGGGGGAGGCGGACAAACAAACAAAGCCTGAGGCAGGCCAGGATGCTGCCTTGTTATCGTGATGTCATCAGAGCAGGGCTGGAGCTGGGAGCTGGATTCCAAGCTTGTGTAAGGCAGCCTTGGGCTGGGCAACCCTGGTGCCACGTTGCTGTGTCCTCACATCATACTGGTATTGCCTCAAATGGCACATGTGCATCTGAGTGCCCACAGGGGGACTTCAGAGATGAGTCCCTTTATCCAGATGTGGAGCTTTCTGAAGACCAGAATTGCTCACCATGCCCAGCATGGGTCCTGACATGGGAGGGAAAAAGCCCTTCCCCACTCTCCCTCCTAGAAGACTTGCCCATCCAGAGTGGGCACAGAACAGCAAACAGTGCAGAGAAGTGACTTGCAGGCACCCTGACACCATCCCTCACATTCTCTTTTCTTCTTGGTCTCCACCAAGACGCTAGTGAAAGGAAGTAGGAAAGCAGGCTGAAGCTCAGATGACCCATGGCTAGCACCTAGCATTGGCTCCAATGGCAAAGACCACAGTGCCAAGTAAAGGCCACACAAACCAAGCGCCCTGACCTCTGAGGCGTTGGGTAGGAGAGACTGTGTTGGCAGCTAAAGTGGGGAGAGGTTGTGTCCCATGGGAGAAGGCAGCAGGAGAGGAGTACTCCAGTGGCACTGCCTCCAGGGTGCCCTGTATAGTAGCAGCTGCTCCCAGAGTGGCAGGGCAGGTAGTGCTAGGTGGCCAGGCTCCTGGCTAGTGGAAGGCATGCCCAGGCCAAAGGCTTTGGCTGCTGGGGATGTTGCCAGGCATAGCAAACAGATGCTCCTGTTTCTCCATAGTAGTTCCAGACCCATTGTTGACCCTATGAGTGATATACTGTTACTTATTCCCATTTACAGATGAAAAGACTGAGGCACAGGGAAGTGAAGGAGCCTGCACCAAATCTATGGCTAGCTGAGAGTGGAGCGGGATCTGACCCATGTGGCTCTGACTTCTGGCCCACATCCAGAGCGGGATACAGTCTCTTAGAGGGGGCTGTGTGTTCCCCAAGCGGATGGGCCCTGCCTGTGGTCTTTGAGGACTCCAGGGCCTCTTGGGGGAAGGAGCATTGTGGTCTTAAGGCAAACACACCTGAGTTTCATCCCTGAGCACCTCTCAGAGCTGTTAGACCCATGATGCATCCCCTCTGAGCCTCAGTTTTCTCACTCATGTAGGGGGAAGGGGAGAGTTCCCTCTCCTCTTCTGACTGCACTCCCCCGTTCTGGCCACAGTGTACAGCAGGGGGAGGATCGAAGGAGGCACCTTCACAGCCATGATTAGTCTCCTCTGCTGGGCCATCAGTGACCTGGACACCACAAGGCCCTGCCTCTGGAGTCGGGAGACTGATGGCAAGACAGGCAGTGAACATAGAAACAAGTAAGTGGCTCAGCTCCTTTCATATGGGGTTCTGAAAGAAATAAAATGGACTGGTGGGGTGAGAGTATTGAGGGGCTGTGAAGGGGATGCTATAGATAGGGAAGGCCTCTGAGTTGGACAGTGAATATCACATGTGGTGATTAGGGGCATAGCATTCCATGCAGAAGGCACAGCAAGTGCAGAGGCCTGGGGTGGGAGTGAAATTGGCATATTGCAGGAACAGTGAGATAGCCAGGGCGGTGGTGGAGAGGGGTATGAGAGGAGGCTGAGGAATCATGCATGGGAAGGGTTTGTCTGTGGCAGAGGGTCCCATGGGCAGAGCTGTGAGCTGGCAGGCTTAGGCCTCAGTTGGGTCCAGGCCACATCCCAGGGTGGATCCATCAGCTCTGGCTGCAAAGATCTCCAGCTGCGAGACTCCCTTTGGGACATTGGGCCTTGGCTTCCTCATTGAGAAGAGAGGTGAGTGCTCTATGACATTTCTGTTCTGCTCTCCAAGGTCCTTATCTCTTCAGCAAATGCTGACTGGGCACCTGGCAGGGCCAGGCATTGTGCTGAGCCGAGGGACGGCTATGCAAAGAGATGTAGAGCCGTGTCCTGGAAATGTTTGTGCTATAATTGGAGGGGTGGGGGAGACACAGTAAACAAGTAAATGGAGAGGACCATTTCAGAGGATCATTTCCTGGGGAAAATCAGATGGGGTGATTTTACTCTCTTCCCTCAGAGGGAAGGGGAAGGCATGGAGGTGTGATGGATGATCATGAGCCACCTGGGAGGGCCCCTGGGGCAGGACTGGAAGGAAGGCCCAAAGGGTGTGGTGAATTAGGTGACATGAAGGGGGCAGGGGTCTGCGCATCGGGGGCCTCAGAGAGGTCAGATGGCTAGCAGGAGCCAGGTCATGGAAGGCCGGTTTGTTTTTTGTTCTGAGAGCGGCAGAGGGCCATGTGAGGGTATGGAGTATAAGAGCGGTGTGTTAAGGTTCCTGCAGCTGATGTGTAGGGAATGACCAGAGGACAGCCAGGGTAGAACCTGGGAATCTGCCAGGATGAATGAAAAGACAGGGGCTGGGCCCAGTGGTCCTGCTTCGTCAGCTGTGACTGCCAGATCCTAGGCCCACAGAGCCACCATTGTGCTGGTTACTCTGTCCCTGCCCAACAATGCCTGGGCTGCCGGGCCCCTCAGCCCTGCAGCTCCCCTCCCTCCCTCACTAGATGCAGGAGTTGCCTCCCAGTAGCCAATGAGCGGCTATCATCAAGGTTCTGTTTTAGATTTTATCAGTGTGTCCCTGTCACCCAGGCAACCATCCAGTGCAGCCCTGTCAATCTTTCTCCACTGCCTGTACCATGTGGCTATGTAGTGAGTTTTCTCTCATGCAGGCTGAGCCAGGATTCCATCAAACATAATTAGCAAACAAGGCTATGTTTTCTGCCATTTCACCCCCGCCATGCCTGTGCCCCCTGCCTACCCTGGGCCTTTCTGGCCTCAGCGACTCCAGGGCCATCAGGAGCTCCACGGCCTGGTCGGAAGAAGGGGCTTGCAGAGCTCTGTCAGGAGCCGCAGCATCCAGGCCCCCAAGCAGGACGGGCTGAGGGCCTCCACAACTTGCCACAGCCAGGGTTGCCTTGGTTTGCCTAGGAGAGCAGCAGTCTGAGACCGCATGGGCAAGCTCAGGAAGGAGTTGCCAGGCTTTGTGCACACTGCTCTTTGTATTGGAGGCTTGTGCTGCAGGAGCCGAGGGGCAGGGCTGGGCCACGTGAGTGGAGCTTCCCTGGTGGGGACCAGGGCAGACCAGAGCCACTAGTCCCCCAACTCCCTCCAGTCTCTCAGTCTCAGTGGAGGTGCCACTGTGGTCCAGTGGTTGGAGACGGAAAGGTGAAAATGCTCAAGTTCAAGGCCTTTTGCCTGGATTACTGGCAGTTTCTGTGTCTGCAGCCACTGCATGGAGTCTACAGAAGGTAAGCAGGGAGAACCTATGCCACTAGGGCAGTGGGAGTGCAAGGGAAAGTTCAGTGTGAGCCTGCTGACTGTGGGGCCTCCTCATCTGGGCACAGGGCCCCTGAAACTGGCCAAGAATGGCGGCAGCATTTGCTGTAGGCCACTTTGCAACTATGCTTAACTGTACCCTCCTCTCGCTCCCACCCTGAATTGGTAGGGTTTCTGCAGAGAAGTAGGCTTTCGTGCACGCTGCTCTGTGGCAGGCCGAATTTCATTGTTCCTTGTTGCTGGGATCAGCCCTGAGTGGATTTGCTCCCAAGAAGGTCTGACTCCACAGGAGAGCAGCCCTGTGGGTCCAGAGGCCCCTGGCCTGGCCCCACCCCACTAAGCATACCCCTCTGGCCTCATGGGCAGCTCCTGTGACTAACAAGTTTGACGGCACCCCAAGCAGGGATTCGAGACTTATTTGGGGAGGCAGAATGGGAGGATCTCTGGTCTGAAGGTCAGGAGACCAGAGTTTAATCCCTTCTCTTTCTGTGAGACTTTGGACAGGTCACTTTCCCTGTCTGGGCCTCATGATGGGCAGTAGCTTTTGGGGACTGTTCCCTGAAATGATGTGGCCCAGACGTTAAGAAGCCCCCTGAACATTAAGAAACGTGACAACATGTGTGTCCTCTCCACGTGCACACCTTGGCCATAATGCTGGCGCCCGGGTCATCAGGAAGGACATCATGGAACTGTTACCCTGGCTGCTTTCGAGGGCATGTAATGGAAGACTTTGGAGGGGGGCGTTAGAATACCAGCTATTCTGAGGAAATTCTTTTTTTTTTTTTTTTATTTACAGCTGTTAGCATTTGAGCAGATGTGGGAAAGTGTGGGGAGCCTTTCTCTTTTCTTCCAGTGTGCTTTTTCTGAAGGGGGCAGGCACTGAGGGCCTCACAGCAGCCTCAGAAAGGAAGTTCCCACTCTTGGGTGGGCACCAGGGAGAGAGGCCATCCTGCAGCTCCGATTAGCACCAACACTTCAAAGTGACCAGCCTTTTATTGTTTGTTATTACAACCCCAGTTCACCTGAAACATTCTAGATGTTATTAAGTATCTACTGAGAATGAGGCCTTTTAGCTGATTACTGATCCCCACCTTTAGCGGGTGAATAGAGTGAGACCCAAGGGCAGGCAGCCAATTCTGTGGCCACAGAATTTGGACTCAGTTCTTTCTTGGTCCAAGATGGAATCTCTCTTGAGCATTCCACAGCTTCTGGTTCCTGGGGCAGGAGGGACAAATGACCGCCCCCCGCCCCATCCACAGGGGCTCAGCTGCACAAAGTAGGAGTCATGGTCAGAACCTTGACAGAGGAGGGGGACTAGATGAAGTGTCTGGAGGAGTAGGCTGGGCCCAGAAGGGGGATAGGTGTTCCAGGCAGAGGGGCAAGCATGGGGAGAAGGGGACCCAGAGGGTTTCAAAGGGCAGTGCCTTCAGGTGGTAGTGAGTGGCTGGCCATGGAGTTAGGAGGCCTCAGAGAAGGGAGTCCAGGGCCGGGGGTGGAGCTTTGTGCTGTGCAGTGGGGACCCCAGGAAAGAAGGGTCTTGGAGAGAATCACCTCTGGGAATGACATGGTCCCAGGTAAGAGTCCTGGTTCAGCCTCTAGGAAGAAATCAGTAGGCTCTCCCCGTGGCTCCACTGTGGGAGGTTCTTATTCAGAGCAGGTGCTCTTTTCTCAAGGAGTTCCAGCCTACACGGGAAAAGAGAGCCACTAATAAGTCATGAAGGTTGCCGAAACCGGTTTGGCTCAGTGGATAGAGTGTCGGCCTGCGGACTGAAAGGTCCCAGGTTCGATTCCGGTCAAGGGCATGTACTTTGGTTGCGGGCACATCCCCGGTGGGGGGTGTGCAGGAGGCAGCTGATCGATGTTTCTCTATCATCGATGTTTCTAGCTCTCTATCCCTCTCCCTTTCTCTCTGTGAAAAATCAATAAAATATATTAAAAAAAAATAAGTCATGAAGGTTAAGGATGGGGGATATATAGAGGTGGCACAAAGATACCAACAGCAAGGGAGGCTGGGAGAAATCAAGGAAGACTTCCTGCAGGAGGTGTCATCTGATCTGGGCCTAGATGTAGGAGTCGGATTTTTCCAGACAGGCAAAGAGCATGGCATGAACAAATGTGTGGAGAAGGGAATGGAGCCAAGCATGGTTTATAAATGGTCTAAGGTGAGGCTGAAGCATAGGGTACATGTCAGGGGTGAGGCTGGAAAGGAAGGGGTGTGGGCAAGGATAATGCTGAGGCTCACGGAGCACCTGCTGTGTGTGAGGCACTGTCTGAGCCGACTCTGCACCAACCTCAAAAAGTATGGAATGTGATTATCCCATTTTCCATGTGAAGAAATTGAGGTACAGCAGGGAGGGGTAACTTGCTCAGAGTAGCATGGCCTGTCAGTGGGGCCAATGGGATCACACCAGGGAGTCTGGCTGCTGAGGCCCCATGCTGCCAGCTGAGGAGCTTCACCTATGCAAATGAGATTCTGGAGTCTGGTGACAGTCCTCTGTTCATCAGCTAGTGTCCATAAATCATGTGACATGTCAGTCAGGTGGGTGAGAACTCTGGCTTTATGGTCAGACCTCATCCTGGCAGGGAGCTCAGAATGTCACTTTCTCTCCACGCATCCCATGGCTCCCCTGTGGCTCCATGGAAATTAGCAGTGTTATTGCCAAGAAAGCATTTAATATACCATATGTGGTAGTGGCATCAGAATTGGTGGCTGTCCTTGCGCAAGCAGATCTAATCCCAGGAAGGCTTTGGCCTTTTTTTCCTAATACCACATTCCGCTATTTAAACCAGCCATCTGAGCCCTGACCAGTGTCCCAGTGGTTAAAGTGTTGGCCTGTGCACCGAAGGGTCAGGGGTTCAGTTCCCAGTCAAGGGCACGTGCCTGGGTTGCAGGTTTGATCCCTGGCCCTGGTTGGCATGGTTGGAGGCAACCAATCGATGTCTCCCTCTCTCATTGATGTTTTTTTTTTCTCTCTCTCTCTCCCTCCCTTCCACTCACTCTAAAAGTCGATGTAAAAAATATCCTAGGGTGAGGATTAACAAAAAACAAAAAAACAACGACCTGAAACTTCAGTTTGAAAAAGTTATTTTTCAGACAATGCATAACAATGTATAATTAACCACCACTCTAAACACAGGGTGTGCCAGGCTCCCTTGAAGCTGGTAATTATTCTTTATTAGTGATCTTAAATTAATGTAAACTAATCCTTGAGCTCTGCCAGCTGGTAATTATTCTTTATTAGTGATCTTAAATTAATGTAAACTAATCCTTGAGCTCTGGGGGTGGGGTTAGGGGACCGGAGCTACTTCTTCCAGTTAGAAAAAGAGAAGTGTTCCCAGGGCCCCTCTACACCCCACCCAGGATGTGACCCACAGACCCTTTAGCTTTGGCCCAGAGGCCATTGCGAGAGGGCACAGAAACTCTCCCAAATTCCCAGGGCCCCGCAGACTTCAGGGTCCTCTCGTTAATGAAATAGTTCATGTGGCAAAGAAAATGGAGAGCATAGTGTACCCATTGCCCGGCTTCAGAGATAAACTGTTGCCGATGTGGTGAATGGCCTCTGCGGATCTCATTCAAATCCCATTCCTCCTCCACTCCCCCAAAGAAAACCCTAAGCTGTACCCCCACCCCCATTTGGTGTATATACTTCCCATGCACATTTTTATAACTTGGCTAATACAAAAGATTGTTGTTACATGTTTTTTAACTTTAAATACTAGTACATGATATTATAATCTTTAATTTGCTTTTTATAAATTTTCAATTGTGGTAAAAGACACATAACATAAAATTTGCCATCATCATAATTTTAAGTGTACAGCTCAGTAGCATTCAGTACATTCATATTGTTGTGCAACCATCATCGCCATCCATCTCCAGAACTCTTTTCATCTTCCCAAATTGAAACCCTGTCCCCATGTAACACTAACCCTCATTCCTTATCCTCCCAGCCCCTGCAACCACCATTCTAGTTTCTGTCTCTGTGCACTTGGCTGCTCTAGAGACCTCAAATAAACATTTGTCGTTTTGTGACAGACTTATTTTATTCAGCATAATGTCTTCCAGGTTCACTCATGGTGTAGCAGGTGTCAGGATTTCCTTCCTTTTTAAGGTTGAAGAATATTCCATTGTGTGTATAGACCACATTCTGTTTATCCAGTCACCCATCAGTGAACACGGTTTCTGCCTTTTAGCTATGGTGAATGGTTCTGCTAGAACATGGGTGTGTAAATACCTCTTCAAGATGCAATTTGCCTTTTCCACTTAATATTTTATCAGTGAGATTAATTCATGTTGCTATGTGTAGTTCTTATTCATTCATTATCATTGGTGTATAGTATTACATTGTACTGTTGTGCCCTAATTTATTTTTTTAATATATTTTATTGATTTTTTTACAGAGAGGAAGGGAGAGGGATAGAGAGTTAGAAACATCGATGAGAGAGAAACATCAATTCAGCTGCATCCTGCATCAGTGTTCAGGATGCAGCTGAATTGATGTTTGAACCTGGGACCCTTCAGTCCGCAGGCTGATGCAGCTGAACTGAAGACTTATTAATTGTTTATTTCTGGAATGTTCCATTTAATATTTTTGGAACATGGAAAGCAAAACCACAGATAAAGGAGGAATGTGGTGCCTAATTTATAAATCTGTTCTGCTGCTTATACGTGTCTAAGTGGCTTCCCATTTTTTTTATATTACAGGCGGGGCTACAGTGAGCATTCTTGCACATCTCCTGTGCACGTGTGGAGTTTCTGTAGGGTTTTTACCAAGACATTATGCAAATACTTCAACATTACTGGGCTTTTCTAAACTGTTTTCCAAAGTATTTGTAGCAGTGTGTGTCCTCACCAGCAGTGGGGAGCGTCCTGTGTCTCTACATGCTTATCTATACTTGGTATTAAAAGCCAGAAAAGCCCTAGCTGATTTGGCTAGAGCCGTGGTCAGCAAACTGAGGCTCACGAGCCACATGTGGCTCTTTGGCCCCTTGAGCGTGGCTCTTCCACAAAATACCACGGCCTGGGTGAGTCTATTTTGAAGAAGTGGCGTTAGAAGAAGTTTAACTTTAAAAAATTTGGCTCTCAAAAGAAATTTCAATCATTGTATTGTTGATATTTGGCTCTGTTGACTAATGAGTTTGCCGACCACTGGGCTAGAGCATCAGCCTGCGGACTGAAGGGTCCCAGGTTCAATTCTGGTCAAGGGCACATGCCTGGATTGCAGGCTTGATTCCCAATAGGGGGTGTGCAGGAGGCAGCCAATCAATGATTCTCATCATTGATGTTTCTATCTCTCTCTCCCTGTCCCTTCCTCTCTGAATTATATATATATATATATATCCAGAAGACATTTTTAAATGTATAAAGGAGAGAAAGAGAGAAAGGTGAAGAGAGGAGAACACAGTACTAGTAAGTGATGTGAGACTCCACCATAACTCTCCTCAGCATCAGGCATCTGAACTGGAAGGTCTGCGTAGTTCCAGGTTCTCCACGGAAGGGATTTTCAAGGGTGATGGGGACCCTTTGTGCTCTCTTGCCCCACAAGCTGACTGTGAATCCTCACCTCTGGGCATGCAGTGTGTGCCCCTGTCCAATTTCAGATGTAAGACTATCTCAGATTATACCAGTTGTCAATTTGTTTCCTGGTGGGCAACTTTCACAGACCACTTCTGTTAGAAACGACCAAGGCCAGGTGGATCTACGAAGCAGTGTGAGAAACTCAGTTTGAGAAGAGCTCCCCAAACCACAGCCACAGTAAATTAGCTCAGTGGACTGGCAGCTCTGAGCACACAGCTGGGGAAGCTGGGCAGGCAGAGGTTCCAGGGCTGACTGGAGGCTGCAAGGGTACCCTTCGTCCACCCCAATGCCCCAGCCTCAGCTCTCAGCTGGGAAGCTCGGTGTGGCTGCATCGTGGGCTCCCAGAAGCTCTGTGACAGTGCAGGGGGCAGTGCCAACTCTGAAGTCAGGCTGCCTGGGGATCCAATCAGGTTCCTCCCTTTGATAATAATTGTTACTATTACTACTCACTTTCGTTGAATGTTCATATGTGCTAAATGCTTTACACGTGGTGTCTTTGTTATTCCTCACAACAGTTTTATGAAATAGGTACCATTATTTCCCCCATATTTCAGACAAGGAAACAGAGGCCATTAGTGGGTAAGTAACCTGCCTAAAGTCACAGAGATGAAGTATGGTTAGTCCTATCCAAGTGATCTGCCCTGCCTCGCTTGTTGTCCACACTATTTAACACTTTCTGGCTCCACTTAACTACTCCACTTGCTGTGCCTGTGTAACAAATTACTCCCAAACTTAGCAGTTTAAAACAATGACAGTGTTTGTTTATCCCATGGTTCTCCAATTTGAATGGGGCTTGTTCCACTCAATATCATCCGGGCTGCTCCACACCTCATCCTCCCACCCACTCCCTTGCAGTGCTGCTGCCTGTCTGTGAAACACCTACATGGTCCCCACGTAGCCTGGACTTCCTCACAGTGTGGTTGCTGGGGCCCAGAGTAAGCAGAGAGCGAGTAGAAGGCATGCCAGCTCTCATGGCCAGATCTCAGGAGTCACACAGCATCACTTCCTTGGGCATCACAAAGTCCTTCCCAGGTCGAAGGGAAGGTGACCTAGACTCCAGCTCCTATCAGGAGTGGAAAGGGGTCATAGAACCTTGGGACAGGGGCATGCATCGTGGCCATCTCAGGAAATAGTCCACCCAGATCACTTATCCACTCCGACCCTTATTTTCTGAGCTGAAATGGGCTCAGGCAAAGCACTTAATGGGCACAAGGGCACCGTGGACACAGCACTCGATAAATGGTGGTTTTCTTTTTATTAATGAAGTAAGTTCAAAGGAAGTATGGTTTTTGCCCTGGACACTTTTGCTCAGTGGATAGAGCGTCAGCCTGTGGACTGGAGGGTCCCGAGTTTGATTCCGATCAAGGGCACGTGCCCGGGTTGCGGGCTCGATCCCAAGTGGGGGCCTTGTAGGAGATAGCCAATCAATGATTCTCTCTCATCATTGATGTTTCTATCTCTCTCTCCCTCTCCCTTCCTCTCTGAAATCAATAAAAATATATTTTTTAAAAAATAAAGAAAGAATGGTTATTATTCAAGAGAGGGAGAGATCATTTCGATTGGGAAAGCTGGAAAGGATTCTTGTCAAGCTGAGATGGGCCTTGAGGGATTAAGATCTTCCTATCAACATAGAGAAGGCAGTGCTCTTGGCAGAAAAGGTGTGAAAACAATGTGAGGATAGTAGAGTGGTTAGTACTGTACCCAGTAGTCTGGGGGTGAGTAACAGATCACCTGAGGCCAACCAGAGCAAGGGGGGGGGGGGTTAACTGTACCCCTCCTGGGATTTCAGAGGATCAGCAGGTGCTAGAAAAGTGGACCAGGGCCCTGAGCAACACCTAGTGCTGCCAGGCTCAGGCTCCCAGCTATGCAGAGAGAGAGAGAATGATAAAGCACCCAGGGAGCCCACAGCCATGTGCCTCCACTCAGCGTAATGTCTCGGAGGAGGGTTTGATTGGCCGAGCTTGAGCCCTGTCCTGCCCCCTGACTGTACTGGGGGGACAGGGGAAGGGGCTGTAGGAAGGGGACCCACGAATCTCTTGGCTCCCACCCAAAACACAGGCCTCGGCATTTCCACCCACTGCACTGCACTGTCGGTGGGAGAGGTCATGCTCACAGCAATGTGAGTGGCTCTTAGGAAGGTCGTGTCCCTGCAAGCATGCTCTCCTTGTTCAGGCACTTCTGCCAGACCAGAGTGTGTCATGGGTGAGATATATGCCAAAAGGATCCATTTGACCAAATTGTTATGGGTCTTGAGGATTGGCATCAGCAGAATTCTTAGTGAAGGTTTAGGAATCAAGTAGCCAGAGCCAAATCCAGCCCACGAATAGTGAGAAGAATTAGTGTGCTTGAGTGGGGCAAGGCTCCCCACTTGCCTGCATTAGTATGTTCTTGCCAGCTGCATCTAGAGTGTTTAAAGCAGGCACAATAGGCATGGCTTCAGTCTCCCTTGTAGCACCTCTTCTCTCCTGTCACCCTTCTGTGTCTTAGCAAGATCCCTCTGGTGGCCAAGGGGTGGGTGATAGGGAGGAAATGGGTGTTAATATCATGAAGATTTTATTCTGGGGACTATTCTTTCTGGGACAAGACCTTACTGGGCTGTCCTGTCCCCAAGAAACACTTCCTGTCTCCAGTGACTGTCAAACTTGGTGTGTGCGAGTAATCCATCTGAGTGATGTCTGTACCTCAGCTATATCTTGGCAATGGATGGATGGGTCAGCCTGCCTGGAGAGGGCCATGCCAACCTAAGGAGCTCTGAATGCCCAGCAAACTCAGAGGAGGGAAAGAGCTGAGCCCGAGGGCTTATGAGCTGAGTCCCTTCTCCTGCTATGGGGTGAGTTGTGTCCCCCAGAATTCACATTTTGATGTTCTAACCACCAGTACCTCAGAATGTGACTGTATTTGGAAATGGGGCCTTTAAAGAGGCAATAAAGGTGAAATGAGGTCACTAGTTGGCCTTATTCCAATATGGCTGGTGTCCTTATAAGAGGGGAAGATTAGGATGCAGACCCACAGAGAGGGGGGCTGGGTCTGAAGTTCAGTTTATATGTATATTTGGCTGGGCCGGGGGTGGGGAGTGACTGTGCTTCTGGATGAGATTAATTTAAATGGGTAGACAGTGAAACAAATGGCTCTCCCCAGTGTGGGTAGGTCTCATCCAAAATTGAAGGTCTGAGTAGAACAAAAGTGCTAAATAAGAGGGAACATGATCACCTGCCTGACTGCCCTCGAGCTGGGACGTGAGTATTTCCTGCATCTGGATTCAAGTGGAAGTGTTGGCTCTGCTGGGCCTCGAGCCTCCTGGGATTGGGACTGGAGCTGCACTAACAGCTCTCCTGGAAGTTCTGGAGTTCAAGATCTCCAACCAGCCGTGTGAAGATCCTGGGACTGTCCGCCTCTACAATCATGGGAGCCAGTTCTTAAAATAAATAAATACAAACACACACACACACACACACACACACACACACACACACACACACACACACGCAACCTTCCATCCTCCAGGCTATGAGAAAGGCTTCCTGTTGTTTAAGCTGCCCAGCCGGTGGTACTTTATTATGGCAGCCAAACAAACTACCATGGCCCTCTGTTTTCACCTGTGAAATGGTATAGGGACCCATTCTCAGGCTCATCGTGAGGCTGTTAAGTACAGTGTCTGTGCACACGTCCTGTACGCTCAGCAGAGCTGATGTGGCTGATGTGTGGCGGTTAGGACTGGGATTAGAGTGAGACATGCCCCCTCGGTGCAGAATTTAAGTGGCACCAAAAAACTCAGCGATTAAGGAAAGAACATGTCAGGCTTGAACATAAAGAAGGGCTGTCGTCTGATTTACAACCTTGTCATTGCACAGCAGTTTCCTGGCCCTGCCAAGTGTGTGTGTGTGTGTGTGTGTGTGTGTGTGTGTGTGTGTGTGTGTGTGGCGTGGGGGGGTCAGTTATGAGACTGACAATGATGTGCAAATAAATTGGGCAATGTAGGGCAGTAGATATTATTTTAAAGCTTATTAACTCTCTTCACTTGGTTCAAAATACAGGAAGCTATTTTGGTAAGTATGTGTAGGGTGCACATTTTCCATTTGCATCAGGCCTGTCCACACGCCGCATGGTCCACTTCCAAAGGCCAGGTGAGGGCTTCTCTTTGGAAAGCTTTCCTGAGGATGCATTTCTCCTATTTGTAAAGGAGGCTTAAGAATCAAGGATTGTTTCTCCATAGAGGATATCATCAGGTAACTCTGAATATGACCTAAGAATTAGTTGTTAATATCCTGACTTTGAAAATCATACTGTGTTTATGTCAGAGAATGTCATTGTTTTTTAGGAAAGATACTCTGAAGTGGTAGGGGCTTGAAGTGGGCAACTTTCAAACAATTTCCTTTTAAAAAGTGTGAGAGAGAGAGAGAGAGGGAGAGGGAGAGAGGGGGGAGAGAGAGAGAGAGAGAGAGAGAGAGAGAGAGAGAGAGAGAGAGAGAGAGAGAGAGAGAGAGAGAGAATGATAAAGCAAGTGGGATTCAGTCGAAACCGGTTTGGCTCAGTGGATAGAGCGTCGGCCTGCGGACTCAAGGGTCCCAGGTTCGATTCCGGTCAAGGGCATGTACCTTGGTTGCGGGCACATCCCCAGTAGGGGGTGTGCAGGAGGCAGCTGATCGATGTTTCTAACTCTCTATCCCTCTCTCTTCCTCTCTGTAAAAAATCAATAAAATATATTTTTTAAGAAAAGCAAATGGGATTCAATATTAACAGGTGAAGGATATACAAAAATTCTTTGTATTCTTCTTGCAACTTTTCTATACGTCTGGACTTACTTCAAAATATTAAGTTAAAAAAGAGCCAGTAGTTGCTGAGGGCTGGTTGCATGTGCTGAGGCTCTCGCTTCTGGAGTCCTCTGCCCCCACATCGCCACTATGCCTCCTTCTCAGGCCTTCAGTTTTCAGCTCAAATGTCACCTTCTCAGAGAGGTCCTCCCTGATCACTGGTCTAGCACAGTGCCACCCTCCTCTAGTTGTCATCTTTCATGTCGCCCAGCTTGTTTTCTTTATCACCCTCACCAACATCAAAATTATCTCATTCATTTGCTTATCATTTGTCCCCTCCATCCCTAGCCACCAAATGTTGGTTCTGTGAGTCTTTGTCAGTTCACCTCTAACCTCCCATTCCCCATGCCTGGCACACAGTAGGTGCTCAATAAATATCTGTGAACAAAGGAAAGTTTCAGTGATCAGAAAACTTTGAGTCTGTCCTTCCAGGTTTCCCCCCACAGAGCTGCTATATGACCTTGGACAATGCCTGCTCCACTCTGAGCCTCAGTTTCTTCCTCTGTACCCCAGCTCTGAAGCTTTTGGATTGTGTGGTGTGGGAAGCCCCAAGCTGTTGTAGATGCTCAGGGTGCCCTGGAGTCCCTCTGCTGCAGGGTTCACCAGCTGGGTGGATCTGCCCTCAGGCTTGTCACTGCTTCCTCCCTGACAGAGGAAAAGCAGAAGGTGAGGACATGTGTTTGTGGACTTTACCTGCCATGCTCCCATGCAGGTGGGCCCACAGTGAGAGGAGGAAGCTCACCTCCCTCCCAGAGCTTCCTAGGAACAAAGATAGGGCAGGTTTTAAGCCCAGCACCTTTGGGAGGAAACAGTATCTGCTTGAAATTGAGTAGCATTGTCTTGTTTTCATGGTAACCTTCTACTTCCAGCAAGTGATACTCATTTTCCACTTGGGAGAGTGATATAAAGTTTCCTTTTAAAACAAATATATTCAGGGATGAAAGCCAGTTAGTTTGGTATTTTGTGCATTGTTTTAACTTTTTATTGTAAATTTGAAGTGTAGTTGGAAGCAGAGAGAATGGCTCCTCGGGGTCCCACCACGAGTCACCCCTGGCAGGTTTCATTTTTCCTCCACCCGCTCCACTATTTTTCATGTTCAGCTTTCCCACTGGTCTCCAAAAATGTCTTTTTGCAGTCTATTTGTTTAAACCAAGATCCTAATGATACCCACACACTGCATGTGTGTCTTAAGTCTCCTTTTACCTGGAGTCCCCCTCCTTTTTCATCCTTGTCATTTATTTGTTGAAGAAACCGGGCCATTTGCCTTTAGCATGTCCCACATTCAGTTTGGGGCTGACCATCTCTCCCAGTAGTGTCATTTAACCTGTGCCTCTGTCTCCCGTAGTTGCTGTCAACTAGGAGTTAGATCAGGAAATTTGTTTAGACTTGGGCCAATTTTTTTTTTATGTGGATTAGAAAATGTAGCTTCAGATTTTAATAAGAGCTCCATTCAGACGAGAAACAAAGTAAATTGTTAAACAAAACCAAAATCCCCAACCAAAACCTGACTTCCTAATGAATATTTGACAGTCAGCATTGTTGAAATACCCTCTTCCACCAATCTCTTGTAGAAAATGTGATTGTTGCTAGGTGGATTTTATTGTGTTGTTTTTAAGCTTCACATTTCTCTTCTTGACTTTTGCAATGTGCATTTTGTAGCTTTTTGAATCAGAGGATTGTGGAGTTGGGGTAACTTGGAGCTTGAACAGCTGCCCTCAAGTCCCTCTTAGAGGAGCAGGGATCTGGGAGAGCAGCTTGAAATAGCCCCGAGCCAGGTTCCATCTCCCTCTGCTGGAGGGGCTCCGTGCAGGGTTTTAGGGTGTTTTTAGAATAAGAGTGATGATTTCCCCAAAGTAGGACTAAGTGAGTACAGTCAGTGGGAAAATCCAGTTGACTTTCCTCAGAAGCCGCCCTAGACCTTGGGAAAACTGTAAATGAGCGAAAGTGTTTTAGTGTTTTAGTGTCTTTTTGTGAAGTTCTTTCCCTTCACCTCCACTCCATGTCTCTTTTGTCAGCACTCTAGAATGCTTTTGTATGTGTTAGCACTTCTTAAAATATCTTTTTTTTATTGTTTAAAATATTACATATATTAGTACATATATCTCCTTTTTTTCCTCCCCATTGACCTTCCCCCAGCCTCCCCTACCCCCTGTCGCATGCCCTCATCCTACCCCACACCCCAGTGTCTTGTGTCCATTGGTGTGCATATATGCATGCATACAAGTCCTTTGGTTGATCTCTTTCCCCCCCTCCCCAACACTCCCCTGCCTTCCTGCTGTAATTTGACAGTCTGTTCGGTGCTTTACTGCCTCTGTATCTATCTTTTTATTCATCAGGTTATAATGTTCTTTATTTTCCATAAATGAGTGAGATCATGTGGTATTTTTCTTTCATTGCCTGGCTTATTTCACTTAACATAATGCTCTCCAGGTCCATCCATGCTGCTGCAAATGGTAAGAATTCCTTCTTTTTTATAGCAGCTTAGTATTCCATTGTGTAGATGTACCATAGTTTTCTGATCCAGTCATCTGCTGATGGGCACCTAGGCTGTTTCCAGATCTTAGCTGTGGTGAATTGTGCTGGTATAAACATAGAGGTGCATAAATCCTTTCTGATTGGTGTTTCTAGTTTCTTGGGATATAATCCTAGAAGTGGGATTAGTGGGTCAAATGGGAGTTCCATTTTCAGTTTTTGAGGAAACTCCCTACTGTTCTCCACAATGGGTGCACCAGTCTGCATTCCCACCAGCAGTGCACGAGGGTTCCTTTTTCTCCACATCCTCGACAGCACTTGTCATTTGTTGACTTGTTGATGATAGCCATTCTGACAGGTGTGAGATGGTACGCATTGTCGTTTTGATTTGCATCTCTCGGATAATTAGTGACGTTGAGCATGTTTTCATGTGTCTCTTGGCCTTCCTTCTGTCTTCTTTTGAAAAGATTCTATTTAGGTCCATTGCCCATTTTTTTTATTGGATGATTTATCTTCCTTTTATTAAGTTGTATAAGTTCCCTTAGATGTTGGAGATTAAGCCTTTATCAGTGATAACATTTGCAAATATGTTCTCCCATACAGTGGGCTTTCTTGTTGTTTTGTTGATGGTTTCTTTTGCTGTGCAAAAACTTTTTATTTTGATGTAGTCCCATTTGTTTATTTTCTAGCTTCCATTGCCCTAGGAGCAGTATCAGTGAAGAAATTGCTTTGGCATATGTCTGAGATTTCTCTGCCTGTGGATTCCTCTAGTATTTTTATGGTTTCCCGTCTTATGTTTAAGTCCTGTATCCATTTTGAGTTTATTTTTGTGTATGGTATAAGTTGGTGGACTAGTTTCATTTTTTGCATGTATCTGTCCAATTTTCCCAACACCATTTATTGAAGAGACTGTCTTGACTCCATTGTATGTTCATGCCTCCTTTGTCAAATATTAATTGACCATAGTGGTTTGGGTCAATATCTGGATTCTCTATTCTATTCCATTGGTCTATATGTCTGTTCTTGTGCCAGTACCAGGCTGCTTTGAGAACAGTGGCTTTGTAATACAGCTTGAAATCTGGTATTGAGATCCCACCTACTTTGTTCTTCTTTCTCAGGATTGCTGTGGCTATTCGGGGTCTTTTTTTATTCCAGATGAATTTTTGGAGAGTTCTTTCTAGGTCTCTGAAATATGCCCTTGGTATTTTAATGGGGAGTGCATTGAATCTATAGATTGCTTAGGGTAGTATGGACATTTTAATGATGTTGATTCTACCAATCCATGAACATGGTATGTTCTTCCATCTGTTTACGTCTTCCTCTATCTCTTTTTTCAGTGTCCTGTAGTTTTCCGCATTTAGGTGTTTTACCTCCTTAGTTAAGTTTATTCCTAGATATTTAATTTTTTTGGTACATTGGTAAATGGGATTGCTTTTTTAGTCTCTCTTTCTATAAGTTCACTTTTGGTGTATAGAAATGCCATAGTCTTGGCGTTAATTTTGTATCCTGCTACATTGCCGAATTCATTTATTAAGTCTATTAGTTTTTTGATGGAGTCTTTTGGGGGTTTTATGTACAATATCATGTCATCTGCAAATAAGGACAGCTTTACTTGTTCTTTTCCAATTTGGATGCCTTTTATTTCTTCTTCTTGTCTAATTGCAATGGTTAATACTTCCAGTACTATGTCGAACAGGAGTGGTGAGAGTGGGCATCCCTGTCTTGTTCCTCTTCTTAGGGGAAATGGTTTTAGTTTTTGCCCATTGAGTATGATGTTAGCTGTGGGTTTATCATATATGGCTTTTATTATGTTGAGGTATGATCCTTCTATTCCCACCTTGCTGAGAGTTTTTATCAACAAAGGGTGTTGGATTTTGCCAAATGCTTTTTCTGCATCAATTGATATGACTATGTGATTTTTATCTCTCAATTTGTTTATGTGATGTATCACATTTATTGATTTGTGGATATTATACCATCCTTGCATCCCTGGGATAAATCCTACTTGGTCATGGTGTATGATCTTTCTGATGTACTGCTGGATCCGATTTGCGAGAATTTTGTTGAGGATTGTGGCATCTATGTTCATGAGGGATATTGGCCTGTAATTCTCTTTCATTGTGCTGTCTTTATCTGGTTTTGGGATTAGGGTGATGCTGGCTTCATAGAAGGAGCTTGGAAGTGTTCCTTCCTCTTGAATTTTTTGGAATAGTCTGAGGAGTATAGGTTTTAGTTCTTCCTTGAATGTTTGGTAAAAGTCCCCTGTGAAGCCATCTGGCCCCGGGCTTTTGTTTGCTGGAAGCTTTTTGATGACTGCTTCAATTTCTTCCATAGTTATTGGCCTATTGAGATGTTTAGATTCTTCCTGATTGAGTTTTGGAAGGTTATATTTTTCTAGGAATATGTCCATTTCCTCCAGGTTGTCCAGTTTGTTGGAATAGAGTTTTCCATAGTATTTTTTAACAATCCTTTGTATTTCGGTGGGGTCTGTTTTTATTTCTCCTCGTTCATTTCTGATTTTGTTTATTTGGGTTCTCTCTCTTTGATTTTTGGTAAGCCTGGCTAGAGGTTCATCAATTTTGTTTATCCTTTCAAAGAACCAGCTCTTGGTTTCATTGATCTTTTGTATTGTTTTTTTGGTCTTAATGTCGTTTGTCTCTGCTCTGATCTTTATTATTTCCTTCCTTCTGCTTACACTGGGCATTTCTTGTTGCTTTCTTTCTAACTCTTTGAGTTGTAGGGTTAGGTAATTTATTACCATTGTTTCTTGTTTTTTGCAGTAGGCCTGTAGAGCTATGAACTTCCCTCTCAAGACTGCTTTCGCTGTGTCCCATAGATTTTGGGTTGTTGTGTTTTCATTGTCATTTGTTGCCATGATGTTTTTCATTTCTTCTTTGATCTCTCTGGAAACCCAGTCATTGTTTAATAACATACTGTTTAGTCTCCATGTGTTTGATTTTTTTGGATTGCTTTTATTTCAGTTGATTTCCAGTTTTATGCCACTGTGATCTGAGAAGATGCTTGATATAATTTCTATCTTCTTGAATTTGAAGAGACTTTGCCTATGACCCAACATATGGTCTATCTTTGAAAATGACCCATGTGCACTAGAAAAGAATGTATATTCTGTGGCTTTGGGGTGAAATGTTCTGAAGATGTCAATTAATTCCATCTGGTCTAGTGAGTCATTTAGGATTGATGTTTCTTTGCTGATTTTTTTGTTTAGAGGATTTTTCCAATGGTTATAGTGGGGTATTAAAGTCTTCTACTATGATTGTATTGCTGTCAATCTCTCCCTTGATATCCTCCAGGAGTTTTTTTTTATGTATTTCGGTGCTCCTGTATTGGGTGCGTATATGTTTACCATAGTTATTTCTTCTTGTTGGATTGCTCCCTTTAGTATTATGAAGTGGCCTTCCTTATCTCTTGTTATGTCCTTCACTTTGAGATCTAATTTGTCATATATAAGTATTGCCACCCCAGCTTTTTTTTTCATTTCCATTTGCCTGAAAAACCTTTTTCTATCCCTTCACCCTCAGTCTGTGTGCATCTTTTTTTCTGAGGTGGGTTTCTTGTAGACAGCAGATATATGGGTCGTGTTTTCTTATCCAATCCGTTACCCTATGTCTTTTGATTGGTGCATTTAATCCATTAACATTTACAGTTATTATTGATAGGTGCTTATTTGTCGCCATTTTTATTCTATACCCCTGTGTTCCTTCTTCGCTTCCTATTTCTTTTTTTTTACAGCAGACCTTTTAGCATTTCTTGCATTGCTGGTTGGGTGGTAATAAATTCCCTTAGTCCTTTTTTGTCTGTGAAATACCTGGTTTCACCTTCAATTTTGATTGATAACCTTGCTGGGTACAGGATTCTTGGATTCCGACCCTTCCTTTGCATGACTTTGTATATTTCATTCCATTCCCTTCTGGCCTGATGAGTTTCTGTTGAGAAATCAGTTGCTAGTCTGATGGGGGATCCTTTGTAGGTAACTTTCTGTCTGTCTCTGGCTGCTTTTAAGATTCTTACTTTGTCGTTGGTGTTTGCCAATTTAATTATAATGTGCCTTGGCATCGATCTTTTGGGGTTCATTTTGCTTGGGACTCTGTGAGCTTCTTGGATTTGTGTGGGTTTTTTCTTCCCTATATCAGGGAAGTTTTCTGTCATTATTTCTTCAAACAGGTTTTCTATTCCTTGCTCAGTTTCCTCTCCTTCTGTAACCCCTATTACGCGGATGTTGTTTTGTTTCATGTTGTCCCAAAGTTCTCTTAGGCTCTCCTCCTGCTTTTTAATTTTTTTTTTTCTAGAAGCTGCTTAACTTGGATATTTTTTCCTATCTTGTCTTCTAGCTCACTGATGCGGTCCTCTGCTTCTTCTAGTCTACTCTTGATGCTTTCTATTGAGTTCTTTACAGCAGCGATGTCATTTTTCATTTCTTCTTGGTTCTTCTTCATTTCCTCCTGGTTCTTACTCATATTGTCAAATTTGTCTTCTATTCTTTTCAGCCACCTTATGACCATTTCTCTGAATTCTTTCTCTGACAGGTTGCTTGCCTCCATTTCGTTTACTTCCTTTTCTGGTGATGCCTGCTTTTCTTTCATATGCAGGCTGTTTCTTTGTCTCCTCATGGTCTCTCTTCTCCGGGTGTCTGGTTATGTAGTTCTCTCTCTCCTGCATTGACTTAAAGGCTCAAAATACAATACAACCAGGTACAACACACAAGGCACTGAACAGAAATGTATTCATGATATTAATAACCCCAAATAAAGGTGACCACCAAAGAAAGGCAAATTATAGGATAGGAGAGAAAGAAGAAGAGAAAAAAAAAAGAAAGGAATGCAAACATGAAATTGGGAAAACGAAATAAAAAATAAGAGAGAAAAGAAAGAGAATACGAAAGAAGAGGGGAACAAACTATATATATGGGAAGAAAACTCCAATAGAACAGCCACTAATCCCAACAAATGCTAGCAACAAGTACCTGGAGATGAATACAGACTACAAACAACAACTAATATCAAGCGAGGCGAGGGAAAACAGAAGCAAAAAACAAAACAAAACAAAACAAACAAAAAAAGAATAAGCAAAACAATCTCACAAACAAGCATAAAAAATCGATATAATCAACAATCAAGCAAACAACAACAAAGGACAGAGAGAAAAACAATTTTTTGGATAGTGAAGACAGAGAAGAGAGAGGTGTGTATGAACTTGGGGCAGGGGATTGGAAATTAGATATATAAGTAAGGTGAAATTTTACAGGTGGTAAAAAGAAAGAACAGGGAAAATCTAAAGCAGGAAAAAAGTAAGAGAAACAGGACAACAAAAGGGGAAAAGTTAGGAAGAGAGTAATGACATAAAGGTAAAGTTGAGATAGAGTAAAATGATGCTAAAGGAAAGATGAAAATAAAATGTAGAACACTAATCCCAAAGTAAAATAAAGAGAAAATAAAATGATACTTTTTTTAAAAAAAGGTAAAATAATAGTAGTAATAATACTGATTGAAAATAAAAATGTAATAATTAAAAAGGTAAAATCAAGTGAGGAAAAAATAAAAGAAATTAGTTTCTTAAGTAAAAGATGAAAAAAATTAAAAAATAAAAATAAAATGTGCAGTAGTGAAGGTCATTCACTTCCTCTACTCTTCTGTTTGGCACACCTGTTTCCTAGTCAGGATAGTATTGCAGTTCCCTGCATTCCACTGCTCCTCAGTGTCGTAAGCCATAGACTTGGGCCAATTTTTTAAGCCAGTTGATTTTAATAGAAAATATCAAGTAGTATTAAATTAAATATTAGAATGTCCACAGAGAGAGCCTGCACTATAAAGGTGGGTTAAGGATGAACTTGGGACCTGTCTGTGCATGGAGAAGCAATGGAGAAGATTCAGGCAAGGGACTGAGCTGGACAGGTCTAGGTACTGGGAAATAACCCTGAGGCAGAGATGAAAAAGAAAGGGATGGGGGGCAGGGGGGAAAGAGACAAGAAAAAAAAAAGGAAGCAGGGAGGCCGATGTGGAGGTAATGTCCTGGCCCATCATACCAGTCCTCTTTGAAGGAGGTTCATGTGTGTGCATACACATCACACACACACACACACACACACACACAGGGCCAAGGAGAAAGTTACTGTTTGAGGTATCTTGACCTGCATACTAGAACCCAGTTAGCTGGGTTCAAGGGTCCAAAGAATTTAGACCTTTCAGCAAAGGATGAGGTTCAAAGAAAACAGATTTACTTGGGGAGGGGAGGCAACTAAGAAGGAGCTAGGGAATGGTACAACCTGCAGCAAAAGAGATTTAGGTTAGACATCAATTGAGAAGAACTTCCATGCCAGACTAGGAAAGTTGTATGCATAGTGGTAATAGTGTAGATTTTGGAACAAAATTGCTTGGGTTCAAATCCTAGCCCTGCCATTTTCTATATGTATAGTTCTTGGCATGTTTGTAAACCCTGTGTGCCTTAGTACCTCACCCTACAGATGAGATAATATTAGTACCTACCTCATAGGATGGGCCTAATGGTTAGATGAGTTAGTCAAATGTACTGGCTACAGAAAGTACTCAGTAACCATTAGGTATTATTAGTATTGGATGATAGTGAAACATCTCTCCCTGGAAGTTTTAACCCTTTGCACTCGCTTGCTTTTTTCTCGATTCCTTTATCTACTCGGGATTTAATGCTGACCGTGTTGAGTCACACTCGACATCCGAGTGCAAAAGGTTAAAGATTGTCACACCCCCCAAAAAATTTAGAAACTAGAGGCTAAGAAAAGTATTGCTTTATATTCATAATCCTCCACGTGGCTTCACCCAGCATCAGCTCCTTCCATGTGTTTGGTCTTCATGAAGCCCACTAGAGGCAGACTCTATTTCTCTACCCATTTGGGGGATGAGGGATGGAGGTGTGTAAAATGGCTTGTAAGGATTGCATGCTTTTGTGAGCACAGCATTATAGAAAGGATAGAGGCAGGTCTTAAAGTTGGGCCCCTGTTCAGAGTCCTAGACCTGCTAATCCCTGGCTGTGTGAACTTAGATAAATCACTGCACACCTCTGAGACTCCATTTCTCCACCTCCACATTAGGAATTGGGCTTTGCTTCCATTGTCTTGTTTCCCTATGTGACAGATCTAGGCATAATCCCTGTTGTTTTGACTGATGGCTGATATCAAACCCTGCCCTCTGGGCCTCCCTCAGTCCCACAGGCAGGCCACCTGCAGTGATGTCCTCTCTTAGGGTCTGGCTCTGCCCTCACTCCAGTTGACAGCCACCATAGCAGGTTCCTAGAGACAGATATCAGAGCAGTCTCCCCCTGGACACTCAGGAGCTGCTCAGGGTCCTGTTTTCCCTCCATGTAGAGTTATCTTCATACCTTCTGTATTCCTGATCTCAGAGGCAGCTCAGAAACAGGCTCAACAGTGAGCAGGCCCTTACCCTAAATCCCACCCTGGGCAGGTCATGTCTCTTCTCTGGGCCTCAGTTTCCTCAGTTGCAAAATGAAAGGCAGGGGCGCGGATCATGTGGGAGACTTATTCATTCATTCAGCAGATAGTCATTCATTAACTCCTCTGGGCCAAATCCTTTGCTGGGGGCACGAGAAACTGATGAGCAAACCCACATTCATTCCCAGATCACTCCCAGTCTGTTTTTGTTGTTGTTCAGTCCTACAGGGGCTGCAGGCACTACAAGAATCTCCTGAGCTGGACCCAGAATGGGCAGCTTTCTGAAGAAAGTGGGAGTTCAATGAATCTTATAGGGTGAGGGGAAACACAGAGTAAGAGTGGGCCAGACACTCACAGATGTGCTTTATTTGGCCTGATGGGATTAGCCCACATGACATTTTAAATTTTAATTTATTGCAAATATCTAAAAATCAAGGGCTTTTATGCAAAAAAAAATTGGGATTTCTGACTTCTGAAAAACCAGAGATTGCATTCCTATAGCAACGACTATCCCTTTAGACCAGGCATAGACTCCACCACTCGTCCCACCTGATCACCCCTCCACACTCGCTGTCCCCATCACCATCCATGGAGCCTCCGTTCTGCCAGTTGCTCAGCCCATAAACCCAGGCTCTGTCTTCTCCCCCTCCCTTCCTCTGCCCGGCTCGTTTATCCGTCAGCAGCTCCCACTAGCTCTGCTTCAAGAATGTTTCTAGAATACAATCTGAAGGGAGGGGGTAGGAAGCTGGGTGAAAAAGGTGAAGGGATTAAGAAAAAAACAAACCATTCATAGATAACAGTATGGTGATTACCAAAGGGAAAGGGGCTGGAGGGAGGTAGGAAAGGATAAAGGGAGATAAATGTGATGGAAGGAGACTTGACTTGGGGTGGTGAACACACACACAATACAGTATACTGATGATTTATTATAGCATTGTATATTTGAAACCTATATAATTTTTAAACCAATGCCAACCTAATAATTAAATTAAAAAATAGAATACAATCTTTTGTCCCCACCTCCAGGGCTACCACCCCAAGCCAAGCAAACATCAGCTGCCCCTGGTCCTTGCTTCTACCTTTCCCCGACGGCCTCCTCTCTGCATAGTGAGCAAAGTGAGGCTCTGCATAGCCAGTCGGGACATGGACGCTGGCTCCTAGGCTCCCCAAGATGATTTCGCTGGCTTCTTCCCAAACACCCAGTGTGAGTCAGTAGCCAGCCCTGCCTGCTCCCTGAGCCTCCTAGTAGCCTGAGACAAGTGTTAGTGGCCTCCTAGCCTGAGACAAGGTGGCAGAACTCAGCTGCCCAGGAGGCTAGGAGCCCCGGAGCCCCCGAGTGGTCCCAGAAGACCCAGAGCTCTTAGCCGTGCACCTCCACTTTCCCATCTGGAAGACAGGGACATCCAAGCACCCACTTCTCACAAGGCAAATGCTACTTCAGAAGCAAGAAGATTAAGGGTTTTCATGTTCAGGCCACTTGGTGTGTGTTTCTAGTGTCCACCTTTTTCCTGGCCCTACTCTGGCACCTCTGGAAGTCTGCAAATGTAAATGACTGTGATCCATTTTGTTCTCAGTCTGAAGCAGGAGAAAGAGCTCAGGGTTTGGAGTCAGATAGGCAGAGCCTGGTTTAGAAATCACCCTGGGCAAGGTGTCTGAACCTTGGCTTGTTAATTTGTAAAAGGAGATAATGAAAACCACAACTACCTAGGGTTACTGTGGAGGCTCATTTGAGTAATGTGTGCCAAGACCTAAGCTGCATGGAAAATTTTCCCCACCTTCCACGGGCTCTCAGTGAAGGCGAGGGAACCAGACACAGGTAATGTGCATGCAAGGGGCGAATTGTTACAGCTCAGGGAATGGAGAGAATGTGGATGGAAAAGGAGTCAGGGGAAGCATGTCACCAAAATAAATTATCTGCTTTATCTGTCTTCTTCATGGCACAGATTACTACTGAAAGTCGCCCTATGTAATAAAAGCCTAATATTCAAATGGACCGAACAGCAGAACCACCCATAGGACGGCCAGTCACATGACTGGTTGCTGTGATGCACACTGACCACCAGGGGGCCGACGCTCAATGCAGGAACTGCCCCCTGCCCGCAGTCCTCAGGCCGACCAAGGCAGGTGCCAGTGGTGGCCCCTTGATCGCCCCGCCGGTTGCCCCGCAGATCAGCCCTGATCGCCAGCCAGGCCTAGGGACCCTACCCACGCATGGATGTCATGTACGGGGCCTCTAGTTTTTATATATTTGCTCACTTGGTGCTGATGGCTGCTCCCACCAGAATGTCAGCCCTCCTAGGCCCATTGCCTTCTTCAAGTCCTCAGTTGGTATCTGACACACAGTGAGCCCATCAATGTATGTTGAATGGATAAAGGAACAACAAATGAATATTTGGCATCGTAGATATGGTGACCTTTGAGTTGCACCTTCAAGGGCAGTATATTGGGCCAAGTTCACTGAAAGAGTTTGTATGCCACGTTGATTCGTCATGGAGGTGGGTGGGTGGGGGTTAAGGGAGCTTGCAGAGGAAGGCGTAGCACCTGGGCTGGGAGGGAACAGTTATATAAACCCAGAAGGAGAGAGAGCTATGTGCAAAGGGCTGCCCACCAGGCTCTGTGGCTCAGAGGCGCCGAGGAGAGGAGGACTGGGGCAATGAGCACCGACTGACAACTCACTCCTCTGCCTCCTGCTGTCATGCCTAAGCTTCCTACTGGCCACACCCAACAGGAGACTCAGGGCACTGGAGCCTGGTTATGCTGTCCATGGGCCCAGAACAGAGTGGAGAATCAGTCTGCAGGGCACGTGGAGAGAATCTGGTCCAGAATTGCAGAATCCCTGGTTCCAGGCAGGTAGGCCAGGAGGCTCAGGAGTGCTCGGTGTGTGGCTACAGAGGGCAGCTTGCAGATGGCATGCGGCAAATGGCCTTGAATGCCCGGCCAAGGTTTGGCCTTTGTTTTGTAGGTGAAGGTCTGCCATGGAGAGGAAGGGTGGTGGGTATTAGAATGACTCTATGGTGGGCAGTGGAACATGGGCCAGAGGTAGAGAGACTACTGGAGAGGGCACACAGAGACCTAGACGGCCTCGAAAATCCACCACCCCTCCAGCTCACAGGCCCGGAGTGGAGTAGGGTGCACCCTTTTTGTGGATGGGACAGGCAGACATGAAGCAGAGTTGGGAGGTTTCAAAGCCCTAAGAACCGCGGACACTCTCCACAGGCAAGTCAGGGGACAGACTCAGCTGGGCCTGGAGGCGGTCCAAAGCTCAGAGACCCTCACTTGGGCCCCAGAGGGACACATTCTCCTAAATGGAGTCCTCACCCATAGCCACCCATCCTGGAGTTGTTACCTTCCTCAGGTAACCACGAGCCCTGAGCTGGTCAAGTTCACCACAGTGTTGGCGTTTCCCAGGGAACAAATGTATCTTTTTCTTGCCTGAGCGGCAGTGACTTCATCCCCAGTGGGCTGTGTGAGTCACCAGGCTGAGAGTGGAGTGCTGGCCAGCTCTCTGTAGAGCCTGGCTGTGGCTGTGTGGAGAGAGGGAGCAGCATAGGGGTGAATGTTTCCATGCAGACTCGCCTCCTTCTGCTGACCCACTGTGGCCCTCCTGCTGTGGGTCCCCCCTACAGGAGGAGGGACAACCAATCACTCAGCACCCAGCAGTGCCAGGTGCTTTTGAAATGAGAGCTGATGTCCTACAGAAGATGACCCTGAGAGGTGAAGTCCTGCATCCAGGGTCACGGCGTGCTGCAGGCCTGCCACCACGTACTCCTCAGCACAACGGGAGGGTAGGGATAAACTGAGGCTCAGCTAGATGAGACGCCTTGTGTGGGGACAAGACAGTCCAGGATGAATAAGGAGGATAAGCCACTGTCAGTGTTGTGGACAGATGGAGTGTGACAGTTGACATCCAGGAGACCTCAGAGCACTGGTAGCCTGTCTCCTCATCCATAAAATGGGGATAATGAAGCCCCCTAGGACTGTGGCAAAGCTGAGAGAGGACATGATGAGAGCAGTTGTGAAAACATTGCGGGGAGCCTGGCCGGTGCGGTGTAGTTGAGCATCAACCTATGAACCAGGAGGTCACAGTTTGTTTCCCAGTCAGGGCACATGCCTGGGTTGTAAGCTCGATCCCCAGTGTGGGGTGTGCAGAAGGCAGCCGTTCAATGATTCTCTCTCACCATTGATGTTTCTATCTCTCTCTCCCTCTCCCTTCCTCTCTGAAATCAATAAATATATGTGTATGTGTGTGTGTGTGTGTGTGTGTGTGTGTGTGTGTGTGTGTGTGTATATATATAAAACAGTGGGGCGGGGGAGCACACCCCAGGCAATCCCCACCAGGCACTCTGCTGTGTAACAATCTTTGCTGCCATCAGCACCCTGGGACAGAGCAGGTTGAGCTGGGGGGTGGGGGGAGCACATGTGCTGCTCAGGTTTGAGGCTGGACCAGAGTGATGGCTATGGAGTGGGGGTTGCCAGGTCTTCTAACAGTGGATCTTCAAGTGCTACCATGTGAATCAGAGCATGAATGATGGCTCACAGATCGGCTCCTGTTGGGTAGGTTTGCTGAGCTCCTCTGTATGCTCAGACACACCCCAAGGCTTTCCTAACTCCTCAGACAGTCCCCCTATCCATCCAAACCAAGAAAGCAGTTTTCTGAGAAGTAAGCAATGCCCTATGGGAGCTGGGG
This sequence comes from Ia io, assembly GCA_025583905.1. NCBI lineage: Eukaryota > Metazoa > Chordata > Mammalia > Chiroptera > Vespertilionidae > Ia > Ia io. The sequence goes on along the minus strand of JAJQQW010000004.1, from coordinate 103,407,466 downwards.
AAAATCACACCCATTTCTGTGCCTCGGTTTCCCCATCTGTAAAGTGGGAAGAGGGAAGTCCTAATGTGATGCTGTTAGAAAGGAGACAAGCACAGATGGATGCAGCCAAGAAGAGGAACAAAGGAAGTGAGGCTCCAGGCCCTGGAGGTTTTGGTGACAGGGGCACGTTCCAGGAGAGGAACTTGGAAGGAGCCCCCACAAGCATCTGGGTCCTCTGGTCTTAAAAATGACACCTGTCTCTGAGATCACCTCCAGGGCCAAAGTGCCACTTGCCTCTCTCTATCAGGTGCCGGGCATGACTGAGTTGGGCACAGAGCAAGCACAGTGATGGGTGTCCCTGGGTCTGTAGGGCCCAGGAGACATGGGAAGTCAGAACCTAGTGGGCAACACAAGGGCTTGGGTAAAGAGAGAGAAAAGCTTCAAATTTGCCGGGGACGTGACAGGCCAATGTATGAAAACCCAGGGTTCCAAGAGAGAGGCAAAGGACTGACGGGGATGCTGGGAGGAGGGCTCAGGAAGATGTCTTGGGAAGAGAAAGAGGTTGTTACAACTTCTTTCTTGACCCTGAATCGACAAAGGAGCAGCCCAGGCCAGAGGGGAGTGAGTGAGGGGATGGATGGATGGGTAGATGGTTAGATGGATGGAAAGATTGATGAGGGATAAATAGATGGATGATGGAAAGAAGGGGGGGAGGGAGGCAGAAAGGGAGAGAGGTAAATGTGTATGTATATGTGAATGAATGCGTTCCTGGATGGTTGGTTGGAGAGGCGGGAGGAGGATGGATATGTGAATGTAAGAGTGAGTGGGCTGTCTCCACCCACAACAGATGTCTGTAGGACAGACCAGATAAACGTGAATGGATATCTTACTCTGTGGCACAGGAAGTGCTGCCAATATGAAAGTGACAGGGAGGCTCTGTCCAGAGAGAGTTCCCTTGAGTCAGGAGAGACCTGTGATGGATGGGCAGCCTTGATAGGTGTGAAGGTCCAGCCACCGGGTGGGGTGGGGTGGGGTGGGGTGGGGTGGGGTGGGGTGGGGTGGGATGGGTTGGGGTGGGGTGAGGTGGAGAAGTGCCTGTGGCAGTGGGAGACACACTGTGGTGGCTTTTGATGATGAGGAGAGAGAACTTGGGGTTCCCAGGTCCCCAGGGAAGCCACAGCCTTTGTAGAAACCCATCTTGCTTTCATATAAAATGTTATTTCCTGGTTTGGGGACAGATGAGCATGCAATTGCTGTCCCTTGCTGTGGGAATTGGGCTGGAATCTGAGATGGAATTCCCTTCCTGCACAGGCCATGGCAGGGTGCCTGGGGACAGAACAAGGCTTTGACCTGGAGACCCCTCTGTGGACAGGGCATGCCCCTCTCTGAGTCTTGGTTTCCTCATGGGTAAAATGGGACATGGTGGCATTGACAGCTGTACATGACGTCCAGGGCCCTGCAGAGTGCCTGGATCTGGGCCCACCTGCCCTCTGGGGGACCTCCTAGGGCAGGTTCTATGAGCACAGATCTTGATCTGTGAGTCATTCTCCCTGGGGACTCTGCTGGGCAGCCCAGCTGCCTGCCCTGGGCAGGGCTGGGAGCAGCTGGTGGGGTTGAGGGTGGAAACTCCATCTGGGGCCCCAATCTGGAAATGTCAAAACTCAACTCAGGTCTAGACCCCAGGGCTGCACAGAGGGGCCCCAGGCCTCAGCCCACCTCTACTTCCCATCTCTACACAGAGGAGCTGGCTTGCAACCAGACTGCCATGGTTCAAATCCCATCTCCATCACTAGGCCTGTGATTTCCCTTGTTTATCTATGCCTCAGTTCTCCCATGTGTAAAATGGGCTGGTAATAAAATCCACTTCAGGAGGCTGTTGGGATAATTAGATGAATGGTCTGGACCTGTGTCCAGGGCTCTGCGAGCCCGAGGTGGTGAGGCTAAAGAGGAGTCCACCTCCCTCACCAGCACCTCACACAGTGGGAAGTGACCTGGCCAGGGCTAGAAGTGGCATCTCTCAGCAGAGAGAGACCCTCAGGGGCTGGCCACTCTCCCAGGAAGCAGCCCTGGTTTTGTCTTTATTTTTTCTGTCTACCCGAACTTCCCCTAGGAGCTGAGCAGGCAGACAGCCTCTCTGTCCTGGCGAATGCTGCCGGTGGGCTGGGCCGCGGGCAGGCGGACGGGGTTGGGTTTAGGCCTCTGGGGAGATGGGGGAGGATGTGGGCCCGCCTTCCTCCCTCTCAGGCTCAGCCTCTCCCTCCCAGACCAGCCTCTGGACACAGGACGGGCCCGGGGCTCCTGGCAACCCAGCTGTGTGCTTTCCCTCACAGGCGGACACCCCTTGCCTGTTCCCCCACCCCCCACCCCCCCGTCAGTGACTCACTGTTGCCCTGGCCCCTAGCCACTGCCGTCTCCTGGCAGGAGGCGGGCATTGGGTTATACAGAAGCCACAGTCCAGTGTGCAAGGGCCTCCTGGCCAGGAGGGTCTGAAGCAGTGGACGTGGTCAGCACACAGCGGCTGGCCCAGGGACAGCAAGGCCAGTGGCTAGGAGCTGCAGGACCTGTGGGAGCAGTGCCTCACCCTCTCCCCTGGCTTTTGGGTCTTTTCTTTCTTCTTCCCACCATGAAGAAGTAGGTGACTCTTTCCAGCCAGCCTCTGGTTGGGAGAAGACCAGGTTTGGAGGGCAGTGGCCATGGGACCCTGGGCCACTCACCCCCCCACCTAGCCAGCATGAAGGGTGGTGGCAGCGCCGTGTGGAGCCTGATGTGGAAGTACTGCATCTCCGTGAGGACCCTCAGGTACCGGGGCATGGGTGGATACAGCTCTGCCTGGCCACCTCCTGTTGGGGGTGACAGAGGGGGGGCACCAGGCTGGCTAGTTTACCTGACTCTAGGAGATCCAGGACAGCCCCAATATAGGGGGAGCAGGGATAGAGGGCAGGAAAGGCCCTGCACTCTCTGGAGAAACTCAGAGTCTCCAATGAGGAGGGAGGAGAATGGAAGAATGGGCAGGGAATGTGCAGGCACTTGGCTGGGACCTTGAGTGCCCACTGGAGGATGCCAGTGGCAAATACAGTGTGGTTGGCAAGCTCCCCAGTGTGCATGGGAATTGGCATTTGTTACATAACAGGGGCATTGAGCACAGCTGTTTTTTACCCTCTCTGAGTCTTACCCGCCCTCAAAATGAGGCTCCTACTCTTTCCTTCAGAGCACAGTGTAGAACTGTTTTATGTGACCGTCAGTGGCATACTCGGGCACCTGGCTGCCTAAGTTTAAAACTGGCATTGGCATTATCAGCATTGTGATGTGGCTTCACCTCTTTGGCCAAAGTTTCCCACCTGCAGTTCCTTATAGGATTAGTGAGGATTAAATGAGGTAATATACAAAGGACAGGGCCTGGCACACCTCAGGCTTGGGGTAAGTGCTTACCACTGCTGTTGGTGGTGTGCTTCCCTCTAAGTTGGTCAGATGGGAGGTATGATGGGGGCGGGGGCAGGGGGGTTCTTCCACTTGGAGTGGAGATGGGCGGACCCAGACCAGCCAGCTGAGAGGACACAGACCAGGCAGCAGGAAGCTGGATCCTGTGTGAGCTCAGGCAACCCTGGGATCTCAGTCTCATCTGTAAAGGAGCTTGGGGTGATGCCAGGATTTACATTTGGGAGGGGCTTAAAGACATAGCCCCCTATTTGGAAAGCATCTCCCTGGATGCCACCTAACAGCCTATTCTTTACTTAAAGGGGAGTTTTACAAAGGGTCAGGGATTAGAAGATTCTCCCTCTTTCTTCCTATTCTCATTACTTGGTCTATATCAGGCGTCCTCAAACTACGGCCCGCGGGCCACATGCGGGTGTTTTTGCCGTTTTGTTTTTTTTACTTCAAAATAAGATATGTGCAGTATGCATAGGAATTTGTTCATAGTTTTTTTTTAAAACTATAGTCCGGCCCTCCAACGGTCTGAGGGACAGTGAACTGGCCCCCTGTTGAAAAAGTTTGAGGACCCCTGGTCTATATTAATGATATAAGCCTTTTTTCCTTCCTTCCTCCCATCTTTCCATCCTTCCATCCTTCCTTCCCAAAATATTTGACAGTTTATAGAAAATACCTATAATAAAATTAAATAATAAGACACCAGGACCAGGAAGATTACAATTTAGAATAGGGTGTCATGACCTAGGGAGTAAAATAGAGCAGAATAGATATATGTAGCATTCTGAGGTGAAAATTGCTGAGCTTCCTGGCAGCCAAAGGAAAAGGAGAAACCCAGCTACGCATTCCCTCTCACTATAACAAGAAGCCATTGCTACAATGGCTATAGTTGTCTCTGCCTCTGGGTGAGGGTGTCTGGGACCCTGACCTCTAACTGGATGGGTGGGTGGGTGAGGACCAGAGACACTGCAGGGATAGGCCTCAGGCCTGAACATACTTTAGGGGAACAGGGCAGACAGTGAGGGCTGAGGGATTCTCTGGATGGGGGTGCCAGCTAACTGTTGGAATGAAGACAAGAAAGCTCACCCTGGATTGAGTCAGAGGCAACCTGTTCCTCCTTAGACCCTTGGAAAGACAGGGGAGGAGTCCTTGGGCAGGGTTGAGTGTACCATGTGTCTTTCCTTGTAACCATGCTGGATTTTCCTGTGTTTCATTCTTTCCTTGGTTTCTGGGGATTGGTGCTCTGGAAACCTCAGGGGTTGTTTACAAGATGCATGGGCCTGGCACCAGGGTCTCACCCCCTCTGACAAGGAGTAGCACAGACTGGCTCACGGAGCCCACAGACTGGCCTCTCCATGCCTCAGTTTCCTCATCACCAGAGTGGGCATCATTGCAGAGCTACTCAACAGGGCTGTGGGGCAGAGCCTTGTGTGGCTCATGGCAAATGCTGACTGAGTGTTGTGGCCACTGGTAACCAGACAGTGGTGATGGGCAGGCCTGCACCAAAGAGCTGCTGTGAGTACTGGCAGGGTGGCTGCTCACCATCAGTTGGGTGGGTGTGGGGACCATAATTGGCACTGGGTTTGCCCCAAACCCTCACTTAGCACCTATATGTACAGGGCACCTCCAAGGTTAGTTGGGGAGGATGGGCCTTGAGGGGCTCCAGGAAACACATTTTCTCTTCAGACCCCTACCCCATCTTGTTGGGGACCCCCAAGAGGGCTAAAACCACTCCCTGAGTCAGACAGAGCGAGCTGGCCTTTGTGGGGATCCTCACCCCTTCAGCTGTTGAGGGAGACCTGAGTCACAGGTCTGTGGCCCAGGCAGGGCTGGCGGCAGCCACAGGGACAAATTGGAGGGTGTGATCAGACAGCACGTAGTTTTCCACTTACGTCTTCAGATTCCCCCCTCCTTCATCCCCCTCGTCCCTCCCTCCCCCCCACATGAGCCTATCACCCCTGGCTGGGTCCTACTCACATCTGGAAAAGCGTGAGGTGTGAGTGGGGAGCAGGCTGCCGCCAGCCAGCCCTGTCCCACTGCCCAGGGGTTTGGTGACTGCAGCCAAGAAGGCAGGGGCAGGGTCTCTGGGACTTGGGCCTGAGGTCCTGAGAGGGGCTTCTCTGGCTCTGGCCCATCTCCGAGATAGAACAACTTAGCAGTTGGGCACACCAGGTCCAAAGGCAGCAACGGCCGGGTGTAAGCTATGCAGTTCTGGGCAAGTTTTTAACTTCTCTGGGCCTGTTTCCTTGCTGTCAAGTGAGAACAGCGCTCACTGAGCGGGCTTTTGGAGAAGATTCCAAATGGGTTCTGTTGACTCAGCACCCAGTAGATGGCATCCCTGGGATTCCTGTCCCCTTCTTCCCTCTGAGTCTCAGCGTGGAGGGAGGCAGAGCAATGAAGTAGGGAGAGCAGGGACTTGGCAGTCAGGCCTAGCTGAGTTTGAAACTTGTCTCAGCCCCTTTCTACTGCATAAAAGCCTTCCAGGGTTGTTCTGAGATTAAATGAGCTGATGCCAGGGTGGGAGGGTGCTGCATTGTGGCTCTGTCTTTGCATACACACCTCCAACCTGTCTGTCACAGACTTTAGCCTGTGGCACCATCAACCCTTAGCCTCTGGGGTCAGACAGGAAAATCACTTTTGCATCTGGCCTTATTTCAGGAACAAAGGATTATTTTTGTGCCTTGAGGGCCAGTGGGACATTTGAGCTGCCTGTGATGCTGGGTAGGGATAAGGTGGGGCCTTGGCTGAGCAGACCCTGCCCCCTAGTCCCTCCCACTCTGTAGTGCATCTGGGGAGGAGACCTGGGGAGCAGCTGGCAGCCAGGGTCTTGGAGCTTCCAGGTAGCTTCCTCAACAATTAACCTCTTGCTGCCCCCAGTGGAGGCCTTGCGCATGCACCTCCTGGGACAGGGGCTTCCAGCACCCTAGCCTGGGCCATGCCTGGGCAGCTCTGATGCACAGAAATTCCTTCCTACTTGGAGCTAGCACCTCTCTTCCCATGATGCCTCCCCACACAACCACACTGGGGCCTGTGCTCCAGGCCTCCTACCCATCTGCTCCTCTGTCCTGGCACAACTTGCAGTGGCCAGGACTCCCTGAGGCTGAGGATGTCTTCAGTCCCCTCCTCATCTCCTTTTCCTGCTAGACTATCCCTGACCCTCTCTGGCAGGGCTCAGAGCTGAGTCTAGCACCCAGCAGCATTTGACCTGCACCCCCTTGCTCTGGGCACTGCCCAAATCACACATGGATCCTTCTTGTGGCTGCTCTACCTTTGCATCTATGGGATTCATGGCTGTGTCAGCACAGCAGGCCTGCCTTCCCTCTCAACCCCCCTCCAAGCTGCTCCAATGCCTGCCCCCATAAGGAGTCTTTGTGCAGGGTTGAGGACCTAACTCTGTGCCTGGCACTGTATCAGGTGCTCAATATACGTACTAACATCCACCTGTGAGGAGTACCACCCCCACCAGACAAGGAATCTAGGGCTCGAGTGCCTTGCATTATTAGTTTCCTGTCATGGTTATTGGTGAGGCCCTTCTTGGTGGGTAAGGAACTTGCCCTCAGAAAGCTTGGAGCTGGCAGGGAAGTTTCATGGGCACAGGCAACTGCAGCAGGCGGTAGAAAAGGCTTAGCACCTACTATGTGCCAGGCCTGTGCTGGGCCCTGGGGGACAGCCCAGTGTAAGGTGAACAGCCTGGGCCTCATGGGGCTGACATTCAGGCAAGAGAGAAACAATAAACAAAACAAATAGATAAAGATGTCCAGAAAGGGATTAGAAGCCAGAGGCTAAAACTGGGAGGGGTGACAGAACAGCAGAACGGGCCATGTGACCTGGAGTGGTCAACTCTCATAACTGATGAGTGAATAAACTGAATGTGGGCTATTCATACAATGGAATGTTATGGAGTCATAAAATGAATGCAGTGTTGACGTGATATGACATGGATGAACCTTGAGAACATTGTGCTGAGTGAACTAAGCCAGACACAAAAGACTACAGAGTGAGTGTCTACAACAGTCAAGTCCATGGAGACAGATGAGCAGCTACCTAGGGCTGAGCTTGGGGAAATGAGAATGACTGCTTAATTGGTATGGGGTTTCTTTTGGGGATGATGAAAATGTTCTAAATTGTGATGTTTGCACAACTCTGTGAATATACTGAAATCATTGAATTGTACATGTTAAATGGGGTGAATTTTATGGAGTGTGAATTATATCTTGATAAAACAGCCTTTTTTTTAAATAAAAATAAAAAAGCTCGTCTGAGAAGGTGGCCTTGAGATGAGTAGCAGGAAGGAGTGATCTTGCAAAGACTTGGAGAAAGGTGTTCCAAGCAAAGTGAGCTGTAGATGCAAAGGCCCTGAGGCAGAGGGTGCCTGAAGAACATTGGGAAGGCTGAGTAGGGGTTGGGAAGGAATGTGCACTTGGCAGGGTCTTGAGAATGTACTGGGGTGAGGGGAGAGACAGGGTAGGGTTAAGCAGCATAAACACATGATGTGCTTTCTGATTTAAAACAATCACTCAGATTGCTGTGAGGAAATAAGGCTATAGAAAGGGAGGGGCAGGGACTGGGGATGGGCGGTGGAGAGACTAGTCAGGAGGCAGCAGCCACTTCCAGAGAGGATGACGGCTACCTAAGCTGGCAGTGGGAATGCAAATAGGGAGGAGGCTCCCAGGAGGAAGGGCCTGGGTAAGGCCTCCAGAAATGGGGGATGGGCCAGGCAGAGGGGCAGGGATGAAAGGGCTCTCTCTGCAGGTGGTACCACCAGGGTGGGGAGCTGAGTATATGGAGGCCCCTGAGCCCTGTCTGGCCTTGAAAGACCAGGCTGACTGCCACGTGGGCCATTTGGGCCCAAGCTGCTTTCAGAATAAGTAGGGCAGTCTCTCTGGACCTGCCTTTGTCCTGCGCGTCGGGCTGGCCTCAGTGAGAGTGTTAGCGCCAATGTGGCTGGTGACCCAGTGTGGCCTGGTGCTCTGCACAAAGCAGCCTCAAGAAACCAGAGTGGCCCCGAAACACGATAGGCCACCAGAGACTGGCAGGGAGGGAGCTGTATTATTTATTGACCAGAGCCTCTGGGCCTGCCTGGTGACAGAGAAGCAGAAGGGGCCATTTGCACTGGCCAGACCTTGAAGGAGCCCCCTGGGCAGTGTCTGGGACCCAGCAGAAGGGCAGGTGGGGGCCCCAGGGTGCCTGACACCCTCCCCCAGGGTGTGGTTTCCTGGATGCTGGCTGGCTGAGCAGGGAGGAAGTCAGACGTCAGGCCCGGCAGTGGGGAGGGCCCACAGCTTGTCCCCAGGGGCCATTGGAGGCAGGCAGGGTGCTGGGGCTCCAGGAAGACCTCCACCCCATCCCCTGAGACACTGTGAGTACCTGCTGCCTGGCCCAGGGCAGGGAGGGGGTCTCGGCTGCCTGAGGAACTTGTGAGGACTGCTGACTGTCAGGGCAGCCTTCTGTGGTTAGGGTCTTCAGGCTCCTGTCAGGGTTTATGCTACTTCTTGGAACTGTTTTCTATGACCTCTTCTCACTACACGATGGCACTCCGGCTCAGGAACCCCAGTTATTTCCCCACAGCTGCTTGGAATGCAGCCTTAGCTGCAAGAAAGTGGTTCTTTCACAGCCCTGGGCATTAGACCAGCCCCAGGCCCTGGTTGGTTCTTTGCCTGGGGACCTCAACACCACTCTAAGGAAGACAGACTGCAGCTGAGTAAACTGAATCCTTCTGAGGTCACACAGTTGCCCAGAGCCCCTGCAGTGTGGTTGGTGCTGTTTCCTTCCTCAACTACTGCCCCTCACACCCTGGAGCATAAGCTTTGAGCACACGGGGTTCAGGCAGAGGGAACAGAAGGCTTCCCAGGCTCCAGGACCTGTGGTTCCTGCCATTCGTCAGTCCATTGGGTCTGACATTGGGCCTGACTTTGAGGACACTGCCTTGGACAGGTCTCCCTCGGTGCTCCCCAGGGCCATTTCCCCATCTGTGTAGTGTACCCAGGGGCCTCATGACCCACTAACAACTTCAGCTCTTTCTGAAATGATCCACAGTGGAACCTTGAGGGCATGCAGGTCCCCAAGGCTGGGAGAGACTTGGTGGGTGTCCCCAGGTTGGTGGGAAGCTTTGGACACACGGAGGCTCTTTGGCACTATCCCTTAGGAAGCCCCCTTTGATGAGATGGAGACCTGGGGCCACCTGTCCTTCAGGGGGTTTCCCACTGAGTCCTGCTTCTCCATCTAACCCTCACAACAACCTAGAAAGGAGAATGACTACCACTGTTGGTTATGTGGAAACCCAGGCCCTGCGATGTTAGGATGTCTGTGCAGTGGCCCACAGTGGGTGTAAATTTGGGAGCTGGGGTTCAAACCCAGAGTGATTCTGTGCCCCTCAGTGCATCATGTAGTCTCTGTCTTGGGGGCAGGAGCAGGGGTGAGTGAACTTATGACTTCCCTATCACTGGGTCTCAGTTTTTCCATCAGTAATGGGCTGGACTCCAGTGCTGAAAAAGGGTCTGTCTGCCCCACTGGACCCCAAAACTCAGGTGGGCTGGGGGGACGTTCAGCTGCAGGATGACAGCTTCAGACTGCTCCCTGAGCTTGGTCGGCAAAGGCTCACCTTTCTATAGAGCCCCTGATGACTCCAGTGAGCCAAGGTTGCATGAGAGTGAAAGCTGGCCCCAGCTTCAAGGCTGGGAGGAGAAGAAAGAAAGCACATAGTGAGCACCTACTGTATGCCTGTCACTTTCCCTATGATGCCTCACTCCAGCCCTACAACAGTCTCTGGAGGTTCTTCATCTCCACTTTGCAGAGAATGAAACAGGTGTTGCTGGAACAGAAGGTCTTTCCTAAATAAGTTAACCAAGCATGCTTCCCCATAAACTTAAAACCTGGGACTCATCAATTGGCCAGATTCAGTGGCTTCTCATCTGCCATCGAGGGGCTCCTGGGCCTGGTAGGCATGACTCAGTGGTTGAGCATTGACCTATGAACCAAGAGGTCACCGGTTCAATTCCTGGTCAGGGCACAGGCCCGGGTTGCAGGCTCAATCCCCGATGTGGGGCATGCAAGAGGCAGCCAACCAATGATTCTGTCTCATCATTGATGTTTCTATCTCTCTCTCCCTCTCCCTTCCTCTGTGAAATAAATTTAAAAAAAAAATATTTTTTTTTTAAGAAAGGCTGCTGGGATGCAGGTTGTGGCAGAGACTGTTAACGGAAAAAACCATTGAAACCTGTAAAGAATTTTAGTGAGTTTATTTGAGCCAAACTGTCGACATATGCTGGGAAGCAGAACCTCAATGAATTGAGATAATGCTCCGGAGAATGGCGGGTTACATTTCTATTTATACATTGCAATCAAAGGAGGGACATAGGTGGGTTACATGAAATTCATTGGTGACGGATTAAGGAGGTGGGATAAAGCAAAGCGGTGGGAAACCCCTGGGATTGGATAAAAAGTAAAATGATGGACACACACTTAGGTGGGTGCAGGAACAATGAACATGTAATGAAGGAATTTGAGGTATCTGTCCTGGCTCCCACCACATCTGGTTGTGCCCCAGGAGCTCCAGAAAAAAAGGAAGTTACAACTTACACAGACATCTCACAGATATGTTATCTTAGAGGCAAAAAGGCAAATGGGCTCAGGAAAGATCTAAGTTGATCTTTGTCAGGGAAAATATCAGCCTAGGAATGATTGCCCACTATAACCTGTTTGTAGTTAAATATTTAATTTTCAGACCATCTTTTGTGGTTATTTTAGGTCTCTGAGTTTTCAAGACTGCCACACAGGCCTCCCCTGAGCCTGTCAGGTTAGCATGTGGCTCCTTTCGTCCACAAGACCTATGAGGAAGTCACTATATTCAAAACAGTTGTGTGTTGAAATACCTTCCCAGCAGACTAACCACTCTGATCACACTGGCAGCTGGAAACAAACAGTAAATCTGAAACCCGGTGCCTGCGAAACAGGGGCACATCAAAGCCACAGGCTGAGCATGCACTGGGAAGCCAAAGAGTCCCTGCAAAAGGGGGTGTGCATACCACCTGCTTGTGAGCCACCAGAGGCAACCAGCTTGGTTCTGAGCTTTAATTTGGTTTATTTTCAAACCACTTCCAAGCTGCCCCCAAACAGTGTGTTCATGAATGGCTGAGATCACCAGGGAAAAACAGCAAAGGGTGAAAGCAGGAAGATGGAGGTCAGATCCCAGCTCCCCATTTGGTGCTTAACCCCTTGGGGATAACTCCCTGAGACTCAGTTTCCTCATCGGTAAAGTGAGGATAATATTTCACAGGGTGACGATTAAATAACATGCATGAGCATGCCCGTATGCAATTGCTTGATAAATGTCAGTGATTACTAACCCTAAGTAAAATTAATATTTTTTGTTTGATTATAACATTTTAAAAATTGTCATCTTTGCAATCCTGGACTTGAGCCAAATGGGAAATGCGAGTGCCCCACGTTGGGCTGCCAGTTGCGAATGTCCCTCCCACATCCTGCGTGGTTCAGGGTTCAGGTTCAGGGTTCGGGCTCTGGAGGACACAAATGAAAGAGACTAGACAAGAAAATATTAATTTGGGAATTGGGGGCCAGGCAGAAGGCCAAGAGAGGACTACCCTTTGCTCTGGCCTTGCCATCCCTTTTATTCAGGTCTGGGGTACACCCATAGCCCTTAGGCAGGCAATTCCAGTAATAGCTCGATGATAGCCCATCAGCAAGGATTTACATGAGACTAAAAGGTGGAGGTTGCTTCGGCTCCCTTTGTCTCCACCAGACAGTGGGTGGTTGGCTCTGACCCTCGCCCAAGCCTCAATGTTGACCAGCCTTCCGGGCTCCTTGTCCACAGCTCTCTGCCAGTGAAGGCAACGGGCGGCTTCCAACAGGGAAATTGTTTGGTTCAGACTATAAACCCCCAATGGCAGGTGCTAGGTCTTTTAGCCTTGTGCACCAGCCCGATCTGGGGTTCAGGAAATGAACTTGGTGAGTTAAAACCAAATTTTGAATTGGTCAAATCCCAAGTCAATCCAAGATGTTAACATCTTCAATGATACAGTGAGACATTGATTGTTGAAGAGGAAAAGAAAAAACTAGTGAATGTTATCCCAGGGATATAATTAGAGTGTTGTGGGAGGCCTGAGGTAGATGTCATTGGTACTTCATAGTAGTAGAGGGATGTTTAGGGGTGTCTCCAGGGGAGGCAACATTTGAGCCGGGTCTGGAGTGTGAGTAGAAACTGACCAAGTGTAGAGAGTGGAGGAGACTCTGGGTAGAACATGTACGTTGTGTCATGGTGTGTTTAAGGAACAGCTATCAGATTTTGGGTGGCATGGGCCAGCCAGAGTTGAGGCCAAAAAGGAAGGCAGTTGAACTCCAGAATCAAGTGCTAGAGTCTGTCTATGGACACAGAGGAGCCATCAGGGGCTTTGAGCAGGGGAGTTGTATTAACCAGTACTTTTTTGGTAAAAATTAAAAAAATAAGAAAACCCAGACTGGTCTAAGCCAAAGACTGAATTTATTGCCTTCTATTTCTAAAATAGACAAGGCTTCAGATACACTTTGATTCCGGGGTTTAAACTGTCTTTCCAGACTGGGCTCTCCTTTCCTGTCTCATGATCCCAATTTTGCAGATAAGAAAACTGAGACTTAATGAGATGCAGTCACTTGTCCAAGGTCATACCATTAGCAAATGGCCTCAAACTCCAAATCTGCTTGACCCCAAAGCCCAGGCTCTTAACCATCTGCCCCACGGCCTTTCAGTAAGCAGATCTGAGTTTGAAAAGGATGCCTCGAGCTTGAATGGAGGACTGACTGCTGGGTGGAGACTGGTATCCCGCCTGGAGAGAGGAGGAGCCTAAGAGATGCAGCTGTGGTACACTACAGCCCTTTGTTCTCAACGCCCTGTCAGCTTAGCTTTCGTTGTTGTCATCTTCTTATGTAGATCAATATATTTTTTATCTAATCAGCAATAATACACACCCATGCACACACAAATATACACTGAGTGGCCAGATTATTATGATCTCTGAATGCATAATAATCTGGCCATTCAGTGTATATCCTATATAATAAGAGGCTAATATGCAAATTGTCCCCTCGACCAGGAGTTCGACCAGCAGGCAGGCCTGCCAACCGCCCATGTCCCCTCCCCCTGGCCAGGCTGGCCGGACCCCACCCATGCATGAATTCATGCACCGGGCCTGAATACACACACACACACACACACACACACACACACACACACACACACACACACACACACACACTGAGTGGCCAGATTATTGTGCATTCAGAGATCATAATAATCTGGCCACTCAGTGTATAGGCATACTAATTATTGTGCCTACTGGTTTCTGCTTGGGATGATCCTTAGCAGGAGGATATGCAGTGTGAGGCTCCTGGGCCTATAGGCTGGACTTTTACTCAGGCACAGGGGCATTTCCTAGGGAATTTCTGGGAAAGTGCTCAAAGGGAGGTGACCACCCACTCGACAGGACCAGGGTGGGAGTGGGCTGCTCCTCACTTCCTTTTCAGCCCTAAAACTTTCCAAGCAAGAGTCCCACCTCCCTGATGACATCACACCATGTCAGATGGTGTAATGTCGGCATTGCAAAAAAGGGAATCTGAGGCAGTGAGCGTGTAGCACCCTTAACCTTGCTGTCACCTCATGTGAGTCCAGTCCTAGACAGGCTGCTGCTTTGTTGTATGAGCTAGACAAGTCACAGGGATAACTTGGGTCTTGGTTTTACATCTGCAGAATGAACCTGTAATTCCCTCACTCACAGAGTGGACAAATGAATAAACCTTGGAAAGTCCCTGACCCAATGCTTGGCACCTTGCAGGTGTCATTCTCTTGCAGGCTGTTACAATTCTTTCCTCTGTGTGGTGAACTCTCAGAAGGCATGACTGGCTATAAAGGTTAAGAAAGCTGGGCCCCAAATCTAGACCTTTTGTGTGAACTGTGTGGTCTTGGGCAGGTCACTTTACGTCTGTGGGCCTCAGTTACCTTATCTCGGAAACGGTTTACTGAGTATCACCTCTGGGTCACTGAGAGAATTAATGGAATGCCCAGCCCATGTGATGGGATTGTCTGGCATGTCATGTTCCCACTAGACCAGTGATGGGCAACCTTTTGAGCTTGGTGTGTCAAACTTCGCCAAAAAACTGAGCATAACTCGGGTAACGTGTCACTTTGACGAAAAAACATTATTTCGCAAATGTTTCATCCTCAGGAGCAGCAAATGTTTCATCCTCGGCATGCGGCTGCCTCAGCGGCCACGTGTCATCAGAAATGGCTACGCGTGTCAGTGCTGACACACGTGTCATAGGTTCGCCATCACTGCACTAGACAGTTGGACAACCCCTTTCCTCCCTGGGAGTACATGGTGTTATTCTATTTAACCATTCAGCTAATATCTAGTGAGCCCCTACTATCTGCCAGGCACTTCTCAGAGTAGTGAAGAAGTCAAACCAAGATCCTTCCTTATCAGAGCCGACATTAGGGGATGGGGAGACAAACAGGAAATAAGCAAACAATAGAACGAGATGCTTTTAGACATGCAGTGAGGAAGATGAAATGGTGAATAGGGTGGGGAATGACTTGGTGAAGGCTACTTCAGCTGGAGGCCAGCAAATTAAGAGAAGCGTGGAAAAGGTGGAGATGGCCTGGTTGTAGAGCAGTGGTTCTCAACCTTCCTAATGCTGCGACCCTTTAATACAGTTCCTCATGCTGTGGTGACCCCCAACCATAAAATTATTTTCGTTGCTACTTCATAACTGCAATTTTGCTACTGTTATGAATCGTAATGTAAATATCTGTGTTTCCTGATGGTCTTAGGCGACCCCTGTGAAAGGGTCGTCCGACCCCCAAAGGGGTCGCGACCCACATGTTGAGAACCGCTGTTGTAGAGGGAGGAGCAGGGTAAACAGCTACCCAGGAATTCAGGTTCAGAGAAGGGAGGGGCCAGGGCTTCCAGCTCCCATTTCCAGAGGAGGGCATTTGAGTAGGCTGGGCCCTGCTCCCACCAGTCATGAGAGGGTGAGGGTCCCTGTAGGGAGATGTTCCATCTCACTCATTAAACATTTGCTGGAGGCAGGGCCAGCTGAGGTCCACCTCTGAGCAGTGATGGGGGAGGGGAAATGTCCAGCCCTGGTGGTCACAGCCATCTGTCCTGACTGGCCTTGGGATCCCAGACTGAGGGTGCTGAGTGGTGGTGGGAGCGGAAGCTGGGTTCAGCCCCGAACTTCAGAACCACTAAAAGCCCCATCAGTCACCACACAGGCAGGAGCCGTGGCACCAGGCCGTCTCGCTGTGATGAATGTGTACATTTCATCTGCAAGTCCCAGCACTGCCCGACTCCCTGTGCCCACATGGACACTGGGCTCTGGCCTCCTCACACAAACAATAGTAACAGCTGTTGTTACTGGAGCATCTGTGGGTGCCGGGCACTGTCAGGCCCTTTACACACGGTCGGTAAGTCCCAGCTGTGAATAGAAGGGGGTCTAGCCTGGCTGGCATGGCTCAGTGGTTGAGCATTGACCTATGAACCAGGAAGTCAAGGTTCGATTCCCGGTCAGGGCACATGCCCAGGTTGTGGGCTCCATCCCCAATGTGGGGGCTGCAGGAAGCAGCCGATGAGTGATTCTCTCTCATCATTGTTGTTTCTGTCTCTCACCACCCCCTTCCTCTCTGAAATCAATAAAAATATATATTAACAAAATAGAAGGGGATCTAAACCAGCAGCTCCCCTTCAGTGTCGCTGCCATCCCTATTCCCACTGAGCCTCGGGAGCAGCGCTGCCCAGGGCAGAAGCCACGGTCCACAGGGCTAGTTAGATTTTAACCAGTTAAAATTAAATAACAATATTTAATTTAAAAACTCAGTTCCCCATTTGCACTAACTATATTCTTAGTGCTCAGTGGCCTCATAGGTAAGAAGTGGAGAGTCAAGGGTCAACTGGCCTGAGCCCAGCCCAGCCCCCTTGGTGCAGCCACCCACCTTCAAGGTTCCCCGGGCACTGAGCAGGCTGCTTGGGACATAGGAGTGACTCAGCCTCATCTCAGTCACTACCCTTGCTGGGGGCAGGTGGGCTGGTAACAGTGGTGCCAGGGTGTAAACAGGCCCAGTGGGGCTGGGCACCCCTCCCAAGAGCCTGGCTCTGACCCACCCTGCCTCGGTACAGACAGGACCAGGGGTGTGTGCTGAGGGGGCCTAGGGTGTCACCTTCTGGAGCCCTTCAGTCCAACCCCGTCCCCCCACCTCTAGTGAAGGGCTCCACGCACACTCCCCAGCAAGGGAGGGTGCCTTGTCATCACCAAAAATTATGAGAAACTTCCTCAGCACCCCCCACACACCTGAGTGTTAGTATCCATAATCAAAATATATAAGCCACCAAGAACCCATTTCAGATGAACTTGAAATGTATGAATTTTAGTCATTGCAGCATTTATTTTGGTTTGAAAGATGTTAATGTGTGAAATATAGTAATTGTTTAGTCTGTCAGTCATGTTGTATGTGCATATGGAATGCAAGACCCCTAAAATAATTCAAGGCTCCAAACTTGGGAATCTCTAAAACCTCCAGGTGCAGAAATCTCTGAGCATGACGGGTCAGGAGTAGGATGGAGTGTGGGGGTGGGGAAGGCTACCTCAGAGGATCTCCTTGTGCCAGCCCTCTGGATAGTTTCACACTGGTTTCTGAGGTGGGAGGGAGTGAGATGTCCCCTCCCTGCATCCCCTCCCATACACAGCCCACAGCTCCCCTCCCTAACACTCTCTCTTGCTGTTTATGTTCTGAGCTCAGCTGCTGAGGTGCCCACTGTATTTGCCTGTTCCCTCTAGCTGTCAGCCTCAGAGTTGAAAGTTGTGACCCTCTTTGCTGTGTGGGAACAAAACTTGATATTTTTATAATCTAGGGGAAGAGAGATGATTCAGACACCAATTCTTGCCCTCCAGGGCACTGTGTCTGGTGGGAGCTGGAGACCAGGCATAGTTTAGGGGTTGCCCTTCCCTCTGCTCTTGTGCTTCTGACTCGTGGCTGAGCCCTTGCACATAATAGACATTCAAGTCAATATTTACCGGGTGAATGAATGAATGAATGAATGGGCACAAAGGGCCTGTGTCCCAACCCTGCCTTCTGGCTTCTGTGAGTCCCACACACATGTGATGAGAAGGGGCACCACCTATTAGAGTTTTGTTTACAATTAAATCAGTGCTTTCTCTCCTTTTGGGGTCCCTGGGTTTTTTATGTGTGGATTCTTTAAGAGTTATTTTATAATAATTTCAATCTTCAATAAGACTTGCAAGAATAATACAGAACAAATCTACCATGTACCCTTCACTCAAAATTCATCATCAGTAAAGTTTCACCAAATTTCACTCTCTCTTCTTCTCCTGGAGCTATTTGAGAGGTGGCTGCAAACACAACAGTGATGGCTTTTACTGCTGAGTAAGGATATTCTGTTATATAACCATGATCCAATAGCCAAATTCAGGGAGCTTAACATTGACACTATACTAGAATTTATATACAATTAATAGTCAAATTTTACCGGTTATCCCAATAATGTTCTTTATGTAACGTTTTTACCCCAATCTAAGATCTTGCATTGCATTTAGTCATCATGTGTTTTCTTAAACCTTTATTAAGGTACTAGTGGCCTGGTGCACAAATTCGTGCACATTGAAAGGAAATTAATTAGAAGAAATATTTTAATATTGCTATTCACCCTTTCTCTATAATAGAAGTGCCAACCAAATTCATGATCGACAATGACAGATAGAAATACATGCGTGCAATTGGCACCAGCGAGAGCTTTATAAGTATCCCGCATGCACAAGTCAACTTAGCCTTTTACAGAAATAGAATAAACTTGCTTAATTAGACCTGCTTTCTGATTTAGCTAAACTTTTTCCAGCCCAGTGAAGCACCCCAACTTTTCAGGTAATTGTCAGCAACACAGCAGTAAATATCAACACGAAGCAGATTATTACTGTAGGTCACACAGGGAGAACAAAGGGTAAAATATTTAACTGCAGCAATGTTTGACTATATTCTGCGCAGTGAGAAAACCTGAAGTCATTTTCAAGGCCCACCATTCCTTACTTCTTTTCAGTCGGGTCAAGTTTCTAAGCTTTCTAAATCTCCGTTTCTGGCTAATGAAAAGAAAATAGGATTCTATTGAGTCTTCTATCTACCTACTCCAGGACTTCTGTGAGGATCAAATGAGATGAGGCACGGGAAAACGCTTCACAGACATTTGGTTAAAGTGTAAAATGTTTGCAACTGGCTATAAAGCAAGTCGTGTTCCTGGGCTGAAGAAACTCCAAGGAGGCTAGTCTTCTCTAGAGAGAGGAAGCCGGCATTGCTACATGACATCATTACCCAGCACCCACAGTGACCATTTCTGGGCTGGGCTGGGCTATGAGCCGCATTTTGCACCATAGAGTCTTGGCAGCGTCAGCTGTGATTTGGTGGGCTGTCGCTCCGGGGTGGTGGCAGGGCCTGTGTCCCACTTGGGGGAAGCCAAGTGTTGCTTTCTGGACACCAGGCCCACAGTGCCGTTTCTCTGTGCACTCCACGGCAGCTCCAGCATTGAGCATCTGCCCCCTGGTGGTCAGTGCACATCATAGCAACCAATCGGATGGTCGGACACTTAGCATAGTATATGTAGATAGATAACTTATCTACCATAAGGTTCACTAATTTTAAATACTGTATATAGTTTCATGATTACTGGTATATTACCCCAATGTTATTTATTTATCCTTAATTTTATTTTATTTTTTATTACAGTTTCAGCTGTACAGTGGATAGACATTCATATAGGTTACAAAGTGTTTCCTCTGATAAATTAAGTGCCCACCTGGCATCATAGATAGTTATTACAATGTTAACTATATTTCCTGTGCTTTACCTTATATCCCCATGCCTAGTCTATAACTACTAATTAGTACTTCGGAATCCCATCACCCTTTTTCACCCTGCTCCCCATACCCCTCCCCTCTATCAGTTTGTTCTCTGTGTCTGTAAGTCTGTTTCTATTATATTTGTTCATTTATTTTGTTCTTTAGATTCCACATATAAGTGAATCATATAGTATGTTTTTCTCTGTCATGCTTATTTCACTTAGCATAATACCCTCTCGGTCTATCCATGCTATTGAAAATAATAATGTTTCATTCTTTTTTTTATGGCTGAGTAATATTCCATTGTATATATGTACTGCTGGGTTTTTGTTTATTTGTTTCTTTTTGTTGTTAGTTAATCCTCACCTGAGAATGTTTTTTCTATTGATTTTTAGAAAGAGTGTAAAGGAAGGAGGGAGGGAGGGAGGGAAGGAGAGAGAGAGAGAGAGAAACATTGATGTGAGAGGGATACATATTGACTGGTTGCCTTCTGCTGCACCCCGATTGGGTCAGGAATCAAAGCTGCAACTCAGGTATATACCCTTGACCAGGAATCAAACTCACAACCCTTTGATGTGTGGGCCAGTGCTCTAACTGGCCAGGGCTGTACGTACACTCTGGCTTTTATCCACTCATCTTTTGATGGTCCTTGAGTTGCTTCCATATCTTGGCTATTGTAAATAATGCAGTGAATATATATATATATATAGGGGTGCATATATTATTTTGAATTAGTCTTTTGGGTTTCTTTGGATATATACTGAGAAGTGGAATCACTGGATCCACTTTTAATTTTTTGAGGAACCTCCACACTGTTATCCAGAGTGGTTGCACCAATCTGCATTCCCACCAACAGTGTACAAGGGTTCCCTTTTCTCCATTTATTTATTGGCTAGTGGCCCGGTGCACAAAATTCATGCACATTAAATGGGAATTAATTAGAGGAAATTTTTAATATTGCTATTTGCCCTTTCTCTATAATAGAAGTGTCAAAGGTGAAAGAAAATTAGTAAAATGTATATGAAAATCTCCCTCCTGTCAGAGTCTGGGGTGCACTGTGGGACCCAGAGTCAAGTCCCTGCCCACCTGCGTGCCTCAAAATCGTGTGAGACCCAGCCCCAGCCAGCCCCACCCCCGTCAAGCCACGCATGGGGGGGGAGGGGGGGCGTGGGGTGAAGCCACAGGTCCCCCATCAAGCCCCACTGGGCAAGGGGGTGGCCTCAGGTCCCCTGGCCTGGCCTCAGGTCCCCAGGCCCCAGAGCTGGGGTGGGGGTGCAGCCTCAGGTCCCCCGTCAAGCCCTGCCTTGTGGGGGGCATGGCCTCAGGTCCCCTGGCCCTGGTACGAGGGCACGAAGGCGCGATGACCATTTGCATATTAGCTCTTTATATATAGGATGATATCTATTCTGACAAGTGTGAGGTGATATCTCATTATGCTTTTAATTTGCACTTTCCTGATGATTAGTGATGTTGAGCATCATTTCATATGTCTATTGGCCATATGTAAATCCTTTTTGGAGAAGTGTCTATTCAGGTCCCCTGCCCATTTTTTTAATTGGATTATTTGGGTTTTTGGTGTTGAGTTGTCTGAGTTCTTTATAAATTTTTAATATTAACCCCATATTGAATGTATCATTGGTGAATATCTTATTCCATTCAGTCTGTTATCTTTTTGTTGATGATGTTAGTTTTTTCTTTGCTGTGCAAAAACTTTTTAGTTTAATGTAGTCCCATTTCTTAAATTTTTTTTATTTTGTTTACCTTGACCAAGGAGATATGTGAGAAAAAAATATTGCTAAGAGCTATGTTAAAGAGTTACTGCCTATGCTTTCTTCTAGGAATTTTATCGTTTCAGGTCTTCCATTTATGTCTTTAATTCATTTTGAGTTTATTCTTGTATATGGTGTAAGAAGGTGATCTAGTTTCATTTTTTTAATGTATTTGTCCATCTTTTCCAATACCACTTACTAAACTTTTACCCCATTGTATGTTCTTGCTTCCTTTGTCATAGATTAATTGGCTATCTAGATGTGGGTTTATCTCTGGGCTCTCTACTCAGTTCCATTGATCTATGCCAGTACCAGACTGTTTTTATTATTATGGCCTTGAAGTATTGTTTGATATCAGGTAGTGTGATACCTCCCACTTTGTTATTCTTTTTCAAGATTGCTGTCACTATTCAGGGTCTTTTGTGTTTCCAGACAAATTTTTTGGATTATTTGTTCTAGTTCTGTGAAATACTCCATTGGTATTTTGATAAGAATGGCATTGAATCTATAGTTTGCATTGGGTATTATAGACATTTTAATAGTGTTAATTTTTCCTATCCATGAGCACAGTATATGCTTCCACTTATTTGTATTTTCCTCATTGAAGACATTTTCTTCAATGTCTTATATTCTGAGTATAGATCTTTTACCTCCTTGGTTAAATTTATTCCTAGGTGGGATTTTTATGCAATTGCAAATGAGATTGTTTTCTCAGTTTTTCTTTGTGATATTTCATGATTGATGTATGAAAATGCAACCAATTTCTGAATATTTATTTTGTATCTTGCTACTTTCTGAATTCATTTATCAGTTCTAATAGTTTTTTTATGGAATACTCAGGGTTTTCTATATACAGTATCCTGTCACTTGCAAATAAGGACAGTTTTATCTCTTTCTTTCCAATTTGATACATTTTATTTCTTCTTGTTGGCTGATTGCTATGGCTAGGACTTCCAATACTATATTGAATAAAAGTAATGAAAGTGGAAATCTTGTTCCTGATCTTAAAGGAAATGCTTTTATTTTTTTCCCATTGAGTATGAAGTAGGTTTTTTTTTTTAATCTTTATTGTTGAAAGTATTACAAATGCCCCCTGTTTTCTCCCATTGACCCCTTATAGCCAGCCTTCGCTCCAGGCCTTCACCATCCTACTGTCTGTGCCCATGGGTTATGCATACATGCATACAAGTTCTTTGGTTGATCTCTTCCCACCCACTCACCACCCACCCCTGCCTTCCCTATGAGATTCCACAGTATATTCCATGCTTCTATGTCTCTGGATCTATTTTGTTTATTTTGTTCAACAGGTATTTTTGTTCATTAGATTTCACATATGAGTGAGATCATGTGAAACTTGTCTTTCTCTGACTGTTTTATTTCGCTTAGCATAATACTTTCCAGGTCCATCCTTGCAGTCTCAAAGAGTAAGAGATGCTTCTTTCTTACTGCTGCATAGAATTCCATGGTATATATGTACCACAGCTTTTTTATTCACTCATCTACTGATGGGCACTTGAGCTGTTTCCAGATCTTAGCTATTGTAAATTATGCTGCTATGAACACAGGGGTGCATACATTCTTTCTGATTGGTGTTTCAGGTTTCTTAGGACATATTCCTGGAAGTGGGATCACTGGGTCAAATGGCAGTTCCATTGTTAATTTTTTGAGGAAACTCCATACTGTTTTCCATAATGGCTGCACCAGTCTGCATTACCCCCAGCTGTGTATTAGGGTTTTCTTTTCTCCACATCCTCACCAGCACTTGTCATTTGTTGATTTGGTGATGGTAGCCATTATGACAAGTATGAGGTAATACCTCATTGTCATTTTAACTTGCATCTCTCTGATGATCAATGACTTTGAGCATTATTTTTTTTGTATGTCTCTTGGCCATCTGTATGTCCACTTTGGAGAAATATCCCCTTGAGTCCTTTGACCATTTTTTAATTGAATTGTTTTTCTTCCTTTTGTTAAGCTGTATGAGTTCCTTATATATTTTGAATATTAACACTTTATCTGAAGTATCATTGCTAAATATGTCCTCCCATACAGTGGGCTTCCTTTTCATTTTGTTGATGGTTTCTTTTGCTGTACAGAAGCTTTTTATTTTGTTGTAGTCCCATTTGTTTATTTTCTCCTTACTTTCCTTTGCCCTAGACAGTGGTCAGCAAACTGCGGCTCACGAGCCACATGCGGCTCTTTGGCCCCTTGAGTTTTTAGCAAAGGCCAGCTTAGGAGTGCCCTAATTAAGTTAATAACAATGTACCTACCTATATAGTTTAAGTTTAAAAATTTTGGCTCTCAAAAGAAATTTCAATCATTGTACTGTTGATATTTGGCTCTGTTGACTGAGTTTGCCGACCACTGCCCTAGGAGATGTATCCGCAAACATATTGCTAAGAGAAATGTCTGAGATTTTGCTGCCTATGGTTTCTTCTAGGATTTTCACGTTTTCCATTTAAGACTTTTATCCATTTTGAGTTTATTCTTTTTATCCATTTTATCTTTTTGAGTTTATTCTTGTGTATAGTTTTGGGTTTTAGAATGTACCTGTCCAATTTTCCCAACACCATTTATTTATCTTTTTTAAAAATATTTTTATTGATTTAAAAGAAGCAGGGAGAGAAACATCAATGATGAGAGAGAATCATTGATCTGTTGCCTTCTGCACACCTTACCCTGGGGATTGAGCCTGCAACCCAGGCATATGCCCAAACCAGGAATAGAACCATGACCTTCTGATTTATAGGTCAACACTCAACCACTGAGCCATGCAGGCAGAGCCCAACACCATTTATTGAAGAGACTCTCTTGACTCCATTGCATGCTCTTGCCTCCTTTGTAAAATATTAATTGAGCATAATGGCTTGGTTCAATTTCTGGGGTCTCTGTTTTGTTCTACTGATCTATATGCCTGTTCTTGTGCCAGTACTAGGCTGTTTTGATTATAGTGGCTTTGTAGTATAATTTGAGATCTGATACTGTGATTCCTCCAACATTGTTTTTCTCTCCCAAGATTGCTGCAGCTATTCGGGGTCTTTTTTGATTCCATATAAATTTTTGGAGTATTTGTTCTACCTCTGTGAAATATGCTGTTGGTATTTTAATAGGGATTGCACTGAATCTGTAGATTGCCTTGGATAGTGTAGACATTTTAATGATGGTGATTCTACCAATCCATGAACTCAGTATATTCTTCCACTTGTTTATACTATCTTCCTATAGTTTTCCGAGTACAGGTATTTTGCCTCCTTGGTTAACTTTATTCCTAAGTATTTTAAATTTTTTTTTTTTGTTGCAATGGTAAATGGGATTGTTTGTTTAGTTTCTCTTTCTGAGAATTCATTGTTGGTGTATAAAAAAGCCATTAATTTGGGGTGTTGATTTTGTATCCTGCTACATTGCAAAATTCATTTTTTAAATCTAATAGTTTTGGTGGTCTTTAGTGTTTTCTATGTACAGTATCATGTCATCTTTGGATAATGAGAATTCTACTTCCTCCTTTCCAGTTTGGATGCCTTTTCTTTCTTCTTGTCTGATCACTGTGGCTAGGACTTCCTGTACTATGTTGAGTAAGAGTGGTGAAAGCGGACGTCCTGTCTTGTTCCTGTTCTTAGGGGAAATGGTTTTAGTTTTTGCCCATTGAGTATGATATTGACTGTAGGTTTGTCATATATGGCCTTTATCAGGTTGAGATATGCTCCCTCTATTCCCACTTAGCTGAGAATTTTTATTAAAAACTAGCTGCACCCGGCCACATGTTGCTGTGGCTCAGTCTGGTTAAATGGAAAAGAAAGAAAAGAGAAAGCGCACGTTTCTAATATGTTTAATTTCACAATGCTTGTGGGTATACAATATTTTTTGTTGTTCCATTGTCTGTGCAGATATAGAGATTGTCTGGTTTGCCGACTGTAGAACATGCAACATATAATTGTCCATGTGAGAAGCAATCCGTGTCTAGATCTAAACCGCACAATTCTAAAGATTGGCCCTGAGCTTTGTTGATGGTGAATGCAAACGCCAATCGAATTGGGAATTGCAATCTCTTAAATTGAAATGGCATATCTGTTGGAATCATAGGAATGCGAGGAATGAGGACATCTTCACCTTTGAAAGGTCCTGTCCAGATTGTAGCTTCTACGACATTGCTCATTAATTTTTATACTGCAAGCCGCGTGCCGTTGCAAAGCTTTGGCTGGTTGATATTTCGCAACATGATAATGGGCACGCCGATTTTCAATTGCAGTACGTGCGGTGGCATCCTTGGCAGATCGAGTGAATTCAAAAATTCTGTTGGATAATTAACCGCTTCATCTGCTTCCACAACAGTGTGGACGGACTTGTATGTGACTGCCTCGCTTTGAATGTTAGACTGAATAATATTGTTAAGTTCGTAGACGTCTTTGGTCTTGGCTGCAAGAATAGCTCGTTCACTCAGCCAATCGTGATTCTTATAATTGGTTTGAATATTGGGAAATACTTTTTCAACCAATTCTTCTTTTGACATCACTAAATTGCAGAAGTTATGAGGCAATGAAATTCATCCTGAGGTCAGATCAACTGGCACCTTTCCGTTCCCAATTTCCAGCAATTGATGTGAGAATCTCAGCTGATCGATCATTTTGCAGCTGGACACGTGTATTTGTAGTTAATTTTAACGTCTTTACGTGTCGCCACAAAGTAGAGTATTTCAGGCAAGCATTATTTCGTCCGCTGGTGTCGATCGAGGAATTACAGGTAATGTTTGCCTGAAATCTCCTGCAAGCAATATTAATGCATTCCCAAATGGTCTGATGTTTCCGCGCAAATCTTGCAATGATCAATCAAGAGCCTCGAGCGATTTTTTGTGAGACATTGTGCATTCATCCCAAACAATAAGTTTGCATTTCTGCAATACTTTTGCCATGCCGGATGCTTTGGAAATGTTGCACGTGGGAGTTTCAATGAATTGCATGTTCAATGGCAATTTCAAAGCGGAATGAGCAGTTCTTCCACCTGGTAGCAATATCGCAGCTATTCCGGACGACACAAGGCTATGTCATTTTGGGATCAAATTGCTGCCAGAATCAATCTAATTAGGAACGTTTTACCAGTTTATCCTGGCACATCTAAGAAGAAGATTTCTCCAATCCCGTTATTGACAGTTTGCATTATTTGATCGTAAATACCTTTTTGCTCAAGCGTTAGCTTAGGAATATTTGATTGCATATACGACAAAAGATCACCCGTGTTGTAATTTTGTTCACGACGCAATTCTACTTCGAACGAAGCAGCAGCAGATCGATTCGGTGATGGCATTCCCAATTGATTGAGAACTTTGTTCGCGATTTCTAAGCACAAATCTTCAATCATTATCAACATTGAAATGGAATTGTAAAATTGGAAATTTGGAAATCGTAACTGGATCGTAAATCGGAAACATTGAAATGGAATCGTAAAATATTTAGTATAGCGTGTGCTGCTTTTACGTCCAACAGATGGCGCTGTTTTTCAAAAAAGCATGTTTTTACCTGTCACAGGTGTGACATCTATATAATAGTAGGTATAAGGTATATAAAAACATGTGCGTATTCGAATGCAACGTTGTGTCAAAATTTCAAAGCAATCGGTGAAGAACTTTCAGAGATTTAAGATTTTGAACAAATGAACATTTACATTTTTATTTATATAGATGGGTGTTGGATTTTTTTCTGCGTCTATTGATATGATCATGTGATTTTTGTCTTTCAATTTGTTTATGTGATGTATTGCATTTATTGATTTGCTATTTATTGATTTGCTATTTATTGATTTGCTATTATTGTGCCAGCCTTGCATCCCTGGAATAAATCCCACTTGGTCATGGTGTATGATCTTTTTAATATATTGCTGGATGCAATTGGCTAATATTTTGTTGAGGATTTTAGCATCTATGTTCATCAGAGATATTGGCCTATAATTATCTTTCTTCATAATGTCTTTATCTGTTTTGGAATTAGGATAATGCTAACCTCATAAAAAGAGCTTGGAAGTGTTCCTTCCTCTTGGATTTTTTTGAATAGTTTGAGGAGTAGGAGTTAGTTCTTCTTTGAATGTTTGGTAAAACCCTCCTGTGAAGCTGTCTGGACCAGGGCTTTTAATGGCTAGGAGTTTTTTTTTATTACTGCTTCTATTTCATCAGTTGTTATTGACCTAGTCAGATTTTCTGATTCTTCCTGATTTCAGTTTGGGGAGTTGTATTTTTCTAGGAATTTTTCCATTTCATCCACATTGTCCAGCTTGTTGGCATATAGTTGTTCATAGTATTTTCTTACAATCCTTTGTATTTCTGTGGTGTCAGTGGTTACTTTCCACTTTCATTTCTGATTTTATTTATTTGGGTCCTCTCTATTTGTCTCTTGATGAGTCTGGCTAATGATTCATTAAATTTGTTTATCCTTTCAAAGAACCAGCTCTTGGTTTCATTGATATTTTTGTATTGTTTTTTAGTCTCTATACCATTTATTTCTGCTCTAATCTTTATTATTTCCTTCCTTCTACTTACTCTAGGATTTTCTTGTTGTTCTCTTTCTAATTTTTTTAAGTTGTAGGGTTAAATAGTTTATTGTTGATTTTTCTTATTTTTTTTTGAGGTATGCCTGTAGTGCTATGAACTTCCCTCTCAGAGCTGCTTTGCTGTTTCCCAGAGATTTTGGGTTGTTGTGTGTTCATTTTCATTTGTTTCCAGGAAGTTTTTGATTTCTTTATTAATCTCATTGGTAAACCATTCATTGTTTAATAACATGCTACTTAGTCTCAATGTGTTTGAATGTTTTTGGGTATTTTTATTGTAGTTGATTTCTAATTTCATTCCACTGTGATCTGAGAAGATGCTTGCTATGAATTCAATCTTCTTGAATGTGTAGAGACTTGTTTTATGTCCTAATATGTGGTCTATCTTTGTGAATGATCAATGTGCACTTGAGAAGAATTTATATTCTGCTGCATTGGGGTGAAATGTTATATAAATGTCAATTAAATCCATCTGATCCAGTGCGTCCTTTAGGGTCACTGTTTCCTTGTCTGGAAGATCTATCCAGTGAAGTCAGCAAGGTGTTAAAGTCCCCTACAATGACTCTATTGTTATCAATCTCTCTGTTAAAGTCCTCTACGAGTTTTATGTATATATATATTTAGGTGCTCCTTTATTGGGTGCATATATGTTTACCAGGGTATTATCCTCTTGTTGAATCAATCCCTTTAGTATTATATAGTGACCTTTGTTGTCTTTTGTGATGACCTTCATTTTAAAGTCTATTTTGTCAGATATGAGTATTGCTACTCCAGCTTTTTTTTCTTTTCCATTTGCATGAAAACTTTTTTCCATCCCTTCACTCTCATCATGTGTATGTCTTTTGTTCTGAGGTGGGTCCTATAGACAGTATATAGTTGGGTCATTTTTGTATCCATTCAGCTACCCTATGCTTTTTGATTGGAACATTTAATCCATTTACATTTAGGGTTATTATTGAGAGGTACTTATTTATTGCCACTTGAAGTCTGTACACCCAGGTTTCTCTCTCTAGTTCTTCTTCTCATTACAGCAGTCCCTTTTGCATTTCTTGTAATGCTGCCTTGGTGGTAATGTACTCCTTTAGCCTTTTTTCTCTGGGAAGCTCTTTATTTGACCGTCTATTTTGAATGATAGCCTTGCTGGATATAGTAATCTTGGTTTCATTTCTTGAGTACTTCATGCCATTCCCTATGGCCTGTAGAGTTTCAGATTGGAAATCTGGTGTCAGCCTTATGGGAGCTCCTTGGTAGGTAACTGTTTGCTTTTCTCTTAGTGCCTGTAAGATTATCTTTTTGTCTTTAATTTTTGGCATTTTAATTATTATGTATCTGAGCATGGGCCTGTTTGGGTTCTTCTTGCTTGGGGTTCTCTGTGCCTCCTGAACTTGTGTGACTTTTTCCTTCACCAGGTTAGAGAAGTTATCTGCCATTATTTCTTCAAACACGTTCTTTATCTCTTTCTCCCTTCCTGCCTCTTCTGGCACAGCTGCTAGTCAAATATTGTTACGTTTCACATTGTCCCACAGCTCCCTTAAGCTATCCTCCTATTTTTTAATTGTTTTTTCTTTTTGGTTCTGTAATTGAGTGAATTTTTAAACCCTGTCTTCTAATTCACTGATTCGATCCTCAGCTTCCCCTAATCAGCTGTTTGTTCCTTCCAATGTGTTCTTTATTTGTTCTATATCAATCTTTATTTCTGTTTTCATAGTTACTATATCTTTTCTCATGCTGTTGAGCATCTTTACCATCATTATTCTGAACTCTATATCAGATAAACTTCTTATCTCTACTTCATTTATCTCTTCTTTGGAGAATTCTCTTGGTCTTTCATTTGGGGGTTGTTCCTTTGTCCCCTCACTTTAGCTTCCTGTTTGGGTTTGTGACTATGTATTAGGTAGATCTGCTATACCTCTCAATCTCTAGTGCAGAACAGTGTCAAATGCTGTTTCTGACTAATTAGATCAGGCAAAGACTCAAAGCCTCCAAAGACCCACCTCTGTCTACCGACTGATTGGATTCTGTCTGGAAATGCCCTCAGGCAATCATCCAGAGTTGTGGCAAGAGGTTTTTTTCAACAGGGTGGGGCAATTTCTTCTGCCTGGAGGCTAATTATTATTCTCAGTCTCTTATTGAGCCTCAGCAACTCCACCTCCCAGGGCATTGTTTTCCAATAGGGTAGGTCAACTGTCTTCCCCTCAGGCAAGGCCTCCAATATAGCAAATGTCTGAGTGAGAAAGATAACCTGGACCTAACTGGTTTGGCTCAGTGGATAGAGTGTCGGCCTGCAGACTGAAGGGTCCTAGGTTTGATTCTGATCAAGGTCATGTAACTTGGTTGCGGGCACATCCCCAGTTAGGGGGTGTGCAGGAGGCAGCTGATAGATGTTTCTCTTTCATCGATGTTTCTAATTCTCTATCCTTCTCCCTTCCTCTCTGTAGTTTGTATGTATGTGTATATATATATATATATATATATATATATATATATATATATATATATATATATATATATATGTATGTATAAAAAGATAACCTCCACAACGTGAAGGATCCTGGCTTCTGCTCACACAGCTCCAGTTCACTCTACCCTCCCTCTGCAGGAACACAATGTTGGCCCCACAGGGAGTTTGGTGTGCTGGCCCTTTAGAAGAATGTCTGAATTTCCAGCCATCTATCCCTGGCAGACAGCAACCCACTGCTTTTCACACCCAAATATTATGGTGCTCTCTTCTGGGGGGCCATCTTGGGGATTCGACCCCAGAGTTCTCATTGGCAACCCTGCACAGCTCAGATATCTCTCCAGAACTTCAGTTGCTGTCTGTGGGAGCCCAGCCCTTTCACACCTCTGCCCCTCTTACCAGTTTCTATGCAGCCTCCACTTTTGGTCCTCAGTTATCAGGGTTCTCTCCAACAACTCTTTCGTTGATTATTCAGGATGTTTTTCTGTATTTTAGTTGTAATTCCAGTGAGCTTGTCTGTGCAGCATCCACTTACTCTGCCACCATTTTTTATCTCTATCCTGTGATCTCTTGATGGCACTGTAAATACCCTTTTTTTTAAACATAAAACATAACATACCAAACACCCTGTGCCTTCCTCTTTCTAGTTACCAAAATGTCTTGGAGATTGTTCCTTACCAGTCCATGAGCATAAGGCACTTTTTTTTTAAGTGGATGATCATAATATAACCTGGTGAACCAGTCCCTAATTTGTGTGCTTTAAGTAAAAATGTTTCAACTTTAAAAATAGTATTCACTTTAAAAATAGTCAGTTAATTTTTTAAAAATATATTTTTTTATTGATTTCAGAGAGGAAGGGAGAGGGAGAGAGAAAGATAGAAACATCAATGATGAGAGAGAATCATTGATCAGCTACCTCCTGCATACCCCCTACTGGGGATTGAGCCCACAACCCGGGCATGTGTCCTGACCAGAATCGAATCTTGACCTGTTCGTTCAAAGGTCAACGCTCAACCACTGAGCCACACTGGCTGGGCAATTACTTAATTTTTTAATACAAGTTAATAACAGTTAATTTTTTTTCTTGCTAAACCTGATTTTATTTTTTTAATCTTTATTGTGGAAAGTATTACATAGATCCTTCTCTTTCCCCCATTCACCTCTCCCAGCCGCTCTTGTTCCCCAGGCCCTCACCATCCAATTGTCTGTGTCCACGGGTTATGCATATATGCATACAAGTTCATTGGTTGATCTCTTCCCACCTACCCTCCCCTGCCTTCCCTCTGTGGTTCAACAGTCTGTTCATGCTCTGAGTTTATTTTTTTTTTTCCATCAGTTTATTTGGTTGATTAGTTTCCACATATGAGTGTGATCATGTGAAGATTATCTTTCTCCAACTGGCTTATTTCGCTTAGCATAATACTCCCCAGGTCCATCCATGCTGTTGCAAATGGCAAGAGGTCTTTCTTTTTTATTGCCTCATAGTATTCCATTGTGTAAATGTACCACAGTTCTTTTATCCACTCATCTGCTGATGGGCACTTAGACTATTTACAAATCTTAGCTATTTTAAGTTCTGCTGCTACGAACAGATGGGTGCATATACATTACTTGTTTTTTTAAATGCATATACAGAAGCACATTTAATTGACCTACAAGCCTATACCTATAGTGAGTAATGACCTGGTGTCTTTTTAAAAATGAACTAATCCTCAGAAAAATATAAAATGAAAAGTGAAATCTCCTCACATACACATTCCACACTCTCCACCATCTTCCCAAAAGGTAGCCACCAATAGCAGTTTGTTTTGGTATGTGTATACACTCTGGGGGGCAGGAATGAGGAAGTCACATATATGTAAAACATTTTAAAATGTACACAAAAAAGATCATAACATACAAAGTCTTCTGTCCCTTGCATTTTCCACTACAAATGCATTTCAGGCACCGTTCTGTCATGGGACAAAGTTCCAGCATATGGGTATGTCTTCATGCAGTCCCTCCTCTCCTATTGTTGGACAACAGAGGCATTTTCTTTGTCTGCTTTACTCTCACACAGAATGCTGTGTTGACTGTGCTTGATTTTTATATGTATTAACATGCTGTATAGTTTTGCCAGATCACCCTTAAGAAAAGGTTGTACCATCTTGCACCTCACCTGATACTGTTTTTGAGTGCACTTATTTCTTCTCACCTTCAACAGCAAAAGTACTATGAAACTTGTTCATTTTTGCCACCTTGGAAGATTTTTTTTTTAATGGCAAGCATGTTGTACTTTGATTTTTATTTCTTTAATATGCACTTAATTACAAGTGAGATTGAATGTCTTTCTATGAACTGCTTGTTCATATATTTTGATCTTTTTTTCTAATTGGTTAATCATATTTTCCTATCGATTTTAAAGAGCTCCTTATATATCAGAGAAATTAACTTTCAGCTTATTTTCCTCAATTAACTTCTCTTATGTGCTGCAGATATTTTTTAACATTTGTCTTTTTAAATTTTTTGTGTTATTTTTATTCCAGTTAGAAGTTTTAACTTTTATGTAGTTAAATTAATCACTATTTCCCTTCTTGGCCCCTGGGGATAAAAGTACTTACACAGTGCATTTCACACGACCGTTTTACACTTTCCAGTTGATCTTCACAGCGGCCTGTGACTGGAGGCAAGGCAGAGCTTTCCCTTCCGTTCTGTTTCACAGATGGATGCTGCCAGGCCGAGGGACAATGGGATTTGCTCAGGCTGAAGAGATTCTACAACGCTTGCGGTTCTCGCTTCCCTCTCCTTCCTCCCACCAGCCGAGTGACTCATTTCTGGCACTGCTAGCAAAAGAAGGTAGCTTCTCTAGCAGAACATGTTTTTTAGCAAACTAGAAGCATCTTTTCTTCCTCTAAGTGCTCTTTTAAAAAATATTTCTGAAATTATAAAATTTATAGTTTTCAAAAGCAAAAGCTCCAACAATACAGAGGAATGAAACAGCGTTTGGGGTGGGGCTCGCCTTGCCCCAAAAGCCCATCAGGTGACCACGGTAAGATTTGCTGTGAGCACCAAGAAAGTGCCATGGCTCAATCTTGCCAGGTTAGGAAGGCCTGCCAGGAGCTGGCCATGTTTGCTGCACACACCTCCGGGCTGCGTGTGTTCCAGGAATACTTCAGGTGCTTGATGAATGCTTGGAGGCAGGGGACACTCTGCTTAGACTCTGGTGCCTCACGGGCGGTGTTCAGTCCCAGCTGTGTGAACGTGAACAGGTGACTTGCGCTCTATGTGCTGCAGTGACCTTGTCTGTAAAATTAGGATAACAGTTTCTACCTCAAGTAAATTAAATAAGCCTCATAGGTCTCTTACTGGATCCGCTGTCCACTCCCATCTGGCCCCGATCTCCAGGGTCATGAGACAGAGCTGAAAAGTCGAGCTCCCTCCCTCCCAAGGTCACACGGCCCATCCGTGCCAGGGCCCATCCGTGCCACGGCCCATCCGTGCCACGGCCCATCCGTGCCACGGCCCATCCGTGCCACGGCCCATCCGTGCCACGGCCCATCCGTGCCACGGCCCGGTTCCGCGCTTTGGACCCCGCCCCCTTGCCCGTTTCCTCAGCAGGGCCACTGCAGCCCTTCCTCCGATCGCGTTTTGCTCCTCCTGGCCACCAGGGGGCGCATCTGAAACAGCCCAAGCTGCTGAAGCTCTGGGTCCGGCTGGGGCGGCTCCGTTTCCCGCTGGTATTCAAGGCTCTCGGACCCCGTCGCCCGCCCCCACACACCCGGCAACGCGCATTCCCACCCTTGCTTTTTCCTCGGGTCCTCTCCTCGGAAAACGCTCCCCCCTCCCCTTCCAGGCCAGCCCGTCCTAACTCCTGGCTCCGCCACCTCCTCCGCGCGCTCCTCCGCCCGCTCCTCCTCCGCCCGCACCCTCCGCCCGCTCCTCCTCCGCCCGCTCCTCCGCCCGCTCCTCCTCCGCCCGCTCCTCCGCCCGCTCCTCCTCCGCGCGCTCCTCCGCCCGCTCCTCCGCCCGCTCCTCCTCCGCCCGCTCCTCCGCCCGCTCCTCCTCCTCCGCCCCTCCTCCTCCTCCTCCTCCGCCCGCTCCTCCTCCGCCCGCTCCTCCGCCCGCTCCTCCTCCGCCCGCTCCTCCTCCGCCCGCTCCTCCGCCCGCTCCTCCTCCGCCCGCTCCTCCGCCCGCTCCTCCTCCGCCCGCTCCTCCGCCCGCTCCTCCTCCGCCCGCTCCTCCGCCCGCTCCTCCGCCCGCTCCTCCGCCCGCTCCTGCTCGGCGCGCGTTCCGGGCGCTGGAGGGACGCGGCCAGGCGGGATGCGCGCCGTCCGCACGCTGTGCGCCCCGGGGCGGCGGGCCACCCCCTCGCCTCAGTCCCCTCACCTGTGAACTGGGGCTGGGGCAGGGGTGGGCACTGCCCCGGGACTGCAGACCTCGGTAGGAGGCCCGGGACTGGGCTTGAGGCTGCGTTCTCTCGGGGCTCTCCAGGGGTTGGGAGAGTCCGAGGGAAATACGGGCCACCTTGTCACCGCCAGGCTCCTGGCTCGGCCGCACCCCGCTCCCGGGCCCGTCCTCCGCAGCGGCGCCGGGGATCCCCGCGCGCTCAGCTCACAGGGGCTCGGCGACGTCCGCACCCGGGTCGGTACCGACTTCCCGAACCCCCCCCCCCCCCCCCCCCTTCGAAGGGGTAAACTGAGCCGGGCTCCGAGAGGCCTCAGCGGAGTAAACTGAGCCGGGCTCCGAGAGGCCTCAGCGGAGTACGGCCCGCAGGCGGTGGAGCAGGCAGGAGGGCCGGGCGCAGGCTCCGGCCCCGAGCGCCCCGGGCCCCCCGCCCGCCCGGGGACCGCGCGACCTCAGCGGCCGCAGACGGACCCGCGAGGTAGGCGGCGGGCGGGCGGCGATGGCGGGGCCGGCCCGGGTCCCCTCGTGGGGAGGCGGGCGGGGCCGCCGGGAGGGGCGGGGGTCCGGCGGCTCTGCGGGCCGGGCCGGGCCGGGCCGGGGCCGCGCAGACCGGTGGCGCCCTCGCCGGCCTGAGCTGGGCCCTGCGGGGTCGCTCCGCGGAGGGGCGGCGGTTCCGTCTCCACCGCTCCGTGCAACCGCGCAGACGCCGAAAGCGCGGCCGTGGGGAGGGGCGGTCACGGCGCCCCTCCCGCGTCTACGCAGACGGGTGCCCCCGGGGAGGCAGCCGCGAGCCCGGGCCCGGGGTCGCCGGGCGGAGCCGCCCTGCCTCTAGGCACGGCCTCCGGGCGGCCCCGCCGGCTCCGCTCCGCTCGCTCCGCTCGGAGGCCTGCGGCGGCCGCGCCGGGCCTGCGGGCCGACCTCTGCGGCGCCCCCGGAAGCCCCGGAGCCTGACGGACGCTGCGGGGGGAGACGGGAGCTTCGTCTGGGCTGGAGGGTCCAGGCCAGGGTCTGACCTACTCCTGACCCACTGTGCGACCTTGGGTAGCCCCTGTTCCTGCTATCTGTGGGCCGTAGGCTGGTTCTTAGTCTTGGGGGGCCCTCTAGGTCTGCGCCCTAGGAGGCAAGGAATCGGATTAGGAAACAGCGCTGGGGGCCGAAACCGCCTTGGCAATCTCCGCGCCCCGTCCCCAGTGGGCGGAAGCACAGGGTCTGAGACGGGATGAGCTGTTTCAGCGGTCAGGACTGTCCTACCTGCCCGCCCGAATGGGGATCCTCCTGGGCCAGGGGCTTCGAGAACGGCAAGCCCTTAGCCTGCCCGGAACTGGCTGTTCTTGGGCTCGCATGCGGCAGGGATAGCTGGCAGGCGTGAGTGAGTCAAGGCTATCTCCCCCAACCCAGTCATGGGGAAAGGCCCCCCTCCTATGTTTCAGCTGCCACTTTTAATTGCCAAGCTCTCAATTATCACAGCTGATCTGTTCCTGAAGCAAACAGAGCACATGGAACAGTGTCCCCTCCCCCAGGTCTGTCTACAGGATGAGGTTCACCGGGAAAGCAGCCCGCCCTGCCTGGCCAGCTGTACATTCTGCCCTGGGCACGCTCCGTAATTGGCGGGGGGACACTTGTTCTGCACTAGAAGCAGGAGTCTGGTTGTGCACTTTGATGAGCCACCACTCCACTCTGTGGTCATTCCCCACCAGAGAGTGCACGTGCTGGCCTGTACAACCCCCTCAGAGCAACTCTGAACTGGGGTGACACAGGAATGCCCTTCAGGTCACCCTCCCTGGCCCCCAGTTTTATGCTTGGTTTTTCACTTGAGCTGGAAGATGGCCAAGCCTCTGAACCCATGTGTGGCCAGAGCCCAACAGTTGGGTTCAAAAGGAGAGAAGAGGAACAACCCCACACCCCCTCCCTGCCCCAGGAAGTAGGAAAAGATGAGCTAAGAGTTGCTTAGAGTGCCAAAATGCCCACAGCCCAGCCATTGAGCATCAGCACCAAGGCCTGAGAGAGGCAGGACAAGTCCAAGGTCACACAGCATCATACTGTTTTCAGCTCTCCAGCAATCCAGCCATCCTTGGGGAGTTACTGCCTGGGAACACTCAGAGGACTCAGTGTTCCCCACAGAGGTCCCTGCCATGGAGGGACAAGGAAGAGTTCCTTTGTGCGGACTCTAGTTTGCAACCAATAAGTAATTTGGATCTCATGACCAGAGTCGCCACCCTCTCTCAAGGCTGCTTAACCGGGGGTCAGGGTTGTCAGCCACTGCTCTGACCAACCTACCCTGCCCTGTCCACCTTATTCTTGCTGGCCCCACAACCCCCATGGTTTTAGTCATGCCCCTTCCCCATTGTGCAGATGGGAGTGCCAAGACCAAGCCAGAACTGGGACCCATTGTATCCTCAGCTTTCCTCTACATCAGTGTCCTAATTATTGAGGTGAGAGTAAGCTAAGCATCTTAGTATCCCAAGCCAAGAAGAGGACAGCCATCCTTTGTTCCTGTGGTAATCTTCCTGTCACTGGGCTATGCAAGTTGGAGTTGAAAACTCACTGGTCTGGAGGCTATGAATATGGAGGGTTGACCAGATGTCTCATCAATCCCCAATGGTCCTTATAATTAGGGGGTAGGGATGGGGTTGTTTGCTCTTATAAGGAGGTACTGTATTTCTTACATGAAAGAGGTTGGGTGAAGACCTATTCTGTTCGTAAGGTCTGTGTGCACTGGGGTCCCATACATTGCCATTGCTTAGCCATGGTGTTCACTGCCACCATGAAGTGTGGCTCACACCTGCTTCTGGAGCAGCATCTGCTAGTGCCCACCGCCTTCCCACTGGACCCAGCTTTGCCCTGTGTTGGCTCCTGCACACCCCACCACCTGGAAACCTCTGTTCATTCTTATCACTCTCATCCCTACATCATTCTCTTGGGGTACCACTGTCACTGAACAGAAGAGCAGTGTGCAGGAATACAGGTGGGACTGGCTTTAGACCCTGGTGAGACACCAGCCTTCAAGATCCCCCTCCTCCCCCGGATACTCAGTGGAACTACCACGGCAAATGCCGAGCTGTAAAGGCAGGATGCAAGGAGCCAAGCTCTCAGTGACTCTTCTGATCTAGCACGTTTGCAGTTCAAATCCAACAAACCTTTTTAAAGCATGGGCTTCTCTTTGCCAGACCCTGTCATGGATGGCTCTCACATATATTATCCCACTTCATCTGCAAAACCACAAACCCACCTATTAATGTGTATGAAGGTTCTAGAAGCATAATATTAAAACAATTAAATCCACCCCACAAGGCAGCAGTGCATCCTCCCACCCACCACTGTTGATAGTCTTTTCAGAACTGCTCAGATGCCCTAGGGCCCCAGCAGTTTTGAGTTTGTATTTGTGTGCCCAGACATCTTGGGGGGGCAGGAGGGGGGTTCCTCTGGGGGGAGTGCTCTGACTCAAGTGAGCATAGAGTCCAGGCTAATCCACATAAATCGACGGATGCCTGCAGTGGAACTGGAATCCTGTACAGGAGCGTGGGTGCACATACTGCCTCTTTTAGAAGGCAATCCCAGCCTGCACTGTGTCCCATCCTGTTAGGACAAGTCTCCTCTGCATAACAGTGAACTCCCTGAGGGTAGAAAGGTGGCTGAGGTGCCTCCTGGTCTGTACTACCAGGGGCTACTGAGTTTTTGTTGTGCTCAGCTCAGCTGAATCCAAACCAAAAAGAAGCTCCCTCTTACTGGAGATATCCAAACTGAGGCCAGAGAGCAGATTTATGTAAGTTAGCTTTAATGCCCTGTAGGGTCATTTAAGCTCCAAGACTCCCAGAGCTAAATGAATTTCTAAATATTATCTGAGAACTTGGTGAAAGCTATCAGGATTGTAATATAGGTTCTTTTTTAATTTTTCAATTACAGTTCACATTTAATATTCTGTACTAATTTCAGGTGTACAGCATAGTGGTTAGACAATCATATACTTCCCTAAGTTGTATTTTACATCCCACTGATTATTCTGTGACTACCATTTTGTACTTTTTTTTTTTTAATTCTTACCCAAGGATATTTTTCCATTTATTTTTAGAGAGAGTGGAAGGAAGAAGGGGAGACAGAGAGAAACATTGATGTGAGAGAGACACATCAATTGGTTGCCTCCCACACGAGTCCTGACCAGGGCCAGGGATCAAGCCTTCAACCAAAGTACATGCCCTTGACCGGAATTGAACCCAGGACCTTTCAGTCCATGGGCTGATGCTCTATCCACTGAGCCAAACCAGCAAGGGCCCAATTTGTAC
The DNA here is from genome assembly GCA_025583905.1 of Ia io. Taxonomy (NCBI): domain Eukaryota; kingdom Metazoa; phylum Chordata; class Mammalia; order Chiroptera; family Vespertilionidae; genus Ia; species Ia io. The sequence goes on along the minus strand of JAJQQW010000004.1, from coordinate 103,368,752 downwards.
TTCTTAATCCCTTCACTTTTTCACCCATCCCCCCAACCACCCTCCGCTCTGTCAACATTAGTCTTTTCTCTATTTAGAGTCCACATATAGGTGAACTCATGGTATTTGTCTTTCTCTGTCTGATTTATAGGATGATAATATAGTGTCTTTAAAATGCTAAGTGTCCACATTTTTAATAAAGCAAATTGAGAGTATTGTGGGAACATTTCATTATTCAGCTCATACAGATGCTGCACTAGGACCAAGCATTGGACTTAGCCAAGGGTCTTGAGGATTTGGTATGGAGCAAAGAAGAAGGAAGGTTAGTGTCCAATAACAAATCCATGTGCATCTGCTTTGGTGACTGTCACACACACCAACTTGGGAAGCTAGGAGGTCTGAGAGCTGAACTTCATATTACTTCAGCAAATCTCTTTCTGTCACAGAGCTGAAAAAGTTTGGAAGAGACCATAACATACTTCGGAGATTGCAAGCAGCACCCAAAAGGGCTGGGGTGTATGTGGAGACAGGAGGTGTCCCAGGGGAGTGCATTGGCTGAGAGCCAGCCTGTCTCTGGGACAGGGTTCAATCCTAGCTCTCAGCTTCCTAGCTTTGTGACCTTGGACAAGTCACCAGACTTCCCTGAGCCTCATTTTTCTCCTTTTTAAAATGAGGTTGATGGTAGTGCCAATTATAAAGAGAATTCTATGAAAGTGTGTGAATGTCATAGTCAGTTTTTATTTTCTCCTCTGGGGATCTCATAGAAGCCACTAAGTATTTTAAGGATTTCAAAGTCTAAATGGAAATGTCAGCTTCATTCATTTACTCGTTCAACAAATATTTATGGAGTGCCAACTACAATACCACAGGAGCAAAACAGACAAAAACCCTTCTCTTCAGGAGCTTTTATTCTAGCAGCAGGACCCACAATAAATAAGAGAACAGATAAAAGAACCTCAGAGAGTGTTAAGTGCTAAAAAGAAGGTTGCTCTAGTTGGTGTTAAAAGTGATATGCAATGGAAGAATTCTTCCACATGGAAGAGGAGAGAACCTTGGTTTGGGCTCTGTGCGATCTAAATTCCAGTCCTGTCCCTGCTGGCTTCTGACTTGCTGTTCAACTTTGGGCAAGTTCCTTTCTGTCTCTGATCCTCTTTTTTTATCTGTGAAATGAGAGTGGAAGGAGCCCACTCAGCTCAGATGCCCTGGGTGGCTGGGTGGCTATCATGTCGAGGCTTCACCACCTGGTGGTGCTACAGTCATAGTTTGTCCCTGCTTGTCTTTCCCCTTCCACACATACCACCCATACACATAGCTAAATGTGATATGTAACCTGTCACACACAAAGATGGACAGGTTACGTATCACTTGTTCTCACTGTCTTACCACCTATCTGAACAACTTTTTATAATATAATTTTATGTTATTATTTTTTTAAAATATGTTTTTATTTATTTCAGAGAGAGGGAGAGGAAGTGAGGGATAGAAACATCAATGATGAGAGAGAATTGTTGATCCATCAGCTGCCTCCTGCACGTCCCCTATTGGGAATTGAGCCCCAACCTGGGCATGTGCCCTGACTGGGAATTGAACCATGACCTCCTGGTTTGTGGGTCAACGCTCAACCACTGAGCCACACCATCCAGGCATATATTATCTTATTTGAGCTCTCTATAAATAGATGTAGGCTGTAGATATTTGTTTGGGTCGGGATACTTTTGCTCAAAGTTGTGGTGTGTGACTCATCCAGTTATGAATAGCTATAGTTTGTCCTTGTCAGTGCTGTATAGTATTTCACTGTGTCACGAGGCCACAGTTTATTTATCCAGTCTACTGTGATGGACTGTTCTTGAACCTGAGTCCAAGCACACGTGGCATGAACTTCTCTAGGCGTATAACTTGAACCGGGTGGTAACACATATGTAGTGCCGCACTGGGAGTCATTCCCTCCCACCTCTCCCCTGCTCAGTGGCGCTCCCTGTTGTCAGCCTTTGTCATATATGCTCACCTGGTGGATGTGAATGCTTTTTCACTCCCATTTTAATTTGCATTCCCCTCACTACTGATGAGGTTGGGTATTTTTGTGCATTTACAACCACTGGGATTTCCTTTTTGGTGAAATGCCTCTTTAAATGTTTGCCCACCTTGGGCTGTTGTGTTTTGTTTTTTTCTTGTTGACTTGGAGGATACTTTAGTTGTTCCAAATTTTAATCCTTTGTCAGTTACATGTGTTATAAATATCTTGCCTTTTTCACTTATCCTGGGGTCATGAGATGAATGTCATAATTTCAGAGTTCCTAATTAAGTAGTCAAATCTGTCTTTCATTTTATTTTTAATGTTTTGTGTGTTTTAAGAAATTTTTTTCTGCTTTGTGATCATGAAGAATCTCCTGTATTTATCTTTTTCATAAGGTCTTTAATCTACCTGGAATTGATACTCATTTATGGTGTGAGGTAAGGGACCCATTTCTCTCTCTCTTTCTCTCTCTCTCTCTCTCTCTCTCTCTCTCTCTCTCTCTCTCTCTCTCTCTCTCTCCCATTATCCAGGCAGCCCAGCACTGTTTGTTGAGAAGTGTGTCCTTGTCCCTTATCTTCCCACCCTCCACACCACCCCCATCATTCCATGTAGCCATACTTTTCAGGGGCAGGCAGGAGCCCAGGACTGAAGGCTCTGGCCTAGCAGGAGCTGGTAATCAGTGCTAACACCTGAGGGCAGGGCGGACAGCCCTCCCCCACTGGACCAGCTGCTGCTCTTGCCAAACAGGTCTGTGGGGCTGTGGTCTGTCACATATCTGGCTGGTGCTGACTTGGGTTCTGGTGGATTAAGCAGGGGCTCAAGGTTTATGACCTGAACTGACCACTGCACAGGTGGTGGAGTAGGGAGGAGTGCAGAAGGAGCTCATCTACGTGAGCCGGAAGGAGGCCCCAGAGGCCAGCAAGGCAGAGGCCCCCACCCAGGGCACTGGACCAAGGTAAGGGAGGGTCAAAATGGTCCCAGCGGAGTCTTCCCTAACCAACTCTGTCTGGAAAATAAAAAGTCCTTTTTTCCATCTGGATCTGTTTGGGGCAGCCAAGAGACAAAAGATGGCCCTGTGACAAGGCCACAGTCTGTAGCAAGGACCTGCCAGGTCCTTGGCCCCCATGCAACCCCATGGGAGCTCACACACACGCACTGGCACTCAGCCCGCCAGTCTCCCGAGGGGCTTTTTATTCATTTCAGTGTCCAGGGCCTGCCCACTGGATAGGGAAGGGTCACTGCCTCCCTCCAATCTGCCTTCCGGACCCTGGTGCCTTTCCCTAGGGCAGTACCTGGCCCAGCAAAACTGGGCCTTCCTGCTCCTGGAGTCGTCAGGGCAGGGAAGAGGAGGGAGGGAATGGTGTGGGGGTAATCTTTACTCCTGCCTTGCGAGGTAAGGAAGATTCACCCATTTAATAGATGAGGAAACTGAGGTCCAGAGTGGGGCTGTGGTCCAGCTGGGCCTGGCCCAGGAGGGTAGGATGGACCCCAAAGATCTCAGTGGCTTGCCTATATGACCCGGGAAGCTTCAGGCTATGACACACTCCTACTCAATTACTTTCAGAGTAGAGTTGCTATTGCCTGGGGCTTTCTGGGAACTCTGGCCCAGGAAGTTCCAGGAGCAAGAACCAGTGCTTCTGGGCCCAGTTCAACTTAGACTAGTGCTTAGGACTTGGGCTTTGTCTCCTCATTTGTGCAGTGGGAGGTGACAATCATTGTACCCACCTCTTCAGTTCACTCTGAGGCTGAAATGTAACCTGCCCAAAGGGGCTTCAAACATGGCCAGCTCCCAGGAAACCTTAGCTTTTGTTTTTATAGAGAAGGCCAATACCCGAGTGCCCTTCCTCTGAAATTCCAAGCTCCTGTCTGTTTCCTTTTTTCCTGAGCTCTCTATGTGTTTATTTCTATGAGTTTAATATTTGCTTAGGAAATACAGGCACATGGTAAAGATGTTATAAGAGGATACAATGAAAACTACATCTGTCCCACCCCTCCCACCCCTCCCGAGAGCAAACATGAAAAGCATTTTTTGGATAGCAGGTCAGAAATACTCAGAGGATATTCAGGGTGTCCCCCCAAAAAATGTATACACACTTTAACAGCTGATAGCTCAATTTTGAAAATGAAATGTATTTTAATAAACACTGCCTTTATAATTATTCAAAGTTATGTATACATTTATTTATATATATATATATATATATATATATATATATATATATAACACACACACACACACACACACACACACACACACACACACACACACACACATATATATATATACATACATACACACTAGAGGCCCGGTGCACAAAATTCGTGCACTGGGGAGTGTCCCTCAGCCCAGCCTGCACCCTCTCCAATCTGGGACCCCTCGAGGGATCTCCGACTGCCCGTTTAGGCCTGATCCCGTAGGATCAGGCCTAAACGGGCAATCGGACATCCCTCTTACAATCCAGGACTGCTGGCTCCCAACTGCTCACCTGCCTGCCTTCCTGATTGCCCCTAACTGCTTCTGCCTGCCAGCCTCATCACCCCCTAACCACTCCACTGACAGCCTGATTGATGCCTAACTGCTCCCTGCCAGCCTGTTTGCCCCTAACTGCCCTCCCCTGCAGGCCTGGTCACCCCTAAATGCCCTCCACTGCAGGCCTGGGCCCCCCTAAATGCTCTCCCCTGCAGGCCTGGGTCCCCCCCAACTGCCTTTCCCTGCATGCCCACTCGCCCCCAACTTCCCTCTTCTGCCGGACTGGTCACCCCTAACTGCCCTCCCTTGCATGCTTGATCGCCCACAACTGCCCTCCCTTGCAGGCCTGGTCCCTCCCAACTGCCCTCTCCTGCTGGCCATCTTGTGGCAGCCATCTTGTGTCCACATGGGGTCAGACATCTTTGACCACATGGGGGCAGCCATCTTGTGTGTTGGAGTGATGGTCAATTTGCATATTATTATTCTATTAGATAGGAGGATTAGATACGATAGAGGCCTGGTGCACGGGTGGGGGCTGGCTGGTTTGCCCTGAAGGGTGTCCCGGATCAGGGTGGGGGTTCCCTTGGGGCGTGGGGTGGCCTGGGTGAGGGGCCTGTGGTGTTTTGCAGGCTGGCCACGCCCCCTGGCAACCCAAGCAGAGGCCCTGGTATCTGGGATTTATTTATCTTATGTAATTGAAACTTTGTAGCCTTGAGCGGAGCCAAGCCTCCTGCTCGCTCCGTGGCTGCTGCCATTTTTGTTGGGATTTATTTATCTTCTATAATTGAAACTTTGTAGCCTTGAGTGGGGGGCTGGGCCCGCCAGGGTGTGCGGAAAGCTTGGCTTCCTCCATTGCCAGGGAAAGCCAAGCCTCCTGCTCTCTCTGTGGCTGCAGCCATCTTGGTTGGGTTAATTTGCATATTCACTCCTGATTGGCTGCTGGGCATGGCTTGTGGGTATAGCAGAGGTATGGTCAATTTGTATATTACTCTTTTATTAGATAGGATATATATATATATATATATATATATATATATATATATATATATACACATATATATATATATATATATATATATATGTGTGTGTGTGTGTGTGTGTGTGTGTGTAATATGCTAATTAGGCCAGATGTCCTTCTGGACGACCTTCCAGATGAAGGCCCCCCCCCATTGTATTCTATATAATAAAAGCCCAGCAACTGAAACAGCGGAATGACCAGAGACCAGAATGACCACAGTCCCTCACCCTGGCCGGCAGCCCCCCAGTGAGCGGTTAGGGGCTATCAGGCAGACAGGCGAGCAGTTAAGGGCAATCAGGGAGGCAGAGTGCTTAGGGGCGAGCAGGCAGGCAGGTGAGTACTTAGGGATGATCAGGCAGGCAGAGGTGGTTAGGGCGATCAGGCAGGCAAAGGCAGTTAGGGGCAATCAGGCAGGCACAGTGCTTAGGGGTGATCAGGCAGGCAGAGGTGGTTAGGGCAGTGGTCAGCAAACTCATTAGTCAACAGAGTCAAATATCAATAGTACAACGATTGAAATTTCTTTTGAGAGCCAAAATTTTTAAACTTAAACTATATAGATAGGTACATTGTTATTAACTTAATTAGGGTACTCCTAAGCTGGCCTTTGCTAAAAACTCAAGGGGCCAAAGAGCCGCATGTGGCTCACAAGCCGCAGTTTGCTGACCACTGGGTTAGGGCGATCAGGCAGGCAGAAGCAGTTAGGGGTGATCAGGCAGCAGAGTGTTTAGGGGCGATCAGGCAGGCAGGCGAGCAGTGAGGGGCCAGCATCCCAGATTGCGAGAGGGATGTCCAGGATTTCAAGAGAGTGCAGGCTGGGCTGAGGGACCCTCCTACCCAAGTGCACAAAGTTCATGCACCAGGCCTCTAGTTTTAAATAAAACACCCATTAGCTTGCTCTGCCCCCATCCTGTGACTTCCTCTGGACCTTTAAATCCATTCACTGGGCCAGAGCCTGAGCTGCTGCTTCCTTCCAGAAGGCACACATATTTGTGGACGCTGGCACCAGATTTTTCTTATGAGCAGGACTTGAGGGAGGCTGGCACGGGGCAAATAGAGGGACTGTTGAGCAGCAAAGAATGGTCCCTCTGTGCCCCGTAAAAGCCTAAGTTGGAGACCAGCTCCTCCTCCCCACTCCAGCAGATCTGGTTCTGGATTGAGGGTGGAGCCTGGGGACCCAGCTCAGGCCCAGTCTGGCTGCCAGCTGGCCATTGGGTGACCGTGAGCCAGCCCTAGGCTCTTCCTAGCTCCTGACTCAGTGCAGAATCCCAGGGCATGTGGTGGCCTCAGTGAGAGGACTGACGGTCTGTCTCCTTGAGGACCCAAGCAAGCCACACATCACCCATCCCACCTGGGCTAAAACCCATGACGTGAGCTGGGGTTTTTGCCGCCTTCCTGTTAAGCTTTGATGGTTCCCATGAGGCAACTTGTCAGTGTTAAGTTATGTTGACATTTTCTTGGTAGGCCTGTAACTCCTGGACCTGCTGGTGTCTTATCTGTGCCACAAAAAACTCTTCCAGGGTCTGAGAAAAGAAAGTGGCAGGTGGCTATATGTGGCCACATGTCCTGTATGCATGACTATGAGGCCTCACCAGAAGGGCTCCCTGCCCCCTTGATGTTAGGAGAATGGCTGGGACCCAGGGTCACAGTCACCAGTGCCCAGTGGGGCAGAGCCCCAGGTGCTTCAATCGAACAGTTGTTCAGGTTGCATGCTAAGAGCAGTGAGCAACGAAGAGTGCACTCTTGCCAATCTGTGGGCCTGAAAGGCTGTGTTCACCAGAAGAGGGCGCCCTTTACAGATTCACAAGCAGGGGTCCTGAATACTGGTGGTGGAACCAGCCTTGAGTGCTCACTGGCAAAGGAGAGGTGCCTGGGCATGGGGGTCTCCTTTCCACTTATGTGGTCTTCCTGTACCCAGTTTTCCAGAATCTCCCTCCAGGCTCCTGCTGGTAATCTAAGGGAAAAGAGAACTCCACCCCTCTCCTCCATCTGTGTGCGCAACTTAAGTAGACCCAGCCAGGTGAATCCTCAGACGGAATTAGGCTGTATGCCTGGCCTTAGGGCCTAGGAATGGCTTGGGTCAAATTATATCTAGGTCCACATCTCATCTCTAGCTCTTCCTGAATGTCTCCTCCTGGTCAGAATACCTCTGCACCTTATCATCTGTTAATATCCCCCAGAGCTCAAGTATGAAGGGCCCTTACCTTAGTGCCTGGCCCCTTAGGAAGTGAGCACTGTGTTTATGAAGGCATGCTGATTTAAGGGCAGAGACTCCCATGAACTGCAACATCATTAATTTCACCCACAACTATTCCTTGAACTCCTAGTATGGGCCAGGCATTGCACTGGGGCTGGAAATAAATGGTGAGTACAACAGACATGAACCTTATCATCATGGAGCTGTCCGGGGAAAGAGGGAAAAGCTCTTGTGAGCAGTGTTGACCATGTGCTGGGAGGCTTTGCTCAGTGTGCCTGAGAAGGTGAGGCAAGGCCTTCCTGGAGGACCTGAGGTGTGAAGGTAAAGTCAGGGTTAAGTAGGTGAAAAGAGAGAGGTGGGTGTCCCAGGCAGAGGAAACAGTAAATGAGAAAGCCCAGGGGCAGGAGCCAATTTGCTGAATATGAGGCTATAGCAGAGTGGGAAGAGCAGAGGCAGCAGAGGCCAAATCCACAGGGGCTTGTGGGAATGGCAAGGAGTTTGGTGCTTGTTTCTTTTTTTCTTTTATATTTTTAAATATATTTTTTATTGATTTCAGAGAGGAAGGGAGAGGGAGAGAGAGATAGAAACACCAATGATGACAGAGAATCATTGATTGGCTGCTTCCTGCACGCCCCCCACTGGGGATTGAGCTCACAACCCAGGCATGTGCCCTTGACCTGAATCGAACCTGGGACCCTTCAGTCTGCAGGCCGACGCTCTATCCACTGAGCCAAACCAGCTAGGGCAGGTGCTTGTTTCTTAAGCAGTGAGGAGCCAGGGTTTGAAGCAGGACAGTGGCATGTTGTTATTGAAATGTCTGTGAAATTGGGTTTGAGTCCGGACTCTGATTCCTGACCCAGCTGCCCTCCCTCTAAACAACAATGAGGGTTGAGGAGGAGTGTGTCTTAGGTTGTGCAGGCAGGAAGAAGGAAGCTTGAATGAAGAGACATAGTGTAGGATACAGAGGCTGGCACAGCCACCACCCTCTGGGCACCTGCCCCCAGGCTGGGGCACCACCTAGTCTGCTGGCTGTCTTGGGCCTGGAAAGGCCAGACTCCAGTTCTCCAGTGGGGCCACAGGTGGCGCCAGCCTCCCCAGCAATGGCAGATGGGACAGAATAGCAGGGACCAGCCCATTGAGAGGTGGGCTTGGGGACTGCTCTGGTCAGGCCCAGGACGAGCTAAGCTTTCCCCTGTTCTTCACCTACAGCCTGAGCCAGCAACCAGACTGCTGGTTTGGTGGCTCCAGCCTGCAGTTGCCACCATCCCGTCTTTCATCCCCTCCAAGGACTACTCCATCAGCTGTGCCCTGAGCTGTCTTTTTAAGCCTATCTAAATTTGCCACTAAGCTTGACCAGGGACAGCTGGGTGAAACCAGTCTTTGCAGGGGAGTGCTTGGGTCCAGATCTCCCCTCTGCAGCCTCCAGTCAGTGAAACGCAGATTATGAAGTTCTGGTCTCACATGTCTTTAACGCCTCTTTATCACTCAAAAAAGGCTTAATTATATTTCATTATTTTATAGACAGTAATATAATCACATGGTTCAATAATCTACACAGCGAACAGTGAGCACCCTCCTAGCCCTGTCCCAGTTCCCCCAGAGATATTTTATGCAATACAGTATTATTATTGTGTGTGTACTCTTCCCCATCTTTATTTTTACCCAAATACAGCATTCTTCACCTTACTTTTTTCACTTAGCAATGCATCTTATATCTCGTTCCGTAGAAAGCATCCCTATTCTGTTTTATGCTGCCTCTGTAACATCAATTCTCCATACTTGTAATCTCTATTTTAAATTGACAGGTCCTCAAGCACAGACCTTCTGCTGAGAACAGAATCCAAGCAGTATTTCATAACAGTGTTTTCATGAATATATTTTGGGGAAAATTCAATTTATGCTCAATGAGGCTGGCATTTCATTGATGTGGCAGATACAAATTTTCCCATTAAGGAATTGGTATACAGTACTATGTACTCCTCGGGAAAACTAGCCTGGGGATAAGTCCAGGCCACTCTGCCAGCTGTCACCCACTACATACACACCCACAGGATGAAGCCACTACTTCATCCTCTGGCCTCACACTTCAGGTTCCACATATTTGCAGAACTATAATTGTATTTTTCCAAGCTACCGAAGCCTTTGCCCATGCCATTCCCTGTATCTGCAGTGCCCTTCTCCTAGGCCACCCAGAGAATTCTTATTCATGCCACAAATACCAAGACAGCTGTCAACTCTTCCCTTCCCTGGCAGCTACTCCACCACCTCTCAGTCATTCCTGCATCTGACCCAGGTTAATCCCAGGATTGCAGAGATTATCAAAGCATAGCAGGCATCAGAATTTGCATTTCTAATGACTCCCAGCTGGGCCTGTGGCTGCTGCTGCTCCTGAAACAACACTTGAAGAAACACTGATGGAGTGGAAGGATCATAGGCTGAGTCTCATGTACCTGGATTCTAATCTCGGCTCCAACATTAACGGGTTGTGTGTCTGTGCAAATTAGATGCCCTCTCTGGGCTTCAGGGCCTCCGTGGTAAAGTGAGGTGCAAACCCACCTCAAGAGCTGCTGTAGGGTTATGTGAACTTGTGTGGCAACAGGGCTGGCACCATCAACTGTGAGTTGTCCCGTCCCCTGACCCACGGAGCTTCCAGAGCATGAGTCCCACATCTGATTTCTCTCTGCATCCTCTGAGACACCTAGTCAAGGCCTGACACATAGTGGGTGGTAATAAATGGGGAGCGGGGGGGGGAGTCGTTGAACACATTTAGGGATGCACATGTTCTCAGTTATAGATTTGTTTAAATAATGAATAAGATGTCACATGTACCCCGCCTCCATTAGTTCCAAATCAGGGGAGTCAGGTCAGGCTGGTTGAAGCCGTCCTCCCACTGGGAGAGTGTTGTTTAAATCAATCACATGAAGAAGCCTGCACAGAGGATATTTAAGCCATTTAAGAGAAACTGTTGCTTTAGGAGCACGTAGTGGCATCCATTCGCAAAACAGGCATCCCCAGCACTTATTATAAATGAACACAACTATTCATTAAAGTAGAGGCCCACTGGGGCCTTGGCTTGGCACCCCATGGTAGCTGTTCTGCAATATGAAGGCACTACTTAAGAGTCAGCAAGCCACTTCCCTAACAGCCCCCTTAGAATGTGGATCAAGCCCTGCCAGGCGACGGAATCAGCCACAGCCATATGGGGTCTCTGTACCAGGGCAAGCCCTCGCAGCTTTCTCTCTCTGTTTTTTTTCTAGGTTTCCTCAGTTTCCCCACTCCCTTTAATGCAGACTGGCTCCAGTTTAAGCAAAGCTACTAGGAAAGAAACCAAATATATGAAGGATGTTTATTTGCTTTGCCAAAGGGTGTCAGTGTTATTTTTTAAATAAAATCTTTAGCTGACAGGTTCCTGTAAGTACTGGAGATAAGAATCAGTGTTTTTGAAAAACATTTTCACCTGGCCCTTTCAGAATATATGGCGTATGAAGAAGGGTGTTGGCTCAGATTGAATAAGACAAGGGTGAGAATGGGGATCAGGAATGGGGTCTTCTGTTCCCTTCCTGGCTCACAAGTCTTGCACCACCCCTGTGTTTGTCCCTGAGCCAGAATGAATCTGGTTCAATGGGACTGATTCATTTATTTGACATTTATTGAGCACCTACTGCACACCAGCACCACCTGGGTACTGGGCTACAGTAGTAAACAAAGTCCCCTCCTTCACAGAGCTTCATTCTGATAGAAGAGACAGACAGTAAATAAGTTACCAAGTAATTAAGCAAGATAAAAATATAGGCTGTGAGATGGGCTTTAAAGGGAGTAAAATGAGATCAAGAGAATAGGGGTGTGCGGGAACCCCTTTCACGTCCCGCGTGGTTCAGGGTTCACGTTCAGGGTTCGGGTTCTGGAGGAGGCTGCACACAAATGAAAGAGACTAGAAAAATATTAATTTGGCAATATTGGGGGCCAGGCGGCACCCCACCTCTAGGGGGAGGACTACCCCTCGCTCTGGCCTTGCAATCCCTTTTATTAAGGTTTGGGATCCACCCATAGCCAGTAATAGCCAATCAGCAAGGATTTACATAAGATTGACAGGTGGAAGTTGTTTCAGCTACCAATATCTCAATCAGAGGACCATGGGCAGCTTCCGACATCTCTCCCGTTTCTTTTCTTTAAAAAAATCTTGCATCTGCAGACTAGAAATAAACATATAAGAACAAAAAAATGAGACAAGCAATAATGGTTATGCTGAGAGGCAAATGAATCAGTCTGTAGTAAGTTTCTTTCTGGGCCAACAGTTTTTTGAGTCCCAATTTCAATGTCCAACAGTTTTGAGTCCCAGTTTCAATGTCAAACAGTTCCTTATGTGTACATGTCAGCAATGATATCTCAATTCTGGATGGTGGACAAATGGTGGCAATGCAGGTCTGACCCTCTCTGGTTTGGTCCTGGGCAACCTGCAGTGATGCACAGCTGCTGACTGCTAGTATGGCAAGCATCGTCAGCGTCTTCCATCTCTGGACTGTTTCTCCTCTTGTCTTCATGGCTGGAGCAGTCCTGTCAATTTCTCTCTGTTGCAAGAATCCACGTGGTCTTGGAGTTGTTTTCTGAAAATATACAAACATATTCTTGACCAAAAGTTAATAAAGGAATCTTTTCTATAAATTTAACTTGGGATCCTTTTTATTTTTGCCGAAACAATTTTCCTTTGGCTTATTTTGACACCATGTGTGTTTTTCATGGGTGTCTTGATGTTAGCATTACAAATGAAAATTAATTTTCTAAAGTAAAAATTTTCTAAATGTAATTTATTTACAGGATATTTTTCCTTACATGATATTACTCCACTATCCCCCCTTTTTTGATTAATGGAGGCTTTTGGAAATTTTATAATGCAGTTGTAATAACTTTAAATTTTAATTTTTTGCACAAAAACATGACTGCTTTAGGTTCATTGCATGTTAAGCAATTTTACCATGAGATGAACTATCAATAGAAATTTTAGTTAATACTTTAGGAACAGCTTTTTGCCAGTACAATTAAATTTTCTTGAATATTCACTTATTTCAATTAGCCAATTTAAATTAATCTGAAAACTTGACTACTATTTTACTGTCAAATTTAATACTCTAACAACAATCTTAATTTACCCTGTAAATATTAGTGGAAATGATTATTTGCATTCTTGAGTAGGCTCTGAGCATTCCTGGTGCTAGCCTGGATTTAGATATAGGGCAGCTGCTGTCGGTCAAGTCTCTGTCTGTTACCTGGGTCCCAATCTGAGCTGGGCGTGGGAAGCGAAGCAGCCATCGGGTCAGGAGACCTCCCTCAGAAGGAGTGAGGGTTCAGGCCTCTGCAAGGTTGGGGGGGTGAGGGTCTGTGCCCCACCTCTGTTGACCCCCAAGTTCTCTCCTGATGGCCCCTCTGCGACTGTGCCTGTCTTAGGTTGTTCCTTCCCTGAGGAATCTTACCCATCTCTGGCTAACCAGCCATCCTTCGGGGCCAAGCAGGGTGATGTGAGGTTCAGTTCTGTCTCCTTGGTAGCCTACGCCCCCATGGCCTCTACGCCCAGCACCTGCCTTGAGATCCCCTCGCCTGCTGGCGAGGCCTCGGCACTGATCACATATCTTGGGGAACCCAGGTTTCTTCTCCAGGGAGGGCCCAGCTCACACCATTGGGCGCGAGACAGATCCGTGGTACCAGCCATCACGAGGCTTCAACCTCAGCATGAACAGAAAGCTTAGGCAACAGCTGTGGGCAATTGGATTGTGAGAAGAGGGTCCCTCTTGGCCAAAAGGGCAAGAGGGTCCAATATAGAATGCTCATGTGCCTTCCCAGGGGCCCTCTACACAGTGAAAGGGATTAAATCCTTTCATGTCCTTTTTAAATTGATGCCAAACATTCAAAGAATTAGTTTGTAAGTTTGTTTGGGATAATTGTACAATATGCTGTTGTAAAATATCAAAAATTATAATGACATTGTAGAATAATATCATGTAAGGATATTCTTTGCTCTAGGCCATGGCAATTCAATTTCAAACTGGCTGTCAATTTCTTTTTGTATAGACAAGGTCTTAGTTACATTTTCTGCACCTCTCCCAGGAGCAAGTAGTGATAGTCCCCTCCTTTGGTGTCCACGCAAGCCAGAAACCTCTCTTTAATTTTACATACAAAGGAGCAGTGGTTTGAATTTGTGTCATACAAAGGGGAAGCTGGGTGGTGACACCTGTGTAATTATACTTCCTTGCCCCACCCATGTTCCTCCTGGATGACCTAGGTGTTTGGTATTATTGGTGACTACATTAGGCAGGGGATCAGAGCATGTAAGGGGTCTTACCCATGAAGGGTCAGGAACATAAGTCCAAAATACTTCCCCATTTGCCCCAGGTAATATTACCGTACAGCTGATTACTGCTAGCATGGCAAAGAAAATGTTCTCAGGCGTTCTTGGGGTTCTGGTTACCTCACAAATTCACTCACCTTTCTGTATCATCGTCTTTACTATGCCCCAGGTGGCTTCTGGGCTGTTTGTTGTCCAGCTCGTCCTCCTCCTGCTCCTCATCTTCAGTGGATTGCTTGGAGTCGCTGCTCTCTGTGGCTGAGGTAGTTGATTGTCTGCAGCTGCATGGTGTGGCTCCAGGCGCAAGGTCCTCATTAGTCTGGCTAGTTTCTCTCTTGGATCCCTGTTGCAGTTTAATATTTCTAGCAGGAATCCACATGGGTTTGGAAAAATTCTTTGGAAATATACAAGCATACCCTCTGCCAAAGGTTAATAATGGATCGGGTCCCGTTCATAAACCAGATTCGGGATCTTTCCATTTAACTAGACCATTTTCTTTTTTTAATTTTAAAATTTTTTAAAAAATATATTTTATTGATTTTTTACAGAGAGGAAGAGAGAGGGATAGAGAGTTAGAAACATCAATGAGAGAGAAACATCGATCAGCTGCCTCTTGCACACCCCCTACTGGGGATGTGCCCGCAACCAAGGTATATGCCCTTGACCGGAATTGAACCTGGGACCCTTGAGTCCGCAGGCCGATGCTCTATCCACTGAGCCAAACCAGTTTCGGCAACTAGACCATTTTCTTTTGTTTTATTCTGACACCAAAGTAGCTCCATAGGTGTCTTCCCATCAGCATCACAAGTGAAAAAATTTTAAAGTAATTAAGGCTTGGTGCAGCCTACCCGCAGGTGATTTCTCCATCATCCCCCCTTTTTGTTTTTCAAGTTGGGATTTTAGCCACTGATGCTGTCGTTCAATAATGGCCTGTCCTTGGGAATTATATGGTATTCCTGTAATGTGCTGAATTTTCCACCTTTTACAAAATTCATGGAATTGACAGCTTGTGTAAGCAGGCCCATTATCAGTTTTAATAATTTTTGGAACTCCCATGATGGCAAAAGCAGCTAGGCAATGATTAATAACCTGTTTTGCCATTTCTCCTGTAGATGCAGTAGCCCATATTACTTTTGAAAAGGTGTCTACAGAGACATGTAATGCCCCAAGGCGTCTAAAGGAAGTATAATGCGTTACATCCATTTGCCAGATATGGTCTCTTAGCAAACCTCTAGGGTTGACTCCTATGTTAGGCCCTTGAGGTAGATGTAACATGCAAGTGGGACATCCCTTAATAATCTGTTTTGCCTGTTGTCAAGTGATTGAGAATTGTTTAGACAGCATTTTGGCAGGCTGATGTAAAAGCTGATGAGATTCTAAGGCTTATTTTAATAAAGCAACCAATTGATCAGCATGTGCATTTCCTTTTGTTAAAGGACCAGGTAAGACACTATGAGCCCTGTTGTGAGTGATATAAAAAGGATATTGTCTCTGTTGTACAATCTGCTGAACTTGTTTAAATAGTAAAAATAAACTTTGGTCACTAAGCCATTTCAACCGGGCAGTTTCAATTCTATTCACTAAGTTCACAGCATAAAAGGAATCAGAGACGATATTAAGAGGCTCTTGGTAATCCTGCAATGCAGCATTAATAGCTTCTAGTTCAATTCTTCTGTACAAAGAAGAACTAGAAGTCATACTGGTCAGTATGACTCGGTCTGAATTTACTGTATGATAGGCAGCTTTCCCATTAGATGATCCATCAGTAAAAACAGTTAAAGGTCCAGGAATAGGTTCCTGCCTAGTATTTTTTGGTATAATGATGGAGGTATTATATAAAAATTGTAGTAATTTATCTTTTAATAGGTGACAGCTAAGTTCCCCTGAATATCCCACTTAACCCAATTTGCCAATTTATATCAGTCTGAAATAACATTTCTAATTGCTTCCTAGTGAGGGGGAGGTAGATAGATACACTGGGGCTCTTCCCCTCTAAGCTGTTTACAACGTTTTCTAATTTGAAATATTAACTGGGCCAATAGTTCTACATATGTAACCGCAGTTTTAGAGGATTGATGCCTTAGGTGGACCCATTCAATAATGGTAGGAGAGTTTTTATTTTGAAAGATGACTCCAGTGGGACTATTTGCAGTAGGGTTAATTTGTCCCAATAAAGGTAATTCGGGCTGTACCCGTGCTACTTGGGCTAAGGAAATTGCCTGCTCAATTCTTAGCAACTCATTCCTAGCTTCATCTGTTAATGTTCGGGGAGAGGAAAGATTAGAGTCACCTCTAAGTAAATTAAATAAATTTGTCATTTCTCCTGTAGAGATCTTCAAATAAGGTCTTAATCAGTTAATGTCCCCTAATAATTTCTGAAAGTAATTTAAAGTTTTAAGACAATCTTTTCTTATCTCCACCTTCTGAGGCCTAATGCATTGGTTTTCAATTACAGTCCTTAAGACATTTGAAGGAAACATCTCTTTATTTCCTTCCAAAATAATTTTCAGGCTACAGAGAGTTTCATTTAAAAATCTTTGTCACATGAAACAATTTCTCTTAAGGTTATGGTGACCATTAGTATGAATTAGATTTAATATTTTAATAACAACCCTCAGTTTATCCTGTAAATACCAGTGAAAGAGATTTCAAAATTTTCAAATTTCTCCTTTGTATTAAGCTAGAATTTTATTTTTAAAGAGTAGCCCCTTAGGCTTTTTTGCATCCACAGAAGGACCATGGGAGGTCTTAGTAACTTTCTTAGAATACTTAATCAAATTGCTTACAAAGACATTGGCTTATTCAAAGGGAGGGGTTGGCCCCTACGGCTTCAAGATGGCGGCCCTCAGGGGACTGGCAAGCCATGTGGCCATCATGGCGGCTGTCCAGTCTGTTCCTTCAAAAGTCAGACAGTCAAAATCACATTGCAGACAAACAGAAATCTCACTAGCTGTTTCTGGTCTTTATTAGAATTGTTTATAAAAACATTGGCTTTTCATTTAGCTGAAAACGTTGATTATAATTTAAAAAGCTATTTTATTTAAGTAATTAAAGTAAGTATCTTCATTTAAAAAGCAAAGCAAATTTAGTGAATGTTTACGTCTGATTCACAAGCCGCAAATGTTGCCCCACTTCTAGCTTAATTAAGAATGCAGGCGACTACGGGCTTTTTGTCATTTTAAATTCTGCTGTTGGATTTTAAGAAATATTTAATTACTTCATTTTGCCCTTCTTAGAGGCCAAAACCTTCATAGTATTTAAAATATAGTTATTAATTTTTATTTGATAAAGCTTTCTATGCAATTTCAAGTATATTAGATTGGTTAAATTTAAAATATTTCCTTTAAGAAGAGAGAATAAATTTCTTGTATTACTCCGGGCGCCCTTGGAGCTTTCCAAGAATCATCTCTCTGTTACAGCCCTGAAATTTTAACATGGAAAAAACCATCAAATATATATATATATCCATATATGATTTAAAGATTATAATTTTTTATAATTATCTTAAGATATAAATTAGATTTTAAACTAGTTTTTGCATAGAAAAATTTTGGTTGGGATCACAGAATTAATCCTCTTTTTTAATTAGACCAATAAGCAACTTATTTTGAATTCCTAATTATTTTCAGAGAAAACACAACATTTCTTCAACAATTTTTATACTTTAGGCATTTAATTACCACAGCTATATAATTTCTCCCAATTTAATTTGCACTTTGAACTTTCAAAGCTGGCAAGTCAAATATTTAGCAGTTCCTAGATTAATAACACTTTTATATTCTTAATCAATTAATAGATTCAATTCTGTCCTCTAGGTTTTTTATTAGCCAAATTTTAATTTTAATTTTTATTTGCCAGTGGCTCTGGAAAACCAGGTTTGGTCTATTTGAATGTAAATTACCACATTTTTCAAAGATGGCTCCTGGCAGGAAACTGGTCTACCTGTCTGCTTGTTCTGCTGGGGGAAGCAAACCTGTAGCCGTTCAAATGCAAATTAACACATTCTTCAAAGATGGCTCCTGGCAGGAAACTGGATTACCTGTCTGCTGGGGGAAGGGCGTCTACCCCTTCCTCCATTAACAAAGGGCATAACCAGCCCTCACCTGGCCTATTTAGATTTTTTATAATTAATACATTATTTATCTATATTTCAATAATTTCTTTGAGATTCTAGAGTCAATTATAATTATTTTAAAGCATTTACTTTGGGTAAATTCTATAACAGAGACAAATTTACTTATTTTCTTGAAGGCCTTAAAAGTTAACTTTTTAACAAGGTTCATTAGCATTTTAAAAATTACTCTTTATTATGGAAATGTGAATCCTGTTGCTGGAACTAGCTTGAATTTCTTTTGAGAAGACTTTTTCGCCCTTTTTCTTAGGAAAAAACCCAGTTCTGTGCTTTTCTTTTTCTGCAGCTTTTGCAGAGAGACTCCAGCTTAAAACCCTATCTAATATGTCCAAAAAGTGGACAGTTGCGTGCATTTGTTTTTAAGCCAGGCTTCTCTCCCCACGAGCACAGAAATTCCAGACACATTTCTAAATTTTTAAGGCGAGAAGACTTTTTCATGGCCAGAAAGGAAACTTTAAATTACTGGGAGAGTGGAAGTCCATATTGGCTCGCCACGTGCCTCTCCCTTCCCCCACATCCTGCTTACTTCGGGGGAAGTTTCAGTAACAGATCTGGCTGAATTTCTTTTCATGCTTAATAGATAAAGACAGATCTCAAATTTTTTCTTTCTTTTTCGCTTTCTGAAGTAATAACTAACACCCAATTTGGCCAAGATTTGCATTTCCCTTTGAGTTCTTCTATAATTTTTAAACAAAGCATTGAGTAATCTCATTGCGGGAGAGCAGATAGCCCTGCCTCTCCTGCCACCTTTGAATTTCTCCGCACCAGAGGCAGCTTCAGCAGTGGAGTTTCATTTCTTATTACAGATTTTAAATTCCAAATACAAACTAAGATTTTAATTTGAACAAGAAACCACATTATTTTATAAACTAATTCTTCCCCATTAGCCTGACTGAAAAAGACATTCCCACCCTACTTATAGATCCGGTTTCTGTAGCTGGCTGTGGGCTTTGGGTGTGGTGAATTTCCCTCACCTTTTTTCGGTGAATTTTCCACACCTTTTCTCAGTGTATTTTTCCTCCTTTGCTCTAGGCGAAAACTATCATCTCCTCCAGATGTCCCACATTTGGGTGCCAGTTGCAGGAACCCCTTTCACATCCCGCATGGTTCAGGGTTCAGGTTCAGGGTTCGGGTTCTGGAGGAGGCTGCACACAAATGAAAGAGACTAGAAAAATATTAATTTGGCAATATTGGGGGCCAAGCGGCAGCCCACCTCTAGGGGGAGGATTACCCCTCGCTCTGGCCTTGCAATCCCTTTTATTAAGGTTTGGGATCCACCCATAGCCAGTAATAGCCAATCAGCAAGGATTTTCCTAAGATTGACAGGTGGAAGTTGCTTCAGCTACCAATGTCTCAATCAGAGGACAATGGGCGGCTTCCGACAGGGGTGTGCCTCACCTGGGGAGGTCCAGGGAGGTCCCTTGAAGGAAGTGACAGCGAGTGTGTGCTGTATTAAAGCTCTGGAGTGTGGAGACTTTAGGCCTGGGAGTTGAGGCTTGGAACCACCGAACTCAGTTCATCCCTGGTCCCAAGCTCCCAAAGGGTTTCATAGCAAGGGACACTCTGAGAGTGGGTTCAGCCCTGGGACTGGTTTGTTAAGGAAGGAATGGAGAAGCAGGCACAGGCAGCTGGGGAAGAGAAGGGGCCAAGGCAAGGGCTGCCTCCCTGATTTGACCCCACCTGGGCCTCTAAGGCAGCCTCAGCAGAGCTGGCAGAAGCCTCAAGTCCATCCCCGGTGGTTGCTGCTATTCCCCTCCCGCTTCTCCCCAGCTGTACTCCATGCCAGAGGGGAAGTAGGGCATTCCCTAGAAAGGGAATCAGGGTTTGTGACCCGGGTCCTAGGAGTTGACTGAGTGTGAACAGTGGGGGGTCAAAGTGCATGCTGAAGGACCCCTTTCCTTTTTCTGGATGATAGGATGAGGATGGTAGGGGTAGCATTGACCTCAGAAGGTCACCGGGAGGCTCACATGAAGTGGCACATGCGAAGCATTCATCACAGAGCCTGCATTCAAGAAGCGCCTTGTGCAGGGGAAGAAGAGGCAGGGCCGTATTACGAACATAACACATTCATGGTTGGGGCCAATGGGCCTGTGCTCAAATCCCTATCATCCAGGCACTACCTGATGTCCTTAGCTAAGTTACTGAACTCTGAGCCTCAGTTTATCTATAAAAGGGAGGGTTTTTGAGGATTTAATTCAATCAGTTCTGTAAAGTGCCTGATTCAGAGTCTGTGCTCTGTGTGAGAGGATCATGACTCTGAGACAGGTAACAACCCCTGGAGTTAAGGAAGAGGCAGGGAGGTGAGAAAGGAGGCTCAGAAAGACTCGTGCATTTTGCCAAGATGGAAGTTCACACACCAGGTGAAGGGAGCTGGGCTTCGATGCTGTCTTGGCCAGGCCCCACTCTAGGACACAGCATCTGGTTGCAGAGGCACTTTGTTGTGCATCAGCTCTGGTGTGAGGCACAGGGCCACTGTGGAATAGGAGAAGAGACTGCCAGGCTCTGAAGGCTCCTAGGTGCCCAGCCCTGGCTAGGCAGTTACAAGTGTCATTGCCAAGCCTCACACCACTCCTACAAGGAAGGTCTGTCCCCACTTTGTGGGTAAAGGCATGGAGGCCCCGGGAAGCTGAGTAACTTGCCTGCGGTCACCTGGGGGATGGAGAAGGATGTCTGTCCAGGACGGCTGGGCACCGGCCTTCCTCTTCTGTTTGGGGCAGAGAACTGGGGCAGCCTATGCTCCGTGTCATGCAGAGAGAATGGGCACAGAGGAGCAGCTCTGCAACAGCCTGGAGCCATTTTCTTGGAGCTGTCCCTGAGGGGGAGCTGACCCCACTCAGAGTAAGCATTGTGGATCTTACCCTTTCCTTCCTGAGGATCTGGCAGTGACTTTCTTGTGCCGCCAGCTAGGGAAAGGAGGGTTGAGTATGAGAGGCTCAAGAGGGAGCACTTTTGATTTTATCTTGGGGATGGCAGGGCACCCTGATGGGAAGTTGATGACAGTGTGATTTGGGGAGGGTGGGGATCAGGGTGAAGGCAGCAGCTCAGTTTTTTGCTTCTACATTTCTTTCTGATGTTGTCAAGCACCTTGAATCCTATAAGAACTGCAAATGAGCATTTCCCATTTACTTTAATAGACTCATAGCTCAAGCAGAAGCCACAGTTCTGTTCTCCGTTGGCCCTGCCCCCTGGACTACTGGACAAGCAGTCCAGCTCACTAAGCTGGGCCCAGCAGGGGGATGGGCTGTACCTACAGTGAGGGCCAAACTGGGGAGGGATTCCATGAGCGCATTCTGACCTGTGGCCACCATCACCCTCTTCCTTCACTCTTATAACAAACCAAAGCCCTCTATGTGGCAGGGGTTGCCATGGGCAATGGGTTCCTGGAACATGGAGAGCTCTGGGGATCCAGGCTCGGAGGGCTTCTTGAGGAGGTATCATTCCTGGCTCTTATGTTCAAGTGGTCAGTCACATGCTAAGTTTTTCAGAGCTCCCATAGAGCCCCCCTATCCCTATCCAGTGTGGGGTTTTGTTTCTCCTAGCGTTGGACCCTGTGTCCTAACTGTGATTCTGTTATTGCAGCCTTTCTCTGAGGGTCTTTCCCATGCTCCCACAGGCTATATTAATCCGTTTGTCAATTGTTGGAATAATAACAACTGCATCTAATTTTCATTGTTCATTTAAATACCAGAGGAAAATAGCCTCCTTGCATCTCAAACCATGCTGGTTCCCTGGCTCTACGGCTTCCTTTGTCAGAGCAGTTGTGAAGGAGCTATGGAAAGGAAGTCTGATGACCAATTCTTGGCTGTGCCTCAGCATGACTTGGGGAAGGGCTCCCCATTCTTTAAGCCTCAGGATCCTCATTAGAATAATGGGAGGGCAGCACTGTGTAATGGTGACTCCTGGATCTAAAGCTCTAGGATACGCTAACATTAAGGCCACTTTCACCTCACTGTCATGGTCCAGGACTTGGCCAACCCAAATGCTACTGAGTTTTTTGTGGTGGGGACTCAATCCCCCAGGTGCTGTGTGATAGATGTCTGCAACCAGGCCAGTTACATGAAGCAGTGGCAGAGTCAGAGCCCCACTTGGATGAGTGGGTGGAGAGTAGATAGAGAGTCATTGTCCCTGCCCTTGAGGTGCCCACAGTCTGGGTAAAGGGTTCTCACTCTGGCTGGGGGGGTGGAGACACTAGGGGAGGCATCAGAGAAGGTGATATTTGAGCTGGTCTTGAAGGTTGAGTAGGAGGTTGCTGAGCAGATGAAGAAAGCAACCCAGGAATTAGAAACAGCATACGCAAAGGCACTGGGGTGGGAAAGTGCCTGGTGCATTTTGGGAGGAGCTATATTCTAGTGATGGTATCTGGGAATGAGGCTAGAAAGAGAGTGAGGTGCTGGATGACAACCCAGGTGATGCTTGTGCAGGTAAAAGGCCATATTGTCCACTTCAGGTAAACAACCCTCAACCTCCAAAGTAAGTTATGCCAATGTCATTTAGTTTACTTTGTTTAGTACGATCAGAGAAGTCCATGATTTGCAAGTGGTTTCTATTAAAAATGATTGAAATTGAAAAAGTAACTTGGCACTTAATGAGGTCAGCTTTATTTATCTGGATAATTTCTCTTCTGAGGACTGACTAGCTTTCCTGAGATGTCATGCTAGAGAGTTCCACGTTCTGCACAGCTGTCCCCAGTGTTTTTTACAGCATCCAACATTCATACGAATAAGTTCCGTTCTGTGTGAAACCCATACCCAGGTTGTATGCTGAACTGTCCATGTTCCTGTGGTGCCATCCCAGCAGGGGCCACTGTAGCCTGGGAGGCAGGTCGCCTGGGCCAGTCATTGTCAGCGTTCATCCTTTCATCTCTCTGGGTCTCACTTTCCCTGTCTGACAAATAAGGGGTTGGGCAGGAGGCATATCACAGACCTTCCTCCTAGACCCAACATTCTGGCTGTGATACAGGGATTTTTGTTTCATTGCTATGAAGAATAACATATTAACCCTTTGCACTCGCTTGCTTTTTTCTCGATTCCTTTATTCTAATGCTAACCGTGTCAAGTCACACTCGATATCCAAGTGCAAAAGGTTAATGACCCATAGACACAGAGAGGGAAGCTGGAATGGATTATAATGCAAATGTAATTGATTTTTACAGCTGCCAGTAAGACACAGCCTGCTCAAAAGACAAGGAAATTGTAGTAGCCATAGGCAGTTTGGGTATAGTCTGGAATTCAGGTATTTGTGAACTGGCTCCGGCAGGCTTTAAAATCTCCTAGAAAATGCTATAAGATGTCAGAAGACTTCTAATCCCTTGGATTACTATGTCTTTTATTTATTTACTAGTGGCCCAATGCATGAATGAAGATTCGTGCAAGAATGGGCCTTCGTTCCCCTGGCTGCCGGCATCACCTTCACTCTGGCCAGAGCAGCCTTTCTGCTCCGGCCTGGAGCCCCCTTTCAGCCTTTCTGCTCCGGCCTGGAGCCCCCTTTCTGCCTTCCCACGCTGCCCAGAGGCCCAGAGCAGCTGGGGTGGTGTGGAAGGCCTGCATCATCTCCATGGCGACAACGCAAGCATCCTGCCCTGTCCCTGGTCGCTCAGCACCTGCGTATACAAATTAACCCACCATCTTTGTTGGGTTAATTTTCATACTCACTCCTGATTGGGCATCGCAAAGGTACAGTCAATTAGCATGTTATTCTTTTATTAGGTAGATTTATTTCACTGGCCTTTTTTCTTATGGTAATAAACACTTATTTAAAAATTTGAACACTATGCAAGGGCATAAAGTGAAAAGTCTTCCTTCCTCCTTCCCACTCTGTCCCACCTAGACCTCCAATTTAGAGGGCAGGGGCCTGTCTCCAGGAATCTCTGGAACCCCCAGATTTTCTTCCTAGAGGCAAGCCTTGTACCTGTTTCTTGGGTCCCCTTTAAGAAACAGTCTACACTTACATTGCCCTATATATGCACTGGTATTCTATATATCTTATTGTAAATACATTTCACATTTTTCTGAACTTTCAATGTTAATATTATGTCTCAGATCTTTTCCTACAAGTGTGTATGATGCTACCACCATCATTTAAACATAGTACTCCATTTAAGTACCACAGTTTACTTAATCAGTCCCCACTGAGGGACATTGTGTGTTTCCTCCTCTGTGTCCTGCTGTTACAAACAACTAAATCCTTGGACCTAACTATTTGTGCACATGGGTAGATTGTAGGATTTGTTTTTTTTTTTTTTTTAAAGAAACTTTATTTTTAATATATTTTATTGATTTCAGAAAGGAAGGGAGAGGGAGAGAGAGATAGAAACATAAATGATGAGCCCTAGCCAGTTTGGCTCAATGGGTAGAGCGTCGGCCTGCGGACCCAAGGGTCCCAGGTTTGATTCTGGTCAAGGGCACGTACCTTGGTTGCAGGTTCCTCCCTGGCCCTGGTTGGGGCTCGTGCAGGAGGCAACCAATTGATGTTTCTTTCACATCAATGTTTCTCTCTGTCTTACCCTCTCTCTTCCACTCTCTCTAAAGAAAAAAGAAAAAAAGAAAAATCAATGATGAGAGAGAATCATTCATTGGCTGCCTCCTGCATGCCCCACACTGGGGATTGAGCCTGCTACAAGGGCATATGGCCTGACCAGGAATTGAACCATGACCTCCTGGTTCATAGGTTGACATTCAACCACTGAGCCATGCCAGCAGGCCATCTGTGAAGCTCTCTATCTGACCTTCAATTCTGAATGATAGCTCTGCTGGGTAGAGTAATCTTGGTTGTAGGTCCTTGCTTTTCAACACTTTGAATATTTCTTGCCACTCCCTTCCTTCCTGCAAAGTTTCTGTTGAGAAATAGGCTAATAGCTGTATGGCACTCCCTTGTAGGTAATTAACTGCTATTCTCTTACTGCTTTTAAGATTCTGTCTTTGTCCTTAACTCTTGGCATTTTTAATTATGATGTGTCTTGGTGTGGGCCTCTTTGGGTTCCTCTTGTTTGGGACTCTGCACTTCCTGGGCTTGTCAGTTTATTTCTTTCACCAGTTAGGGGAAGTTTTTTGTCATTATTTCTTCAAATAGGTTTTCAATACCTTTCATGCTCTCTCTGCTCCTTCTGGCACCCCCATAATGTGAATGTTGGTACGCTTGAAGTTATCTCAAAGGCTTCTTACACTATCCTGATATTTTCTTACTAGAGGCCCGGTGCATGAAATTTGTGCACAGAGGGGGGTTCCTCAGCCCGGCCTGCACCCTCTCCAATCTGGGATCCCTCGGGGGATGTCTGACTGCCAATCCCTGTGGGATCGGGCCTACACGGGCAGTTGGACATCCCTCTCACAATCTGGGATGACTGATTTCTAACCACTCACCTGCCTGCCTGCCTGATCACCCCAACCCCTCTGCCTGCCTGCTGATCACCTCTAACCCCTCTGCCTGCCTGCCTGATCACCCCTACCTTGCCCCCCCACCAGCCTGATCGCCCCTACCTTGCCCCCCTGCCTGCCTGATTGCCCCTAACTACCATCCACTGCTGGCCTGATCTCGCCCCTAACTGCTCTTCCCTGCCGACCTGATCGCCCCTAACTGCCCTCCCCTGCCGGCCTGATCTTGCCCCCAACTGCCCTCCCCTGCCGGTCTGGTTGCCCTCATCTGCCCTCCCCTGCTGTCCTGGTTGTCCCCAACTGCCCTCTCTGCCTCAGCCCCCACCACCATGGCTTTGTCCGGAAGAAAGTCAGACGTCCGGAAGATGGCCGGTTGACCCGGTCTAATTAGCATATTACCCTTTTATTAGTATAGATAGATTATATAGGATAGGATTGCTTAAACGGTGGGGCGGGGGGGGCGGGGCAAGCCTTTTTCAGCAGGAGGAGATGCTCTTTGCAGACAAAAACACATAATCCCTATATCTGGACTAATAGCCAGCCATATACACTATACTGCCAAACCGGTCATTCAAAAATTGAACCACTTTCTTACACCTTACACCAAACAGCTGTTGCCCTTAAAACCCCTCCTCAGCCCCCACCTTATGTTCTGCCTTTGCAGTTCACCCAGATTAGGTTCTAATTGGTCGGTTTCTATGCCAGTCAGTGTCAAAAGCTCCACCTCCTAGGCAGCCATTGGCTCCTCACAATTCACCCAGATTTGGTTCTGATTGGTCGGTTTCTATGCCAGTCAGCATCTCCGGGCCTATCTTCAGGCCTGATCATAGAGGTGGGGCTGATCAGCAGCCACCCCAGGCTGCTGGCGAGCAGGCTAAACTGCTGACCTCTGGGAGAGAGAGAGAGGCTTGGCTGCTGGAACTGCTGATCAGTCCCGCCTCTCTCTCTCTCTATCTCTCTCTCTCTCTCTCTCTCTTTCTCTCTCTGAAAGGTCAGCAGTTCAGCCCGCTCACCTGCTGCACACACAGCCTGGCGTTTGGTCAAGCCTTCGATCGTTTTGGATGTTATGACCCTGGCTCTTCGTAAATATAGATTCTTTTTTCTTTTTGCTCTTCTGATTGGGTGTTTTTTGCTTCCTCATATTTCAAATTATTGATTTGATTCTCAGAATCCTCTACTCTACTGTTGAATCCCTGTAAATTACTCTTTATTTCAGTCAGTGTATGCTTAATTTCTGTCTGGTCTTTTTTCATGTCTTTGACATTCTCACTGAGATCCTTGAAAGTCTCACTAAGTCCCTTGAAGCCCTCATGAGGATCCTTGAGTGACCGTATAACCATGGTTGTGAACTCTGTATCTAGTAGTTTGCTTTCTTCCATTTCTTTCATTTGTAACATGTTTCTTTGTCTCTGCATTTTGTCTGCTTCCCTGTGTTTGTTTCTATGTATTAGGTAAAGCTGCTATGTTTCCTGGAATTGGTAGAGTGGCCTTGTATAGTAGGTATCCTGTAGGGCCCAGTGGCTCAGCCTTCCCAGTCAACTGAGTTGGGTAGTCTAGGTGCACCCTTGTGTTGGCTGTGTGCACAGTCTTGTTGTAGTTGAGCCTGTTGGTGTACTGGGAGAAATTGACCTCCAGGCCAATTAGCTGTGAGGACCACTGTGACTATAGTGGGAGAGCTGCTGTGCAGGAGACATCCTATGGAGCAGGACTTTGCTTCAGTGGGGTTTTTGTGCTCACTGAGTCTGCCCCTTGAGTGTGTTGCTTGTGGATGTGTAGAGTTGTAGTCTGCTATGGTCTGAAGCTGTCCACTGGGTGCCCTGGCTCTAGGGTCTCCATGGAGGTACAAAGTCAGCCACTGCCTGGGGCCACCCAGCAGGAACTACAGAGAAATCTACAGATGCCTTCTATTTGTATTGGGTTTGGAATTACCCAGACAAGGCCCAACTGTGAAGCAAGGCAGGCTGGTGCTAGTGCTGGGTCTTGGGCCTTTTATTGATAGGTTTGGGGCTTGCTGTCATGAGCTGCAGCTTGTTTGAGAGATTTTAGCAAAGTCTGAAGTCTGAGCCAGGATAGGCCATTCATATGAAAAAGCTGCTGCAAACAGCTTGGGTGGGGCAGCAAATTGGATGGGTCAGGTTCTCAGGGAATCATCAGGGCAGAGTAAACAGTGTGCTCCAGGCTGATGGAGATTCAGATATAGCTGCCAGTCAGCCTGTGACAGGGGAGGTCCCAGCACAGGAACAATGACCCCTGTGAGCACTCCTGTCTGGGAGAAAGCTGCCCCAGAGTTCCTGCCCTGATGCCAGACAATCCAGTTTCTCCCCATATGTGTCTGGGTCCCCAATGCCTCCTGGTACTGGAGCTTGTATGGGTCCAAGTAAGTTTGTGCACTGGCCCTTGAAGAGGGACACCTGGGTGTCTGGAAGCCTCAATCCGTGCTGGTTTTCACAATCCAAAGTTATGGGGTCTTCTCTTCCCAGTTCTGAGACCATGGGTTGGGAGTCTGGTGTGGGGCTAGGATCCCTTGCAGGCATCCTCTGCAGGGATGATTTCTTCCCGATTAAAAAACAGCACACGTGGGTGTCAGACCAGCACATTCCATGACTCTGCCCCTCCTACCAGTCTTAATGTGCTTTCTTTTTTACTTCTCTAATCAGCCAGCTTTCAGGTGGTTCTGAATGATGGTTGTTCTGTATTTTAGTTGTAATCTGTGGTTGTGGGAGGCAGTGAGTACCCACGTTTACCTACACTGCCATCATGGTTCTCTCTCCTGACACTATTGTTTTAATCATCATCTTCCCCCAGGATGTCTGGATTCTTCTCTTCCAGGTTTTGTCCACGGGGCCTGAGCCAGGACACTGGTGGTCTGGCTGAAATGGCAAGGCATTCACTGGGGTAGCTGGAACCAATGTGAAACTTCTTCAGGGGAGCTTCATTTATCTCAGGGTTGACAAAACTTTTCTGTGGAGAGCTATAAATATTTTAAGCTTTGCAAGCCATACATCTCTGTTGCAACTGTTTAACTCTGTTATAGCACAAAAATATCCACAAACAATATGTAAATGAATGGATAAAAGACATTATTTTAAAAAAGCAGGCAGTGGACTAAATTTGGCTCTCAAGCTTTAGTTTACTAACCTTTGACTTATTCAGCTGCTGGGCACTTTTGTGTCCCTGGCCTCATAGTAGGCATAAGGGATGCTACAGAGAAGGACACAGGCCCAACCCTGGCAATGGCAGTACAGCTCAAGGGTGTGAAGAAAGAGCAGCTGCAGAGTAACATGAGAATGTACTTTACCAGAGGAGTTTGTAACTTGGAGTAGGGGCCAGAGAGAAGTGGTTTTCTGGGAGAAGTGACATCAAAAGCTGAAACCCATGTCCTAACCATGAGCCAGGCACAGTAGTGAATTTAGGGGTCTCAAAGAAGTTCAGTATTCCTGGAGGTGTGGTGTGCATAGCGGGGATATGATGAAGGAGAGAGCTGGAAGATGAACCGGAAGCAGACCACACAGGCCTCGAAGCCAGCCATGAAGAGGTGGGACTTCATCCTGACAGCTCTAGGAGAGGGACTGCAAATGTTACCTTGGCGGGGGTGCCACTTGTCTGGTCCACGGAGAGCAGGAAAGCCATGGAAAATGGAAGGTTTGCCCTCGCTGGTCTGGCTCAGTGGATAGAGTGTCGGCCTGTGGACTGAAGGGTACCGGATTCAATTCCGGTCAAGGGCACATGCCCGGTTGCAGGCTTAATCCCCACTTGGGGGTGTGAAGGAGGCACTTAATCAATGATTCTCTCTCATCATTGATGTTTCTATCTCTCTCACTCTCTCCATTCCTCTCTGAAATCAACAAAAACATATTTTAAAAAAGAAAGAAAGTGGGAGGCTTTTAGAAGCCAGGGTGAGGGAACGAACAAAGTTTGGTTATGGCATGTGAAATGTGCCAAGACAAGCAGCTCAGGACTGAAACCCAGGAAAATACAGTGGAAGTAACATTTTTATGATTTTCTTGTATCCTACAACCCCTCTACATGGGCTCCTACTCATCCCTCAAGGTCAAGTCCAAATGTCCCTTTATCTTTGGAGCTTCTCATGGGGAAGAGTTATAGGCTCCTTCCTCCAGACTATCATGACATCATACTGGGGACACTTGTCACAGCAGTATCTCCTCATTGAGGTCTCAGAAGAAACACACAGAATAAGCACTAATAAATGCTTGATAAATTAAAGTAAATGGCAAGGTGATTAGCCAGGATAGAGGTGGCTGAGCCACATTTTACAGTTGAGGAAACTGAGACTCAGAAGGCTAAGCAATTTGCCCAAATGATACACGTACAAATTCTTCCCAGTTTAGTCATTTCAGCAGAAAAATTAACTTTCTCTGTCTCTCCAGGCTGGAACTTTTCTTGCTCACCTCATAATTTGATAAATTATTAATCTGTGAGGCAGTTAACTGAGCAGAAGCAAGAGGCACATTTAGCAGGAAGATAAAACAAGACAAGAGAATTAGGAGGCATCTGGTTTTCAGACACTCCACCCTGTGGTGTTCCAAACGCTAACAGTGAAATTTAACCCTTCTTCTAAATCCCAGCTGGAACAATGTCTGGTGAGTGGTGAGGCCCTGGCCCTGAAGAAGTGCCTGGAATTCTTACAGAATTGGGTCTTGAGGCTGTTGGAGCCTGTCTGGAGTGCTCTAGCAGCTGGGTTGGGGAATTCTCTTAGCTGTTTACTGCAGCCTATTTTTAGAGGGCAGTTCAAGCTGGGGTGGAGTGCCCTCCCCCCCCCCGCCCCCACTCTTCCCACCTCACCCAACAGGGATGCAGGACAGGATTATGGTCTTTTAACAGTGTGGCTCAGTTGGTTGAGGGTGGGCCCATGCACAGAGAGATCACTGTTTCTATTCCCAGTCAGGGCACACACCCGGGTTTCAGGCTACATCCGTGGTAGGGAGTGTGCAGGAGGCAGCTGATCTATGTTTCTCTTTCCCTAGCCCTTCCTATCTCTAAAAAAGTCAATAAAAACAAATTTAAAAGGACTCAGGATGATGTCCCTACTTTAGTGGGTCCACACTTCCTGAATCCCACAGAACTGCCAGCTGCCTGGCCCTCCAGGTGATGGACTTGTGGGTGGGGTGGCCTAGGATAAGTGGGGTGGCCCAAGACTAGTGGGGTTTTGATTGTATCTATATCTGCTTGATATCTCCCAACCATATTTGGGTATTCCACAAGTGTGGGTGCTGGGCACTATGCATGCCTTCATGAAGCCCAAGAATAGATAATAAACAAGTAAATATGCAAATTGAGAACAACAAGCCATGGTTGCCTATAGTAGGGTAAGCTGAGCAAGCCTGTGAGAGGAGAAGGTGTGGAAAAGTCCCTTAGTTAACCCATTTAAGCTGAGCCTCAGTTTCCTCTTCTGGAAAATGGGACCTATAATAACTCCACCTGCATTACAATATTATCTTGAGGACCAAATATCAGCAAGGAGCTCTAAAATACTAATTAGTGTTATATTAAGCCTGCTGTGGGGGTCTGAACATTCTCTCTGAGTGAAGGAAGGGCAGGGGGTTAGATAGGGTTATGGAGAAAGAAGCTGCTTCCATTAGATCCTCACCAAAAAGTACCCCAGAGGGTATCCCCGCCTCAGGATGGACCCGCTCCTTTCTCAGGAGCAGGGCATCAGAGCCCAGAATCCCGCCATCTGGGACAGTAAAGGCCTAGTGGGATTGGCAGACCTCGGCGCCGTCAGCAGAGCAGGCTCGTTAGCTGGTTTGCGCTTCTGTGTCTGCTGTGCTTGCACTTTGAGGGTATCTCCGTTGGAGACGTATACAGCCTGCCCGCCCCGACAGGACCGCGCGTGCTGGAACAGGGGAGGCGGGGGCGGGGCGTGCTGGAACAGGGGAGGCGGGGGCTGAGAACCCCGCCCCAGCGCCGTCGCCCCGCCAGCTCCGGCTCTGCAGCCCCGCCCCTTTGCAGCCCCGCCCCTTTGCAGCCCCGCCCCTCCATGCTGGTCCCCACGCTCCCTCCAGCGACCCCGCCTCCTGGCCCCGCCTTTGTCCCCGCCCCCTCCGGGGCCACATTCCTGCGGCCCGGCCTCGCGTGGCGCCCGGCGGGCGGGGCGGCGGCGGCCGAGGCGGCGCAGGAGGAGGGCCGGGCTTGGTGGCCGGGGTACCTGGCTTGGGGCGGGGTGGTGGGAACTGGTAGGCACGGGTGGTCGCCCAAGGCGATCGCGTGGCGGGGGATCAGGTCCCCTGGCGGTCGGGCCTAGGCCCTGGGACCCGGCCGCCCCTGGCCGGAGTGGGCGGTCCTCGGCCCGGCCTGGGCCCCGGGCGCCGGGGCCGCCAGCTCCCGCCAGCTCCCGCCAGCTCCCGCCGCAGCCACCATGTGGTGCCTGCACTGCCATTCGGAGCGGACCCAGTCTCTGCTGGAGCTGGAGCTGGACAGCGGGTGAGGGCCGGGCGGGCTGAGGCTGGAGGAGGGCGGCGGGGCGGGGGCGGGGGCGGGGGCAGGGTGGGCTCCTGAGCCCGGCGCCGTGCTCTGTCGCGCGACCGTTTGCTAGAGACAGCCGGGAGGACGGGTGTGCCGCCCCGAGGCTTTGGGAATGGGTGTGCGCGAGTGCGCGGCCCGGCCGGCCGGACGCCGGTGGGACTGCGTGGAGCAGGCCTGCTAGTGCGGCGAGCCGGACACAGGACCCGATCTTGTGCGTGTGACACCGATGCTGCCAGGACGGGAGGTGTGTGTGTTCATGCTCATGAGTGACCTGATACACACGTGGGAGAAGCTGATGGGAGCTGGGAGCTGGTGAAGCGGGAGAGCAAGCGGTAGGGAGCTTGTGAGAGGAAGTGTGGCCAGTGGTGTCTGCTCTTGTGCCTGGCTGCAGGTGGGCCACAGGCTGACAGGCAGTCCTCCTGCGGCCTGTGTTTGTGAGACCCTAGGCCGGTGTTTGGGGTTATGTGTCCACTTTGTCAGGGAGTGTGTGCGAGGCTGAGGGTGTGCACAGGTGGTTCTCGTGTGCTCCAGGCAGGGCCATCTGGGAGTGCACTGGGACACCTGGAACTGAGGAGGCTGAGTTCTGTGTGGCTACTGTTGTGGCTGCGAGGGGGCTGCCGGTGGGATTGGGGGTGTTTGTTTATATATGCTTGGTATGATCAGGATTGGAGAAGGCAGGGGGGAGGAGGGGAGCAGTGTCCCGAAGACCAACCCTTTTCTGCTTCACAGTCTGTGGGTGGCTGTCTGAACATCCAAGGGCCCATATTTATGGCGATAGAGAGTGTGTATGTGCGAGGAATATCGATTTCCTTGCTCCCCTCGCCAGCACAGCTGCCCCCTGAGCTGTCTGCAGGTCCCTCCTAGGAGCACGGGCTGTGGGCCGGCTGTGGGGGGCGGTCGTTGACAAGCTAATTTGGCTTGTGTTGGGCCCCCTGGGGGATGTCCACCTGCAACCAGCTGGCAGTTGCACTGAGAACATGCATATGTTCCCCTCTGTCTCTTCCTCACCCCAGGGGCCTGAGACTATGGGCCTGAGGCTTCATGTGAGGTGCTGTGGGTACAGTTCCCAAGGACCATTGCTCCTTGCATCTGGGGTGGAGGCCAAACAAGCTGCAGCTGCAGCACCAGCTGTCTGGAATCAGGGGATCAGTCTGAGAATGAGGGTCCTGATATTCATACCCCACAGGTGCCACTGCCTTAAGCATCTGTCCCACCTGGTATTGCATTCTTGTCCTTGTGGTACTGGCATCCCCATATTGTAAGAGAGACACTGAGTTCGAGTGTTCAGTCTTGTCAGCACCAAGGCTCTGTGGTTTACTGAGTGCCTGCTGTGTGTAGTCATTGCTCTAGGTGCTGGGGACATATTAGTTCACCCTTCAGCCTCGCCACAGCTAGGTCACATTTGCTCCTCAGTGCCGGGGATGTGGTTTTGAAGGAAGCCTGGGGAGGGCCAGAGAGAATCAGCCCAACTTCTGGCCTGCAGAGGCTCAGTCAGGGGCTCCTTGCACTCGCCAGCTTGCCCCTACCCAGAGTCCTTTCAGCTGGCCATCTCCCCATCTGCAACCCCGAAAGGGTGCAGCGTGCTGCAGAGACCTCGGGAGAACCCCAGTCTAACACTCCCAGACAAGCTCTCATGGTATAGTGCACACCCTGCAAGCTTTTCTGAGAGCCCTGTGTGCGGCACCTGATGCTCTGCTGTTTGCGCCTTAAAGAGCCCTGGTCTCTCCCTACCCTCCCTTTCTAAATAGGCACGTTGGGTAGGGAATCCAGTGACAGGCAGAATATTACAAGGGGAGCCTGGAGTGAAATCCAGATGTTCTGATGTTGGGCCTCTAACAGGCCTTTGCCAGCCCTGCCAGGATTTTCATGCTTTTGCTCAAAGAAGTCTGACTCTGAACTACTTGTACTAATATTTACACAGCTTCAGTTCAAAAACAAGGACAGGACTGACATCTGCACAAACAGTGAGATGACTGCTCAAATAGATGTTTCTGGAAGGGATTGGACAGGGTTCCCTGGATTGTGGGAGCTTAGTGTGCCTGTGTGGGTTAACTGGCTGGACTCTGTGGAACATGGGGTCATGGTTTGCTAGGAGAATCTGAGTCAAGGGCAGCTCTGAGAGGCAAAGAGACTTTGTTTCAAATCCCAGCTCAAACTCAAGTACAAGCTACCACACCCCTCTTAGCCTCAGTCTCCCCCTCTGTGGAAAGGAATAATAATACTGCTTCACGGAAGCACCTGAGAAAATGGGTGTCTAAAAGCCCTTGCCCAGCTGGCCAGCCCCAGGCCTTTAGTCAGATGGCTCGATCATTCAAGCCAGTATTCTGCTCTTCCCACTGCCACTAAGCCCTTGGATTTTCTTCCTTCCTCTTTTGTAAATTTCCTTTGAATTATGATGGACTATCCACCCACTAAGCACAGTGGCAAGGTCGGATGGGCTTAGATCCCACCATGGGCGTGCGGGGAGTTCTGCAAAGGTGGCCCAGGTCCCTTGTGTAAATGTGTGTTTGTGTGGTGGGGGAGGATGCTCAGCAGCTGTTGAGTGTGATTTTTTTTGTCCCCAAAAGCAAATCATAATGAGTTTAAAGGCCCGTAAAGCTCTTGAAGAATTCATTGTTGTGGCCTTACCGAATCTGGGTGCTCCCACTGCATGAGCTGCTGCTGAGAGAAAAGTTACGGTGATTGTGGTGGAAAACATGGCATGGTTCCCCTGGACCTGCCGCTCTTCTAGCTGCATAGCTGGCCCCAGCTGGGTGAATGCCCTCCAGGCCCTAGGCCCGTGACAGGCACCACCTGAGTGAGCAAGTGAATGAGCCCCTGGATCAGACATGCCCTCCTGAGCTTGGAGGGTTGGTTGCTTTGTTCTCTGGGGAGATGTGTGTGACCCAAGGGTACCCAATGTTGCACTTTCCTGTTTGTTTTGTTTTCTTATTCACTCAGCAGTTACTGAGAGCGTACTTTGTGCTAGACACTGAGCTAGATGTAGAGGAACCAAGGTTAATAATGTGATATTGTGCATCACAGAACACAGGGTTTGAGGTCCCATAAAACCCCAATTCTGCCTCTTCCCAGCGGCTTCAGGTATGTTGTCTCCCCTGTCTGAGCCTTGATTTTGTCATCCATGAAATGGGGCCAAAATTATTTCTTAGGAGGATGTGCTGCTTTGCCTGGTGTCTGGCACATATTAGATGCACCCAGAATGGCAGCTGTTGTCACCACCATCACTATTACACCACCTTTTCCCAGTTGTGAAATTATTGCTGAATAAAAGTGGTTCCTCTCTGCTTTCCATTTTGCTAGTTTCTGGTTTACTGGAGCCTTTGTGGATATTTACGAGATCTCTCCTTGAGGGACCGAGGCCTGGTCCTAATTGATCCAAGTTTAATATCTTTTTATGCTTTATTCTTATGTGGCTGTAGCTTCTGTGCTCCTTGATGGAAAGGATCATTCTTTCCACTTTATTTTATTGGTTTATGGCTTCCTAACATGGTGACAGTTTAAAATTTAACCTAAGGCCCAGATGCGGAAACATAGCAGAGTTCCTTCCTTGTGTATATATGTGGGAAACTATGGTAGTATTGTTTTTCCTCTTTGTTCAAAGGTTGGAGCAATCTATATATATAGAAGACTAAGCGACTGATCGACCGATCGCTATGACACGTACTGACCACCAGGGGACAGACGCTTAATGCAGGAGCTGCCCCCTGGTGGTTAGTGTGCTCCCACAGCCAACCTCCCGCGGCCCCTCCCCTCACCCAGCTGGCCGGCTGATGATCCCAATCAGGGTGGCCAACCTCCTGTGGCCCCTGCCCGCCGGGGCCAGCCAGCTAACCTCCCACAGCCCCTCCCCCTAGCCGGATGGCCCCAATTGGCTGGCCAACCTCCCGTGGCCCATCCCCCAAGCTGGCTGGCCTGATGGCCCCGATTGGGGTGGCCAACCTCCCGCAGCCCCTCCCCCTGGCCCGTCAACCTCCCATGGCCCCTCTCCCCAGGCCGGCTGGCCAATCTCCCGTGGCCCCTTCCCCTAGCCAGCTGGCCCCAATTGGCCAGCCAACCTCCTACGGCCCCTCCCCCCACTGGCCAACCTCCTGCAGCCCCAATCGCCCCGATCGCTGTCCGGGCCGAAGGACCCCACCCGTGCATGAATTCATGCACGAATTCGTGCACCAGGCTTCTAGTAATGATAATAATAGTAATGGTTGCCATTTAGTAAACTCTGTGTGAAGTACTTAATTTTCAAAGCAATTTTCTACTGTCCTTATTTTTTTCAGTTGGGGGAAGGTTACATGACTTGCCCAGGGTCACCAACCAGTAAGTGCTAGAGCTGGAATTCAGTCAGCCTGGCTTTGGGGTCTGTGCTTTTCATAACCAGGCTCTGCTTCCTCTGAGGTTAAGTAATCTTTAGAAAAATATGTCACCATTATAAATGGAGCCTTTGGCACCTTTTCCAAGCCACAGAACAGGTGTTTGGTATCCCAT
This sequence comes from Ia io, assembly GCA_025583905.1. Taxonomy (NCBI): domain Eukaryota; kingdom Metazoa; phylum Chordata; class Mammalia; order Chiroptera; family Vespertilionidae; genus Ia; species Ia io. The sequence continues at coordinate 103,332,276 of JAJQQW010000004.1, read as the reverse complement.
GGTGTTAGGATTCCCCAAATATCTCCCAAACTTGGTATCCCCTGAGCTCTCTGACCTCACCTGGTGTCTTGCAAGACCCCACAGACCCCCCAATAGTTGCTTCCTGAAACACTGCAGTGAGATTCTGAGACAGTGCCCTTTGGTCCTGAGCACTTGCAGCATTTTGAGGTAGCACGCTTGCCACAGGCCAGCCTCAGTGTGGAGCAGAGTCTTGGGAACAAAAGCTGACTCATTATAAGAACCTGGTAAGGAAACCCAAGTCCAGGGCCTTTGATGTCTTTAGGGGACATGCATGCATATGGGCTGCTGAACTTGATCCCATGGGAGGGGAGGAGCATTAGTAACCTGGAAAGTCACCAGCTAGTTAGTGAGTGGCCTCCTCATTTGGGTTCCAGGCTGGATTGGAATCTGTCTGCCAGTGTGAATGCTTTCTCTCCAAATGGTGTTTATTTCTCTGTTTCTGGCCAGGAGGTTAGATGGTGTAAGGATTAAATATGTTAGTGCATGTGAACCATTTAAAATGTTGCTCTAGTATATTATAGCAAGCACTCAATAAATGTTAGTTATAATCATTGTAATTGTTCTTATTTATCCTGATTATTACTAAGCTTCAAAGGGTCTTTCTCTCCAGAGACAGTAAACCTCCTGGAGAGGCGTGGGCAGGACTGGCTACAGTTAACTGTTTACATGTGGCCTCCCCAGAAGTGCTAGCATCAGTCACCTCCTAATATCCTCTTTCTGGGCCTCAGTTTCCACATCTATGAAGGTAGATGAGCTTCATCACCCTTGTCGTCATTTGGTGAGGGAGGATGGTTAAGGGGGCAGATTCTGTAGCCAGGCTGCCTACCACCCTGATCCCAGCTCTGATCCTCACACGCTCTACGATCCTCACACGCTCTATGATCTTGGGCATGTTCCTTAGACTTTCTGTGCCTCGGTTCCTCCATTTGTAGCATGAGGTGCTGGAATAGCAGCTTGTGGAGTTGTTGTGAAGATTGGGTTAATACAGAGTGCACAAATAGCACAGAGGGTGTTACTTGTTTAGGGCAGATATGTTGCTAGATGGGAGTGGGTATCTCTTTTAGCTATGGACAAGGCCAGGGTTAAGAGAGAGTAAGGCAGAGGGAATGGTGGTGAGGGAAGCAGTTGAAGGGCCAGGGATGTTCATGGTGTGAGGCAGTGATGGCAGCAGCTGGGGGTGAGACAGATTGCAGACATGGTGAGAAGGGACTAAAGCCCACAGGCTGTGTGTGCTTATAGCCCACTCTCCCTAGATTAACCCAGATTTAAACAGCCCACTAAGCGTGGACAGTTAAGAGTGTTAATATACTTATTTTATTTCAACCTCCCAAGAATCTTGTGAAGTAGCTGGTATTGTTCCCATTTTAGAGATAAGAAAACTGAAGTGAGAAAAAAAAGAAAATAACATATTCAAACTTTGCAGGACATAGATTTCTTAAAAATTTAGTACATTCATTTATTCCTCCATTTATTTATTCAACACCTACTATATACCAAGCTCTGCAACAAAGTATGAGGCCATCCTATCTAATAAAGAGGGAATATGCTAATTGACTGCCACGCCCTCAAAGATGGTGGCACCCACAGCCACAAGATGGCGGTGCCCAGTCCCCTCAGCCCCACTGGGATGGCAGCTGTGCGGCACGGCTGGGCCCGCCCCCAGGCGGATCTGGCCGCTCCGCGCGCCTGCCTCCGGAGTCCCAGTCCCCTCAGCCCCTTAGCTGCCCAGGGCCGGCCCGGGGTGCAGGGAAGCCTCAGATGGTGGCTACCCAGCCGTCCAGGGCCACCCAAGGCTCAGGTAACCAGGGCCGGCTGAGGCTTGCGCTGCCAGCAGTGGCAGCAGCAGAGGTGTGATGGGGGCATCACCTTCCCCTGGTCACCAGGTCACCTCCCACCCCTGAGGGCTCCTGGACTGTGAGAGGGGGCAGGCCAGGCTGAGGGACCCCTCTCCAGTGCATGAATTTTCATACACCAGGCCTCTAGTCTATCCTATCTAATAATAGACAAATATGCAAATTGACCATACCTCCAACACACCACACAAGCCATGCCCACCATCCAATCAGAGCGAGTATGCAAATTAACCCAAACCAAGATGGCTACAGCCACAGAGAGCAAGGTTTCCTAGGTAACAGAGGAAGCCAAGCTTTCCGCCTGCCCTGGCCAGGCCTAAGCCTCCACTCAAGCTACAAAGTTTCAGTTATAGAAGGTAAACAAATTCAAACAAATGGTGGCAGAATGGAGCTTGAGAGAGCAGGCCAGGGTTGCCGCCGGCAACAGGGAAAGCAAAGCTTTCCGCACACCCTGGCCAGGCCCACCCGCTTAAGGCAACAAAGTTTCAATTATAACCCCAACACAAATGGCCGCCTGCGGAGGGAGCCCCAGGCTTGGCTCCGCTCCAGGCTACAAAGTTTCAATTGTAGAAGGAAAATAAATTCCAGATACCAGGGCCTCTGCTTGTGTTGCCAGGGGGCGTGGCACGCCTGCAAACCACCACAGGCCCCTCGCTCAGGCCACCCCACGCCCCAAGGGAACCTCCATCTGATCCGGGATGCCCTTCAGGGCAAACCAGCTGGCCCCCACCCCTGTACCAGGCCTCTATCCTATCTAATAAAAGAGTAATATGCAGATTGATCATCACTGCAACACACAATATAGCTGCCCCCATGAGGTCAAAGATCCTCCCCCAATGTGGACACAAGATGGCCACCATAAGATGGCCAGCAGGAGAGGGCAGTTGGGAGGCACCCGGCCTGCAAGGGAGGGCAGTTGAAAAGAACCAGGCCTGAAAGGGAGGGCAGTTGGAGGTGATCAACCCTGCAGGAGAGGGCAGTTAGGGGTAACCAGGCCAGCAGAGGAGGGAAGTTGGGGGCAAACAGGCTGGCAGCAGAGTGGTTAGGGGGTGATCAGGCTGGCAGGCAGAAGCGGTTAGGGGCAATCAGGAAGGCAGGCAGGCAAGCAGTTGGGAGCCAGTAGTCCTGGATTGTGAGAGGGATGTCCGACTGCCCATTTAGGCCCGATCCCACCGGGATGGTCCTAAACGGGCAGTCGGACATCCCTCGAGGGGTCCCAGATTGGATAGGGTACAGGCTGGACTGAGGGACAACCTCCCTCCGTGCATGAATTTCGTGCACCGGGCCTCTAGTATATATATAAAAGCCTAAGTGACCATTATGGCCAAACGACCGGAATGACCGGTGGACCAGTTGCTATGACGCGCACTGATCACCAGGGGGCAAATGCTCAATGCAGGAGCTGCCCCTTGGTGGTCAGTGTGTTCCCACAGTGCCGCTCAGCCAGAAGCCAGGCTCACAGTTGGTTAGCACAGCTGTGGCATGGGAGTCTCTCCTGACTCTGCGGCAGCGCTACTGAGCAGTGGTGGCAGGAACAGCAGGCCGGGATGAGCGTGAGCAGCATGGCACCCAGCTCAGGCTCTTCCCTGGCCGCCTGCAGGGATCAGGCCTAAACCGGCAGTTGGACATCCCCCGAGGGTCCCAGATTGCAAGAAGGCGCAGGCCAGGCTGAAGGACCCCACCCGTGCACAAATCCATGCACCGGGCCTCTAGTAAGTTTTTAAGTTCTTTGGTTTATCTCTTCCCATACTCACCTCCCCTCTGAGATCTGTCAGTCTGTTCCATGCCTCTGGACTTATTTTGTTGGCCAATTTATTTTGTTCATTAGATTCTACAAATAAGTGAGATCATGTGATATTTGTCTTTTTCTGACTGGCTTATTTCGCTTAGCATAATACTCTCCAGGTCCCTCCATGCAGTCACAAAGAGTAAGAGATTCTTTATTACAGCTGCATAGTACTCCATTGTGTAAATGTACCACATTATTTTGTTTTTTATTGATTTCAGAGAGGAAGGGAGAGGGAGAGAGAGATAGAATCACCAATGATGAGAACCATAGATTGGCTGCCTCCTGCACACTCCCCACTGGAGATTAAGCCTGCAATCCGGATATGTGCCCTGACTGGGAATCCAACAAGGACCTCCTGGTTCATGGGTCGAAGCTCAACCACTGACCCACATTGGTCGAACTGTACCACAGCTTTTTTATCCACTCATCTACTGATGGGCACTTGGGCTGTTTCCAAATCTTAGCTATTGCAAATAGTTCTGCTATGAACATAGGGGCGCATATATTCTTTGGGCTGCATATATTCTTATATATTCTTTCTGACTGGTGTTTTGGGGGTTTAGGATATATTCCTAGATGTGGAGTTACTGGGTCAAACAGCAGTTCCAGTAAAAAAAAATAAATAAATAAATTATATATATATATATATATATATATATATATATTTCAGAGAGGAGGGGAGAGGGATAGAGAGATAGAAACATTATTGATGAGAGAGAATCATTGATCAGGTGCCTTCTGCACGTCCCACAATGGGGATCAAGCTGGCAACCTGGGCATATGCCCTTGACCAGAATTGAACCCAGGACCCTTCAGTCTGCAGGCCAATGCTCTATCCACTGAGCCAAACCAGCGAGGGCCATTTTTATATTTTGAGTAATCTCCATACTGTTTTCCATAGTGGCTGTACTGGTATGCATTCCCACTAGCAGTGTACTAGGTTTCTCTTTTTTCCACATCCTCACCAGCTCTGTTTTTTTAAATTTATTTACTAGAGGCCCGGTCCACAAAATTCGTGCATGGGGGGGGGGGTGTCCCTCAGCCCAGCCTGCACCCTCTCCAATCTGGGACCCCTCAAGGAATGTCCGACTGCCCGTTTAGGCCCGATCCAGGTAGGATCGGGCCTAAACGGGCAGTCGGACATCCCTCTCACAATCCAGGACTGCTGGCTCCCAACTGCTCACCTGCCTGCCTTCCTGATTGCCCCTAACCGCTTCTGCCTGCCAGCCTGATCACCCCTAACCACTCCCCTGCCAGCCTGATTGATGCCTAACTGCTCACCTGCCAGCCTGTTTGCCCCTAACTACCCTCCCCTGCAGGCCTGGTCACCCCTAACTGCCCTGCCCTGCAGGCCTGGTCACCCCTAACTGCCCTCCCCTGCAGGCCTGGTACCCCCCAACTGCTCTCCCCTGCAGGCCTGGGTCCCCACCAACTGCCCTTCCCTGCAGCCTGGTCACCCCCAACTTCCCTCCTCTGCCAGCCTGATCACCCCTTTACTGCCCTCCCCTGCAGGCTCGATCGCCCCCAACTGCCCTCGCTTGCAGGCCTGGTCCCTCCCAACTGCCCTCCCCTGCTGACCTGATCGCCCACAACTGCCCTCCATTGCAGACCTGGTCCCTCCCAACTGCCCTCCCCTGCTGGCCATCTTGTGGCGGCCATCTTGTGTCCACATGGGGGCAGTCATCTTTGACCACATGGGGGCAGCCATCTTGTGTGTTAGAGTGATGGTCAATCTGCATATTCTTTTATTAGAAAGGATAGAGGCCTGGTGCACAGGTGGGGGCCGGCTGGTTTGCCCTGAAGAGTGTCCTGGATCATGGTGGGGGTTCCCTTGGGGCATGGGGTGGCCTGGGTGAGGGGCCTGTGGTGGTTTGCAGGCCGGCCATGCCCCCTGGCGACCCAAGCGGAGGCCCGGGTATCTGGGATTTACCTATCTTCTATAATTGAAACTTTGTAGCCTTGAGTGGAGCCAAGCCTCCTGCTTGCTTCGTGGCCGCAGCCATTTTTGTTGGGATTTATTTATCTTCTATAATTGAAACTTTGTAGCCTTGAGTGGAGGGCTGGGCCCGCCAGGGTGTGCGGAAAGCTTGGCTTCCTCCATTGCCGGGGAGAGCCAAGCCTCCTGCTCTCTCTGTGGCTGCAGCCATCTTGGTTGGGTTAATTTGCATACTCGCTTCCTGATTGGCTGGTGGGTGTGGCTTGTGGGTGTAGCGGAGGTATGGTCAGTTTTCATATTACTCTTTTATTAGATAGGATTGATGATGGCCATTCTGGCAGGTGTAAGGTGGTACCTCGTTGTTTTAATTTGCATTTTTTGATAATTAGTGATGGTGAACATTTTTTCATATGTCTCTTGGACATCTGTATGTCCTCTTTGGTGATCTAGTTTGGAGAAGTATCTATTCAGGTTCTTTGCCCATTTTTAAAAATTGGATTGTTTGTGTTTTGTTGAGTCCTATGAATTCTTTAGATATTTTGGATATTAACCCCTTATCAGATATGTTCTCCCATACAGTGGGTTCCCTTTTCATTTTGATGGTGACTTGTTTGGCTGTGCAGAAACTTTTTATTTTGTTGTAGTACCATTTGTTTATTTTTTTCCTTGTTTCTCTTGCCCTAGGATTTGTTTATTTTTTTTCCTTTGTTTCTCTTGCCCTAGGAGATGTATCATTGAAAATTCTGCTATGTGAGATGTCTATATTTTCTTCGAGGATTTTTATGGTTTCACAACTGACATTTAAGTCTTTTATCCATTTTTAGTTTATTCTTGTATATAGTATAAGTTGATGGTCTAGTTTTATTATTTTTTTTCATGTACCTGTCCAGTTTTACCAGCACCATTTATTGAAGAGACTGTCTTTACTCCATTGTATGCTCTTGTGAAATATTGATTGGACATAATGGTGTGCGTCGATTTCTGGGGTCTCTGTTCTGTTCCATTGATCTGTTTGCCAGTACCCAGCTGTTCTGATTACAGTGGTTTTGCAGTATAGTTTGATATCTGGCATTGTGAGCCCCCCATGGGGAACATAAATTTGGTCTTCTGGTTAACGTGGAGCTTTTTTTCTTTCCGACGTTGTTGTGGTGCTTGGGCTTTCCTGAATGGAGGGTGAGGCCGAGGCAGAAAGCCGGGGGGAATGAGGAGTCAGGAACCTGCAGCTCCTCCCTGGGGCTGGGCACCGTAAATGAACATTTCACTTTGCCCTTGGAAGTTCAGAATAGTAGCCTTGAATCTCAAAAACATGTTTGCTAGCCCGAGGAGGTTAGCTGGGTGTAAGAACTGTCCTGCAGATTTCCTTGTTGGTATTGGCATGACTCTGAACTGAAGACGATGGGAGAGAAGGGGCTAGAGGAGTGCAGGTTCATAGTATGTGCTCAGTAAATGTGAGACACTCTATGATTCTTACTAACTGGTGTGTCTACCACAGTTGTTTATTCTTATTGCTGTTATCTCCCTATGCAGGCTCTGGAGAGGACCCTGAAGCGCAGTTAGTCCCAGGCGTGAGTTGGAGAGGAAGTGCTTGGGAAGTAGCTTTTTTCTCTGCTGTTAGTGGAGGGGAGGTGCAGGCAAGCAAACATGAATTCTCTGTTCCCTCTGGGGCCCTTGACCTTTCTCAGAGTCATAATCTAAATGTTCAGGGTTTTTTTGTTTTGTTTTGTTTTCCTGCTTAGTAAAAATGGCACAAAGGCTCAGAAAGATAACAGGCTTTGATGTGGGTAGCAAATTCTTAGCACAATTTTGAACTTTTTCTTACAGACAATTTTAAACATACATAGAAGTAGAAAGAATGGCATAATGACCCCCATGGGCAATTTTATTTTATTGCCCCTGATTATTTTGAAGCAAATACCAGAAACCTTGTTGAGTTTGCGTCAGGGACCTGCTGCACTGCTGTTTCTGGTCCTGCAGGTGTCATGCTGCGGGGCCTCTGGAGCAGAGCCTCCCTCAACAGCCCTGGCTGTGTTGGCCACATGGGCCAGTTTCCCAGCCCAGAAGACCAAGTGATGCCTGCCCCATTTGGAGAAAACTGTGTGGGAGGCCCTATGTCTAGAAGTGAACGAGGGAAGCCAGCCCATCAGACAGGGCTTTCCTGGGGGAAGGGATGCCCAAGATGGGGGCTCTCTGCTGAGTGATCAAGGCGGGGCATCGGTTACTGAAAATTCTTTGCTCCCATGGGCTGTGGTCCCGCCCAGCGCTCACACCTGCTGCTGGTGCGGCTACTGGCCCCAGTCGCCCCTCAAGCCTTCTCCACCTCCTCCTGCTGCTGAGGGGCGATTGAGGCCAGCAGCCACCGCTTGCACCCGCTGCTGGCGCCAGCCCCAATCGCTCCACGCTGTTAGTGGGTGCAAGCAGAGCTGACGCCATCAGCATGTGGGAGCGGAGGAGCGGGAGCGGGGCTGCCAGCAGACAGGGGACCGGGGGCCACGGTGGGAGGGGCCGGGCTGGGGTGCAGAGGATGGGCCAAGCCTCGTGGCTCACAGCTCCTTTCAAGGTGCACGAATTCGTGCACTGGGCCCCTAGTATTATCATTAACATCCCTAGTGTCTAACACAGTGATTCCCACATAGAAGGCCCTCAAAATCAACCAAGTTTAGGTAATAAACCAACAGTGGCCCGAGTCCTTCTCTGTACCATTGACCACCCCTGGTCAGTTCACCCCTTGCTCTCAGATGGTCTGGTGCCTATTACTGACTAAGGATGTTCCTGAAGGCCTCTTCCCACTGTTGCATGCTCACTGCCTGACAGCCCCCACTGGCTCCTCATGATGCCCCTGCGACGTGAGGAAGCACTAACAATCCTGTGTTGTGATATTGACAGCATGACCCCATACGCTTCCTGGTGACACACCCTAGGCTGAGGATTTGTGTGTGTGTGTTATTTGGCTGGGGGTAAACAGTACCCTCATTTTATGATTGGAAACTGAGGCATAGAGAAGCCAAGTCACTTGCCCCAGGTCACACAGCTCCTCCCTGCCAGCTACCAGACAGTCACCAGGGAAGGGGTCTATGTCAGTGTTGCAGTTGCAGGAGATTAAGGGGGAGAAGTTTTCCCTACCTTGACCTTTCATTCTTCCCCCTAGACCCTGTTTGCACATTTGCCTTGGGTACCATGGGCAGATGTTGGTCCTGATGCCTTGGGTACCATGGGGTCCAATCAGATGTTGACATGCAATGGAACCTGTGGCTACAGGCCCAGGTCCTAAAAGGGCTGGAGGAGTTCAGTGGGCAGACAAAGCAGGTGGGCTTTCCCCACAGAGGGAGGAGTATGACGAAGGTGGGGTGTGTGAAGTAGCTTGTTCCATCTGCTGGTGGACCAGTGCCTCAGTCAGCCTCTGCCCTCCTTACCCTCTGTGCCTCTCTGTGCCTCAGTTTCTCAATCTACAAAATGGGAAAGTGATACAGCACCTATCTCGAAGGGTTGATTTATATGACAGAATGAGCCTTCCTGTAAACTGTAGACTCAGTGATTGTGACATGTCCATAAGTTCAAGTGGAGGAGGCTGTGCACATGGGACAGGGCTATGTGGAAACTCTGTACTTTCTGTTCATTTTTGCAGAGAACCTAAAATGACTTTAAAAAACAAAAATGTATTTTTAAACAGTTGTCATAGGATGATATGAGTTAATCCCCTGTGAAGTGCTCAGAGCAGTGCCTGGCATAGCACTGGTATCTGTGTTCTTCTTTCCACCATCCTCAGGTCATTCATCCATTCATTCTAAACATGCTTTCTGACCCCTGTCCTGGCGCTGAGGACACAGACATGTAGAACACTCCTCCTGGTATCAGCTTACCCGTTGGGCCCAGGAGTCTTGTGGGTGCTGTGGGCACAAGTATCCTAGGAGGGAAAACAGCATCAGTGAACTGGCACCACAGCACATAGCTGCAGACAGCACCACACAGACGGAACTTCAGAGTGAGATGGGGTCAGGAAGACATTCAGCAAGCTGGGAGGGGAGCAGGGTGGGTGTCGGTGCCACACTGAGGAGTCTGGACCATGACAAAAACTTTAAGCCAGCAAGGACTTGGAGGATTTGCATTTTAGGTGCTTTCTGGCAGCCAAGCGTGGGCAAGTGCAAGAGGGACCTCTCAGGGCAGCTTGGTGGTGGTGGCAGTCCTGGATGAGACTGAAGAGCTGGGGTCAAGATTGTCCTGGGCTCTGAGAGGGCCACATGCCTGGCTCTGGCCAACAGGGAAGGTCTGAGGCAGAGGCCTGTAAGAGGGGCATTTTTCTCCTCCTCGCTGCCCATACTCTTTCCTAGAGCCAGCCTGCTGGCCTGTGCCTCATTTTTAGCACCCCCAGGGTGTCCCTGGGGCCCGGCCCAGCCCTGTCTGCTGGAGCCTTCCACAGAGAACTGCTTTATTTAAGTCCGTGTTGTGCATATGGAAATAACTAGAGGCCTCTGTATTTAATTTGGCTCAGCTGAGAAGATTTTTGGCTCTGTGCACACATGTTGAAAACCTTTCTGCGTGAGCCCAGGGGTTGGAAGCTCTGGTCATTTTTATGCAGTCAGAACCAGCAGGCACTGCCTTGGCTCAGCGAGGGATGAGGTCTGGTAGAGGGCAGGCTATAGAAAACGGCTGATAAAACACAGAAAGGGCAGCGGTGATGCCAGCCGCAGAGGAGACCATGGCGAGGGAGGCAGTTGTGTAAACATTGTTGCACAAGACCAGGTAAGCTGTAGGTAGAATGAAAGGAAAGGGGCTTTTGAAAATATAAAGCTCTATATGGACATATCGGAGATGTTTCTGGTTTCCTGAGCAGGGAATGCTCAATTTGGTGTTGGGTTGAAGAATGCTTCTCCTGATGTCCCTCTTTTTGGCCTTGATAGTCCGGGTAAAGCCTCTCATTAGAGCCCTCCCCTAATCAATGGTGCAGCACAGAAGTAGCCCCACATGTTTGCACCGGGATTTGCAGTTGCCAAAGCGTGTCCTTGCTTGGTTCCCACATTCCTATTGTGTAAGTGGAGTAAGAATGATACCCACTGCAAGATGGAGGCCCTGTCCCAGGTCACTCAACCCAGAAGCGGGGAAGCTGGACTTGACCTGGTCTAATCTCCAGGCAGAATTTCCCTACCCTGTGGGTGCATCTGCAGCCATAGGGGCACCATTCTGAACATAAATGGGCAAAGGGTCTGTCGAAGGTGGGCAGAGCTCAGGTTCAAACCCCTGGACATCACCTGAAAGTCTAGTTTTGGAATATCTTGACCCTGTGAAACTGAGGAGTGAGGACATCTGGTGCATTGAAGCTTGGTGGCTCTGCCAACCATATGATTGAGAATCATGGTGGCATCACTTTGATAGTCTTGTGAAAATCAAATACTCAGAGGATGCAGCAAAGCAGAAGTCCTTGTCATTCCCACCAGCTGTGCAGAGCTGTGGGAATTACTGCGCCCTGACCCTTGGGACTTGGTGTGCTAAATCATGTTCCTTGGAAATAAACAGATCCCAGAGCTATAGATCTGCCTTCTTCTCTTTGAGTTGGGTCTTAAATTTTTTTTTTTCTTTTTTGCAAGTATCATAAGCAAATGCAGAATGCCCTCACTAGGCACAAAGGTGATTGAGGGAGAGGAGCAGGCCAGGTGTGGCCAGGACTGTGGTGATGGGAAAACATGTGGGTCTGATGGGTATGGCTGCTGCCACTCCCTCTGATTGTTAGCAAGCAGGAATATGGACTCAGTGTGGCCAGAACTCTACTGCCTCCCCACCCCCCAGGAGAAGACAGAAGCCTAGATTTCCATATAAATCTCTAGATGGTAAAATATTGGTGATTCATCTTAGGTTTTTTTGTTGTGTTTTTTTGTTTTGTTTTGTTTTTCCAAATGCTGTTTGAGCAAGGGCCAGCCAATCTGGAGCTCTGTATTGAGACCTGTTGAGCTCCTTGCACAGAGGCTCTATCTCCTGGATAGCTCTGGGCTGTCTCAAGTGTCCATAAATAAAGAGTGCCAGGGTGGGCACTGGGCCTGACTCTCCAGTGGCTCCAGGCCTTTCAGCCAGCTGTCCCAGGGTTGAGGCCCAGGGTCCTGGAGGGATGGGCCTGACCTGTGCCTCAGTCCTGGCTCAAATGGCTCAGGGAGAATAAAGGGATTTTTCACAGCTTCCCTGGAAAGGCTGCAGGACTTGCATTAGAGGCTTGATTTTCCTCTTGGGTTAGGCCTGTCCCCTGACTTCAGTCCCCAGGATGATCCTTAGGCAGGTTGGAGGCCTCCAATAGAGATACCACTATGAGCAGCACCTCCTCAATCAGAGGCCCTGGTTGGGCTGGATTGTAGGGTGTTTGCATAGGCCCCCATCCCTCCCTAGGGCCTCATTGCAGCTGGCTTTGAGCCCAAGTAAAAGTGCATGTTTGCCAGCCTGTGGGGTGCATCTCTGTTCCTGGTTCCTCTCTGAGGCTTCATCAGTGCTGGCTCAGCCCAGCTGGCTTCCCTGTGTTTTGGGAGGTGGGCATGGAGCAGGGTAGGCCAGGAAGCTGAGCCAGGGCATCCCTGAGTGTGGGGCTGCATGTGTCCTCTGTTCCTCTGTGACTGGAGGCCTGAGCAATAGTGTTCTGGGTGCAGAATGTGTGTCTGTACCTTGGAGAATCTTGCCAGCTTCTACAACTGTTTAGAATTCCCAAGACCCAGCTGTAGGCCAAACAAGTGAGTATGGACACAGGTCCCATCACACCTGTGCTCCAAGGATCACTTTGTGACCTGGTTAAGTCTCTCTCCCATCTAGTGCTCTTTCTTCTAAATAGGAGAGGGTGAGCCCTTGCCATTGGCTTGTGGGGAGTAAATGAGATGGCCCAGTGAAATGCCAGGGGAAGCTGAGATGAGGGTGGCACTACCCATAGGCCTTAGAGGAAGAAGAGAGGGTTGTGATCCTCAGGGCTTCTGCCAGGGAGAAGCTGAAGCATGAGGTGCCTTCGGGGAGGATGCACTCGGCACAGCTCTGCAGCTTCAGAGCCTGATTATTCTTTGGGCAGCATTGTTTCCCTCTTTGTGTTTGTTGAATGAATGAACAAATGAGTGATGGTATTTCCTTAGTTACTGGTAGTATCACTCATTCATTTGTTCATTCATTCAACAAATACTAACTGAGCACCTGCTATGCCAAACCCTGAGCGAGGAACAGGATACATTGGCAGCCACCTCTCTGCCCTTCCAGAGTTGACTCTTGATTGATTTATTTATTTTTTAATTACTTTATTGATTAAGGTATCACATATTTGTCCTCATCCCCCCCCATTCCCATCCCAAACCCATCCCCATGCATGCCCCCACCCCCCTGTTGTCCGTGACCACTGGTTAGGCTCATATGCATACATACAAGTCCTTTGGTTGATCTCTCTCTCTTATCCCCACCTTCCCCTACCTTCCCTCTGAGGTCCGACAGTCTGATCGATGCTGTTCTTGTTCATCAGTCTATGTTGTTCATCATTTCCCCTAGATGAGTGAGCTCATGTGATACTAGAAATACACTTATAAGGACCGAAAATGAGACAAGCAATAATGGTTATGCTGAGAGGCAAATGAATCAGTCTATGGTGAGTTTCTTTCTGGGCCAACAGCTCTTTTGAGTCCCAATTTCTATGTCAAACAGTTCCTTATGTGTACATGTCAGCAATGATATTTCAGTTCTAGATGGTGGACAAATGGTGGTAATGCAGGTCCGACCCTCTCTGGTTTGGTCCTGGGCAACCTGCAGCGACACACAGCTGCTGACTGCTAGTATGGCAAGGCATCGTCAGCGTCTTCCATCTCTGGACTGTTTCTCTTCTGTCTTCATGGCTGGAGCACTCCTGTCAATTCCTCTCTGTTGCAGGAATCCACGTGTCTCAGAGTTGTTTTCTGAAAATATACAAACATATTCTCGACCAGAAGTTAATAAAGGAATATTTTCTATAAATTTGACTTGCGATCCTTTTTCATATTTTGCCCAAACGATTTTCCTTCAGCTTATTTTGACATCATGTATGTTTTACATGGGTGTCTTGCTGTTAGCATTACAAATGAAAGGTAATTTTCTAAAGTAAAAATTTTCTAGATGTAATTTACTTACAGGATAATTTTTCTTACATGATATTCTTCTATCACCCCCTTTTTTTATTTAAATATTAGGAGGCTTTTGGAAATTTTATAATATAATCTTGATAACTTTTAAATTTTAATTTTTTGCACTAAAATATGACTGCTTTAGGTTCATTACATGTTACGCAATTTTACCATGAGATGAACTACCACTAAAATTTTAGTTAGCACTTTAGGAACAGTTTTTTTTGTCCAGTACAATTGATTTTTCTAGAATATTCACTTATTTCAATTAGCCAATTTAAATTAGCCTGAAAACTTGACTACTATTTTACTGTCAAATTTAATACTTTAACAACCATCTTATTTTACCCAGTAAGTATTAGTGGAAAGGATTATTTGCCTTCTTGAGAAGGCCCTGAGCATTCCTGCTGCTAGGCTGGGTTTAGATATCAAAAACCCCAGTTCCCCACATCATGGGTACAAGACATCTCAGACAAGTCTTGTTGCAGTGAGAGGGCAGCTGCTGTCGGCCAAGTCTCTGTCTGTTACCTGGGTCCCGATTTGAGCTGGGCATGGGAAGCTTAGCAGCCATGGGGGCAGGAGACCTCCCTCAGAAGGGGTGAAGGTTCAGGCCCCTGCAAAGTTGTGGGGGTGAGGGTCTGTGCCCCACCTCTGTTGACCCCCAAGTTCTCTCCCGATGGCCCCTCTGCGACTGTGCCTGTCTTAGGTTGTTCCTTCCCTGAGGAATCTTACCCGTCTCTGGCTAACCAGCCATCCTTCGGGGCCAAGCAGGGTGATGTGAGGTTCAGTTCTGTCTCCTTGGTAGCCTATGCCCCCGTGGCCTCCACGCCCAGCACCTGCCTTGGGATCCCCTTGCCTACTGGCAGGGCCCCAGCACTGATCATATATCTTGTGAAACCCAGGTTTCTTCTCCAGGGAGGGCCCAGCTCACCCCACTGGGTGAGAGACAGATCCATGGTACCAGCCATCACGAGGCTTCAACCTCAGCATGAACAGAAAGCTCAGGCAACAGCTGTGAGCAATTGGATTGTGAGAAGAGGGTCCCTCTTGGCCAAAAGGGCAAGAGGGGACAATTTAGAATGCTCAGGTGCCTTCCCAGGGGGCCCTCTACACAGTGGAAGGGATTAAACCCTTTCATGTCCTTTTTAAATTGCTGCCAGACATTCAAAGAATTGGTTTGTAAGTTTGTTTGGGATAATTGTACATTATGCTGTTGTAATTCTAAAATATCTAGAGATGTGTTACCTTTGTCTCCAAGCACCAAAAAGATGATTTTTTATTGATACCCAAGGGTGCGAGGTACTATTATAGGTAATGGGGATAACACAAATCTGGAAAAATTATAATGACAATGTAGAATAATATCATGTAAGGATATTCTTTGCTCTACGCCATGGCAATTCCATTTCAAACTGGCTGCCAGTTTCTTTTTGTATAGACAAGGTCTTAGCTACATTTTCTACACCTCTTCTAGGAGCAAGTAGTGGTAGTCCCTTTCTTTGGTATCCACACAAGCCAAAAACCTCTCTTTAATTTTATATACAAAGGAGCAATGGTTTGATTTTGTGTCATACAAAAGGGAAGCTGGGTGGAGACCCCTGTGTAATTATACTTCCTTGCCCCACCCATGGTCCTCCTGGATGACCAAGGTGTTTGGTATTATTGGTGACTAATTAGGAGGGGGATCAACCCTCGTAAGGGCTCTTACCCATGAAGGGTCAGGAACATAAGTCCAAAATACTTCCCCATTTGCCCCAAGTAATATTACCATATAGCTGATGACTGCTAGCATGGCAAAGAAAATGTACTCAGGCGTTCTTGGGGTTCTGGTTACCTCACAATTTCTTTTTATTTTTTTTTTTATTTTTATTATGATTATTATTATTTTTTATATGTGTCTTATTCCCCCATTACCCCCCATCCCCAATTCATGCCCCACCCCCCTGTTGTCTGTGTCCGTTGATTATGCTCATTGCATGTACACAAGTCCCTTGGTTGATCTCTCCCCCTTTCTCCCACCGACCCCCTCCTTCCCTGAGGTTTGAGGTTCTGTTCGATGTTTCTCAGTCTCTGGATCTGTTCTTGTTCATCAGTCTATGCCGTTCATTATATTCCACAAATGAGTGAGATCATGTGATATTTATCTTTCTCTGCCTGGCTTATTTCACTTAGCATAATGCTCTCCATCTCCATCCACGTTGTTGCAAATGGTAGGAGCTCCTTCTTTTTACCGCAGCATAGTATTCCATTGTGTAGATGTACCACAGTCTTCTAATCCACTCATCTGCTGATGGGCATTTGGGCTGTTTCCAAATCTTAGCTATGGTAAATTGTGCTGCTATGAACAGAGGGGTACATATACCCTTTCTGGTTCATGTTTCTAGTTTCTTGGGGTATATTCCTAGGAGTGGGATCACTGGGTCAAATGGGAGTTCCATTTTTAGTTTTTTGAGGAAACTCCATACTGTTCTCCACAGTGGCTGTACCAGTCTGCATTCCCACCAGCAGTGCAAAAGAGTTCTTTTTTCTCCGCATCCTCACCAACACTTGCTGTTTGTTGATTTGTTGATGATAGCCATTCTGACAGGTGTGAGATGGTACCGCATTGTTGTTTTGATTTGCATCTCTCTGATGATTAGTGACTTTGAGCAGGTTTTCATATGTCTCATGGCCTTCCTTCTGTCTTCTTTCGAAAAGTGTCTATTTAGATCAGTTGCCCATTTTTTGATTGGGTTGTTTATCTTCTTTTTGTTAAGTTGTATGAGTTCTCTGTAAAAGTTGGAGATTAAACCCTTATCGCTGATATCATTGGTAAATATGTTCTCCCATGCAGTGGGCTTTCCTGTTGTTTTATTGATGGTTTCCTTTGCTGTGCAAAAGCTTTTTATTTTGATGTAGTCCTATTTGTTTATTTTCTCTTTAACTTCCATTGCCCTAGGAGCAGTATCAGTGAAGAAGTTCTTTCGATACATGTCTGAGATTTTGCTGCCTGTGGATTCCTCTAGTATTTTTATGGTTTCCCATCTTACATTTAAGTCCTTTATCCATTTTGAGTTTATTTTTGTGTATGGTGAAAGTTGGTGATCTAGTTTCATTTTTTTGCATGTATCTGTCCAGTTTTCCCAACACCATTTGTTGAAGAGACTGTCTTGACTCCATTGTATGTTCATGCCTCCTTTGTCAAATATTAATTGGGCATAGTGGTTTGAGTTGATTTCTGGGTTCTCTGTTCTATTCCATTGATCTATGTGTCTGTTCTTGTGCCAGTACCAGGCTGTTTTGAGAACAGTGGCTTTGTAATACAGCTTGAAATCTGGTATTGAGATCCCACCTACTTTGTTCTTCTTTCTCAGGATTGCTGCAGCTATTCGGGGTCTTTTTTTATTCCAGATGAATTTTTGGAGAGTTCTTTCTAGGTCTGTGAAATATGCCGTTGGTATTTTAATGGGAAGTGCATTGAATTTATAGATTGTTTTGGGTAGTATGGACATTTTGATTATACCAATTCATGAACATGGTATGTTCTTCCATCTGTTTATGTCTTCCTCTATCTCTTTTTTCAGTGTCATGTAGTTTTCCACGTATAGGTCTTTTACTTCCTTAGTTAAGTTTATTCCTAGGTATCTCAATTTTTTTGGTGCAATGGTAAATGGGATTGCTTTTTTAGTCTCTCTTTCTGTAAGTTCACTATTGGTGTATAGAAATGCCATAGATTTCTTGGCGTTAATTTTGTATCCTGCTACAATGCCAAATTCATTTATTAAGTCTAATAATTTTTTGATGGAGTCTTTAGGGCAGTGATGGCGAACCTATGACACGCGTGTCAGCACTGACACGCGTAGCCATTTCTGATGACACGCGGCCGCATGCCGAGGATGAAACATTTGCTGCTCCTGAAGATGAAACATTTGCGACTAGAGTCTTGGAGTTAGTTTTTTCCTCAAAGTGACACACTACCCGAGTTATGCTCAGTTTTTTGGCGAAGTTTGACACACCAAGCTCAAAAGGTTGCCCATCACTGCTTTAGGGTTTTCTATATACACTATCATGTCATCTGCGAATAAGGAGTTTTACTTCTTCTTTTCCAATTTGGATGCCTTTTATTTCTTCTTCTTGTCTGATTGCAATGGCTAGTACTTTCAGCACTATGTTGAACAGGAGTGGTGAGAGTGGGCATCCCTGTCTTGTTCCTGTTCTTAGGGGAAATGGTTTTAGTTTTTGCCCATTGAGTATGATGTTGGCTGTAGGTTTGTCATATATGGCTTTTATTATGTTGAGTTATGATCCTTCTATTCCCACCTTGCTGAGAGTTTTTATCAAGAAAGGGTGTTGGATTTTGTCAAATGCTTTTTCTGCATCAATTGATATGACTATATGATTTTTATCTCTCAATTTGTTTATGTGATGTATCACGTTTATTGATTTGCGGATATTGTACCATCCTTGCATTCCTGGGATAAATCCACTTGGTCATGGTGTATGATATTTCTGATGTACTGCTGGATCCGATTTGCTAGAATTTTGTTGAGGATTTTGGCATCTATGTTCATGAGGGATATTGGCCTGTAATTCTCTTTCATTGTGCTGTCTTTATCTGGTTTTGGGATTAGGGTGATGCTCGCTTCATAGAATGTGAAGTGTTCCTTCCTCTTGAATTTTTTGGAATAGTCTGAGGAGTATAGGTTTTAGTTCTTCCTTGAATGTTTGGTAAAACTCCCCTGTGAAGCCGTCTGGCCCCGGGCTTTTGTTTGCTGGAAGCTTTTTGGTGACTGCTTCAATTTCTTCCATAGTTATCAGCCTATTGAGATTTTTAGTCTCTTCCTGAGTAAGTTTTGGAAGGTTGTATTTTTCTAGGTATGTGTCCATTTCCTCCAGGTTGTCTAGTTTGTTAGAATAGAGTTGTTCATAGTATTTTTTAACAATGTTTTGTATTTCGGTGGGGTCTGTTGTTATTTCACCTCCTTCATTTCTGATTTTGTTTATTTGGGTCTTCTCTCTTTGCTTCTTGGTGAGCCTGGCTAGAGGTTCATCCATCTTTTGTATCCTTTCAAAGAACCAGCTCTTGGTTTTGTTCATCTTTTGTATTGTTTTTGTTTTTTGGGTCTCTATGTCATTCATTTCTGCTCTGATCTTTATTATTTCCTTTCTTCTGCTTACTGTGGGCTTTTCTTGTTGCTCTCTTTCTAATTCTTTGAGTTGTTGAGTTAGATGACTTATTACCATTTTTTCTTGTTTTTTTGAGGTAGGCCTGTAGAGCTATAAACTTCCCTCTCAGGACTGATTTCATTATGTCCCATAGGATTTGCAATGTTGTGTTATTATTGTCATTAGTCTCCAGGATGTTTTTAATTTCTTATTTGATCTCATTGATAACCCAGTCATTGTTTAGTAGCATGCAATTCAGCTTCCAAGTGTTATGTCTTTTTGGAATGTTTTTATTGTAGTTTATTTCTAATATTATGCCATTGTGGTCTGAGAAAATGCTTGATAGGATTTCAATCTTTTTGAATTTGGGGAGACTTTGCTTGTGATCCAATATGTGGTCTATTTTTGAAAATGTCCCATGTGCACTTGAGAAGAACATATATCCCATGGCTTTGCGGTGAAATGCTCTGAAGATGTCAATTAGGTCCATCTGATCTAGTGTGACATTTAGAATTGCTGTTTCTTTGCTGATTTTTTGTCTAGAGAATTTAACCAGTGATGTCAGTGGTGTATTAAAGTCCCCTACTATGATTGTATTGTTGTCGATCTCTCCCTTGATATCTTCCAGGAGATTTTTTATGTAATTGGGTGTTCCTGCATTGGGTGCATATATGTTTACCAGAGTTATATCTTGTTGAATTGCTCCCTTTAGTATTATGTAGTGGCCTTCTTTATCTCTTATTATGGTCTTTACTTTGAGGTCTATTTTATCAGCAATAAGTATTGCAACCCCAGCTTTTTTTCTCATTTCCATTTGCCTGAAAAATATTTTTCCATCCCTTCACTCTCAGTCTGTGTGAATCCTTTGCTCTGAGGTGGGTCTCTTGTAGACAGCAAATATATGGGTCATGTTTTCTTATCCATTCAGCTACCCTATGTCTTTTGATTGGTGCATTTAATCCATTTACATTTAATGTTATTGACAAGTACATGTTTGTTGTCATATTTTTCCTTAGTGTTTGTGTTTCTTCTTGCCTTTCTCTTTCTTCTTTTTACAGCAGTCCCTTTAGCATTTCTTGCATTGCTGGCTTGGTAGTGATAAACTCTCTTAGCCCTTTTTTGTCTGTGAAGCTCCTGATTCCACCTTCAATTTTGAATGATAGCTTTGCTGGGTATAGTGTTCTTGGATTCAGACCCTTGCTTTGCATCACTTTGTATATTTCATTCCATTCCCTTCTGGCCTGGTGTGTTTCTGTTGAGAAATCAGTTGATATTCTAGTAGGAGATCCCTTGTAAGTAACTTTCTGTCTCTCTCTGGCAGCCTTTAAGATTCTTACTTTGTCGTTGGTGTTCACCAATTTAATTACAATGTGTCTTGGTCTCAGTCTTTTGGGGTTCAACTTGTTTGGGACTCTATGTACTTCTTGGACTTGCATGGTTTTTTTCTTGCCAATATCAGGAAAGTTTTCTGTCATTATTTCTTCAAACATGTTTTCTATTCCTTGCTTCTCTTCCTCTCCTTCTGGTATCCCTATTAAGCAAATATTGTTTAGTTTTGTGTTGACCCAAAGCTCCCTTAGGCTCTCCTCTTGCTTTTTAAGTCTTCTTTCCAGTTGCTGCTGTGTTTGTGAGTTTTTTCCTACTTTGTCTTCTAATTCGCTGACGTGGTCCTCAGCCTCTTCTACTCTACTCTTTAAGCCTTCCATTGTGTTCTTTATTGCAGCTATGCCGTTCTTCATCTCCTCTTGGTTTCTTTTCATGTTGGTGACATTCTCATTCAGTTCCTTATAGTTCTCATTGTGTATTTGTCATTGAGTTGTGTGTATTTGCTATCCAGCCGTTTAAACATCCTTATAACCATTACTCTGAATTCTCTCTGATAAGCTGCTAGCCTCGAATTCATTTAACTCCCTTTCTGGTGGTTCCTTTTTTTCTTTCCTTTGGGGATTGCTTTTTTGTCTTCCCATGTTTTGCTGTAATGTTTTAATTGTAGTTCCAATTGCTTTGCTACCCAGGTTCTTTTGGTGATGGTGCTACTGGTGTAATCTCTCAGTTCTCCTGGGCTTGGTAATCTAGTGTAGCGCCCTACTTGAGCTATTTGGGTTCTCTTGATGTAGGCCTGCAAGCTTGAGAGGCACAACTGCGGTGTCTAGAAGTCAGCAGCTCTGAAGGGGCGTGTCCCAATTTTTGCTGTCCTGCACCCTTAGTTGAAATCACACGTGTCCAGTGGGGACTCACAGTGGCACCCAGGAACCATCTGTTGGACGAGCTCACAGTGGCTCCCACTAGTGCCCTGTGTATAGATGGACTCAGGGTGCCTGCCTGTTTGAAATTCGCATCTGTGGAGGTGTGTTTGCAGGCGCAGAGCTCTGATGCGCTCTGAGGTGTCCTGGCACTGAGGTTGAGCAGCTAGGATGAATGTGGGCAGTTATTCAGGAAGAAGGGTTTCAGAATTTCTGCTGCGGGGCAGCACATCCTTGTCTGTACAGAATCACACCCAGCAGGGGCTCAAAGCAGCTCCCCAGAGGACCCTGTGGATATATGGGCTCAGGCTGCCTGCCCTTTGGAAATGTGCACGTCTGTGGCAGTGAGATTGCTGGCACTGAGCTCTGACACACTTTGAGGGGCCCTGACACTGAAGTTACCCTGCTGCGGTGTCTGTGCAGGTGTCCAGGATGAGTGAATTCAGAATTTCTACTGCCAGGGGTAGTGCGTCCCTGTTTGTCCAAGATCACACCCAGCCAGGATTCACAGTAGCTCCCACAAGCATCCTGTGGATAGATGGGCTTTGGAAGTGCGCGCACGAACTGGTGGTGCGTTTGCCGGCGCAGAGCTCTGATGCACTCTGAGGGGCCCTGGCACTGAAGTTGCACAGCCGGGTGTCTGTGGGCAGTTAATTTTGGAAGAGGGAATTCAGAATTTCTACTGCAGGGCCGCGCGCCCTTGTCTGTGCAGAATCACACCCTCAGGGGCTCTCAGTGGCTCCCAAGCACTGCCTGGGTAGTGGAGTGCGTGGCTGCCTAGGGGGCTGGGAACGCAGCGAATCCTGAGTTCCGGCGCTGGGGAGGGGGAGGTTGTACTTACTGCTGTCAGGTGGCGCACCTTTGGAGGTGGAGGTCCCAGGGTCCGCGGGTCTGCAGCTGAGGTAGCTATTGGGTCCTGGGCAGTTCCAAGGCCTGTCTGGTTGGTGGTGTTGATGAGTTCAGAAATCTGCGGCCGGGTGCCTGGAGTCTTGGTGTCCCTCGGTCTGCAGCTCTGGTGGCAGGTCTTCTACCAGAGTGGCTGTAGTGTCCTGATTTGCTTCCGAGACCAGACTGGGTGGTGGCGAGGCTAGGATTCTAGTCTCAAGCAGTTCTGTTCTTCAAGATGGCGTGGTCTCTGTGCTGCTGGTGTCCTCCCTGGAGTGTTTGCAGCGGCCGCGGGGTTTTGCTGTCTAAGACTGCCCAGATTGGAAACCCCCAGGAAGAACTGCAGCATCTAACTGTCCCTATTTCACACACACACACACACACACACACACCTCTATCACTCCCTCACTCGATCACACATTCTCCCTCCCTACCTTCCTGCCGGTCGCCATCTTTCTCTCTCCAGAGTTGACTCTTTAATGGTAAGAGACAGACTTATAAATCAGAATGAATGAGAAGAGATGGTCAGATAATGAGACGTGCTATGAAGAAACACAAGAGCTCCTTGTGATAGAGACCATGGAGGTGCGGGGAGATGGCGCCTGCACATCCAGAGCATCCCTCTTTCTTCCTTCTGCCTGGTGACCCCTTTCTCCACCTGTGCCGCTCTCCGAATGCCTTGGAACACCCTGCACTGGTACCCACATGCCACGAGGCGTCTCCCTTAACCTTGCACTGGATGCTGTGTTTACCCACAGCCAAGACCCTTGGGCCTCTCTGATGGGAACCCCCAAAATCATAAACGGACAGGGGAGATATGATTGCAGGTTCTTGGGGCCAACTTCTGACCCCTCCTTGTCTCTAGGACCCTGAATTCTAATCTCCAAAGCCCACTCTGGTCCACGAGGCTATTTTAATTAGAGTGACTCAGTGGTGGGAAGGTCTAGCCCGGCTCCCAGGCAGGCAGACAGACAAATGTTCTTTATGTTTGGGAGTGAGACCTGGGCAGAGGAGGCTGGAGCAGCCACCTCCCCGGGGCCTGAAAGCTGACCTTGGCAAACGTTGACAGGATAGGGCAAGGGCCTGATTGTGTGTGCTGGGTGCACAGGACAGAAACTTTGTTCTTCCCTCTGGCTCTCTGCTGATGAGAACAAGCCCCGTCTGAGGAAGGGCTTCACCTCAGCCCTCCTGGAATAACTCCTGTCTAATCAGGCTCCGCATTCCCTGTCTACAGCACTGTCCAGGCCCAGTTCCCTGATGCCACCAGTCACTGCTATGGCTCCCTCCATCCTTCCCCTACTAATATCCTGCACTCTGCAGTTAGAGTTGCCTTTCTAGAATCCAATTGCTGTCCTGTCCCACCCCAGTTAAACCCTGGACCCTTCCTCGACCTTGCCCTGATCCTTAACAAGCCTTACAAGGTCCTGAAAATTCTGTTGCTACCCCTAGCCCCATACATGTTCCCACCACACTGAACTTTTCTATCCCTGTACACACCATGGACTCCCACCTCTCTTTGCTCCGCCTTCACAGAGGGGGTGTCCTCAGCTGGAAGCACCCCTCACCTGCCCCATGGCTTCTTCTCCTTGGGTTCTGGCTAATGGTGAGTACCTTCCAGGAAGCCCGCCTGCCTCTGGCACTGGGGCTCTGCTTGCCATCCCACAGGGCCTTGATGCTTCCCCACTTACTGTTCCTAACACAGCCATCATCAGGTAGCTCTGTTCCCCAATGTCCCTGTGAGTATGGGGTCATGTCTGTGTGACACTGCCATATCCCCAGTGCCTGACACAGGCCTGTCACATAGTGTGCGTTCAGTAAATGTGTACAGAATGAAGTGACTGGACAGGGAAGACAGGGGTTGAAGGGAGGGTTCTGGGAGAGGACAGACCTCGGAGTGGGTGATTTGTTTTGTGTCTGCATTTGGTCTCTATGCACCTGGCTGTCCCTGCTCATGATTTGATGAATAGTCTTTTCAGGTCCAGAGAAATATTTCAAGACATTAAAACCAGTTAGGTTTCTAAATCACCTTCCTTTTTTAAAACACCCAAACACTGTAGCAAGTTTTTGTTGTTGTTGTTTTAGATTTGTTGTTCCACTTATTTATGCATTCATTGGTTGATTCTTGTATGTGCCCTGGCCATGGATCAAACATGTAACCTTGGTGTATCAGGATGATACTCTAACCAACTGAGCTACCCAGCCAGGGCCCAAGGTTTCTTGTTAGCTATGTTAAAGCCTAATTAAGGAAGCTGGGTCAGGTTGACTCTCCCCCCTACCCCCCCGGACTTCAGCCCAAGGACCCATTTGTCCTGTGGGGTTCAAGAGGAGCCTGAGCTCTCTGGCTGCTATGGCTTGGCTGGGGCTTGGAGTGTGAGCACAAAGCGATTTCCTGAGCACTTTCTGTGTGCATAGCCTGGTGTTTACCCATCCCTCACCACAACCTTGTAAGGCAGGTGAATTGAGGACTATTTTATTGGTGGGAAACTGAGGTCCAACTGGGACAAGTTACAAAAGGCACACAATGGCAAAGCTGTGGCTGTAGCTCTGCTCTGCACTGGTGTAGCAGCCTGGGCCAATCCCGACATTTGGAATCGCGTGGGCAGGTAAGCAACCAGCTAGGACAGTGGTCGGCAAACTCATTAGTCAACAGAGCCAAATATCAACAGTATGATTGAAATTTCTTTTGAGAGCCAAATTTTTTAAACGTAAACTGTATAGGTAGGTACATTGTTATTAACTTAATTAGGGTACTCCTAAGCTGGCCTTTGCTAAAAACTCAAGGGACCAAAAAGCCGCATGTGGCTCCCGAGCCGCAGTTTGCTGACCACTGAGCTAGGGCCCAGGAAACTGCAGGTGGCTGCCAATCAGCTCGGCACATGGAAATACATCCTCTTCTGATTTTTGTTTTCTAAGAAAAGCCAGAAATCTGAAGTTTGAGTGAACATTCCTGGTACCTAGTTCTAATTTAAGAAAGAAAAAGAAAATGAAGGCAACCACTGCTCTGTGTAAACCACACAGCCATGCTGGCTGGACGCAGGCCCTTGGCCACAGGTGTGGAGCAGTGGGAGGGAAGAGGGCTAGGCTCTGCCCCATCTGTCACTGGGTGCCTGGCAGAGATTCGCTAGGTCTGTCCTTCTCCTGGGCCTCATTTGCCTCATTTGTGCGATGGAGGGGCTTGGCATTTACGGGATTTCAGACCGACCACATGTCATATCATTTGGGGCTTGAGTGAGTACCATTTCTAGGGCCCCTCTGCTGATTGACTCTTTTAATTCTCGGGACTTCCTGGAGCTTGAGTGGGAATGGGCTGTGAAGGTCCCCCCAGGAAAGTCTAGGGATCAGCCAGTGTGTGTGCCATGGTCCTAGGCCCTCTGAGGTCCTCTGGTTTGAGTTCTCTGTGTCTGGTTACCACTGTCCTGAGGGAGGGATGTTAGTGCCTGGCCTTTGTGACTTTCAAGCCCCACAGTTGGGAATAGGGGATAGAAAAATTGCTAACATTCCTTTTCAAAACCTGTTGCTAGACAATTTCAAGTTATATTTGTGTGGATTTTCTGCATTGGAATGTTAACGTTGGGTGTGCTTTGTGTGTCTGTGGTTTCCTATCCTGCCATCCCAATCAAGACCTGAAGCGTCACTTGATAGTCCTGTTGTGGCTGTTGTAAGTTGGTTTCCACTCTGGCCCAGGATTGCTGCTCCCACATGGCAGACAGAGCAGCACCCCTTCCCCACCCCCCCAGGGTCTGGGCTGTTTAAAAAAACCCTGACTTGATAGGATTAGTTCAGTATGTGTACCTTCTGTGTGGCAGACCCTGTTCTGGAACCCCAGTTCTTACAGGACGCACATCCTAGTGGGGAAGCCACACAATCATATTCCCACATATAATGATGTGGTGGTGATGCAAGTGCTATAGAGAGAAATGGAGCAGGGAAAGATAAAGGAGGGCTGGGGAAGAGGGTATAGTTTTAGGTCACCGAAAGCCACACTGAGACTCAGGTGACCTTTGAGCAGGAACCTGAGAGAGGTGAGGGAGTGAGCCACGTGGATATTTTTGAGAGGAGATACCAGGCAGAGGGAACAGCACGTGCAGAGGTGCTGAGGTAGAAATGTGTCAGGAGTGCAGAGGAACAGCCTCTGCACAGGGCAGAGGTGGATGGCATCCTGCAAAGTCTTCTGGATCACTGTGAGGACCTGGGCTCTAAGTCCCAGGGAGGTGGAAGCTGAGAAAGGACCTGTTCAAAGTTGTATTTTCACAGGGTCCCAGCTGCTGAATGAAGGGTGAAAGGGGTGGTGAGAGAGACCAAAAGAGTCCCACTAGAGAGGCTGTGACAGTAATACAGGAAGGGGTGAAGGTGATGCAGACTAGGCTGTGCGAGGGGTTGGACAGGCCAAGTGGTCAGATGCTGGCTCTATTTTGAAGGTGGAACAGCCCAATTTGTTGACAGATAGGAAGTAGGGTGTAAGAAAAAGAGAGTTGCAAGAGTGACTCTCAGATTATTGGCCTGAGCAGTTGGAAGTCTCAAGTTGCTGTCAGCAGAGATGGTGTAGGCCACTGGGTCGGGGAGCGCAGGAGCCCACTTTTGAGCCTGTTTCAGATGCCTACTAGTCATCAAAGGGGAAGTGCCTGGGCAGTTGAACGTTGGTTTGATTCCTTTGTGATTACTGTATGTCCCCAGTAAAGCAAATTTGGGAATTGGGTAAAAGCAGAAACCCTCCTGACTCCCTCTGACCCCTACCAAGCCCTATAGGGGTATGTTCTTGATTGTCCAGAAAGCTTGTCACCTTCCTCTTTTGGATATGATGCTCCTGGTTAACTAGCCAAAAGTCACTTTGGATGTTTAGGTGGATGTCACATTGAGTCTGTGCCTCACATAGACTCATGCCTTAAATATTTTCAGTTTTCCCGAGAGTGGCATCCCACTGCCCAGGTCTTGACTGTGTCTAGAGGCTTTGAGTGGAGGGTTCAACATGTGTGCCTAAGTATGTGCTGCCTGTGGACTTACCCTCGCTGCCTCTCTGTCCGCCTGCCCTAGCCCTGCAGGCTGGCCTGTGTTCCCTCCTGCTCATCACCTTTCCTGAGGATCCTTCCTTCTAGTTCAAATTTATCCCAGCTCTGCCTACTTGGGGGGCTTCCAGCATCACCAGGCCCAGTCTGGGGAGGTCCTCAGCTCCTCCTCCCTAAGAGGGACTGAGCTTCAGGTGTTCCTGGGGGCCCATAAGTCCCTTCAGTTGCCACATGGGCATGTGTCTTCTCCAAGAACCACTTACCAGCTGTGGGCCAAACTGTAAGGCTCAAGGCATCCTTGGAGATGCTGGGAGATGACGGAGGTCTCCAGACCCTGCTGAAACGCCTACACAAGGCAGCCCTTCTCCAGTAGCCGAACTGCTAGAAACTTCTCTGAAGCCCCCAGGCTGCCTTCACCTTGCTTCTGGTCCCACTGCCTGCCTGCTTCCTTTGCCCCAGGATGGCCCCACAAAGACCTGGGGTGGCAACTGGTCCTGAGGCTGCTCTTCTCCAGCTGAGCTATCCCTGCTCTTGTACAGAGGACAAGACCTCCAGTTTTTTCCCACCCTTAACTCCTCCCTAGACCTTGCCCTGGTCTGTCTGAGTCCCTCCCCCGGGAACTGGAGCAGAACAAGATCATCCCCTTTCTCATACTGGGTGATAAACCTGGGTTAATATAGCCTAGGCAGCGAAGAGCGGCAGAAAGCCCCACAAGGGAGCTTGTGAGGGCTGGGAATTAGTAGGTCCTGCCAAGAGTGACTCTAAGATTATTGGCCTGAGCAGCTGGAAGGCTCGAGTTGCTGGACTCCCTTTCTGGACATCAGAAACCCTCAGAGCAGAGCATGGGGAAAGCCACAGGCCTGGAGGCATGAGGGCCATGTGCATTTCAGGGGCTGTTGCTCTCTGGCCTGTGAAGACTGCCAGGAATCTGGAATGAGGCTCCTACTGTGGACATTTAACCACGGACGGGCTTTCAGATTGCCACTTCCTCCAGTCCGGCCCATTCTGAAGAGTGTGCTTCCCCACATGATAGGACTTTAGCTGGCCACACCCAGCCTAGGCTTATTTATCTCATGACCGTGCTATACCCAAGACCCCCAGGCTCTCAACCCCAACTCTGCCCAACATGTCAACTGCTTGCTCTTCCTCTGAGCAGCCAGGTGGTAGATATACGCGCTTGGTGTCCAGTCCCATTCCCATTCTTCTCTACATGGGTGACCTCAGCCCAGTCACTCAGATTCATTTTCAGAAGGAACAGTGACCTGGCTGCCTCCTTGCTCCCAGGATAGTGTTTGGGTTACTGGCCATGTAATTTAAATACCCAACACAGAACCTGTACCTGGCAGGTTTAGGGAAGAGAGTTGCTACCACATAATACCAAGCTGTGTGACAAAGTCTATAAGCACACATTGCCGGGGTTCTCATTTCTCTCACTAGCTATGTGACTTTGGGATGGGCTGGCCCTCTCCATGGCTGAGAGGGTTCAGTGAATGACATGTGAAGCTTACAGCACTGCTAGCTATGTAGACATTAGCTGTTACTATCATTGTTGTCAGAGAGGAACCACTGGCACCCTAACAGTGGATCTCCGCTTCTGCCGTGCCCGCTTGCCTGTGCCCAGAGCCACCTCTAACTAACATTTTTCTTGAGAAAAGTTACTTATGAATTCACAGGTCATAATTAGAGACATCTGTGACCTAGAGACCAAGGGCCCCCCACCCTGACTCACTCTCCAGCTGGAGTCTGGGTCCCTTTCTAGGACTCCTGTCCTCCCTCATCACCAGTGTCTATGGCTCATGGCTGGAGATGGGTGTTCTCAGAGAGAGACCCTGCAGCAGTGGGGGGCAGATAACCCTGGCTCCCACACTGGCCCTGTCTGCCCCTCCCTTTTCTAACTGCTGGGACATGTGGGTTGGGCCCTCAGAAAATTCCCAGACAGAAATTAGAAAGCATTTTTTATGAGCAAAACAGCCTTTTAGGGACTTTACCTGTATCAACTCTGTTAAGCCTCCCAATAGTCATGTGAAGTCAGTACTCTAATTGCCCCCATTTAACAGAAAAGGAAACTGAGACACAGAAGTCTTCCTGTCTTTGGCCACACAGCTGGTAAGTGGTGTAACCAGAATTCCAGCCTAGACATCTGGCTCAGAAGCTACAGCAAGGTGCCCACAGAGTCCCCACCGTGGCAGAAAGGAGGCAGGGTGTGGTGGGAGGGCATTTCAAAATGTGTTCTCTGTGCTGATGCTTTCCACGTCCTAGGGTAATTGGAAACTCTGGATGCCATTCTGTAATAATCCAGACATTTCCCCACATAAAAATAACAGACCAGCTTCTAGTGGAGGAAGGCGTGTTTGGAAAACTGGAGAGGAGGGGAGCAGCTTAGGGTAACCATCCACTGACTCAGAGCTTGGAGTCCCTGGGCCGCTGGAGCCAAGTGTGGACACAGCCATGTGTACCTCCAGCTCTTGTCTGCTCTCCAGCCCTTTCTTGCTGGTCCCACCTCTGGGTCCATTGTGCACAAGTGGGGCTTGTATTTTGGGAAGGAACAGGTCCCAGGCCCCTGTCTTTGCTGGAGACCAGGGCTTTCAGGGACTCCCAGTGGGATGGGTAGACTTCTCTTTTTCTCCAGGTAGTCCACACAGTGATGAGGAATGTGAAAGTGGGGTTGCAGTAGGCAGGGTGGCCTCATGGAGGAAGTAGGATTTAAGCTGAGTCCTGGGTGTGGTCCCCCCAGAGGCCAAGAAATACAAGTAAAGGGCAGTGGGGAGACACAGGTTGGGGTGCAGATTCAGACAGTTTATAGAAGCTTCTAGCCAGTATAGGAGTCCTTCTGCCACATCTTTGACTGGGATCTGACCTGAGCATTTCTAGTGACAGAGCTCACTACCTCCTAAGCAGCCCTGGCCGCGGGAGAGCATTTTTTCTCAGGCAGGGCACCGTTGATCATGGTTCCGTGCACAGGAAAAATCTGCCCCTCCTTTACTTGTCAGCTCCTTCTAGAATTGCTGACAGCCATCTTATCTTTCCTTGCTGCTTTTCTCTTGGCCAAGCAGTCCCAGCTCAGTGGGAGGTGATTTCTAGACCCCAAGGTTTGCTCCTGGCATACTGTGATTTGGGGTCATCCAATAGAGTTGACCTCACATGCCAGCTGGGGCCAGATTTGTGGAGTGCTGTTTGGAATATGTGTGGGCGGGAGCCTGTGACCAGTTAGCAGTGTCTGCCTCATGCAGGCAAGGGGTGAGCACATGCCCAGATTTGCGGTTTCCACTTTGCGGCTCTGGGTGGTGGTTCAGTGCAGCACCAGTAGAGTCTGCCGGGATCCGACCCTGGAGGTGGATAGCAGGGCTGTGTTAGCTCCTGTCTTCTAATTAGTGACTGGCTTAGCTGCATCATAGTATCAGTTCATATTAAATTTATGGTCAGCTAAAAATATTCCCCAGTCTTTTTCATAAGAACATCCATTAAACCAGATCTTTCCCCATCTTAACATTGTTTCCATTATATGGATATATAATTAATTTGAATCAATTTCTTGTTGACAGACATTTAGGTTATTTCTAAATTTTTATAATTAGAAACAATACTGCAGTGAAATTCCTGATATTTACTTCTTCCTGCATTAATCTTTTCTTAGCCTGAATTTCTAGAAAAGGGATTTCTGAACTAGGAGCATCAAAAGAGTTCAGGCAGCAGCCACCTAATTGTCATACAATATTCCAGTAACTAAATTGACAGGGAATGCCAGAGACTTGGAACAGGTACCCACCCTGTTCTTTGATTTGCATGTGGTCCAGCATTTTAAAAGATCATGAGTCCAGTCCCAGTGTGGAGCTGAGGACTGACTCCAGAGTCTAGTCCTGCTTTTTTTTGGAAAAGCCTCCCCAAGGGAGGTGACCTGGGTGCTGAGACACTGAACTCCACATGGGAATAACTGTGGCATAGAAGTGGTGTTCAAGGCATGGTTCCATGGGCCTGGAGGCTCAGGAGGGAGGAGGCAGTAGGGGGAGCAGAGGGGTGGGAGTGGGGGTGAGGGTGGAGGTGGGCCTGGCAGTTCCCTGACCCCAAAGTCTCACCTGTGAACTCAGGTTTCAAAAGCAAAGAGCTTTGTCCCTGGGGCAATCTGCTGTGGGGATCTTGCTGTGGGAAGGGAGAAGATGACTGTTCTGCTGACATTTGACGCTTTCTCCTCACCCAGGAAAGAACTGGGATTAGAGTTGAGTACTAATCAGGACAGGGGCTTAGATCCTTGAATTTTAGGATGCTACTGTAAATAAAATGTCTTTATTGGTTCAGCCAGTCAAGCATCCACATGATTTAATTTGATAATTATTTCTAGCTACTATGAAAAAGTTCTACCTACTTCTGAGAGTGCCTGTTGTTGCACATACTTGTCAACACTGGACATTTTCACTTAAAAAATTTATCTTTCTGTTAGCCAGATTAAGAAAAGACTCTTCTAACGTTTAATATTGAGTAGCTTCTGATTGGGACAAATAAGAAGTGATGTTCTCTGGCTCAAGACAAGCTCTTAAGCTTCATATCTCCACTCATGATGTGCTCACTTTTGTCCACTCATTTTATTGGAGTACAGTGTTGGTTGTGGCACCATGGTGGTTGCAGTAGGATGGCCTCACAATTTCTTTTCTTATCAGGATAGTTTGAGGTTGGTTTTGATTTTCAGGACATGGAAGGGCTGCCATATTGCACAACTCAAGGAAATACCACTCACATAGATTCTGCAGGAATTGGCGATAGATTGAATGGGGCAGGGGTGGGTGTTGGCTGTAGGGAGGGACTGAGGTGATGGCATCCAGGATTCTGGCTCAGGTCACTGTGTCACTGTGCGGTGATGGGGAAAGATCACAAGATAGGTTTACAGCACATGTATGTTGAGTGGGGATGATGTAAGAAAAATGTTTCAGGGCCCAGTACACAGCAGGCATGGGGAAGTGCCTTCACTCCCTCAGCAAGCATTTACTGACCATATGTGTTGGCACTTGGGGAATATCAGTAAGCAAAACAAACAAATTTACCCTTGCCCTTATAGAGCTTATGTACCAATGTAGGAGACAGACAACAAACCAAAAAAATATAATGAATACATTATACAGTGTGTTCCAAGGTGATGATCGTCATGGAGAATAGAAAAGCAGAGTAAGGATTAGAAGTGCTGAGGGGAGGGAGGTGTGGTTTTAAACTAGGTGAATAGGGTGGGCCTCATTCAGAAGGTGGCATTGAATCAGGACCTAAAAGAGGCGAGGTGAGGTCCGTGCAGAGATGCAGGAAGAGTGTTCCAAGCAAAGGGAGTAGCCCATGTAAAGGCCCTGAGGCAAGAGTATGCCTCACTCTTTTGAGGAGAGAGAAGGTCAGTGAGGCTGGAATAGAATGAGCAAGGAGAAGAGGAGCCAAGATGAACTCAACCGAGGACTGGCCTTGAAGGACATGTCAAGGACAGTGTCTTCTAAGTGTGATGGGGAGCATAGGAGGCACTTGATCTGGTTTATGTTTTATCAAGATTGCTCTGACTTCTGTGGGGAGAAGAGAGGCAGGGAGACCAGTAAGGAGGCTGTGTGATAATCTAGGAAAACTTGCTGGTGGCCTGCACCACCTACTGGGGAATGGGAAGAGCCTGGGTATGTTTGGAAGGTAGGGCTGATAGAGGAGAGGAAGCTGGAGTTGCCATCATGAAGAGAAAGGCTGTGGGTGACTGTCAGACCCCTTCTTTTGGCCTTGAATGGAGGCTTGGCCCCTTCTCCCTAGCATGTTTGGGAACCTGCTGGCCTAAGGCATTTAGGAGGGCTGGTAATGCACAGAGCAGGAATCCTGGGTTGTCATAGCTCCAGAAAGTTCTTCACTCCCCAACCAACTCCATTCCTATCAGACCTAAAGAGTGCCCCTCCTGGTGGACCCAGTCCTCTCTCCAGGGTGGCACACCTGCTGATGTCCTGCCTAGGAATCCAGGTTGCCATTTGGGCAGCCATGCCCTTGATCACTACAAGGCAAGGTACAGCCCTTAGTTCAGTGACCCTCAACTGTTTCTCTTTTTTTAACGCCCTGTGCCCCAAACCACAGATGGGCCCACAGACACTCCCCTCCCTGGTGTTAGGGAGAATACCTTGTTTTGCCTGCTCACACTTGTTTTAAGGCCTGGTCAGCAAGGGCTAGGGCTGTGGTCGGCAAACTCATTAGTCAACAGAGCCAAATATCAACTTGTACAACAACTGAAATTTCTTTTGAGAGCCGAAAACTGACTTCTGCGCATGGGCCACGAAGTTTCAATCACACTGTACGTTTCAATCACACAGATATTTTGTGGAAGAGCCACACTCAAGGGGCCAAAGAACCGCATGTGGCTCGCGAGCCGCAGCTTGCCAACCCCTGGGCTAGGGAAAGGATCAAATCCATCACCTACGTGAGAGATGAGCACTGCTCCTTCTCCCAGAGCAGCAGGCAGAGTAGCGAAGGCCCAGGCCTGCCTCACTCCCTGACAGCCACCGACAGCTCAGAGTGCCTGAGATGGCACATGGGGTATCTGTCTCTGGGATGCGCAGAAACCTCCCTCTCTCCTGTTTCTGCAAACTCAGGGTGGCCAGAATATTTTAAATCCACGTGAGCAGAGCCCTGACCAAGCATTGCCAGCACGGGGAAATCCCGGTGAGGTGTTTCACAGGCTGCTCTCAGAAGGCGGGATAGTGGGAGGAGTATGCGGCTTTCGGCCACACAGCCAGGTGGGCTTTTCCAATGGAGACTGTCTGCTCATCTGTAAGTTGGCATTAACCACTGCCAGTCTGACATGGGGACACCTTCACTCTTCCACACACTGTTTATTGTGAGGCACTGTTTGAAGCTTTTATCAGAACTGTGAACATAAGAAATATCCAAACCGGAAGAGAATTTTTGTAAAAGTTTATTTGAGCCAAACTGATGACATGCCGAAAAGCAAGATTTCAAATGCTCTGGAGAATGACAATTTTGAAGTTTCTTTTATACATTTGAAGTTAAATGAGGGAACAAAGAAAGATTACATGGAGGCGGGAGAAAGCAAAGTGGGGATTGAATTACAGAGTAGTGAAGATTATATGCTCTCTTAAGGTGTTACCACTTATTTCAAAGGTATGTTATCCTAGATGCACAGAAACCATGGATGAGGCTTGCTTATGGCAAAAATAAACCTTTTACTGGAAAAGTTACATGCCTGGGATGTGACTACCCACCATGATCTGCCCAGTTAGGAATTTATGATCAGATCACCCTGTGAGTTACTTTCCATAGAACCTCCCCCCTTTTTTTCCCCACAGTTCCCCCTTTTGGTCATAAAACAATCCAAAGGTTGTATTGATGACCAACTTTTTGGTCAGATAGTATGATCTCACAATGTGAGGAAGGTTTTCTTTTAGGAATCTCAATATCGACGTTGTTTTGTTGAAAAGGGGGGCCACTGGGGAAGAGGCAGTACTGTAACCATAGGATGTGAGTTGAGGCCAAATTTTCCAAAAAGGAAGGGTCGGTAAATGGAAGGCAGTGAGCCCTTTTGGAGCTTCATTGTGAAAAACTCTCTGGGTCATGTCTGTCCTATGAGCTAGCATGATTCGAGTTTTGCCTCTGTCTCACTTTTTGTATTTTGCATCTAGTATAACATTCACATAAGCCATGAAAAGAGTATTAATAGTTGTTTTATACATGTGCAGTAATCATAAGGAGTTGGACTATATAGAAAAAAATCCAAAGAATAAGTATACTATTATGATGACTATTATTAGCAGACAAAAACAATGGAAATGGATTCTGAGTTCAACATCACTTGGTTGGTATACAGACCCTGTAGATGTCTTTGGATAGCTGTCCACCTCTGAAGTCAGGGGCTTTTTAACCTAGAGGAGTCTTTGGTGTCCCTTATAGGTGGAGGCAAGTGTCAGAGACACAGGGGTCGATGTCCCTTCCTGGTGAGGTGCCCGATAGGGTCCCCTTCCAGTGAGATTGGAAAGTGTCTTTTATTTGATGTTCTTTCCAATAAACAAAATCTCCAGGTGGCAGTTAGTGATCTTTAAAGTCATTGTCTCCTGGGAGCTCCCTGGGAGAAGTGGTCACCTACTTGGCATTATTTTTCTTTCTTTTTTAAAAAAATATATTTTACTGATTTTTTAGAGAGAGGAAGGGAAAGGGATAGAGAGCCAGAAACATCAATCAGAGAAAAACATCGATCAGCCGCCTCCTGCACACCCCCTACTGGGGATGTGCCTGCAACCAAGGTACATGCCCTTGACCGGAACCGAACCTGGGACCCCCCAGTCCGCAGGCCGACACTCTATCCACTGAGCCAAACCGGCCAGGGCCTTTCTTTCTTTTTTTAAAAACGTATTTTCATGATTTCAGAGAGGAAGGTAGAGGGAGAGAGAGATAGAAACATCAATGATGAGAGAGAATCATTGATCAGCTGCCTTCTTCACGATCCACGCTGGGGATTGAGCCTGCAGCCAGGGCATATAACCCGACCAGAAATCGAACTGTGACCTCTCGGTTCATAGGTCGACGTTCAACCTCTGAGCCACACAGGCCAGGCCTGGTTATTCATTTTCCCCCACTTATTTACATTAATGCAATTTTAACATTAAAAAAACAACAAAAGAACAAGTCTTTAATGTCAACAACCTGAAAGACATTTCTGTTCTACTTAAACCAACAAAGTTTATTTACTAAAGAGTAATTTTAGAACACATGAACTTGAAAAGCTTTTGGGTTAGTTTCTATATTTCTGAGAATTTTAGAATACCCAATCATTACAAACGCTTGCCTTCAAAATCAATTAACATCAATATGCTTAATTTTAACAATATCATCCAGAGGTAAAAAGTTGCCTCACATTTACAACATAGATACATAGAAACACATAGACAAAGAGACTTTCTAGCCATGAGAAAAACTAGCTTATAAAAGAACAGTTGGATCCATATTTTGTTTTGGCAGTTGGGATAAGAAGACACTTAAAATTTGTATCTGCCCTTGACAAGTCAAGTTCCAATGACCTTCCCCCTTTTAAAATAAGGATAGGCATATTTATTTATTTATCTATTTATTTATTTATAATACATATATGTATATTTTATATTTCAGAGAGGGGAGAGGGAGATAGAAACATCAATGATGAAAGAGAATCATTAATTGGCTGCCTCCTGCTTGCCCCACACTGGGGATCGAGCCCACAACTCAGGCATGTGCCCTGAACAGAATTGAACTGTGACCTCCTGGTTCATAGGTTGGACAGGCATTTTTAATACCTCAAAGAATTGGATTGCCACCTAAAGTACAACATAAGTTCTGTGTGTCCCCATCCATTTATCTAAATCTTCTTTTTGAATCTTTGAGAGACCAATTAAATGTTTTCCATTCATTCTGCTTAATTTTACAGCCAGCTTTTTCTAATTGTGCCTGAAAATGATTTGAAGTAACAAAGGATCCTGCAGGAGTATTAATGGTAGGCTGACAGTTGTGGGACTTGTTGGCTTCTGAGGCACAATTTCCCAGTTAATTTTAGTTTTCCTTTGAGATCTTTAGAGTCTAAACAAACTTCTAGGGAAAATCAGCCTTTATGTGTGCTCTTCTTTGGATGAGCCAGAAATGATGAATCTCTCTATAGACTGCTTTACACCCTGGAGAAAGTATTTCCTCAGGCAATTCCACAAAGCTTCTTAGTCACCTAAGAATACCTGAGATTCAGGTTGGGGAAGGAAGTGTTCTTTCTCTTTTGGAGCTAACTAGAGTTCAGTCTCTCATTTAACCAGGAAAGGTTTTGTTCAGGTTCTCAGTAAGCAATCAAATTAAAAAACAAAAACAAAAAAACAAAACACCTAAACTTAAAAGCAGCAACCCATTTTACCCTTCTTGTCCTGGATTATCTCAGCCCTTTTCTACCTCAAGAATTTTCTAAGAACAGCTCAGATAAATTCAGGATCTGCTTCCTAAAACAGGGAGGTCCAGGATTTCAAGAGAAAACTCATCCAAGTGTACCCAATGTGAAGCAGGGAGCCAGTGGGGCACAATGGGCCCCGACTGGTACCTAGCACTGGGTACCCCGGTACGTGTCTGCAGGGTGGTCCTGGTGGGCTTCTTCAGAACCCTGCAATACTACACCAAATAAATGTTGATGTAAGAAATGTCCAAACCTGTAGAGAATTTTTGTGTTTATTTGAGCCAAATTAAAGACATGCTGGCAAGTAAGATCTCAGATGCTCAGAGAATAACAGTTTTGCAGTGTCGTTTATACATTTGGCATTAAGGAGGGAATAGAAGGAAGCGAACATGAAGTCAAGATAAAACAAGGTACAGGATAGTTAAGATTATGTGCTTCCTTGAGAATGATTACTTCTGAGGGCTCTGAAAAGGTGTTTGGACAGGGTTTGCTTAAGGAAAGATAAGTCTTTTATAGGTCTGGGGCATGACTACCCACCATGACCTTCCCCGTTAGGAATTTATGATCAGATCACCCTGTGAGGTTACTTTTGGTTAGATTTATTACAGAGCCCCTTTACTGTCCATAAAACAATACTAGCATTTTAAGTTCCGTGTGTCCCCATCCCTTTCCCTACTCAACACATGCACATGAGGCTCAAAGGAAGCTGCTGTTGGTTGACTGATGTCAGGAGAGTTGTGAAGGCTGGTATTCCTCTGACCCCTCAAAGGCATCTAGCCCTTGAAATAAGAACTGACCCACCCTGGTTCACAGCCAGATCAAGGCAAAGGACCTAGTCTGTTAACTTCTAGCCCAGGGCTCTTCCCCAGAGAAGGACCTCTAGTCACACTTTAGCCTCTGGGGAGCAGAATGGGATGTCCTTTGTCACAGAACAGCCACTGCATGCTCCTGGAAGCAGGGCCAGTTGGTGGAGTGGAAGTCTTTTTGTATTATGAGTTGCCCACCCAGAACTGGCTCAGGGCAGAATTGGAATAGACTGCATGGGTCTGCTGCCTTTGTCCTGGCCCTCTCTGCTCTAGGGTCTCCTTCCCTAACCCCTACTTCGCGTCTCACCTAGGAGTTGGTGAACAGTCTCACATTCTACACTTGGCAGTGTGGCCTTGCCAATCCCTGTGACAAGTAGAGGCAATGGAAGGGGGGTAGACCAGTTGACCCCGAGGCTCTTGAATGCAAGGCTTTCCATTAGTCTGCAGATGGGAGTATTAAGGAAGGACTGTAGCCTGGGTAGGGCCTGCATCACTTCTCTGAAGTACTGGGCCCCAGAGAGACCCTGCCCTAGCCCCAGGGTTTTTTAAAGGTTGAGTGATAGTCTACAGCAGTGATGGGCAACCTTTTGAGCTTGGTGTGTCAAACTTCGCCAAAAAACTGAGCATAACTCGGGTAGTGTGTCACTTTGAGGAAAAAACATTATTTCGCAAATGTTTCATCCTCAGGAGCAGCAAATGTTTCATCCTCGGCATGCGGCCACCTCAGCGGCTGCGTGTCATCAGAAATGGCTACGCGTGCCAGTGCTGACACGCGTGTCATAGCTTCGCCATCACTGGTCTACAGGGACAGGCATATGGAAAGGCATGACTAGCAGGGTACCAAAAGCTGTGTTATTAATATCTTGTATAAATTTCTCCCTTTGCTCTGTGTCCTATGCTGAAGAGCAGTCTGCATTGGTAACCAGTGTCCATCAGCTGAGTTCATGAGTTCAGAATGAAGTCAGCCACTCCCCTCGTCAGCCCTGGTGCTTGGAACTTTGGGAGGATATGTACGTGTCCTGGGGATGAGGGGCGGTGAGGTGGAAGGGAGCACCTGGTCTTGGAGTCCTACCAACTTGGGCTTTAATCCTGCTCACTATCTGTGCAACCTCGGGCAAGTCCCTATACCAGAACAAGTGCCACAGGCTCTAACTACAGACATTTATTCCTCACAGTTCCTGAGGCTGAGAGGCTGAGATCAAAGTGTCACAGGGCTGCTTTCTCTGAGGCCTCTCCTTGACATGTAGAGGGCTACTTTCTCGCCACATCCTTACATGGTCATCCCTGTGTGTGTGTCTGTGTCCTAGTCTCTCTCATAAGGATTCCAGTCATATTGGATTAGGACTGTAGTGACCTCATTTTAACTTAATTATCTCTTATAGACCCTACCTTCAAATAAAGGCATATTCTGAAGTATTGGGGGTACTTCATGATCCCTGAGTAGGTGCAGTAAAGAGTCACTTTTGTTAATTACTGTTTTGTTTTGTTTTGTTTTAAAAAAAAACCTACAGAATCAGTGGTTTACTTAATGCAGATGGTAGGAGTAAGGGAGAGGAAGTGACAGGGTCTATTCAGTCAGTGAGTAAATCTTACTGAGCACCTATTATGTATAGGCCCTGCTTTGGGCATTGGTATCATCAGTGTCTCAATGAGCTAAACATCTGTCCTCACAAATTGACATTTTTGTGTAGGAGATGGACAGTAAGCAAAATCAGTAAAGTGTTAGATGTTAGAAGGTGATAAGTTTTACAGAGAAAATGAATCCTGAGGGAGGTGAGCCTCAGGAAGATGTGGAGCAGAGAGTCTTGGCAGGGTCCTTCTGGCTATACAGAGTGGTCAACTGCAGGAGGGTGAGGGGAAGTAGGAAGACTAGGGGTGTGGAGTTCCACTGCAATGTGGTAGGCTGCCTCTTGGACATTACCCACTCCTGCCTCCTGGTGCCCCAAAATGCCCTGGATTCTGGTTTCCTGCTCACTGGAGGCCTCTCTCCTCTCTCTTCTGCAGTGTGGAGGGCGAGGCCCCCAGCAGTGAGACCTGCACATCATTGGACAGTCCCTCGGCCTATCATCAGGACCCCTTAGCACCTGGCTCCAGCCTGAGCCCGGACCATTACGAACACACGTCTGTGGGCGCCTATGGGCTGTACTCAGGGCCACTGGGGCAGCGCACACGGAGGCCCAAGCTGCAGCACTCAACCTCCATCCTGCGCAAGCAGGCCGAGGAGGAGGCCATCAAGCGCTCACGTTCCCTCTCTGAGAGCTATGAGCTCTCCTCGGACCTGCAGGACAAGCAGGTAGGTGGGGCCTGTCTCTTGGCCACTTGGGAACGGGCAGCAGGCTTGATGGGAGAGACCCAGCTGGGATTGGCTTCTTGTCGCTACGTCTTTGAGCCTCCTCTGAGAATTGTGTGTCCTTGTGAGTATCTGTGGACCGGGCGTCATTGTGAATGTCAGGTGAGCACACATTGACTGGATCTCCTCCCTGTGTCCCATTGAACGTCCAGACCAGGCGTTGGGTGGGTTCTGGCTGAGAGGGATTTTAGAATGGCCACGGTGAGTCTGAGGGACGAGTAAGAGCAGGCCTGGGTTAATGTGTGTGTTCTGGGGGAGGCCAGGTAGGAGAGACTGAGAGGGGCTTTGATGACAAAACACAGAGCCCATGTCTGCCTTCCTGAAGTCCCTCTTTACACCCTCCCCTGCAACTCCAGATTTGGGGAGCCTGTCTCAGGCAAACAGGGTTGTTGCTTGGTTTGTGAGATCCAAAGTCGGCAGGAGAAAATAGGCCCTGGCATCAGCTCTGGGCCTGAGTTCTGGGCCTGAACTGATGGCCCTGGCATCATGGCCCCTACCCCCACCCCTGAAGGCTAACATAAGGGGCCCAGGATCTCAGGCTTGGGAGGGCGGAGAAGAGAGGACTTGCCCTTTATTGGCCCGGTGGGCTTACAGAGCTGCTCTCAAAAAATAACCTCTGCATACAGAATGTGGGAGTGAAGTCACCTTCAGGGTGAGGGGGGAAAAACAGACCTACCCTGGCTGACTCTGGGCCTGGCCAGGCTTTGAAAAGTCAATTTGAGCCATACACACCCCCTACCCACCCACCCATTCCCCTCCCTTGTTCTGCTAAGATAGCCGCTCTGCTCAGCCTGCTGCTCCCTCTCCTATGGACCCCAGAGAACTAGTGTGTCCCGTGTTTGGGGGAGCTGGCATTCCTGAGGAGGGTGGCTCATGGAGCTGGGCAGGCTCTTACTTTCCAGAGAGGTGAACAGACTACCAACTGGCAAGTGGGGGACCAGTACCCATACTTGGTTGTGTGAGGCTATGAGCCATTTCCCCCAGCCCCCACAGTGGCTCTGAGCAACCCTCTCCCCTGACACCAGCATCTATTTGGCTTTATTTTAGTGACATCTATGCCTCTCTGTCTATTATCCATGACAGACTCTTTAATTCTTTTTTTTTTTTAATTTTTATTGATTTTTAAAGAGAGAGGAAAGGAGAGGGAGAGAGAAATAGAAACATTGATGTGA
Organism: Ia io; assembly: GCA_025583905.1. NCBI lineage: Eukaryota > Metazoa > Chordata > Mammalia > Chiroptera > Vespertilionidae > Ia > Ia io. The sequence goes on along the minus strand of JAJQQW010000004.1, from coordinate 103,291,070 downwards.
GAGCATAACATCCATCGGCTGCCTCCTGCATGCCCCCAACTGGGGAACGAACCTGCAATCTTTTGGTATATGGGACGATGCCCAACCAACTGAGCCACACCAGCCAGGCTAACTCTTTGCTTTTGCTTTTTTTACTTAACATGTTAAGCACCATGTCAGTCACTGGTGACTGACACTATACTTTCTGTCTGGACCTCGTCAGTCACCGGTGACTGACAGTATACTTTTCGTTCAGGCCGTGTCAGTCACTGTTGAATGACGATATACAATTTAATAATTCTTTATTATTGGAAGTATTATATATGTCCCGCTTTTTCCCCCATTGACCCTCTCTAGCCCGCCCCCTCCCCCTCCCCACCCCAGGCCTTCAGCACCCTATCGTCTGTGACCATGGGTTATGCATATATGTATACAATGTTTTTGGTTGATTACCTCCCCACCCACCTCCCCCGCCTTCTCTCTGAGAATCCCCATTTTGTTCCATGCTTCCACACCTCTGAATCCACTCCTTTCATCAGTTTATTTTGTTACTTAGATTCCACATATGAGTGCGATCATGTGATACTTGTCTTTCACTGACTGGCTTATTTCACTTAGCATAATACTCTCCAGGTCTCCCCATGCTGTTTCAAGGGATAAGAGATTCTCCTTTTTTACTGCTGCATAGTATTCCATGGTATAAATGTACCACAGTTTTTTTATCTACTCATCTACTGATGGGCACTTGGGCTGTTTCCAGATCTTAGCTATTGTAAATTGTGCTGCTGTGAACATAGGGATGCATACATTCTTTCTGATTGGTGCTTCGGGTTTCTTAGGATATATTCATAGAAGTGGGGTCAAATGGCATTTCCATATTTTATTTTTTGAGGAAACTCCATACTGTTCTCCACAGTGGTTGCACCAGTCTGCATTCCCACCAGCAGTGCACTAAGGTTCCCTTTTCTCCACATCCTCCCCAACACTTGTCATTTGTTGATTTGTTGATGATAGCCATTCTGACAGGTGTGAGATGGTACCTCATTGTCATTTTGATTTCCATCTCTCTGATGATTAGTGACTTTGAGCATGTTTTCATATGTCTCTTGGACATCTATGTCATCTTTGGATAAGTGTCTATTTAGGTTCTTTGCCCATTGTTTGTCTTCCTTTTGTTAAGCTGTATGAGTTCCTTATATATTTTGGATATTAACCCTTTGTCAGATGTATTATTGTCAAATATGTTTTCCCATATTTGGGCTCTCTTTTTGTTTTGTTGATGGTTTCTTTTGTTCTGCCGAAGCTTTTAATTTTGCTGTAGCCCCATTTGTTTATTTTCTCTTTAGTTTCTTTTGCCCTAGGAGATGTATCTGTAAACATATTGCTACGAGAGATGTCTGAAATTTTGCAGCCTGTGGGTTTTTCTAGGATTTTTATGGTTTCACCATTTACATTTAAGTCTTTTAACCATTTTGAATTTATTCTTGTGTATAGTGTAAGTTGGTGGCCTCGTTTCTTTTTCTTTTCTTTCTTTCTTTCTTTCTTTCTTTTTTTTTTTTTTTTATGTATCTGTCCAATTTTCCTAACACCATTTATTGAAGAGACTCTCTTAACTCCATTGTATGCTCTTGCCTCCATTGTCAAATATTAATTGAGCGTAACGGCATGGGTCAATTTCTGGGTTCTCTGTTCTGTTCCATTGATCTATATGCCTGTTCTTGTGTCAGTACCAGACTGTTTTGATTACAGTGGCTTTGTAGTATAACTTGAAATCTGGGATTGTGATTCCTCCAACTTTGTTTTTCTTTCTCAAAATTGCTACAGCTATTTTTTGATCCCATATAAATGTTTGGAGTATTTGTTCTACCTCTGTGAAATATGCTGTTGGTATTTTAATAGGAATGGCATTGAATCTGTAGGTTGTTTTGGGTAGTATGGACATTTTAATGATGTTGATTCTACCAGTCTATGAATACATATATTCTTCCACTTTTTTATATCTTCTATCTCTTTTTTCAACGTCCTGTAGTTTTCTGAGTACAGGTCTTTTGCCTCCTTGGTTAAGTTTATTCCTAAGTATCGTATTTTTTTGGTGCAATGGTAAATGAGATTGTTTGTTTAGTTTCTCTCTCTGAGAATTTATTATTGGTGTATAAAAAAGCCATAGATTTTTGAGTGTTGATTTTGTATCCTGCTACATTGCCAGATTCATTTATTAAATCTAATAGTTTTTGGTGGAGTCTTTAGGGTTTTCTATGTACAATATCATGTCATCTGCGAATAATGAGAGTTTTACTTCCTCCTTTCCAATTTTGATGCCTTTTCTTTCTTCTTGTCTGATCACTGTGGCTAAGACTTCTAGTACTATCCTACCTAATAATAGAAAAATATGCAAATTGACCATACCTTCGCTATGCCCACGATTGGCCAGGAAGCGCGGGGGGGCAGGACTCGGGGTGGCCGGGGTGGCCGATTGGGCCGGCGGGACACTGAGCTCGTGTCACCAGTGGCAGCGTGAGCTCAGCATCTGCACCATGGCTGTGCTGCGGCACAGAAGGGGCCTCTGAGGCAGCGAGATCACATCCCGCCGCGGACCATCAAGTGGGGGATCTGGTTGCCTGTCTGCTCCGGCACCAAGCCTTTCAGAAGCCTCCGCCGCGCCGGAGGCTTCTGAAAGGCCTGGTGCACCAGCAGACAGGCACCCAGCTCCCCCATGATCGAAAGCGAAAGCGTGTAGGGGGCCCTACACGTGCATGATTTAATCATGCACTGGGCCTCTAGTGTTGAATAAGAGTGGTGAAAGCAGACATTCCTGTTCTTAGGAGAAATGCTTTTAGTTTTTGCCCATTGAGTATGATGTTGACTGTAGGTTTGCCATGTCAGGTTTATCATGTTGAGATATGCTTCCTCTATTCCCACTTTGCTGAGAGTTTTTATCATGTTGAGATATGGCCTTTATCATGTTGAGATATGCTTCCTCTATTCCCACTTTGCTGAGAGTTTTTATCATGTTGAGATATGGCCTTTATCATGTTGAGATATGCTTCCTCTATTCCCACTTTGCTGAGAGTTTTTATCAAAAATGGGTGTTGAATTTTGTCGAATCTTTTTCTGCATCTATTGATGTGATCATGTGATTTTTGTCTTTCAATTTGTTTATGTTATGTATCATGTTTATTGATTTGAAAATATTGTACCAGCCTTGCATCCCTGGAATAAATCCTACTTGGTCATGGTGTCTGGTCCTTTAATGTATTAGTGGATATGATTTGCTAATATTTTGTCGAGGATTTTAGCATCTATGTCCATCAGGGATATTGGCCTGTAATTCTCTTTCTTCATAGTGTCTTTATCTGGTTTTGGGATTTGGATAATGCTGGCCTCATTAAAAGCGCTTGGAAGTGTTCCTTCCTCTTGGATTTTTTTGAATAGTTTGAGGAGTAGGGGTTAGTTCTTCTTTGAATGTTTGGTAAAACTCACCTGTGAAGCTGTCTGGACCAGGGCTTTTAATGGCTAGAAGTTTTTTTTATTACTGCTTCTATTTCATCAGTTGTTATTGACCTAATCAGGTTTTCTGATTCCTCCTGATTCAGTTTTGGGAGTTTGTATTTTTCTAGGAATTTTTCCATTTCATCCACATTGTCCAGCTTGTTGGCGTATAGTTGTTCATAGTATTTTCCTACAATCCTTTGTATTTCTGTGGTGTCAGTGGTTACTTCTCCATTTTCATTTCTGATTTTATTTATTTGGGTCCTCTCTGTTTGTTTCTTTTAAAAAAAATTTATAGTTTTATTTAATGAGTATTAAGTTCTTTGCAGAAAACACAGGATTTCTACCAATTAATAATAAGAAAGATTATCTATATACATATAACCTTGTCAACAAAAAATCTTCTCTTTGTAGACCCAAATTCATGAATAGGCCTAAACTGGCAGTACCTGTAGTTCATTTATTATGGGCAGAGTCCCCATTTTACAAACAACCTCTTTTTTATGGGAAAAGGTTCAGGGTTTCAGAATGCCTTTGGTATATATTCCCTGATACCAGAGGGGCAGAGTTCTCCTGCTGTCCATCAAATGACATGCACTTGCAGCTGCAGGGCATTGTGCAGGGCACTCTTCTACTCCAGAATTAAATACAGAGTTAAATATATGTAAAGACATAGTGCGTACAGAATAATACCCTAGTAGCAATATATGCCCTCCAGTCTTATCAAACTATAATTTGCTTACTGTGCCTCAATGAAAATTTTCTTTTTTTTTTTTAATCCTCACCCAAGAATATGGTAAGAGAGAAGAGGGGAGTCTCTGTTGGTTTCTTGATGAGTCTGGATAATGGTTTATCAATTTTGTTTATCCTTTCAAAGAGCCAGCTCTTGGTTTCATTGATTGTTTTGGTATTGTTTTTTTTAGTCTCTATGTTATTTATTTCTGCTCCAATCTTCCTTCTACTTAGTTTGGCCTTTTCTTGTTGTTCTCTTGCTAGTCAGCCCCGTCTCATGCTTCCCAACATTCTCTTTCTAGTTCTCTGAGTTGTAGGGTTAAATAGTATATTGCTGATTTTTCTTGTTTTTTTGAGGTAGGCCTATAGTGCTATAAACTTCCCTCTCAAGACTGCTTTTGCTATGTCCCAGAGATTTTGGGTTGTTGTGTGTTCATTTTCATTTGTTTCCAGGAAGTTTTTGACTTCTTTCTTGATCTCGTTGGTAACCCATTCATTGTTTAATAACAGGCTATTTAGCCTCCATGTGTTTGAATGTTTTGGAGTGTTTTTACTATAGTTGATTTCTAATTTCATCCCACTGTGATCTGAGAAGATGCTTGGTGTGATTACGATCTTCTTGAACTTTTAGAGACTTGTTTTGTGTCCTAACATGTGGTCTGTCTTTGTGAATGATACATGTGCACTTGAGAAGAATGTATATTCTGCTGCTTTGGGGTGTCAATTAAATCCATCTGATCCAGTGTGTCCTTTGGAGTCACTGTTTCCTTGTTAAGTTTTTGTCTGGAAGGTCTATCCAGTGAAGTCAGCGGGGTGTTAAAGTCCCCTACTATGATTCTATTGTTGTTAAACTCTCTGTTAAAGTCCTCTAGAAGTTTTTTTTATATATTTAGGTGCTCCTATATTTGGTACATATATGTTTACCAGGGTATTATCCTCTTGTTGGATCGATCCCGTTAGTATTATATAGTGGCCTTTGTTGTCTCTTGTGATAGCCTTCATTTTAAAGTCTATTTTGTCAGATATGAGTATTTTTTTCTTTTCCATTTACATGAAAACTTTTTTTTCCATCCCTTCACTCTCATTGTATGTGTGTCTTTTGTTCTGAGGTGGGTCCTATAGACAGCATATAGTTGTCTATATGGTGGGTCATGTTTTTGTATCCATTCAGCTACCCTACACCTTTTATTGGAACATTTAATCCATTTACATTTAAGGTTATTATTGATTAGGTACTTATTTATTGCCACTTTAATTCTGTATGCCTAGGTTTCTCTCTCTGTTTCTTCTCATTACAGTGGTCCCTTTAGCATTTCTTGTAATGCTGGCGTGGTGCCTATGTACTCCTTTAGCCTTTTTTTTTCTTTTGTCTGGGAAGCCCTTTATTCCACCATCTATTTTGAATGATAGCCTTGCTGGATGTAGTAATCTTGGTTTCAGATCCTTGCTTTCCATTACCTTGAGTACTTCATGCCATTCCCTTCTGGCCTGTAGTTTCTGAGGAGAAATCATGTGTCAGCCTTATGGGAACTCCTTTGTAGGTAACAGTTTGCTTTTCTCTTGCTGCCTTTAAGATTCTCTTTTTATCTTTAATTTTTGGCATTTTAATTATGGTGTGTCTGAGCATAGGCCTGTTTGAGCTCTTCTTGCTTGGCACTCTCTGTTCCTCCTGAACTTGTGTGACTTTTCCCTTCACCAGGTTAGGGAAGTTTTCTGCCATTATTTCTTCAACATGTTCTCTATCTCTTTCTCTCTTCCTGCCTCTTCTGGCACAGCTGCTAGTCGAATATGGTTACGTTTCACATTATCCCACAGCTCCCTTAAGCTGTCCTCCTATTTTTTAATTGTTTTTTCCTTTTGGTTTTCTGATTGAGTGATTTTTTTCAACTCTTGCCTTCTAATACACTGATTCAATCTTCAGCTTTGCCTAATCTGCTGTGTATTCCTTCCAATGCATTCTTTATCTGTGTTATGTCATTCTTTATTTCAGACTGTCCTTTTGCCATAGTTACCCTATCTTTTTTCATGCTGTTGCGCATCTTTACCATCATTACCATATTTTCTGGCGTATAAGACGACTGGGCATATAGAAGATTTTCCTGGGTTAAAAAGTCGTCTTATACGCCGGAAAATACGGTACTCTGAACTCCATTTCAAATAAATTTCTTATCTCTGCTTCATTTATCTCTTCTTCTGGAGAATTCTCTTGTTCTTTCATTTGGGGGTTGTTTCTTTATTCCCTCATTTGGCTGTTTGGGTTTGTGACCATGTATTAGGTAAATCCTCTATACCTCTCAATCTCTAGTGCAGGACAGTGTCAAACACTGTTTCTGACTAATTAGATCAGGCAAAGACTCAATGCCTCCAGAGATCACCTCTACCTACACCAGTGGTTGGCAAACTGTGGCTCGCGAGCCACATGCGGCTCTTTGGCCCCTTGAGTTTTTAGCAAAGGCCAGCTTAGGAGTACTCTAATTAAGTTAATAACAATGTACCTACCTATATAGTTTAAGTTTAAAAAATTTGGCTCTCAAAAGAAATTTAAATCGTTGTATTGTTGATATTTGGCTCTGTTGACTAATGATTTTGCCAACCACTGGCCTAGACTATTAGGATTCTGACTTGAATTGCCCTCAGGCAATCATCCTCAGGTGTGACAACAGTTTGTTTGTTTTTTCAATAGGGTGGGACAGTTACTTCTGCCTGGACCCTAATTGTTATTTTCGTCCCTTAGGTGGCCTTAGGGCAAAGTGTTTTCCAGTAGGGTGGTCAACTGTCTTCCTCCCAGGCAAGGCAAATGTCTGTGTGGGAAAGATGTCCTCTACTGGGTGAGGGAATGACTTAGCACAGGAAACTTGGGGTGTCTGCCTTCTTAGCTCTATCCCCTGAGTCCTGGCTTCTGCTCACATAGCCCCAGACCACTCTGCCCTCCCTCCATCAGAACACAAGGTGGGTGGCTCCACAGGGAATTTTGTGCATTGACCCTTTAAGAGGGTGCCTGAATTTTTAGCTGTCACTCCCTGGCAGACAGCACCCCGCTGCTTTTCATATCCAGATATTATGTGGGTACTCTTCTCCATTCTGGTGCTCTCTGCTGGGGAGCCCAGCTTGGGGACTCAATCCCAGAGGTCTCAGTGGTAACCCCCCCCCCCCCAGCTGAGATATCTCTCTGGAACTTCAGTTGCTGTCTGTGGGCACCTGGCCAGCCCTTTCATGCCTCCACCCCTCCTAGCAGCCTCTATACGGTCACTTTTGGTCCTCAGTATCAGGATTCTCTCCTGGGAGTCTTCCGTTGATTGTTCAGGAAGTTTTTCTGTATTTTAGTTTTAATTCCAGTTTGTTCCTGGGGGCATGTCCATGCAGCATCCACTTACTCTGCTTCCATTTTTAATCCTAGTCAACTCTTCGCTTCTTGAGAGTAGGGACCTGTCTCTCTGTGTTACCAGCTTTGGCATAGTGCCCACATGGAGTAGGCAGGTGGAACCTAGGTGAGCAGGGTGCACTGCTTTGCCTCCCTGAGCACTGTGACTTGTTCTTGAGGATTTGAGAGCTCTCTTGGCCCCACAGCAGATGCCACTTTTCCTGGCTCCCTGAGAGAAGCCAGTTCCTTCTCTTGCATTCCCACTGAGCAGGTTCTAGCTCCAGGTATACATCTCACTCAGGATCGAGGCACGGGGAGTGGCCCTCAGAGCTGTCCTAGGTCACAAGTGGGCTGGCATGAGTTTCAGGACTTCAGGAAGTCCCAGTCCTTCTCACCTGCCTGCAGTGCTGCCCCATCTCCTAACTCAAGAAGTACTGTCAGGGCCTGTGGTTCCAAAGAGTGAGAGCTTCTCTTCTCTGGGCCTCCGTTTCCTTGTCTGTATAGTGAAGGGACTTGGGAACCTCTTAATTTGTCAACACCTTCCAGGAATATACTTCAGTGTCTTTAGCCCCAAGTGTCCCTGAGCTTGGTTGGCATGTGCTAGACACTTGCCTCAGTTTCGAGTGATCAGCACGTTTCTGTGGAGGGCCAGGGTTAGAACCCAGGCGTCTGGCCTTAAAACCTCCTAAGCTTGGCAATTCTCTCAGGCCTCCCTAAAATTTAGTGACTCCTCCAGGCCAGCAAGAGGGCACTGTCAGTGCCACAGAAAGGAAGCAAGACTGGAAGCCTAAGCCTATGCTCAGTGTCCAGAACCTCGTCAAGATCTTTGGCAGATCATTGTTTGTTTGTTAATCCTCACCTGAGGATATTTTTTTCCACTGATTTTTAGAATAGTAGAAGGGAGGGAGGGGGAGAGAAGCATCAGTGTGAGACAGGCACATCGATCGGTTGCCCCCCACATGTACCCCAACTGGGGTGGGGAATCAAACCTGCCCTTGACCAGGAATTGAACCCGCAAACCTTCAGTGTGCAGGCCGACGCTCTAACCACTGAGAAACACTGGCCAGGGCTGGCAGGTCTTTTAATTTGCACATGCCTCTGGTTCCTTCTCTCTGGAGGTGCTGCCTTTCTCTCTTCCAACATTTCCAAAGTTGTGTTAAACTGCATACCAAAAGATGCGCAAGGGCCAAGGCTTCTGTGGCTAAAGAAGTGTGGGAAATCACCACTTTTTAAATGTTCTGAGAAGTCCTATAGGGAACATACTTGCTTTAACTTTAACATGGTGTTTCTCCATCTTATTTAATCTTAGAATCTAGATTTCGCACGTCAGCATGCACCAGTGGTTCTTTTTTTTTTTAATATATTTTATTGATTTTTTTTTTTTTTTAACAGAGAGGAAGGGAGAGGGATAGAGAGTTAGAAACATTGATGAGAGAGAAACATCGATCAGCTGCCTCCTGCATACCTCCTACTGGGGATGTGCCCGCAACCAAGGTACATGCCCTTGACTGGAATCGAACCTGGGACCCCTCAGTCTTCAGGCCGACGCTCTATCCACTGAGCCAAACCGGTCAGGGCACCAGTGGTTCTTTTAAGCAGTTTTGGGATGTGCTAAAGTCTTCCTAGATGGGGCCGCTATGGGCTGGGGAGGGAATGACTGCTGGTAAGGAATGTGCTACTCCAGCACTTGGGAATGTTTCCACTCTCCTCTGCTTCTCCCTCCAGGTGGAGATGCTAGAACGGAAGTATGGGGGACGCCTCGTGACCCGCCATGCAGCCCGCACCATCCAGACAGCCTTCCGCCAGTACCAGATGAACAAGAACTTTGAGCGCCTGCGCAGCTCCATGTCGGAGAACCGTATGTCCCGCCGCATTGTGCTGTCCAACATGAGGATGCAGTTCTCCTTTGAGGGGCCTGAGAAGATGCACAGCTCCTACTTTGAAGGGAAGCAGGTCTCAGTGACCGATGACAGCTCTCAGCTGGGGGCCCTGGTGCCATCTGAGGGCAGTGACTTCGGTGAGCCACCATCCCTCAAGTCTTCAGCCCCATCCAGTGATTTCGCAGATGCCATCACTGAGCTGGAGGATGCCTTCTCCCGGCAAGTGAAATCCCTGGCCGAATCCATCGACGATGCCCTCAACTGCCGCAGCCTTCATGCTGAGGAAACGCCAGTCCCTGACTCAGGGCGAGCCCGGGACACCGAGCCCCAGGCAGCCCTGCACACTGTGGACCACCACAAACTGGATGAGATGACAGCCTCGTACAGCGACGTCACCCTGTATATTGATGAGGAGGAACTGTCACCGCCTCTGCCCCTCTCCCAGGTGGGGCACCGGTCATCCAGTGCTGAGTTAGACCTGCAACTGCGGGCTGGGGGTGCCACCCAGGACTACTGGGCCTTGGCTCACAAGGATGATAAGGGGGACACAGACACAAGCTGCCAGAGCACACCGTCGCTTGAGCAGCAGGAGCAGCGGCTGCGGGTGGAACACCTCCCACTGCTCACCATTGAGCCTCCCAGCGACAGCTCAGTGGACCTCAGCGACCGCTCAGAACGTGGCTCACTCAAGAGGCAGAGTGCCTATGAGCGCAGTCTCAGTGGGCAGCAGGGCAGCCCCAAGCCCGGCCCCCACTGTGGCCCCCCTAAGGGCCTGCCCCGGGAGGAGCCAGAGTTGCGAGCCCGGCCTTCCAGGCCCCTCGATGGCCACCTGGCCATCAATGGCTCAGCCAACAGGCAAAGCAAGTCCGAGTCAGACTACTCAGATGGGGACAACGACAGCATCAACAGCACTTCCAATTCCAATGACACCATCAACTGCAGCTCTGAGTCGTCATCCCGCGACAGCCTGCGGGAACAGACGCTCAGCAAGCAGACCTACCACAAGGAGACCCGCAACAGCTGGGATTCACCTGCCTTCAGCAATGATGTCATCCGTAAGAGGCACTATCGCATTGGCCTCAACCTCTTCAACAAGTGAGTGCCTGCTGGCCCTGCAGGGAAGAGGAGGGTGGGGCAGTAACGCCCAAGGGACCTTGGCCAGGGCCTTCCTCTCATGCCCAAGTATCTCCTTGGGCACCAGTGGGGTGGCTCTGTAACAGTGCCTGGGAGAGCCAGTGCTGTTGGGTGGGGAGATGGGAGCCCGGTGAACAGGTTTGTGGGGAGAGCAAACACTAACAGGCTGAGCAGGGAAGAACAAGGGCCTTCTCTAAAGCGTTTGGAGCCCTGTCAACACCTAGAACAGTGACCAGTGCACAGCAGATGCTCAGGAAACTTGTGCAAAGGTTGATGCAATGTGTAATGCCATGCCTAGCTGTGAGCATCAGGCTCCAGGGTTTGGATATTTTTCTCTGGGTTATCTGAGCAAGGGCGTGATGCAGTCTGTGTGCAGCCTGGACTTGGAGGCACATGTCGGGGAAAGGAGGACACAGATAAACCTGTGCTAGCAGAAGTCTCAGCCTGCGTGAAGCCCTTTGGGAGGTGTGTGAGCAGGGTCTATTGAGGGGTTGCCACCGGCCATGGGTTCTGGAAAGGTGGTATAGGGGCAATCATGAGAGAAGAACAAAGGACAGAGACTGGCATTTAAAGCAGGCTATTATTTTTGTTTGTTTGTTTTTACTTCTTACATTTATTTTTTATTTTTTAATCTTTACTGTTTAAAGTATTACATATGTCTCCCTTTTTTCCCCATTGATGCCCTCCAGCCTGCCCCCACTCCCCACCCCAGGCCTTCAGCACCCTATCATCTGTGACCATGGGTTATGCATATATGTATACAAGGTCTTTGGTTGATTACCTCCCTCACCTTCCCTCTGAGATTCCCCACTTTGCTTCATGCTTCCATGCCTCCAGATCCACTCCATTCATCAGTTTATTTTGTTACTTAGATTCCACATATGAGTGCGATCATGTGATACTTGTCTTTCTCTGGCTGACTTATTTCACTTAGCATGATACTCTCCAGGTCTCTCCATGCTGTTTCAAGGAGTAAGAGATTCTCCTGTTTTACTGCTGCATAGTATTCCATGGTATAAATGTACCACAGCTTTCTTATCCATTCATCTACTGATGGGCACTTGGGCTGTTTCCAGGTCTTAGCTATTGTAAATTGTGCTGCTATGAACATAGGGGTGCATACATTCTTTCTGATTGGTGTTTCAAGGTTATCCTAATATATAAAAACCCAGGGTCCATAATGACTGAAGGCTTGACTGACCGGAAGTCAGTCCTGCAGTCAGTGCTGGGTTACCATGGCGACCCAGCACTGACTGCCGAGGGGGCTGCGGATCAGGCCCAGAGAGAGGCCTGGAGAGAGAAGCAGGGTCTGATCTGTAGCCTCAGTGGCAGCTGTTGATCAGCCCTTGCCTCTCTCTTTCTTTCCGGGCCTGGCCAGCAGCCACGCCTCTCTTTCTCTCTGGGCCTCCGTGGGGGCTGCTGATCAGCCCTGCCTCTCTGATCAGGCCTGGAGATAGGCCCAGAGACACTGGCATAGAAACCGACCAATCAGAACCAAATCTGGGTGAACTGTGAGGAGCCAATGGCTGTCTAGGAGGCGGAGCTTTTGACGCTGACTGGCATAGAAACCCACCAATCAGAACCAAATCTGGGTGAAGTGCAAGGAGCCAATGGCTGTCTAGGAGGCGGAGCTTTTGATGCTGACTGTCATAGAAACCAACCAATCAGAACCTAATCTGGATGAACTGCGAAGGCAGAACCTAAGGTGGGGGCTAAGGAGGGGTTTTAAGGGCAATAGCTGTTTGGTGTAAGGTGTTAGAAAGCAGTTCAATTTTTTAATGACTGGTTTGGCGGTATAGTGCATATGGCTGGCTACCAGTCCAGATATAGGGATTATGTATTTTTGTCTGCGAAGAGCATCTCCTCCTGCTGAAGAAGCCCCCCGCCCTGCCAATTTAAGCAATCCTATCCTATATAATCTATCTATGCTAATAAAAGGGTAATATGCTAATTAGACCGGTCAACCGGCCATCTTCCAGATGTCCCACTTCCTTCTGGACAAAGCCATGGTGGTGGGGGCCAAGGCAGAGAGGGCAGTTGGGGGCGAGATCAATCCGGCAGGGGAGGGCCATGGGGGCGAGATCAGGCCGTCAGGGGAGGGCAGTTAGGGATGATCAGGCAGGCAGGCAGAGGCAGTTAGGGGCGATCAGACAGGCAGGCAGAGAGGTTAGGGGCAATCAGGCAGGCAGGCAGGCAGAGGCAGTTAGGGGCGATCAGGCAGGCAGAGGCAGTTAGGGGTGATCAGGCAGGTGAGCAGTGAGGAGCCAGGGGTCTCAGATTGTGAGAGGGATGTCCCTGATTGGAGAGAGTGCAGGCTGGGCACTCCCCCCGACCCCCCACAAATTTCATGCACCGGTCCACTAGTTAGGATATATTCCTAGAAATGGGATCACTGGGTCAAATGGCACTTCCATATTTAAGTTTTTGAGGGAACTCCATACTGTTTTCCATAATGGCTACACCAGTCTGCATTCCCACCAGCAGTGTACTAAGGTTCCTTTTTCTCTATATCCTTGCTAGCACTTGTCATTTGTGAATTTGTTGATGGTAGCCATTCAAAGCACTGCCAAAAGTAGCAACCCGAAGGGGAAGGAGCTAGACACTCCCTTGAAGGAGATGTTGGAAAGCTCTGGTTATGGAACCTCAGATTTCACATCATTTCCTTTCACAGGACCTCCAGGATTTGGTGTTACCAGACACGCGCCTGGTTCTGACCCCTCCAGGGTTGAGGACATAGCCAGCCTGCCTGGTGGTTACTAACACACATTTACCACACTTTCCTGCTTCCTCATCTCCTAGAGTAGGGAAGTCTTGTGGGCACTTTTGAGCCATCTCAGGTGCAAGTGGAAGTGCTCTCTGGGGGATTCAGAGAGGCCTGTCCCAGAGCGCAGGAATAGGGAATGTTGCATTCCTGTGGGGTCAGTCAGTGGTCTGGGGGTCATTGGTCATCACTCAGCTCAAAACTAAGAGTCTTGGACACCTGACATCTGCCTTGGGTGCTGTTTCCTGCCTGTGTTCTGCTGCATGTAAGGACCAGCCCTGCCACTGTGCGAGTTGTGACTAAACAGCTGGGAAGGTCATGTCAGAGCCTATCCTGAGCTCTGTCCTGAAAGTCTGCCCCACCTGCTCCAGGATACAGCCAGCTCCTGGATCAACTTAGACCCAGGCCTGTGCCCTCCTGGGGGAGGCTGAGATTACCTGGGGGTTTCCTGGTCCCTGGAAGATACCGTGTTCTTATGTGGGAACTCCCAACTGAGTGGACAGGTAGAGGCCAGAAAAAGTCTCCCTCAACCACCCAGTAGATTGTTTCTCACTCTATTAGTCTTTTTTTTTTTTTTAACTTGAATTTATTGGTGTGGCATTGTTACTGGAAAGGGGACCTGGCCCTTGGCAGGTCTACCTAGTAGGGCCAGCCATTAGCGTGTGGTTTCTTGACTTCGTGAAGGAAAAATTTCACAACAGAGTCCAGGTGAATTTTAGAGGGTGTTTATTAAAGCTGGGGACATCTAACAAGGAAGGGGCTGGGTAATGAGCCTAGGCCAGTCTGCTTTGGCACACTAAGAAGTCAGAGAAAAGGGGGCCTTGGGAAGAGGGTCAGGGGGGTTGCCAGGATGAACTGCCACTGCCTATTGCTACCCTGGTTGCAAGCCTCATGGGGTCCCTTAGAGTTCAGGAGATGCATGACTGTGAGGGAAGAAGGTGGGGAGAGGTGCAGGCATGCTCCTAGGAGGGAGAGCACTGGCTGATTTGGAGAAGTCGGTCCAGGCTGTTGGTAGACAGCGGGTGCGAGGAACACTGGAAGCGGGAAGGGCCTTACTACACTGCCCAGTGTGGCCCAGGGCCAGCAAGGTCCCAACAGGTACACTCAACACCGGCAGATAGGCAGCGCATTGGCTGTATGCTGCCAGAGAGGTCACTCCAAGACCTGTCAGAGGCTCCCTTTGCCAGCCACGTTCATCCTGACCTTGAAACCCCTCAGCTTGGCTTGGCCTCCCCACCCCACCCAGCTCCTTACCTGTCCCTTCTGCCACCAGCCTTTCCTCTCTATTGTTTGGTGAGCTCCTGTCATGCTCAAGGTGCAGTCAGTTCCGAGCCCTCTCCTGCATTGTCACTGTGAGATCTTCCAGGTGGAGCCAGTCCCTCCCACATGTGGTTCAGGCTAAAAGCTGGGGCCATCGGGTTCACATATGATCCACTAGCAAATATTGCCATTTCTACCCTTAAACTATGTCCTAAATCATCTGTGTCTCCCCACCTTGTGCACCACTGCCTAGAGGCCTATGGGAGTCTCCTAGCTTGGGTCTGGCCTTGCTCCCTACAGAGCAGCCAGAGGGAGTTTCTTAAATATGGACATCAGGTCCTGTCACTGCCAAGCTCACCCCACTCTGAAGAAAACCAGATTATTCATGTGGTCTACACAGCATTGTGTGGTCTACCCTCACCCCTACACTGCCCTCCTCTCCCTGTCCCTCTCACCCCTACACTGCCCTCCTCTCCCTGTCCCTCTCACCCCTACACTGCCCTCCTCTCCCTGTCCCTCAGAGCCCCTACTCTCAGCTATCCTGTATCAGCCTCTTGGTCCTCAATCCTGCAGAACCCATTCCCACCCCAGGACCTTTACATTTGCTATTGCCTCCACCAGAAAGCTCCTTAATCACCTTGGTCACTGAGTGTCACCTGCTCAGAGAAGGCCTCTAGTTCACTTGCAGGAGCCCCTCCCCACATCCTCTGGCCATCACTCAGTTCCTTTGCTCTTCAGAGTGTGGGCTGCAGCCTGCCATTGTGCTGGGCAGTTGTGGCTGGACGGTCGTGGCTGGCCCTGCTCCCTGCTGTTGTCCCAAGTGGTGTCTGGCACAGAGGGGAGACATGGTGCTTGACCTGGGAAGGATCTGCATTTCCAGGGCCCCTTGCCCAGCTGCTCCTTCCTGCAGCGTGTCCTCTCCCATTGCACTTTGAGCTTCTCCAGGGTAGAAGATGCCGTCTCCCGGAAATCCGTGATGCTGCATGACATTTCACATGAACACAGGAAGGGCTGGGTGAGGGCAGAAAAGGGAGAGCAGTCCCCACCCCCGGGGAGCAGCAGCTGGCTGGGCTTAGACCTGAACACTGTATTGGGGCCATCAAGGGGCCAGGCAGGCCAGGTGTGGGTGGGTGGATTCAGGGAGGCCTAGCACAGCCCTCCAGTCATTGCCATGCAGGAACACAGACCCGGGGTGACCCCTCATCTTGAAATTGAGGGAGGGAGTGAGGCGTGGGCTGGGGTCCTGTGGAGGCCAGTGTGGAGTGGGTTGGTGAAGAAACTACCGCCCTGGCCCTACTATCATCTGCCGAGTGGTTGGAGAGGCCTGGAGTATGGGGGTTTCTTGGTCAGAGACCCCAGAGTCATGGGGAAGAATGAGTTATGTGGGGTGGGTGGGGGGGCTGGCAGGGGTGAGGGAGCAGGGCCACTCTGTCACCACTTTAGTGCCAGGAGCCATCTGGCTGGCAGCTGCTCCCCACCAAGCTACTGAGGGTGAGGTCAGGGTGTGTGGTCATCCAGGATAAAAACAGCAGGGTCACCTTGCAGCAGGAGGTTCACTTTTGCTTGTGTGTGGAAATCCAGTATCTGCAAGACACTGCTGTCAGCCAGGAGCTGCAGCATTGAGGAGGCAGGTTGACACTGGCCATCTCCATGCCCCCAGGCAACAGAATACTGACCACTGGGACCTGGGGTATGGCCAGCCCCCAGTTAGTGTGTGGTTTGATTTATCTCATGCTGGCATGGGTGCCAGATGTACCCTAAGTCCTCCACCACTCCTCAGGTTTTGGTGTCAGAGGTGGGCACTGTCCTCCAAGAATCACATTTGTGGCCCTCTCTCCTCACCCTGTCTCATTGGACCACCAGTACCTCCTTGTGAGGTCAGCCAAGCTCATGGCATACTACTCAACCACCAGGAGGATGGAGGCCCAAAGGGAGCAGGGACCTGCTGGGCTCACTGCCCAGCCCCTGGGGGACTTCTCTGCCCCACAGCTCCCTTTGCAGGTGGACACACCCAGTCCCTCGTGAAGCCCTCGTCCACTGCCCAGGCAGGGCTGTGCCATGCCTCCATTTCCTCTCATAAGTTGAGGCTAATCCTAAACCTCTCACAGTGCTTACTGTGGCATCATTCTAGGTACTGACTGTTAGCAAGTTCTTACAACAAGGCAAGGTAACAAGGTTGTTGGGCCCCTAAACAGCACAGGTAACAAGAGTGCTGACCCAAAGGAGTGTAAGAATTAAGTAAGTTAGTGGGTGTAGAGTGCTTAGACAGTGATGCACAGAATAAGTGCTCAGCAGGTGTTAGAGATTGTTTATTCTCTGTAGGAGGACAGTAGAAGGCAGACTAGCATGTGTTGGGCAAGGGGTTCAAGTCTGTCTGAGGTGCAGCATGGGGCACCAGCTTCTACTCAGTGGGGAGCATAAAGCTGGGTGGGCAGGGGCTGGTTATGGGGCCAGGGTTTGGGGTATTGCAGGGCAGCTGGGGAAGGTCCCTGCTCTAGCACCCATGGCTATGCTCCTGTGGCTGACCCAGTCTTGTCCATTCTTGGCTCAGTGTCTGGTAAGTTCTAGGTTCTCCCATGTTGCAGGTTGGGGTTGGGACAGGGTGCCTGAGCCAGGGTCTCAGCTTGGGTGCCTTGAGTGCCCACAGAGGTGAAGAGTAAGCCTGGAGGGGCCAGAGCTGCCAGGGCTGAGCCTGTCTTTTATCTCACCCCCCAGGAAGCCTGAGAAGGGCATCCAGTACCTCATTGAGCGTGGCTTTGTGCCAGACACACCAGTGGGAGTAGCCCACTTCCTGTTGCAACGCAAGGGCCTGAGCCGGCAGATGATTGGCGAGTTCCTGGGCAACAGGCAGAAGCAATTCAACCGTGATGTGCTGGAGTGAGTTCTGGGACTGGGGGTTGGGCCAGCATGGACATGTTCCTGTGAGACTCCATGGCCCTCAGGCCTGCCCTGCTGCTGGGACATACACCGAACCCTCCCCTTACCTCTTTCTAGCTCCTAGACACCCATACCATATCACACATACCTTGCCAGGCATACATGTGGGCATCTACCCTTGGGCGCCCCCCTTTACACACCCTTGTCACCTCCCCTCCTCTTGAGGCAGGCTGAGCCACTGAGCACTCAGTGAGGAAGGGGTGTGCAAAGTCAGGGCCTTGACAGATGCCCTTTGATGAAGGAGGGGAGCTGGCCAAGAGAGACTCCAGCGCCACCAAGATGGGCAGCACCACACCCAGATCACTGCCTCTGCTTCTCTCTCTTGCCTCTCCTGGATGGGAGATCAGGGGGTAAAAGTCCAACCCCCATCTCCTCACTCCACATTTCACCAGCCCAGAGAGCTGGCAGCCATAGCACTCAGCTGCTTGGAACCCTGCAGAAAAATGGGTTTCTAGTTCCCTGGGAGCTGCTGGCAGTTTTGAGAAGTCTGCCCAGCATGTACCCTAAACTCTCCACTCCTCTTTGAGACTCCTGAGTAGAAAGGCACCTGTGTTTGGCCCTTGTGTTTACTATGTTCAGTCCTGTGTTCTCATCTCACCCATGGGAGTGGATGTCAGGGATTGATGACCCCCTTTCACAGATGAGAAGCCAAAGTCAGTGGAGTGGGATGGCTCATTACATGTGTTCTGCTCACCCTTTGCTGAGACCTGGAGGATTTTCCCCAGGCCTGTTGTTGAGGATTTTTCTGATCCAAGCAGTTATGAGCTGATATGCCGACCTTGGGCAGATAGTCCAGAAACAGAAATAAAAGCAGAGTAAAGAGCTAACCATCAGTAACAGTGGCTTCCATCTGTCCAGGCCCTGCCTCATCTGGGAAAAGGACAAGCAAGGGGTGGCCCGCTGAAGTCAGGCCCTCTCTGCAATGAGGAAGGGCTTGGCCACATGTATACCTACTGCCTCCGATGCTCCCCTGGGGGAGGTAGGTGGGTGCTGTGGCCTCTTTGTACCACAGGTGAGGAAACCCAGGATCAAAAGGAGAGGGCCTGACCTGGGTGCACCCCTCCCCCCCACACACACACATACATGGCCTCATATATGCACATACGTACTCATGCAGTCACATGCAGACACACACACAGGAGTATGGCTGGTATGTGTCCAATACCCAGCAGAATGAAGCCTATGTCCTTTCTTGGCCAGGTGTGCCCATCTGGGCTCCTTTCTTCCTGCTCAGCTCAGTGTTTCTGTTCTGGCCTCATTCTGGAAAGCCTGCTGGGTTGTTAGTATGGTTAATCTCCTCCCCACCCCATCCCCCTTCCTTTTAAATTGGTGTAAGGATATGGTTCAGGGGAACACAGATTAGCTCCTTAGTGAATTGGGCCTAAAATCTTTGCAGTGCAGCCCCCCTCCCCTATAGCTATTTCTGCACTCCCCTCTGTGCCCTGACTTCTGGTCTGAAGGAAATCCGTGCATTGTTCTCCTTGGATCAGAAAATAGCAGTGACCTCAGAAAGTAGTGAGGTTCCTCCCACCTCTACCCTCCACATAGGCATCCTACTCAGGAGCTGGTCAGCAGCTCATCCCAGGTGCCCCCCCCCGCACCACCACCAACTTTCACCACAAAAGGCCCTTAGTGCTCAGAGAAGATTGGGGGCACAACAGCTTATCATAAGCCCATCACCCCCAGTGGAGGTAGGCTCTGGGTGTGGAATTAGGTCCCCCATGGCTGAGGCCTCCACAGCCCCAAGGGTGGCTATGGCTTTGTTATAAACCACACACCAGTTTGTGCTGCTTGGGTCCTTAGTGTGGACCCCACATTCTCTGTGTAAGGGTCCTGATCAGAGAACCGAGCAGGCTGTAATGCGGAAGCTTGGCTGCGATAAGAACCAGAGGCCTCCCCAAGCTCTGCCCTTCATCCTTCTGATTGGCACATGAGGATGGTTTCAGAAACACCCAGCCAAACCAGCCACCTCTTCCCATGCCCTTGGCGTAAGCACAGGCTCTGTGTGAGATTACTGCATGGAGAGTTAGTGCCCAGCCTCCACTTCCTTCTTGTGAGGATGGGCGTGTGCTCCTGCCTCCCTCAGAACGCCAGAAGACTCCTGCATTACGTCTGCATTATGTCCGTGTAACATTTGTTTCTGCACAAAGGGTCCTCATTAAGAATAGTGTATGCTCTGGCTCCCTGTATGTCTAGAAAATTGCACATATAGATGTAAACATTAACATTTTCCTACAGTTTTAGGGCTTTATGGACTCCCCAGAAGCACAGGGATCTTTGGCCATAATCTGAATTGTTTGCTGATTGGAGGAAGCTAAGCAGATGCCCTCCCAGACAAGTGGCAGCCTTGCCTCTACGGCCCTTTCATCAACCCCTCTGCTCCACTCTCTGCAAGCATGTGCTCACCTAGCCTGGTGGGAAGGCAGCAGAGGCTGTGGGCAGCGGACACTGACATGGCCTTTCTTGTTTCAGCTGCGTGGTGGATGAGATGGACTTCTCTGCCATGGAGCTGGATGAAGCCCTCAGAAAGTTCCAGGCGCATATCCGGGTCCAGGGGGAGGCACAGAAGGTGGAGCGGCTCATCGAGGCCTTCAGGTTGGGGCCGCGGCGGGGCAGGGGGAAGGCATCAGGGAGAGGAAGGTTCCTAGCAAAGGGTTGAATACCCTTAGCCCTTTCACAGCATTGGGTGGCCCTGAGCTCGCCTAAGAGGTGAGCCAGAAGCCCCTCCTGGGTACCAGGAACTTTGCTGGTTAGTGCTAGAGCCAGGGTTTTTTAACAGTCTTTGTCTTCCTCCAAGTCCTCATGCGCCTCATCCATTCATGAGTCCATCTGTGTTTTCCTTCATCTGCCCTTTTATGGGGCAGCTGCTCTCTCACAGTGACTCAGAGCATGAGCTGCAGAGCCAGATGACCTGGTTCTAATACCCACTCCACCACTTACCAGCTGTGTGACCTTGTGCTTATTAACCTCTCTGTGCCTTGAGTCCTTGCCTATAGAGTGGGGATAACGAGTACCTACCCTAGACAGGGTGGAAGGCTTAACCCACTGAGGATGTGTGGGCACACAACCCAGCATCTGGCATGACAGAGAGCCTGCATTCAAGGTCACTGCACAGTCTTCCATCCTGGGACTGTGTGTACACCGTGTAGGTGTCTCTGTGTTCCTTGCTGGGTGTCACAGACACAAGTCAACTGCTGCTCCAGCACTCTGGGCTCAGCACCAGTGGTGGGTTAAGGAGGAATGAGGACACAGGAGGAGGGCAGTCCCAGGGCCTAGAAGAGGGATGTTCAGCCACCTCCTTCCAGGAGGGTTTCTTGGAGGGGGTGTCACAAGGAAGACAGAATTGAAGCCCACGTTGCCTGAGCACTGATGGCTACTGCTTCAGTAGCAATGCCCCACCTGGCTCCTCTTCTCTGTTTCTGCCACTCTCACCATGCCCCCATGAGGTTACCAGTGAGAGGCCTCTTAGAGGTGGGGGCGAGGGTGCACTTGAGGCAGTGAGGACAGTGCACAGATGACTCAGTGAGGCTGTTGGTTCAGGTGTCTTAAGAAGCTGCCCAGAAGTGACAACTGAAACAAGACGGAATTGTATCTCCCTCTTAGCTGGTGCAGAGGCCAGGCTCTTTTCATCTCAAGTCCAGTACTCACCATCACACCCCAGTTCCAGGCAGGGCAAGAGAGTGGAGGGCACACCCCTGCCGTTTAAGGCACAGTCTTGAAAGTACCCATATCCCATTGGCCAGAACTTAGTCACGTGGTTGTACCAGCTCCTAGGGAGCCTGGGGAACGTTGTCTTCCCCCAAGAGCCATTGCCAGCTACAGTACAGGTGAGAGGGAGAGTGTGTAGTCAGGGCAGCTCTGCCAGGCAGGTATTGTCCTTGCTTACCAGCTATAGTGCAGGTGAGAGGGTGAGTGTGTAGTCAGGGCAGCTCTGCCAGGCAGGTGTTGTCCCTGTTTACCAGGTGCAGGAGCTGAGCCTCAGCTGTTCAGTGCCAGGTGGAGCTATGGCAGCTACTTATGAGTGACAGGCAGATCCACTCCCTGCCCCAACTGAGGGAGCCCTGACCCGCCTCCCTTTCCCCGGCCCCCAGCCAGCGGTACTGCATCTGCAACCCTGGGGTGGTGCGGCAGTTCCGGAACCCAGACACCATCTTCATCCTGGCCTTCGCCATCATCCTGCTCAACACAGACATGTACAGCCCCAACGTCAAGCCTGAGCGCAAGATGAAGCTGGAGGACTTCGTCAAGAACCTCCGAGGTGAGCTGTCCTGGCCCCAGGCTGAGATACACACCTCCACAGACACCTCTGAGCATGAGCCCCACCATGTGTGGGTCTGAGAGGCAAATTTGACATTACCTCCTGCTGGATGCAGGGGAGAGGTAGGAGGCCCGGCTGCAGCACACCCAGTTCTTGCTAAGATGGGCTTTCAAGCAGTGTTGGTCTCAACAATGCATGTACAAAGTTCAAATTATCATAAAGAGCAAGGGCTGCCTGGGTCTTGGGATGTAGGAAACAACTCCTGGAGAAGGTGATGTTTTTAGCCTGTTATTAAAGGACTAGAGGCCCGGTGCATGAAATTCGTGCACGAGGGGGGGGTCCCTCAGCCCAGCCTGCACCCTCTCCAATCTGGGACATCCCTCTCACAATCCAGGACTGCTGGCTCCCAACTGCTTGCCTGCCTGCCTTCCTGATTGCCCCTAACCGCTTCTGCCTGCCAGCCTGATCACCCCCTAACTACTCTGTTGCCAGCCTGATTGATGCCTAACTGCTCCCCTGCCTGTTTGCCCCTAACTGCTCTCCCCTTCAGGCCTGGTCACCCGTAACTACCTTCCCCTGCAGGCCTGGTCCCCCCCAACTGCTCTCCCCTGCAGGCCTGGGTCCTGCCCAACTGCCCTTCTCTGCAGGCCTGGTCACCCCCAACTTCCCTCCTCTGCCAGCCTGGTCACCCCTAACTGCCCTCCCCTGCAGGCTCGATCGCCCCCAACTGCCCTCGCTTGCAGGCCTGGTCCCTCCCAACTGCCCTCCCCTGCTGGCCTGATCGCCCACAACTGCCCTCCCTTGCAAGCCTGGTCCCTCCCAACTGCCCTCCCCTGCTGGCCTGATCGCCCACAACTGCCCTCCCTTGCAGGCCTGGTCCCTCCCATCTGCCCTCCCCTGCTGGCCATCTTGTGGTGGCCATCTTGTGTCCACATGGGGGCAGGATCTTTGACCACATGGGGGCAGCCATCTTGTGTGTTGCAGTGATGGTCAATCTGCATATTACTCTTTTATTAGATAGGATAGAGGCCTGGTGCATGGGTGGGGGCCAGCTGGTTTGCCCTGAAGGGTGTCCCAGATCAGGGTGGGGGTTCCCTTGGGGTGTGGGGTGGCCTGGGCAAAGGGCCTGTGGTGGTTTGCAGGCAGGCCACGCCCCCTGGCAACCCAAGTGGAGGCCCTGGTATCTGGGATTTATGTATCTTCTACATTTGAAACTTTGTAGCCTAGAGCAGAGGCCTAGGACAGCCAAATCTGCAGAAGCTTGGCTTCCTCCATCGCCGGGGGCAACCCTAGCCTCCTGCTCTTCCAGATCCGGGGCTGCCGCCATTTCTGTTGGAATTTATTTACCTTCTATAATTGAAACTTTGTAGCCTTGAGTGGAGGGCTAGGCCGGCAAGGGCAGGTGGAAAGCTTGGCTTCCTCCATTGCCGGGAAAACCCAAGCCTCCCTCCTGCTCCCTGTGACTGCAGCCATCTTGGTTGGGTTTATTTGCATATTTGCTCCTGATTGGCTTGTGGGCATGGCTGGTGGGTGTAGCAGAGGTATGGTCAATTTGCATATTACTCTTTCATTAGATAAAATGAACAGGGGTTTGGCAGGCCCAGGTGGAGGGGAATTAGTCACAAGGGGACAGAGACTAGAGAAACCAGATCATCACAGCACGAGAAGGCCGGGCCAGGCACAGGTTGACCAAGGCCTGGTTGGAAGTATGTGTAGGAGCACAGAATGGAGCCTAGGTGCTGGGAGCCCTGAGACCTCCAGCAGGCAGGAGCTGGACAGATGGGCCAGCACATCCCAACCCATCACTGCTGCATCCATCACAGCATCTGCCCAGCCACTCATCCTGTACACTTCATGTTCCTCTTGAAACTGTCTTGCCTTTTTGTTTTTATCTATTTATTAAAATACGTTTTTAAAGGAACCTTATATCACCACTGTAAATGGGAAACCAGTAGCATTTATCACAATAGGCAGTCATTATGAAAATGAATACAATGAAAAGAAAGTACCACTGTTTATTCCAGCAGGAGCTGTTTCTGGCTGGGCCCTAAGGCTGAGGCTGCCCTCTCTTCCTGGCAGGTGGGCCCATGTCAGGTACTGATGAGGTAGGCAGCAAGAAGGAGGCCTTCTTGGCATCCGATAGGGAAGGAATCAAAAAGGGAACGGCTATCTTCCAGCTGACTCCATGTTGGCTGATGGCATGGGCCTTGTGTACCTGGAGTTCCTGGAAGGAAGGGAGCAGGAGCTGAGTCCTCACTTTGGGAAATACCAGCTGCAGCAGGCTGAGGTCCCCTTTAAATGGCATCATATTTTAATTTTTTTTCACCTAAAAGTTCTTAATTTATTAATCCTCTCATGGAAATCTGCACAGTCACCACAGATCAAGTCCCTGAAGAATCTTGACTCCTTCTGCGGTCCCATCTCAGCTCACTCTCTGCAGCACCCATGCTGGCCTCTGCAGCCCCTGGCTCTCTTCATCCTGTTCTTGTGTTCCTTCTGTTTTCTTGAGGTCTTCTTCTCATACAGGTCATGTCTTGCAAGTCTATGTTTGGGTTCATTTTTCTTTGTGAATTCCAAGTAGTCATAAATCATGCCACAGCCAGCTGTCTGGCCACCAACAAAATGGGTTCTGAATCCAAATACAAAGGTGGCATCTGGTGTGGTCTTATATAATTTGGCTAGTTTTCCCTGAATTTCTGTCTTGGGTACTGATGCCTTCCCAGGGTGAAGGACATCAATGATCATTTGTTTCCGCTGAAGTAGTCTGTTGGCAATGAACTTCCTGGTCCAGATAGTTACTGTGTCGTTCATGATGGCGGCCAATCTTCAAGCAGCCAGGAGGAGGTATCATATTTTTTAAAAAGAAACAAAAGTTGGTCTAAATCAAGTCCAAGTCCAACTGTGAGCTTGTTGAGCTGTTTAATATTTCTACTCTTCTTTATTTTTGTGGTAAAAGCTGCTCTGTCAATCCCTATCCTGGGTCAGATAATTCTCCCTCAGATCTTTAGGTCCTCTCTGGTGCGCCCCCTGGTGGTGGGCACTGCCATAACACGAAGGCTAGAGAGAGCAGAGGCCATCAGGACATAGGGAGGAGCACTTCCGCCCTTCCCAAGCTTGGCTGGCCCCTGAGGGCAGGGAAGCTCACTTCAGAGCACTCAGAGGGTCATTCCCTGCTTGGAGCACTCACTGTGTGAGGCCCTCTGCTAGGTCAAAGGGCTTGGCAAGCCCCTCCCCATAGCCTCGTCAACAGTTTTACTAATCCTTTGGTTGAGTTAGTCTGTGGTCTGAGGATGGATGTGGGTTTGTGTTTCTCCTGTGAGTAGGGCTGAGTTTCTTTTCTCACAGCAATTTTCATAGTGGTGTAGCAGGTATGCACTTGTTGTCAGAGCAATCCAGGTTTGACTCTTGCCCCTGGATTCTGCCCATGAGATGTGGGACGACAGCTGGCAAATGCACCAAGATCTCACTCTGAGGGGCATGCCAAGAGCTGCTCACACTTCTCACCACAGCTCTGAGAAGCCACCCATGCTCTTGGTGGCCTTTTTCACAGATGCTCAGCTCAGAAAGATTGAGTCACAAGGCTAACAAGGGGCGAAGTGGGGATGGGCCCAGTGTTGGAACCTGAACTTACAAACCCTCTCCTCACCTCAAACCCAACCTCTTCCCCAGGCCTTAGCATTCTCATCTATGGAATGGGGATGGTATGCCCACCCCACGGGGCTGTGGTCAGGATCAACAAGGTAATATTTATAAAGCCCTCTATCAGCCCTCCCGCGCTCGTCCAAGTGGCTGTGCTGGCCTTTTCCCTGGTGGAAGGATTCTGAGGAATTTGTGGTTGACTGAGGATGTTCAGTAGCTGTGGGTCTGGAAAGTCTGTGGTTCTGCTGGGACTGGTGAAAGGGATCACTGTTCTGATTTGGGTTAGAAACTGGTAAATTGGAGTAAGCCTGGGGCTTGAGGTTGAAGGGACCACCCAGACCCCAGCCTGACTAATGCCTGGCCACTGTCTCCTGCCTAGGTGTGGACGATGGTGAGGACATTCCCCGAGAAACACTGATTGGTATCTATGAACGGATTCGCAAGCGGGAGCTGAAAACCAATGAGGACCACGTGTCCCAGGTGCAGAAGGTGGAGAAGCTTATCGTGGGGAAGAAGCCGGTATGTGGTGGCCCTATGTCCCAGGGGAGTTGCTGGGGGCATGAGGTGCTCACATCCACCTTCCCACCCAGTGCCCTGCTGGCCTTGGCTTCTGCCAGTGGCCCTGATGCCCCTTCCCGGCAGGGCTGGTGAATTCTTTCAGGATTTGGGTTTCTTTAAGAGACTTCTAATATTTGGGAATAACAATCATTTGCTCTGGGTTAAAGTTGGAGAAGCTGAAGACTTTAACAAACCATTGGGCAGGTTGCACAGTTCCTTGGTGACTTGGGAATGCCCTCAGCCTGCCAATGAGAGGGCCTTCCCTGTCCACTCCCTTGGGTGTGGCTGGATAGGGCTAAGGAAAGATGCCTTGGGAGAGTATTGCCTCTCAGGCGCCCAGGTGCGTCTTTTGAAACATTGATCTTTTTTCCTTTGTTTGCTGTTTCCCCATTTAGATTGGATCCCTGCATCATGGGCTTGGCTGTGTGAGTATCCCTCTGCTTTCATGTTCTGGCTAATATCCCACCCTGGGGGTGGCCCATGTGCCCATATCTTCCTGCTCCCAGATCCACAGTTCTGGCTGCTTGAGTTAATTTTGCAGCAATAAGAAATTTTATTTTCATAATTAACCCAGACTCAAATCTCTGCAGGCCCAGAGATTACAGCCTCCCAGGGAGGGCTGTGCTGTCAGGCTGAAAGCAGATAGTCTCCTTCCCTCTCCTCTGGGCCCAGTTGAGCTCAGAGACCCAGGTTGGTCCCCAGACACTGAGACACTGATGTTTATTGGAGGGCCTTCTCTTTCCTCACCCAGCCCAAGCTCTGCCCCCCCCCCCCAAATGGGCTTCTGTGACCTGCCCTTGTACACCTCTCGAGCCCCAAAAGCCATCATCCTCTTTACTTGTACTTTTGCTCCAGACAGCATTATTCCCTGAATGTTCCAGGCTGGGCCATGCATTTCCCTCCCCTTATCTTGTCTTCCAAATGTCCTGAACTCGGGCATCCTTCTACCAGGGCACCCTTGCAGAGTTGGCACCTTTTGCAGAGTTAATGCTCTTTGGCTACTACTATGCTTACCCTCTGGGGGTCTTAACTGGGCATGTACTGTCTCCTTACTGACCCATCTGTCTCCTGTGGGGTTTAGGGGTACTCTCAGAGCAACAAGTGGGCCTACATGATGGTTTGCCATACCAGGCCTTGATAGCAGCTTGGACTGCGGCCAGGTCGGAGGCTCTTTGAATCTGTGACAGGTGTGTTCAGAGGCAGGTGTACAGAGCAGAGGTTCAGACCAGGCCCCACAGAGCAGTGACTGCTGGCTCAAGTTTGGATAGGGTCTTTCAGGCTTCAGAAATGTTGAAATCATTTAGGAGGGGTCTGGAGAATGGGACAACTCTGAGGCTCTGCAGCTCCTCATGTGTGGCTGAGGCAAGTTGTTCAGTTTCTCTGTGCCTCGGTTTCCTCATCTAGGGTAGATTCTCTCTAGAAAAATATTTGCAGGAGACTAATGGGCACTTTGGGGACTCGGAAAACAAACATTCCTCTCTAGCTGGGGGCTCACATGTGAGCATGGTTCTCTAAGGAGTCTGGTACCTGCCTGAAAGAATCGAGCAGAGGTCTCACCAGAAGCGGCACCCTGGCTCTGCAGGGCAGGCGGGAAAACAGCTGCAAGCCAGAAACATGGTTCATTCTGCATGGTCTGTGACAAAAGGTGTTTGGAACACAGGCCCAAGGGCTGGGCTCCTCACATTCAGGCTAGACTCTGTGCTCCAGAGGCGGGGCAGGCTGCTGAGGACACACTTCCCTTCCCCACCACAGGTTCTCTCTCTGCCTCACCGGCGGCTGGTCTGCTACTGCCGACTCTTCGAGGTTCCAGACCCAAATAAGCCCCAGAAACTTGGACTGCATCAGCGAGAAATCTTCCTGTTTAACGACCTCCTGGTGGTACGTGGTTCCCCACGGATTCATGGCTGACAGCTGTTATGCAGGGAGACCTAGCTATGTGCCTGCATGTGGGGAAATGCCCACACAGGTGTGGGGCGGAGGTGATGGGGTGGAGTTAGCCCAGGCCTTTGGGTTGCCAGGAGCAGAATCTAACACAGACTGCTACCATTGAAAATGGGGCTTCGTTGGCTTATGTAAAAGTCCAGAAGGGGATTTGGAACCTCAGCCTTGGCTATTCCAGAGGCTCAAACATGATAGCAGAACTCCTTTTGATCATCTCCATTGCTCAGCTGTGTGGGCTCCTCCTCTGTGTGGGCTCCCTTCTTGGGCAGGCTTCATCCTAGGAGGGAAAGTCGGCCTTGGAATCTCCAGGCTTAGTTTTGTCTCCTCGGCCACCAGTAGGGTTCTCTTCTTAAAAATCCCAGCAACGGTCTTGTTGTTTCCAGTGCCTGAGCCACAGCTAGTCATGGGGCCAGGCAGGTGTGGTGCTGTCTGAGTGCCTAAGCCTGGATCACAGTCCCCAGGACTAATGGATTGAGGATGGCAGACGGGGGTTCCCCAAAGGGAGATTGTGGAGTACTTCCCCCCCACACGGATGTGAGCCAGTGGAGATGAAGATGTCTCTGCAAAGAACAGGGGAAACTTGTTCTTAGATCTTTGTCCCCCTTCGTGCTACAGACTTTCTTGCTGAAGGGCCCTTTCCCTAGTCCCCACCTGCTTAAGGATCAGCTACACTTCTGTGATTCCTGAGGTGGGAATCAGATGTGTGGGTTCAGTTATTTATTAAGCATCCTGACCCTGAGCAAGCCACTTTACACCTCTGAATCTGTTTCCTTTGTGAAATTAATCTCCGAAGGCACAGTGATCAGACAGGATCCTTGCACGACATCTTCAGTGCCACATGCGGTAATGTGACTGCCAGCTCTCTGCTGGGTTGAGGGGCTTTGTAGCCAGCTGGGATGGCACTAGGGTCTGGAAAGAACAGAAAGCTGTCCACATCAAGGAGTGAGTGGGCGTGTGTTCCTCCCCGTGTCAGGTCCTTCCTCCTGCAGGGCCTCCTGACTTCTGAACCACAGAGTCATTCTTACAGAAGCATGTGGTCTCCAGAGGATCCATTTTCCGTCCTGAGCTCCCAGAGCTGCTCCAGGGCAGGGCAGATGGTGTGGCTCAGTCTCTGTCTCTGATTGCCCCCAGGTCACCAAGATCTTCCAGAAGAAGAAGAACTCGGTGACATACAACTTCCGGCAGTCTTTCTCCCTGTACGGCATGCAGGTCCTGCTCTTCGAGAGCCAGTGTAAGTCTGTGCAGCTTCCCGGGCCTGCTGTGCATGTGCTGGAGCACTGTGCTCACGAGGCCAAGACCTGCACCCCACCTTATTCTTTCCTTCCTCCTGTGCCATCAAGGATAGAGCCCAGGGTAGCTTCAATGCTCTGAAAGGCAGCAATAATTGGGAAGATTTTAATAACATTATATATGGTGTTCAATGGTTTACTTTTATTGTTACTTCTTGCAGGTGATAAGATACTATAGGGCAGAGTAAATTTATTTAAATAAATGTTGATAAGAAAGCACGAAGTAAGTGGCATAAATGATATGCAAATGTGGGCAAACAAACAGGTGAAGGTAATACAGGACTATAGGTGCAGGGCTGAGCCCTGGAATGGACCACCGTGGTTCAAACTGGCTGTGTGGCCTGGCTGCTTAACCTCTGTGGGCTGCGTGTCCTTTATCTGTGACGTGGGTGGTGCTACGCCATCGGGTTAGGTGCATGTGGAAGTCAAGTGCCACTGGAGACCTTCTCTGGGTGTGAGTGGATGGTGGGTCTGGGGGTTTTGGAAGGTAGTTGGCTCCTAACCAGGACAACCCCCACTGACCTTATCTTTTGACCTTGCTCCTTCACATGTCCCTGTTCTCCTTTTCCTCTCTCCCGTTGGAGGTCCCGAACGGCAGGCTGACCCCCTCTTCCTAGGATGAGTGGGGGGCAGTCCTGCTGGAGTGCCCAAGGGGAGGGCTGTAGGGTCTCCACAGCAGGGCCACCCCCATCCTCTCAAACAGGTGGCTGTGGTGCCATGTGATCGGCCTTCCATCCACAAGTGGAAAGTTCAGGCCTGGATTTGGTGCTCTTTGCCTCTTCTTTGTCCTAAATGGGACTAGCACCTGCTATGCCCTCTCCTTTCTCTCATGTCCAGGAGAGGCCCAGCACGCCAACCCTGCCATCTCCCCACTTCCTGCCCCATCTGCCCTACCCAAGGTCAGAAGGCCTGCCTTGCCTGGGTTTTCATCAGGCAGCACCATGGGGCTGGTGCTACCCCACACTGTCCCCAGCAGCCAGACTAGACTGAATCCCTAGACAGAGGCTGTATCTGAATCATTTTCAAATTCTGAGGGCTCAGCCCATGGTCCTGGGCACAGATGCTAGTAAGAGCTGACCTTACCTTCCCCAGGCCATGCCTTCACACCAGGGGCTGCACACTGCCAGCCTCGGGTCAGTCTGGCTCAATTATGTTATATTTAGTTTGTATACTTTTAAAAATTTGTTGAGCTGATATTTAAATCCTCGCATTAATACTTTTGGCTTCTCTTGAAAAATGAGAAACGTTTGGTACCGCTAAGCCCACATTCCTGCCTGCTGGCTCCTGGCTGCACACTCCATCCCAGCACTCTCAGTGCTTATAGTCCCACTTGCACTTGGGAGAGTCACATGGCTTCTAAGCATTTGTGTTTCCAGCCTTGACATGGATCAAAAGTGGGATTCATGTTTGAGTCAAGATCTTGCAAACTCCCCATGGCTGAAGCTTGATTCCCACTGAGGGGAGAGGTGCTTCCAGGAGACCAAAGTCCCAGAGACCCGTTGTGCTTGGAAGGGGCACAGGCAAGTCTGAGCAGAAAGACACTGCACTCAGCAGAGTGTGTGTTGGGTGTGGGGACACACAGTGCATCCAGGGTTGCTAAAGGTCTGGAGGCCATTTGGGCCTGAGATGATGGGTAAGACACTCCACCGAGTGCAGGGGGCTGCCCCTCTCTTGGACTCAGCACCTTGGGCTGCTGTCTCAACGAGGATCTGGGCGCCATGACCTTCAGAATGGAGGAGAAGAAGAGGGCCTGGCTTCCCTCAGATCAGCCAGATCTTCCCTGACTCACATATGAAGGAGCACGGACCTGAGTTGGCAGATGGAGGTTGTCTGGTGGTCCCTCCAGTCTGCACTATGGAAGCATTTTCTCCCTGTCAGACATGCCTGCTGAGACCTGCATTCTGACCACTTTCCTCACACCCATCCTGAGTTCAGACTGGTATTTCCTTGATCAGGAGTGGAGCTGGCAGAGAATGCAAGGGCCTATTGGTTCGCCTCTCTTTTTCCTTTGCAGACTACCCCAATGGCATCCGGCTCACGTCTGCAGTCCCTGGAGCAGACATAAAAGTGTTAATAAACTTCAATGCTCCCAATCCTCAAGACCGGAAGAAATTCAGCGATGACCTGAGGGAGTCCATTGCGGAGGTGCAGGAGATGGAGAAGCACAGGATAGAGTGTGAGTTACAGACCTCTTGAGGAGGAAGAGCCAGCAACCTTGGCATCTTTTTTTTTTTTTTTTTTTTTTCAGAGAGATGAAGGGAGAGGGAGAAAGAGATAGAAACATCAATGATAAGAATCATCAATTGGCTGCCTCCTGCACGCCCCCTACTGGGGATCAAGCCTGCAACCCAGGCCTGTGCCCTTACTGGGAATCGAGCCATGACCTCAACCACTGAGCACCACTGGGCCAGGCTGCCCTGACATCTTTTAGGATTCGCTGGACACAGGTGTTGGCTCCTATATGGTGGCAGTGACTCTGTGAGCCCACAGAAATGAGCTGTCCTGGTCTTTTCTGGCCTTCCCATGTCTATGTGACTGGCAGACCACATGCCCAGGCCACAGAATGTGGCAGGGGCCTCTTGATGAGAGCCAGGCTTCAGAAGCCCAGGCCTGTTTTGACTGGGGAGGCCCCTGGTTCCTGGTCACCTCCTGGGACAGGAGCACCCAGAGTTCTATGTGGTTATTCTATTCATCTTCTGCATCAGGGCCCAGCAGACTGAAAAAGTCACAGCCACGCCCATCCCCTGGGTTTGTTGGAGCTGATGATAACCCCTGCTTCTCCTGGCTCCAGATGTGCAGGCTCAGGTGTGCCTATCTCTGGCCCTTCCATGAAAGGCCAATTAACACTTGTTCATCCAGACCGAACATCTCTGTCTCCTTCTTGACCCTCAGGCCTGGAAAGAGACTATCTTTCCTGCAGACCACAGGGCACTTTAGCCTCTCCAGCCTCCCTCCCTTTTGTTCAAGGTAGCCATCACACTTCTTTCCCAAGACAATGCTCGCCCTTCCTTTTTCCTCATTTCAAGTAGATGGAGACTTGGTACAGTGCCAACCCTGAACAGAGGGCAGTGGTCCTCTTCATTTCCTCCTGGTGGGGGTTCCTATCCCTGGCCCACCCCCACCCCAACGCTCCCCTGGATGTGCTCCTCTCACTGGGCCCTTGCTCCTCTATTTCAGCGGAGCTTGAGAAACAGAAGGGTGTTGTGCGGCCCAGCATGTCCCAGTGCTCCAGCCTCAAAAAGGAGTCTGGCACTGGGACACTGAACCGAGCCTGCCTGGACGACAGCTATGCCAGCAGCGAGGGCCTCAAGCGCAGTGCCCTCAGCAGCTCCCTGAGGGACCTCTCAGAAGCTGGTAAGAGCTGAGCCTAGGACTCAAGACGGGCACACTGGTGGTCGGGCATGCATTGTGCGCCGGGACGGTACTACAGTGTGGCTGGCAGTGGAGGGCTTGGACAGACACTGCTGGGTTTCCCATGACCATCCCCAAATCAGAACAGCATGTGACCAGGCAGAGGGGATGGCACCAAAAGGCAAAAGAAAACAGGACTAAATTTTTAAGGCAGAACAGCAAGGAAGTTACCCCATTCTCCCTTTCTTCTTCTAGGAGTTTTATTTATTTATTTATTTTCTGAAAATGGCTCTTACAAGAGTGAGCCAGACTCGCTGGTGGATGTGTTCCGTGCACTCTGTGGCCACGCCCTGTGCTTTGGGCTGATGAATGAAATGTAGTAAAGCTTTCTAAGCTGTGTCTGAAAACCCCCCTCCCACTGTCCCTAGTCTTGCTTTCTCCCCAGCGGTCTCTCTTCTGGGCCTCTGTCCAGCCAGAAGCGGCAGCCACAGGAGGCCCTGGGAGTCAGGGGAAAACCCTGGTGGAAACTGAATTTTGTTCTTTGTTTCTGTGTGTGTTTAATTTGCTGCCAGCCTCTTAACCCCCAAGCAAGCAGCACCCCTCAGGCCTCCCAGCTTTCCTGGGGCACGGACGGGGAGAAGTTGTACCTGGGCGTCAGGAGCAGGGGCTTCTGCTGGCAGCCCTCACATGGTATGGCTGTCGTGGCCGGGGCAGGTGAAGCAGGGAGGTGTGGGTGCAGACCCAGCTAGTTGCCTGTGAGTGCGGCTCCCGCCTTCTTTGCCTGCTGCGCTATCAGACAAGCTGTGGAGTGAGGGTGTGCTCTGGCAGTCTCCTCGGCCACCCACTGGTCATGTCAGCTTCTCCTGGGAGGAGGCTCAGGGTTTGCAGTGGAGTGGGGGTGGCAGGTCATTGCACAGAGGGCACAGGGCTGTGCCCAGCACTGTAGGCTCCTGGGACCCTGGGCTCTACCTGCCCTGACGCCCCAGGTAACCTTGCCCCAGGAGCCCCTACTTTGTTGGGAAAGACCTTCTCAGGATGAGATCAGTGTCCTCTTCTTAGGGGCCCAGCAGCCCCTCCCCTCCTAGAGGCTTGCCCACCTCACCCCGCCTCAGGCATCGCCAAGTGGCCAGCTCAAGGCCCCCTAAGAGAGCCTGCTCATGACCCCATCTGGTACCTGTCTAGCCAGCAGCTGCCTCCCTTTGTTTGGCTTATTTATTTCCCAGAAATGTTTTCTTTCTTTTTTATTTTCCTTTTTTGAGTTGGACTTTTCCTTTGCTTTTGTCTTGTCATTTTTTTTTTCCCTCCATAGTGAAAATCAGAAATCCATTGCCAGCATGAGGGTTAATCCAGGGCTTCTTAACCCTAGCCCTGTTGACATTTTATGTCTGATAATTTCTTGCTGTGGGGACAGTTCTGTGCAAGAGGTTCAGCTGTATCCCTGGCTTCACCTCCCAGTAATGACAATTAGTAATGTCTCCAGAAATTGCCAGGTGTCCTCTGGGATGCAAAATCACCCTTGGCTGAGAACCACTGGTGATTTCCCAGTAATACATATCTGGACTACCGTGGGCATCTGCAGATTTGGGGCCTGGGGCCTGCGTTTGAGTTTGTGCAGTGGAGCAGGCTCTGGCCTCTCTGTTCCCTGGAGGCCTTGTCAGGTAGCAGTGGCTCTGCTGGAACTGAGGCTCTCAGCATGTGCCCGCTCTGCCGCAGCTTGGAGCTTAGGAGTCAGAACCCCATGACAGGCACACGGCCATGTGAAGGAAGGAGTTCCAAGATTTGGCCAACTTCCATTTGTTGTTACTATTGCCGCTATCATTTAGGGATTCTGAGCTGAGAAGGGCTCTAGGATTGTGTCCTCTCAGGAATGAAGCTACAATAAAACAAGTTCCCAGGAAAGAAAGGCCCCCTGACCCCAGGAAGGTTGGAGGATGAAGTAAGGTGGGTGTTTGAGTCCTGGCAGTCGCCAAGGCCCCAGACTAGGGACAGGCCACCTGTGACTTCCAGAGGGAGACAGGCCAGTGTCAGCAGCCTTCCAGAAGATGCTGGGCTTGGCAGTCGGAGATGTGGTGTTATATGCTCTGGACTAGGAGGGGCAAAGCTCTCCAGAGTTCGTGTCACTCCCACTCATCATGGCCTGCACCAAGATGACCCTATCAAGAAGGGGCAAGGCCCTGGGCAGCCTGTTTCCTCAGGAAAGCCAGCGCTCAGTGGTTGGCAAGTCATCACTCCCAGAGAAGCTGCCCAATCCTGCACTCACACTTCTATCCAGGAGACAACACACCAGCAATGTACCTGCGTGTACCTCAGCCCTTCATGAACCTTGAGTACCCAAGAGGCAGTCGTGCTTTGATGCCCATGACTGGCAGCAGAAGCCTCCAGGAACCCCAACATTCTGAGTGGTAGCAGAAGGGGCCTGGGCTCCAGTCCAAGCTCCCACTGAGCTACAAAGCCTCACTCCATGCCCCTCCACTTGGTCTTCCTTCGGTTTGGCCGTGTTTGTGTCCGTGGCACCAGAGCCCTGCTGGCCTATGATCGAGGACGGGCAAGGACCTGGATGCAGTGTGACTGAGCCTCCGCCCTGCCCCAGGTTAGCCAAGTCATGGTCAGCACTGTCTGTAGGCCCTGGAGGCCTTCTGCCCTCCCAGTCTAACTGCTCCACACCAGCCCCGGGGATGGGGACCTGCCTGCACCCATCACTGCTCCAGGTGCAGAGCTGAGACCTGCTGCCTCCTGTCTGGGAAGACTCGGGAGCTCTTGGGGCCCCAAGACAGGCCCTCCACAAACAAACGACCTGTGGCAGCCTTCCCTGGGACGGGGCCGTACTCAGGGCTGCCCTCGGGATGGCCACCCAAACAGAGCCCCGCAGAGGACACTCGGCACACTGATTTCAGACTCACACTGATAAGATCTTCTCTCCCCTCTTCCTGCTGCTCATTAGCTATCCAGCCATGGCCAAGTTACGGTGCTGGGCTTCCGTTTCCCCGGCCGCAAGGTGGGGACTAGCACTTCTCTCCAAGGATCTCTGTGAGAGTCAGCACGTGCCAAGTGTGTGGATGTGGTCATTGAGGAAGTGTACCTGCGTGGCTTCCAGCATTGCCAAGGGCCACAGGGCAGCCTCTGGGTAGAGAGCCCTGCCTGCATTCTGGCCTGACTCCCAGGCAGGGGAAGGCTCTGAAGAGCCATGCTGGGAGCCCCTTCCAGACATGGTTTCAGATCAAGCCCTAGGAGAAGTGCTGGCTGGGACGGGGCTCACTTGAAGCTAGTGCAGGATCCAGAGAAAAGGGGAAGATTACCTGGACACAGCGCAAAGGAGGGGCAGTGTGGGTGCGTGGGTGTGAGCCACTGCTCTGGCATGCTTTGCCTTGGTTCATAGACTGTGTGTGCATGTGTGCACACACCTGGACACGGGTGTGCAGCGGGCAGGTGTCTGTGGGTATGTCTGTGGGCGGGAGCTTTGGGACGAGTGCAGAGCTCCTATAGGGACACCCACATCTCATACTGGTCTGAGAAGTGGAAGAGATGACTTCTGAGAAACTTAACATTACTCAAAGACATCTAAGTTAAAGATCTCCTGAGTCTTGGCCCATGCTGGGCAAGAGGAGGTCCTTGAGAAGGTCATTCCTCACTCCAGCTGGAAGATGAGGAAATGTGACCCTCATCTTACTTCTGTCTGGGATTAAGAGTTTTCCCTGGTCCTCAGGAACTGGTGGAAAACACTTTTGCCTCATTCACTGTGTGGCCCTGTCCTGAGTGGACTCTGAGACCTTCTCATACATGCAAAAGTCCAGCAAGGCCTTCTGTGGACCTCAGGCTGGGGTGTCAGCAGACAAGGCAAAGGGACTACATCTTCCCTGAGACTGCTGTTCTCTGCCTAGGAGTGAGGTCTTACCTGGGGCATGGCCCAGCATGTTCAGGTGCTGCCCTGAGGCCCAAAGGACCCACAAGCACGCCCTCTCCACAGAGGTGTGGGCCACAGAGAGGTACATGGCAATACCATCTTCCAGGCTCCTGGGCCTGACCTGGAATGCAGCATGGCCCATCTCTGTCTCCACTACCATCTGCATTCCCAGAGACCTGATGGAGGCTGGACCCCTAAGCTTGGGCACCATTGTTCCCGCTGGCCTGGATGTCCTGCTGGAACCCATAGAAGAAGTCCTCCGGAGGGACCGTGGAGGCCAGGATGGGCACTGGGCATCCAGCACCAAGAGGAAAACTCAGCCCTCCTCTAATATGGCTAACATATGTTGAGTGCCCACATGTGCCATGCTCTGGGGACATAAGGCATTGGCAGTGAGCGCTGCGAGAATGCTTGTGGCATCCTGCCGGGGGGAGGGGGGGGACGGTGCCCACAGAGGGGAGCAGGACTCCAGGCCCCTCCCAGCAGCCCGACTCATCCTCCTGTCCCTGGCCAGGGCCCTGCACAAACCAAACACGCAGCCCGAGGCACCGGGAGAAAAAGGATGGGAAGTTTCATTTTCTTTTAACCACAATTCCCACCCAGCCTGGAGAGTGAGATGTATATGTATGTGCAAATACATACCATACATATATGAAATTCACTAAAAATCAGGCCGGTGCAGGACCACATTTTGTTTGTAGTCATTGCAGAAGCTTTCTTCACCCTGTCCCCTGTCAGCAGTTGGCTGAGGCCAACTTGAGCATGGGACTTTGGGCCCTACCTGTGTACCCACCTCAGCTCTTCCAGAGGCCCCTCTCCATAGAGGGCCAGTCCAGGAGAAGGAGCTGGTTGAAAAAATTTTTATGTTTTTTAATCCTGTGTTTTTTTAATAACTATCTACTGTCCTGCAACCGGCTTCCCCACTGAGCCCCTTCTCCTACCCTCACACCCAGCGGTGGGCCCCATACCGGAGCCTGGCGGTGGCGGCACAGTGCCCCGGCCTGTGTCTGAGTCTAACCTCTGGTATTGCATGTTCTGGGCAGGGAAGCGAGGGCGTCGCAGCAGTGCGGGATCGCTAGAGAGCAATGTGGAAGTAAGTAGGAAGCACCTACGTTCAGCTGGCTGTTGTGTGTTGCCTCCCTGATCCTTGGTTTATACCTGTTGTCTTTTTATTTTTATTTTTTGCGCTTTCACTACTGCACAGAGGCACAGACACCCCCTCCCCGCTGCCTGCTTCAGCCCAGTGCATGCCAGCTTCCCCTCTGCTAGAATCTCACCGCTTGTTTGGGCTGGAGTGGGTGAGGGGAGGGCTGGTTCTGGATTGTGTGTTTTAGTTCCCACTTCACCCCTGTGCCCTGTGGCCCCAGCATGGTTCATTAACATCCCTGGCTCCTGGGCACCCCCACCCCGCCCACCAGCACTGCTCCTAGGCCAGAAGCAGCAGCTGCTGAGCACCAGGCAACCTCCCCATCGGCCTGACTTCCATGCTCCGAAGTCCCCATTGCATTCTTCCTGGAGTTTCAGTTGTTATGTGTCTGCAGATAGGGCACGACGGAATTGCTTAACTAGCTCGGGGGAGGAGGAAAACCATAAGAAAACAAAACAGTGTGGGTTTCATGAGATTTCATTCATCCTCCAGCCATCTCTGTATTACTGTTCACATCTTAACCTCAGCTTGCAGATATTTTTGTTTCTTTCTCCTTGTTTGGTTTGCAGTAGGTAGCTGCAGTGAAATGCCTAGGCAGTCCCCATGCTCAGGACAAGGGTTCCCGAGCCCTTCACCACCTTCCCAGAACCCTGGGGTTCACCACAGGCAGAGCAAATGCCCTCAGACCCTTGAGAGGAACCAGGAAAGCTGAGGCTGTGATTTCAGCAGGAACAGGGTTCCTCTGCATGCACACTAGCCTGCCCCACTCCCCTTAGCACACACTGCTCACAAACACCCCAAACAAACTTCTGATCTGAAAGCTCAGGGTGCTTGGCAGGAGAGAGCCCACACGTGTGCTGCTGCTGCTGCTGCTGCTATGACTAGAAAGGAGGGCCCTCCTCTCCTGCCCCAGTGTCCCCTGTCCTCCCTGGAACGTCCCTTCTCAGGGTCCCTCCATCCCCGCCCCAGCTGACTTGCCACAGCAGTGTGAGAAGTGGCCAGCCTCGCCCAGCCCCACCCTCTGCGGCAGTGAGTTGAACTAAAGATTAGCAGTCAGTGGGTGAACTTTTTACATTAAAAAATTCATTCTGACATAAGTGCTTTAAGATCTTTTAATTTTGATTTCTATGAATTTCCTTTTTAGGGGTCCATCATTAGCAGTCCTCACATGCGCCGGAGAGCTACATCAACACGCGAGTGTCCATCTCGCCCACACCAGACTATGCCTAATTCATCCTCCCTCCTGGGCTCCTTATTTGGGAGTAAGAGAGGGAAGCCCCCTCCTCAGGCTCACCCACCTTCAGCCCCTCCCCAGCCACCCCCACACCCTTTAGGCCTGCCCCACCTGCAGCACTCCGTGGTGGGCCATCACCAGGGGCCTGCAGAGGGCCCTCCACAGGTCCCGACGCATGGGCACCATAGCCAGTACTGCCACGTGCAGCAGAACCCACCCCCCTACCACCACCACCACCACTACCACCCCCCCCAGCACATCCAGCATGCACACCAGTACCACCACAGCCCCCATGGGGGGCACTTGCCCTATGGGACCCACACGCACAGCCACCCACCACTGCCCTTGGCCCATGCCAGCCATCCGGGCCATGCAGCACACCACCACGGGCATTCCCCTGCCCCACCGCCTGCCCCCAGCAACAAGGCCAAACCCAGTGGCATCAGCACAATTGTGTAGACAGCTTGGGCCAGGGTCCCAGACTCCCCGGAACAAGTGCACACCACAAGAGGCACGCCTGGGGCAGCCAGCCTCAGACCAGACCCAGGGCACTTCTGTTTCCATCCTCCCATTTCCCCACAGCCCGGACGGAACCCTTGAGCACATGGGCTTGTGTTATAGGGGCAAAGCTCCTGATTTAATTTAGCATTGGTGCCCTGGGCTCCATCCACCTCAACCCAAGGGGTGGGCCGCAGGCACTATCAGCCTTGAAAAAGTACCTCCAGCCCAGGAGATGTTGCCCCCCTCTTCTCCAGCTGTAGCCCTCAGCTCTCTCCTCCCTAATTGTACACAAATATGAAAAGCCTAGAAAAAGAAGAAACAAGACACAAAAAAACACACAGAGACAGAACAAAACAGAAAACCCAAAACTTGCTGCATTATTGCTCTTTTATTGACAATGGGCAAAATTAAGTAGACCTGATATGGTTGATGAAAATACGTAAGTAAACTTTATATAATATAAATATATATAAATAAATATATATATATATGTATATATACATACTGTATAGGTAGTATTTGTGTGTGAAAGGCAAACATTTCAGTCCACAAAATTAGCAATATAGAGTTTACAAGGAGCTCCACATACCTAATAGAAAGACAGTACCTTAGATAAATGTGAGAGTAGACCAAAAACCTAAATGCTAGAAACAAACTCAGATACTTCCATATTTTCATAAAAAGCAGAGAAGTCCCTCTAGGACTGACTATTCATTACTTATTCAGTCATTACTAACTGTGCCAAGTAACATAGCATCTAACTATTTAAAAAGTCTAATATCGCTTTATATAAATCCTTATTTTATTAACAGAATACTATCATAAGTAATCAGTATTATAACTGCTCTGTTATTTCAGGTAAGCAAATAGATAAAATGCAGTAAACTACAGAGCAACTCAGGATGGCTGGTTAAGAACTGGCTGTCTTAGAGTATTGGTTACACACATTCATGACACTTGAATAGCTGTGATAACTGTGAATTTCCGTGACCCATGGTTCTTTTATATGCACATGATTTGATGCACACTCACTCAGAGTCCTCTGAGAGGGGCATCGTACACTGCAGACGTATCATCTCCAACATGAAAAAGACCAGCTCTCATCCTTGCCTCCCTCAGCGCCATAACTTCCTCATCCTGTTTCCAACAGCAGCAGGAGCCTCTTTCAAACCTGCAGGCTGATGTTAGCATTTAGCTACCCAGGGCGGTGTGTGTGTTCCTGTTTTATTTTCTGAGTGGTGGCCATGATCATTGTAACTTCATGTAGCCATGTGCTAGCATAACCCCTGTGTCATCACTGTGGCCCCTCTGATCCTAGCTGACAAGTGCCCAGCCCTCACTGGCGAAGTCCCCGTTGCCTTGTCATGGTCCAGTTAGCTGCCAGGGCATCACATGACTCAGCTGTGCTCTTGTTGCTTCCGTCTTGTGACACCATCTGCTCCCCTGGGGCCGGGCGCTGCACGCGTCCGGTTCTGTGCCTGAGTCACATGGGCCATACTTTGTAGTTTCAGCCTTTCGCGACACTGCAGCCACCAGTGCTGTGTTCCTAAGCCGTGGGACCCGAGGACTGCCCATGGCACCTGCCCAGGTGGAGAGCCCTTTCAGAAAGGGCGAAGCTAACACAGGACTGTGGGCTGCGGAGCTCCATGCTCCGTGGAAGGTGTGGCGAGCTGTGGCCAGACGGCAGACGACAGAGGGAGCCCACCCTAGCCAGCTGGCTGGGCATCTGTCCATTTTCCTCCTTTGCCATGTCATTGAGGCCATCATACCAGCAAATCTGC
The DNA here is from genome assembly GCA_025583905.1 of Ia io. Classification (NCBI taxonomy): domain Eukaryota; kingdom Metazoa; phylum Chordata; class Mammalia; order Chiroptera; family Vespertilionidae; genus Ia; species Ia io. The sequence continues at coordinate 103,249,937 of JAJQQW010000004.1, read as the reverse complement.
AAACTGAGCACTTTGTTAATCTCCACAGAGAGCAAATACAGCAATCTAGAGTTACGCCTTTTAAAAAAGGAAGTGTGACTTTAACCTGCCCGCCTTTACCTTCCCATTGGTACAACTTTTCTGTCTTGGACATCTGCTCAGAGAGGAGTAAAAAGCACAGGTGTGCCTGATCTGGTCCAGGCCCAGCTGGTGGGAGGCGCCCCAGCCCATTGACTCCTGAATTCTTTTTCTTTCAAAGCCAGGCTCCCAAGGCATTCTCTGTTATGCAGTTTAAAGGATGTTGTTCTGACAAGGGAAAGTCAAATTGTACTGCGTGTCATCAGTGTTGATTGTGTGAAGCCACATTTATATATTGTATATTCACAAAATATATCAGTGTTACTGTTGACAAATAGTTGAGGTAAAGTGATAACATTAAATATGCCGGCTTTTTTTTTTTAATCCCTCTGTACCAATGGTAGAGTTCAACTGTAAATTCTGGGTTGTTCCAGAAAAGATCCAGGCTGTTAGTACAAGGTCGCTCTGTCTGAAGGGGCAATAACCAAGGAAAACAAAACTAAAAGAACCAACAGTACATTCACTGATGGGGCCAGTGAGAGGGGCTCTCTCTCCATTGCATCCTCTGTGCTCCAAGGGCCATTCAGCACTCACCTCCAAACTGTTATTGACGTGCCCTGAAGTTTTGTCAAGTGCCACAGGGCCAGGTCTAGTGAAGCAGGGCTTCTTGAACAAACTCAGTTTCCCCCTGTGTTCCCAGCTTCATGCAGGGTGCTGGGTTCAGAACTGTGAGGTGTGACCGTCCTCCGTGTTTTACCTGTAGACCTGTCCCGGAGGTGTTCCCAGCTTCATGCAGGGTATTGGGTTCAGAACTGTGAGGTGTGACCGTCCTCCGTGTTTTACCTGTAGACCTGTCCCGGAGGTGTTCCCAGCTTCATGCAGGGTGTTGGGTTCAGAACTGTGAGGTGTGACCATCCTCCGTGTTTTACCTGTAGACCTGTCCCGGAGACCCAGCTTCATGCAGGGTGTTGGGTTCAGAACTGGAGGTGTGACCATCCTCCGTTTCATGCAGGGGAGGTGTTCCCAGTTTCATGCAGGGTATTGGGTTCAGAACTGGGAGGTGTGACCGTCCTCCGTGTTTTACCTGTAGCCCTGTCCCGGAGGTGTTCCCAGCTTCATGCAGGGTATTGGGTTCAGAACTGAGGTGTGACCGTCCTCCATGTTTTACCTGTAGACCTGTCCCGGAGGTGTTTCCAGAAGTACATTGTTCCACTGAAGAGGCTGGAGGCAGCTGCCCCGATCTTGTCTGGGCAGCAAAAGCTTCAGATAAACATGTTCCCCATGTTGCTTCCACGGGGCTGTGCTCTCTGGATCCCAGCCTGACAGAGTCATAGCTGTAGGGACCTATTGTTCACAGAGGCCTTGACCCTCAGGAGGCTGAGTGCTATCACATTGCTTGTGCCATCTGGTTTGTCAATATACTCGGGACATCTTCTCAAGTCACACAAATTATTTCAATTACATAATTTCTGACAGGAGCAGGAGACCCTTAGAGGAAACATCTGGTAGTATCACAAAAATCTTTTCTGGGACAACAGTTAAATCATATATTTGTACTTTTTTTAAGTTTATTAATGAATTATACAACACTGTAAAAATAAAGTTCATCCTAATATGATGTGCACATCTTGTTAACAATGTCTCCAGTCTCCATGGAGCGAGACTTCCCACCCTGCGCTGCATGCAGCAGAGGCCTCTTCTTCATCTTTAAAATGACCTAGAAAGACAGCGGACCCTTACACATGACCCTAGGTGTTGACTCAGCATTCCATATGAAGCTATGTCCACAGGTTAAGCATGCATCTTACAGTTTTGTTGTAAAAATATCATCACCCTTCCTGTCTGAAACGAGTAATTTTGTACATATTTTAAATAACAATAATCAAAGAAACATTGCACAGTGCATCAGTGTGAAGTGGGGGTGGTGAAAAGGGACAAGCAGGAAGAGCCTGTACCTCATGTGCATGTATGTTGGTGTTGCTGTTCTGTCTGCGGTCTTGCTGAGGCCGCATGCAGTATCCATCTCCTCTTGAGAACTGTCATTCACCTTCAAGTTGTTTTAAATTACTAGAATCAGGTCTTGAGTAAAGACTGTTCAAAGACTTTAAGGGATGCCTTGCTCACAAGAAGCCTGATGCCCACTCTGTAACTTTGGGGAGGAAAGGAGTGCTTTGTTTTAATATGCATTTGTTTGTGAGTAGTAACAGACTCTATTGATGTAAAACCATAGCTGTGATCATGTGGAGAAATCAAATAAATTCTTTAAAATTCTTGGACTCTCACTTTTTCTGAAAAGTCCAGATATTTCCCTATTGGCCCAGAGAGATTTCCAGCTGACAGGTATGCCCATCTTTGTCGTGACTGCGGGCACTGGGTCTCCTGGAAGACCCTGGCCTGACTTTAATTTGAGAATGTTTAAGATAAAGGTGCGTATCCCAACTTGAACTCCAATAAAATATGTCAAAGGTTTTTATAATTTCTAGCAACTTTCAAATTTTAGTGCTTTTATCAGGTTAAGAGAGAGGAGGTGGCCCATATGAAGAGCTGAGGTGGACTGGAAATGGCTTATGGAGGGAAAAACTCTAATGGTCCAGTTCCCAAATGCTTGAAGGGTGTTTATTTAATGAGGTCAAAGTTGTCTGTTTTTCCAAATTAACGTGATGTGCAGAATCCCGGAAGGTGAATTCTGATTTTACTGGAAAAGTTCCGTGAGAACATGACTGACTTGTGCTTCTTCTTCTTCTTCCCTGGAACCAAATCCAGTTCCAGAGAATACTGCCTTAAAGTTTCACTGCATATCATAAAATGAAGTAAAACTGGTAGATCGAATTTGTGGAAAACAAAAAGGTTTAGTGACCAAAATTAACCATGGCTTACCCCTCATTAAGAAGTGAATTTTGATCCAAAGATGTTCTCAGAAAACCATTCCTTTTCCAGGCCATTCAAGGGTTCTTCAACAGAGTAAAGCTGGTTACTAAAGTCCCCTAAAATACTTAGCTCTACTTCAGCATTTGGGTTTATGACATATTGAACTGCACACCAATGTGTGCTTGTCTCCTCCACCAGCTTGTGCGCTCCTTGGGGGCACAGAGTGCACTTGACCCACTTCTCTGTGTCCAGTGACCAGCACAGGACTGGTCTTGCCAAAATGCATCTGAAAGTGATGGTTGGCATGGGGAAGCAGGGTCACAGCAAAACCACTAGTTGATCTTAGTGTGGGTAAATCATCATCAAAATTTTATGGAAACTTGTTTGCTCAGCCCTTTGCTACCCTTGGCATTGAGGAGTCTTGGTGGGACACACATGATGCTGTCAAACTTCTACAAACGTAGTTCCTGCTCACTGTTTCCTTCCCCCACTCACAACACATTTTTACCCCTCATTTTACTTGACCTCACAGCAGCTTTTGAGATCATTCAAGTTTGTTCCCACAACAGTATTTCCTTATCACCTCTGTTCCCACACTCTGGTCTTCCTCTTTGGGGTATCTTCACTGTCTCCTTTGTAGAGCTGGTAAGTGTTGGTTTGAGGATCAAGTCCAAGCTCTCTTCCTTTCTTTACTTTTTTCTAGGCCATTTCATGCAGATCCACAGTTTCAATGTAGCTTCCAAATGTGAATCTGCAGCCCAGACCTCCACTCTGAGCACCCATGTTCCCTTGGATCTTTCTTTCCATGACCAAATTGATGATCACACACAGACACACACAAAGTGCTGTGTTCCCTACTTTGACAAATGGTGTCACCACTGAGTTGCATAAATGGGGATTGTCCTTGACAACTGTCCTTTCTTCGACTCCAAATCCATCTATCATGAAGCCCTTTTGACTTCCTCCTCCTACATGTTCTTGAATCCATTTCTTCACTTCTGTCACTGCTTCAAGCCATCACCTGTCTCTCACCTGGATGAGAGCTCCCTAACTGGCCTCCTGCACCATCGTGGTCCCTCAAACCTGTTTCCCACGTAGCACCAGAGGAATCTCTAAGGTGCCACCTGTGTAAAGCCATGTCAAGGGCTTCCTATTGCCCTTACGATTGAAAAACAAAATCCTTAACATGGCCTTCATGAGGCCTGCATGGGTGGCTCTGCATGGACTGGCTTACCTTCACTTTCCCCTTGCTCTCCGGCCACATGAGGTTCCCAGACAAGCTGAGTTTTCTCCTGCCACTGGGCCTGTGCAAGTGTGCCCTCTTGCATCTGTGTTCAGGTAGCTCCTTCATCATTCAAATCTTAGCTTGGCCATTATCCCCTCTGAAATGTGTTACCTGTAATTATATATTCAGTAGTGTGATAATTTTGTTACAGTAAATGTCACAAGGTCCGGACAGTGGCTGTCCTTATACACTGCTGTAACCTCAACACGTGGCACAAAGTAGGACTTTCATAAATGTCTGTTGAATGAGTATATGAAGACCACAGAGCCCCAAAAGGAAATTCAGTGCTGAAATGCATGATGGCATTTGGATGTTCAAAATGAGATCCAAGACCTAGGAAAGCAATGTGGACCAGAGTGCTGGGAAGAAATTGGGTCCTACTGACATTTCTTCTTAGGTCAAGGAATAGTTTGGGTAGTGGTCAGAGGGTTTTAATCATTGTGTTTTATCTTTCATCAAATGTGTTTTAACATTTAGACCATTTGGAATGACTAGATTTATAAAAAGCAAGGGGGAAAATCACCCACAACCCCACCAACCCTAAAACAGTTATATTTGAATATTTGGTCTATTTTCATTCCATCTTTTCTTCATACATATTTCTCAGTTACCTAGTTCAGATCTTCTGTGTGTGTCCCAAAAGGTGTGTAAGTATTATTTGGTGCTCCTCATAAAAAGAAAGAATTTTCACAAAAACATGTAGGAAATGCTGAATTAAAGTTAAACTAGTTTTTTGTGTTTTTTTTAATGATGTTTTAATTGATATTAGAGAGGAAGGGAGAGGGGGAGAGATGGGCTGCTTCCTGCATGCCCCCTACAGGGGACTGAGCCTGTGTTCTGGGCTGCAAACATTGCACAGCTCCTCCATTGCCTGGAGGCAGGATGCCTTAGGACAGAGGGAGGTAGAGTAGGTCACTGAACAATGGGTTGGTTGGAGTTTAGAGGGAGTTAGAGGTTCAAGCTCCGGCCAAGCGTGCCCAGGCATTGCACCTGTGCCCTGAGTTTCTTGGAAACAGCTGAAATAACTTTTGTAACCTTTGGGTTGTCATTCTAACTGTCCTAACTCCCTCTTGTGGTTTCTGAGTATAAATTTGCTGTAACACCTGTGGTCTGCACTGCAGTTCGGCCTTTACCGCGGTAGAGTGCTGCAACTGCAGTCACTGGCCAGTTTATGAAAGGCTCATAAATTTTGATCTCTGTCTGGTGGTCATCTCTTGTGGGTCGCCCCATAACACCTGGAACCTCAGGCACGTGCCCTGACCAGAACCGAACTGGTGACCTCTTGGTTCCTGGGTCAATGCTCAACCACTGGGCCACACCGGCCGAACTAAACTAGTTTCTTTACTGCAGGACTTCTCAGAGCCTTTTAAAAAGATGATGTGTATTGTGAATCTCGGAAAGATAGTCTGTTTTCCAAACATATTTAGCTTTGGAACGCTGTTGAATTCTATAGCATACAGTTTAGTAAAAGTTTATATGTGTAAATTTTTATATTTTTCCTTAGTGTATTCTGATGTTATGAAAGACTCAGTATTTCTAACACCTGCCTAATGGCCAATCAAATGGACATCCTATGATATGCTGGCCATTCAGATAGTGTTCTTTTGGTGAACAAGGAACAGGAAATAATAGAGTTACTGAGTGTATTTGGTGATTCTGGTGAAAGTTTGGGATTTAAAGAGATGAACACCACTGAATCTAACCTTAGTGCTGAGTTCCTGGGGTACACATTGACACTATTTTGGCAGCTCTGGGAAGCCATGTGTCATCTGAGATGCCTCTCTGTACAATGTGTTCAATTCAGCAATGACTTTCCAAGGGAGTCTAGCTCACCTTCATCACAGAGTGGACTTGTCATAAAGACTTATTGGTTGATCTACGAAGGCTACTTACCCCTATTTCTTTTTTTATAAATTTATTTATTTATTTATTTATTTATTTATTTATTTATTTATTTATGTTAATCCTCACCTGAGGATATTTTTCCATTGATTTTTAGGGAGAATGGAAGAAAGAGGGAAAGACAGAGACAAACATTGATGTGAGAGAAACATTGATTGGTTGCCTCCTGCCCGAGCCCAGACCAGGGCCCGGGCCAAGAGGAGACTGCAACCAAGGTAAGTACCCTTAACTGGAATCGAACCTGGGACCCTTTGGTACCCAGGCTGATGCTCTATCCATTGAGCCAAAACAATGGGCCCCTATCTGTAGCTTCATGACTTTTAAGACAATTTTAGGTAATCTTTCCTTTCCTTTCTATTCTAGCTGCATTCCAGCCCACCTCCACAATGTGACCTATAAGAAAAAATTCCAATTAAATCTGAATGGTAGGAACTAACGCACTTCATTCATCTTTCATGGAGTAAATAGGGAAGAAAGCATTCAAACATAAAAATACCAGAGTATTATTGATACCATCTAAATTAAATCTCTTCTCACATCCTTCAAGAGCTGTTCAGAAAAAGGACAAATAAAATTACCTATTGCTCGCCTGGCCATGTGGCTCAGTGGTTGATTGTCAACACAGGAACCAAGAGGTCACTGGTTCAATTCCTGGTCAGGGCACCTGCCCGGGTTGCAGGCTCAATCCCTAGTAGGGGGCCTGCGGGAGGCAGCTGACTGATGATGTTTCCCATCAATGTTTCTATCTACCCCCTCTCTCTCTAAAAATCAATAAAAACATTTTTGTTAGAAATGCTCTCAATGATGTCGCAAGAATGAGACAAACACTCGAAACTGGATCGGCCAGGCAAATTTACTTCTGCGCAGAAGGGTGCTCCTGCCAGCTGGAAATCATGGGCAAAAGCACATGGAGCGGGAAATCCGTTCGGGGTTTTATTTCCTGACTCGGGGTCTGCCCTGCCCCTCACTCTGAACTTTGACCTGATTGGCCAGGGTTCAGAGCTCGGAGTCCCATTATTTCTCAATTGGCTAATTGAGAGGAAGAGGAAGGTAAGGCAGAACCTAAGATGGTGGCCCCCTGAAGAATCTGAAGGTCATATCAAAATGGTGGGACCTAAGATGACTGCGAGCTCCTTTCTTTGACAGAAAAGATCACTGGTTTACTCACAATTTTTAAAATTACCTATTGCTCAGAACTAGAGTGTAACCAGGATAGAGCAAAATTCCACAAATTTTAGTGAAAGATCAATGGGAAAATAAACATTTTAGGCTGGCAGAGTTGAAATCAGATCTCATACTAGAACACAGATCTGGGGGTGGGGGAACTGCTGCATGGAAAAGGGGAGATGGCATGGTCCTAATGGTGGTAGAACAAAGATAACATCAACTAGAGTTCATGTCTGTAAAGACAGAGACCAACCCAGAGTGGACATGTGAGGAGAGAAGTAAGACCTAGTGAATCAGAAGGAGAAGACTTGGAAAGTTCATGGGACCAGAAGTGGCTGAAGGCACTGCTTCTGAGAAGAGGGAGGTGCCTGGGAAAGCAAGGTTTCCCTGGAAGGCTTGGGGGGTGGGGGGGGGACCCAGTAGAAGGCGTGCTAGAGGCAGCCAATCAATGATTCTCTCTCATCATTGATGTTTTTATCTCTCCCACTCTGAAATCAGTAAAAATATTGAAACAAAACAAGATGCTATCACAGAATCAGAAGACAGACATAAAAGAAATAAAGTGTCTTTTATTAAAGGAACTGCAGTTCACTGTGTTAATCTAAGAATTTTTGTGAGTTTATTTGAGCCAAACTGTCAACAATTGCCGGGAAGCAGAATCTCAACAAATTAAGATAATGCTCTGGAGAATGGTGGTTTTCACCTATTTTTATAAATTACCATCAAAGGAGGAGACATAAGTGGGTTACATTAAATCTACTGGTGATAGATTAGGGAGGTGGGAGAAAGCAAAGTGGAGAAACCTCTGGATTGGATGAAAAGTAAAATGATACATACATACCTCTTTTGCATAGGTGGGTATAGGATAGTTAACAGTCAGCAATTAACAGATAATAATAACAATAAAGGAGTTTGTGGTTGGTGCCCTGGCAGCATTTGTTGTGCCCTGAGGGGTCCGGAAAAAGGGAAGTTACAAGTTACCCTGACATTCCACAGATGTGTTATCTTAGATGCAAAAACACAATAGGCTCAGTAAAGATCAAAGTTGATGTTTGTCAGAGAAGATACTGGCCTAGAACATGACTACTCACTATTAACTGCTTTTTAATTAAAGGTTTTAATTTCAGAACATCTTTTGTTGTTATTTTAGGTCTCTGGAATTTGCAAGTCCGCCACACAGGCCTCCCTTGAGTTAGGTTAGCATGTGGCCCTTTTTTGTCCACAACTATATAAGCAAAATGGAACATTTTTGGACTAAAAAATCAAGTAAACCACATAAGACCTGGGCCTTCCCCATATATCACTACTGCCAGGGGCTAAAAGCCAACAGAAGTTAGCATATTAATGCAAAGAGAATCATTGGAAGGCCAATGGACTTTGATATTCAGCAGGGGTGAAAATCAGCATAATATTGCCCTGCTGTGGGCTTAATGGCTCAAGGCAATTCCCTAACATTATAATCCTTTTACTGTTTACCAAACTTTACCTTTGATATGCCTGTATGCATTGCTAGAGGGCAAGATGTGTATCTAAAACTGAATAAAAAGCAGATGGGACCCAGTCTCGGGGGTGCCTCTTCAAGAAAGAGGTCTCCACCTGGCCCCCCATGCCTTCTAAATTCATATTTCTTGTATAGCATTTTCATTTGTGCATCAGCCCCTCCTTCAGATCCTGAACCCCGCCACGAAGGTTGCAGCACACTGCTATTGTTGGTCTCGGAAAATCCAACGCAAATAAACACAAAGTCTTCATACAAAAATACTTTAAGGAGGAAAATGAGAAAACTTTTTAGCAAGTAAGAACACACATAAATGCAAATAGGATAAAAATCCAAAGCAGGGGGAAATTGTAACACAATATATCATTAATTACACATAATTAAACAACCAATAAGATATGAAAGAACACCACAGTCTACCTTGGTTCTTGAATTTAATTCATTACGAATGCTGTTTGAGAAGTGATTTGTTCGAAAACTGAATCATTTTTTCCCATTAGAAATAATGTAAATTTAATTTGTTCCAGACCCACAAATGATTCCACTTTAACCTTTCTATGTATAGTACATGCCTAATGTACTGTTTAATCTATAAATAAACACTTTTCTTAAATTTATCATACCATCCCTTATCAGCCTTAAAGGAATCACTTTCAGCACTGGGTCCAGGGATGTCTTTCAGGTCAGTATGCAGTGTCTTTGCTTGTTTATATCACTGCCTCTGAAATGCTGTCACCCAGCTAACTTTTTGTTTATCCAAAACAGTTTTTTTTTTTTTACTTCTTTAATTCCCTGTAATCATTGTTTCTTTCACATCCTTAGCAACATTAGCACTTTTGGTTGCATCTTTATATTTTAAAATTGTGCTAATCATTCTTTCCTTTGTATATACATTCTCTCCTTTCCTTTGTAAGTGGCCTGAGAGAAGCTTTTTGTCATGCTGAGGTATCATCATAAAAGGGTTGTCAGGTCACAAAATTGAAGTTTTGTTCCACAACCCAGACTTTTTTTTTCCTGTGAACAAATTGGTTGGGAACTAAATTGTTCGAAGTAGGAGACGTTTGAGAACTGAGGTTTGACTGTAAAATTGGACAAATAAGTCCTGGCTGGTGTGCTAAGTGGTTAGAGTTATCACCCTGTGGACTGAAGTGTCTTGGGTTCAATTCCCAGTCAAGGGCATGTACCTGTGTTGTGGGTTCCCTTCCTGCCCTTGGTCGAGGTGCATGCAGAAGGCAACCAGTTGATGTGCTCTCTCACATCCATGTTTCTCTCTCTCTCTCTCTCTCTCTCTCTCTCTCTCTCTCTCTCTCTCTCTCTCTCTCTCTCCCTGATCCTACCTTCCACTCTCTGAAGAAGCAGTCCTCAGGTGAGGATTAACAACAAAAAATGTGGACAAATAAGATGTGCAATGGAAGCTCACTAAACTCAAGAAAAAAAAATGAAGAAAAAGACAAAATTATCTCAGCTGCCTAAAGGAGAAAATATATAACTGAAAGTACAGAAATGGACATTGAGGATAGAAATAAAAGGATCCAAGAAAATAAAATGTAAGGAGGTATTAGAGGACAGAGAGAAAGTAGCAGATGAAAATAGAACATATAGCCCTAGCTTATTTGACTCAATAGATAGAGCATCGACCATTGGACTGAAAGGTTCCAGGTTCGATTCCAGTCAAGGGCACATGCCCAGGTTGTGGGCTTGATTCCCAGTAGGGGGCGTGCCGGAGGCAGCCAATCAATGATTCTCTATCACCATTGATGTTTCTACCTCTCTCTCCCTCTCCCTTCCTCTCTGAAATCAATAAAAATATATTTTTAAAAAAGAACATATAAGTACATGTAATAATACTACGATATAAGACTATAATTAAAGAAAATTGTCTATAATAAAGAAGAGCTGATGCCCCGCTGATGTGGCTCAGTGGTTGAGCATCGACCTATGAACCAGGAGGTCACAGTTGGATTCCTGGTCAGGGCACATGCCTGGGTTGTGGGCTTAATCCCCAGTCAGGGGTGTGCGGAGGCAGCCGATCAATGATTCTCATCATTGATGTTTCTATCTCTCCCTCTCCTTTCTCTGAAATCAATTAAAAAATATATATATATTTTTTAAAAAAAGAAGAGTTGAACCTGCATCCTGAAAGTTCTAATTAAGTTCTTGGGAGGAAAATAACTAGCCCACAATTATCAACACTGAGAGACATATCCAAGTACAATTAATTAACTGAGAAGATAAATTCTCTGGACCTCTGGTTTAAAACATAGGAAAGTAGCTTTGCACAGGTTTTGAACATACAAGAATTTGGTGCATACACTTCCTATGAGTCCTTCCTGAGGGATCTATCACAGGACAAACCATTCAACCAAGAGATTTGGGAAATTTTGGCAAAAGGACTGATGAGCACTGGGAACATAAATTATAAAGGTCTAGGACTAAAATGTAAGTGGAGATAAGGATGGAAGAATACTATGCAATGTTATATGTTCAGACAAAATAGAAATAACACAAACTTATTTATTTTTGTTAATCCTCACTCAAGGGTATTTTTCTTTCCTTTTTTAAAATATGTTTTTTATTGCTTTCAGAGAAGAGGGGAGAGGGAGAGATAGAAACATCAATGATGAGAGAGAATCATTAATTGGCTGCCTCCTGCACGCCCCACACTGGGGATCGAGCCCGCTACACAGGTATGTGCCCTGACTGGACCTCGATCGCGCTCAACCACTGAACCATGCCAACTGGGCTCAAATATATTTTTCCATTGATTTTTAGAGTGGAAGGGAAGGCGGAGTGGGAGGGTGGGAGACAGAGAGAGAGACAGAGGCAGAGAGATCTGGAATCGATTGGTGCCCCAACCCGGGCTGGGGATTGAACCTGCAACCCAGGGACGGGTCCTTGACCGGAATAGAACCCACCACCTTTCGGTGCATGGGAGGAAGCTCTACCAATGAACAACACCAGCCGGGCAACCATTTGCACTTTAAAACAAAGTCCTTCAGGCTCCCCATCCTTGGGAACTGAGACCACTAAGACGGTGGCACCCGGCCTGCTTCCCCAGCCACGCATGCGCACTGGCCAGCGGAAGGCGCAGAACAATTACATCATAAATAGCGCATGCGCACCATCTGGTGGAAGGCGCAAGGAAGTGATGTCATTGGGTACCGCGCATGCGCTACGGATTGCGGAGAGGCGCGATGTTGTGACGTCATCGGGGCGCCGGGGCGGGAGTCCAGGACAGGCCTGCGAGGGCGTGCGCTCTGGACAGCATGCTGGTCTCCGGGCTCCGCGCGCGCAGCTGCTGGGCTCTGCGGTCCTTCGCTGTTAGCAGGCGGCCGCTGCGCTCCAGTCCGCGCGCCCACGCTTTCGCCAAGGAGCTCTTCCTGGGCCGGATCGAGAAGGTAACGCAGAGCCCGGTGGACGAAGCGTTCGTCTCTGCCTCCCGCTTTTTGCCCTCATCAGGAAAGGCTGGGATAAAGCTTTGTCCTCGTCCTTACACCAGCTGGACACATACACCGAAGGGACGGGGCGTGCTGAAATTCCAGATTCCTGAGGCCCTCTAGGCCATGTAATTTTTCCTGGAAAAAGGAAGGGTCTGTCCATGGCTGGGGGCCTGAGAGCCTGCATCTGACAAGTGTTGCAGCTAATTTTTAAAAAATGTTTTAATGGACTTCAGAGAGAGGAAGGTAGAGAGAGAGAGGAACATCAGTGATGAGAGAGAAACACGGATCAGCTGTCTCCGGCTCGCCCCACACTGGGACCAGGCCTGCAGGCTGCGCACGTGCCCTGGCCTGGAATGGAACCCGTGACCGAGGTGCCTGCGTCATATTCAGCCTTTGAGCCACACTGGCTGAGCTGCCTCTGAGTCTTTTTATCTCTTCTTTGACCCCCTTATTGTTTAGTAGTTATTGTTTAATATCCGCATGTTTGCTTTTTTCAGTTGATTTCCAATTTCAAAGCATGTGGTTGGAGAATATGCTTAGTATGATTTCAGTCTTCTTAAATTGTTGAGGCTAGTTTGGAGTCCCAACGTATGGTCTATCCTTGAGAATGATCCATGTGCACTAGAAGAAGAATATATAATGCGTTCTGGGATAAAAGCCCCCGTAAATATTGATCATGTCCATTGGTCAAATGTATCACTTAAGGCTGATATTTCCCTATTGATTTTCTGTTTGGATGATCTGTTCATAGTGATTAGTGGAGTATTTAAGTCCCTTACTATCATTATGTTTTTACCAGTTTCTCCCTGTAGTTCTGTTAGTAGTTGCTCTATATATTTTGGTGCTCCCAGATTGGGTGTGTATATATTAATGTATTATGTCTTCTTGATTTATTGTCCCCTTTATCTCTATAAAATGTCCATTTTTGTCTCTTACCCTTTTTATCTTGAAACCATTTTGTCAGGGCTATAACCTGCTTTTTTCTGGATACCGTTTGCTTGGGGTGTCAGATTTCACCCCTATGTTTGTCTTTGCAGCTGAAGGTCTTTTGAAGACTGTGTATTGGGTTTCCTTTTTGATCCAACCTACTACTCTGTGTCCTTTTATTGGAGTTCAGGCTATTTATATTCAGTGTGACTATCTATATATGTAAAAGCGTAAGCGACCGTTAAGACGGAATGACCAGTCAACCAGTCACTATGACGTGCACTGACTAGCGGGGGCAGAAGCTCAATGCAGGAGCTTCCCCCTGGTGGTCAGTGCACTCCCACAGCCAACCTCGCACAACGGCCAACCTCCCATGGTCCCTCCATCCTGCCAGCAGGCCCCAATCGGCCTGCTGCCCACCTGCCACGGTGGCGGCATGGGAGTGAGGGAAGGGGGGGGGGAGGAGGTGGGGAACTGTGTGGTGGCGAGGCGCCTATGTCGACATCCTGCATCTGTTCCTTCTGCGCCGGGCCGGCGTCGGTCAGTTAGGTCTGGAGGCCCCATCCATGCACGAATTTGTGCACCAGGCCTCTAGTTGATATATAATAATTTTATTTTTTGTTTTCTTGTAGCTCTGTGTCTCCATTGTTAATTTTCCCTTATGTTCTGTTTTTTATTTCATTTTGGTGGTATTCTATGATTTTTTTTCCTTGTTTCCTCTTTTTTTATGTTATATTGTTACGTGTCTCGGTTCTAGATTTTTTTTTGTAGCTACCATTAGGTTTATGTAAAAGAAAGTTTAATATATACAGTAGTTCTTTTTATTTCTGATTGCATCTTATCTCCATTTCCATGTGCAAATTCAGACCTTTACCCCTCTTTTATGTTTTGTTGTCACAAATTATCCCTTTTTATGCTATTAATTTCCAAATTGCAGTAGCGCTTTTCTTTTTTTAAAAAATGTTTTTACTCCTTTAACCTTTATGTTACATTTAAGTGTATAGTACCCTATTCTGAACAATGGTTGCAATTTTCTGCTTCTGTTAGTCATCTTACTCATAGTTGTGTATCTTTTTGTCTTTTTGTTTCAGGTAGAAGAACACTGTTGAGTATTTTGTGTAATGCAAGTCTTGTGGTGGTACATTCCCTCAGATTCTGTATATCTTGTAAAGTCTTTATTTTTTCCTTCATATATAAAGGATAATTTAGCTGGATATATTAATCTTGGCTGATGATGTTGCCCTCGATAATTTGAATATTTGGTTCCACTCTCTCTTAGCTGGTAGGATTTATGCTGAAAACTTGATAATCTAATGGCATTTCCTGAATAGGTTACTGGAGTCTTTTTTCTGGCTGCCTTGAGAATTTTTTTTTGTCATGAATTTTTGACAGTTTTAATATCATGTGCCTTGCAGAAGGTCTTTTTTTTTTTAAAAAAAAATAAATCTTTGTTGTTCAGATTATTACAATAGTTCCTCTTTTTTCCCCCCATAGCTCCCCTCCACCCGGTTCTGACCCCACCCTCTGCCCTTACCCCCCACACTGTCCTCATCCATAGGTGTACGATTTTTGTCCATTCTCTTCCTGCACCCTCCACACCCCTTTCCCCCCGAGAAATGTCAGTCCACTCCCTTTCTATGCTCCTGATTCTATTATATCCACCAGTTTATTCTGTACATCAGATTCTTAATTCACTTGATTTTTAGATTCACTTGTTGATAGATATGTATTTGTTGTTCATAATTTTTATCTTTACCTTTTTCTTCTTCCTCTTCTTAAAGAATACCTTTCAGCATTTCATATAATACTGGTTTGGTGGTGATGAACAACTTTAGCTTTTTCTTATCTGTGAAGCTCTTTATCTGACCTTCAATTCTGAATGATAGCTTTGCTGGGTAGAGTAATCTTGGTTGTAGGTTCTTGCTATTCATCACTTTGAATATTTCTTGCCACTCCCTTCTGGCCTGCATAGTTTCTGTTGAGAAATCAGCTGTCAGTCTTACGGGCACTCCCTTGTATGTAACTAACTGCTTTTCTCTTGCTGCTTTTAAGATTCTCTCTTTCTTTAGCCCTTGGCATTTTAATTATGATGTATCTTGGTGTGGGCCTCTTCGGGTTCCTCTCAATTGGGACTCTCTGTGCTTCCTGGACTTGTAAGTTTGTTTATTTCACCAGGTAGGGGAAGTTTTCTGTAATTATTTCTTCAAATAGGTTTTCAATGATGTCTGGTGTGGGCTGGGACCCCTTGTTCCTCATGGTGGCCTCTGCAGGGAAGGATATCCCTCTGATTAAAAAAACGGCTCATGTGGGTTTTGGACCAGCCTGTTCTGCACTTCCACCTCTCCTACCAGTCTCAACGTGTTTTCCTCTTTACTTTTCTATTTTAGGGCTTCTGTTTAGCCAGCTTTCACACTGTTCTGAATAATGGTTGTTCTGTATTTTAGTTGTAATTTTGATGTGGCTGTGGGAGGTGGCTAGTACCAGCATTTACCTATGCCACCGTCTTGGTTCTCTCTGCTTGATGCCTTTTTCTTATGCCAGTACCAAGCTGTTTTGATTACAGTGTTCTTGTAGTATAGTTTGATATCAGTTATTGTAATACTGCCAACTTGGTTCTTCTTTCACAAGATTGCTGAGGCTATAAAGGGGTTTTTGTGGTTTTTTTGAGGGGTTCCATATAAATTTTTGGAATGTCTGTTTTATTTTTATTTTTTAAAAATATATTCTTATTGATTTCAGAGAGGAAGGGAGAGGGAGAGAGAGATAGAAACATCAATGATGAGAGTGAATCATTGATTGGCTGCCTCCTGCATGTCCCTTAATGGGGATCAAGCCTGCAACCCAGTCATGTGGCCTTGACTGGAATCGAGCCTGGGACTCTTCAGTCCGAAGGCCGATGATCTATCCCCTGAATCAAACCAGCAAGGGCTGGAATGTCTGTTTTAGATATGTGAAGTATGCTGTTGGTATTTTAATAGGAATTGTGTTTAATCTATAGATTGCTTTGGGTAATATGGATATTTTAATGATGTTAATTCTTCCAGTCCATGAATACAATATATGCTTCCATATTTGTATCTTCCTCAATTTTATTTCTTTAGTATCCTATTGTTTTCCGAGTATAGGTCTTTTACCTCCTTTGTTAAATTTACTTCTAGGTACTTTATTTATTCTTGTTGCAATAGTAAATGGGATTTTTTTTCAGTTTGTCAATTCATTATTGGTGTATAGAAATGCCACTGATTTCTGAATATTAGTTTTGTATCCTGCTACTTTGCTGAATTTATTGAATGTAGTAGTTTTTTTGGTGGAGTCTTTAGGCTTTTCTATGTACAATATCATGTCATCTGCAAATAATAGTTTTACTTCCTTATTTACTATTTGGATTCCTTTTATTTATTTTTTTCTTGTCTGATTGCTGTGGCTAGGACTTCCAGTACTATGTTGAATAAGAGTGGTGAAAGTGAACATCCCTGTCTTGTTCCTGATCTTAAGGGAAACACTTAATTTTTGCCCATTGAGTATTATATTGGCTGTGGGTTTGTCATATATGGATTTCATTACATTGGGTTATGTTTCCTCTATTCCCACTTCCCACTTTTCTGAGAGTTTTTATCATAAACGGTAGTTGGGTTTTATCAAATGCTTTTTCTGCATCTGGTCATGTGGCTTTTATCCTTCATTTTGTTTATGTGGCATATCATGTTTATTGATTTGCGGATGTTGAACATCTTTGCATTCTAGTAATAAGTCCCATTTGATCATGGTGTATGATCTTTTTAATGTATTGCTGGACCTGGTTTGCTAATATTTTGTTGAGGATTTTAGCATCTATATTCATCAGGGATATTGACCTATAATTTTCTTTCTTTGTAATGTCTTTATCAGGTTTTAGAATTAGAATAATTCTGGCCTTGTATAATGGGTTTGAGAGCTTTCCCTCCTCTTGAATCGTTTGTAATAGTTTAAGAAGCATAGGTGTTAGTTTTTCTTTGAATATTGTTAAAATTCACCTGTGAAGCCATCCAGTCTAGGACTTTCATTTGTTGGGAGGTTTTTTGTTTGTTTGTTTTTTTCAATTACTCCTTTGATTTCATTAATTATAATATGTGTATTCAGATTCTCTGATTCTTCCTGATTCAGTTTTGGAAGATTGTACTATGTTTCTAGGAATTTATTCATTTCTTCCAGAATGTTCAATTTGTTGGCATGTAGTTTTTCCTAATATTTTCTTACAATCCTTTGTATTTCTTTGGTGTCAGTTGTTACTTCTCCTCTTTTATTTATTTTTGTCCTCTCTCTTTGTTTTTTCTTGATGAGTCTGGTAAAAGGTTTGTCAATCATGTTTACCAGTATCTTTTCAAAGAATCATTTCTTGGTTTCATTGATCTTTTTTATTGTGTTTTTAAACTTTATTTATTTTATTTCTGCTCTGACCTTTTTTATTTCCTTCTACTCACTCTGGGCTTTGTTTGTTGTTCTTCCTCAAGTTTCTTTAATTTTAAAGTTAGATTGTTTATTTAAGCTTTTTCTTGTTTCTTGATATAGCCTGTAATGCTATTAATTTCCCTTTTAGGACTGCTTTTGTTGTGTGCCATAGGTTTTGGATTGTTGTGTTATCATTTTCATTTGCTTCAAGGTATCTTTTGATTTCTTCCTTGATCTCATTGTTGACCCATTCATTGTTTACTAACATCTTATTTCATCTCTAGGTCTTTATCTGTTTTTCAGTTTTTTTCTTGTGGTTGATTTCAAGTTTCATAGCATTATGGTCAGAGAAGATGTTTGATATGATTTCAGTTTTCTTATTGAGATCTGTTTTGTGTCCTAACATGTGATCTATCCTAGGAAACGTTCCATGTGTGCTTGAAAAGAATGTATATTCTGCTGCTTTGGGGTGAAATGCTCTGAATATATCAGTTAACTCCATCTAATTTACTGTGGTATTATAGGCTACTGTTTTCTTGTTGGTTTTCTGGGTGTAGATCTATTCATTGATGTCATTGTGGTGTTAAAATCCCCTGCTATGGCCCTGGCCAGGTGTCTTGGTTGATTGGAGTGTGGTCCCGTATACCAAAAGATTGCGGGTTCTATTCTCAGGGTGCATAACTTGGTTTCGGGTTTGATCTCCAGTTGAGACGGGGACGGTGGGCGGGGGCTGATCTCTTTCACATCTATGTTGCTCCCGCTCCCGCTCCCGCTCCCTCTCCCTCTCCCTCTCCCTCTCCCTTTAAAGTGAATGAAAACATAACCTCAGGTAATGATTTAAAAAACACACCCTACTATGACTATATTACTGTGGATCTCTCCCTTTCTGTCCATCAAGATTTGCTTTACATATTTAGGTGCTCCTATATTGGGTGCATAAATGTTTATAAGGGTTATATTCTCTTGTTGGATTGCTTCCTTTATCACTCTGTACTGTCCTTCTTTGTCTCTTACTATAGCATTTGTTTTAAACTCTATTTTGTTAAATATAAGTATTGCTACACCAAGTGGGTTTTTTTTCCATTTGCATGAAATATTTTTTTCATCCCTTTACTTTTTTTCTGTGTTTTGTAGATGTGGGTCTTGCTTTCTTATCAAGTTCAGCTACCCTATATCTTTTGATTGGAGTATTTAAGCCATTTACATTTAAACTAATTATTGATAGGTAAGTATTTATTGCCATTTTATTCTTTTATTCTTTTGTGTCTCTGATTTTTCCCCCTTCTTTTCCCCCCCTTTTGAAAGCTGGCCCTTTAACATTTCTTGTAATACTGATTTGGTGGTAACAAACTCCTTTAGTATTTTCTTGTATGGAAGCTATTTCTCCTTCATTTTTATATTTTTTATTTTTTTAAAAATATGTTTTTATTGATTTTTTTAGGCAGAGAGGAAGGGAGAGGGATAGAGATAGAAACATCAATGAGAGAACATTGATCAGCTGCCTCCTGCACAGCCCCCACTGTGGATCAAGCCCACAGCCTAGGAATTGAAATGGTTACCGCTTGGTCATGGGTCAGTGCTCAACCACTGAGCAACACCAGCTGGGCTCTCCTTCATTTTTATTTATTTACTTATTTATTTTTGTTTTATTATTATTATTATTATTTTTTTTTTTTTTTAAATTTCTTTATTGATTAAGGTGTCACATATTTGTCCTCATCCCCCCATTCCCATCCCACACCCCTCCCCACGGATGCCCCACCCCCCTGTTGACCTTAACCATTGGTTAGGCTCATATGCATGCACACAAGTCCTTTGGTTGATCTCTCCCCCCTCCCCCCACCCTTCCCTATCCTCCCTCTGAGGCCCGATAGTCCGATCGATGCCTCCTTGTTTCTGGTTCTGTTCTTGTTCATCAGTGTATGTTGTTCATCATTTCCCCTAGATGAGCGAGATCATGTGTCACTAGAGATATACTTATAAGAACTGAATGTGAGACGAGCAATAATAGTTATGCTGACAGGCAAATGAATCAGTCTGTAGTGAGTTTCTTTCTGGACCAACAGTTCTTTTGAGACCCAATTTCAATGTCCACCAGTTCCTTATGTGTACATGTCGGCACTGACCCCTCAGCTCTGGATGGTGGACAAATGGTGGTAATTTAGGTCCGACACCCTCTGGTTTGCTCTCGGCTGGACTCAGGGGCCCGTGGCCTCACCCGGACCCAGGGGGCGCGTGGCCTCACCTGGACCCAGGTGCGCACGGCCTCACCCGGACCCGGGACCCAGCCTCACCCGAATCCAGGGGCACACGGCCTCACCCGGACCCGGGATGATCCAGCTTCACCCGGACCCAGGGGCGCGTGGCCTCTACCAGACCCAGGGGGGCGCGGCCTCACCCGGACCCGGGACCCAGCCTCACCCGGATCCAAGGGCACAAGGCCTCACCCGGATCCGGGATCCAGCTTCACCCGGACCCAGGGGCGCGAGGCCTCACCCGAAACCAGGGGCGCGTGGCCTCACCCGGATCCAGGGGCACACGGCCTCACCCGGGCCCGGGACCCAGCCTCACCCGGATCCAGGGGCACACGGCCTCACCCGGACCCGGGACCCAGCCTCACCCGGATCCAGGGGCACACGGCCTCACCCGGACCCGGGATCCAGCTTCACCCGGATCCAGGGGCGTGTGACCTCACTCGGACCCAGGGGCGTGTGGCCTCTCCCAGAACCAGGGGCGCGTGGCCTCACCCGGGCCCGGGACCCAGCCTCACCCGGATCCAGGGGCACAAGGCCTCACCCGGACCCGGGATCCAGCTTCACCCGGATCCAGGGGCGTGTGACCTCACCCAGACCCAGGGGCGCGTGGCCTCCCCCAGACCCAGGGGCGCGTGGCCTCACCCGGACCCAGGGGTGCGTGGCCTCTCCCAGACCCATGGTCGCGTGGCCTCACCCGGATCCAGGGGCGCACGGCCTCACCCGGACCCAGGGGTGTGAGGCCTCACCTAGACCCAGGGTCGTGTGACCACACCTGAGCCCAGGGGCACGCAGCCTCGCCCGGACCCGGGACCCAGCCTCTCCCGGACCCAGGGGCGTATGGCCTCACCCGGACCTGGGATCCAGCTTCACCTGGACCCAGGGGCGCGTGGCCTCACCCGAGCCCGGGATCCAGCTTCACCAGGACCCAGGGGCGTGTGGCCCCACCCGGACTCAGGGGCGCGTGGCCTCTCCCAGACCCAGGGTCGCGTGGCCTCACCCGGGTCCAGGGGCGCACGGCCCCACCCGGACCCAGGATCCAGCCCCACCCGGACCCAGGGGCGCATAGCCTCACCCGGACCCAGGCGGCGGCCCCACCCGGACCCAGGACCCAGCCTCACCCAGACTCAGGGGGTTGCGGCCTTACCCGGATCCAGGGGCATGTGGCCTCGCCCGGACTGGGGACCCAGCCCCATCCCGACCCAGTTCCCAGCCTCACCTGGACCCAGGGGCGCGCGGCCTCACCCGGACCCGGGACCCAGCGGGGCTTTGTCTTCTTGATCCCAATTCCTGTTAGTCAATTTCCTCTCAGCAATTCCTTCGGCCATTTTCTCAAAGCTCCGGGGCGGCTGCCGCAGAACTCGGGCTGCGGGCTCAGCGAAGCTCCGGTGTGCCCGGTGCGCGGTGGCGGGCTGGTCCGGGGTCGCTGCATTGGCCCTTGGGTCTGCAGCGGTGGCCAGTCGCTGAGCGTGCGCACATGGCTGCTTCCGGGGCGTTGAGATTCTTGAAGGACTCGGAGGTCAGCAAGCGCGGAGTCTCCCACCCCATGTCTCTCAGGGGCTCGTCGGTCCGTGCTCGGCAGCGAGTGGAGCCATCCCCTCAGCCGGAGACCGCCGGGGGAACTGCGCCGAGCACGTTCCAGGCTGCCATTGTGTTGCCTGAGCCATAGTTCTTAAAGTGTGATCTTTGGGTCACCGGCATCAGCATCATCCCACGTACCCCTCTCTTTTATTCTAGTTGTAGAGCATCTGCTCAGCCAGCCCTCCGGTGGTTCTGGATGGTGTCTGCTCTGCTCTCCCATTGTAGTCTCAAAATTGTTGTGGTAGGCAACAATCAGGCTTCTACCCTATCCCTCCATCTTGGTCCTCCTTTGTATAGTTAAGTCTTGATTGTTGTTGGTGTCACTGGGAGGAATTGTCCTCCTGGCCAGTTGTCTGTGAGGACCCTCTGTTTCTATAAAGGAAGGGTTGCTGTGCAGGAGACACGTTTATGGGCCGGATCTTGTTGCAGCAAGGCTTTGGCACTCACTGAGTCTGCCTCTTGAATGTGTCCCTTATGCGAGTGGTTGAAATCTGGTGTCATCTCACACTGACCACTAGATGCCCTCGTTTCTGGGTCTCCAATGGGGTGCAGGTCAGCTACCGTCTGAGGCCACTCAGCAGGAGTTACAGTAAAAACTGCAGTTTCCTCCTCCTGTCTAAGCGGCCCTGGAGCAGTCAGACTAGAACCGCAGTTCATCTGGTCAAGCTGCCACAGGGCAGGCCACCCATATGCAAAAGCCGCTGCTTGGAGCCCAGGCGGGCCTGCAAAACGTGTGGGGCGGGTCTGCAAAACGTGCGGGGCAGGTCCCAGGGCGGGGCGGGTCTCAGGGCGGGGCGGGGTCTCAGGGCGCCACCAGGCCATGGCGTGGCGAACCGCAATGGCTGCAAGTCTGCTTTTTCTGCTTTCCATGTTTCTAAGCCCCCTCGTTCCGCACTCCAGCGCAGCAAACTCTGATTGCTGGGCTAACCTCTGCAAGGAAGTTACTCCCACTCTCCGACACGAAGGCCGAGTGTCCAGCCTCTCCCCGCAGGCATCTGGGTCTCCCGCGCGTCCCCAGAAGCTGGATTTCAGGGTGATGGGGAGCTAATCTCCCCTAGGGTTGGAAAAAAAGCCGCACGTCCCTTCCCCCACCACCAGCCCGACCCACGCGCCTCCGCACCTCATCCCCTCTGAGTTCGCTCTTTCCTCTTCCCTCTTAGCTGTAAATCCACCCTTCAGCCAGCTCTCCTGTGGTTCTGGGTGGCAGACGCTCTGTCCTCCAGTTGTATTTTTGAAATTGCTGTGCGCAGCGCAGTTCATTTGTTTAACTTTGCCGCCTTCTTGGTTCTCCTCTCTCAAAATGGCTAAAGGACTTGAATGTAAGACGGGAAATCCTAAAAATCCTCCCAAGTCGGTGTCGGTGGCCTCTGGGGCCCCGAGGATCTCACTGGGCAGCTCGGCCAGGTCGGTGACGCGGATGGGCCTGTCCTGCAGAAAGATGGTCTCTTCCTTCACCGAGCGCCACTGCGCCGAGTCCGCGGCCGCCGCGGCCACCCACGAGCTCATGGCCCCGGCTGAGGTGCTGACTGAGAGGAGCAGCCGCCCGGCCTGGGGAGACGCGAGCAGGAGTTGCCGCACTCACCAGTCCATCTTTTAGTTGTATCTCCGAAACTGCCATGCGAGGCAACAGATCAGCCATTCAACTCCGCCGCCATCTTGGCTCCTCCCTATTTTATTATTTTTTAAAAATATATTCTTACTCATTTTAGAGGAAGGGAGAGGGGGAGAGAGATAGAAACATCATTGATAAGAGAGAATCATTGTCCAGCTGCCTCCTGCATACCCCACGCTGGGGTTCGAGCCCACAATCCTAGCATGTGCCCTGACTGGGAATTGAATCATGACCTCCTGGTTCATAGGTTGATGCTGAACCACTGAGCCACGGCAGCCAGGCTCTCCATTTTTAAATGATAGCCTTGCTGGTTATAGTGGTCTCAGTTTTAGGTTCTTTTCATTACTTTGAATATTTCATGCCAGTACCGATTGGCCTGAATGTTTCTTTTGAGAGACCTGCTAACAGTTTTCTGGAATTAACTGTTCTTCTCTTGCTGCTTTTAAGATTCTCTCTTTTTTCTTTAACCTTTGGCATTTTAATTAGGATGTATCTTGGTGTGAGCCTCTTTGGGTTTATCTTATTTGGGACTCTGTGATTTATGGACTTGTGTGTCCTTTTTCTTCACCAGGTTAGAAATTTCCTCTGTTGTTGTTTCTTCAAATAAGTTCTTGATCCTTGCTCTCTCACTTCTTCTGATACCCCTATAATGCAAATGTTGTTATCTTCATGTTGTCCAAAGTTCCCTTAAATGATCCTCATTTTTTTAAGTTCTTTTTTCTTTTTGCTGCTCTGATTATTTTTTTTCTTCTACCTTTTCTTCCAAATTGTTGATTTGATCCTCTGCTTCATTCAACCTACTCTTTATTCCTTTCAGTTTATTCTTGATGTCAGATATGGAGTTTTCTTCCTGAGAAATTTTTTTTGATGGTCTGTATGTCCTTTTTCATGCTGGTGTAGTTATCTCTAAATTCCTTGAGCATCTTTATAACTCTGTATCTGATAGGTTGCTTGCCTCCATTTCATTTAGCTGTTTTTTCTGGAGATTTCTCTTTTCACTTGGGGCGTGTTTCCTTGCCTCCCCATTTGGGTTTGTCTCTATGTATAAAATAGACCTGCTATGACGCCAAGTCTCCCTGGGATGGCCTTATGTAGTAGGTGTCCTGTGGAACCCAGTGGTGCAGTCGCCTTGATCTGAGCTGCGTGCTCTAGCAGTGTCCTTTTATAGCTTTTGTGGGCCTTCTGTTGTAATCGAGTCTTGATTCGTGGTGGCCAGTTTGTACATGGGATTGATTCTCAGACTGGCTGACTGTGAAGCAACCCGACATGGCATATGAGCTGCTGCGCAGGTGCTGCTGTGATCTTCCTTTGGGTATGCTGTTGATCAGGTTTGATGGAGCCTGCTCCGATGTTGTCTGAAGCTGGTCATTTGGTGTATTGGTTCTGGGCCTCTTGGGAGGGACTCTGGTGTAGGCCAGTGTCAGACAGCGTCCCTTGGCAACCTGTTTCAAGCTACAAGCGATGCACAGTTTGTGGCTGCCACTGCTGGGCTTGTGCATGGGAAGGACAGGATATAGAAATTTCATCCCACACCTGGAATCACAGTGAGGTCATTGTTCCCTTCTTTTTTTCATTATACCAATTATTTTTATACTAGAGGCCCGGTGCACAAAATTCGTGCACAGGGGTGTGTGTCCCTCAGTCCAGCCTGCACCCTCTCCAATCTGGGACCCCTCAAGGGATGTCCGACTGCCCATTTAGGCCAGATCCAGGTAGGATCGGGCCTAAACGGGCAGTCGGACATCCCTCTCACAATCCAGGACTGCTGGCTCCCAACTGCTCGCCTGCCTGCCTTCCTGATTGCCCTTAACCATTTCTGCCTGCCAGCCTGATCACCCCCTAACCACTCCCCTGCCAGTCTGATTGATGCCTAACTGCTCCCTGCCAGCCTGATCGCCCCTAACTGCTCTCCCTGCAGGCCTGGGTCCCCCCCAAGTTTCCTCCCCTGCAGGCCCAGTCGCCCCTAACTGCCCTCCCCTGCAGGCTTGATTGCCCCTAACTGCCCTCCATTGCAGGCCTTGTTCCTCCCAACTGCCCTCCCCTGCTGGCTATCTTGTGGTGGCCATCTTATGTCCACATGGGGCCAGCCATCTTTGATCACATGGGGGCAGCCATCTTGTGTGTTGGAGTGATGGTCAATTTGCATATTACTCTTTTATTAGATAGGATTGTTCTTTCTGATGGAGTCAGGTAGTTCTGGTAGGGTTCTTCTATTTTTATTTTTTGCTCTCAAATCTCTTCTTTCATCTGAATCACTTATGTATTTCTATCTTTGATATTTAATTTTTTCTCCACCTGGTCTGTTTTATTTCCTAGCTTGCTAGTTTATGTATTCTTCATCTCTCTTTTTTCACTTCTTTTTCTTTCTTTCTTAAATAAATGTATATATATATATATATATATATATGTATATATGGTTTTTTTTTTTACTGATTTCAGAGAGGAAGGGAGAGGGAGAGAGAGATAGAAACATCTTCTATATAATAAAAGCCTAAGTGACAATTACCGCAGAACAACCAGTCGCTATGATGTGCAACCAGGGGGCAGACGCTCAACACAGGAGCTGTCCCTTGGTGGTCAGTGTGCTTCCACAGGGAGAGCGCCAGTCAGCCAGAAGCCGGGCTCATGGCTGGCGAGCACAGCGGCAGTGGCAGAGCCTCTCCCGCTTCTGCGGCGGCGTTAAGGAGCAGCGAGCAGGCGAGCATTAAGGAGCGAGGGGTCCTGGACTGCAAGAGGGCGCAGGCTGGACTGAGGGACTCCCCCTGCACCACCTCCCCCCAGTGCATGAATTTCGTGCACCAGGCCTCGAATGATAAGAGAGAATCATTGATCCACTGCCTTCTGCACACTCCACACTGGGGATGGAGCCTGCAACCTGGGCATATGCCCCAACCAGGAATTGAACTGTGACCTTCTGGTTCATAGGTTGGTGTTCAACCACTGAGCCACACTGGCTGGGCTGTTCTTTTTTATTCTTCATTCTCTCTCTTTTTTTAAAATCCCCACTGGAGGATATTTTTTCATTGATTTTTAGAGAGAGTGGAAGAGAGAGACAAAGAGAGAGAAAAATATCGATGTGAGAGAAACACATCGATTGGTTGTCTCCTGCACGGGCCCTGCAACCAAGGAACATGCCCTTGACCAGAATCAAACCTGGGACCCTTCAGTCTGCAAGCTGATGCTCTATTCACTGAGCCAAACCAGCTAGGGCTATTCTCCATCTCTTTTATTGAGTTCTTCTATTTAGCTCCTTTCTGTCGTTTCAATCTTATTGGTAAAGCAGTCCTTTTCTTTAAAATTTTTTCTTTAAATAAATATAGTTTTATTGATTTTTTTTTTACAGAAAGGAGAGGAGAGGGAATTGAATCGTGACCTTCTGGTTCATAGGTCGATGCTCAACCATGAGCCATGCTGGGTGGGCTATTCTTTTTTATTCTTCATCTCCTTTTTTTTTTAAATCCTCACCGGAGGATATTTTTCCATTGATTTTTAGAGAATGAGAGAGAGAGGGAAAGACAGAGAAACATCGATGAGAGAGAAAAATCTATCAGCTGCCTCCTGCACGCCCCCTACCGGGGATCAAGCCCGCAACCAAGGAACATGCCCTTGACCGGAATCGAACCCAGGAACTTGCAGTCAGTGGCCCGATGCTCTATCCGCTGAGCCACACCAGTCAGGGCAGTAGTCCTTTTTTTCATAGGTTTTGTTTCTGAGTTCATAAAACTGCCTTTCTCAGTTTTCATGTAACTTGTCGAGGTGGTTTTGTTGTTGTTTGTTTTGTTTCCAGAACTGCAATCTTGACTTCTCTGCCATTTAAATCACATATTTCCATGTCTTTACATTTATTTTCTGGAAACTTTTCATCTTTTTGAGCTACTATGTTACCTTGGTTATTCATGGTATTCGATGGGTTATTTCTCTGCCTAGACACCTGAAGTGCAAGTTTTTATTTTCTCTTATTTATATGTCTATTGCCTCAGAGATCTCTGTTGGGGTGGTTTTGGCTGGGCCATGGAAAATGCCCTATATTCCTTGGTGATGTGGGTGTCCCCTCTGTAATCAGGTTGCCTCAGTCTCAGGGCACCATTCCTTTGTGGGAGTATGGTGGACTATGGGGTTCTGTGCCTCAAGAACCTAGCACTTTCTCCTGCAAGTAGATGCTGACAGCAATGTTGTCCTATCTGAGTTGTCCCAGATGTCTCCATTGGACCCCTCTCTGATGTGTGGTGGTGGGGTGGACTGGAAAGGCTTGTTTGTGCATTTATGGTTTTGTTCTCCTTCTAGGAATGGTGGTTGCCAGAACTGGTTTTTTCTAAGACTCGGTCTGTAGATCTTTTCATCTCCAACCCTACCTTGGATGATCTAGTTCGGTATTGTTGCTTTAAATACTGTCAAGATCCTGATGTCACATGTTTATTTCTCCAGCTCAGATTTCTCCTCTGAACTTCAGACTCCTTTTATGTCTACCTTTCTACTAAAAGCTTCACTAGATGTCTAATAGGCACCTCAAATTTATATATGCAAAACTAAGTTCCTGGTCTCCCCATCCAATCCTGCTCCTGCCACCAGTCTTCATCATAGATGGTGGCAACTCTATTTGTTCAACTTGTTCAGGCCAATTTCCTGGAATCACCTTTGATGCCTCTTATTCTCATAATCTCAACTAATCTGACAGCAAATCTTATTTTCTCTACCTTCAGGTTAATATATAGAATCTGTCCGATTTTAAGCACCTCACTACCATTGCCCTGATTCAGGCCAATATCATCTCTCACAGCATCTATAGGGGTTTGAGCAGAACATGGCATCTGAGATGCTTAGAATTTGAGAATAGAAAGAGATCTTCAAGGTCATCTAGACCAGTAGTTGTCACACTGCCCTCAGTTGATCCCTCACTTTTCATGGAAGTTCCCCTGGGGCTACTGCTGGGACCAGTGGGAAGTTGAATGAGAGATATTTGGATGACCTTTCTCCCCTTTTACATCACAACCAAAGAAGCTTGAGTTTTATCTCTTTTACATGTTTGGTTTCTGTACTGAATTTAGTTGAAAAATGTTTTACTGCTTTGAAACATTTGAAAACTGCTGATGGAAATTGAACCCAGCGCCCATGAGGCACTTCATTTAGTTTTTAAACATTGATATCAGAGATTTCCTTTTACATACACTTGAGATCTCTCTTCTTGTAGCAGTTATTACTTGGTTGTACTTGAGGGCCAACTAGTTCCCAACCTGTTCTCTTCTCATCTGGAGTGCTCATTAGTACCAGAATCCTATATAATAAAAGGCTAATATGCAAATCGACTGAAAGGCGGAACAACTGGTCGCTATGGCACACACTGATCACCAGGGGGCAGACGCTCAATGCAGGAGCTGCCCCCTGGTGGTCAATGTGCTCCCATAGGGGGAGCACCACTCAGCCAGAAGCTGGGCTCATGGTTGGCGAGCGCAGCGGCAGTGGCAGGAGCCTCTCCCACCTCCGCAGCAGCGCTAAGGATGTCGGACTGACAGTAGTTGGACATCCCCCGAGGGCTCCCAGAGTGTGAAAGGGCGCAGGCTGGGCTGAGGGACGCTCCGCCCCCCCGTGCACGAATTTCGTGCACCAGGCCTCTAGTAATTTTATAATCTTCCTCTAACACAGCTCACTGTGCAAGGCCCAGGTGAAACCATGAGGCTGTGAATGCAGGTGCAGTGAGTTGAGCCTCTGTAAATCAGCTAAGGGGCTGGATTTGTTCTGAGAGGCTGCAAAGTGAGTAGAGTCAGCATTTTTTTTTTTTTCCCCTTTCTAGACAGTCTTGAGGGCAGGGACAGTGGGCTTGAAGGCACGAATTCCTTTAAATCAGCTTTCACTTTTGGGTAGGGCCCCACATATGAGCCTGTAGTCATGGGGCCTAAGAGGAGAAAACAGATTTGGGAGCATGTTACTAGAGTGGGCAATGTTTTGTGGCTGATTAGATATTCAAGGCCTGGAGGGGAAAGATTGAAGATTCCTTTGCTTTGAAGATCTGTCTGGAGACACTTGGTGAGAGGTGCCATGAAAAGAGGCAGGGCTTTTGGAGGCTGGCATCTTGTGATCTGGGTCATCAGTTCTCAGCAGCTGCAGTTCCAAATCCAAATACTCATGTCATGCTGGCAGGAATATCTGGAGCCCAAAAAGTCAAATGAACTAAGCACACAGCAGGATGATTTTAGGTAATATATAGTGATGGCCCAGTGGGGAATCCTGGGCTAGTCAGAAATATTGACCACTCATTTGTTTGAGACCGAGATTTGAAGCTAATTTGTTTTTCAGGTATGAGGTCAAGGCAAGAGCCAGTATCTGATACAAATAATTACAATTACTTTTATTTCCAGGACACATTATCTGGGTGGTTTGATATCAACTAACACTAACACAGGCTGTGTGACTTATCCAAGTCACACATCTAATAAGTGGCAGAGCCAGGGCTGAATTAAGGTTGATCTGGCTCAACATCTGTGCCTCCTTCAGTGACCCTGTTACCTTGCACATTCAAAGTAACAGCTGTTATCCAGCAGGATGAATGGAGGCTGGAGTATGCAACTGGATGGGAACCTGACAAGATATCAGACCTTGTAACCACACACTATGCTTTTGTCAGCTGCAGCATCTTTGAACTCACAAAATAACTAATATAAAATTTTACATTTTAGTAAAGAGCTTTCACACTAGTTATCTTCCATGATTCTCACAAATATTACCTGCATATTACAGGTGAGAAAATGGAAGTATGGGGAGGTAGAGATTTGGTGAAGGCCACACGGTTAGTAAGCTGCAGATAACACCCAGGGCTTTGAAATGTTAGTTCAGGGCTCTGTTTCATGGGAAAATCATCATAACTTGTTATTGATAAGGAAAGCAATAAAAATTAGTAGTAAAGTTGCTTGAGTTGGGGAGGGGGATGTATCTAGGTGGTGGAGACTAACATACAATTCCTATATCTTAAGCACCTTCTGTGTTTTTTTTTTCTAATTCCTTTAATTGGTAATGTCCTGCCTACCAGATATGGGACCTAGCCAATCTGTTTCCTTCCTTTTTTTTTTTTTTTTAATATTTTTATTGACTTTTTACAGAGAGGAAGGGAGAGGGATAGAGAGTTAGAAACATCGATGAGAGAGAAACATCCATCAGCTGCCTCCTGCACACCCCCTACTGGGGATCAAGCCTGCAACCAAGGTACATGCCCTTGACCGGAATCAAACCTGGGACCTTTCAGTCCATGGCCCGACGCTCTATCCACTGAGCCAAACCAGTCAGGGCTGTTTCCTTCCTTTTTGACTGATATTACCACTATGGAAAGTTGCTAAAATTAATTTTTACTAATTTTTATTTTTAGAAAGAGGTTTTCCCATTTCCAGAAGTTAGCCAAGATGAACTTAATGAAATCAATCACTTTGTGGGACCCATAGAAAAATTCTTCACTGAAGAGGGTATGTATGATTTTCTTTACCATTACCAATTTCCATTTGAGGGTGATACTTTGACATTTATATTAGAAATTATTTACAGAGGGGAAGTTCTCTGGAGTATCATTAATCATAGGGAAATAGTGTCTATTGACAGTATTTTGCTTTAAGGATTATCCCAATGGCTGTTTAATTATATTTCAATGTTTCTCAATATATCTGTGAAGGACCACTTTTAAATATTTCCAAAGTGTTGCAGACTGACACTTTTGTAAAATACCATAAAAATGAACAACTAGAAAATGAAATGAAAAAAAAAAAACACAACCAAGGACTTACAAAATATAAGCCCATATGTGGTTGGTTGAGTAGCAATGTAAAATTGTTGCAAATGTTTCTAAAAGTTTGCTCTTGATTTCGGTTCTTAGCTTATTATGAATCAGGAATAGTTTGTGGACCAGCAGTAGGCTTGCAGACTGCAGGTTGAGGATACCAATGTAGATGGCAAGATCCCTTCCTTAGGGTATGGTCAGCCAACCTTGAGGAGCTCCCTGAGGATCAGTGATGCTAGATTGACAGTGCTCCTCAAACTGAGGACCCCCAGAAGTTCTTGTTTATGTGGCTTTTATTTAGCAATATGTGCCCTATTAGAAATTAAAACTGAGAAATTTAATGTAATTATCACTTAAAAAAAAATAACCAACCCATTACATATTACATCAACAATATTTTTAATGAAAAATAATATTTCCAAACAAAAAATAGTGAAGAGTGGTATATTTTGGTTTTTTGAATCTTTTGAATATTTTACCCTGTCTTGTTCCTGTTCTTAGGAGAAATGGTTTTAGTATTAGACCATTGAGTATGGTGTTGGCTATAGATTTGTCATATAAGGGTTTTCTTATTTTGAGGTATGATCTCTCTATCCCACATTGCTGAGAGTTTTTATCAAAAAAGGGTGTTTGAGGGAGGACCAAGATGGCAGCATAGGTAAATGCCTGTACTCGCTGCCTCCCACAACCACATCAAAAGTACAACTAAAATACAGAACAACTATCATCCAGAACCCCCAGAAAGCTGGCTGAATGGAAGTACTACAGCTAGAGAAGTAAAGAAGAAAGCACACTGAGACTGGTAGGAGGTGCGGAGGCGCAGAACGGGCTGGTCCAGCAGCCAGGTGTGCCACTTTTTTAATTGGGAGGGAGATCGCCTCTTTGGAGGCCAACTGGAGGAGCGAGGGGTCCCATCCCCACACCAGAACCCCAGCCCAGGGTTCCAGAGCTGGAAAAAGAAGTCCCTAGGGGCAGTAAAAACTACAGACTGTAAAAACCAGTGCTGATTGGGGCTGAGTGACACACAGGCTGCTGGAGACCCAGCTGCTCCTCTTAAAAGACCAGCACCAAGAACTGAACTTACAAGCTCCCGCTTGCTCTGACCTCCAGTGCCAGGCAAGGCTCTGGGGGACCCAGACACATAAGGGGAGAAACTGGACTGTCTGGCATTGGGGCAGGAACGCGGGGATGGCTTTCTTCCAGATGGAGGTGCTCCCAGAGGTCATTTTTCCTGTGCTGGGACCTCCCCAGTGGAGGGCTAACTGGCAGCCATTTCTGTTTGTTCTGCTCTGGTGATTCCCTGAGATCCCACCCCATCCAATTTACAACCCCGCCAAAGCTGTGTGCAGCGGCTTTTGCATATGAATGGCCTGTCCTTTCTCAGGCTAAAAATCTGGCAAATAAGCTGCAGCTGGGACAGGGAGTCCCAAAGCTATCAATAAAAGGTCCAAGACCCGGCACCAGCACCAGCCTGCCTTGCTTCACAGCTGGGCCTCATCTGGGCATTTCCAAACTCAATAAAAAGAGGAGGAATCTGCAGATCTCTCTGTAGCTCCTGCTGGATGGCCCCAGGCAGTGGCTGACTCTGCACCTCCCTGGAGACCCAAGAGCCAGTGTAACCAGTGGTCAGTGTGAGACCATACCAGATTACAACTCTTCACATCCATAAATGACACGCTCAAGGGGAGGACTCAGTGAGCACCAAAGCCCCACTGAAGCAAGTCCTGCCCCATAAGGGTGTCTCCTGCACAGCAGCTCTCCCCCTATAGTTGCAGCTAGTCCCCACAGCCAAATGGCCTGGAGGTCAATTCTTCCCAGTGACACCAACAGCAATCAAGGCTCAACTACAACAAGACTGTGCACACAGCCCACAAAGAGGTGCACCAAGAGTGTCCACCTAAGGTGATTGGGGAGGCTGAGCCACTGGGCCCTATAGGACACCTGCTACACAAGGCCACTCTATCAACTGAAGGAGACTTAGCAGCTACCCAATACACAGAAACAAACACAGGGGAGCAGCCAAAATGCAGAGATAAAGAAACATGTCACAAATGAAAGAAATGGAAGAAAGCAAACTACTGGATATACATTTCAAAACCACAGTTAAAAGGTTACTCAAGAATCTTCTAGAAACCTCCAAGGAACTTAGTGAGACCTTCAAGGATCTTAGTGAGAATGCCAAAAAAATGGGTAAGGACCAGCCAGAAATTAAGCATATAACTGACTGAAATAAAGAATAACATACAGGGATTCAACAATAGACTAGAGGATCCTGAGAATCAAATCAATGATTTGAAATACGTGGAAGCAAAAAACACCTAACCAGAAGAGCAAAAAGAAAAAAGAATCCCCAAATATGAAGATAGTGTAAGGAGCCTGTGGGACAACTTCAAGAGTATCAACATCCAAATAATGGGGGTGCCAGAATAAGAGAGAGAGCAAGATACTGAAAACCTATTTGAAGAAATAATGACCGAAAACTTCCCCTACCTGGTGAAAGAAATAGACTTACAAGTCCAGGAAGCACAGAGAACCCCAAACAAGGAATCCAAACAGGACCACACCAAGACACATCATAATTAAAATACCAAGGGCAAAAGACAAAGAGAGAATATTAAAAGCAGCAAGAGAAAAACAGTTAGTAACCTACAAGGGAGTGCCCATACAACTGTCAGCTGATTTCTCAACAGAAACTATGCAGGCCAGAAGGGAGTGGCAAGAAATATTCAAAGTGATGAATAGCAAGAACCTACAACCAAGATTACTCTACCCAGCAAAGCTATCATTCAGAATTGAAGGTCAGATAAAGAGCTTCACAGACAAGAAAAAGCTAAAGGAGTTCATCACCACCAAACCAGGATTACATGAAATGCTGAAGGGTATTCTTTAAGAAGAGGAAGAAGAAGAAAAAGGTAAAGATAAAAAAATATGAAGAACAAAATGACAACAAATACATATCTATCAATTGAATCTAAAAATCAAATGAATAAAAAATCTGATGAATAAACTGGTGAATGGAATAGAATCACGGGCATGGAAATGGAACAGACTGACGATTCTCAGAGGGAAGGGAGTGTGGGGGCGTGCAGGAAGAGATTAGACAAAGATCTCATATGCATGTATGCATTACCTGTGGACACAGACAATAGGGTGGCGAGGACCTGGGGTGGGGGGGACCTATGGGGGGAAAAGCCCCTGTGAACCAGTCCAGACCAGGGCTTTTGTTTGTTGGAAGTTTTTTGATTACTGCTTCAATTTCATCGGTAGTTATCAGTCTATTCCAGTGGTCGGCAAACTCATTAGTCAACGGAGCCAAATATCAACAGTACAACGAAAGAAATTTCTTTTGAGAGCCAAATTTTTTAACTTAATCTTCTTGTAATGCCACTTCTTCAAAATAGATTCGCCCAGGCCATGGTATTTTGTGGAAGAGCCACACTCAAGGGGCCAAAGAGCCGCATGTGGCTCGTGAGCCACGGTTTGCCGACCACTGGTCTATTCAGTTTTACTGATTCTTCCTCATTGAGTTTTTGAAGATTGTATTTTTCTAAAAATATGTCCATTTCGTCTAGGTTGTCTAGTTTGTTGGAATAGAGTTGTTTGTAGTATTTTTTTTTTACACTCCTTTGTATTTCTGTGGGGTTGGTTGTTACTTCACTGCTTTCATTTCTAATTTTGTTTATTTGCGTCCTTTTGCTTTGTTTCTTGGTGAGCCTGGCTAGACATTCATCAATCTTGTTTATCCTTTCCAAGAACCAGCTCTTGGTTTTATTGATCTTTTGGGGGTTTTTTGGTCATTTATTTCCACTCTGATCTTTATTATTTCCTTCCTTCTACTTACTCTGGGCTTTTCTTGTTGCTCTCTTTCTAGTTTTTTAAGTTGTAAGGTTAGATAATTTATTACCAGTTTTTCTTGTTTTTTTGAGGTAGGCCTGTAGTACTATGAACTTCCCTCTCGGGACTGCTTTTACTGTGTCCCATAGATTTTTGGATTGTTGTGTTTTCATTTTCTTTTGTTTCCAGAGTGTTTTTTTATTTCTTCTGATCTCTTTGGTAACCCATTCATGGTTTAATAGTATGCTCTTTATCCTCCAAGTGTTTGGATTTTTTTGATTGTTTTTATTGTGGTTTATTTCTAATATTATGCCATTATGATCTTAGAAGATGCTTGATATAATTTCAGTCTTCTTGAATTTGTAGAGACTTAAACTGTGTCTTAATATGTGATCTATTTATGAAAATGTCCCATGTGCACTTGAGGAGAATGTATATTCCATAGTTTTGGGTTGAAATGTTCTGAAGATGTATGTCAGTTTATTCCATCTGATCTAGTGAGTTGTTTCAGATTGTTATTCCTTTGCTTGATTCTCACACATGTTGGTGAATTTCCCATCCAGCTGTTTGAGCATCCTTATAACTATTACTCTGAATTTTTTTTTTGACAAATTGCTTGCCTCAGTTTCATTTATTTCTTTTTCTGTTGATTCCTCCTTTACGTTCATATGCGTGTTGTTTCTATGTCTCCTCGTTTTTGCTGTTCCTTTGTAATTGTGTGTGTGTATTCGGTCAAACTCGGGGCTTCCGGTTAGGTAGGTAGGTGCTGACCACTGTCAGACGCTGCCTTTTGGGTTTCCGCACCCTGTTGGAAGTTCCAAGTGACCCACCGCTCCTCTGCTTGTGTCTGTCACTACAGGCTTTGGCTACAAGCAGGCCAGACCAATCTGCCCACTTTGCCTGTCTGCCCGCTGCCAGTATTAACCACTAACAGGGCTTTAGGAGGATGTGGGTCTGTTCGGCTTTCTGGGAATCAGATGGCTGTTTTTTCCCTGACCCAGAGGTACTCCTCTGTGAGTGTCCCCAAAATATTTCTCTGGTCTTGTTTATTCAGAGACCCTTGTATGGAGGAGACCAGTGGGGTTGGCTGGCAACCTGGAGTTTTTATCAGTCTTGTTCCCAGAATAGCAGGGTGGACCTCTTCCAGTCCAGTCACTCAGGGCTCTTTGGGCCTATGCAGACCCATCAACTTTGCTAGCATTGGTCCCCGTTCACCATTCTCCAGGCTTCCTCTGTTCTTCCTTATTGTAAATTGTTTGTACAGCTATGTCTTATTTGTTAATTCAAGGTGGATATTCTCTGATTTAGTTGCTTTACCACTTTGGCTCTGGGAAGAGGTGAAGGACACATCTGCCTATTTGGCCACCATTTTTTAATTACATCTTAGTTTTTCATCCTGATGATTTTTTGTCTGTATTTTCTTTTAGAAGGTTTAAATTTTTTATTTTTAACTTTTAGATTTATGATCCATTCCCAGTTAATTTTGTGTATCCTGTGAGGTAGTTTGAGGATGATTTTTCTGCATATGACTAGCCAGTTGTTTCAGGAACATTTATTCAAAAGATTGTCCTTTTCCTATTTAATTGACTTGGTAGTTTTATAAAAACATCAACTGACCAGAGAGATTAAAAATGATGGTGGATGCCCTAGCTGGTTTGGCTCAGTGGATAGAGCATTTCCCTGAAGACTGAAGGGTCCCAGGTTTGATTCCAGCCAAGGGCACATGCCTGGGTTGTGGGCTCGATCCCCAGTAGGGGGCGTGCAGGATGCAGCCAGTCAATGATTCTCTCTCATTGATGTTTCTATCTCTCTCCCTCTCCCTTCCTCTCTGAAATCAATAACAATACATTAAAAAAAATGATGGTGGAGTAAGTGGATGCTGCATAGACATTCTCCCAGGAGCAAACAGGAATGACAACTAAAATACAGAAAAACTTTCTGAATAATCAACAGAAGACTTGCTGGAGAGAAGCCTAATAGCCGAGGACCAAAAGTGGAGACCGCATAGAGACTGATAGGAAGGGCTGGCTGGGTGCTCACAGTCAGCAGCTGAAGTTCCATAAAGATCTCTCCGCTGTCAGGGGTTGCCACTGAGAACTCTGGTATCAAATCCCCAAGCTGGGCCCCCCAGCAGAGAGCACCAGAACTGAGAAGGGTACCCACATAACATCTGGGTGTGAAAAGCAGCAGGACTGCTGTCTACCAGGAAGTGACAGCTAAAAATTCAGGCACCCTCTTAAAGGGCCAATGCACAAAATTTCCTATGCAGCCACCCACCTTATGTTCCAGCAGAGGGAGGGCAGAGTGGACTGGAGCTGTGTGAGCAGAAGCCAGGACTGGGGACTCGGGTTAGAGCTCAGAAGGCAGATACCCCCAGTTTCCTGTGCTGAGTCATTCCCTCACCCAGTGGAGGACTTCTTTCCCACACAAACATTTGCTCTACAGGAGGCCTTGCCTGGGGGAAGACAGTGGGCCCACCCTATTGGAAAACACCTTGCCCCATGGTGTGGAGTTCCTGAGGCCATTTAAGAGACTAAAACTTAAAATTAGCTTCTGGGCAGAAGCAACTGCCCCACCCTGTTGAAGAAAACTTGCCACACCTGTGGATGATTGCCTGAGGGAAATTCAAGTGGTAATCTTATTGGTCTCTAGGCAAAGGTGGACTCTAGAGGCTTTGAGTTTTTGCCAGAACTAATAACTCAGAAACAGTGTTTGATATTGTCCTGAACTAGAGGTTGAGAGGCATAGCAGATCTACCTAATACATAGTCGCTAACCCAAATAGGCAGCCAAAATGAGGACAAACAACCCCCAAATGAAAAAACAAGAGAGTTCTCCAAAAGAAGACATAAATGAAGTGGAGATAAGAAAGTACCTGAAACAGAATTCAGAGTAATGATGGTAAAGATGCTCAGCAGCATGAGAAAAGATATAGTAACTGAAAACAGAAGTAAACAATGACATAGCACAAATAAAGAACATATTCGAAGGAATACATAGCAGATTGGGGAAAGCTGAGGATCAGATCAGTGAATTAGAAGACAGGGTTGGAAAAAATCACTCAATCAGAGATCCAAAAAGAAAAAACAATTAAAAAACAGGGGGACAGATTAAGGGAGCTGTGGGACAACGTGAAACAACAATATTCAAATCAGGTGTGCTAGAAAAGGCAGCAAGGGAGAAAATGATACAGAATGTGTTTGAGGAAATAATGGCAGAAAGCTTTCCTAACCTGGTGAAGGAAAAAGTCACACAAGTTCAGGAGGTACAGAGAGTCCCAAGCAAGAAGAACCCAAACAGGCCCACGTCCAGACACATCATAATTAAATTGCCTAAAGTTAAAGACAAAGAATCTTAAAGGCAGCAGGAGAAAAGCAAACTGTTACCTACAAAGGACCTCCCATAAGGCTGACACCTGATTTTTTTAGAAACTCTACAGCCCGAAGGGAATGGCATGGAGTACTGGAAAGCAAGGATCTGAAAGCAAGATTACTATATCCAGCAAGGCTGCCATTCAAAATAGTCAAATAAAGAGCTTCCTGGGCAAAAACAAACACAAACAAAAAACTAAAGAGTACATCACGAACAAGCCTGCCTTATAAGAAATGCTAAAGGGACTGCAACCTGAGAGAGAAACCTAGACATACAGAATTAAAATGGCAATAAATAAGTACCTATCAATAACAATGCTGAATGTAAATGGATTAAATGCTCCCATCAAAAAGCATAGGGTAAAAAAAAAATGCATAGGGTAGCTGAATGGATAGAAAAACATGACCCAACTATATGCTGTGTACAAGAGACCCACCTCAGAATTAAAGACACACATAGGATGAGAGTGAAGGGATGGAAAAAATAAAGTTTCTATACAAATGGAATAGAAGAAAAAGTTGGAGTATTAATACTCATATTGACAAAAATAGACCTTAAAATGCAGATCATGCCCTAACCTGTTTGGCTCAGTGGATAGAGTGTCAGCCTGCGGACTCAAGGGTCCCAGGTTCGATTCCGGTCAAGGGCATGTACTTTGGTTGTGGTCACATACCCAGTAGGGAGTGTGCAGGAGGCAGCTGATCGATGTTTCTCTCTCATTGATGTTTCTAGCTCTCTATCCCTCTCCCTTCCTCTCTGTAAAAAATCAATAAAATATATTTTTAAAAGAATGCAGATCATTACAAGAGACAACAAATACTAAAGGGATCAATCCAACAAGAGGATATAACCTTGGTAAACATATATGTACCCAATATAGGAACACTTAAATATATAAAACAACTTCTAGAGTACTTTAACAGAGATTTGACAACAATACAGTTATAGTAAGGGACTTTAACACCCTCCTGACTTCACTGGATAGATCTTTTTGACAAAAGCATAAGAAGGAAACCGTGACTCTAAAGGATACACTGGATCAGATGGATTTAATTGACATTTATAGAATATTTAACCCCAACGCAGCAGAATGTACATTCTTCTCAAGTGCACGTGGATTGTTCACAAAGATAGACCACATGTTAGGACACAAAACAAGTCTTTACAAGTTCAAAAAGGTTGAAATTATATCAGCATTGTTTTCAAATCACAGTTGAATGAAATTAAAAATCAACTACAGTAAAAATGCCAAAAACATTCACACACATGGAGGCTAAATAGCATATTAAACAATGAAAGGGTTTCCATTGAGATTAAGAAA
The DNA here is from genome assembly GCA_025583905.1 of Ia io. NCBI lineage: Eukaryota > Metazoa > Chordata > Mammalia > Chiroptera > Vespertilionidae > Ia > Ia io. Next base: position 103,210,638 of record JAJQQW010000004.1, on the reverse strand, counting down.
TAAATCAAACACTTTCTGGAAAGAAATTAAAATGAAGACACAACAACCCCAAATCTCTGGGACACAGCAAAAGCAGTCCTGAGGGAATTTCATAGGACTATATGCATACGTCAGAAAACAAGAAAAACCAACAATAAGCTTTTTAACCCTACAACTTAGAGAATTAGAAATAGAACAACAAGAAAAGCCCAGAGTAAATAGCAGGAAGGAAATAATAGAGATTAGAGCAAAAATAAATAACATAAAGACTAAAAAAAAATAAAATCAGTGAAACCAAGAGCTGGTTCTTTGAAAGCATAAACAAAATTGATGAACCATTAGCCAGATTCATCAAGAAACAAAGAGAATAGGACCCACATAAATAAAATCAGAAACAAAAGTGGTGAAGTAACCACTGACACCAAAGAAATATAAAGGATTGTAAGAGAATACTATGAACAACTATATGCCAAGAAGGTGGACAATGTGGATGAAATGGACAAATTCCTAGAAAAATACAATCTCCCCAAATTGAATCGGGACAATCAGAAAACTTGAATATAGCCATAACAACTGATGAAATAAAAGCAGTAATAAAAACTCTTGGCAAACAAAGCCCTTGTCCAAACGGCTTCACAGGGGAGTTTTACCAAACATTCAAAGAAGAGCTAATACCTATACTCCTCAAACTATTCCAAAAAATCAAAGAGGAAGGAACACTTCCTATGAAGCCAGCATTACCCCAATTCCAAAACCAGGTAAAGAAACCACAAAGAAAGAGAAATACAGGCCAGTGTCCCTGATGAACATAGATGCTAAAATCCTCAACAAAATATTAGCAAGTCAGATCCAGCAACATATTAGATCGTATACCATCCCCAAGTGGGATTTATTCCAGGGATGCAAGGCTGGTACAATAGTCCTAAATTAACAAATGTGACACATCGCATAGAAAAATTGAAAGGCAAAAGTCACATGATATTATCAATAGACATAGATAAGTCAGTGGGTGTTGGGTTTTGTCAACCCATTGATTGGGTCTAAACTGGCAGGCAGACATCCCCAAAAGATCTCAGACTGCAAGAGGGCTCAGGAAAGGCTGAGGGACCCCACCTCAGTGAATGAATTTCATGCACCGGGCCTCTAACCTTATATAATAAAGAGGTAATATGCAAATTGACCACCATGCCAACACACAAGATGGCTGCCCCCATGTGGTCAAAGATAGCCGCCCCCATGTGGACACAAAATGGCCGTCACAAGATGGCCAACAGGGGAGGGCAGTTGTGGGCGATCAGGCTAGCAGGGGAGGGCAGTTAGGGGTGACTGGGCCAGCAGGTGAGAGCAGTTGGGGGCGACCAGGCCTTCAGGGGAGGGCAGTTGGGGGTGACCAGGCCTGCAGGGGAGGGCAGTTGGGAGGGACAAGGCCTGCAGGGGAGGGCAGTTGGGGGGGACCATGCCTGCAGGGGAGGGCAGTTAGGGGAGACCAGGTCGGCAGAGGAGGGCAGTTAGGGTCAATCGGGCCAGCAGGGGAGCAGTTAGGCGTCGATCGGGCTGGCAGGGGAATGATTAGGCTGGCAGGCAGAAGCGGTTAGGGGCAATCAGGCAGGCAGGCAGGCAGTCGGTTGGGAGCCAGCAGTCCTGGATTGTGAGAGGGATGTCCCAGATTGGAGAGGGTGCAGGCTGGGTTGTGGGACACACACACATCCATGCACGAATTTCGTGCACCAGACCCCGAGTATGAAAATAAAAAGCTTCTTCACAGCAAAAGAATCCATCAACAAAATGAGAAGGGAACCCACTGTATGGGAGAATTTATTTGGCAATAATACATCTGATAAGGGGTTAATATCCAAAATGTATAAGGATCACATACAAATTAAAAGGAAGACAAACAATCCAATTAAAAAATGGGTAAAAGACCTAAGTAGACACTTTTCCAAAGAGAATATACAGATGACCAAGAGACATATGAAAAAAATGCTCAAAGTCACTGATCATCAGAGAGATGCAAATTAAAATAACAATGAGCTATCATTTCATACCTGTCAGAATGGCTACTATTAACAAACCAACAAAAGACAGGTGCTGGTGAAGATGTTGAGCAAAGGGAACCCTTGTGCACTGCTGATGAAAATGCAGTCTGGTGCAGCGATTATGAAAAACAGTATGGAGTTTCCTCAAAAATTAACAATGGAACTGCCATTTGACGCAGTGATCCCCATTCTAGGAATAAATCCTAAGAAACCTGAAGCACCAATCAGAAAGAATGTATACACCCCTATGTTCTTAGCAGCACAATTTACAATCGCTAAGATCTGGAAACAGCCCAAGTGCCCATCAGTAGATGAGTGGATAAAAAAGCTGTGGTACATTTATACCATACAATACTATGCAAGTAGTAAAAAAGAAGAGTCACTTACCCTTTGAGACAGTATGAGAGACCTGAAAAGTATCATGCTAAGTGAATTAAGTCAGTCAGAGAAAGACAAGTATCACATGATCGCACTCATATCTGGAATCTAAGTAACAAAATAAACTGATAAACGGAATGGATCTAGAGACTTGGAAGCATGGAACTGAGTGCGGAATCTCAGAGGGAAGGCAGCAAGGGGGGCATTGGAGGGATGTAATCAACCAAAGACCTTGTATGTGTATATGCATAACCATGGACACAGGAAATGGAGTACTGAAGGCCAGGGGTGGGGGCGTGTTGGAGGTGGTCATTGGCAGGAAAAAGGGGACATATGTAATACTTTTAATAATGAAGAGTGATTATATATAAGGCTAATATGTTAAGTGTCACTCTGACCAGTCACTATGATGCGCACTGACCACCATGGGGCAGACTCTCAATGCAGGAGCTGCCGTGACACGCACTGGCCATTTGCACAACGGACCTGGCGTCCACAAACCAACACTCGGATTCCCCCAAGTGGGATGCAGGCCCTGCCTCCAGAGCGACAGCCCATCAAATCGCAGCAGACGCTGCCAAGACCCCATGTGGCGCCCAGCCCAGCAACAGTCGCTGTGGGCACCAGGTAATGACGTCACATAGCAAGGCCCAGCTTCCTCTCCCTAGCGACTAGCCTTCTTGGAGTTTCTTCAGCTCAGGAACATGACTTGCTTTATAGCCAGGTGCAAACGTCTGTGAAGCGTTTTCCCGTGCCTCATCTCATTTGATCCTCACAGAAGTCCTGGAGTAGGTAGATAGGAGACTCAGGAGAATCCTATTTTCTTTTCATTGGCTGGAAAACGGAGATTTAGAAAGTTTAGAAACTTGACCCAACTGAAAAGAAATAAGAAATGGTGGGCCTTGAAAATGCCTTCAGGTTTTCTCACTGTGCAGAATATTGTCAAACACTGCTGCAATTAAACATTTTACCCTTAGTTCTCCCTGCGTGATCTACAATAATAATCTGCTTTGTGTTGATATTTCCTGCTGTGTTGCTGACAGTTACCTTAAAGAGAAGTTGGGGTGCTTCACTGGGCTGGAAAAAGTTTAGCTGCATCAGAAAGCAGGTCTAATTAAACAAGTTTATTCTATTTCTGTAAAAGGCTAAGTTGACTTGCACATGCGTGGTACGTATAAAGCTCTCACTGGCACCAATCGCATGCGTGTGTTTCCATCTGTTGTTGATTGTGAATTTGGTTGACAGTTCTGCGAAAGGGCGAATGGCTGATATTAAAATATTTTTTCTAATTAATTTCCTTTCGATGTGCATGAATCCGTGCATGGGGCCACTAGTCTATATATATAAAAAGGCAGCTACCATAACAGCCATAACGACCTAACAACCAGTCGCTATGATGCCCACTGTGGCCAGCGAACCGGCCCAATCAGGGTGTGGGGTTGGTGGCCCCTCCCCTCTGCCAGCCTGCCCCTGATCAGACTCTCCCACCCTGATCAAGAGCAGGGTCTGCCAGCCAAATGCCACCTCCCTTTCCCCCCCAGCTGGCCCACCCCTGATCGCATCCCTCCCACCCCAATAGGGGGTGGGGCTGCCTGGCCAGCCTCCTGCAGCCCCGCCCCCTGGCTGGCCACACTCCTGATGGGCCCCCACCACCCTGATCAGCCGCAACCCCTCCTCCTGGCCAGGCCTGCCCCTGATCACCACCCCACCTCAATAGGGGGTGGGGCTGGATGGCCAACCTCTTGCAGCCCCTCCCCCTGGCCAGCCATGCCCCCGATGGGCCCCCACAACCTTGATCGGCCGCAGCCCCTCCCCCTGGCCAGCCCCATCCCTGATCACCACCCCACCTCAATAGGGGTTGTGGCTGGCTGGCCAATCTGCAGCCCTTCCCCCAGCAGGCCATGCCCCTGATGGGCCCCCACCATCCTGACCAGCCCGAAGCCCCTCCCCTAGCTGGCCCCACCCCTGACCAGGGGCAGAGCTGGCCAGCCAACCACCCATGGCCCCTCCCCCAGGCCACTGGCCCCCAACTGGCACCCCCCACCTACCCCATTTGGGGGCACGGCCAGCCGGCCCACAGCTCCTCCCCATGGCCGGCCCTGCCCCCAATCAGCCGCCCAACCCCAATCGGGGACAGGGCCTGCTGGCCAGTTGCCTACAGCCCCTTCCCCCAGCCAGCCTGGCCCTGATCGGAGGCACTGATCAGGCTCTGACCCTGGTAGGCCGGCCGGTCAACCTCCCACCATCTCCTCCTCCTGACTAGCCCAGCCCCAATCCGCCCTGATTGGGACCGGGCCAGCCGGACCCCACCTGTGCACGAATTTGTGCACTGGGCCTCTAGTAATTAAACAAATAAGTAAATAAATAAAGCAAACCTGGATCACTCTGAGGACAGTGCTTTCCTAGAAGCCCTCTGTAGTTAAAAAAAAAAGGAAATCAACTGACCAGAGGGTTCTAGGAAGATAGTGGAGTAGGGTGCACCAGAAATCTGTCTTTTCACCTAGGCAACAATTGCACCAATAGAATCTGTGTGATGTAACAGACAGATTTTTGTAGCTCTGGATTTTATTGAAGGCTTTCAACTTCAGGGGAAGGTGTGGAAAGTAACTTGCAGTTAACTTGGATAGATTTTTAGCTCTGAGCATAGTAGCAGATACTCAACCCCTGCACCAGCCATGAGGCAGGCAGCTGTGAACTTATTCCTGCAACAGCTTCTACATAGCTTGTGGGAGCCAGAGTAACCAAAAAGGACTTTGTCCATCAAATATTGGGCATCTGTGCTCTGATTGCTACTTCTGATTACAGGGGTATAGACAGAGAGGCAGAGGCCATTGTCTTTGCACCCACCCATTGTTGCAAGCCCATGCCCAACAGCTGAAATAATTTCCAGTGTACTTAAGAGAATGCTCCTCATGCCCTGGCTGGGTGGTTAGGTTGGTCGGAGCATTGTCCCATGCACAAAAAAGGTTTCAGGTTCGATTCCTGGCCCAGGCACATAACTAGGTTTTGGGTTCGATCCCAGGTCTCCCCCCCCCCCCCACTTTTGGGGGCTAGATTGAAGACTAGGACATTCAAAAGCAACCACATATATGGGGGATATTAGGAAATCAGCTCACATTCCCAGGGAAAGACACAGTCTTAGAAAATATATGAGAAAATTTTAAATTTATACCTCAGATTGATCCTTGGCATAGCTCACAACAATTAAAAACAACAAAATACAACCAAAATCTTTAAGAAAACCAAACCCAGCACATGGAGCTATACCAAACTTAAATGCTTCTGTATAAAGGTTTCTGCACAGCAAAGGAAACAGCAAAATGATATGGCAAGTTACAGAATGGGTGAAAATATATCAGTAAGGGGTGAATATCCAAAATGTATAAAGAACTCATTATGAATCAGGAAAATGCAAAAAAAAAAACCCACAACAAAAACAAAAAACAACAACACATCTGTTAGAATGGCGAGTATCATCAAGAAGACAGACGATAACAAGTGTTGGAGAGGATATGGAGAAAAAGGAAGCCTTGTACACAATTGTTGGGAACATAATTGGTGCAGCCACTGTGGAAAACAGTATGGAGGTTCCTGAAAAAATTTTAATAGAAATACTGTCCAGCTGGCATGGCTCAATGGTTTAGCATCGACCTATGAACCAGGAGGTCGTAGCTCGATTCTGAGTCAGGGCATATGCCTGGGTTGTGGGCTCAGTGGAGGGCATGCAGGATGCAGCTGATCAATGATTCTCTCTCATCATTGATGTTTCTATCTCTCTTTCTCTCCTCCTCTGCCTTTCTCTCTGAAATCAATAAAAATATATTTTTTAAAAAGAAATACCATAAGATCCAGCAATTCCACTCTTGCATTTATACCCAAAGGAAATGAAAGCAGGATATCAAAGAGGTATGTGCACTCTGTTTATTGCATAATAACTAAGACATGGAAACAACTTAAGTGCCTGTCAACATATGAATTGAATAGAAGATGTGGTGTTTTATTTGTGTGTGTGTGTGTGTGGGGGGGTTGTAGATAGCATATAATTGGGTCATGGTTTTGTATCCATTCAGCTAACCCTATGCCTTTTGACTGGAACATTTAATCCACTTACATTTAAGGTTATTATTGATAGACTGGGGGCCCAGTGTACAAATTCGTGCACCTTGAAAGGAACTGTGGGCCGTGAGGCTGCGATAGGCACAGGGGCGGGTCTCGGCCTATCCTCCATGCCCCCACCTGGCCCCTCCTGCTGTGGTCCCCTGTCTGCTGGCAGCCCCGCTCCCACTGCCGCTTCTCCCACACACTGACAGTGCTGGCCCCGCTTGCACCTGCTGACAGCACTGAGCGATTGAGGCTGGCGCCAGCAGCGGGTGCAAGCAGAGTCGATTCTGTCAGCAGGTGTGAGCGATGGCTGCTGCCCCGATCGCCCCTCAGGAGCAAGGGGAGGTGGAAAAGCCCTCAGGGGCGATTGGGGCCGGCAGCCGCTGCTTGCACCTGCTTATGGCGCCAAGTGATCAGGACTGGCGCTGGGCACCGGCAGCAGGTGCAAGTGCCGGGCGGGATTGCAGGGCGCGGGAGCAAAGAATTTTTAGTAACCACCAGAGGCTCGCCCCAGTGACTGACCAGTGCCTGGCCTTGGTCTGGCAACCCTGCTGACCTGCTCCACCATCCCGCCAAGGTCAATGCCTGCTATGTTCCGCACACGCCCCCTGGTGGTCAGTGCACGTCATAGCGACCGTTTGTTCAGTTGTTTCGGTTCTGCAGTTCGGTCTACTTGCATATTAGCCTTTTATTGTATAGGATACTTATTTATGCCCTTTTAATTCTATATGCCTATGTTTCTCTATTTTTTCTTCTCATTACAGCATTCCCTTTAGCATTTCTTGCAATGATGGCTTGGTTGTGATAAACTCCTTTAGCCTTTGTTTGTCTGGGAAACTCTTTATTTGACCGTCTATGTTGAATGATAGCCTTGTTGGATATAGTAATCTTGGTTTCAGATCCTTGCTTTTCATTACCTTGAGTATTTCATGCCATTCCCTTCTGGCCTGAAGAGTTTCTGATGAGAAATCAGGTGACAGCTATATGGGAGCTCCTTTGTAGGCAACACATTGCTTTTCTCTTGCTGCCTTTAAGATTCTTTGTCTATAATTTTTGTCATTTTAATTATGATGTGTCTAGGTGTGCGCCTGTTTGGGTTCTTCTTGCTTAGGACTCTCTGTACCTCCTGAACTTGGGTGACTTTTTCCTTTACCAGGTTAGGGAAGTTTATTGCCATTGTTTCTTCAAACTTGTTCTCTATCCCTTGCTCACTTGATTCCCCTTCTTGGAAACCTATTATGTGAATACTAGAGGCCTGGTGCACAAAATTCGTGCACAGGGGGGGGGGATGTCCCTCAGCCCAGCCTGCACCCTCTCCAATCTGGGACCCCTCAAAGGATGTCCGACTGTTGTTTAGGCCCGATGGTTGGGCCTAAATGGGCAGTCAGACATCTCTCTCACAATCTAGGACTGCTGGCTCCCAACTGCTTGCCTGCCTGCCAGCCTGATCACCCCCTAACCACTCCCCTGCCAGCCTGATAGATGCCTAACTGCTCCCCTGCCGGCCCGATTGCCCCTAACTGCCCTCCCCTGCCGGACTGGTTGCCCCCAACTGCCCTCCCCTGCCGGCCTGGTAGCCCCCAACTGCCCTCCCCTGCAGGCCTGGTCACCCCTAACTGTCCTCCCCTGCAGGCCTGGTCACCCCTAACTATCCTCCCCTGCAGGCCTGGTCACCCCCAACTGCCCTCTCCTGCTGGACCTGTCACCCCTAACTTCCCTCCCTTGCCAGCCTGGTCACCCCTAACTTCCCTCCCCTGCAGGCCTGGTCACCCCCAACTGCCCTCTTCCTGCTGGACCTGTCACCCCTAACTTCCCTCCCTTGCCAGCCTGGTCACCCCTAACTTCCCTCCCCTGCCGGCCTGGTCACCCCTAACTGCCCTCCCCTGCCAGCCTGGTCACCCCTAACTACCCTCCCCTGCTGGCCTGGTCACCCACAACTGTCCTTCCCTGCAGGCCTGGTCGCCCCCAACTGCCCTCCCCTGCTGGCCTGGTTGCCCCCAACTGCCCTCTGCTGCTGGCCTGGTTGCCCCCAACTGCCCTCCCCTGCAGGCCTGGTCCCTCTCAACTGCCCTCCCCTGCAGGCCTGGTTGCCCCCATCTGCCCTCCCCTGCAGGCATGGTCCCCCCCAACTGCCCCTCCCTGCAGGCCTGGTCCCCCTCAAATGCCCTCCACTGCAGGCCTGGTCACCCCCATCTGCCCTCCCCTGCAGGCCTGGTCCCCCCCAACTGCCCCCCCTGCAGGCCTGGTCCCCTCAACTGCCCTCTCCTGCAGGCCTGGTTGCCCCCTAACTGCCCTCCCTTGCAGGCCTGGTCCCTCCCAACTGCCCTCCCTGCTGGCCTGATTGCCCACAACTGCCCTCCCTTGCAGGCCTGGTCCCTCCCAACTGCCCTCCCCGCTGGCATGATCGCCCACAACTGCCCTCCCCTGCTGGCCATCTTGTGGAGGCCATCTTGTGTCCACATGGGGGTGGCCATTTGTGTATTGGAGTGATGGTCAATTTGCATATTGCCTCATTATCATATAGGATTGTTATACATTTCAAGTTGTCCCACACCTCCCTTAAACTATCCTCCTGTTTTTTTAATTGTTTTTGTTGTTGTTTTTGGTTTTCTTAATGAGTGATTTTTTTCTAACCTATCTTCTAATTCACTGATCTGATCCTCAGCTTCTCCTAATCTGATGTGTATTTTTTAATGAATTTTTATTGATTTTAAAGAGGGAGAGGGAGAGGGAGAGATAGTAACATCAATGATGAGAGAGAATCCTTGGTTGGCTGCCTCCTGCAGGCCCCCCCCCCCCACCACCACCACCACTGGGGATTAAGCATGCAACCTGGGCATGTGTCCTTGACCAGAATCGAACCTGGGACCCTATAGTCCACAGGCCAGTGCTTTATGCACTGAGCCAAACTGGTTAGGGCCCTTCCACTGTTTTCTTTATTGGTGCTATGTCATTCTTTATTTCCGACTGTTCTTTTTTCATGTCTTTTCTCATGCCGTTGAGCATCTTTACCATCATTATTCTGGACTCTATATCAGATAAATTTTTTATCTTCATTTCATTTATCTCTTCTTCTGGAGAATTCTTTTGTTCTTCCATTTGGGATGTTGTTTGCTTGTCTCCCCATTTTGCCTGCCTTTTTGTGTTTGTGTCCATGGATTAGGTAGATCTGCTACAATTCCCAATCTTTGGTATAGGATAATGTCAGACGCTGTTTCTGATTGGCCCTGAGTATACTGTTTGGGGCTATCAGCAATTCACAACTTGTGGCTCCCTCTGCTGGGGCTCGATGCCTTTGGAAAAGCCAAGATTTTCATTAGGATCTGCTTTTTCTAGTCCAGGTTCAGAAGGAGATCAGGCAAAGACCCAAAGCCTCCAGAGATCCACCACTGCCTGAATTCTGATTGATATCAGCCTTGATTGGCCTTAGCCTATATGGACCACAGAGTGGGTCGAGAGTTCTTCCAACAGGGTGTGGCGACTGCCTTTTCCCCAGGTCAAAACAGCCTGGGTAGCAAAGGTATCTAGCAGAAAGATGTGCTCTGCAGCATGAGGAAATAACTCAGCATAGGAAGCCAGGGTGGCTGCCCACCAAGCTCCAACCCCAGAGGCCCCAACCCTAGACTCTCCTCACACAGCTCCAGTCCACTCTGCCCTCCCTCTGCTGGAGCCCAAGGGAGTAGCTGCACTTGAAATTTTGTGCCTTGGCCCTTTAAGAGGGCACCTGCATTTCTATCCATCTCTGGCTGGCAGACAGCAACCCTGCTGCTTTTTACAGCCAGGTGTTAATGTGGACACCTTTCTCAGTTCTGGTGCTCTGGACTGGGGAGCCCAGCTTGGGGTTTAGACCCCAGAGTTCTCAGTGGGAACTCTGAAGCTGAGACATCCCCCTGGCCCTTCAGCTGCTGTCTGTGGGAGCCCAGCCACCCCTTTCACACCTTCACACTTCCTGCTGGTCTCTGTGTGGTCTCCACTTTCTGTCCTTGGTTATCAGGTTCTCTCCAGCTAGTCTTTTTTTTTTTTTTTTTTGACTCTTTACTCATCATTTTAATACTGCTGCCACTATAACAGATTAAAATCTGTACACACAACGTGGAAAAGGCCCCCAAATGCAATGGTTTCAGCAAAAGAACGTCCTGATTAAGGATTTTTACAACTAACATTGCTTCAATAAAAACAATGGCAAATGGCTTTGGCACCACGTTTACAAAGTAAAAGCATGCACTGTTAATACACTTTAGATGTTTCCCAACCGAAAAAAAGGCCACAGGAGATGAAAAACAAGGGGCATCGTTTACAAAACTCCCTCTGACTGAGACAGACAAGCAAGGATCAGACGGTCAATTTAGTAGGGACGTAGCAGCAAAGTCACTGGTTCTGTTAAAAATTTAGCAATTAAAAAAAAGATAAAATTTAGCAATTTGCATTTGATTGGCAGCTGCCCTGGGTATGTCTGTATCCAAGAAGTTGACTTTATCATACTACAGAAGCATTTATTTAGTAATTTGGTAATCAGCATAAGCCCGGTTAACCCTCAACCCTGAGCTTAAAAAAAAGAGAGCTAGACAACTCTCCACTGTAATTACCATTTAGAAATCATTATGGTACTTTCAACAGAATAGTAACACACGTTTTATCCAAAAAAGCCATAATCATAGTCCCAATAACTGAAGAATTACACAAGTACAGAAATATTATATTCTGACCATACCAAGAGTTAAAAAAAGAGTTCCTACTAAGAGGAATATTTCCAAGATGATCTGCTCATATCTTGTGCATAGTTAAGACTGTGTGTGTTTTAATAAAGATTCTTTTGCAAATAAAGAAATAAAATTTTGTATTCTTGATGGGGAAAAAAAAAAACACCTTAAAAAATAAACTACTGATGGTCTGTTAACAAGGAAAAAAAGAAGCTACATATTGAAGTTCTGCAATGCAGCACCTCAACTTCACATCTGCCCTAACATTTGAGATTTTGGAATCCAAGTGATGTCTTGATTCATACTTTATGGCTGTCCAATTCCATGTTTGACTTGAGCATCTCGTGTCAATTAAGAGTCCCGAATATAGAAGATTGTGCTAAAGAGTGCTAGAGTTCTGCATGCTGCCGCCATCCCTGGTCCCGGTCATGCTCGCTGCTGCGCAATGAGACAGCAGGAGAGGTCTGGTCTCAACACTCCACATGTGATAACTTTTATTCACGTCCCCACGCTTCAGTAAAACCCACACTCCTTCAACTTGTGCTTAATGATGACATCTGTGACAGCATCGAAAACAAACTGCACGTTCTTGGTGTCGGTGGCACAGGTGAAGTGGGTGTAGATCTCCTTGGTGTCCTTCCTTCTGTTCAGGTCTTCAGACTGGCACTGGATGTAAGCAGCTGCCTCTACGTATGTGTTGGAACCCGTGTATTCTGGATAGCAGATAGTTAATGGACTCCTCTTTATTTTTTTCCTCAAAAAGATCTTTCTTGTTGAGGAAGAGAATGTAAACCATTTGTTGTTACATATGCTGTCAAAGAGTTTCATGCTTTCATGCATTCGGTTCATCTCCTCATCCTCAGCCAGAACAAGGTCATAGTCACTGAGGGCCACACAGAAGATGATTGCGGTCACTCCTTCAAAACAGTGAATCCACTTTTTTCGTTCTGATCTTTGGCCACCTACATCAAACATCTTGAAGTACAGGTCTTTGAAGGTGAAATGCGTTTCCAAAATGCCTGTGGTCTTCACTTTCGTCCGCAGGACATCTTGCTGAGTTGGAATGTAGTTGGTTTGGGATATTCTTTCCAAATCATTTAGGTAATATGAGGCAGAATCGTTGAGCTGGTACTCCCTGGATCTGCAGAAGCAAGCCTGCAGGCCACCATCTCGCCATAGCCATCTGGCCATAGCCGTCTCATCACTCCTGCCAGTTCTGGGGTCATGACTCCTTCCTCAGCACTGCCAGCTAAGACAAATAACTGCCGGGCATCATCTGCTCTGGCTGCTTCCCCAGTCAATCTTTAGCCGTCCCACGGCTCGTATGATGGCAATAATGGACTGTATTGTGTGTTGTCTACATTCTTCCTCCGAATAGCCGTCCTCTGGAATGATTTCCATGTTTCACAATGGTGCTTTCACCAGATTCTCCAGCACCGAGGAGCAGCAGCTGCGCTTCTTTCGCCGCTTTCTCCCCGTCCTCACGCAAGTTGCGGTCGGTCGTCTTGCTCTGCTCCACCGCCGCCTTGGAGCCCTTGGCGGCGGCGGGAGAGGGGCCGGGGCCGGGCTCGCTCACGCACCCGGGAGACTGCGGGTCGGCCGGCCTGGACGGCGTCTGCGGCTGGGCCAGCTCCGGGAGCGCCCGGAGAAGCCGGATCTCCAGCTAGTCTTCAGTTGATTTTTCAGCATGGTTTTTCTGTATTTTAGTTGTATTTCCAGTTTGGTCCTCGGACAGTGTCGGTGTCTAGTTGATTGCTAATTTAATTCTATTGTGATTTGAGAAGATGCTGGATGTGATTTCAATCTTCTTGAACTTGTAGAGATTTATTTTGTCCTGTCATATGCTTTCTCTTTGAGAATACCCCATGTGCAACTTGAGAAGAATGTATATTCTGCTGCTTTGGATGAAATGTTCTGTAAATATGTATTAAGCCATCTAACCTCATGTACCATTTGAGGTTGCTGTTTTCCTGTTGACATTCTTGCCTGGAAGGTCTGCCCTGTGAAGCCAGGAAGTCTCTTACTGTGGTTGCACAGTGTTGTTGTCGATCTCCCTTACATGTCACCAGGGGTTGGTTTTATATGTAGGTGCCCCTATCTTGAATTCACGTGCCTACAAGGGTTATATTGTGTTGGATGGATCCTGTGTCATTATGTAGTGTCCTGCTTTGTTTCTTATGATAGCCTTTGTTGATTTGTGGGAGGTTTTCGTTTGTTTTATATATTTTTATTGACTTCAGAGAGGAAGGGAGAGGGAGAGAGAGATAGAAACATCAGTGATAAGAATCACTGATTGGCTGCCTTCAGCATGCCCCCTACTGGGGACTGAGCCCACAACCTAGGCATGTGCCCTTGACCAGAATCGAACCCACAACCCTTCAGTTCACAGGCCGATGCTTTATCCAACTGAGCCAAACCAGCTAGGGTACCCTGTGTGTTTTGATTGGAGCATTTAGTCCCTTTTGGAATTTTTCTTTGGAATCTACATTTGTTGCTCTGGCCCGTGTATTCCCGTGGTTAGAGCCTTGGCCTGAGCACTTCCATTTTGGTTTCGCTCCTCGCCCCCAGTCAGGGTGGGTGTGGGAAGCAACCAGTTGATGTGTTTCTCTCACATCAATGTTTCTCTCTCTTTTCCCCTCCTTCCCTCTCTTCTACTCTGTCTGAAAAGCAGTAGTAAAAAATCAGGTGAGAATTAACAACAACAAAAAAGAATTTGTATTTGTTCATTAGAAAAGGAAATTCACATTTATTTCTTTGACTGCATTTATATCCACAGACTGATAAAGACAGGTGAAAATGGGCTTAGGAATATTTTCTAAACCACAATTGATAAAATAACTTCTATTAAATAGATGATCTTCAGGTGTTTATCCTCCCCGGGAATATTATCATTTCTAAAATTGGGCATTATTCATGTTAGTGGCCTTTTTTTTCCACATTGGTTATAAAATTACATAGGTATCTGTATATTTTACTGTGTGTTCACTACCCCAAGTGAAGTATTCTTCTATTGCCATGTATCCCCCCATTACCTTCTCTTATCTCCCTTCCCCCGTACTGTCCCCCAGTTTTTGTTTTTTTATTTGTTTTGGCTAACAAACAAAATAGAAACAGATTCATAGACACAGAAAAAACAGATTGACAGCTGTCAGAGGGATGGGGCTTGGTGTTTTAGGTGAAAAAGGTGAAGGGACTAAGCAAAAAAAAAAGAAATTCACATTTATTAAAGGACTTTTAAGAAGTATAAGTAAAATGAAAGAAAAATGTCACACATTGTGTTACAGTTTTTGATGAAGATCAATTTATTTGGACTTCAGCAAATGTAGGTGTTTTGTTGGGGCTTTCTTAGTAACTTCAGGGTTATTCCCATTAAGTTTAATATATGTAATATGTTAACATTTATTTGCTTTTAAAAACTTTATGTTGAGCCCGGCCAGAGTTGCTCAGTGGTTGAATGTCGACCTATGAACCAGGAGGTCACAGTTCAATTCCCAGTCAGGGCACATGCCCGGGTTGCAGGCTGGATCCCCAGCGGGGGACATGTAGGGGGCAGCTGATCAATGATTCTCATCATTGTTGTTTGTATCTCTCCCTCTCCCTTCTTCTCTGAAATCAATACAAATATATTTTAAAAATAACTTCATGTTGAGATAATTATAGATTCACATGGAATTGTATGAAATAATTCAGAGAATAATTATACCCTTCACCCAATCTGTTTCCCTAATGCATAACTTTATAGTAATGTATCTTACATAACCAGTATCACAATCAGGAAATTTATATAATACCATCTTATTCAGATTTTACCAGTTTTAAATGTGCTGATTTATATTTGTGTGTGTGTGTACTTACCCAGTTTATTTTTAAAATATATTTTATTGATTTTTTACAGAGAGGAAGAGAGAGGGATAGAGAGTTAGAAACATCAATGAGAGAGAAACATCGATCAGCTGCCTCTTGCACACCCCCTACTGGGGATATGCCCGCAACCAAGGTACATGCCCTTGACCGGAATCGAACCTGGGACCCTTGAGTCTGCAGGCCGACACTCTGTCCACTGAGCCAAACCGGTTTTGGCAATGTACTTACCCAGTTTTATCATATGTACATTCATGTGACTACCATCGCAGTCATGGTGCAGAAAGCAGTTATATCACAAGGATCCCTCATGCTGTTCTTTTATAGCCATAGCTTTCTTGTCCTCCTTTCCCCCACCCTCTGGCAATTACTAATATTGTCTTCATTTTTATAATTTTGTTATTTTAAGAATGTTATATTAATGGACCCATACAATATGTAAACTTTTGGAATTAGCTTTTTTTTTTACTCAGCACAATTCTCCTACAAATTGCCCCAATGGTTTACTTCTTTTCATTGCTCAATAATACTATGTGGATTACCATTTTGCTTACTGTTGAAGTATGTCTAGGTTGTTTTCACTTTGAGGGCTCTTATGAATAAAACTGCTGTGTAGCCCTGGCCGGTTTTGCTCAGTGGTTAGAGCATTGGCCCATGCACTGAAGGGTTGCAGGTTGAATTCCTGGTCAAGGTTATGTACCTCGGTTATGGCCTCAATCCCCGGTCTCTGCAGGATGCATGTGGGAGGCAACCAGTCAATGTGTCTCTCTCATGTTGATGCTTCTCTCTTTCTTCCCTCTGTGCCCTCCCTTCCAACTCTGAAAATCAATGGAAAAAATATCCTCGGGTGAGGATTTAAAAAATCAAAACAACACAACAAAAAACACCTGCTGTGTATATTTGTGTGCAATTTTTTGTGTGGACATGTTTTTATTTCTCTGGAATAAATGCCCAATAGTGCAATTGCCGGGTCCTAAGGTATTTATATTTAGTTTCTTTAAGAAACAAATTATTTTCAAAACTAGAGGCCCGATGCATGAAGATTCATGCAAGAATCGGCCTTCCTTCCCCTGGCTGCCGGCACCACCTCCGCTCCAGCCGGAGCCACCTTTCCGCCTTCCCATGCTGCCCGAGGTCCAGAGTGCCTGGGGCGGTGCAGAACGCCTGTGTTGTCGCCATGGCATTCCGCCCGGCTGCTTGGCACCTGTGTATGCAAATTAACCTACCATCTTTGTTGGGTTAATGTGCATACTCACTCCTGATTGACTGGTGGGTGTCGCAAAGGTACGGTCAATTTGCATCATACTCTTTTATTAGTATAGATGACTGTACTACTTTATATTTCCACCAACAGTGTATATGTAAGTTACCTAGTTTCTGTGCCTGTTGCCAAGAATTGGTGTTGTCATTGTACTTACATTTTTTATTTTATTTTAGCCATTCTGATAGATGTGATTTAAATTTTCATTTCCTTAATGGCTAATTATGTTGAACATTTTTTCATGTGTTTGTTGCTCTCTTTATATACCCTCTTCAGTGAATACAGTTGGTTTTTGTGTATTGATCTTATACCCTGCAACCTTATTTAAACTCATTTATTAGTTCTAGGAGCTCTTTTGGTAGATCCCAGATTTTCTACATAGACAATTGTATTGTTGGTGATAGCGACAGTTTTATTTCCTGCTTTCCAATCCAGTTTCCCTTTGCTTTCTCTGTCTTATTGCAGTGCCTAAAACCTCTAGTATGATGTTGAATGGGAGTGGTAAGAGCAGACTTTCTTTCCTTGTTCTTGATTTTAGACATTCAGTCTTTCACCTTTAATTATGATGTTAGCTGTACTTTTTTTGTATATGCTGTTTATTAGATTAAGGTAGTTTCCTTTTATATCTAGTTTGCTGAGAGTTTTCATCATAAATTATATCAAATTTTGTCCATTGCTTTTTCTGCATCTCTTGAGATACTTGTGTTTTTTCTTCTTTATTTTGTTGACATGACAAATTACATTGATTGTTTTTGACTGTTGAACTACTCTTACATTCCTAAGATTGTTTCCCCTTAGTTTTGATACATTATCTTTTTTTGTTTGTTGGATTCAGTTTGCTGAAATTTTAAGAATTTTTGTATGTGTTCTGAGGGATATTTGTCCATAGTTTAATTTTCTGTGATATTTTTGTCAGGCTAATGCTGGCCTCATAGAATGAGTTGGGAAGTGTTTCTTTCTCTTTAAGTTTCTTTAAAGACTTTATGTAAAGTTGGTATTATATTTTCCTTGACTGTTAGGCAGAATTCAACAGTGAAGCCATTTGAGCCTGGAATTTTCTTAGAGGGAAAGTTTTAACTAATTCAATTTCTTTGATAGATACAGGACTATTCAGGTTATCAATTTGCTCTGTGAACTTTGATAGTTTGTGTCTTTTAAGGAATTTATCCATTTAACAAAGTTGTTTTTGTTGGTGTTTATAACTTCCCTTACATTGTTATCCTTTTAAAGTCTGTAGGATCTGTAGTAATATCCCCATTTTTATTTCTAAAAAGTATTCCATTGTGGTCAGGAAACATACTTTATATAATTTGAATCCTCTTAAAATTTTTGAGTTGTTTTATGGCTCACAGTATGGCCTATTTTTTAAATGTTCTTCCATGTGTTCCTGAAAACAATGAATATTCTGTTGTTTGGCTAACCTATCTAATAAAAGTAATATGCAAATTGACTGTACCTCCACTACACCCACAAGCCATGCCCACTAGCCAATCAGGAGCGTGTATGAAAATTAACCCAACCAAGATGGCTGCGGCCACAGAGCAAGCAGGAGGCTTGGGTTTCCCCGGCAATGGAGGAAGCCAAGCTTCCAGCACACCCTGGCTGGCTATGGACTTCACTCAAGGCTACAAAGTTTCAATTATAGAAGATAAATAAATCCCAACAAAAATGGCGGCAGCCACAGAGCTGGAGAGAGCAGGAGGCTTGAGTTGCCCCCGGCAATGGAGGAAGCCAAGCTTGGCTTGCTTTGGTCTCCTGGCCTGCTTTGGCCTCCGCTCACAGCTACAAAGTTTCAATTATAGAAGATAAATAAATCCCAACAAAAATGGCTGCAGCCACGGAGCAAACAGGAGGCTTGAGTTTCCCCAGAGATGGAGGAAGCCAAGTTCCTGGGCAGCCCAGGCCTCCGCTGAAGGCTACAAAGTTTCAATTATAGAAGATAAATAAATCCCAGATACCAGGGCCTCCACTTGGGTTGCTGGGGGGGCGTGGCCAGCCTGCAAACCACCACAGGCCCCTCGCCTAGGCCACCCCATGCCCCAAGGGAACCCCCACCCTGATCCGGGACACCCTTCAGGGCAAACCAGCTGGCCCCCACCTGTGTACCAGGCCTCTATCCTCCTATCTAATAAAAGAGTAATATGCAAATTGACCGTCACTCCAACACACAAGATGACTGCCCCCATGTGGACACAAGATGGCCAGCAGGGGAGGGCAGTTGGGAGGGATCAGGCCAGCAAGGGAGGGCAGTTGTGAGCGAACAGGCCAGCAGGGGAGGGCATTTGGGAGGGACCAGGCCTGCAAGGGAAGGCAGTTGGGGGTGATCAAGCCTGCTGAGGAGGGCAGTTAGGGGTGACCAGGCTGGCAGAGGAGGGAAGTTGGGGGCGACTGGGCCTGCAGGGAAGGGCAGTTGGGTGGGGGAGGACCCAGGCCTGCAGGGGAGGGCAGTTGGGGGGGGGACCAGGCCTGCAGGGGAGGGCAGTTGGGGGCAATCAGGCTGGCAGGGAAGCAGTTAGGCATCAATCAGGCTGGCAGGGGCGTGGTTAGGGAGTGATCAGGCTGGTAGGCAGAAGCGGTTATGGGGAAATCAGGAAGGCAGGCAGGCGAGCAGTTTTGAGCCAGCAGTCCTGGATTGTGAGAGGGATCCCAGATTAGAGAGGGTGCAGGCTGGGCTGAGGGGCACACACCCCCATTCACGTATTTCATGCACCGGGCCTCTAGTATTCTATAAATGTCAATTAGGACAAATTGGTTAATAGTTTTATTCAAATCTAATGCATCCTTACACATTTTTATCTACTTTTTCTATTAGTTATTGAGAGAAGGATGTTGAAACTTCCAACTACAATTGTCTATTTTTTAATTTTTATCAGTTTTTTCTTCATTTATGTTTAAGCTCTGTTTTTAGGTATGTACAGATTCAGGATTGTTATATCCTTACTAGAAGCCCAGTACATGAAATTCATGCATGGGAGTGGGTATCCCTCAGCCCGGCCTGCACTCTCTCTAATCTGGTACCCCTTGGGGGATGTCTGACTGCCTCTTGCAATCTGGGACTGCTGGCTTTTAACCGCCTGCCTGCCTGATCGCCCCTAATTGCTCCCCTGCTGGCCTGATTGCCACTAACTGCCTCTGCCTCACCCCATACCCAGAACCCAGGATTCCCTCCTCTGGCCGGCCGCAGGCACCCAGAACCTGGGCCAGCCACAGCTGCAGGGGACCATGGGCAGGCGGCTTTACTCAGCCCGCAGCCGCAGGTGCCCAGGACAGCGGGGCAGGTGGCTTGTCCCTCTCCTGGGCCGCAGCCCCAGCCGCTGGTGCCCGGTACTGCGGGGCGTGCAGCTTGTCCCTCTTCTGGGCCAGGCCGCAGGTGCAGGCGCAGCCGCTGGCACCCAGGACCGCGGGGCAGGCGGGGCTTGTCCCTCTCCCGGGCCGAAGCCTAGGTGATCCCCATTCCTCTCTCACGAGCTCATTTGTGCCTGGCTGATCCCCATTCCTCTCTCCCCCATGTTGAGTGTCTGAGCCATTACAGGTGATGGCATGAGGGCGTGACGATCATTTGCATGTTAGCTCTTTATTATATAGGATGATAAGTTGATCACTTTATAATTATGACCTGCCTTATCCCTGGTAATAGTCTTTGCTTAAAAATCTGCTTTGTCTGATGTTAATATGGCAACTACAGCTGTCTTTGGATTAGTATTAGCATGATATGTCTTTTTTCATCCTCTTGACTGATAAGTGTTTTTATATGCAAAGTGGGTTTCTTCCTTACTTAATAAACATAGCTGGAATTTTGGAATACAAAATTACCATAATGCCCTAGTCGGTTTGGCTCAGTGGCTAGAGTATTGGCCCTCGGACTAAAGGGTCCTGGGTTTGATTATGGTTAAGGGCACATGCCTCAGTTCAGGTCTGTGCAGGAGGCACCCAGTCAGTGGTGTCTCTCTCACATCAATGTTTCTCTCTCTTTGTCTCTCCCCCTCCCTTCTACTCTCTCTATAAATCAATGGAAAAATACGCTTGGGTGAGGATTAACAACAACAACAACAACAAAATTACCATGAAACACACACTTTAGTAAAACACGAATGGGTGAAAGTTTGAGGAGAGACAGTTTGTTTATATAATTGCAAAGTAGTTCCCCTGTGACATTAATTAAATATATTTTTATTGATTTCAGAGGGTAAGGGAGAGGGAGAGAGAGATAGAAATAGAAACATCAATGATGAGAATCATTGATTGGCTGACTCCTAAATGCCCCACTGGGGACAAAGCCCACAACCTGGGTATGTGCCCTGACTGGGAATTGAATTGTGACCTCCTAGTTCATAGGTTGATGCTCAACCACTGAGTCAAAATGGCTGGCCTCCCTGTGATACTTGGTAATTACAAAGGGAGAATAACTTTATTTTTTTAATATATATTTTTATGATTTTAGAGAGCAAGGGAGCGGGAGAGTTAGTGATGAGAGAGAATCATTGATTGGCTCCCTCCTGCACACCCCACACTAGGGATTGAGCCCACAACCCCAGCATATGCCCTTTACCGGGAATCGAACCGTGACTCCTGGTTCATAGGTAAATGCTCAGCCATTGAGCCATGCTGGCTGGATGGGAGAGTAACTTTATATATAGAGAATTTTGGCAGGCACCACCTTAAACAGGTGATCAAGTTAGTATCACCAGTTATAAGACTTAGTGATATCTCGTACCCTCTGATATAATACACTGAGAAGGGCACATCACCTCTGTGTTCTTCTTTCCCAAAACACATAACATTGATCTAATCATTGGAAAACAGGCAAACCCAAATTTCTACAAAGGAATAGTGCTTTAAATGTCAGAGTCATAAAAGACAAGAAAAGACTGAAGAAGAACCATCACAGACCAAAGGATTCTGAAGAGACATAACAGCTAAATACAGTGTGGGATCCTGGATTGGATCCTGGAACAGAAAAAGACATTAATAGAAAAACTGATGAAACTTAAATTAATTCTGTAATTTACTAAATAATAGTATACGAATGTCAGTGTCCTAATTTTGGTAATTTTACTGTGGTTCTATAAGGTTGTGTTAGGAGAAGTTGGGTCAAGTGTATACAGAAACTATACTATTTTTGCAACTTTTCTTTAAATTTGATATTATTTAGAAATAAAGGTATACAATAAAAATAATAAAGTGGATCTGTTACAGGGCAACATAGTTGAATGTTGTCTTTTAAAATCCAGTCTGACAATCTGTGCCTTTTCATTGATCTTTGATATATGATTATTTTAATACTAGAAGCCTGGTGCACAAAATTTGTGCATGGAGGGGGGTGTCCCTCAGGCCGCCCTGCACCCTCTCCAGTCTGGGACCCGTGGCTCCTAACCCCTCACCTGCCTGCCTGCCTGATAGCCCCTAACCTCTCTGTCTGCCTGCATGATCGCCCCTACGTGCTCTCCCCTGCTGGCCTGATCACCCCTAACTGCTCTCCCCTGCCGGCCTGATCGCCCCTAACCGCCTCTGCCTTGACCCCTGCCACTGTGGCTTTGTCTGGAAGGACGTCCGGAAGGATGTCCGGTTTAATTAGCATATTACCTTTTTATTAGTATAGATTATTATTGATATAGTTGGGTTTAACTCTATCATCTAGCTATTTTTTTATTTGTCCCATCCCTTCTTTGTTCCCCTTTTTCTTTTTTTTTCTGCCTTCTTTTGTATTAATAGAGTGTTTTTTATTCCACCTTATCTCTTTTGTTGGTTTATTAGTAACTAGAGGCCCAGTGCACGAAATTCGTGCACTTGGCAGGGGGGAGGGAAGCGGGGAGAGGAGCCCCTCAGCCCAGTCTGTGCCTTCTCACAGTCCAGGAGCCCTCGGGGGATGTCCAACTGACGGCTTATTAGACATCCTTAGCGCTGCTACAGAGGCAGGAGTCACCGCTGCGCTTGCCAACATGAACCCAGCTTCTGGCTGAGCGGTGCTCCCCCTGGGGGAGTGCACTGACCACCAGGGAGAAGCTCCTGCTTGAGCGTCTGTCCCCTGGTGGCCAGTGCACATCATAGCGACCAGCCATTCTGCCATTCGGTTGATTTGCATATTAGCCTTTTATTATATAGGATACCTTTTGTTTTTCAGTGGTTGCTTTAGAGTTTATAGTACATGTCTTACCAATATTACCAGTATACCACTTCATGTCTTGTGTAAGAGCATTACGACATTTTCGCTTTCCTGGCCTAAGTGCTGTTTCATACATTTTATTTCTGCATTCATCATAAACCTTAAATACCTTGCTATTCTTTTTTTTCTATTGTGGTAAAATATGCATAACATAAAACTTACATTTTAATCCTTGTTAAGTATACAATTCAGTGGTATTAAGTATATTTACAATGTTGTGCAGCCATTGCCATGTGAATAGCACCCAGATTAAGAAACAATATAACCTGGTATTGGTAATTTTTCAAAATACAGTTCTTTCTGTTATAATTAGGTAAAATTGAAAGCATGCTAAATAACCATGACTAGATAATTTCGAGTTTTAAAGTTTTTGAAACTGGGGTTGTATACTATACAAAAAATTGTTCTGTTTATTTTTATAAACGTCACTTATATTTTGTTTAATCAAGATATTTCTTCTTGGCAGTGGACTCTCGAAAAATTGACCAGGAGGGAAAAATCCCAACAGAAACATTGGAGAAACTGAAGAGCCTGGGGCTTTTTGGGATGCAAGTCCCAGAAGAATATGGTAAGTAAAGGAGACACCCCCTCACCCCTCCTTGCTATCCCCATTACTTTAGTGATAACTTTCTGGGGGTGGGAGGAGCATTGGAATTTATTTCTTTAACTAACAGAACTGATGCCCTCAGTATCCTATATGATAAAAGCCTAGGTGGCGTCTTGCCCTCGTGCAACATCATCACAAAAAGGCCGCCACAAGATGGCCATCACAAGATGGCTGCATGCACAGCGGAGGCAGGGCCTGGTGGCTGTTCCGTGCAGTGAGACCTGGGGGTCCCACAGCTCTCTGTGGCGCGGAGGAGGCCGGACCCAGTATCTCCACCACCTCGCGTGGAGGAGGCGGGTCATGGCAGAGGAGGGCAGTTGTGGGCGATCAGGCCTGCAGGGGAGGGCCGTTGGGGGCGATCGGGCCAGCAGGGGAGAGCAGTTGGGGGCAATCGAACTGGCAGGGAGGGCTGTTAGGGCAATCGGCCTGGCAGGGGAGGGAAGTTGGGGGCGATTGGGTCGGCAGGGTAGGGCAGTGGGGGGCAACCGGGCTGGCAGGGGAGGGCAGTTGGGGGTAACCAGGCCTGTAGGGGAGGGCAGTTGGGGGTGATCAGGCCGGCAGGGGAGGTCAGTTGGTGGTGATTGGGCCAGCAGGGAAAGGCAGTTGGGGGCGATCGGGCCGGCAGGGGAGGGCAGTGGGGGGCAATCAGGCTGGCAGGGGAGCAGTTAGGCGGTGTCAATCAGGCTGGCAGGGGAGCAGTTAGGGGGCAATCAGGCTGGCAGGCAGAAGCCATTAGGGGCAATCAGGTAGGCAGGCAGAAGCAGTTAGGGGCAATCAGGTAGGCAGGCAGATGAGTGGTTAGGAGATAGTGGTTCCGGATTGTGAGAGGGATGTCCGACTGCTGGTTTGGACATCCCCCGAGGGGTCCCAGATTGGAGAGGGTGCAGGCCGGGTTGAGGGACACCCCTCCCCCGCCCCCCGACCCTCCGTGCACGAATTTCGTGCACCGGGACTCTAGTATGAAATAAGTAAAAGTGTTCTGATTGAAACAAGTGGAAAGGGGGAAAGTGATACTGCAGAGCCCAGGCCTTTCTGGTGCCACCATTGAACCCATGGGCTACACACCAGGCAGGGCCAGTCCACATCTCTGCAGGGACTCAGCCCTCCCTTTGTATGTGAATGGTAGCTCCAGTGACAGCGCCCCAGCCCTCCTACATTTTGGCCACATGACCTTAGGCCTCAGTTTATCATTTGTAAGATGCACATATGGTCACCCATCCACCTGTAGAAGTTGAAGATGAAATGCAAAATATGTAAGTTCAGTGAAGTTTTTGTTTTTGTTTCTTTAATCTTTGTCTTTTTACTGCAGAATAATGATTCCCAACTAGGTGATTTTGTCCCTCAGGAGACACTGGACAATGTCTAGAGAATTTTTGGTTGTCAAAACTGTGGGGAGGGGACTTCTGGCATCTAGTGAGTGGAGGCCAAGAATGCTGCTAAACATCCTACAGTGCACAGGACAGTCCCCGCAACAAAGAATGATCCATCCTAAAATGTTAATGTTACCACGCAGAATAATCTCTGTCCTGGAGTCCACTGGACCCTGGAATGAGGTGCTGGAAAGCTCTTTCATTCACAAAGATCTATATCTGACAGGAGATAGTCACAACATATTAAATGATGTAATGTTAGGATCCTATCTAATAAAGAGGGAATATGCTAATTGACCATCACACCCTCACAAAGATGGCAGGGCCCACAGCCAATAAGGAGGGAATATGCTAATTGACTGCCACACCCTCAAAGATGGCAGCGCCCAGTCCCCTCAGTCCCGCCAGAGTGGCAGGCGCATGGCATGGCCAGGCTCACCTCCAGGCAGGTCAAGCTGTTCCGCGTGCCTGCCTCTGGAGTTCCCCAGTCCCTTCAGCCCCCCAGCCACCCAGGGCTGGCCCGAGGTGCAGGCAAGCCTCAGATGGCGGCTGCCCAGCCAACCAGGGCCGCCCAAGGCTCAGGTAACCAGGGCCGGCTGAGGCTTGCGGTGCCGGCAGTGGCAGCAGCAGAGGTGTGATGGGGGTGTCGCCTTCCCCTGATCACCAGGTCGCCTCCCACCCCTGAGGGCTCCCAGACTGTGAGAGGGGGCAGGCCAGGCTGAAGGACCCCCCTCCAGTGCATAAATTTTCATGCACCAGGCCTCTGGTATTTTTATATTTTTGTATTATAGATTATTCTTCTATGTTAAAAATAAATCTATATATGCTCATATGCCTAGAAAAAGTCTGACAGGATATACACAGAAATGTTGAGTGATGTTTATGGGTGACTTTTGTTTTCTTTGCACCTTTCTGTATTGTGATTTTTTTTAAAATGGTGATATGCCATCTTATCTAATAAAGAGGGAATATGCAAATTGACTGTCACGCCATCACAAAGATGGTGGCGCCCAGTCCCCTCAGCCCAGCCAGGAGGCAGCAGGTGCATGGTGTGGCTGGACCCGCCCTCAGCCCCCTAGCCGCCCAGGACTGGTCTGAGGCGCAGGCAAGCCTCAGATGGCGGCTGCTCAGCCGACGCCCAAGGTGCAGGCGAGCCTTAGATGGTGGCTGCCCAGCCGCCTAGTGGCCGCCTGAGGCTCAGGTAACCAGGGCTGGCTGAGGCTAGCGCTGCTGGCAGTGGCAGCAGCAGAGGTGTGATGGGGCGTCGCCTTTCCCTGATTGCCGGGTTGCCTCCCGCCTCTGAGGGCTCCTGGACTGTGAGAGGGGCCAGGCGGGGCTGAGGGACCCCCTCTAATGCATGAATTTTCATGCACCAGGCCTCTAGTTCTTTTATAATCAGAAACGACCAGTAAAGCCATTTGCCTTTAATGGGAGGGATTTAGGGCTGGACCATAAGTAAAACTGGTCTGTTTCTCCTGTAGGTGGCCTGGGCCTCTCCAACACCATGTATGCGAGGCTAGGGGAGATTGTCAGCCTGGATGGGTCAATTGCTGTGACCCTGGCAGCACACCAGGCCATCGGCCTCAAGGTCAAGTATCTGGGGATGCTTTCTGTGACTCAAGACCTTCAGGAAGTGAATCGTGCTTGCTGTCTCAGGGTCTGGGAGGAGGGCCTAGCCTGCACCTGCATCCTCGCCCTGCAGTGCTTCATTTGTGCACACCCACTCTCAGCCCTGCTGGATAGTGCTCAGTACCTACACAAGCAGTGGCTCTTTGTACTGTTCCTTTCCTTTGAATCTTCCTCCTGTCCCCATTGCCTTTGACCTGCCCTTTGGCGGTCCAGTTGTGATGCTGCTACCTTCGCGGAGCCTGTCTTCCCCTCAGACTGGATGTGAACCTCCCCCACTGAGCTCTTGAGCACTCACTTGGGGCCTGAGCAGGTCCTCCCTGCTATTGGTCTTCCTCACCCCACTGGGCTCAGAACATTTTATGGCAGGTCCAGGGTCACACCACTCCTATCAACAATCCAATTACTTGGGTTGTTTTGCTCAATGTAGACACCACAGTGAGCTGAGTGCACAGCATGTTTGGCTCCCTCACTCTGCGAGCATGTGTGCTATATGCAGTCTCTCGGTGGGAAGAATGGACATGCTCACTCAGCACCAGAAGGGGGTGGGACAGTTCTGACATTGACTGAACATCTTCTTAGGTATGGCTCTAGCATTCCTACCTCTTCACATTTTTTTATCCAAACCACCACTCCAGTGGGTAGAATTATCCCCTGTGTGTGGGTGAGGAGATGGGCGCTCAGAGAGGCGACATCCCTTACCCAAGATCACCCAGCCAGGACACAAGGGCTATAATGAAATTCCCTGAATCTGACCCCAAAGCTCTGCTGGGCCTCCAGGCCCAGGCCCCTCTGGAGTGTGCACTTTAGGGTAGGTCCTTTGCAGTCTGGTTTCCCACTTTTTACCTGAGGCTGCCAGCTCTGACTCGGCGTTTCCTTTTGCATGAAGTAAGGATTACCTTCCAAAGCCATATTCTACAGCGTGTTTCAGTCTTCTCTCTCCAAAGCTGAAATCAGCCTGTGTGTCTTGTTTAGGGGATCATCTTGGCCGGTAGTGAAGAGCAGAAGGCCAAATATCTGCCCAAACTGGCATCAGGAGAACACATTGCCGCCTTCTGCCTGACGGAGCCAGCCAGGTCTGCTTGGCATGAGCCGCCCTGGAACAGCATCTTCCAGGGTGCACTGGGAGGGGGGCTGTAGTTTTTGCTGAATAGATGGTGACTTTTATTCTTCTTTCTCTGTATTTTTCCAAGAGTCAACTCAGTAACTTTTCTTGCCAGTTCTCGTGCCTTTATTTTTCTCTCCCAGTGAGACTTATAAGTGAGCTAACATATCTAACAGCACCTATTAAATAATTATTTTGTGGTTTGCAACACCTGCTTTCAAGGCTTCATAGTAACTGTCAGAGTATGGAGGGTGGGTGGTAATGTCCCTGTTTTACAGATTAGGAACTGAGGTTCAGTGAGGTTTATGATAAGCCCAAGGTCATACAGCTAGGATCTAACAAGGCTGGCATAGGACCCAGGACTTGTGATGGCAGGTCTACTTGGACTGAACTTCATCTTGCTTCCCTCCACCTGAGTGCCCAGAACTCATCTTCATAGGAATTTAGATGAGTCTATTTTTGAGCACACATTTTCATGTGTAAACCTAAGCCCACTATTTTTCACTGCTACTTTCTTATCTGAAGTGATAAAATAGGAGTTGGCCACATGTTTTTCTTGTAAATCCTCATCCAAGGATATTTTTTCCATTGAATTTTAGAGTGGGAAGGAATGAGGGAGGAGGAGAGAGGATAAGAGAGATAGTGAAACATTGATATGAGGCAGACACATCTATTGGTTGCCTCCTGACTAGGGCCGGGTATCGAACCTGCAACCCAGGTGCATGCCCTTGTAAACAAAGTATTACTGGAACATGGCTGCTCATTTACAAATTGTCTGTGGCTACCTTTATGCCACAGTTGCAGAATTGAGGCGTTGGGACAGGTATCCTGTAGCCTGAAAAGCTAAATATATTTATAATCTGGCCCTGTATTTTAAAAATTTGCCAACTCCTGTATTAAAGTAAAAACCTTTATTTTTGGGCCTTCCAAACCATTCTTACTGATTTCCAGCATTACTTTCCTTAACAGCCTGTTTCTGTCCCTACAGTGGGAGCGATGCTGCCTCCATCCGGACTAGAGCCTCTCTAAGTGAAGATAAGAAACACTATATCTTGAACGGCTCCAAGGTACAGCTCCATGGCTTCACCAGGGTCTCAGTCATAACCTTCACTACCACTCACCATTTTCCACGCACCAGGGACTGCAAAGGGCCTACACATAATCTTTTGACCATCACCTCTTGGGTGGATGCTACTTTCTTTTTTTGGAAGAAGAAACTGGGGCTCAAAGAGGTTCATCAGACATCCTATGCTTAGTGGCAGAGCCAGGATTGGAGCCAAGGAGTTCTGGCTCCACAGTCTACATGCTTCCGTAGTACCAACTAACTCCCTGATCTACTGTTGGTTATTCGTTTTTTTAAGTTCAGTACAGTGAACTTCTATGTACCCTCACCATCTTCAGCAATTATTTCTTCTTAGCCAGTCCTGTTTCTCTGTCAGCATTGCCACCTCTGGATTGCATCCATACTGTTTCAGCTAAAAGGCAGGAATTTTTTTTTTAATTATAATACCATTATCACAATTTTAAAAATTTATAATTTCTTACTATCTAGTTATCATTCAAATTTCTATGACTATTTCTGTGATTACCTTTTTATTTTTCAAACCATTTGCTTGAATTAAGATCCAAATAGGTTCCATACATTGTGTTGAGAAGTCTCTATATTTACCTCTCCCTTCCTCTCCTGTTTCTTCCACCCTGTTTCCTTGCTCCTTTCTGTCCCTATTCCCCTTTCTTGAGGAAACCCATTTGTTCAGTGCTAGAGCTTGGACTATCTTAGTACCATTGGCTTAGTACCATTCTTCTACACCCTCCCGCCCAACACACACGCTCTCACACCCATGGCCACTTGTGTCTCTTGGCAAAATCCTTGCTCTGGAGAGACTGAGTTCCCCAGGGCTTAGAGTCTAGCCTGAAGTTCAATGGGCAGCTGGTGTATCTTGTGGCAAAGATGGGGCTTAGAGGTGGCTCGTGATAGTTTGTTTTTCTCCAAAGTTCTTTTGCTTTTTTCCTTCAGGTCTGGATCACCAATGGAGGACTTGCCAGTATTTTTACCGTGTTTGCTAAAACCAATGTTGTTGATTCCAATGGCTCAGTAAAAGACAAAATGACAGCATTTATAGTAGAGAGAGACTTTGGTGGAGTCACTAATGGGAAGCCTGAGGATAAGTTAGGCATCCGTGGCTCAAACAGTAAGTTGTGTGTGTGTGTGTGTGTGTCTCCATCCAAGTGTCGAGATAAAATGAGATTTAAGTAGTTTTGATTGTACTTAAGTATTTTAGCAACATCAAATTAAGAATGCCATGATAGCCATTGTAAATAATGCTGCTGTGAACATATGGGTGCATATATCTGTTCGAATTAGTGCTCTTGTTTCCTTCCAACAAATATCCAGAAGTATAATTGCGGGGTTGTATGGTATACCTATTTTTAGTTTTGAGGAATCGCCATATTGTTTTCCATAGGGGCTACACCCCACCAACAGAGTTCAAGGGTTTCCTGCTCTCCACATCCTCATCAACACCTGTTATTTGTTGACTTTTTATAATAGCCATTCTGACTGGTGTGAGGTGATTTCGCATTGTGGCTTCGATTGGCATCTCTTTGGTGATTAGTGACGTTGAGCATCTTTTTTCTGTATGTTCTCATTGTAGAAATAACTTTTTATTTTCTTTGCCCATTTTTCAATCAGATTTTTTATTTTTTGTGATTGACTTTTATGAGTTTCTTATATATTTTGGATATCAACCCCTTATCATTTGCAATTATATTTCCCCATTCAGTAGATTGTCTTTTTGTTTTGTTGAAGGTCTCCTTTGCTGTACAGGAGCTTATTAGTTTGATATAGTCCCATTTGTTTGCTTTTGCTTTTGTTTCCTTTGCTTGAGAGGTTGTATCCAAACAGATACTACTCAGACTGATGTCAAATAGTTTGTTTCCTATGCTTTATTATAGGAGATTTAGTCTTTAACCATTTTGAGTTTGTTTGTTTTTGTTTAATCCTCACCTGAGTATATTTTTCCCATTGATTTTTAGAGAGAATGGAAGGGATGGAGGGAGGGGGAAAGAGAGAGAGTGAAAGAAACATCGATGTGAGGGAGACACATCAATTGATTGCCTCCTGACCAGGACCAGGGATTGAAACTGCAAACCAGGTCATGCCCTTAACCAGGGATCAAACCCACAGTCTTTTGGTGGGCAGGCCAACATTCTATCCACTGAGCAACACCAGCTAGGGTTTGAGTTTATTGTTGTATATGGTGTGAGAGAGTGTCCAGTTTTTCCAATACCACTTGTTTACTAGCCTTAACATTACTGATGCTCAACGCATGGAAAGGTGCACAGTCACTGCGGCATTCTTTTTAATATAAATACTAGAGGCCCGGTGCACGAATTCGTGCATGGGTGGGGTCACTTGAGGTTGCCTGCGTGGATCGGGCCCCAGCTCATGCCCCCAGGCTCACAGTCCCAGCTCACACCCCAGCCTCACAGCCCCACAGCCCTCCCTGGAGCTCTGCTGTGGCCTAGTGCCGCCCCCTCACCTGCTCCACCATCCCACTGCAGTCCCACTCTCGTCGGGGCCCATCAGGGCCGGCAGCGCCTCTACTGCTGCCTGCTGCCAGCGCCGTGTTGTGGATGCCCACCATGTTCCCCACCATCCCCTGGTGGTCAGTGCACATCATAGTGAGCGGTCGAACTCCTGGTCAAATGACCGCCCAAGGGACAATTTGCATATTAGGCTTTTATTATATAGGATAGTTGGTATACAATATTATATTGGTTATATTAGTTGTTACTCCATTGTATATGTTTTACCTCTTTTGTCATAGACTATATAAGTGAGCGTTTATTTCTGTTCCACTGATCTACGTGTCTGCTTTTTTTGCCAGAACCATGCTGTTTTGATTATTACAGCTTTGCAGTGTAGTTTGAGATCAGGGAGCGTGATACCAGCAACTTCGTTCTTCTTACTCAAGATTGCTTTGATTTTTGGGGGTTTTGTGTTGTTCCATATAAATTTTAGGAATATTTGTTCTTGTTCTGAAAAGAATGACTATATATGCACTACAATATGTGTTGCAGCATTACTTACAATAGCCAAAATACGGAAGCAACCTAAGTGTCCATCGATAGATGAATAGGTAAAGACGTGGTGTATATATATGTATGGAAAATTACACAGCAATAAAAATAATGAAATATTGCCATTTGCAACAACATGGATTGATCTAGAAGGTATTATGCTAAGTGAAATAAGTGAGGCAGAGAAAGACAAATACCAAATGATTTCATTTATATGTGAAATCTAAAATAATAAAACAAATGAACAAACAAAACAAAAATAGACTCATAGAAACAGAGGCCAAAGGTGTGTTACCAGAAGGGAGAGGGTGGGAGGATGAGTGAAATGGGGAAAGGAAATATAGTCAATAATGTGATAATTTTGCACAAATTATTACAAGAATTAGTGTGGTGATTACATTGTAATTTAAAAAGTGTCGAATCACAATAATGTCTATATAATACTGTATACCAACTATATTTATATTAAAAAAGAATGCCACAGTGACTGTGCACCTTTCCATGCACTGAGCATCAGTGATGTTAAGGCTAGTGAAACAGTCACAGCCTTGTGCAGCTCTCAGCCTTGTGAGGGAGGCACAGTGGGTACAAAGAAGGGCAGTGGGTATCCTAGGTTAGTATTCCATTACAAGAAACCCCATATTCCCTCCTTCTCTCACTTCCCTTTCTACCTGCCCAGACCTCTTTGTAGCCCCTGGTCAGCACTCGATTTACTTGAGGCTGGGTCTTGTGAGTGGCCCTCAGGCTGCCCAGAGGTGCAGTGGTGTCCTCATAGGACTCTACGTCGTGGGACTCCTACTTCAGATCATGGAGAGTCTGTGCTGCGGAGACTGCATACTGCCCTGGCACCTCCAGACCCACTTCTGTTTGCCACCTTGTCCTTGGGAACCCTGTGTTCTGAATGGTGGTATTTGCCATGACATTTGCTTGGCCTTGGGGGAAGAGGGATGTCAGAGGGCCCGAGCTCTAACATAGAAGCTGTGTGACCTCGAACAAGCTCATTTGCTTTTCTTCTGTTTCCTCATCTAAAAACAGGGATGCCCTAGCTGGTTTGGTTCCATGACTAGAGCATCCGCCTGCAGACTGAAGGGTCCTGGGTTCCATTCTGGTCAAGGGCACATGCCCAGGTTGCGGGCTCGATTGCCAATAGGGGCATGCAGGAGGCAGCCAATAAATGATTCTCTCTCATCAATGTTTCTATCGCTCTCTCCCTCTCCCTTCCTCTTTGAAATCAATAATATTTTTAAAAAGGGGGGAGGATGATAATAGAACCTACCTTGTGGAGGTGACATGAGAAGGGAGCATTATGATGTACGTAAAATTCTGAGTGTACATGGAAGCTGAAAATGTTAGTTATTGCTGTTACTGATACTACCCACCATGACTGGTGCTGCCTATTGAGTGATGCAGCAGAGGAAGCAGCAGGCGCAGAGACCCTGAGATAAGAAAGAGCTCAGTGTGCAAGTGGGGAAAAGTGGCCCGAGGGACCAGGGTGGAAAGAAAGAGCAGGGCTGCCACTATACACTGCTGTGGGGGCACTGTCCATACTGCGGTCTGGGTAGGTAGTGCCCACTGGGATTATGCAGTGGCCCTGTGAGGGGCAGGGGTTGAGGGGCACAAGATGATGTCAGAGAGGGAAAAAGAGTGCCCCCCACACCCAGCAGCCTGTGAAGGAATAAGCTCTTAGGAGAAGGGCCTTGGCCTCACAGCCCATGTCCTTAAGCCATACATGAGACCCAGTGGCCAGAGAGAGGAGTATTTCATTGTATTTTACAACTAGGCTGTTTGAACACAGCTGTAATCATAGAATAGGTTAGCAAACCTGGTTGCCCACACTGGTTTGGCTGCTGCTTGGCTACTTGAGCCAGGTCTTCCCTGTCCTGAGCCTCCCTTTTCTCCGGCATGAGTTGCCAGGAGCCATTTCTTTATAACATAACATTCAAAAGCACACTATTCCACAGAACACAGTGGAGAAGACTGTGTCTCTTCTTCCCCCTCCTCTTCCCTCACCCCTGCCATGCTTACCTAATTGTTTTCATCACATTGACCTCCACTTCCCAACACGCCAGGTGCATGTTCACTGTAAGGTCTGCTAGTCATCCATCACTGCAGTAACCCGCCTGAGAAACCACCCCTGGACTGGCGTTTGTTTCTCTCCCACAGTTACCAGGTGCTGTGGGCTGGGTTCAGGTGTGCCGTTTGTTGTCTTAAATACGCTGGAGTGAGTTCTCACAGCAGATCGTAAGAGCCCGAGCAGTCAAGCCAGACTGGATCAGCACATTGAAGCCTCTCTGCTCATGTTGGTTAGCTCCATGCCCCTGGCCACAGCAAGGCACATGGCCAAACCTGGCATTGTGGGTAGAGAAAGGCAAATCTGCTCCTTCCACAGAGCCACAATGCAGGGTTTGGCTGCATTAAAGCAGAGTGAAATGGGACCGATACTCCCATTTGCAATGGGGCCTAGCTTTTTTGTTCTGTCTCTGGCTCTTTCTCATCCTTCAGACTTCACCTTAGAAAAGTCTAACATAAACCCTTAGTAAAAATAGTATACCCATGCCCCCTCCAACTTCATTTCTGTTACAATGCTGTATTTAGTTTATCTATCTCACTTAACACAATGTTGTAATATATTGTTTATAGTTTATCTCCCTAACTGAAGTGTGAGCTCCACGTGGACAGAAGCCTGGTCTTTCTGTCCCGTCCTGTCAGTAGATGTAGAATGAATGGATGAATGGATGAATTTCATGCCTGTGGGTAAGTGCAGAGTAGTTTCCATCTAAAGTCTTTAATTTTGTGTGTTTCAGCCTGTGAAGTCCATTTTGAAAACACCAAGGTGCCCATTGAAAATGTTCTAGGAGAAGTTGGAGGTGGGTTTAAGGTGAGTTGCCGGCAGCAGCTCCTGTGACTGCTGTGCGGTTTCATGGTGGTGGTTGTTGGCCCTAGCGTTCTGTACCCTCCCTGCTTGGAGCAGGCCAGCCTATGCTGGCCGGGTGACCGTGTGTGGTTCTCCTTTGGGAAGTCAGCAGAGTGGGAAGGGGGAAAGTTGCCTCCCAGAAGAGGAAGTGTGTGGTGAGAACCAAGTCTCTCCATTAACCGGGGAGGCTTTGTTTGCCTTGGGTAGGGACAGGGTCCTCTCCTGCTCGCACGGTAAAGCAGGCCCGTGGCACTGGAGAAGCACAGGTCCTCCAGTGACGAGCCCTGGGTCCTGAAGCCCCAAGATGTTTTGTTTTTGAGTCAAATTTATTATTATATTTTTATTGACAGATAATTCATATAACATAAAATTCACTGTTTTCAATGGTACACGTTGGTTGTTTTCAGTATATTCACTATGTTTTGTGCAACCATCACCATGGTTTAATTCCAGAACATTTCCATCACCCCAGAAAAAAATGCCATCCCTCCCATTTCCAGTTTCCCCCGTCCCTTGGCAATTGCTATATTAATTTCTGTTTTTATGGATTGGCCTCTTTTGAACATATCATATAAATGTTATAAATATGTGGCCTTTTGTGTTTGGCTTCTTTCATGTAGTATTATGTTTTCAAAGTTTACCCAAGTGGTAGCGTTTGTTATTCCTTTCAGAGGCTGGGTAATATTCCATGTGTGGATAGACCACATTTTGTTTATTCATTTATCAGCTGATGGACCTTCTTATTGTTTCCACCTCTTGGCCATTATCAATAATGCTGCTATGAACATTCGTGTACAAGTTTTTGTGTGAACAATATGTTTTCAGTTCTTTTGGGTATTTACCTAAAAGTGAAATTTCTGGGTCATATGGTGACTATACATTTAACTTTTTGAGGACCTACCCGGCTATTTTCCACAGTGGCTGCACCACTTTACATTCCTATCATCAATGTATGAGGGTTCTAATTTCTGCACATCCTCATCAACACTGGTTATCGTCCATTTTTAAAATTATAGCCATCTTAGTGTGTGACATCATATCTCATTGTGGTTTGATTTGCATTTCCCTAATGACTAATACTGCATCTTTTCATGTGTTTATTTGCAATTTTTGGAAAAACGTCTTTTTAAATCCATTGCCTGCTTTTAAATGTTCTTTTTTGTTGTTGTGGTTGCCCTGTCCTAATTTACTGAATCACCTAGGTAACTATCTTTACCCTGGTGAGATCCCCTACCCCCTTGGCTGTGAAGCAGAGAACAAAATAATACCTTCCTCCCCATGTCTTGAGAATCAGATAAATGCCGTCAGCCAGTGCTCCTGACAGGATGCTACTCGGTGAATGTGGAACAAAGGGTGGTGGAGGTGGAAAGACAAACATGGGAGCAGCAGTCTGTGTGCAGTGATAGGTTTGTTTGTCACCCAGAAGATATGCAAATTAGAGAATAT
Organism: Ia io; assembly: GCA_025583905.1. NCBI lineage: Eukaryota > Metazoa > Chordata > Mammalia > Chiroptera > Vespertilionidae > Ia > Ia io. The sequence goes on along the minus strand of JAJQQW010000004.1, from coordinate 103,175,008 downwards.
AGATAAAGAGAAAAAAATGAATTCTGAAACCTGTCCCCAAGAGAATTGGCATTCATTGTTCACATTTTTGTGCTTATCTTTCTAGATTTTTATAAAGACCATTCGTCCCTTAAATCTGGTGTGAATGTAAACTATAGTCTGCATTTTTTCACTTATCAATAATCCCAATGTAAACCAAAATTAATTTTAGACTATAAAAAAGAATTAAAAGCATTTACTTGAGCAAAAGAAGCTGCAGCCCAGAAGACACAGATTCAAGGAGCAGCCTAAATTGTGTTCCACTGAGACAAAGGGGAGGCCCCTTTATAGCACAAGTTGTCACCCGGCTCTCAGTTAGGTCTGTTTTATGAATGAGGCATCACCCAGGCTCTCAGTTAGGTCTGTTTTATATAAACGAGGTGTCACCCGGGCTCTCGTTAGGTCTGTTTTATATAAATGAGGTGTCCAAAATGTGCAGAGGGCGGATTTTAGTCCCTTGGTAAAAGATCAAACCAGGGTTTCCCTGCAGGGGTTCAGTCTGAGGTTCTTCGAGGTATAGAGTACAGGATGAGCCCCTGTCAGCAAATGCCTGCGAGGCTCTTACTTATAAAACTTGGGCCCTTGGTTAACTATGGGGAATCCATTTCAGTAGATAAATTCCTTCTTAGGGTTCACATCAAGTGAATCTTTCTACTTTGGGATCCACATAATAATCTTTTTATGCCAGCAAATGTATATTGATGTAAGTGTTTAATACTGAATAGTATTGCTTCATGTAGTGATGCCAAGTTGAATGTTACCAGGTTCTCAGGACTGGGAATTTAATAGTGTTTTCACTTCTTTTCTACTCAGAACCACATTGTGTGGCATATATCTTTGTATATACCTTTGCATACTTTTCTTTCTTTCTTTTTAAGGATTCTTTTTTAAAATTTATTTTTATTGATTTCAGAGAGGAAGGGAGAGGGAGAGAGAGATAGAAACATCAGTGATGAGAGAGAATCATTGATTGGCTGCCTCCTGCACGCCCCATACTGGGGATCGAGCCCGCAACCCAGGCATGTGCCTTTGGCCGGAATTGAACCCAGGAGCCTTCAGTCCGCAGGCCAACTGTCTATCCACTGAGCCAAACCAGCTAGGGCTTTGCATACTTTTCTAGTTCTTTCATGAGTTTAAACACCATTAGTGAAGTTACTGGGTTAGAAGGCGTGAATGTTTTTAAATTCTTGATCCTTGTTGCCAAATTACCTGCTGGGAAGTTGGACCAATGTCTACCCTTCAGCGTGGAGGATGTCCCTGCCCCTAGACCTTCCTGACACTGCATTACATTTTTTCCCATTGTGTTAGGTAAAAATTTTGGTTGTTTTAATATGCAAAGAAAAATAGATTTATAAATCCCTTTATTAATTTAGTGGGATTATTTTCCAGTCAGCCTAATTACTAAAAAGTGTGACACACCTCAGTGATTCCAGAGATCACAAAATGATCAAAAGCCAGGTGACAATTGAGTGGCTGATGAGAGATAAAAGTAAGAGCTTCTTCTAGTGCCTTCAGGTTTTATCAATAGTCAGACTGCTTAGGGCACAGAGGCAGTTAACTGACAGAGGCTGTTGAAAGAATGGGTTGCATCTGGGGAAACTGAGATTTAGACTGTACTTATGGGAATTATAGAAGGGAGTTATTTTGCAGTAGAGAAGGTGGTAAAGTGCAAGTGCTGAGGCAGGAGGAGAGGACTGAGGTTAAGTAGGAAGATCAGTCTTTGAGTTCGTGAGCCCCTTTTCAGATGTGTCTAAACCCATCAGGTCTTTGATCCACAGGAAATGAGACCTAATGTCAAATTATTTTCTCCTTTTATTTTTGTTTTGTTGTTTTAAGTGAAGTTAAGAATTAAGCATGAAGGGGCTATGAAGTAAATTTTGTTCATAAAACTATGAGCTAGCTTTTGAAAGCCCATTTAAGAAGAGGGAAGAGGAAACACAGATGGGATTTCCTCTTCCCTCTTAATATCCTGGTCAGTGTCCTCCCACATTCTCAGACCTCAAGTCTGAAGTTAGAGTTAGAGGCGCCTCCCTACCCGCCCCTGCAAAGAGGGAAGGCAGGACCTGACTGTAACACTGTGATGTGACTTAACCAAGCTCCCTTCCCCCTCCAGTGCAGGGTTTGGTCTTGCCCTCCATATTTTCCACCTGCCTTGGATTGAATGTTTAGAACCAACACTTGTACTTCCCAGTAGCAGGAGCAGTTGTTTCCAGTCTCTCCAGTCCCACAGAATCTGTTTTGCAGGATTCTACCATTGATTTAACAAGTAAACATAAATGCAAATTGATTTGCCTGTTTTACAATGCAGAGCCATCAATAAAAAGCAGTATTGCATTTTCAATTGAGCTTTTAGGAAAACTATAGAGTCCAGCCCTGCCTTTCGATGCTGGACTTGGGATGCCCTTTCTCCCTGGGATGGCCAGGTAGACCCAGCTGAGGGATCTCTTGGGTGGGAACATTGGCTACCCAACATACCCTCTTCCTACACCAAAAGAAACATACCCACCCATTCCCACTGGACTTGTGTACCCCCTTTACCCCACCATTATACCACTGGCCACCTGTTGCCTAGTCAGCTGTTTGCCTCTGTGCCCTGTTAGTCGGTAAGGGGACACCACCATGAATCTAGATAGACTAGTACTTAGGAAGCAGTGTGTGCACACAAATGTATGCCTGTCCCTCATCACAAGCCACTCATCATCTGCATTAGGTAGGAAGTTAAAATTGGTAAAGAGGAGAGAAACTGACAAAGCTCCTTAAGAAATATGTCATCATTGTAGGAATTTGGTGGGCGAGGAGCATGTCATGGCAGTGTAAGGGGCTGGTTCAGTGGAGAGAGCATAGGCCTACCTGCAGGCAGATGTTTGCTGTGTGGCCTTGGGAGAAGCACCTCACCTCTCTGAACCTCAAGGTCTTCGTCTGTGCAGTGAGAACCCTGATGCTGAAGTAATGTTGGTAAGGTGTAAGTAGCTTGCAGCATGTACCCAGTAAGTCTTAGTTACTACTCCTTTCCCCGGGGACTAAGGATTCACGTGTTCTTTTGGAATGAGGTTATTCAGTTCCTTTTTGAGGAGGTGACTCAGAGGTTGTTTGTGAGAGCCATAGCAGTGATGGTGTGACCTTGTTTTGAAGTGTTGGGACTGTGCTCTCTCCCTGCTCAGTGAGCATTGGCAAGATGATTAACTCAGCCCAAGTGCTGGCACAGAGTTCTTTAGGGACTTAGCTTTTATTTTCAAACCTTCTGATAAAAATAGACAAGCACTGTTGTGGTCTGTCACCTTCAGTCCTCCAGCTCCTGGGCTGTTCCCAGCACAATATGGGCAAGCAGGACTCTGAGGGAGTGGGATCCACAGTGAGCCCACGCTTTCTCTGCAGGTGGCCATGAACATCCTCAACAGCGGGCGGTTCAGCATGGGCAGCGCCGTGGCTGGGATGCTCAAGAAATTAATCGGTAGGTAAGTCAGGGACAGGAACCCTTTGCGGTACAGCCTTGCCCCTGATGCCTCCACTCCAGCCTGGAAGCTCTGCCATGTGCTCACAGCAGACTGGTGCTGAGCCAGAACACCGGGCAGACGGTCTCACTCAAGTTTAGGACCTGGGCTGTGGTTTAGATCAAAGAATGTACTCGGTCTGTCCCCAAAGAGTGAGTGTCCATGTTTCAGCACTCCTCTATTTTACCTGCTTAGAAAGGATAGGAGCAGGGGAGTGGACATTTTGTCGGAGATGAAACGGGATAACTGCTCTGACCACTAGGAGCAGAGCTACTTAGTGAGCATCCAAGTGTGAACCAGACACCTGTAAACATTAGCCCTGATTCTCCCAAGATCCCCGTTTTGCAGGTGACTCTTTCCACAGTGGGTGTGGAGTGAGATCAGGTTTGGAACCCAGATCTCTCAGCTTCTCTATCTTCCCTTTGTTTTTTCTGTTAGGATGCCTGAATTCTGGATTTTCCTTTGCCAGTAAACTTAAAATAGCCCTATAGGGTTTTTGTTGGGCATGGAACATAATTACTATATTAGTTTTGTGGGAAATGCAGGGGGCACCGGCTACGGATGGTGGGAGATACCCAGGGGCTGCATACACTGAATGCTTATGAAGTTCCTCAGAGTTCAGGGCAAGGTGGGATAGGAAGGTTTTGCTTTGGGTTCTTAGCTTTCTTTTATAGATGAGGACACTGATGCTTAGAGAGGGTAAGGGTTTTGCCCAAGGCCATGTTCCTGGGCCTAAAAGCTGATCCTGTCAAACTCCAAGCTCAGGGCTTGTCTCACTCTGCTAAGCTGCTCCCAAGACCCTGAAGCCCTCTGGATTTCTTTCCCATCTGGAAATTCTTCAGTACAAGAGCTTTGTGGGGGTGCTCACAGCCAGCCTCTTCCCAAAGGATGTAGAACAATGATATCCTAAGTCCCGGAAATGTGGGAATGTGGGTACCTGTTTACCATCTGAGCCCACCATGAGAAGCAGTTGTGATTGGATCATACCGGTGGGAATGTTTGGAAAATACCAACTGTAGGGGCAGGGACTGCTGACTGGGTGGGATGCTGCCCTATTCAGTTGGGTGCCTTCGCAGCTGGGACCATGACGCAGCTTGCGTTCACATCTGCGCACTTTGAAGCCATAGGCCCAAGTTTTCAAAACAGACAGCCTTCCTGCTTTGGGGATGAACAGCTGTGACAGGTGTGAGCCAGCCCTACTTCTGCCGAGGGCATTTATGGGGGCACGACTTGGTGCTAGGCGCCTTCCACCTGCACCGTGCAGTCTTCACAACTCTGTGAGGTCGGTGGTATTGTTCAGGGAGGTGAAGTCACTTGTCTTGGGCTACCAGCTGGTAAGAAAAAGTACCAGACTCAGACCTGTGTCTGACTTCAAATTGTGCTTCACGTCTGTCCTGTGTGCTGTGGGCACCACTGCACATGGATAGTCCCTCCTCCAGCCTGGCTTCGCTAGAAAGCAGGGGCTCTGTCTTTCAGGGGGCTTGGTCTCAGCAGACTGTTTCACATAGTTTCTGCCTGAGGGCTGGAAGGTGATGATGACAGCCTTAGTAAATTATCGTAGGACACCCAGAAAATTGTTCTTCTAAACACTCTGTTCTTCTTCAGAAATGACTGCAGAATATGCCTGCACGAGGAAGCAGTTCAACAGGAGCCTCAGTGAATTTGGATTAATTCAGGTACTAAAGGTTGTACAAGTGGCACTGTATGGATTTCACTGTGTGAGCATTAAGTGTGTCTTTCAGTGTCTTACTGGTGACTTCTGTAAGTGACTGGGAAAGGGGACAGGCTTTATTTAATGTGACACTTTTTAAAAAATATGTATTTTTATTGATTTCAGAGAGGAAGAGAGAGGGAGAGATAGAAGCATCAATGATGAGAGAGAATCACTGATCGGCTGCCTCCTGCACGCCCCCTACTGGGGATTGAGCCAGCAACCCGGGCATGTGCCTTTGACTGGAATCAAACCAGGACCCTTCAGTTCGCAGACCAACGCTCTATTCACTGAACAAAACCAGCTAGGGCGATTTTATCCACTTTTAGAGACCACTACTGTGGGAGGGACTTTACAGAGGAATTGGTATATAAAAATGACCCTGAAAGGCAAATAGGATTTCAAAGCAGAATCCAAAGGAGGGATGCTAGGCCAGGGCCATAGTGCTAGAGGGGGGAGAGTATCTGGTGTGTTTGGAAAAGCAAGAAGCGCTGCTTTGCTTGCTGGGGCATAGAGTATGTGCAGAAGTGGCTGGAGAGGTAAGTTAAGGCTGTATTGTGAAGGGCCTTGAGTGACAGGGTATTTGATAGGTGAGGTGAATGACCTGAGTCTGTGTAAGCGAAGGGAGGCTGATGGTCGGTGGACGAGCCAGGGAAAAGGTCTTACACCTGGCCAGGAATGTGACACCCTTTTGTGAATGCTCAAGCTGAGCCAGGGAAAAGGTCTTACACCTGGCCAGGAATGTGACACCCTTTTGTGAATGCTCAAGCTGAGCCAGGGAAAAGGTCTTACACCTGGCCAGGAATGTGACACCCTTTTGTGAGTGCTCAAGCTGAGCCAGGGAAAAGGTCTTACACCTGGCCAGGAATGTGACACCCTTTTGTGAATGCTCAAGCTCGGCTCTCTTGAATAGCATGAGGCTTCGGACTTAATCACCTTCTCTGCTGGTTGGCAGATTTGATTCTCAGCACATGTAAAATGCTTCTTGATTTTTTTTCTTTTAACACTCCAGGAAAAGTTTGCCTTGATGGCTCAGAAGGCTTATGTAATGGAAAGTATGGCCTACCTCACTGCAGGGATGCTGGACCAACCAGGGTTTCCTGACTGCTCCATCGAGGCTGCCATGGTGAAGGTAATCCCAGCACAGCCTGAGGGGAGCTGAGGAAAGCTCCTTAGCTGCTGCGTGGTCAAGGAAGATAAAGGGTTTGCCAGAGTTCATCCAGTGAGACTGTGGCAATCGGAGCTCCTGCCTCGTTCAGTCTCATCTCAAAGCCCAATTCTCTGTTGAGCCTCCCATTCCATCCCCAGCCACTCTGCCCCTGTTCTAAGGCCCTCCTTTTGGAAGGGATTTGGCACTGACCTTCTCCCGGGTCTGTGGCAGGTGTTCAGCTCAGAGGGTGCCTGGCAGTGCGTGAGTGAGGCGCTGCAGATCCTCGGGGGCTCAGGCTACATGAGGGACTACCCATACGAGCGCATGCTGCGTGACACCCGCATCCTGCTCATCTTTGAGGTGCGTGCCCTGATACCAGATCCACCTCATTCTGCCATGGACCCCCTGAGCCTCCTGGTTCTGGGCCCAGGCTGGCTTCTGCGTTCTCTCATTTAACCCTCCTCACAACCCTGTCTAGACCCTGTTCTGCAGACTGAGAGGCCAAGCATTTCACCCAGGGTCTCACTTCCAAGGGCCTTCTGTTGAGCCTACCACCTCCTGGCAAACTGCCGCAAGTCTTTGCCAAGTCACTTTTGCCAGCTGTGGTGGGACAAGCAGAGATCTTCTCATAGGAAGGCCGTGAAAGCTCTGTCTGGGTCTGGGTTTTCTTCTCAGTATATTGAGGGAGCTTAGGAGGGTCATCTCTGAGGGCTTTTCCAGCCTGGCAATTCTTGCTCTCTAATTGCTGATCCCCATGAATTCACAAGCCTAAAGGTGCTGGGAGGGTCCTGGGTGGGGAAGAAATCGGGGGGTTGGGGACAGAGAGACACCTCAGACACATCCCATCTTTGGGGTGCTAGTGGTCTTGATTGTGTGGACTGACTGACCCAGGAGGAAACCAGGATACCAGGGAGTGAGAGACAGAGGTGCATCTCTCCTGAGGGACTGAAGTCTTATGAAGCAATTGCACTTGAGGGCAGAAAGGACTTTGACCAGGCATAGGGGAGGGCTCTATGGACCAACCACAGGGAAGTAGAGCATCCTGAGTAGGCCCAGACAGGAGCTTACCTGCCCCCTCTAAGTGAATGGAGTACTAAGTAAGCCTTTGTGGGAGTATTGGCCAGTCCTGCTTGGTGGGCTGGGGCAGGTGATGGAGCAGGCGAGGAGGGAATGGAAAGGAGACAAGCAGCCAGGTTATACAGGACCTTGATTCTTCACTCAGGGCAGTGGAAACTATAAAAGGTTAGAGCCCTGCTTGAATAGCTTCCATGGTGTGAGCGATGGGCAGTAGCACAGTCCACCTAGTCGCACATGCAGGATGCTGGGGCTAACTTCCACGGGGCAGCTTTTGACCTCTATACTGCTGACCACAGGGAACCAATGAGATTCTCCGGATGTACATCGCCCTGACAGGCCTGCAGCACGCTGGACGCATCCTGACAGCAAGGATCAAGTAGGTGCCATTCCCACTCTGCTCCTTGGGTCCCACCTGGGAAAACAAGAGGGGATGAGCAGTATAGCCTTGAAGAGCTGACCCCATTCACTGGCTGGCTGGAGAGAGGGAAGGTGGGCAGGAGCCTTGGTCAGTGAGTGTTTGGCCTTGGAAGCCAGACTCCAGAGCTCGGCCATTGTTTGAGGGTGGCAGGAGGAGCCAGCTGCTCAGGGAAGCCCTCACTGCTCTGCCCATGGGCTCACTCCCTGGGCAGTTCCTGTTTCCCATGCTGCAGGGACTTTTGTTTTCAGGATCTGGGAATGAGAGGTGCCCCTTAAACAGATGCCAGGCTCCAAGGCCAACACAAGAACAATTTGTTTCTTTTCTCCCTCCCTTGTTCTCGCCCTCTCTTGCTCCTCAATCCCCATCCTGAGGCCAGGGCAATTAGAAATCACTGCTGGAGCCCAAGAACAGGTTTCTCAAAGCATATTGCAGAATACTTACTGGAAAAGAATGACCTGGAAGCTGGCTGTGGCTCAACTCCTTGTGGCGGGAGCACGAGAGTGGCTCCATCTCAGAGGAGACTGGCTGCTCTCGGACAGGCTGCCCGGGCTCAGCCTGCCGCCAGGTGCCCAGACTAGGGGAAGGTCATATTGGGCCTGCGTTGGCACTTTATGGCATTGCATAGTCAGGGAGAAGGAATGGCTGTCCTAGAGCTCTCGGGTACCTATTGGTGTGGGTTTTGTTGCTGGGCAGTGGGAAGAACAGCAGGGCCTCAGGTCATGGGGCATGGGCTTTCTGCAGCGAGCTTAAACGAGGCAATGTGACCACTGTCCTGGAGACCGTTGGCCGGAGGCTTCGGGACTCCTTGGGCCGAACCGTGGACCTGGGACTGACAGGGAATCTTGGAGTTGTGCACCCCAGTGTTGCGGTGAGTGAGCCCAGCAGGTATAGCCTGTCCGATATCTTTCTCCCAGAAGGGATGTGACCAGGGGTGGTGGGGAGGACCAGTCAGTCTGAGGGACAGCTGATGTCCCGTCTCCACCCTGTCACAATGGAGAACAGCCTGCATGTTAGCCAGGCCTGGGCCCTGGCGTCCCTGCCATGCCAGTGGGACAGGATGGCACCATGGGGAGGAGGTGCTGAGCTGAGTCCTTTCCTCTGGCCTCCAGGACAGTGCCACCAAGCTCGAGGAGAACGTGTATTACTTTGGGCGCACTGTGGAGACGTTGCTGCTCCGCTTTGGCAAGGTAGTCAGGCCCCTGCCAGACCCGGGAGTGGCAGGCCCTCCAACTTGGGGGTCAGGGGAATGGGGCCAGCATCTATGAGATAATGTTTTACCAAGTGTCCACCTTTAGAACCAAGCCCAGGAAGAAATCTACTCACCATGGAGGGGTGGAATGGGGAGGCAAGGGTGTGGGGTGGGTGCCCTGCTGGGGAGCCCCCTCCAGATGAAGAGAGGCTCCCGCATTTGTGGGGGAAACCTCAGCAGGGCCTGAATCTCCCGACCTGATCTGGGAGGCTCTGCGGCTGAAGATGTATTCATTAAGCCCTGGCTCTGGTCTCAGCCAGGTTCCTGGGACTTGGTCTTACCTTTACCCTTGCCCAAATCTAGACAGCGGGAAAGGAAAACAGGCAGCTACCGTGAGCCAACTTCTCACAATCCCGAGGCATAAAAGGAGGTTCAGAGGTGTGCAATGTGCCCAGGGAGCAACTGTGGGGGATGGGATCGCAGGTAACGGGCCTCCACCCTGGGGCTTTGTGTCCCCAGACCATTGTGGAGGAGCAGATGGTCCTGAAGCGGGTGGCCAACATCCTCATCAACCTGTATGGCATGACAGCTGTGCTGTCTCGGGCCAGCCGCTCCATGCGAGCAGGACTCCGGAACCATGACCATGAGGTGAGCCTGCTCTGCCCTGCCCTGCTCTACTCGTCCACACACAGGTAGTTTTGTCCTGCTGCATTTAGCTGAGGCCTGGTGGTTGGGGGATGGGATCATTGAGTGGCATGGCCCAATTTAGCAGTCTTAAGTGGGAGGGGCTGGGCAAGTCAAGGGGCTTGGCACCCCAGTTGTAGTCCCAGAGAGTGAGAGTAAAGTGCAGGGTCCGTGCAGCAGTTGACCTGGAGGCTGGTGGGTTTGCTGAGTTGTGGCTGTGGTGAGTACTGAAGCTCCAATGGGAGGGAGGGTCCATATCTGCTCAGGACACAAGGCCACTCCCTTTCATTTTCCCACCTGAGAGAAAAGGGTGGGTGAGTGATGGAGTCCTAAACCCAGTGCCCTCACCTTGTCTGTCCTCCTCACCCTGCTGAAGGGTCACTGAGCACCTGCTGTGGATTTGGTCTTCATGTGCATAGACTCACAGTAGCCAGTGGCCACAGGAATTGTGATGTCTCTCACAGCAGAGGAAACTGAAGCTCAGAGATGTTGAGTAATTTGCTCTTGGGACAGAGCTAGTTTGGCTTTGGGCTGGAATTAGTACCTAAGGTTGTGTGACTTCTGAGCCAGGCTTCTTGACCCCCGCCAAGCTGCCCAGGGTTCTCTGAAGTTTAGAGGTCATTCACCAGGGAGGGGGAGCCCTGTGGCCCAGAGATCTCAAGGTTCTCTCTGACCTCGGCTCTGGCAGGTTCTGTTGGCCAACATCTTCTGCACAGAAGCTTATTGCCAGAATCTCTTCACCTTATCTCAGCTGGACAAGTGTGAGTAGGGTTGCTTGGTGGGGGAGGAAAGGGTCTGCTTCTAGGCAACTGTTGATGGTGAGCTTTTTCTGGACCCTGTCGGGCTCCCATGGCCTGCTGGCTGCTCACAAACTTCTGCCGTGAGTGAGGGCTGAGTAAGACCTGCACCGGCAGCGAGGCAGGAGCACAGATCTGCAGGTGCAAGCTCTGCCAGAGCCCTGTTGGGCCCTGCGGCATCTGCACAGTGAAGGTTCACAAAGGAAGGAGACAGTTCCCCTGCCTCTTCATTCCAACACTGCGGTGGAGAGGAAGCCACCCCTCTCACAGATGTCCCGGGATGCTGTCCTAGACCATCTGCTCAGTCTGCTCAGTCTGGAATGCTCCTATGGCCATGTCTTAGAATGTATAGCTTAAATTCTCCTCTGACCATTACAGTCCTGCTGGCCTCAAGGCTTCACATCATGTGTCCCAACGGAGCCCAGCCCTGTTGCTAAGAGATTGTGGAGAGGGGCACATAATTCTGTGTAGGTTCTGGCTCAGGGTGCTTGCTGTTCAGGCACCCTCCACAGTGCTGACCTGACTGTTAATGTGCTATGGAGATGAGGAGATGGTTTCTCCTGCAATAATAGGCTTGCATCGCAAAGGGTCTTTTATTGAGCAAGTGCCTTCTCCCACAGGATCTAGAGTTTTTAGGGATTAACAAAATGAGCCCTTTGTTATTCAGAGTAAAGCCTATATGTACAGCCCAGAATCACTTCCTGGAGGTTTGGAGGGGTAGTAGGGATACCCACAAGCTGACTGTTAGGAAAACTGTTCCAGCAGTATTCCTATTGTCACAATGCAGAAAGATCAACCGCTGTCTCCTTTCCCTTCCAGATTCTCCAGAAAATCTAGATGAACAGATCAAGAAAGTGTCGCAGCAGGTCCTAGAGAGGCGAGCATACATCTGTGCCCACCCTTTGGACCGGACATCCTGAAGAAGAGGGACGGTGGTCACTGTTGCCGCCAGCCCCCAGGCCACAGCTTGTTGCTGGACAACTCACCTTTTCCAGAAGGTGTTGGACTTGGGGTTATTTTAAGTCGAACTTTCTTCCCAGTCTTCACCTGAAGGTCTTTCTCTTAGCCTGGGGAAGCCTCTTCTAGGCTTGATCTGTGAGCACTGCTGCCTAACATGATCATCCCAGGTTCTAAATGGAGATGGAGATGGAGATGGATAGAGAGAGAATGGAGTTGCTGAGACCTGGATTTAGAGGATACGCTATTAGTTTAGGAGACTTCAGAATGGAAACTGGGGCTCGTGCTGCTGCCTCTGTGGCATGAGCCTGCGGGGACCTGTTTTGGGCATGGACGGCCATTTCTTCTAGACCACACCTTTCCCAAGAAACAGTTGAAAGCTGTGTATGTGTCATTCATTCAGACTAGAAGCAAAATATACTTAAAACATGTAACAGGAACCACTTAACAAAAAAGAATATAAAATGGCACAGTTTGTGTTTAGTCTTCTAGTCATGTTTTTCCTCAGAACCAGCCTTTAATGGATGACAGCATGAACCTAAGAACCACCCTTTAGTGATGGCTCTGTCTCTTTTGTCCTCAACCTGTGAGAAGGCCTTGAAAGCTGAGGAGCAGGTTCCCACTGCAGGGCCATGGGGGTTATGAGCCCTATCGTTGATCCCTCTCAGGTGATGGCTGGAAAACAGCATTGCTTGGTACATGACAACATATGCTTGTTCCCACCTGGGCTTTTCTTCTGTTTTCTTTGCAAGGATTGCCCTCTAGTTTTGAAGTGGGGACAAAAGGTATCCTTAGGTGGCACTAACAGGCCTTTGCATTTCTCCAGGCTTCCTTCTGCTGTTACTTGCTGTATGTACTGGGTCCCAGCACACTGGCAGGTTTCAAGCTTTGGTCTAGTTCTAGGGTGGCTTGGGGTTCCCCCCAAAAAGACCACTGTAGATGTTGCCTCGAGATGGGAGGAGAAGGCTCACTCCTTTTCCTCCAAGTATAAGTCACAGTCTGCTTGATGAAAGAAAAGGCAAGGAGTAGATTGGGAATGCTGAGACCTGACCTGGCATAGTAGGGTTGGCCTGAATATTCTGCCAGGGTTTTGGTAGCTAGTCTTCAAAGGGTAAAAGTTCACAAATATTGTGACTTTGGAAATAAGTTTCCAATGAAACTCAAAGTTCTTTTTTTATATATGTATTTTTTTGTTTATTTCAGAGCGGGATAGAGAGAGAGAAACATCTACGATGAAAGAGAATCATTGATCAGCTGCCTCCTGCACGCCCCCCACAGGAAATTGAGCTCATAACCCGGCATGTGCCCTGACCAGGAATCGAACTATGACCTCCTGGTTCATGGGTTGATGTTCAACCACTGAACCACACCGATTGGGCATAAACTCAAAGTTCTTAAATGTTGGCAAGTAGGCATTTTGCACAAAATGGAGAGTACATGCCTTCTCACAGTGCTGGAAAAGGAGGTGCACGGAGCTCCTTTGCAAGGGGGTACTTGGGAAGCATGCAGTCCCCACCCCACTTGGGCAGTCCTTAAGAAGAGCTTCACTCTAGGCCTTGTGGCATGGAAGTCCTCTGTCAGCAACAGGGCACTCTGTCCAATTGAGTTTAAAAGGCTGGAGTCACTAGTTCAAGTCTCTCTTTTTCACCTGCCATTTCTAAGTTTTACTAAACCTGTTGTGGGGAGGGAAGGCCCTGGCATGTATTTGTTATAATTTGTCAGCAATATGCACAGGCTTGAGATGCTCAGGGAACCTGTGCTGGGGAGGCCTGTGGTGCAACCCACCAGAGCACTTGGCCAGTGAGGCAAGCATGGCTTCCTGGCCTGGACCACAGCGGTGACTTAGCTTCTGACACACCAGCAGAAAGCAGGAGATCTTCACACAGCCCAGAGCCCAAGGCCTGTTCTGAAGGGAGGCAGTAAGGTACAAGTGAGGAGAGAGAGAGAGGTTTCAGGAGCTTGTCAGCACTTCCCTTATTCATGGAACTGTCTCTGGCTGCCCTTGGGAGTCAGAGGAGGTAGAAACTCCATCCTGATTTCTGGTAAAGGGTTCTCTGGCAAAAATTTTTATCAGAAAACCCATTTCTCTCCAGATAAAGGTTCTGGCTCTGTAAACCAACAAATTTAGGTTCTCTGCCAACCTATGAATGACCTGGAGGTCTTCATGAACAGAGGGATGGAAAGAAAGAAAGGAAGCCTCAGAAGGATTAAGGTAGCAAGATCCCATACTCCCCACAGAGGGAGATGGCAGTGTCTTGAGCTGGGAGGGAGTTGGAAGGTCCCAGTGAAGCCCAGATTCTCTGCCTCCAGCTGTTGGCTATGCCTCCAGAGGCCAGTCTTGGGTACCAGACTGTTGAAGCTCAGCAAGCCTTTAAATTTTTCCAATGCACCAGGCCCAATGCAATAAAGGGATTTACCCAAAGTCACACAGCTGGAACTAGAATCTGGGACTCCTGAGTTCCAGCCCAGCATTCAGTCTGTTATAGCAGACCCATTCTGAACCTTGATTTCCTAAATCATGGGTATCTAAAACAAAATGAATACTGCTGAAGAGAGAAAGCAGCCCAGAGCTCCTGCTGCCAGTGGCATCAGGAGGCTTGGTTCTGCAAAGGTCTTGTCTGTTATGGCTGGGTTCAATGCTGGAGAAGCACGAAGCCTGAGGAAAGGCAGTGGCTTCTTGTATAGATCAGTCCCCGGGGTGCTGGTCCCGCCTCTCTTGATCCAGCACAAGCTCCAGCAAATCAGCAAATAATATGTTTTCCCTCCACTCCTAAATCTGGAACAATAAGTCAGGAAGAAGCTCCTATCTGAGCCCCGCTCCTCCCTCTGGACTTCAGTCAATTCTGCAGTGGTGCCAGTGGGCAGCAGCTCACAGTGATTGTTACTTTCAGTACTGCTATGAAGACCTGCCACTTGGAATCCATTGGCTGTGAGCCAGGCCAAGTGGGATTTCTTCTCGGCTTTTTTTCTTTTCTTCTTTTGAACCCTGAGACTACACCAAGCCTGAGAGGTAATTCTGTGAATATATGAATCTTCTTGGATCCTGGAAATGAGGAGCAAACATGGGGATGCAAGGGTGGTGGCAGACTTGATAGGGCTGACTGAGCCTCGGGTTTCTACGTAGGTGTCAGAAAAAGCTGAGGGTATAGTGGTAGTTCCTGACAGTGGGGCATTTAAATTACTTGAACTGTGCAGCAGCCCTGGAAGTTTCACACTGTCGTCTCCTTTGACAGAAGCTCTTTTGTGAAGTCACCATGTGCTGGAATCTAAGCCAAGGCTTTTCCTTTGGGGTGACAGATGCTTCTTATTAGGAGCAACAAAATGCTCTCTCGAGGTGAGGAACCTGCAGTGGTTTGCAGCTGTGAACGTCTGAACATTCACTGAGACCCTCTTGGTTCACCTCTGCATGTGGAGAACTAACATTTAGCGTGGGAACAGGACACCTCTCCCAGCACCTGATCCCTTGTCTGTTCCCCCAGCTGGTTGGCTCTCCACCCACCGGAGATCTCCTGCTTACCTCCAGGCAAGATGGTCATAGCGGACAGAGTTCATGGGATAAGCAAACTCATTATCCCGTCTGGAGTATAAGCATTTGATTGTTTTCCACATTCCAAGCCTCTCACTCACCTTGGCCATCTCTTGATACAGCCACTTCTTGGCAAGCTCTGTGCAATTCAGGATCTGAATACTGTAGTTATAGAAAGCATCTTTGGTCGGGGCATCAATTCTAAACACCTTCATGGAGACTTTGGAGACTTCTTGCTAACCTGGTAGGCTCCTATAGTATTTTTCTGAAGAAAGAGACACCAGTCATTATACAAGGCCCCTGACCACCATCTATCTTTTTGTGTTCAGCTCTGAGACATGGCTCCCATGCAGATATTGATTCTTGAATACTGGAGCTGCCATTTCATCCCAGAACCCTGCCAAAGGTCATCCAGCCCAACCCCTTCCTGTCTACAGTGGGCCAGAAACTTGACATTGCCTAAGGCCACGGGAACTGGTACACACAGCACCTGAGTTTAGAGAATGGAAATAGAAGTAGCAATATCTACTAACGTCCCCAAAGGAAGGGGAAAGTAAGAATAGAAACCTTTGAAGAAATAATGAGTATCAGAATTGATAAGGAATATTCCAAGCCTGGACACATTATTAGTGAGATTTAAAACAAAGGCAAAGATGAATTCTGAAAACTAACAGAGAAAAAGAGCAGGGCACCTGTGAAAGAAAAAGTATGATTAACATCAGATCCCACAACAGCAATGCTGTAAATAAGAAGGTAAAGAACCTGAGCCTGCAGATTTTTTTGTTTTGTTTTGTCTTGTTTTTGTTTTTAATTGATTTTAAAATAATGAAAAGGCAAGCCACAGACTGGGAAAATATATTTGCAATACATGTGACTGACAACTGGTCCAAATAAAAATAAAATAAAAAACCCACAAGCCAGTAAGAAAAATTCAACTAAACTTCTTTTAAATAGAGGAAAAATACACTGAGTGGCCAGATTATTATGATCTCTGAACGCATAATAATCTGGCCACTCAGTATATATCCTATATAATAAAAGGCTAATATGCAAATTGTCCCCTCGACCAGCAGGCAGGCCAGCCAACCGCCCATGTCCCCTCCCCCTGGCCAGGCTGGCTGGACCCCACCCATGCACAAATTCATGCGCCAGGCCTCTAATATATATATACATATATACACACACACACACACATATACTGAGTGGCCAGATTATTATGCGTTCAGAGATCATCATAATCTGGCCACTCAGTGTATATATTTAATAGGCACACCACAAAATGAGATATCCAAATGGCCAATCATATGAACAGGTATTCAACATTATTACAGATACTTATAAGTATATATGTGTGTGTGTGTGTGTGTGTGTGTGTGTTGAAAATAAGCTAATGCAGGAAGGCATACTGTATGGTTCCATTATATCAAGTTCAACAAGCAAAACTAATATGGTGACACTTCAGGATGTTAGTTAATGGAGAAGGGATATGATACTTTCTGGGTGATAGAATGCTTCTACATGCTGATTTGAGTAATGGTTTCACAGATACCTATATATAAAAGCCTAAGTGACCATTATGACCAGACGGCCGGTAGCTATGACACGCAATGACCACCAGGGGGCAGACGCTCAATGCAGGAGCTGCCCCCTGGTAGTCAGTGCACTCCCACAGCCAACCTCCTGCAGGTGGCCAACCTCTCACAGTCCCTCCCCCCGGCCAACCGGCCCAATCGGCCTGGATCAGGACTGGCGAGATGGCCCCGATTGTCCAGGAGGGACCCCACCCATGCACTAATTCATGCACCGGGCCACTAGTATCTATATGTATATGTGTGTGAAAGACTTAAGATTTTATGCATTTTACTAACTTTAACCTTTTGCACTCGGATGTCGAGATTACAATTACTCTTTGAATGTATCAATAATTTGAAATATAAAAAAATCCAAATAAATAAGTTTGTATGAAAAGAAACTCCAGTTTTTTATTCTACTGCTGCGCTTTGTAAAATCTGGGGTATTTAAAAAATTAAATTCCGAATAGAATAAAGGAATTGAGAAAAAAGCAAGTGAGTGCAAAGGGTTAATGTATAAAAAAAGAAAACTTGACATAAGAAAACCACAAGTGAATATTCTGTGAGAGAAAGCCATTGTGCAATATATGTATATATATTGTGTGTGTATCCTATCTAATAAAAGTAATATGCAAATTGACCATCACTCCAACACACAATATGGCTGCCCCCATATGGTCAAAGATGGCTGCCCCCATGTGGACACAAGATGGCTGCCACAAGATGGCCAGCAGGGGAGGGCAGTTGAGGGTGATCAAGCCTTCAGGGGAGGGCAGTTGGGGGGGACCGGGCCTGCAGGGGAGGGCAGTTAGGGGGGACCAGGCCTGCAGGGGAGGGCAGTTAGGGGCAATCAGGCTGGCAGGGGAGCAGTTAGGCATCAAACAGGCTGGCAGGGGAGTGGTTAGGGGGTGATCAGCCTGGCAGGCAGAAACGGTTAAGGGCAATCAGGAAGGCAGGCAGGCGAGCAGTTGGGAGCCAACAGTTGTGGATTGTGAGAGGGATGTCCGACTGCCCGTTTAGGCCCGATCCTGGGGATCGGGCCTAAATGGGCAGTCGGACATCCCACGAGGGGTCCAAGATTGAAGAGGGTGCAAGCTGGGCTGAGGGACACACACCCCCATGCACGAATTTTGTGCACCGGGCCTGTAGTATATATATACACATACATACATACATACACACTAGAGGCCCAGTGCACGAAATTCGTGCACAGGTAGGGTCCCTAGTGGCTGCCGCCACCATTGCCACCAACTGGGGGAAGTGCTTCCCTCTCCCCAGCTGCCTGCTGCCGCCGCCGGCCCCACCCCCTGGTCAAACTCTCAGTTGAGCTCCCAGTTGAGGGGACAGTTTGCATATTAGGCTTTTATTATATAGGATATACACTGAGTGGCCAGATTATTATGATCTCTGAGCGCATAATAATCTGGCCACTCAGTGTATATCCTATATAATAAAAGGCTAATATGCAAATTGTCCCCTCAACTAGGAGTTCAACCATGTCCCCACCCCCTGGCCAGGCTGGCTGGACCCCACCCATGCACGAATTCATGCACCGGGCCTCTAGTATACATATATATACACACACACTGAGTGGCCAGATTATTATGCGTTCAGAGATCATAATAATCTGGCCACTCAGTGTATATATAAGAATAGAAGCCTTTTAATGATACTGGCCAGCATTTGCTAGTATTGTTTAAATCCTTTCCATCTATCATCTGATTAAATCTTCATTATAACTCTATGGACCCAGAATTTTTAATTACCTTGTGCAATTGATGAAACTGGAACTATAAGTTTCCATGATTTATCAAGGGTTATAAAGCTAAAAGGGTAGTAGATCTATGTCCCTTGCCAGCACAGCCAAGGGTTCGGCAAGCCTGAGGGAGGGCCGGCGAAGGATGAAGAAAAGACAGACAGAGAATAAGCTGGGTCTAGGTGGATCTTCTGTGCCTGGCTGAGGCTACAGAACAGATCCAGACTGCAAGCTGACGCTTTATTTTATAGTCAGAGGTAAACAAAGTAATTTACAATGTTCTTGTAAGTTTCACTTGTTTTGGCAGCACTTGCTGCACCTCCCACAGCCCATTAGCTACCCAGGAAAGATCTAGGGAGCGTCACAAGATCAAGCTTAATTATGCTAAGAGGGCTGTGCCCTCTAAGCTGGGACTTGTTTGCGGCTTTGCCAGCAGGTCAGTCCAAGGCTTAACCCTATAACCGCTCCCTACAGATCTAGAATCTAAATCTTAGAATATTTGGTTACAAAGCTAGTGCTCATAATCACTCTACTACATTTCTTCTCTATATTATAAATGAAATGATTCATGAAAACTATCAATGTGCCAAAAATGGAGCTTTTACAAATAAAATTCTCTGTCATTGGAAAATAAATACATAGGAGGAGAAAGGAAAAAATCCCTAATCATACTGTATTTGGATATTTTAACAGACTTCCTCTAGTGAGGGAAGAAACAGAATTTAAAGATAAGGTTATAGAAGATTTGAAAAAAAAAAGTTGACATAATTGACATATATAGAACATTATCAACAACTATAGGATACACATATATTTCAAGTAAGTTGGAACGTTTACCAGAATTGATATGCTGAACCACAAATCAAATCTCAGCAATGGATAGAAGATACACAATAAAACCAAGGTAGAACTCAGTAACAAAAGATATGGGTAACTGAAACATCCTAAAGTATTTGGAAATTAAACAGTATACTATTAACCCATGTATCAAAGAAAAAAATGGAAATTAGAAATATTTTTAACTGAGTCATTATGAACATATGTATCTAAACTGGGGAATGCAGTTAATGTTCATAGGAAATTTACAGCCAAAATGAATATAGTAAAATGATAAATGCTTAAAATCAATTATCTCAATATCCATCAGAAGAAGTTAGAAAAAGAACAAAGTAAATCTAAAAATAAAAAAATGAATAAGCAGAAATCAACGATGTCCTATATAATAAGAGCCTAATATGCTAAGTGTCCAGTCGTCCGTTTAACCAATCAAAGTGTAATATGCTAAGATATTCTAAGGCTGTTCAACTGCTCGCTGTGACATGCACTGACCACCAGGGGGCAGACAGTTGACCAGTCGCTATGACGTGCACTGACCACCAGTGGGCAGATGCTCCAAACGGTAGGTTAGCTTGCTGCTGGGGTCCACCTGATCGGGACTGAGCGAGACAGGCTGGACATGCACTGGAGCCCTCCTACAGTCCCTCCCCGGCTGGCCAACCTCCTATGTCCCTTGCTGGCCCCAATCATGCACCAGTGTGGTCCCTCGGCCTGGCCTGCACCCTCTCGCAATCAGGACTCCTCGGGGGATGTCGGAGAACTGGTTTCAGCCCGATGGTGGAATGACCGATCACTATGACATGCACTGACCACTGGGGGCAGATGCTCAACACAGGAGCTGCCCCCTGGTGGTCAGGGTACTCCCACAGGGGGGAGCGCTGCTCAGCCAGAAGCTGGGTTCACGGCTGGCAAGCACAGCACTGGTGGCGGGAGCCTCTCCTGCCTCTGTGGCAGCGCTAAGGATGTCCAACTGACAGTTTAGGCCCGCTCCCCATGGGAAGTGAGCCTAAGCCATCAGTCGGACATCCCCCGAGGGCTCCCAGACTGCAAGAGGGTGCAGGCTGGGCTGAGGGACAACCCCTCCCCCCCCCCCCCGAATGCACAAATTTCATGCACCGAATGCACAAATTTCATGCACTGGGCCTCTAGTAGAAAATAAAGGTATAATATGGAGATCAAAAGAGCAATGGAGAATATTGGTTCTTTGAAGAGAATATTACATTCATAAATGCAATTTCAATAAAGCTCTCAACCACCTATGAACAGGCTCATGCATAAATGGCAACTTGGTCTGACAGACTTGGCAGTATAGATCACTGGGGAAGGGTTGGACTTTTAAGCAAAGTTGCTGGTATCATTGATCATATGGAAGAAATAAAATTAGATTCTTAGCCTCATGCAAGAAATAAATTCCTGATGGATTAAAAATTTTTAAATAATGAACAAAATTTTTAAAATTTTAAGACAAAACAATAGTTATATGACCTAGGGGTAGGAAATAATTAAGGCAAAAAAATTCAAGTCATAAGGGAAGAAATGGAAAACTTACAAAACTTAAAATAATTTTAATCAATAAAAGACACCATTAAGAGAGTGAGAAGACAAGTCAGACAGCAGATGATATATGCCACACATATAAAATGCCACCAGGCTAGCATTGAGAACATTAAAACACTTAAAATTCAAGGAAATTTTTTTATTAAAAAATTATCAAATTTATGAACATATTCAAATTCACCAGTAAACAATGAAATGCAAATTAAAACCTCCATGTGATACTATTACACATCAGATTAACAATAAGTCTGGCTATAACCTGTGTGCATGGAAATAGAATAATTGGAAATCATGCATGGTTGCTGGGTATACATTGGTATAACCATTTTGGAAATTAAAGTATTATCCTGGCAAATGAAAATGCCAAGAACCAATTATAATTCTAGTTATATATCTTGCATATATTTTTAGAAGACATGTTAACAATATGCTTGCAATTATATTGTTTAAATAGCAAAACAGGAAACTACAAATGCCCATCAATTAGTTGTAGTATATTTCTAAACCTAGACACATAAACATAGTTGAAACTCCTCAATACTGAGTTAAAGCTAATGAAGATTATATACAGTATCATTCCATTTTATAATGTTCAAAAATACACAAATCTAAACAAAATATTTACAAATACATGTGCAGTAAACATTAAGAGGAAAAACAAATGAAATAGAATTTAGGATAGTGATAACTTCTGGGATAAGTGGTACACAGAAAACAAAATATTGATAATATTTCATTTGTTAAGCTGAATAGGTGTAAAACATTGAGTAGTATTTTTAACAGTATACACATATATGCTCTTACATGTATATTTAATAAAAGCATTAACAAACACTATAAATTCATGAAAATAAAACAAACGTGAGAATTTCTGGAAAGTAAAAACATGACTGGTACAATTTAATATTATAAGTTGTAAAGTAACATAATGGTCCCAGGGTAAGATCAAATTAGTGAAGTGGAAGGTCAAGCAGAACTCAATGTATAAGACCAACAAGTCCAAATTAAGATTAAAAAATCATAGAGGAGGGCTCATTAATATTTATAAAAGTCCCCAGCTGGACACCTATATATGCACAATGATAAAGAGAAAGGTTTTTTAAATCTTTAGTGTTGAAAGTATTACACATCTTTGTCCCCTCCCCTGCCATTAACCTCTTCTAGCCTACCCCCACCCCCCACCACAGGCCTTCACCCTATTGTCTATTTCCATGGGTTACACACACATGCATACAAATTCTTTGGTTGATCTCTTCCCTCCCCCATCTCCCCTCTAAGATTCGACAGTCTGTTCCATGCTTCTATGTCTCTGGAAAGAGAACGTTTTAAAAGATTCTAGAGGGAGTCACAGTTTAGTTTTGTTTTGTTTTTTTTAAATCAGATGGGCATCAATCTTATTGCAACTCTTGATTTAAGAAAGCAATGTTTTTGGTGGTGATGGTGGTGGTGATAGTCGGGTGAGTTCAGGAATTTGAGTTTATAATCCTAAAAATAACTCGTTTGCTAGTCAAGTGCAAAGACAGAATGATGACTTTGTATCAGCAAGCACCCTGAAAGTTTATCACAAAATGTTTCTGTAAAAGAAAAAAAGTAAAAGCAAAGGATAGACACACACACACCACCTCACCCCACCCCCTGCAAATAGTAGCAAACACAGAAGTAACATTTGTAGTTGACTAGAAGAAAGAAGACTTTTTCCTCAAAAAAACAACGATAAAACTGGAAAAAAATTCTCAAAAGCAACCATTGGAAATTTTCCAAAGGCATACAGCAAACAGAGAAGTATTTAGTCATAATCTACTGAACCTCAGGTTAGAACAATAAAAGTTAGTGTCATTCCTGCCACTACAGTGCAGTCAGTAATCTAGGGAGGTAAGTCCTAAAAATCAGCAGTTGCTCTGCTTACTTGAGTGCAGGCTCAGTGAGCCTTGAGTTGCAGGCCTAGATGGGGCAAGCAACAGGCCAGCAGATTAGTCAGAATTTAATAGGAAAACACAGGAAATGAGATTTCCACAGAGGAGCTTGGTAAGTTCTTCACACATCACTTGTGACTGCCTGCATGTGCAGAGGAGGTGTACAGTGGCAGGGAAAAGAGCAGGATTTGAATGCACTACGCTGCCCACATACAGGTCCATTGTTAAAGACTGGAAGCTTACTGGCTCAAGCTGTTTGAACACAACTTTTGACCAAGTATTGACTGATCACTGACTGATGCAGACACAAGGGTAACCTCAGCAAAGCAAGGCTTAAAAATGTAAAAAACATTGGAGCTATCAGTAGTAGTCATATACTAATGAGAATCAGATTTAGTGCAAGCAAATTATGAAATCACCACCACCCGAGGGGAAAAAAGAACCCAGAGTTGCTGAAATATATTTTAAATGCTTAGTTTTTTACTAAAACTTAGGAGACATGCAAAGAAAAGTTTAAATTTTTGTGGGAACTATGCCAGGTCCCCGGATAGTCAAGGCCAGTGGAAGCACAGAGGACTTGTTATCAGTACACCAGAATGGTCAAAGGCCGCTCTGGGCATGTGCCTAAACGGGATGTTCAAGGACTCTGAGCCTGGGAATCCTACTCAGGCCAAGATACCATGAGCGGGTGCAAGGACACGGTACACTGTGCCCTTCAGTAGCCAATATGATTGATGTCACTGTTGGCATGAAGCCCTCTTTGTCTAAATGGCATAAAAGTAGGTTACTGACCAGCTAGTTGGCTGGAGTGAGAAGTCTGCTGGAGTACAGTGAGAGCAGCTAGGATGGAGTGTGTGAAGAAATCTGCTAGAGAGCAGCTGGGCAGGAGAGACAGGAGAAGCTGCTGAGCTGGAGAGCTCAGGTACAGCTACGATGCGAGGTGGTGAGTCTAGGAGGCAGCGAGTGGCTGCTCAGGTAATAGCTGTGGGTACAGAGACTGATGCTGTTTTATGGGAAAGATATATGTTCCCCAGCTGCTGTCTGGCTGCCTGCCTGTATGGACTTTGCTGTGAGGAATGTTCTTATCTGATGGCTATGTGGCCACTGGCTTCAGCAATGAAGACTCATTCTTAAACACCCACAGCCTCTCATGGCTTCTCCGTCTAAGACCCGGCGTCCTAGGAGGCCCAGCCCCAGGCAGAGGGGCTTGGACCCGACACCTGTAACTAGTGAGCAGAGGATAAAGGAGGAACTTGGACTAAGCTCCCAAGTTAGTACAGTGGGCAGGGTTCAAGCAGGAACCAGCCCTGGCGTAGTCAGATGGGAGAATTTAGAAGAATACATGGACTTAGAACAACTCAGAGCACTAGAGCTTGTGTAGGGCTCCTGCTGCATGCTCTCACAATTTTATTCAAGAAAATAAAGCAATCGGAATCTGAATGGGTCTAGCTGGTTGACTTAGCAGACGAAGACTTCAAAGCAGCTATTTAAAAAGGGAAGAAAATAATTTCAAAACATTAAGGAAAGTTTACAACAATTAGTTGAGAAATAATCTGAATAAAGAAATAATTTCAATAAGAGCTAAATAAAAATTCTGCAGTTGTAAAATACAGTAATTGAAATGTAAAATTCACAAGGGATACACAACAGCAGAGTTAGCTGACAGAATCTGAACTCGAAGATAAATCAGTACAGATTACCCAGGGCCTGGCTGATGTGGGTCAGTGGTTAGAGTGTTGGCCCGCACTCTGAAGGGTCTCAGGCACATACCTGGTTTGCAGGTTACACCCCTGGCCCTAGTCAGGGTGGGTTCAGGAGGCAACGATTTGATGTGTCCTCGGATGAGGACTAAAAACAACCAAAAACTAGAGATGATCCAGGCTGAAGAACAGAGGTTGAATTTCTAAAAATTATTAGAGCCTCAGGATGTGGGACATCGGTAACCAAACCAACGTACACATCACGGAAGTCTGAGGGGGGTGGAAAGAGTGCAAAAGAGTGTCTGAAGAAATAAAAGCTGGAAACATTAATTTCCTGAACTAGGAAAGCTCAGTGAATCCTAAGTGGAATAAATATAAAGAGATCTCCACCTGGACACATTAAAATCAAGCAATTGAAAGACATAAATCAGTGATGGTGAACCTATGACACGCGGCCTCATGCCGAGGATGAAACATTTGCTGCTCCTGAGGATGAAACGTTTGCGAAATAATGTTTTTCCCTCAAAGTTGCACACTATCCAAGTTATGCTCAGTTTTTTGGCGAAGTTTGACACACCAAGCTCAAAAGGTTGCCCATCACTGACATAAACAATGATAAAATATTGGAAACTCAAGGAAAATGACTTATGTGTAGGGAAACAACAACATGATTAATGCTAAATACTTGTCAGAAAAAAAGGACACGAGAATACAATGTAACGATATTGTCAAACTGCTGAAAAAAATGTATTGGTGAGAATTCTATATCCAACAAAAACTATGTTTCAAAAATGAAGGGAAAATAAAGATATTCTCTGGTAAAATTTGTTGGTAGTGACTTGCCTTATCCAATATAATAAGGAAGTCCTTAGAGCTGAGAAGAAACGACACCAGTTGGTAAAAGGAATCCACATAAAGAAATATTACTGAAAAATAAAAATAAGTGGGTAAGTAGAAAAATTATATAAGTATGTTTTTCCTTCTCTTAATTTAAGAGACATGATTGCATAAAACAATAATTATAACACTATATTTAGGGGTTTATTGCATATATAGATATAAGAGGACAATAATAGTTTAAAGGAGGGGAAATTGAAACTATCATAGAACAGTTTCTACAATTTACCCAAATAAAATTAGTAATAATCTGAAATAGTTTATGATAAATTAAGATGCATACTATAGAAGTATCCTAGATACACATTAAGAATGAACTTTTTGAAGTGGATGCTACACAGACACGCTCCCAGGACCAAATTGGAATTACAACTAAAACACAAAAAACCATCTTGAATAATCAACTGAAGACTAGCTGCAGAGAACCCTGATACCCAAGGAAATAAAGTGGAGACCGAATAGAGACTGATAGGAAGGGTGGAGGCACAAAAGGACTGGCCGGGCTCCCACAGACAGCAGCTGAAGTTCTGGAGTGAATCTCAGCTGTAGGGAGTTCCCACTGAGAACTCTGGGATCTAATTCCCAAGCTGGAACCCCCAGGGAGAGACGTCTGGAAATGCAGGCACCCACTTAAAGGGCCAGAGCACAAAATTTCAAGTGCAGCCATTCACCTTGGCCTTTGGCAGAGGGAGGGCAGAGTGGACTGGAGCTGTGTAAGCAGAAGCCAGGGTTGGGGGCTCTGGGGTTGGAACTCGGAAGGCAGACACCCTGATTTTCTGTGCTGAGTCATTCCCTCATGCTGCAGAGCTCATTTCTCTCAGGCAGACCTTTGCTATCCAGGCTGTTTTTGCCTGTAGGGAAAACAGTTGACCCACCCTATTGGAAAACCACTTGCACCACAGTGAGGAGTTTCTGAGGCCCATTAAGAGGCTCAGATTAACAATTAGCCTCCAGGCAGAAGCAATAGCCCCACCCTGTTGGAAAACCTCTCACCCCACCTGTGGACGATTGCTTGAAGCTACTCAAGACTGAATCCAATCAGTCTGCAGGCAGAGGCAGGTTCTAGAGGCTTTGAGTCTTTGCCTGATCTAATTAGAAACAGCATCATGGTCCCGCCACAGACGTTGCCCCAGATTGCACAGGGAGGCAAACACCACTGGGACCTCATATGCACCCCCACTCCCCCACCATAAACACTACTCCAGAACTCACAGCAAGGCAAAAGCAAGCAGGACCCCAAGTGCCTGCAGCTGACACCTGCAGGACCAGCTCCATGGTGGAAGGGAGTAGAGCTAAGAACAGGGAAAATCAAGGTGTGAGACTCAAGGCAGACCCAGCCTCTAGTTTAAGAAGTCCCCAACCACTACTAGGGGCTTCAACCTCTTGGACTTCAATCAGGTTGCCCAGGGCCAGAAAGGAACAGTGACTTACATTCACCTGCACTAGAGAAGCTCCCAGAAGGCCCAAGATAGACACCCCAAGGGACTAGATTTAACAACATCAAAGCAAAATCCAGTGAGCCCCACAAATAGTGGACCCAAAGCACTTGTATAACAGATGGCACTATGGCACTGGGGTTGAACCTCACCGGCAGCAAGTTGGAGGGGAGATCCCTTATATAGGTCTACCTCAAGAAACAAGAAAAATCTCAAATAAATAATCTAAACTTATACCTAAAGGAACTAAAAAATGAACAACAAAGTCCAAAGTGAGTGGAAGAAAGGAAATAATAAAGATTGGAGTGGAATCAAATAAAATAGACTCTAAAAAATATAAACTATCAATAAAACCAAGAGCTGGTTCTTTAAAAAGAAGAACAAGGATTATAAACCTTTAACCAGATTTATAATGAAAACAAAAGGGACCACATAAATAAAATCAGAAATAAAAGAAGAGTAACAACTGACACTACAGAAATACAAAGGATTATAAGAAATTATTATTAACAACTATATGCTTTTTAATTGGGCAATCTGGAAGAAATAGACAAATTCCTATAAATATATAATCTTCCAAGACTGAGTCAAGAAGAAACAAAATCTGAACAGTTCAAACAATTACAACCAATAAAATCAAAACAATAATAATAATAATAATAATAATAATAATAATAATAAAAACTCCCAACATACAAAGTTCCTGAACTGAATGGCTTCACAGGTAAATTATAGCAAACATTCAAAGAAGAATTAACACCTATTCTTCTGAAACTTCCAAAAATATCAAGAGAAGGCTAGGCTACCAAGCTAATTTTGTAAAGCAAACATTATCCTGATTTCAAAACCTCATAAAGACACTATATAGAAATAATATTATAGGCCAATATCACAGATAAATATAGAAGAAAAATTTTTCAACAAAATATTAGCAAACTGAATCCAGCAATAAATTTTAAAAATTATACACCATGATTAAGTGGGATTTATTCCTGGGATGCAAGGTTGGTCCAATATCCATAAATTAGTTAATGTAATACAGCACATAAACAAAATGAAGAACAAAAATCATATGATCATATAAATAGATGCAGAAAAACCATTTGATAAAACCCAGCATCCATTTATGATAAAAACTTTAAGCAATAGAGGAAACATACCTTAACATAATAAAGGCCATACATGACAAAAACACAGTTAACATCATAATCAATGGGGGAAAAGTAAAGGTGTTTCCCTTAAGACAAGGACGGTTTACTCTTATTACCCTTATCCAACATAGTACTGGAAGTCCTAGGCACAGTTATCAGAGAAGAAGAAGAAATAAAAGGCATCCAAATTGGAAAGGAAAAGGTAAAATTGTCTTTATGATGACATGATATTGAATATAAAGAACTCTAAAGATTTCACCAAAGAACTACTGAAACTGATAAATAGATTCAGTAAAGTACCAAGATACTGAATAAATATTCAGAAATTTGGTTGCATTTTTATACACCGATAATGAACTGTCAGAAAAGGAAACTTGTTTTGGCAAAAACAAAACAAAAAAAAAAACCCCTCCCATTTACAATTTTTTCAAATACACACACACACACACACACACACACACACACACACACACACACAGAGGAATAAATTTAAACCAAGTTGGTCAAAGACCTGCACTCAGAATATTATAAAACAGTGAAGGAAAAAATTAAAGAAGATACAAATAAATGCAATCCTATGCAGTGCTAATGGTTAGGACAAATTACCATCATTAAAATGTCCATACTACAAAGCAATCTATAGATTCAGTGCCATTTCTATCAAAATACCGATGACATTTTTCATTGTACTATAACAAAAAATCCAAACATTACTATGGAACCACAAAAGGCCCCAAATAGCCACAGCAATTAAGAAAGAAGAACAAAATAGGAAGGGTCATGCCATCTTATACCAAACTACTAGAGGCCCGGTGCATGAAAATCCATGCACTGGAGGGGGGTCTCTCAGCCCGGCCTGGCCCCTCTCACAGTCCGGGAGCCCTCAGGGGCGGGAGGCGACCCAGCGATCAGGGGAAGGCGATGCCCCCATCACACCTCTGCTGCTGCCACTGCCGGCAGGGCAAACCTTGGCCAACCCTGGTTACCTGAGCCTCGGGCGGCCCTGGGCGGCTGGGCAGCAGCCATCTGAAGCTTGCCTGTGCCTCGGACTGGCCCTGGGTGGCTGGGCAGCCGCCATCCAAAGCTTGCCTGAGTCTTGGGCCAGCCCTTGGTGGCTAGGGGGCTGAGGAGACTGGGGGACTCCAGAGGCAGGCATGTGGAGTGGCTGGGCCCACCCCCAAATGGGGCTGAGGGGACTGGGTGCCATCATCTTGTGGCTGTGGGCGCCACCATCTTTGAGGGCAGGACAGTCAATTAGCATATTCCTTTCTTATTGGCATGGGCACCACCATCTTTGTGACAGCATGAGGGTCAATTAGCATATTCCCTCTTTATTAGATAGGATATTACAAGGCCATAGTAATTTAAACAGCATGGTACTGACATGAAAACAGACACATAGATTAGTGGAACAGAATAGAAAGCCCAGAAATAAACCCATGCCTATGTTGTCAATTAATATATGACAAAGGAGGCAAGAACATACAATAGTGTAAAGACATTCTATTCAATAAATGATGTTGGGAAATTGGACATATATTTAAAAATTAAAACTAGACCACTTTATTACACCATATATAACAGTGATGGCGAACCTATGACACGCGTGTCAGCACTGACACGTGTAGCCATTTCTGATGACATGTGGCCGCTGTCAAATGTTTCATCCTCCCCTATTAGACTCTAGTCACAAATGTTTCATCCTCCCCTATTAGACACTCTGTGCCGGAGGTCTGTAGGCCAAAACAACAGAAGTCCAGCACAAAGCGTCTAGTTCTAGGACTTCCGGTTAAGCCGGGATCTTTGCCCTCACTTCCGCCAGCAGAGCAGGGAGCAGCGGAACGCAGCGGGGGATGCATCTCTGGGGGCCCGCCATTACCAGTAACCAAATAAGAGTTAACCACACCAACCATTATCTACTGTTATGGGGTGTCATGGATTTCTAATCCATCATTACTGAGATAAGTGAGGGGGAGGCTGGGAGAGGCAAGGGTTTGTGGCGTGCTATGGGTGCCGTTTCCCGCCATTAGAAATAGCGGCAGCCATTTTAATTCACATAAGGAACACCATCTTGCTCCATAGTGCAGACTCCATTTCACCACTATTACTGTTGTGCATCCTTATTAACCCCTATTTCGGCTTATTAACCCTGCCCTTTCCTAAAAGACAGTTATGTGCACCATTTTGTGGTTAGTTAGGCTAGTTAACCCCTAATTGCCTGCAGGCCTAACAAGCTCTATAATTCTATCTTCTGTCACTGCCCCCCTGATGGAGAACCCAAGAAATAAAAAACTAAGGTTAAGTAAAGGAAGTGGTAGTAGCAGCGGCCGACCCTTTCAAGAGACATGGACCAAGATGTATGGTTTATAGAAAAAAATGGCAGATCATTTTGCGTTCTATGTACTGAAACGGTAGTAAGCAGAACGTGGAATATAAATAGACATTTTGAAACTAATCATTCCCAGCTCTTGGAAAAAAGTGAGGATGAAAGGAAGGAATACATTTCCAGGCAGCTACACCTTTATAAGAGCCAATCTAATTCCATCCTTAAATTTATGAAAGGCTCTACAAATTTAACATCTGCAAGTTTGAGCATTGCTCACTCTATAGCTCAGCATGGAAAAGTGCTCAGTGAGGGAGAATTTATTAAAGAAACTCTCCTAAGATGTGCACCAGTTCTATTTCATGATATGCAGAATAAAGATGCAATTATTAAGAGAATATCTGAGTTACCACTCAGTCGAAATATCATAAAGACCGAATAATGAGACTGAACACAAACATACAACATCAATTAAAGAGAGACATAAGGAAGTGTAAATATTTTTCGATCTCTCTTGATGAAACTACTGATGTCACATCACATGCTCAGTTGGCCATTATTGGTCGATATTCTGATGGTCTCACAATGAGAGAAGAGTTGATAAAGTTAGTATCAGTGTCAACAAGTAAATCAGGAAGCGAAATATGTAAGGTTGTTATACAAACATTTTGTGACCTAAGCATTGATATCTCTAAAGCTGTGTCAGTGACGACAGATGGGGCACCAAATATGGTGGGGAAAGAAGTCGGATTTGTCAAATTGTTTACAGAAGCTATTGGACATCCGATTGTGCCTTTTCATTGTATTATCCATCAGGAGGCTTTATGTGCCAAGGCAGGATTCACCAACTTAAACGACTTAATGTCAGTTGTTACAAAAATAGTTAATTTAATAGCTGCTCACCCCCTTCACAAGCGTGGATTTTCGGCACTTTTACTGGAGGTTGATTCCACCTACAGTGGACTGCTGATGTACAATAATGTAAGATGGCTGAGCTGAGGCAAAGTTCTTGAGCGCTTTGTGGAGTGTTTTGAAGAAATTAAGGTATTTCTTGACGATAAGGATCTGGGAAACTTTCCTCAGCTTAATGATGATAAGTGGGTCAACACCCTGATGTTTTTTACAGATCTCTCTGTTCATATTAATGAACTGAACTTAAAGTTACAAGATTTTGGCAAAAGTATTGACGTTATGTTTGGATACATAAAAGCTTTTGAAAGTAAAGTTAAAATTTTCAAGCGAGATGTAGAAACTAAAACTTATAAGTATTTTCCTCGAGTAACAAAGTATTTTGAGAAGGCCAGTGCAGCTGTACAAAATGAAATGGAACTCATGCATATGAAGTACCAGCATGTTTTAGACTCGTTACTTGACCAGTTTAGTGATAGATTTAGTCAATTTAGAAGTCTAGAACAGACCACGAAAATAATTAAGTATCCTGATGTAGTAGTCTACAGTAGTTTGGAATTAAATGGTTTTCAATGGATGCAAATTGATGATTTGGAGATGCAACTTGCAGAATTGCAAGACAGTATCTGGGCTCAGGTGTTTGTCGACTTGAGGTCAAAGCTTGAGAATCTGGAAAGGTGCCGCTTGGAGAATCAAGAGGAGTGCCACTACAAACAGGAAATTTGGGGTGCCTGGAACTGACTACCAGACACTTTTAGCACCCTGAAAAATATAGCAATGGCTTTACTCACAATTTTTCCCTCTACATACTTTTGTGAGGCCTTATTCTCAGCATTAAATAATATCAAAATCAACAAAAGAAACAGATTGACAGATGAAGTTAGTAGCACTTGCTTGGGCCTGAAGTGTATAAAATACCAACCTTCAATTGAAGATTTAGCCAATGAAATTCAGCAACAAAAAAGTCACTAATAGGCAGGTTAGTTAAAGAATTCCCCCTCCTCCTCACTTATCTTAGTTCACGGCACCCCACACAAGCTAAATAATATCAAGTCCAACAAAAGAAACTGACTGACAGATGAACAAAGAAATCACTAAGCAGGTAAGTTAAATATTTAGTTTTTGGTTTATTAAATACAATTATATATAACAATTATACATTTATGTTATTTAAACCATAAATATCGCGAAATAATGTTTTTTCCTCAAAGTGACACACTACCTGAGTTATGCTCAGTTTTTTGGTGAAGTTTGACACATCACTGATACATAAGAATAAACTCAAAATGAGTTAAAGATTTACATGTAAGACTCAAAAACCATAAAAATCCTAAAAGAAAACATAGGCAATAAAGCAATATTTTTTGCCTATATCTCCTCAGACAAGAAAAACAATCCTCTCTAATAAAATGGTAATATGCAAATTAACCATCACTCCGCTACATAAGCCACACCCACCAGCCAAGCCACGCCCACTAGCCAATCAGGGTGAGTATGCAAATTAACCCCAGCCAAGATGGCTACAGCCACAGAGAGCAAGGTTTCCCAGGTAACAGAGGAAGCCAAGCTTTCCATAGCCATTGCAGGCCTAAGCCTCCACTCAAGCTACAAAGTTTCAATTATAGAAGGTAAACAAATTCAAACAAATGGCGGCAGAATTGAGCTTGAGAGAGCAAGCCAGGGTTGCCGGCGGCAAAAGGGGAAGCAAAGCTTTCCGCACACCCTGGCCGGGCTCACCCGCTTAAGGCTACAAAGTTTCAATTGTAGAAGGTGAATTAACTGCCACAGAAATGGCTGCTGGCCATGGAGGATGCAGCAGGTTTCGCTCCGCTCCAGGCTACAAAGTTTCAATTGTAGAAGGAAAATAAATTCCAGATACCAGGGCCTCTGCTTGGGTCGCCAAGGGGTGTGGCCGGCCTGCAAACCACCACAGGCCCCTCGCTCAGGCTGCCCCACGCCCCAAGGGAACCCCACCCTGATCCAGAACACCCTTCAGGGCAAACCAGCTGGCCCCCACCCCTGTACCAGGCCTCTATCCTATCTAATAAAAGAGTAATATGCAGATTGACCATCACTCCAACACACAATATAGCTGCCCCCATGTGGTCAAAGATCCTGCCCCCATGTGGACACAAGATGGCCACTACAAGATGGCCAGCAGGAGAGGGCAGGTGGGAGGCACCCGGCCTGCAAGGGAGGGCAGTTGTGAGGGACCAGGCATGCAAGGGAGGGCAGTTGAGAGGGACCAGGCTTGCAAGGGAGGGCAGTTGGAGGTGATCAACCCTACAGGAGAGGGCAGTTAGGGGTGACCAGGCCGGCAGAGGAGGGAAGTTGGGGGCAAACAGGCTGGCAGGGAAGCAGTTAAGCATCAACCAGGCTGGAAGCGGAGTGGTTAGGGGGTTATCAGGCTGCCAGGCAGAAGCAGTTAGGGGCAATCAGGAAGGCAGGCAGGCAAGCAGTTGGGAGCCAGCAGTCCTGAATTGTGAGAGGGATGTCTGACTGCCCGTTTAAGCCCGATCCCCCAGGATCGGGCCTAAACGGGCAGTCGGGCATCCCTTCAGGAGTCCCAGATTGGAGAGGGTACAGGATGGGCTGAGGGACAACCCCCCTCCGTGCACGAATTTCGTGCACTGGGCTTCTAGTAAAAAAAAAATAAACAACTGAGACTACATTAAACTAAAAATTTCTGCACAGCAAAAGAGAACAGCATCAAATGGAAAGGGAACCCACTGTATGGGAGAACATATTCACCAATGATATATCTGTTAAGGGGTTAATATTCAAAATATACAAAGTACTCATACAACTCAACAAAAGGAAGACAAACAATCCATTAAAAAATGGGCAGATGCCCTAACCGGTTTGGCTCAATGGATAAATTGTCGGCCTGCAGACTCCAGGGTCCCAGGTTCAACTCTGGTCAAGGGCATGTACCTTGGTTGCGGGCACATACCCAGTAGGGAGTGTGCAGGAGGCAGCTGATCGATGTTTCTCTCTCATCGATGTTTCTAACGCTCTATTCTTCTCCCTTCCTCTCTGTAAAAAATCAATAATATATATGTATTTTTAAAAAATGGGCAGAGAATCCAAGTAGAATTTCTCCAAAGAGGATAAATAAATGGCCAAGAGTCATATGAAAAAATGCTCAATGTCACTAATCATCAGATAGATGCAAATTAAAATGATAATGAGGTACCACCATTCAGATGCCAGAATGGCTACTATCAATAAATCAACGAACAACAAGTGCTGGCGTGGATGTGGAGAAAACGGAGCCCTAATATACTGTCGGTGGGAATGCAGATTGGTACAGCCTCTATGAAAAATAGTGCAGTTTCCTCAAAAAATTAAAAATGAAATTGCCATTTGACCCAGTGATCTGACTTTAAGGAATATATGTTAAGAAGCCTGAAACACCAATCAGAAAGTATAAATGTACCACATATGTTAATAACAGCATTATTTACAATAGCTAAGATTTAGAAACAGCCCAATGCCCAGCAGTAGATGAATGGGTAAAATATCCGAGGTACATTTACACAATGGAATACTATGCAGCTGTGAAAAAGAAAGATCTATTACCCTTTGGGACAGCGTGGAGGAAGGGACCTGGAGATGATTAAGCTAAATGAAATAATCCAGTTAGAGAAAAACAAATATCACATGATCTCACTTACATGTGGAATCTAATGAACACAATAAACTGATGAATAAAACAGAACCAGAGGCATGGAAACATGGAATGGACTGAGGAATCTCAGAGGGCAGGGTGGTAGGGACCCAAGGGGGCAGCAGGAAGAGATTAACCAAAGAATTTATATGTATATGCATTGCCCATGAACACAGACCATAGGGTGGTGAAGACCTAGGGTGGGGTGGGACCCGGGTGCATGGGACAATGGGGGAAAAAGGGAGAGACATTTGTAATACTCTCAACAATAAATATTAAGACATAAAATACATCAATTAAACTTCAATCACCAATTTGGATTATTGGTGATTATTGCATTCCTATAGTGTGCTCAAAACTGAGTTGTTTAATTACCTAGTGTCCTTGTCAACTTTTAAGAAGGCTGGAGAAAATGAGAGGGAGATATCAGGATTGGGCAATATCAGTCAATTCTTTTTATACTCACCCAAAAATATGTTCATTGATTTTAGAGAGAGAGGAAGGGTGAGAGAAAGACAGAGAAACATCAATGTGAGAGAAACATTAATTCATTGCCTCCTGGGGGATTGGATCCTGACTGGGAATCAAACCTGCAAGCTTTTTGGTGCACAGGACAATGTTCCAATGAACTGAGCCACCCGGCCAGGGTAGCCATTTGAGTTTTTTAAAAATGCTACTTCTTTACTTCACATTGGGGTGGGGGACAGTTGCCCCTGATACTCCTACAGCCTGTATGGGGTTTGGCCATGGCATTAATTCCCCCATTGTTCTCAGAACTGTAGCAGCTGCTGGACCCCCAAAAGGAAGGTTTAGAGTGTTTTAAAAGACTTGTTTTATCATCTTTTTTCTTTCTGAATTTTACTTTCTGGGAGGGGAGTGAGATCTTTTCCACCTTTTTAAATCATCAATTTATATCCTTTCTGAGTAGAATACTTATGATATAACAACATGAAAGTTTGCACATAAGAGATCTTATCCCATCTACTAGACCTTAGGCAAAAACAATTCTAATTGGCTTATAGCTGTAAGTTGAACAGTCAGCTAGAATATGACCTAATGGACACTCTGGTGCAACAGATACTGAGTCACCCATTTTAAAACAGAAACAAAGTTCAAAATACAAAAACTAAGTTCAAAGAAACAAGTAATCACAAATCAAATCTGCTGGAAGGAGGGACTGAGACACTAGCCTTAGAATCTTACCTCATACCAGTCGATACCATGAATGACCTTTACAAGGTCCAAATGCCACAAAGCCAAAACGACAGAGGCAGTGGATTCCTGGTATACACAAAACAGCAACAATCAAACCAAGTCCCCAAAATATAAGAAAGCAAGCAAAGAACAACTGTAACCAAAGATGCATTTCAGACAGATGGGAGCTCTCAAATCAAAACCAAAATCCTCCCATGGAAAAACCTGGATTAAAGTCATAGAGTTCTATCGCCTGATAAACAATACTGGAACTGACTCATTACTGAGTCCAGATAGCATGAAAGCCCAGGCAGCAATGATAGAGGACTTTCGGTGCATACCAGTTATTCGGTCTTAGAGCTAGTCGACTCTCCCAAAGACCATTTACTTTCACCAGCAAATCACTTATAGGTTGCTGATGCTGTGAGAGCGAGAACAGGAAGAGTTCCTGAGATTAAAAAAACAAAAAAACTCTCCACAGCTTCTGGGAAGTCCCTGTGTAGTCCCTGGCACAGTGTCAGACTGCCACAAGTAGCTGAGAGCTTCTGGATTGCACGCCAAAATCTGATACAAAACCCAGATCCAGCTGCTTGCCACTTTGAAAGCCCATACTCAAGAGGCAGGTGCTGTTGTAAGGAAAAATGATTTATTCAAGTGCCAGCAGCCTGAGAAGATAATGGACTCTCGTCCCAAAGACCATCTTAATGTCTCAGTTCACGCAGAGGTTTTTAAAGGGAGGGAGAAAGAAAGAGGAACAAAGAGACCAGGTGGCGGGGCTGCAGTGTCCTTGTTGATCCTGATATGAATCTTTAATGTCAGCACATTGGAACTGGTCAGAGTTAGCCACCTTCCTGTGGTTAAGCAATCTGTGTAGGCCAAAATCTTGTGGTCAATGCCGTTTCTTGTACAAACTGAAACTGCTGGTGCTTATAGTATGCTCATAAGGGTATTAGTATATAAGCCCTTTGTATAAGTTTGTTAATACATTTTATTCTAATTCTATTTCATGGTTAGTCAGAGTAGTATGAAGTTTTTATTCCCTGTTACACAACTAAAATCCTTGGCTATTGTATATATAAAGTAAGCATAAAACGTCTCTGAAAGGTGGAGAGAATAAGTAAATTAATGAAATCTCCAATCCAAAAAACGATAAGGTGATGAGTTACTTGAATTTTCTTTTATAGTTATTTGCAAATGTGGCTATATAGAATTGTGTCCTCTTGCTTGTATATACCTGGATTTTCTTTCTGCATTTTTTGTTATGGATTTGGTCCTGAAGAAGCTTGTAACTCAGAAACACAAACAAGCACAGACAAAAATGCTCTTTGAAAAAAATCCTGCTTTCTATATCCAAAAAGCTAGGAAAGTGGTGTCTTACAAAGACAGAAATCTTTTAAATAATATCTATTCTGTTTCATCTAAACACCATAAACAACTGTGAGCCATATCAGCCATGCCAGCAAAGGGTGAGTGGAGATTATAGTTCTACTGCAACAGGTAATAACAAAGTAGTCTAACTCTCTGCTGGGATAGTACCAGAGAAAATTGAGCCAGGTTTTTAACCAATCAAGGTGGTAATGAGGTACCCCCTCCTCTCCAATAAGGCCTACTGGAGGGAGAACTTGCACACCCATCCTATATAATAAAAGCATAGTATGCAAATTGTCCCCTCAACTGGGAGTTGTCCAGGAGTTCGACCAGGGGGCAGGGCCAGCTTGGGGAAGGGAGGGAGTACCCGGCCAGCAGCTGCTAAGGACCCTACCAGTGCACGAATTTTGTGCTCTGGGCCTCTAGTCAATAATAAGGAACCTTCTCCTTCCAGTATCAAAGAAAGCTAAAATGGAGATTTGAAATTCTGTTAGAGTGGTGTCAGACTGCAGAAGGAAGTTAAAATAAGCCCCAGGGATGGCCCAAGAGGAACAAAAGAGAAAATGTTGGAGGGCCTGAACAATATAGGCTGGGCCTGCTGGCATGCATCTGGCCATGGCCTCCCAGAGGGACAGGAAACCAATGGACCAGTTCTCTCTGTTCCTGGGTGGAAATAACAAAACTTATGGGACACCATGGGCAATGAGGGAAGGGTGTGCCTATCAGCCTGCATAAAATCTGGACACCATATTTCCCCCAGTAATTCCTAAAGAGAGAGATAAAGAAGTCTAGGCATGCAGGGTCTGGGGGTGGAGGTACGAGCCACGTGGGGAAGCTGTCCACTAACGCTTAATTGGGAAGGGGTTCCCATAGCCATCAGGTCAACTGACCAAAGTCAGGACTCTAGGGACTCTGTTTCCACCTTCTACCCAATTTCTGGCAGGATGGCACACTGATAGAGAAAGAAGAAATTGGGTTCAGAACCAGCCCAATATTCTCAAAGAGGAGGGATTGAATTAGCCATTCCCCAAAGCCTGTCACCTGTGATTTAAGACTGGCAGCCACGCTATTCGCCTTTAACTGGCTGACAGGTGCCCAGTGTTTGTTTGTTTTTGGGTGTTTTTTTTTGCCTGCAAGTAAAAGAGAAAGAGGAAAAATGTCCAAGTTTCAAATAAATATTGCTCATTGTGCCAAGAAACAGAAAGCCCTCAATCTAAATGAAAAATATAATAATGTAAAAAAAAAAATTACCAGAGATATCAAGGTTATCTGACAAAGATTCTAAAGTTTCCATTATGAAAGTACTTAAATAAGCAATAATAAATATGTTTAAAGCTAATAATAAGTATAAAGCATAAACATTTAAAATTTCCATAAAAAAACCCCAGAATATTTAAGAACCAATAGATTTTTGCCCATTGAGTATGATGTTGCCTGTGGGTTTGTCATATATGGCTTTTATTATGTTGGGGTATGATCCTTCTATTCCCACTTTGCTGAGAGTTTTTATCAAGAAAGGGTGTTGGATTTTGCCAAATGCTTTTTCTGTGTCAATTGATATGACTATGTGGTTTTTATCTCTCAATTTGTTTATGTGATGTATCACGTTTATTGATTTGCGGATATTTTACCATCCTTGCATCCCCGGGATAAATCCTACTTGGTCATGGTGTATGATCTTTCTGATGTACTGCTGGATCTGATTTGCTAGAATTTTGTTGAGGATGTTGGCATCTATGTTCATGAGGGATATTGTCCTGTAATTCTCTTTCATTGTGTTGTCTTTATCTGGTTTTGGTATTAGGGTAATGCTGGCTTCAATAGAATGAGCTTGGAAGTGTTCCTTCCCCTTGAATTTTTTGGAATAGTCTGAGGAGGATAGGGTTTAGTTCTTCCTTAAATGTTTGGTAAAACTCCCCTGTGAAGCCATTTGGCCCTGGGCTTTTGTTTGCTGGAAGTTTTTTGATGACTGCTTCAATTTCTTCCATAGTTATTGGCATATTAAGATTTTTAGAATCTTCCTGATTGAGTTTTGGAAGGTTGTATTTTTCTAGGAATATGTCCATTTCCTCCATTTCCCCTAAGAACAGGAACTCCTGTTCAACATAGTATTGGAAGTACTAGCCATTACGATCAGACAAAAGAAGAAATAAAAGGCATCCAAATGGGAAAAGAAGAAGTAAAACTGTCCTTATTCGCAGATGACATGATACTGTATATAGAAAACCCTAAAGACTCCATAAAAAAATTATTAGACTTAATAAATGAATTCGGCAATGTAGCAGGATATAAAATTAATGCCAAGAAATCTATGGCATTTCTATACACCAACAGTGAACTTACAGAAAGAGAGACTAAAAAAGCAATCCCATTTACCATCACACCAAAAAAATTAAGATACCTAGGAATAAACTTAACTAAGGAGGTAAAAGACCTATAGGCGGAAAACTACAGGACACTGAAAAAAGAGATAGAGGAAGACATAAATAGATGGAAGAACATACCATGTTCATGGATTGGTAGAATCAACATCATTAAAATGTCCATACTACCCAAAGCAATCTATAGATTCAATGCACTCCCCATTAAAATACCAATGGCATATTTCACAGACCTAGAACGAACTTTCCAAAAATTCATCTGGAATAAAAAACCCCGAATAGCTGCAGCAATCCTGAGAAAGAAGAACAAAGTAGGTGGGATCTCAATACCAGATTTCAAGCTGTATTACAAAGCCACTGTTCTCAAAACAGCCTGGTACTGGCACAAGAACAGACATATAGACCAATGGAATAGAATAGAGACCCCAGAAATAGACCCAAACCACTATACTCAATTAATATTTGACAAAGGAGGCATGAACATACAATGGAGTCAAGACAGTCTCTTCAATAAATGGTGTTGGGAAAATTGGACAGATACATGCAAAAAAATGAAACTAGACCACCAACTTACACCATACACAAAAATAAACTCAAAATGGATAAAGGACTTAAATGTAAGATGGGAAACCATAAAAATACTAGAGGAATCCACAGGCAGCAAAATCTCAGACATATGCCGAAGCAATTTCTTCACCAATACCACTCCTAGGGCAATGGAAAGTAAAGAGGAAATAAACAAATGGGACTACATCAAAATAAAAAGCTTTTGCACAGCAAAGGAAACCATCAATAAAACAACAGGAAAGCCCACTGCATGGGAGAACGTATTTGCCAATGTTATCACCGATAAGGGTGTAATCTCCAACATTTACAGGGAACTCATACAACTTAATAATAGGAAGATAAATGATCCAATCAAAAAATGGGCAACTGATCTAAATAGATACTTTTTGAAAGAAGAGAGAAGGAAGGCCAAGAGACATATGAAAACATTCTCAAAGTCACT
The DNA here is from genome assembly GCA_025583905.1 of Ia io. Lineage (NCBI taxonomy): Eukaryota > Metazoa > Chordata > Mammalia > Chiroptera > Vespertilionidae > Ia > Ia io. The sequence goes on along the minus strand of JAJQQW010000004.1, from coordinate 103,134,318 downwards.
AATTATCTGATAGATGCAAATCAAAACAACAATGTGGTACCATCTCACACCTGTCACAATGGCTATCATCAACAAATCAACAAACGACAAGTGCTGGCCAAGATGCGGAGAAAAAGGAATCCTCGTGCACTGCTGGTGGGAATGCAGACTGGTGCAGCCACTGTGGAAAACAGTATGGAGTTTCCTCAAAAAACTAAAAATGGAACTCCCATTTGACCCAGTGATCCCACTTCTAGGAATATATCGCAAGAAAACAGAAATGCCAATCAGAAAGGATACATGCACCCCTATGTTCATAGCAGCACAATTCACCATCGCTAAGATTTGGAAACAGCCTAAATGCCCATCAGCAGATGAGTGGATTAGGAAACTGTGGTACATCTACACAATGGAGTACTACACTGTTATAAAAAGAAGGAATTCTTACCATTTGCAACAGCATGGATGTAACTGGAGAGCATTATGCTAAGTGAAATAAGCCAGGCAATGAAAAAAAAATACCACATGATCTCACTCATTTATGGAAAATAAAGAACATTATAACCGGATGAACAAAAAGATAGATACAGAGGCAGTAAAGCATTGAACAGACTGTCAAATTACAGCAGGAAGGCTGGGGAGTGTTGGGGAGCGGGGGAAAGAGATCAACCGAAGGACTTGTATGCATGCATATAAGCACAACCAGTGGACACAGACACTGGGGGGCGGGGATGAGGGCATGCGACAGGGGGTAGGGGAGGCTGGGGGAAGGTCAATGGGGGAAACAAAAGGAGGTATATGTACTACTATTTGTAATACTTTAAACAATAAAATTAAATTTAAAAAATAATAATAATTTAAGAATAAAGATAGTCTATCTACCATGTTAACAGAATATACAAAAACATTGATAAAATTCAACACTTTTATGATATGAACACAAAATTTTAACTATGAATAGAAGTGAACTTCCTCAGCTTAATAAAAAACACGTGGAAAAATCTACAGTAATATCATACCAAATGGTGAAGGACTGAAAGTTTACCCTGTAAAAATGGAACAAAGCAAAGTTGTCTTTACTACTTGCCCAACAAAGCCCTAAAAATTCTAGTGAGTACACTATAGCAAGGCATCTAGATCAGAAAGGGAGAAACAAAGCTGTCCCTATCTTTAGATGACATAATTTTTTACATACAAAATCCTAAGGAATGCAAAAAAATTCTAAGAATATGGGAGATCAACAAAGTCACAGAATTGACATCAAAATTAAATTGTATACTAGTAAAAATGACATTGGGATTATGATGGGGATTGCATTAAATCTGTATATTGCTTTGGGTAATATGGCCATTTTTAAGTGTACTTATTCTTCCAATCCATGCACACAAAATATCTTTCCATGTTATTATGTCTTTTTCAACCTCTTTCAAAAATGCTTTGTAGTGTTTTGGTTTTTTTTTAAATATTTTTTTATTGATTTCAGAGAGGAAGAGAGAAATATCAATGATGAGAGAGAATCATTGATCAGCTGCCTCCTGCACACCTGTATCCTGGGGATTGAGTCTGTAACCTGGGTATGTGCCCTGACCGGGAATCAAACATAACTTCCTGGTTCGTCGGTCGATGCTCAACCACTGAGCCACACCAGCTGGGCACCTTTGTAGTTTTTAGTATATAGGTCTTTCACATCAACTGTTAAGTTTATTTCAAGGTATTTTATTATTTTGCTTGCAATTACAAAAAAGTTAATTCATTTTTTTCCTTTTCTTAAGATTCATTATAAGACATTTTTTAAAGAAATAGAACAACAAAATCATGAGGTTTGTAGGGAACCACAAGAGACCCCGAATAGCCAAAGAAATCCTGAGAAAAAGGAAATAAGCCAAAGGTATCCACACTACCCGATTTAAAATTATACTACAGAAGTATGATAACCAAAATAGCATGGTTTGGCAGAAAAACATACACACAGACCAATGTAACAGAATTGAGAGCCCAGAAATAAACCCATATGTATATGGCCAAATATTTTTTTTACAAACGTGCCAAAAGCACACAATAGAGTAAAGAAAGCCTCTTCAATAAGTGGTGCTGGAAAGTCACATGCAAAAAAATAAATAAATAAAACTAGTTTACAGTTTATCTTCATGTACAAAATTTAATTCAAAATAAACCAAATGTCTAAATATATGATCTGAAACAACAAATTACATAGAAGAAAACATAGTTACTAAACTTATGAACCTTAGTCTTAGAAAACATATTATGTATTTGACCCCAAAGGCAAGGGAAATAAAGGCAAAAATAAATGACTAGGACTGTATCAAACTAAAAAGCTTTTTTACTGTAAAAGAAACCACCAACAAAACAAAAAGACAACCAACTGAATAGAAGATGATACTTGCAAACAACTGCCCCAAGGGGTTAATATCAAGAACATATAAAAACTTATAAAACTGAACACAAAACAAACAAGCAATCCAATTAAAAAATAAGCAGAGGACCTGAACAGACACTTCTCCCAAAAATACATACAAGTGGCAAACAGATATAGGAAAAGATGCTCAACTTTACTAGCTTTTAGGGAAATGAAAATCAAAAATTACAATGAGATACCACCCCACACTTGACATAATAGTTATCAACACGACAGGTCATAACAAGTGTTGGAGAGGTTGTGGAGAAAAAGGAACCTTCATTCACTGCTGGTGAAAATGTAAACTGGTACAGCCATTATGGAAAACAGTATGGCAGTTCCTCAAAATAAAGTTAACATTCGACCTAGCAATTCCTCTTCTGGACATCTACTCAAAAAACCTCTAAAACATTTATTTGCAAAGATATATGCACCCCCTGTACATTACAGCATTATTCACAGTGGCCAAGACATGGAAACAACCAAAATGTCCTTCAATAGAGTACTGAATAAAGAAGATGTCGTGCATAAATACTATGGAATAGTACTCACACACAAAAATGTATAAAATGCTGCCATTTGTGACAACATGGATGGACTTTGAAAATATTATGCTAAGTGAAATCAGCCAATCAGAAATAGTTAAGAACCATATGATTTCACTTATATGTGTGATATAAAACGCAAAGTCATAGACACAGATAACAGTATGATGGTTAACAGAGGTAGGGGGTGGGAGGTAATAAAAGGTAAAGAGGGTCAAATATATGGTGATGGAAGATGAAACAACTTTGGTGGTGAGCACACAATGCAATAAACAGATCCTGAATCATAGAAATGTGTATGTAAAACTGATATGATTTTATTAACCATTGTCACCCAAATCAATTTAATAAAAAATAAGTTGCCTTTTGATTTGCATTTTTATAATACCCGTTGAAGTTTAATATCTTATCATATATCTGTTGGCCATTTATATGTCTTGGAAGAAGTGTCTGTTCAGATCCTCTGCCCTCTTTTTAATTGGACTGTTTGTTTTGTGTTGAGTCATATGATTTCTTTATATTTTTTATATTAACTGCTTGTCAGAGCTGTTGTTTACAAATATCTTCTCCCATTCAGTTGGTTGCCTTTTTGTTTTGTTGACTATTTCTTTTGCTATGCAGAAGCTTTTTAGTTTGATATAGTCCAATTTATTTATTTTTGTCTTTATTTCCCTTGCCTTTGGGGTGAAATTTACAAAATCTTCTCTGTGACAAAAATCCATATTTAATACCTATGTTTTCTTTTATGTAATTTATTGTTTCAGGGCTTCTATTTAGGTGTTTGATCCATTTTGAGTTGATTTTTGTGCAGACCAGCAACATTTGTTTGCAAAGATATGGACCCCTATTCATTTATTCATGTTTGCAAAGACATAAAAACAACCAAAGTGTCCTTTGATTGATAACTGGATAAAAAAGATGTGGTACATATATACCACGGAAGACTACTCACCCCTAAGAAAAGATGAAATACTGCCATTTGCCACAACATGGACGGACCTTGAAAACAGCATGATAAGTGAAAATCAGTCAGAAAAAGCTAGGAACCATATGATCTCACTCATGTGTGGGATATAAAACTGAAACTCATAGACACAGACAACAGTATGATGGTTAACAGAGAGAAGGTGTGGGGGTAGTAAAGGGTAAAGGGGGACAAATACATGGTGACAAAATATGATTTGACTTTTGATGGTGGGCACACAATGTAATATATAGATGTATCATAGAAATGTACACTTGAAAAGTATATATCTTATTAACTAATGTCACCTCAATAAATTTAACTTTAACAAATGACAAACTTTAAAGGGAATCTTAAAAACTGAAAAAGCAAAACTTACTTACCTATAGGAAGCTCCTATAAGATTGTCAGCTGATTATTCAACAGAAACAGTTCAGACTAGAGGTGATTGGCACAGAATAAACAAAGTGATAAAAAGCAAGTACCTACTACTTTACCCAATAAAGCTATCATTTAAGATTAAAATAGAGGTAAAGAGCTTCCCAGAAAATAAAAAGCTCACGGAGGTCATTACCACCAAATTAATATTATAAAAAATGTTTAATAGACTTTATTAAGAAAAAAACATACATAAATAATAAAATGGCTATAACTACATATCAATTGTTAAACACTTCTTTTTAAAAAATATATTTTATTGATTTTTTACAGAGAGGAAGAGAGAGGGATAGAGAGTTAGAAACATCGATGAGAGAGAAACATCGATCAGCTGCCTCTTGCACACCCCCCACTGGGGATGTGCCCGCAACCAAGGTACATGCCCTTGACCGGAATCGAACCTGGGACCTCTCAGTCTGCAGGCTGACGCTCTATCCACTGAGCCAAACCGGTTTTGGCTGTTAAACACTTTTAATGTAAATGAAAAAGATGCTCCAATAAAAAGACACTAGGAAGCAGAATTGATAAACAAGACCAAGATATGCTATCTACAAGAAACTGACCCAGAATGATAGACACTCACAGAATGAAAGTAAAGGAATAGAAAAAGATATTTAATGCACGTGGAAAAAGAAGTCTTGGTATAGCAATACTTACACCAGATAAAATACAAAGGGTGGGATGAAGGGGAGACATCTGTAAGTGTCAATAATAAAAATGAACTTAAAGAATGATAGGATGTAATAGGAAACAAATAAGGACATCTACACTAATAAAAAAGAAGCATGCAAATTGACCATCACTCTGCTATGCCCACCAGCCAATCAGGAGCGAGTATGCACATTAACCCAACAAAGATGGTCGTGGCCACGGAGCTGGAGCGAGCAGGAGGCTTGGGTTGCCCCTGGTGATGGAGGAAGCCAAGCTTCCTGCTCTCCCTGGCTGGCCCTGGCCTCTGCTCAAGGCTACAAAGTTTCAATTATAGAAGATAAATAAATCCCAGATACCTGCTTCCAGCCAGCACTGGCCTCCGCTCAAGGAGGTGCTGAAAAAAAAAAAAAAAGAAGAAAGGAAAAAAGGAGCTGCTGGGAGCCTGGATTGCTAGGGGGTGTGGCCAGCCTGCAAACAGCCATCAGCCCCTCACCCAGGCTGGCCAGGCACCCCAATGGGACCACCCACCCTGAAGGGCTGTGGCCAGCTTGAAAACAGCCCTCAGCCCCTCACCCAGGCTGGCCACGCCCCCCCAGCAGGGACCCTCACCCCATGGGGGCATGGCCAGTCTGCAAACCACCACAGACCCCTCACCCAGGCCGCCCCATGCCCCAAGGGAAGCCCCACCCTGATCCGGGACACCCTTCAGGGCAAACGAGCTGGCCCCCACCTGTGTACCAGGCCTCTATCTATACTAATAAAAGGGTGATATGCTAATTAGACTGGGAGACCTTCCAGGAGACCTTCTGGACGTTCTTCTGGACAAAGCCATGGTGGTGGGGCCAAGGTAGAGGTGGTTAGAGGCCAAGAGGGGAGGGCAGTTGTGGGTGATCAGGCCAGGATGGAACGGCAGTTGTGGGTGATCAGGCTGGTGGGGGGGTGGACCTGTTGGGGGTAAGCAGACCAGCAGGGGGGCCAGTTGGGGGTGATCAGGACAGTGGGGGGGAGCAGTTTGGATTGAGCAGGCCAGCAGGGGAGGCAGTTGGGGGCGAGCACACAGGCACGGAGGACAGTTGGGGGTGATCAGGCTGGTGGGGGGGAAGGCATTTGGGGGCAAGCAGGCCAGTGGCAGGGGGCAGTTGGGGGTGAGCAGGTCAGCAGGCAGAGTGGTTAGGGGCAATCAGGCAGGCAATCAGGCAGGTGAGCAGTTAGGAGCCAGCAGTTCCGGATTGCGAGATAGATGTCCGACTGCCGGGTTAGGCCTGATCCCTGTAAACTGGCAGTAAGACATCCTTTGAGGGGTCCCAGATTGGAGAGGGTGCAGGCTGGACTGAGGGACACTCCTCAACCCATGCCCCCCATGCACAAATTTCATGCACCGGGCCTCTAGTTACATTATAATTAAGGAATCAATCCAATAAGAGCATATAACCCTTGTAAACATTTATGCACCCAAAATAGAAGCACCTAAATATATATAGCATATATTGATGGAAATAAAGGGAGAGGTCAGGAGTAATATAGTCATAGTAGAAAACTTTAACATTCCATTGACATCAATAGATAGATCTTTCAGACAGATCTATCATTGACACACTAGACCAAAAGGGATTTAATCAATATTTTTAGAGCATTTTATCCCCAAACAGCTAAACATATACATATACTCTTTTCAAGTGCACATTAACCATATTCTTTAAACATAACATGAGAGAGGGCTCAAAATAAGTAAAATCAGAATGAAAGAGGATAAGAAATGATTGACACCATAGAATGTAAAGGATTATAGGAAAATGTTACAAAAATATATTACAACAAATTGGAAAATCTGAAGAAAAAGTATAAATTTCTAGTAACATACAATCTTCTGAGACTGAATCAAGGAGAAACTAAAAATTGAACAGACTAAATACAACCTCGAATTCTAAGTAGTAATCAAAACACTCCCAGTAAACAAATGTCCTGTATTAGGTGAATTTACAGGGGAATTTTACCAAAATTCAAAGAAGAGCTAACATTTGGCCTTCTCCAAGTATTTCACAAAATTCAAGCAGAGGGAAGACACCCAAGCTCATTTTATGAGGCCATCATTATCTTGATTCCAAAACCAGATAAAGATATTACAAAGAAAGAGCTGGGAGGAGAAGATAGCAGCCGAAGAGGCAGACCTTTCTTGCACCTACTCCCAGGACCAGACTGCAAATAAACTAAATTTGTGAACATTCACCAGGAATTTCCAACTGAGGTCCAGCTGAGAAGGAGACTTATATCAAGGAAAGACCTAAACCACCTGGGACTGGTAGGAAGGGTGAGGTCTCGAAAAGGGTTGGCCAAGCTTTCACGGGGAAGGGTGGAGGCTGAGAGTGATGAGGAATCTCTCAAATGCAAGGGGGTGGTTCCTGAGAGGATCAAGTCCCAGACCCAAGGCTGGGCTCCCCAGTCTGGATTACCAGAGCTGATAACAGTGGTTCATATAACATACAGCCAAGAAAGGTGGTAGAGCTTCTGGCCACTAAGGAGACCAGAGCCAGTCAGAGATAAAGCACAGATTTGTGTGTGTGTGTGTGTGTGTGTGTGTGTGTGTGTGTGTGTGTGTGTGTTATTCTTTTATTTTATTTTTATTTTGTAAACAAAGCCCAGATCACAGGATTTTCATCTGCAACTACTCACCAGAGGCTTTAGTGGAGGGAGGGAAGTGCCCGAGGAGAGGCTGGTGTTATAAGCATTGAGGAAAGACATGGAAAAACAGCATCTGGGAGACCTGAATTTGGTCATACGCCTCCCCCAAACTGAAGTGACCATTTTTCACTATGGGTCTCTTGAAGCTTCAAAAAGGTTGCTGAGAGACAAATGAGGACAGTTTCTGAAAGTGGCAAGCACCTAAATATCTCCTAGAAGGCCCAGAATTGGCAGACAAAACAATCAGCCTCAATCGTCAGAAGAAAAGGATCCAAAGGGAGCTCCCAGGAGGCACTAAACTCTGTTGAGATGAAAGCACTTCACTTATTTTTGCATTATCTTCATCTTTCTTTATTAATTTGTTATTATTTTAGTCTCTCTTTTTTTCATATCACTAATTTTCTCTCTCCTTTTCTTACTATATTTTTTTCCTTCTTTCTCTTCATTTCCCTTTCCTTATACTACATAAGGCCACCCAATGAAGACTGAGAGGCATAGCAGTTTGATCTAATATATATATAAATAAATACAAAGGAGCAGCAAAAATTGGGAGACAAATAAACCATCCACACATGAAAGAAAAGGGGGGAAACTCCAGGAAAAAAAACTAAATGAAATGGAAGATATTTATCAGATATAAAGATCAAAGAAATGGATATAAGGATGCTCAAGAAACATACTGAGAAATTCAAGGAACTTAGTGGGAACTGCAAAAGCATAAAACAAGAAATAGAAACCACCCTACCTAGCATTGCTCAATGTTAGAGCATTGGCCTGTGCATCAGAGGGATGTGGGTTTAATAAAACCTGGATAGCAGGTTTGTTCCCATCCACAGTTGTGGGCCATGTGGGAGGCAACCAATTAATGAGTCTCTCTTACATCAATGCTTCTCTCTGTCCTTCTCCTCTCTCTCTCCTTTTCTCCCCTCCCTTCCACTCTCTCTAAAAAAATCAATGGAAAAAAACATCTTCACTCCTTGGGTGAGGATTAAAAGAAAGAAAGAAAGAAAGAAAGAAAGAAAGAAAGAAAGAAAGAAAGAAAAAAGAAAGAAAGAAAGGAAGGAAGAAACAGAAACCAGAAATAAGTATCAGTCAGAAATGAATAATAACATATCTTTTATTAAGAATACACTGGAAGGAATCAAAAGTAGTCTGAATAAGGCAGAGGATTGAATCAGTGACTTAAAAGAAAAGGTAAAAAATAACACCCAATTAGAGCAGCAAAGAGAAAAAAGAATTAAAAAGCAGAAGGATAGTTTAGGGAACTTTGGTACAACATGAAAGGAAACAACGTCCACATCATAATGGTACTGGAAGGAGAATACAGTGAGCAAGAAATAGAGAACCTGTTTAAAGAAAAAATTACAGAAAATTTCCCTAACATGATGAATGAAAAAGTCACACATGTTCAGGAAGCACAGAGAGGTCCAATAAAGATAAACCGAGCCGAAACCGGTTTGGCTCAGTGGATAGAGCATCAGCCTGCGGACTGAAAGGTCCCAGGTTCGATTCCGGTCAAGGGCATGTACCTAGGTTGCGGGCACATCCCCAGTGGGGGGTGTGCAGGAGGCAGCTGATCAATGTTTCTCTCTCATCGATGTTTCTGACTTTCTATCCATCTCCCTTCCTCTCTGTAAAAAATCAATAAAATATATTATAAAAAAAAAAAGATAAACCGAAAGGGACCCACTCTAAGACACATCATAATAAAAATGACAAACTTTAAAGACAAAGAAAGAATCTTAAAGGCAGCAAGAGAGAAATAGCAAGTTATATACAAGATAGTGCGCATTCAAATGTCAGCTTATTTCTCAACAGAAACACTTCAGGCCAGAAGAAATGGGCAGGAAGTATTCAAATTAATGAAAAGCAAGAACCTAAACCCAAGACTAATTTATCCAACAAGGTTGTCATTTAAAATTGAAGGTGAAACAAAGAGCTTCCAGGTCTAAAAAAGGTTAATGGAATATATTACCAACAAATCAGCATTGTAGAAAATGTAAAAGGGAGTGCTTTAAGAATAAGAAGATATAGATAGAGAGAGGAACGTAGTTATAAAGAAAATATCTCAATAAATAAGTACCTATCAATAATAACCTTAAATGTAAATGGATAAAATGCTCAAAGCAAAAGACATAGGGTATCTGAATGGATAAGAAAACATGACACCTATGTATCCTATCTACAAGAGTCCCACCTCAAAACAAAAGATGCACAGAGAGAGAGAGAGAGAGAAATGGCAGCTGAATAGGCCGCGGTGTTGTGCCCCTCCTCCTAGGATCAGGCCAGAAAAGCAACTAAATCAGAGAACATCCACCCTGAATTAACAAATTAGACACAGCTGAAGAGACAATTTTCAATAAGGAAGGACAGAGGACGCCTAGAGAACACAGCTTGCCAACCATAACCCATGTGGAACCACCACCATGGCCCGGCAGTGAGTGGTGCAGTATCTCCCAGCAGGCTCCCAGATGTCTGCTGGGAGCACACGCTACCAGAGTAAGCTCCTACACCAGGCCTCCTCACTAGTCCACTGGGACCCAGCATCCTAGGCTCCGGCTCCAAGACCCTGCAGTGAGTGCAAGCCAGGGGTAATCCGGTGCCCCACCCCTATCCCAGACCCTAGAACCATACTGCTAGCCTGACCTAAAGCCACCTGGCACCCACTCCAACCCCAGCACTGGGACCTGGTGCCAGGGTAACCCAGAGCAACCCAGAGCATGCCACAGGGGAGCCCTGTCTGTGCGACCCAGAGCAAACTGAGCCCACTCCACCTCAGCCTCCAGGACAGTCCTGCCAGGGCCATCCAGAGCAACTCAATGTGCACCTCACTCCGGGTGACAAGGGAGTGCAGACTGAGTGACCCAGGGCAACCTGCCCCTGCTCCACACTGAGAAGGGGAGAACTGGAGCAACTCAGCGCACGTCTCACTCTGGGATACAAGAAAGCGGGGACTGTGTGACCGTGAGCAACCCACACTGCTTCTCCTTGGATGCTGGGACAGTCCTGCAGAGGCTACCCAGAGCAACCCAGCACACCCCTTACTCCAGGCCATAGAAAAGCACTGCCAGGGCGAACCAGAGCAAGCTGGTGTGCCCAGCCAGGGGCCAAAGGACCACACTGCAAGTGTGCTGCCAGAGGGACCTTGGGTACCACCCTGCCACAGGTGTTGTGACCACACAGCGAATTGCATGCATGAGGGCTCTGGGTCCTTACAAGGAGTCGCACATCAGAGGAACTGTGCGCGCATTCCCACCACCCTGAGCATCTGAAGCAGACAACTGAGGGACCAGATCAGTGGGAGAAGGAAATACAACTCAGAGCAGAGACAATAAAGGTGTGAGACCCAGGCAGGCCCACCCTCTGGGCTAACAATTTCCAGACCATTGCCTTGATAGGGTCTTCAACCTCTCAAACCCCAAGCAGGGTGCCCAGGGCAAGAAAGAGACAGCAAAAATGGGGAGACAAAGAAGGAAAAGCCAGAAAAGGAACTAAATGAAACAGAGGTATACAATATTTCAGAAAAATAATTCAGAGTAAGGGTCATAAAATTCATAAACCAGATGGAGGAGAAAATCACCAATTTATGCAAGAATAAAGAGGAAATAAAATATGATGTAGCTACAATAAAAAAAACATGATGGAAGGTTTCAACAGTAGACTAGAAGAAGCGGAGGGCTGAATTAATGAGTTAGAAGATAGGGCAGAGAAACACCCAATCTGAAGAGCTATTGGAGAAAAAAATTAGAAAGCAGGAGGAGAGCCTAAGGGAGCTTTGGAACAACATGAAATTAAGTAACATACATATAATAGGGGTGCCAGAAGGACAATAAGTGAAGCAAGGATTAGAAAAGCTATTTGAAGAAATGACAGAAAACTTCCCTGATTTGGGGAAGAAAAAAGTCACACAAGCACAAAGTCCCAAAAAAGATGAACCCAAAAAGATCCACACCAAGACACATCGTAATTACAATGGTAAACGTTAACAACAAAGAGAGAATTTTAAAGACTGTAAGAGAGAGACAGAGAGTTACCTACAAAGGCTCTCCCATTAAATTATCAAATGCTTTCTCAACAGAAACACATCAGGCCAGAAGGGAATGGAATGAAGTACACAAAGTGATGCAAAGCAAGGGACTGAATCCAAGAATATTCTATCAAGCAAGACTATCATTCAAAATTGAAGGGAAAATCAGGAGCTTCACAGACAAAAAAAAAAAAAAAAAGGCTAAGGGAGTTTATCACTACTAAGCCAGCAATGCAAGAAATGCTAAAGGGACTGTTGTAAAAAGAAAAATAGAAAGGGAACAAGGAACACAGGCACAAAAATTAAAAATGGCTACAAACAAGGACCTATCAATAATAACCTTAAAAAAATAATAATAACCTTAAACATAAATGGACTAAATGCTCCAATCAAAAGACATTGAGTGGCTGAATGGGTAAGAAATCATGACTCATATGATTCTTATGTATATACTAGAGGCCTGGTGCATGAAATTCGTGCATGGAGGGGGTTGTCCCTCAGCCCAGCCTGTACCCTCTCCAATCTGGGACCCCTCGAGGGATGTCCGAATGCCCGTTCGGACATCCCTCTCACAATCCAGGACTACTGGCTCCCAACTGCTTGCTTGCCTGCCTTCCTGATTGCCCCTAACCGCTTCGCCTGCCAGCCTGATCACCCCCTAACCACTCTGCTGCCAGCCTGTTTGCCCCCAACTTCCCTCCTCTGCCGGCCTGGTCACCCCTAACTGCCCTCTCCTGCAGGGTTGATCACCTCCAACTGCCCTCCCTTGCAGGCCTGGTCCCTCTCAACTGCCCTCCCTTGCAGGCTTGGTGCCTCCCAACTGCCCTTATCTGCTGGCCATCTTGTGGTGGCCATCTTGTGTCCACATGGGGGCAGGATCTTTGACCACATGGGGGCAGCTATATTGTGTGTTGCAGTGATGATCAATCTGCATATTACTCTTTTATTAGATAGGTTAGAGGCCTGGTACAGGGGTGGGGGCCAGCTGGTTTGCCCTGAAGGGTGTCCCGGATCAGGTGGGGGTTCCATTGGGGTGTGGGGCAGCCTGAGCGAGAGGCCTGTGGTGGTTTGCAGGCCGGCCATGCCCCCTGGCAACCCAAGCAGAGGCCCTGGTATCTGGAATTTATTTTCCTTCTACAATTGAAACTTTGTAGCCTGGAGCGGAGCCAAGCCTCAGGCTCCCTCTGAGGCCGGCAGCCATTTGTGTTGGGGTTATAATTGAAACTTTGTTGCCTTAAGCGGGTGGGCCCGGCCAGGGTGTGCGGAAAGCTTTGCTTCCCCTGTTGCCGGCGGCAACCCTGGCCTGCTCTCTCAAGCTCCATTCTGCCGCCATTTGTTTGAATTTGTTTACCTTCTATAATTGAAACTTTGTAGCTTGAGTGGAGGCTTAGACCTGGCAAGGGCAGGCGGAAAGCTTGGCTTCCTCTGTTACTTAGGAAACCTTGCTCTCTGTGGCTGTAGCCATCTTGGTTTGGGTTAATTTGCATGCTCGCTCTGATTGGATGGTTGGCGTGGCTTGTGGGTGTGTCGGAGGTATGGTCAATTTGCATATTTGTCTATTATTAGATAGGATGCTGTTTACAAGAGACCCATCTCAGAACAAGGAACTCACACAGACTGAAAGTGAAGGGGTGGAAAAATATCTTTCAGGCAAATGGAAATGAAAAAAAAAAAAAGCTGGGGTAGCACCACTCATATCTGACAAAATAGACCGCAAAGTGAAGGCCATAACAAGAAATAATAAAGGCCACTTCATAATACTAAAGGGATTGATAGAACAAGAGGATATAATCTGGTAAACATTTATGCACCCAATGCAGGAGCACCCAAATACATAAAAAAAACTTCTGGAAGATATCAGGGGAGAGATCGACAGCAATACAGTCATAGTAGGGGACTTTAATACCCCATTGGCACCACTGGATAAATCCTCTAGACAAAAATCAGCAAAGAAACAGAAATTCTAAATGACTCAGGACATCAGATGGACTTAATTGACATCTTCAGAACATTTCACCCCAAAGCTACAGAATATACATTCTTCTCAAGTGCACATGGGACATACTAGGTGTACTGGTTAATAATGCAGACTTTGTAATCAAAGAAAACACAATAATTTCAAGAGAAACATTAAAAGTGCTTTATTCAAAGTAATGTCCATCGCTAGCTACACCTTTTCCCCATCTTTCAGGTAATTTGTGGATACTGTCCCAATAGAACTTTTCTTGTTTTGAGGCACACCCTTCAGAGACCCAATTTTCCACTTCTTCGTACATTTTGAAGTGCTGCTCAGAAAATGTGTGTGCCATCTATCGGAATAAGTGGTAATCTGAAGGAGCAAGGTCTGGTGAATACAGTGAGTGGGTTAATACTTCCCAGGCAAGATCTTTTAACATGTCTTTAACTGGTTTTGAAGTGTGTGATGGTGCGTCATCATGAAGCAAAATTACGTTCCTGTGTTTTCTGGCCCATTCTGCTTGTTTTACAATCAAAGCATGGTTCAAATTGATTATTTGTTGTTGGTAGCAATTAGTATTAACAGTTTCACCTGGTTTTAGAAGCTCATAATACACCACACCAAACGCTGAGCGTTGTCTTCTTTCCGAAGTGATTTGGCCTTGCAGTCGATGTTGATGGTTGACCTGGATCAACCTATGATTTTGTGCATTTGGGATTCTCAAAATAAATCCACTTTTCATCACCAGTCACAATTTGATGCAAAAAAGACTTTCTTTCGTGCCATTGAAGCAACATTTTACTGATGACTTTTCAGTTCTCCATTTGTCTTTCATTCAGTTGATGTGGCACCCATTTTCCTTCTTTTAAAATCTTTCCCATTGCTTGTAAATGATCGGAAATTGTTTGCTGAGCAACGTTTAATCTTTCTGCAAGTTGTTTTTGAGTTTGACATGCATCTTCATCCAATACTGCTTGTAAATTGTTGGTCTTCAAACTTTTTCGGTTGACCTGGATGTTTTTTGTCTTTCACATAGAAATCATCACTTTTAAAGTGTTTAAACCAGAGTTCACAAGTATCTTGAGATGGAGCATGTTCACCATAAGCTTCCCATAGTTTTCAGCAGAACTTTTCCTCTAAATAAAGTAATGAATGAAAACTTCCCACAAATGCTCTTTTTTTGGCACAAAATTCGACATTTTTAAGTGTAAAAATATCTATGATGTTAACACCTTCAGAAAATTTGACATATGAAGTTTTGAAGCTTGTTGTCAATACAACAAAATAGCATACATATCAAATCGTATATATATCAACATATGTGTAACTCCATCTATTGAAAAAAATCCACATTATTAACCAGTACACTTAGTATTAAAAAATAGACCACATATTGGGACACAGGCAAAGTCTCTTCAAATTCAAGAAGATTGAAATCATATCAAGCATCTGCTCAGATCACAATGGCATAATATTATAAATAAACCCACAATAAAAACAATAAAAAAGTCAAACACTTGGAGTCCTAATAGCATGTTAATAAACAATGATTGGGTTACCAAAGAGACCAAAGAAGAAATAAAAAACATACTGAAAACAAATGACAATGAAAACACAACAATCCAAAATCTATGGGACACAGTGAAAGTAGCACTGAGAGGGAAGTTCATAGCATTACAGGTCTACATCAAAAAACAATAAAACATGGTAATAAATTATCTAATGCTACAACTTAAAGAATTGGAAAGAGAGCAACAAGAAAAGCAGAAGGAAGGAAATAATAAAGATCAGAGTGGAAATAAATGACATAGAGACAAAAAAAATTATAAAAGATCAATGAAATCAAGAGCTGGTAATTTGAAAGGATAAACAATATTGATGAACCTCTAGCTATGCTCACCAAGAAGCAAAGAGAGAGGACTTAAATAAACAAAATCAGAAATGAAAGATGAAAAATAACAACAGACCCCCCAGAAATTCAAAGAATTGAAAAAAAAATACTATGAACAACTCTATTCCAACAAACTGGTCAACCTAGAAGAAATGGACATATTCCTACAAAAATACAACCTTCCAAAACTCAATCAGAAAGAATAAAAAAATCTGAATAGGCTGATAACTATGGAGGAAATTGAAGCAGTAATCAAAAAACTTCCAGCAAATAAAAGCCCTAGGCCAGATGGCGTCACAGGGGAGTTTTACCAAACATTCAAAGAAGAACTAAACCCTATCCTCCTCAGACTATTCCAAAAAATTCCAGAGGAAGGAATACTGTCAAGCTCTTTCTATGAAGCCAGCATTATCCTAATCCCAAAACCAGATAAAGACACTACTAAGAAACAGAATTACAGGTCTATATCCCTGATGAACATAGATGATAAAATCCTCAATAAAATTATAGCAAATCAGATCCAGAATTACATTAGAAAGATCATACACCATTCCCAAGTGAGATATATTCCAGGTATGCAAGGATGGTATAATATCCACAAATCAATAAATGTGATACATCACATAAACAAATTGAGAGACAAAAATCACATAATCATATCAATTGATGCAGAAAAAGCATTTGGCAAAATCCAAAACTCTTTCTTGATGAAAACTCTCACCAAAGTGGGAATAGAGGGATCATACCTCAACATAATAAAAGCCTTATATGACAAACCTACAGCCAATGTCATACTCAATGGGCAAAAACTAAAACCATTTTCCCTAAGAACAGGAATAAGACAGGAATGCCCACTCTCATCACTTCTGTTCGACATAGTATTGGAAGTATTAGCCATTGCGATTAGACAAGAAGAAGAAATAAAAGGCATCCAAATTGGGAAAGAAGAAGTAAAACTGTCAGTATTTACAAATGATATGATATTGTACATAGAAAACCCTGAAGACTCCATAAAAAAACTACTAGACTTAATAAATTAATTCGACAATGTAGCAGGATTCAAAATTAACACCCAGAAATCTATGGCTTTTTTATACACCAATAATGAACTCACAGAAATAAAAACAAACAAACAAACAAACAAACAATAACAATCCCATTTACCATTGCACCAAAAAAATTAAGATATTGTCCCAAGTAGATCCCGGGAAAGGATCTGGGGTGTTTATCTAAGGTGTCCCTTGAGATAAACTTTAACCATGCAGGTGTGGGACATTCAAGTAGTTGCTAGTGAAGAGGCTACTCTATGCAAACAGGACCAAGGGGCAGGCTTAGGACCAAAAAAGACCAGAAGTTTTCATTTAAATTTTAAGCGTATGCAAAATAATTCAATTAACTGCTAGAGGAATTATACCACATGAAACATGTGCAGTATATCCCCCTTCTTGTTTTAATAAATTTTAAAATCAATCACATTCATGTCCTTTTAAATTGCTGCCAGGTATCAAAGGAATCAGTCTGCAGTAAGCTCCTTTCTGGGCCAACAGTGCTTTGAGTCCCCTTTCCAATGTCCAACAGTTTTTTATGGGTTCTTTTCCCAATTACTGTCCAACAGTTTTTCCATGGGTTCCCTGTGACATGACAGCAATTATACTCTAGTTCTGGATGGTGGACAAATGGTAAGCAATGTCAATGCAGGTCCGACCTTCTTTGACCTGGTCCTGGGCAACCTGCAGCAACACACAGCTGCTGACTGCTAACATGGCAAGGTGTCTTCACCATCTCCATTTCTGGACTGTTTCTCCTCTCTCATCAGCGTGTTGCTTGGAGCCACTGCTGTTCTGTGGCTGGAGTAGTCTGGTTAGTTCCTCTCTCCGATCCATTGTTGCAGGAATCCTCATGGAGTTGGAGGAGTTTTCTGGAAATATACGAGAATATTCTCAACCAAAGGTTAATAAAGGAATCCTTTCTATAAACTAGACTCGGGATCTCTTCATTTTTGCCCAAACCATTTTCCTTTGGCTTATTCTGACATCATATGTGTTTTGCCATCAGCATTACAAGTGAAAAATAATTTTAAAGTAAAAACTTTAAGTAATTAAGCCTTGATGTAATTTACTTACAGGATATTTCTCCACTATCCCCCCTTTTTTGATTTAAATAATATTAAGAGGCTTTTGGAAACCTTGCAATGCAGTCTTGATAGGTTTTTATTTAATTCTTTGCATAGAAATATGACTGCTCTGTATCAATTGTGTTATAAGTAGTTTTTACCATCAGTAAAAAAATTAGTTAATGCTTTAAGTATAGTTTCCTTTCCAGTACAATTAAGTTCCCCTGAATATTTACTTATTTCAATTTGCCAATTTAAATTATTCTGAAATAAGGCTTATTTTTTTGAATAAATCTTTATTGTTCAGATTATTGCAGTTGTTCCTCTTTTTTTCCTCCATAGCTCCCCCCACCCGGTTCCCACCCCACCCCATGCCCTTACCCCCCACACTATCCTCATCCATAGGTGTAAGATTTTTGTCCAATCTCTTCCCGCACCCTCCACACCCGCTTCCCCGTGAGAATTGTCAATCCACTCCCTTTCTATGCCCCTGATTCTATTATATTCACCAGTTTATTCTGTTCATCAGATTTTTTTATTCACTTGATTTTTAGATTCACTTGTTGAAAGATATGTATTTGTTGTCACGTTGTTGTTCATAATTTTTTTTTTAAATATATTTTATTGATTTTTTACAGAGAGGAAGAGAGAGGGATAGAGAGTTAGAAACATCGATGAGTGAGAGAGAAACATCGATCAGCTGCCTCCTGCACACCTCCTACTGGGGATGTGCCCGCAACCAAGGTACATGCCCTTGACCGGAATCGAACCTGGGACCTTTCAGTCCGCAGGCCGACGCTCTATCCACTGAGCCAAACCGGTTTCGGCTGTTGTTCATAATTTTTATCTTTACCTTTTTCTTCCTCTTCTTAGAGCAGGGGTCCTCAAACTTTTTAAACAGGGGGCCAGTTCACTGTCCCTCAGACCGTTGGAGGGCCGGACTATAGTTTAAAAAAAACTATGAACAAATTCCTATACACACTGCACATATCTTATTTTGAAGTAAAAAAACAAAACGGCAAAAACACCCGCATGTGGCCCGTGGGTGTAGTTTGAGGACGCCTGTCTTAGAGAATACCCTTCAGTATATACACTAATAAAAGAGAAATATGTAAATTGCCTGTCACTTTGTACTTTGTACCAGCCAATCAGGAGTGAGTATGCAAATTAGTGGGACAAAGATGGTGGCGGACACGGAGCCAGCCAGAGCGGGCGGGAGGTTTGGGTCACCTCTGGTGATGGAGGAAGCCAAGCTTCCTACCCGCCTGGGCTGGCTGCCGAAGAAGGGACCTGTGGGCAGCAGCCACAGAGCAGGCCTGAATGCACGGGAGGCTTGGGTCACTGGGGGCAACCCAAGCTTCCTGCCTGCCCTGGCCGGCCGTTGAAGGAGGGGCCTGTGGGCGGCAGCCATGGAGCTGGCCTGAGCGTGGGAGGCATGGGTTGCTCGGGCCAACCGCTGAGAGAGGGGCCTGAAAATGGCCCTCAGCCCCTCACCCAGGCTGGCCACGCCACCATCAGGGTGAGGGTCCCCGCTGGGGAGCATGGCTAGCCTATAAACTGCCCCAGTGGGGACCCCCACCCCAATGGGGGAGTGGCCAGACTGCAAACCACCACAGGCCCCTTGCCCAGGCCACCCTGCTCCTCAAGGGAACCCCCACCCTGATCTGGGACACCCTTCAGGGCAAAGCAGCTGGCCCTCACCCATGCACCAGGCCTCTATCTATACTAATAAAAGGGTAATATGCTAATTAAACTGGGAGACCTTCCAGGAGACCTTCTGGATGTTCTTCTGGACAAAGCCATGGTGGCAGGGCCGAGGTAGAGGCGGTTAGGAGCCAAGGGGGGAGGGCAGTTGTGGGTGATTAGGCCAGGATGGGACGGCAGTTGTGGGTGATCAGGCTGGTGAGGGGGGGCATTGGAGGTGATCAGGCTGGTGAGGGGGCAGTTGGGGATGAACATGCCAGCAGGGGGGCCAGTTGGGGGTAGCAGGCCATCAGTGGGGGTCAGTTGGGGGCAATTAGGCTGGCGGGGGGGGGAGTTGGGGTGAGCAGGATGGCAGGGGGCAGTTGGGGGCAAGCAGGTTGACAGGGGAGGCAGTTTGGGATGAGCAGGCTGGCAGGGGGGCAGTTAGGGTGATCAGGCTGGTGGGAGGGCAGTTGGGGGCAATCAGGCTGGTGGTGGGGGCAGTTGGGGGTGAGCAGGCCTGCAGGTAGAGTGGTTAAGGGCAATCAGGCAGGCAGGCAAGTGAGCAGTTAGGAGCCTAAACCAGCAGTCGGACATCCCTCGAGGGGTCCCAGATTGGAGAGGGTGCAGTCTGGGCTGAGGGACGACCCCCCCCCCCCCACCATGCATGAATTTCGTGCACCAGACCACTAGTTTCATATAATACTGGTTTGGTGGTGATGAACTCCTTTAGCTTTTTCTTATCTGTGAAGCTCTTTATCTGACCTTCAATTCTGAATGATAGCTTTGCTGGGTAGAGTAATCTTGGTTGTAGGTTCTTGCTATTCATCACTTTGTATATTTCTTGCCACTCCCTTCAGCCTAGATAGTTTCTGTTGAGAAATCAGCTGACTCCCTTGTAGGTAACTGTTTTTCTCTTGCTGCTTTTAAGATTCTCTCTTTGTCTTTTGCTCTTGGCATTTTAATTATGATGTGTCTTGGTGTGGTCCTCTTTGGATTCCTCTTGTTTGGGGTTCTTTGGACTTGTAAGTCTATTTCTTTCACCAGGTGGGGGAAGTTTTCTGTCATTATTTCTTCAAATAGGTTTTCAATATCTTGCTCTCTCTGTTCTTCTGGCACCCCCATAATTTGGATGTTTGATACTCTTGAAGTTGTCCCAGAGGCTCCTTACACTATCCTCATACTTTTAAATTCTTTTTTCTCTTTGCTTTTCCAGTTGGGTATTTTTTGCTTATTCGTATTTCAAATGTTTGACTTGATTCTTGCGATCCTCTAGTCTGCTGGTGGGTCTCTGTATATTATTCTTTACTTCAGTCAGTGTATGCTTAATTTCTGATTGGTGCTTTTTCATATCCTTGAGGGTCTCACTAAATTTCTCAGAGGTTTCTAGAAGATTCTTGAGTAACTTTATAACCGTGGTTTTGAACTCTATATCCAGTATTTTGAGGAAGCAAAAACACAAATTATTTACTTTTCTTTTTGAGTCCTAATACCTTAACTTTTAATTACAGTTTTCCAGACATTTGAAGGAAATATCCTGTTTTTTATTTCCTTCCAGAGTAATTTATAGTCCATCTCTAAAGAGTTTCTTTTAAAAATCTTTTTCTTCCTTTTTCACCAAGCAACAAATGTAACAAACATGGTTGCTTTTGAGATGCTGACCTACACCCTCATGTCTATACTTAAGTGACTCTCTTTATATTTATGGTGAATCCTATTGATTAGATTTAATGCATGAATAATAACCTTCAGTTTACCCTGTAAATATTAGCAGAAGAGATTTAAAAATTTTTAAATTTCTCCTCTTTATTAAGCTTAAAATTTACTTTTAAACAGCATTCTTTTTCACTCATTTGCATTTAGAGGGATCATGGGAGGCCTCAGTAACTTTCGAGGACTTTATTAGAATCCAATTGCTTATAAAAATATTGGCTTCTCATATAACTGAAAATATATGAGACTTTGATTATAATTTAAAAAGCTAGTTTATTAAGTTATTAAAGTAGGCATCTTTATTGAAAAAGCAAAGCAAGTAAATTTATATGTCTGATCCACAAGGCACAAATGCCACCTCAGCCTATTTGAAGTGCAGTCTGCTAAGGACTTTGTCTTTAAATTTTTGTTGCTTTTGTTAAAATTTCACTGCTAAAAAAATCCAATTTTACTTAAGAAATATTTTAGCAACTTTGCCTGCTCTCCCTTAGAGGTTAAAACTTTATAATATTTAAAATATATCTATATAAATAAAATATATTTATTAATTTTTATTTCAGAAAGCTTTCCATGTGATTTCAAGTATATTAGATTGGCCTAATTAAAAAATATTTATTTTACAAAGAGAGAATAAATTCTTTGAATCACTCCAGGGCCCATGAAATGTTTCAAAAGCCATCCCTCCATTAAAGTCTTGAAATTTAACTTGGAAAGATCTATATATATATATCCCAAAGATTATATTATATACTTTTTATGATTATCTTAAAAGATATCAATTATTTAAACTGGTTTTTATATTAAAAACTTGATTCAGACCACAGAATTAATCCTATTTTTTAATTAGACCATATAAAATATTATATCTTAGGTTAAAATTTTACCTCACTTGGTACATTAATATATTTTAAACTACTAATTTCTCTAGAGAAAATATAAGAATTATTTTCTCAAAAATAAATTTTTATACTTTATGTATTTTGTGACCACAACTATATAATTTCTTCTAACTTAATTTGAACTTTAAACTCTTAGAAGCCTTAAATTTTAGCTGGTAAGTTAAACACTTAGCATTTCTTTTTTTTTTTTTTCTAAAATATATTTTATTGATTTTTTACAGAGAGGAAGATAGAGGGATAGAGAGCTAGAAACATCGATGAGAGAGAACCATCGACCAGCTGCCTCCTGCACACCCCCCACTGGGGATGTGCCCGCAACCAATGTACATGCCCTTGACTGGAATCGAACCTGGGACCTTTCAGTCCGCAGACCGACGCTCTATCCGCTGAGCCAAACCGGTTTCGGCTAGCATTTCTCAGATTAGTAATAACTTCACATTTTTTAAAGAATATATTTAAAAATACAAGACATATTCAATTGATAGATTCAATTCTATCCTCTAGATTTTTCATGAGGCAAATTCAGATGAACATTTCAGTATTTTGCCATTTCAAAATGCCCAGATATTCAACAAGTTTTTTTATTATTTAATTCAGTAAACTTCCAAAGTTTCAAGTTGCCAGAGGCTCCGGAAAACCACCTTTTTTTGGCTGGCAAAACAGGCTTGGCCTAGCCCAGTCTATTTAAATGTAAATCGCCACATTTTTCCTGTTGGGTTGCTGCCAGCGGGAAACTAGTGTGACCAGCTTTTTTGTTTGTTGAAGAGTGAAGCTAGTTTCCTCCTGGGCTACTTGGACCTTCATAAGTCATATATTATTTATCTATGTTTCAGCAATTTTGAGATTCTAAAACCAATTATTACTATCTAAGGCATTGACTTTGGCAAATTCCATAACAGAGAGAATTTACTGATTTTCTAGCAGTCTTAATGTTAACTTTGGAATGCAGTCCATTATTATTTAAAAGCTACCTTTTATTATGGAAATCTTTGGGTCATCTCTGCCATCTTTCTTTTAAAAAAAAACAACAGCTTTGGGTTTTATTCTATAGCATTTGTAAAGAGAGTTAAGTTTAGCTCAAAACTATCTAAAATCCGAAATCGGACGGTGTGCACATTTGTCTTAAGCTAGCTTTCTCTCTTTACAAGTACAGAAATCCCAGACGCATTTCTAAATTTTGTAAAACTTTCAAATTACGAACCAGGGAAAAAACATGGTGGAGATGAGACTTTTCTTAGCACACTCAGAGTGGGTCTCCATATTACAGGATCATCACATGTCTCCCTTCCCCCACATCCTGTTTGTTTTGGGAATTTAGCAACTGACCTGGCCGAGTTTCTTTTCTTATTAAATTCAAGGCATGCTTAATAGAAAATGACAGATAAACAAGACTAAATAAACCAAAGTTCTTTTCCTGAATCTTTTCTTATTCTCCTCTCCACAGCATTGACTAGCTTTTAAAGTTATTTTTGCTAAAATCTGCTTGTCCCAAGGAATCCTACTGTAATTTTTAAACAAAGTATTAGAGAGTCTCTCAGAGAGAGAGCTGACAGTTTTAATCTCTCTAGCTGCCCAGCCTTTCAATACTAGAGGCAAATTCATCAGCAGAACTTTTTTTTTCTTATTATAGACTTTCAATCCCAAATACGAAGTAGGCATGCAGTTTGAACAAGACCCCACATAGTTAAATATGACAACAGCACTCTTTTTCCTTGAGCCTGATTTAAAAGAGTACCTTTCAACATTTTAATTTCTTTATCTTTGAGCATGGAAGCTAAAAATTTACAATGATATTTTTGCCTTTAAACCGAATTCTTCCCCATTATAGTCTGACTTGAAACAAAAGACTTTTCCTGCCCACTCTGGTTCACGAAATCCAAAGCTTGGTACGAGCTTTATGTGCAGTGACCCCACCTTTTATTGGTGACTGACTTATTTTCTTCGCTCAGGCGAAACTTCTCCAGATGTCCCATTTTGAGGTGCCATTAGTGCTGGGGTGTTTCTCAGCATCTAGAAGGGTTCAGGAATCTGGAGAAGGGCTGCGAGTAAATTAATAAAGAGACTAGACATGAAATATAAATTTGGAATACATGGGGGAGCCAGGGAAGGCTTAGCTTTAGTAACTAAGTTCCCTGAATCTCCGCACACAGGGCTTTTTATTCACACATCTTGCCTTCTAGCAAAGCAGATATACCTATCAAAGGTAAAGTTTGGTAAACAATAAAAAGATTATTAGGTTGGGGGAACTGCCTTCGGCTGTTCCAGCAGCAGGCAATAATATATGCATATTTTCAGCCCTGCTGAAAGAGTCCATTCAACCTTTTGAGGACTTCTCGCATTTATTATGACATGCTGGAATTAGCCTCCAGCACTCAGTCTTTTTTATTTAATATATTTTATTGATTTTTTACAGAGAGGAAGGGAGAGGGATAGAGTTAGAAACATCGATGAGAGAGAAACATTGATGAGCTGCCTCCTGCACACCCCCTACTGGGGATGTGCCCACAACCAAGGTACATGACCTTGACCGGAATCGAACCTGAGACCCTTCAGTCCGCAGGCTGATGCTCTATCCACTGAGCCAAACCGGCCAGGGCTGCACTCAGCCTTTTTTTTTTTTTTTTTTTTTTTTTTTTTTTTTGTTTGCAATCTCTTTTATTAAGGTATTATATGTGTACATATCTTACCATTGCCCCCCCCACCCCACTCCCATATATGCCCTCGCCCCCCAGAGTTTTGCGTCCATTGGTTATGCTTATATGCATGCATACAAGTCCTTTGATTGATCTCTTATCTTCCCCACCTCTCCCTAACCTTCCTGCTGTAATTTGACAGGCTGTTTGATGCTTTACTGCCTCTGTATCTATCTTTTTGTTTTTCAGTTTATAATGTTCTTTATTATCCATAAATGAGTGAGATCATGTGGTATTTTTCTTTCATTGACTTGCTTATTTCACTTAACATAATGTTCTCCAATTCCATCCAGGTTGCTGCAAATGGTAAGAATTCCTTCTTTTTTATGGCAGCATAATATTCCATTGTGTAGATGTACCATAGTTTTCTGATCCAGTCATCTGCTGATGGGCACCTAGGCTGTTTCCAGATCTTAGCTATTGTAAATTGTGCTGCTATGAACATAGGGGTGCATATTTCCTTTCTTATTGGTGTTCCCAGTTTCTTAGGATATATTCCCAGGAGTGGGATTACTGGGTCAAATGGGAGTTCCATTTTCAGTTTTTTGAGGAAACTCCATACTGTTCTCCACAGTGGCTGCACCAGTCTGCATTCCCACCAGCAGTGCATGAGGGTTCCTTTTTCTCCGCATCCTCGCCAACACTTGTCGTTTGTTGATTTGTTGATGATAGCCATTCTGACAGGTGTGAGATGATAGCGCATTGTTGTTTTGATTTGCATCTCTCGGATAATTAGTGACCTTGAGCATGTTTTCATGTGTCTCTTGGCCTTCCTTCTGTCTTCTTTGGAAAAGATTCTATTTAGGTCCGTTGCCCATTTTTTTTATTGGATCATTTATCTTCCTTTTATTAAGTTGTATAAGCTGCCTGTAGATGTTGGAGATTAAGCCTTTATCAGTGATGCCATTTGCAAATATGTTCTCCCATGCAGTGGGCTTTCTTGTTGTTTTGTTGATAGTCTCTTTTGCTGTAAAAAAGCTTTTTATTTTGATGTAGTCCCATTTGTTTATTTTCTCTTTAGCTTCCATTGCCCTAGGGGCAGTATCGGTGAAGAAGTTCTTTTGACATATGTCTGAGATTTTGCTGCCTGTGGATTCCTCTAGTATTTTTATGGTTTCCCGTCTTATGTTTAAGTCCTGTATCCATTTTGAGTTTATTTTTGTGTATGGTGTAAGTTGGTGATCTAGCTTCATTTTTTTGCATGTGTCTGTCCAATTTTCCCAACACCATTTATTGAAGAGACTGTCTTTATTCCATTGTATGTTCATGCCTCCTCTGTCAAATATTAATTGAGCATAGTGGTTTGGATCAATATCTGGATTCTCTATTCTGTTCCATTGATCTATATGTCTGTTCTTGTGCCAGTACCAGGCTGTTTTGAGAATAGTGGCTTTGTAATACAGCTTGAAATCTGGTATTGAGATCCCTCCTACTTTATTCTTCTTTCTCAGGATTGCTGTGGCTATTCGGGGTCTTTTTTTATTCCAGATGAATTTTTGGAGAGTTCTTTCAAGGTCTGTGAAATACGCCGTTGGTATTTTAATGGGGAGTGCATTGAATCTATAGATTGCTTTGGGTAGTATGGACATTTTAATGATGTTGATTCTACCAATCCATGAACATGGTATGTTCTTCCATCTGTTTACGTCTTCCTCTATCTCTTTTTTCAGTGTCCTGTAGTTTTCCGTGTATAGGTCTTTTACCTCCTTAGTTAAGTTTATTCCTAGGTATCTTAATTTTTTTGGTGCGATGGTAAATGGGATTGCCTTTTTAGTCTCTCTGTCTGTAAGTTCACTATTGGTGTATAGAAAGGCCATAGATTTCTTGGCGTTAATTTTGTATCCTGCTACATTGCCGAATTCATTTATTAAGTCTATTAGTTTTTTGACGGAGTCTTTCGGATTTTTTATGTACAATATCATGTCGTCTGCAAATAAAGACAGCTTTACTTGTTCTTTTCCAATTTGGATGCCTTTTATTTCTTCTTCTTGTCTAATTGCATTAGCTAATACTTCCAGTACTATGTCAAACAGGAGTGGTGAGAGTGGGCATCCCTGTCTTGTTCCTGTTCTTAGGGGAAATGTTTTTTAGCTTTTGTCCATTGAGTATGATGTTTGCTGTGGGTTTATCATATATAGCTTTTATTATGTTGAGGTATGAGCCTTCCATTCCCACCTTGTTGAGAGTTTTTATCAAGAAAGGGTGTTGGATTTTGTCAAATGCTTTTTCTGCATCAATTGATATGACTATGTGATTTTTATCTCTCAATTTGTTTATGTGATGTATCACGTTTATTGATTTGCGGATATTGTACCATCCTTGCATTCCCGGGATAAATCCTACTTGGTCATGGTGTATGATCTTTCTGATGTACTGCTGGAGCCGATTTGCTAGAATTTTGTTGAGGATTTTGGCATCTATGTTCATGAGGGATATTGGTCTGTAATTCTCTTTCATTGTGTTGTCTTTATCTGGTTTTGGTATTAGGGTGATGCTGGCTTCATAGAAGGAGCTTGGAAGTGTTCCTTCCTCTTGAATTTTTTGGAATAGTCTGAGGAGGATAGGTTTTAGTTCTTCCTTGAATGTTTGGTAGAACTCTCCTGTGAAGCCGTCAGGCCCCGGGCTTTTGTTTGCCGGAAGCTTTTTGATGACTTCTTCAATTTCGTCCATAGTTATTGGCCTATTGAGCTGTTGAGATTCTTCTTGATTGATTTTTGGAAGGTTGTATTTTTCTAGGAATATGTCCATTTCCTCCAGGTTGTCCAGTTTGTTGGAATAGAGCTGTTCGTAGTATTTTGTAACAATCCTTTGTATCTCAGCGGGGTCTGTTGTTATTTCACCTCTTTCATTTCTGATTTTGTTTATTTGGGTCCTCTCTCTTTGCTTCTTGGTGAGCCTGGCTAGAGGTCCATCAATCTTGTTTATCTTTTCAAAGAACCAGCTCTTGGTTTTGTTGATCTTTTGTATTGTTTCTTTGGTCTCTATGTCATTTATCTCTGCTCTGATCTTTGTTATTTCCTTCCTTCTGGTTACACTGGGTTTTTCTTGCTGCTCTTTTTCTAGCTCTTTGAGTTGTAGGGTTAGGTAATTTATTACCATTGTTTCTTGTTTTTTGCAATAGGCTTGTAGAGCTATGAACTTCCCTCTCAAGACTGCTTTTGCTGTGTCCCATAGATTTTGGATTGTTGTGTTTTCATTGTCATTTGTTGCCATGATGTTTTTTATTTCTTCTTTGATCTCTCTGGTGACCCAGTCCTTGTTTAATAGCATGCTGTTTAGTCTCCATGTGTTTGATTTCTTTGGATTGTATTTATTGTAGTTGATTTCCAGTTTTATGCCATTGTGATCTGAGAAGATGCTTGATATAATTTCTATCTTCTTGAATTTGAAGAGACTTTGCCTGTGACCCAGCATATGGTCTATCTTTGAAAATGACCCATGTGCACTTGAGAAGAATGTATATTCTGTGGCTTTGGGGTGAAATGTTCTGAAGATGTCAATTAATTCCATCTGGTCTAGTGAGTCATTTAGGATTGCTGTTTCTTTGCTGATTTTTTGTTTAGAGGATTTGTCCAATGGTGATAGTGGGGTATTAAAGTCTCCTACTATGATTGTATTGCTATTAATCTCTCCCTTGATATCTTCCAGGAGTTTTTTTATGTATTTGGGTGCTCCTATATTGGGAGCGTATATGTTTACCAGAATTATTTCTTCCTGTTGGATTTCTCCCTTTAGTATTATGAAGTGGCCTTCCTTATCTCTTGTTATGGCATTTACTTTGAGGTCTAATTTGTCAGATATAAGTATTGCTACCCCAGCTTTTTTTTCATTTCCATTTGCCTGGAAGATATTTTTCCATCCCTTCACTTTCAATCTGTGTGAGTCTCTTGTTCTGAGGTGGGTCTCTTGTAGACAGCATATATATGGGTCATGCTTTTTTATCCATTCAGCCACTCGATGTCTTTTGATTGGAGCATTTAGTCCGTTTACATTTAAAGTTATTACTGAAAGGTATTTGTTTGTAGTCATATCTATTTTTGTGTCTGTATTCCTTCTTACCTGTTTATTTCTTCTTTTTACAGTATTCCCTTTAGCAATTCTTGCATTGCTGGTTTGGTGGTGATAAACTCCCTGAGTCTTTTTTTGTCTGTGAAGCTCCTGATTTCCCCTTCAATTTTGATTGATAGTCTTGCTGGATATAGTATTCTTGGATTCAGTCCTTTGCTTTGCAACACTTTGTATACCTCCTTCCATTCACTTCTAGCTTGTTGTGTTTCTGTTGAGTAATCATTTGACAATCTGATGGGTGTTCCTTTGTAGGTAACTCTCTGTCTCTCTCTTGCTGCCTTTAAGATTCTCTCTTTATCATTTATATTTGCCATTGAGATTATGACATGTCTTGGTGTGGGTCTTTTGGGGTTGATCCTGCTTGGGACTCTCTGTACTTGCGTAACTTTTATCTTTCCCATATCCGGGAAGTTTTCTGTCATTATTTCTTCAAATAGATTTTCTAGTCCCTGCTGCTCTTCTTGTCCTTCTGGCAGCCCTATTATACGCATGTTACTTCGCTTCATGTTGTCCCGAAGCTCCCTTAGGCTTTCCTCCTGCTTTTTAATTTTTTTCTCCAATTGCTGTTCAGATTGAGCTTGTTTCTGTACCTGATCTTCTAACTCACTAATTCGGTTCTCTGCTTCTTGTAGTCTACTGTTGAAACTTTCCATGGTGTTTTTGATTGTAGCTATATCACTTTTCATTTCTTCCTGATTCTTGCATAAGTTGTTGATTTTCTCATCCATCCGATGTATAAATTCCACGACCATTGCTCTGAACTCCTTTTCGGTCATGTTGCAAGCTTCAGTTTCACTAATTTCCTTTCTTGGCGACTCCACATTTTCTTTCCTCTGTGAGTTATTTCGTTTCCCCATTCTGGCTATCACCAGAAAGCTCAAGCTTCCGTTTGTGTGGACCTCGGTCGTGCGCTGTGGGGACTTCGCTCCACCCGAGTTTCACTGAAGTGCTCTGACACTAGGACGTGTGGCTGCCTTTGGTTGGTGGGGGACCAGACTTGCCCAGGGTCAGTGTCCCCAGTGTTCCGTGTGGTCTCGTGTGCACACTTAGAATCAGGGGCCCTGTCAGCACCACACTGTTGGTATGTGCCGAAAATGAGATCCTTAGCATGTGCCAGGAGTCAGAGTTTCCCTGTATCTGCACCAAGAATCAAGTGTCAGAGTCTCTGTTGCCTTGTGCAGTTTCTCGTTGAGAATCAGGGTCCCTGTGTGTGCATGCACCAACAATTGGAGTCGTTGGCTCTTAGTGTGAATGCGCTGTGAGTCAGGGATCCCAGGCAGCTGTGTCTGGCGTGCCAAATTCCCTGAAGTGGAGCTGCGTCCTGTGTGTGCTCTCTCTACTGAGCCAAACCGGCTAGGGCGCACACTCTCAAATCCCTGAAGGTGAGCTGCCTTTGTGCACTCTCCCAGAATCCCCGAAGAGGGGCGGAGTCCATCCTGCGCGCCAAATTCCCCAAAGGGAAGCCCCTTTGTGCACGCTCTAAGATTCCCCGAAGGGGAGCTGTGATCCGCAAGCCAAATTCCCCCCAATTCCCCAGAGGGGAGCCCTCTGTGCGCACTGACAGATTTCCCCGAAGGTGAGCTGCTTCTGTCCTGCGCGCCAAATTCCCTAAGGCAGAGCGTGTCCCTGCGCAAAGCCCTGCAGCTTGGGCGAGGGGCGTGTCTATCAGTTACTCTGGTGCTATCCACAGGCGCCTGCGGGGAGGGGGATAGGCTCTTTGACTCACGGGAATCTGCTGGGAAGTCTGGATTCTTGTTGTTTCTTCCACTGAAGCTGTGATAGCAGTTCTCTGTCCCCAGTGGCTGCAGGGTCCTGGTTTGTGTCAGAAGCCAGGATCCGAGTCTCAGGCAGCTCTGTTTCTCAAGATGGCGTGGTTTCCGCGTCCGCACCAGCCGCCGAGAAGTGTCCGCTTTGTGCGCGGGGCTCCGCCGTCTAGGACTGCCCGGTTAGGCAGCCCCTTGGAAGCCCTGCAGAATCTATCTGACCCTAGCTCATACAGACACACACACCACACACGTCTACACGTCTGTGCTCTCCTCTATGGGTTCCTCACTCACACTCTCTCTCTCCCTACCTTCTTGCCGGTCGCCATCTTTCTCCTGCACTCAGCCTTTTAATGGCCCTCAGAAACTCCACAGGATGGGACAAGGTGTTTCCCAATAGGGTGGAGAAACTGTGTTCCCCTCATGCAAAAGCACCTAAATAGCAAAGGTCTGCCTAAGAAAGCTATTCTCTGCAGTGTGAGGGAATGACTCAGCACAAGAATCGGGGGTGCCTACCTTCTAAGCTCTAACTCCAGAGCCCATAAACATGGCTTCTGCTCACACATTTCCAGTGCACTCAGCCCTCCCTCTGCCAGTGTCCAAGGTGAGTGGCTGCACTTGAAATTATGTGTGTTGGCCCTGTAAAAGGGTTGCTGCATTTCCACCCATCATTCCCTGGAAGACCACAACCCTGCTGTTTTTCACAGCCAGATGTTATGTGGGCACCTTTTTTAGTTTTGGTGCTCTCTGCTGGGAGGTCCATCTTGGGGATTAGATACCAGAGTTCTCAGTGGCAATCCCTCACAGTTGAGATATCTGTCCATATCTTCAGCTGTTCTCTGAGGGAGCTGGCTAGCCCTTTCTGGCCTCTGCCCTTCCAACCAGTCTCTATGTGGTCTCCACTTTCTGTCCTTGGTTATCAGGGTTCTCTCCAGATAACTCTCCCAAAATTTATATGGACTCAAAAAAGACCCCCAATAGCCACAGCAATCTTGGGAAAGAAGAACAAAGTCGGAGGGATCACAGTGTCAGATATCAAGTTAAACTACACAACCACTATACTCAAAACAGCCTGGTACTGGCACAAATACAGGCATGTAGACCAATGGAACAGAACAGAGAGCCCAGAAATTGATCCAAGTCATTATGCTCAATTAATATTTGACAAAGGAGGCAAGAGCATGCAATGGAGTAAAGAGAGTCTCTTCAAAAAATGATGTTGGGAAAATTGGACAGATACATGCAAAAAAATGAAACTAAACCGCCAACTTACACCATACACAAGAATATACACAAAATGGTTAAAAGATTTAAATGTAAGTTGTGAAAATATAAAAATCCTAGAAGAAACCATAGGCAGCAAAGTTTCAGACATCTTTGTAGCAATATGTTTACAGCTACATCTCCTAGAGTTACTTGGAATCCATTGGTGATAGATTAGGGAGGCAGAAGGAAAGCAAAGCAGGAAAACCTCTGGGATTGGATAAAAAGTAAAATGATGACATATGCTTCCTTTACACAGGTGGGTATAGGATAGTTAACAGTCAACAATTAACATGATAACAATAACAATGAGGGAATTTGTGGTCTGCTCTTGGCACCAGGGCTGTGCCCTGAGGGGTCCAGAAAAAGGGAAGTTACAAGTTACCCTGACATTCCACAAATATGTTATCTTAGATGCAAAAAGACAATAGGCTCAGTAAAAAAAAGTTGATCTTTATCAGGGAAGATACTGTCCTAGGACCTGACTACCCACTATTAGCTGCTTTTTAATTAAAGGTTTTAATTTCAGACCATCCTTTGTGGTCACTTTAGGTCTCTGGAATTTCCAAGGCCACCACGCAGGCCTTTCCTGAGTTAGTCAGGTTAGCATGTCCCTTTACTTGTCCCTTATCATCCACAACTGTTAACTATCCTGCAATGTAGTTTGCAAACTTTCCCCCTTCTGCCTCTGCTCAGGGATTCTTGGTGGCAAGTCTTCTCTGAAGATGAACCCCCAGGGGAAGCAGTGCAGTAACTGAGGCTGAAGTTGGGAAATCCTGTTCCACAGGTGACCTTTATAATGGTTTGTTTGGAATCTGCGATTAATGCCAGTGTCCCACATACCCAGAGGAAACATCCTAGAACATTGGTGAACAGTATAGGTTCTAAAATCCCTTCATGGTGACAGAGAGAAGACACCCCCCTGCTGAGGTTGAGTCAGTCTTGAGGCTGAGAGAAATTCTGGCAGAGATAACACTTGAAGTCTGACTCTTCAACTTAGTACACAGAGTGACACAAGGACAATGCTGGATTCACTCCAAACCGAGTGAAACTTACAGTGCTACCAGACAGCGGCAACTAAGTGAGGTAAACGTAAGACTCCATTCCTCCACACCACCAGAGTGAAAGAGTCTCAAAATTAGGGAAAGCTTCCGACAGTCATTCAGACAGGTGGTCATGTGGCTCTTTCGATGTCATTAAACTGTGTCCTTACCTATGTACTGGGAAACAGGCAGTTTCTACTCAAGTTAATCATATCTATGACACAGCAGTTCAGATCCTAGGCATACACCCAAGATAAATTAATGCATATGTCTACACACAAAGAGGAAGTATTAAAGTCTCATACAAACTTTATTCATAATTATCCAAAACTGGAATCAACCTATATGTCCATCAAATGAGTAGTAATTAAACAAATTATAATATATTCAGTTGTATGCTGTATAGTAATAGAATAAATAAATTATTGACTGTTGCGACTCTATCAATAATGTCAAAAACACTGTTGAAAGAATAAAGCCAGACATGAAGGAGTACATAATGGTATGATGCCATTATATAAGGTTCAAGATTAGGCAATACTTATTTATGGCAATAAAAGTCAAAACATTGCTTGCCTGGGCATGGGTTAGTGGTGAGGAATTAACTGGAAAGAGGCAGGATGGAACTTCCTGAAGGAAATGTTCTCTATCTTGATCTGGGTGGCAGTTATATGGGTGTATGTATAAGTAAAAAATCATTAAGATGTAAACTTAAGATTTGTGCATTTTACTGTATGTTAATTATGCCTTGATTTAAGAAAAAAACACACACCTCTATCTGGTAATACCCATTAAATATTACAGTCTAACCTCACACTTAAAAAAAACCACAACAACACACAGAGCCCTGAAAATTCAGTAACTCTTGAATTCAGACTTGGATGTTGGGATGGAATTCCAAGGTGAACTGTCCAAACTGGTGACATCAACATGTACCTCTAACAGGTGGCATGTTTACAGAAGCTCAGTTCTTCTCATTCTTGGAAAGGTATTCCTATAACTGTCATGGATGACAAGCTCAGAACACAAAGAATCACTAACTTTGGATGAAGAGAGAAAGGAAGGGTGGTTCCTGGTGACTTGCCCAGGTTTTCCTTCAGTGACACCTCTCAATTTCCTATCTTTGTGGGTACCCACAGGACCAGGAAGTGACCTCCCGGATCTGGGGAGGCCCCTTGGCTGAGCTGCCTTCTCACTATTCTTCCTTCTGGCAACATCAAGGTGGAGCCCTGCCAGAGCCTGGCCACAAGGAAGGCATATTTTGGCACAATGCTAGCATTTTTTGTTGAGTCCCACTCAGGATATAGAGAGCCATGCAAATAAGGCCTCTTTTTTGCCTGAACATACATACCTATCATAAATGACTAGAGATCTATTCCAAAGCACTGAGTATATAAAACCTGTGCGCGTCCTTTCATTTACTTGTCACGTTCCTCTGCTGGAGCCCAAGACAAGATAGAGAGAATGGCTAATGATAAGGTGGAGGAAAAAAAGGAGTTAGAATGGGCCTTGATACCCCCAGCAGAAGTTTCCCAAGTAGATGGGATTGTTCTACAGAAGGATCTATGCAACAGTTGGGATAAAGTCTGGAATTTTGAAGCCAAGCCTGATGACCTGCTCATTGCTTCCTATCCCAAAGCAGGTATGTAAATAGGCATGTAGGATGCAGTTAAGTTCAAGGGTGGAGTGAAGCAGTGTACTTGCCTATAAATCAGATAGAAAGGCAAAGGAACTAAAAATTTTCTACAAAACTATGAGTGTTTTTTAAAAGATAGAGTACTTGATTTATTAAAAATATATAACTAGCCAAATCAGATTCTGCAGGTCAATACATGCATACTAATAATTTTTCCCCATTCAATTATAATTTTCATGGATCTTCTAAACACCAGAGACTAGCACCAGGCATAGTGATAGACAAAATGTTCATTATATTTGCCCTGCTGATATTTGCAATCCAATCTGGAGGCCATTAAAGCATTAAACAAATCAAAGGTGTAGGTCTTTGGTTACAATATGTGCTAAAGGCACATAAACATGGAAGGGATAATGAGAAAATATTGGCAGGTCCTAATTTAGATTAAGGAAAGTATCGTAAAGAAACTCTGAACTATTGTGATTATTACTTAGGTAGTGATTAGTCTGATAGGGCAACTACAACCCAGTACCTGGGTGGCTTAAACAACAGAACTTTAATATCTCACAGTGCTGGAGGCTGCAGGTTATCACCGTTGGTTCCTTCTGAGGGCTATGAGGAAAAAATCTGTTCCAGGCTTCTTTCCTCAGTTTCATGTTCACATGGTATTCTCTTTATATGCATATCTATCCCCCAATTTTCCTATTTCGTAAGGACATCGGCCTTATTATATTAGGGCCTATCCTAATGACATCTTTTTAACTATATTTCTTCTATAAGACCCTAACTCCATATAAGGTCATGTAAGATTCTAGGATCCCATCTGCTGCTATCTAGTTCAGCATGATGTAATGTTAAGTCACGAACTTTACTCTCAAATCAGCCCCTTTTCTGTCTATGTCAAAGGTTGGGTTCCCCAGGAGTCAGATTCTGAGTGAGAAATAGTATGTAGGATGTTTACTAGGGAATGCTCTTGGGATCATTTCCTCTAGAAGGAAGCAGGATTGAGCAGAGGGAGAAGCTGAGCTTTAACTCAGTCTCAGCAAAGCCTTATCCATCCCCATGGGACGCTCTGAAGCTTAGATGGCTCTTCAGAGCTGGTGCCAAAGTAGTTGAGGTGAGAGGACCAGGTGTCAGCCAGTCACTGAATGCAAGCTGCCTCAGGAAAGGGGCAAGACCTTGGTCCTGAAGAGGGATGAAAAGCTAGGGGCTGTCTGCCAGCAGCTGGGATAATGAACCCTTTCATTCAGAAGGAAAATCTGGGCAGTAAATCCGGGCAGCAAATCCTGCACTTTTTATAATCTTCATATATTTCTGTAGGGCTTAACTTGAGGCAGAGCTTGCTTGGACTAGGTCATAACTTATTGAGATTCCATTCCGGTAAACATCCATATCTGGAAATTTACCAGCTAGCAGGTAGAGTCCATGAAAGGGCAAAGATCAGATTGCCGTGGAAGTTAGGCAGTAGGAGCATGGACTAGTGGGATTTAGCTCTCCTGGAGCTAAAGGGAATAGTTAGTGGTGAGTGTGAGTCATGATGTATACCCCCTATAAACAGGATTAATTACAAGGCAAGTCTGGAGTATGAGGCAAGGAAGTCTGTCAGAAGCCCTTGGATGGTCTGGAGTCCAGACTCTGGACCAACCACTAAGGGAGTCTGAGTTTCCTGAGATGCTCACAATGTCTACAACAGCAAAGCCAAGTCTAGAAGCAGAGTCTGCAAAGGAGGAGGGCACTTCCTTTGAGGGGCTCAGTCACCCTCAGAATCCAGGAAAGGCAGCAGATCCAGTAGCCTGAATCTGGCAGAATCAAACATGGAGTAAGGATAATAAGTTCACAAAGAGGCAACAAAATTGTCAAAAATGAAGCAAATTCTGATTACAGGAGGGAAGAAGGAGAAACTGGTTTTAGTGCAGAGTGGAAACCAACTAGGAGCTGAGCAGATATGGCACCAGAGTAGAGTCTATATGGGGACCATGGGACAGCACCCAGGGACTGTCATCAAGGTACTAGGGAAAGGGGAACCAGGATCTCAGGAAACCCACATGAGGGTACCATGACAAGAATAGCACCTTTCTCCCCGCCCCGCAGGTTACCTGAGCAAGATGCTCTCACATGAACTGGCTCTGGCCCTCCAGGTATACTAACATCAACACAGTAAAAAAAAATTAAGACATTTAATATTATTTAGTGCTGACTGTAAGCTGGGTTCTGCCTATTTTCTAATTCTCAAAACACATGAGAATAATTGGTGCTCAATAAAATTTATATAATTTATCAGAACCACCTAAATCATGCATACCAGAGATAGGTTTGGATTATCAGATTCCACAGCCTCATACACATCCAAACCACCATGCTTTCTCCCAGAGAAATAAGACCAGGTCACCCACATGTCCCAGAAGCCAATCAAGGGGAGACTTCCTGGGAGGCTTAACACTGTAGAGGCCAAGGGGGCTCGGGTATGAGAGGAACCGCCCTCACCACCCCAAATCATTCAGGAGCTAGTAGATGAGTCTGTAGAGAGAAAAAAATATTAACCCCAAATGTAACAAAGGTTATTTTTCCATTTAAAACCAATTCAACTTTCTTGTAGTTGTTTAATATTACATTGAGTCTTTCTTTTCCTTTTAAAGAGAAATTAATTCAATCTATATTCCTCCAGTTTGTGGATTACTTGTAATTCTTACTTTCCCTTTTTAAATTTCTTTCCTTTTCACATTGGATCAATTTCATGTTTCTAAAAAGAAAAAATAACCAGAAGGGGAAACAAAATTATTTATTAGCAGCAAGGGTTTAATTGTAAAAGTGAGTGGTTGTGAATTTCTGTGGTTTTTCTCAAATGGAAATATTTTAAAAATAAACCCCTATTATTACATATAATAATTATTTATATGATTGTTTTCTAAAAATACCAATGCATATTTAGATTTTTAAAAACACATCACTGGAAGATAAAAATGAATGTCAAATTTCTTCCCTTTTTTGTGAGAAGATAATCTTAATAATTGGTTTCAATTCAACATAGTAAAGTAACATAAGTGGAGTATTGATAGACAAATTAATTCTTGCTGTAGACAAGATGTTTCTATATTGTAAATTGTAGAAAATTAATAATCAGTTCCTTGGTTCTTAATTCTACTTTTAGGAACTACTTGGACACAGGAAATTGTAGATTTGATACAGAACAATGGAGACATTGAGAAGAGCAGACGGGCTCCCATTCATCTTCGACAACCTTTCTTGGAGTGGGTAAGAACAACAAACTCTGGTAAGTCTTTAAGATAAAAAAATCATAAACTTTACATAAAATTGGGAATTTGGGAGTAGAGATTCTGAAAGTCTACTACACTAAAAAAAATGAAAAACTTCCTTTGGTCCCCAATTCTGAATACTGAATGAAAGTTATCTTTTCTTGGGCAAATCTAGATAGGTCCCTTCACTTAACTTATTTAGCCTTAATACTTAATAGAGAGATACCATCTCCCTATTAAATGAGGTGTCAATGAGTTACAAGTGCCAAGGAATGTCTACTTAGTCTACCCCCAACAGAGCCCCTGCTTTTACATGTGGGACCTCAGTGCCAAGGCCAAGGTCAAGGAAGCCTGGCACCAAGGACACCAGTGTTCAAAATAAGAATTCACAATGTACTTTTTAAAAAATAAAATTTATTACTCTATTTTTGAGATATAATTCACATTCCATAAAATTCAGCCTTCTAAAGTTATACTTTTTAGTAGTTTTTAGTATATTCACATGATTGTGCAACCATCACCCCTATCTTATTCCAGAACATTAAAACAAAACAAAACAAAACAAAACCCTGTATCCATTAGCAATCATTCTCTACTAGAGGCCTGATGCATGAAGATCCGTGCAAGAATAGGCCTTCCTTCCCCTGGCTGCCAGCACTGGCTTCCCTCCAGTACCTGGGACCTGGTCCTTCACTCCAGAGTCGCCTTCCACCTTTGCTCCTGCCCTGCCACCCTCCTGTAGCTCCCTCCACCCCCTGCCAATCCCCCTCATAGCAGGTGTCCGGCTCCGCCCTGGCCGCTCCACGCCTGCACATGTGTGCGCTGCCCAGAGGCCCAGAGCAGCCAGGGTGGGGCAGAACACCTGCGAGCTCGGCCGATGCCATCTTTGTCGCATCAATTTGCATATTACCTCCTTATTGGCTGTGGGTGCTGCCTTCTTTTGTTGCGGAGTGGCGGTCAATTTGCATATTCTGTCTTTATTAGATAGGATTTCCCCTTTCCTCAGCCCCTTGCCACCACTAGTCTACTTTTTGTCTGTATATCTTTGCCTTTCCTGGATATTTCGTATAAATGAAACCACGTAATACATAGCCTTTTGTGTCTAGACTCTTAGCATAATGTTTTCAAGGTCATCATGTTGTACCATATATCAGTATTTATTCCTTTTTGTGGTTAAATAACACTCCATTGTATGGATATACCACATTTTGTTTATCTATTCATTAACTAATGGATATTTAAATTGATTCCACTATTTGGTTATTATGAACTAGAGGCCCGGTGCATGACATTCATGCATGGGTGGGTCCCCTCAGCCCAGCCTGCACCCTCTCCAATCCAGGACCCCTTGGGGGATGTCCAACTGCCAGTTTAGGCCTGATCTCAGCAGTCAGACATCCCTCTCACAATCCTGGACACCTGGCTCCTAATCGCTGACCTGCCTGCCTGCCTGGTTGCCCCTAACTGCCCCCCTGCTGACCTGATCACCCCTCACTGCCTCTGTGTGCCAGCCTGATCACCCTTAACTGCTCCTCCTGCCAGCTTGGTCACCCCTTACTGCTCTCCCTGTTGGCCTGGTCACCCCCACTCTGCCAGCCTGGTTGCCCCCAACTGCCCCCCTCTGCCAGCCTGGTTGCCCCTAACTGCCCCTCCTGCTGGCCTGGTTGCCCCCAACTGCCCCCCCCTGCTGGCCTGGTTGCCACTTAATGTACCCCCTGCTGGCCTGGTCACCCCACGCAGCCTGCTATTCATTCATTTGGTCATCCCTCACTAGCTCCCCTGCCAGCCTGGTCACCCCACGCAGCCTGCTTGTTCAGTCGTTTGGTCATCCCTCACTAACTCCCCTGCTGGTCTTGTCACCCCATGCAGCCTGCTTGTTCGGTCATTTGGTCGTCCCTCACTGACCCCCCTGCCGACCTGGTCACCCCACACAGCCTGCTTGAGTAACCTTCAGTCGTTTGGTTGTCCCTTACTAACCCCCTTGCCATCCTGGTTGTAGGCAGCCATCTTGTGAGGGCATGAGGGTTAATTTGCATATTACCTATTTATTGTATAGGATAATGCTGCTATGAACATTCAGTTACAAGTTTTGTGGGTGGACATATGTTTTCAGCTCTCTTGTCTAGATACCTAAGAGTTGATTTGCTGGTTTATACAGTAACTCTATGTTTCACTTTTTGAGGAACTGCCTAACTGTTCCCTACAAGCAACTGTATGTATGAGGGTTCCAACATTTATTATTGTCCAGCTCTTTGACCATAGCCATCCTAACATGAAATGGTATCACTTTATGTTTTTATTTTTATTACCTTAATAAACAATGATGTTGAGCATTTTTTCATGTGCTTATTATTCTTTTTTTAAAATATATTTTATTGATTTTTCACAGAGAGTAAGGGAGAGGGATAGAGAGTTAGAAACATTGATGAGAGACAAACATCGATCAGCTGCCTCCTGCACACCCCCCACTGGGGATGTGCCCGCAACCAAGGTATATGCCCTTGACTGGAATCAAACCTGGGACCCCTCAGTCCGCAGGCCGATGCTCTATCCACTGAGACAAACCAGTTAGGGCAATGTGCTTATTATTCTACTAGAAGAATTTTGTGCAAGGGGCACGGCCCTCTCAGCCCCAGCTGCCTCTCAGCCCCATGACCCTGCCAACTGGTCATTCTGGAAGGTTGTCCAGAAGGTTATTCCAGAAGGTCTTTCCACCATCATCTGGTCTAATTAGCATATTAGCTCTTTATTTTATAGAATTTAAAACGTGTGTTTTTTTTTAATCTTTATTGTTGAGATTATTACATGCCCCTCTCTTCTCCCCCTATAGCTCCCCTCCACCCAGTTACCACCCCACCCAAGGGCCTTGCCACCCTATTGTCAGTGTCCATAGGTAGTGCATACATACATATAAGTTCTTTGTCTATCCTCTTCCTGCACTCCCACACCCCTTTTCCCTCTGATAAACGTCAGTCTGTTTCATTTCCATGCCCCTGATTCTATTCCATTCACCAGTTTATTCTGTTCATCAGATTTTTTATTCATTTGACTTTTAGATTCAATTGATAGATATGCATTTATTGTCACTTTGTTGTTGATAATTTTTTTATTTTTACCTTTTTCTTTTTCTTCCTCTTCTTAAAGAATACCCTTCAGCATTTCATATAATACTGGTTTGGCGGTGATGAACTCCTTTAGCTTTTTCTTATCTGTGAAGCTCTTTATCTGACCTTCAATTCTGAATGATAGCTTTGCTGGGTAGAGTAATCCTGGTTGTAGGTTCTTGCTATTCATCACTTTGAATATTTCTTGCCACTCCCTTCTGGCCTGCATAGTTTCTGTTGAGAAATCAGCTGACTCCCTTGTAGGTAACTAACTGTTTTTCTCTTGCTGCTTTTAAGATTCTCTCTTTGTCTTTTGCCCTTGGCATTTGAATTATGATGTGTCTTGGTGTGGTCCTCTTTGGATTCCTCTTGTTTGGGGTTCTCTGAGCTTACTGGACTTGTAAGTCTATTTCTTTCACCAGGTAGGGGAAGTTTTCTGTCATTATTTCTTCAAATAGGTTTTCAATATCTTGCTCTCTCTGTTCTTCTGACACCCCCATAATTTGGATGTTGGTACACTTGAAGTTGTCCCAGAGGATCCTTACACTATCCTCATACTTTTGAATTCTTTTTTCCTTTTGCTTTTCTGGTTGGGTATTTTTTGCTTATTCATATTTCAAATCTTTGGTTTGATTCTTGGGACCCTCTAGTCTACTGTTGAATTTCTGTATATTATTCTTTATTTCAGTCAGTGTATGCTTAATTTCTGACTGGTCCTTTTCCATTTTTTTGGCATTCTCACTAAGATCCTTGAAGGTCTCACTAAGTTCCTTGGAGGTTTCTAGAAGATTCTTGAGTAACCTTATAACCATGGTTTTGAACTCTATATCTGGTAGTTTGCTTTCTTTCATTTCTTTCATTTGTGATGCATTTCTTTGTCTTCGCATTTTGGCTGCTTCCTGTGTTTGTTTCTATGTATTGGGTAGCTGCTAAGTCTCCTTGAGTTGATAGAGTGGCCTTGCGTAGTAAGTGCTCTATAGGGCCCAGTGGCTCAGCCTACCCAATCACCTGAGGTGGACACTCTTGGTGCACCCCTTTGTGGGCCGTGTGCACAGTTTTGTTGTCGTTGTGCCTTGATTGCTGTTGGTGTCACTGGGAAGAATTGACCTCCAGGCCAATTGGCTGTGAGGACCCGCTGCTACTACAATGGGAGAGCTGCTATGCAGGAGACACCCTTATGGGGCAGGACTTGCTTCAGTGGGGCTTTGGTGCTCACTGAGTCCTCCCCTTGAGCATGTCATTTATGGATGTGAAGAGTTGTAATCTGGATGGTCTCACACTGACGACTGGGCACACTGTCTCTTGGGTCTCTAGGGAGGTGCAACGTATGCCACTGCCTGGGGCCATCCAGCAGGATCTACAGAGAGATCTGCAGATTCCTCCTCTTTGTATTGGGTTTGGAAGTGCTCAGGTGAGGCCCAGCTGTGAAGCAAGGCAGGCTGGTGCTGGTGCCTGCCTTGGGCCTTTTATTGATAGCTTTGGGACTACCTGATCCAGCTGCAGCTTGTTTGACAGGTTTTAGACTGAGAAAGGACAGGCCATTCATATGCAAAAGCTTCTGCACACAACTTGGGTGGGTTGTAAATTGGGTGGGGTGGGGTCTCAGGGAATCACCAGAGTGGAGCAAACAGAAATGGCTACCAGTTAGCCCTCCACTGGGGAGGTCCCAGCACAGGAAACAATGACCTCTGTGAGCTCCTTTATCTGGAAGAAAGACGCTCCAAAGTTCCTGCCCAGATGCCAGACAGTCCAGTTTCTCCCCATATGTGTCTGGGTCCCCCAGAGCCTTGCCTGGCACTGGAGGTCAGAGAAAGCAGGAGCTTGTAAGTTCAGTTCTTGGTGCTGGCCTTTTAAGAGGAGCAGCTGGGTCTCCAACAGCCTGTGTGTCACTCAGCCCCAATCAGCACTGGTTTTTACAATCCGTAGTTCTTATTGCCCATAGGGACTTCTTTCCCCAGCTTTGGGACCCTGGGCTGGGGGTCTGGTGTGGAGCTGGGACCCTCACTCCTCCTAGCAGCCTCCACAGAGGCAATCTCCTTCCCGATTAAAAAAGTGACACACCCGGGTGCCGGACCTGCTTGTTCCATGCCTCCACTCCTCCTACCAGTCTCAGTGTGCTTTCTTCTTTACCTCTCTAGTTGCAGTACTTCCACTCAGCCTACTTTCCCATGGTTCTGGTTTATAGTTGTTGTGTATTTTAGTTGTAATTTTGATGTGGTTATGGAAGGCAGCAAGTACAGGCATTTACCTATGCCGCTATCTTGGTTATTCTCCCACAATGCACTTTTAATGGAAAAATAATAAATGGTATAGCCACAGCTAAGATTTTTATAGCATTTACCACATGCCAGGCATTATTCTAAACACTTTCCATGTAGTGTTTTAGTCTTCACAACACACTGTGAGGTAGTTGCTATTTTATACCCATGTAAGATATGAAGAAATTGAAACACAGAGGTTATGATTTGCTCAAGGTTCATAACTAATAGGTAACTAAGCCAAGATTTGAATTCAAGAATTCCATTTCTAAAGTCATGCTATTAACATATATGTAATCTCCTGTATGGGCTACTCCAAATTTATGTATCTGAGATATAGGATGGAGTTACATAGACTGATGAAACTTGGTCATCCTATATCCTCTCTAATAAAATGGTAATATGCAAATTAACCATCATTCCGCCACATAAGCCACGCCCACCAGCCAAGCCATGTCCACCAGCCAATCAGGGTGAGTATGCAAATTAACACCAGCCAAGATGGCTACAGCCACAGAGAGCAAGGTTTCCCAGGTAACAGAGGAAGCCAAGCTTTCCATAGCCATTGCAGGCCTAAGCCTCCACTCAAGCTACAAAGTTTCAATTATAGAAGGTAAACAAATTCAAACAGAAATGGGGGCAGAACAGAGCTTGAGAGAGCAGGCCAGGGTTGCCGGCAGCAACAGGGGAAGCAAAGCTTTCCGCACACCCTGGCCGGGCTCACTCGCTTAAGGCTACAAAGTTTCAATTGTAGAAGGTGAATTAACTGCCACAGAAATGGCTGCCGCCCTGGAGGGAGCAGCAGGCTTGGCTCCGCTCCAGGCTACAAAGTTTCAATTGTAGAAGGAAAATAAATTCCAGATACCAGGGCCTCTGCTTGGGTTGCCAGGGGGCGTGGCCGGCCTGCAAACCACCACAGGCCCCTCGCTCAGGCCGCCCCACGCCCCTAGGGAACCCCACCCTGATCCGGGACACCCTTCAGGGCAAACCAGTTGGCCCCCATTCCTGCACCAGGCCTCTATCTTATCTAATAAAAGAGTAATATGCAGATTGACCATCACTCCAACACACAATATGTCTGCCCCCATGTGGTCAAAGATCCTGCCCCCATGTGGACACAAGGTGGCCACTACAAGATGGCCAGCAGGAGAGGGCAGTTGGGAGGCACCTGGCCTGCAAGGGAGGGCAGTTGTGAGGGACCAGGCATGCAAAGGAGGGCAGTTGAGAGGGACCAGGCATGCAAGGGAGGGCAGTTGGAGGTGATCAACCCTTCAGGAGAGGGCAGTTAGGGGTGACCAGGCTGGCAGAGGAGGGAAGTTGGAGGCAAACAGGCTGGCAGGGGAGCAGTTAAGCATCAACCAGGCTGGCAGTGGATTGGTTAGGGGGTGATCAGGCTGGCAGGCAGAAGTGGTTAGGGGCAATCAGGAAGGCAGGCAGGTGAGCAGTTGGGAGCCAGCAGTCCTGGATTGTGAGAGGGATGTCCGACTGCCCGTTTAGGCCCGATCCTGGTGGGATCGGGTCTAAACGGGCAGTCGGACATCCCTCCAGGAGTCCCAGATTGGAGAGGGTACAGGCTGGGCTGAGGGACAACCCCCCTCCGTGCACAAATTTCTTGCACCGGGCTTCTAGTAGTATGATAAAAGGGCAATATGCAAATTGACCCCAATAGCAGAACAACCAGGAACAACTGGTTGCTATGATGTGCACTGATCACCAGGGGGCAGACACTCAATGCAGGAGCTTCCCCCTGGTGGTCAGTGCGCTCCCACAGGGGGAGCTCCACTC
This sequence comes from Ia io, assembly GCA_025583905.1. Taxonomy (NCBI): domain Eukaryota; kingdom Metazoa; phylum Chordata; class Mammalia; order Chiroptera; family Vespertilionidae; genus Ia; species Ia io. The sequence continues at coordinate 103,089,496 of JAJQQW010000004.1, read as the reverse complement.
AGCCACAAGCTGGGCTGACAGCTGCGAGTGCAGTGGCAGTGGCGGGAACCTCTCCCACCTCCGCTGCAGCTGCCTCCTCTGCAGCGCTAAGGATGTTGGACTGCAGCTTAGGTCTGCTCCCTGGGGTCCCGGACTGCGTGAGGGCGCCGGCTGGGCTGAGGGAGGGCCCCCCACCCAGTGCACGAATTTTTGTGCACTGGGCCTCTAGTCTTTACACATATATAAAAGCCTAAGCGACCGGCCGACCAGTAGCTATGATGTGCACTGACCACCAGGGGGCAGATGCTTAATGCTGGAGCTACCCCCTGGTGGTCAGTGTGATCCCCCAGCAGAAGGGCCACTCAGCCAGAAGCTGGGCTCACGGCTGGCAAGCACAGCTGCAGTGGTATGAGCCTCTCCTGCCTCTGGCAGTGCTACTGAGCGGCGGCAGCAGGCACTGCCTGCCACTTTGTGCACTGCTACATCCCTCGGGGGATGTCAGACTTCCAGTATCTCCTGAGGGGTCACAGGTTGTGAGCGGGTGCAGGCCAGGATGAGGGACCCCACCAGTGCACGAATCCATGCACTGGGCCTCTAGTCTTTAATAATATTGTTTTTACCAGAATCTATTCTTTTTTTTTCCAATTTTTTTCATTGATTAAGGTATTACAGGTGTCCATATCTCCCCATTTCCCCCTTCCCCACTCCCATACATGCCCTCACCACCCAGTGTCTTGTGTCCATTAGTTACGCTTATATGCAAACATACAAGTCCTTCGGTTGATCTCTTACCTTCCCCTTCCCCCACACACCCTGCAGCCTTCCCGCTGTAGTTTTTAAAAAATATATATTTTATTGATTTTTTTACAGAGAGGACTAGAGAGTCAGAAACATCGATGAGAGAGAAACATCGATCATCTGCCTCCTGCACACTCCCTACTGGGTATGTGTCCGCAACCAAGGTACATGCCCTTGACTGGAATCAAACCTGGGACCCCTGAGTCTGCAGGCCAATGCTCTATCCACTGAGCCAAACCGACTAGGGCTTTCCCGCTGTAATTTGACAGTCTGTTTGATGCTTCTCTGCCTTTGTATCTATCTTTTTGTTCATCAGGTTATAATGTTCTTTATTATCCATAAATGAGTGAGATCATGTGTTATTTTTCTTTCACTGACTGGCTTATTGCACTTAGCATAATGATCTCCAGTTCCATCCATGCTGCTGCAAATGGTAAAAGTTCCTTCTTTTTTATAGCAGCATAGTATTCCATCGTGTAGATGTACCGTAGTTTTCTAATCCACTCATCTGCAGATGGGCATTTAGGTTGTTTCCAAATCTTAGTTATGGTGAATTGTGCTGCTATGAACATAGGGGTGCATATATCCTTTCTGATTGGTGTTTCTAGTTTCTTGGGATATATTCCTAGAAGTGGGATCACTGGGTGAAATGGGAGTTCCATTTTTAGTTTTTTGAGGAAACTCCATACTATTCTCCACAGTGGCTGCAGCAGTATGCATTCCCACAGCAGTGCAAGAGGGTTCCTTTTTCTCCACATCCTCGCCAGCACTTGTCATTTGTTGATTTGTTGATGATAGCCATTCTGACAGGTGTGAGATGGTACCTCATTGTTGTTTTGATTTGCATCTCTTGGATGATTAGTGACGGTGAGCATGTTTTCATGTCTCTTGGCCTTCCTTCTGTCTTCTTTCAGAAAGTATCTATTTAGGTCCTTGCCCATTTTTTGATTGGGTTGTTTATCTTCCTTTTGTTAAGTTGTATGAGTTCCCTGTAAATGTTGGAGATTACACCCTTATCGGAGATAACATTGTCAAATATGTTCACCCATGCAGTTGGCTTTCTTGTTGTTTTGCTGTGCAGAAGCTTTTTATTTTGATGTAGTCCCATTTGTTTATTTTCTCTTTAGTTTCTATTGCCCTAGGAGCTGTATCGGTGAAGATATTGCTTTGGCACATGCCTGAGATTTTGCTGCCTGTGTATTCCTCTAGTATTTTTATGGTTTCCCATCTTACATTTAAGTCCTTGATCCATTTTGAGTTTATTTTTGTGTATGGTGTAAGTTGGTGGTCTAGTTTCATTTTTTTGCATGTATGGTGTAAGTTGGTGGTCTAGTTTCATTTTTTTGCAATTTTACCAACACCATTTATTGAAGAGACTGTCTTGACTCCATAGTATGTTCTTGCCTCCTTTGTTAAATATTAATTGAGGATAGTGTTTTGGGTCAATTTCTGGGTTCTCTATTCTATTCCATTGGTCTATATGTCTGTTTTTATGCCAGTACCAGGCAGTTTTGAGGACAGTGGCTTTGTAATACAGCTTGATATCTGGTATTGACATCCCTCCTATGTTGCTCTTCTTTCTCAGGATTGCTGCAGCTATTCGAGGTCTTTTTTTTAATTCCAGATGAATTTTTGGAGAGTTCATTCTAGGTCTGTGAAATACACCGTTGGTATTTTAATGGGGAGTACATTGAATCTAGAGATTGCTTTGGGTAGTTATGGACATTTTTTATTTTTATTTTTAGTAAATCTTTATTCTTCAGATTATTACAAATGTTCCTCTTTTTTCTCCCCATAGCTCCCCTCCACCCGATTACCCCCCGCCCCGCCCCATGTCCTTACCCCCTGCCACTGTCCTCATCCATAGGTGTAAGATTTTTGTCCAATCTCTTCCCTCATCCTTCACACCCCTTCCCCTTGAGAATTGTCAGTCCACTCCCTTTCTATGCCCCTGATTCTATTATATTGACCAGTTTATTCTGCTCATCAGATTTTTTATTCACCTGATTTTTAGATTCACTTGTTGATAGATATGTATTTGTTGTTCATAATTTTTATCTTTACCTGTTTCTTCTTCCTCTTCTTAAAGAATATCTTTCAGCATTTCATATAATACTGGTTTGGTGGTGATGAACTCCTTTAGCTTTTTCTTATCTGTGAAGCTCTTTATCTGACCTTCAATTCTGAATGATAGCTTTGCTGGGTAGAGTAGTCTTGGTTGTAGGTTCCTGCTATTCATCACTTTGAATATTTCTTGCCACTCCCTTCTGGCCTGCATAGTTTCTCTTGAGAAATCAGCTGACAGTCGTATGGGTGCTCCCTTGTAGGTAACTAACTGTTTTTCTCTTACTGCTTTTAATATTCTCTCTTTGTCTTTTGCTCTTGGCATTTTAATTATGATGTGTCTTGGTGTGGTCCTCTTTGGATTCCTTTTGTTTGGGGTTCTCTGTGCTTCCTGGACTTGTAAGTCTATTTCTTTCACCAGGTAGGGGAAGTTTTCTGTCATTATTTCTTCAAATAGGTTTTCAATATCTTGCTCACTCTCTTCTTTTAGCACCCCCTTAATTCAGATGTTGGTACGCTTGAAGTTGTCCCAGAGGCTCCTTACACTATCTTCTTATTTTTGGATTCTTTTTTCTTTTTGTTTTTCTGGTTGGGTGTTTTTTGCTTCCTCATATTTCAAATCTTTGGTTTGATTCTTGGGACCCTCTAGTCTACTGTTGAATTTCTGTATATTATTCTTTATTTCAGTCAGTGTATGCTTAATTTCTGACTGGTCTTTTTCCATTTTTTTCACATTCTCACTAAGATCCTTGATGGTCTCATTAAGTTTCTCGAAGGTTTCTAGAAGATTCTTGATTAACCTTATAACCGTGGTTTTGCACTCTATATCCAGTATTTTGCTTTCCTCCAATTCTTTCATTGGTGACATGTTTCTTTGTCTCCACATTTTGGCTGCTTCCCTGTATTGATGGAGTGGCCCTGTGTGGTAGGTGACCTATAGGGCCAGTGGCTCAGCCTCCCCAATCACCTGAGGTGGACACTCTTGGTGCACCCCTTTGTGGGCTGGGTGCACAGTCTTGTTGTAGTTAAGCCTTGGTTGCTGTTGGTGTCACTGGGAGGAATTGACCTCCAGGCCAATTGGCTGTGAGAACCCGCTGTGTGTATAATGGAAGAACTTCCTTCTGGAGACACCCTTATGGGGCAGGACTTGCTTCAGTGGAGCTTTGGTGCTCACTGAGTCTGCCTCTTGAGTGTGTCACTTATGGATGTGAGGAGTTGAAATCTGGTATCATCTCACACTGACCACTGGTACACTGGCTCCTGGGTCTCCAAGGAAGTGCAAGTCAGCTACTGCCTGAGGCCTCCCAGCAGGAGCTACAGGGAGATCTGCAGATTTCTCCTCTTTATTTGGGGTTTGGAAGTTTTGGAGCTGTCTGACCCAGCTGCAGTTTGTTAGGTTAAGCTGCGAAAGGGCAGGCCAGTCATATGCAAAAGATGCTGTGCACAGTTTGGGTGGGTTTGTAAATTGGTGGGGCGGGGTCTCAGGGAATCACCAGGGTATAGCGAACAGCGATGGCTGCCAGTCAGCCATGTCTGTGTCTCCGTGTCTCCGCGCCCTGCGCCCCAGCACAGTAAACCAGTGATGGCAAACCTATGGCACGCGTGTCAGCATTGACACGTGTAGCCATTTCTGATGACATGCGGCCGCTGAGGCGGCCGCATGCCGAGGATGAAACATTTGCTGCTCCTGAGGATGAAACATTTGAGACTAAAATCTTGGAGTTAGAGTCTAACTCCAAGACTCTAGTCGCAAATGTTTCAACCTCCCCTATTAGACACTGTGCTGGAGGTCTGTAGGCCAAAACAACAGAAGTCCGGCACAGAGCGTCTAGTTCTGGGACTTCCGGTTAAGCCGGGGATCTTTGCCCTCACTTCCACCAGCAGAGCAGGGAGCAGCGGAACGCAGTGGGGGACGCATCTCTGGGGGCCCTGCCATTACCAGTAACCAAATAACAGCTAACCACAGCAACCATTATCTACTGTTCTGGGGTGTCATGGATTTCTAATCCATCATTACTGAGATAAGTGAGGGGGAGGCCGAGAGAGGCAAGGGTTTGTGGCGTGCTATGGGTGCCGTTTCCCGCCATTAGAAATAGCGGCAGCCATTTTAATTCACATAAGGAACACCATCTTGCTCCATAGTGCAGACTCCATTTCACCACTATTACTGTTGTGCATCCTTATTAACCCCTATTTCGGCTTATTAACCCTGCCCTTTCCTAAAAGACAGTTATATGCACCATTTTGTGGTTAGTTAGGCTAGTTAACCCCTAATTGCCTGCAGGCCTAACAAGCTATCTATAATTCTATCTTCTGTCACTGCCCCCCTGATGGAGAACCCAAAAAATAAAAAACTAAGGTTAAGTAAAGGAAGTGGTAGTAGCAGTGGCCGACCCTTTGAAGAGCCATGGACCGAGATGTATGGCTTTATAGAAAAAAATGGCAGATCATTTTGCGTTCTTGTACTGAAACGGTAGTAAGCAGAACAATGGCTGCCAGTCAGAAATTCAACAATAGACTAGAGGATCCCAAGAATCAAACCAAAGATTTGATATATAAATAGACATTTTGAAACTAATCATTCCCAGCTCTTGGAAAAAAGTGAGGATGAAAGGAAGGAATACATTTCCAGGCAGCTACACCTTTATCAGAGCCAATCTAATTCCATCCTTAAATTTATGAAAGGCTCTACAAATTTAACATCTGCAAGTTTGAGCATTGCTCACTCTATAGCTCAGCATGGAAAAGAGCTCAGTGAGGGAGAATTTATTAAAGAAACTCTCCTAAGATGTGCACCAGTTCTATTTCACGATATGCAGAATAAAGATGCAATTATTAAGAGAATATCTGAGTTACCACACAGTAGAAATATCATAAAGACCGAATAATGAGACTGAACACAAATGTACAACATCAATTAAAGAGAGACATAAGCAAGTGTAAATATTTTTCGATCTCTCTTGATGAAACTACTGATGTCACATCACATGCTCAGCTGGCCATTATTGGTTGATATTCTGATGGTCTCACAATGACAGAAGAGTTGATAAAGTTAGTATCAGTGTCAACGAGTAAATCAGGAAGCGAAATATGCAAGGTTGTTATACAAACATTTCGTGACCTTAGCATTGATATCTCTAAAGTTGTGTCAGTGACAACAGATGGGGCACCAAATATGGTGGGGAAAGAAGTCGGATTTGTCAAATTGTTTACAGAAACTATTGGACATCCGATTGTGCCTTTTCATTGTATTATCCATCAGGAGGCTTTATGTGCCAAGGCAGGATTCACCGACTTAAACGACTTAATGTCAGTTGTTACAAAAATAGTTAATTTAATAGCTGCTCGCCCCCTTCACAAGTGAGGATTTTCGGCACTTTTACTGGAGGTTGATTCCACCTACAGTGGACTGCTGATGTACAATAATGTAAGATGGCTGAGCCGAGGCAAAGTTCTTGAGCGCTTTGTGGAGTGCTTTGAAGAAATTAAGGTATTTCTTGATGATAAGGATCTGGGAAACTTTCCTCAGCTCAATGATGATAAGTGGGTCAACACCCTGATGTTTTTTACAGATCTCTCTGTTCATATTAATGAAATGAACTTAAAGTTACAAGGTTTTGGCAAAAATATTGACGTTATGTTTGGATACATAAAAGCTTTTGAAAGTAAAGTTAAAATTTTCAAGCGAGATGTAGAAACTAAAACTTATAAGTATTTTCCTCGAGTAACAAAGTATTTTGAGAAGGCCAGTGCAGCTGTACAAAATGAAATGGAACTCTTGCATATGAAGTACCAGCATGTTTTAGACTCGTTACTTGACCAGTTTAGTGATAGATTTAGTCAATTTAGAAGTCTAGAACAGACCACGAAAATAATTAAGTATCCTGATGTAGTAGTCTACAGTAGTTTGGAATTAAATGGTTTCCATGGATGCAAATTGATGATTTGGAGATTGCAACTTTCAGAATTGCAAGACAGTATCTGGGCTCAGGTGTTTGTCGACTTGAGGTCAAAGCTTGAGAATCTGAAAAGGTGCTGCTTGAAGAATCAAGAGGAGTGCCACTACAAACAGGAAATTTGGTGTGCCTGGAACTGACTACCAGACACTTTTAGCACCCTGAAAAATATAGCAATGGCTTTACTCACAATTTTCCCCTCTACATACTTTTGTGAGGCCTTATTCTCAGCATTAAATAATATCAAAACCAACAAAAGAAACAGATTGACAGATGAAGTTAGTAGCGCTTGCTTGGGCCTGAAGTGTACAAAATACCAACCTTCAATTGAAGATTTAGCCAATGAAATTCAGCAACATAAAAGTCACTAATACGCAGGTTAGTTAAAGAATTCCCCCTCCCCCCTCACTTATCTTAGTTCACGGCACCTCACAAAAGCTAAATAATATCAAGACCAGCAAAAGAAACCGACTGACGGATGAACAAAGAAGTCACTAAGCAGGTAAGTTAAATATTTAGTTTTTGGTTTATTAAATACAATTATATATAACAATTATACATTTATGTTATTTAAACTATAAATATCGCAAAATAATGTTTTTTCCTCAAAGTGACACACTACCCGAGTTATGCTCAGTTTTTTGGTGAAGTTTGACACACCAAGCTCAAAGTGTTGCTCATCACTGCAGTAAACAATGATTCCTGCGAACACCACTGCAAGAAAGCCACCCTCACTTTCTGACCTGATGCCAGACAGTCCAGCTTCTCCCCATATGAGTCTGGGTCCCCAGAGTTTCGCAGGAAACTGGAGTCCTGAGCAGTCCGGAGTTTGTATCTCCTTCCCGATTGAAAAAAACAGTGTACCCAGTTGCTAGCTCAAATTTGCGTGTCTCCGTACCTCTGCTTTTCCGCGCCTCTGCACATCCTACCCGGTCTCAATGCACTTTTTTCTTTCCTTCTAGTTGTAGAACTTCTACTCAGCCAGCTTTCCCGTGGTTCTGGGTGATAGCTGTTTTGTCTTTTAGTTGTAGTTTTGGTGTAGTTGTGAGAGGCAGCACATACAGGTATATACCTTATGCCGCCATCTTGGTATCTCCAGTATGGACATTTTAATGATGTTGATTCTATCAATCCATGAACACGGTATGCTCTTCCATCTATTTATGTCTTCCTCTATCTCTTTTTTCAATGTCCTGCAGTTTTCTGAGTAGAGGTCTTTTACCTCCTTAGTTAAGTTTATTCCTAGGTATCTTAATTTTTTTGGTGTGATGATAAATGGGATTGTTTTCTTAGTCTCTCTTTCTGTAAGTTCACTGTTAGTGTATAGAAATGCCATAGATTTCTGGGCATTAATTTTGTATCCTGCTACATTGACAAATTCATTTATTAAGTCTAATAATTTTTTGATGGAGTCTTTAGGGTTTTCTATGTACAGTATCATGTCATCTGTGAATAATGAGAGTTTTACTTCTTCTTTTCCAATTTGGATGCCCTTTATTTCTTCTTCTTGTCTGACTCCTGTGGCTAGCACTTCGAGTACTATGTTGAACAGGAGTGGTGAGAGTGGGCATCCCTGTCTTGTTCCTGTTCTTAGTGGAAATGGATTTAGTTTTTTCCCATTGAGTATGATGTTACCTGTGGGTTGTCATATAAGGCTTTTATTCACTTTGCTGAGCGTTTTTATCAGAAAAGGGTGTTGGATTTTTCAAATGCCTTTTCTGCATCAGTTGATATGATTATGTGATTTTTGTCTCTCACTTTGTTTATGTGATGTATCACATTTATTGATTTGCAGATATTGTACCAGTCTTGCATTCCTGAAATAAATCCCACTTGGTCATGGTGTATGATCTTTCTGATGTACTGCTGGAGCCGATTTGCTAGAATTTTGTTGAGGATTTTAGCATCTATGTTCAAGAGGGATATTGGTTTGTAATTCTCTTTCTTTGGGATGTCTTTATTTGGTTTTTGGATTAGGGTTATGCTGGCTTCATAGAAAGTATTTGGAAGTGTGCCTTCCTCTTGAATTTTTTGGAATAGTCTGAGAAGGATTGGTTTTAGTTCTTCTTTGAATGTTTGGTAAAACTCCCCTGTGAAGCCATCTGGTCCAGGGCTTTTGTTTGCTGAAAGCTTTTTGATTACTGTTTCAATTTCATCAGTAGTTATCGGCCTATTCAGGTTTTTTGAATCTTCCTGTTTGAGTTTTAGAAGCTTGTATTTTTTTTAGGAATGTGTCCATTTCATCAAGGTTGTCCAGTTTGTTGGAGTAGAGTTCTTCATAATATTTTTTACAATCCTTTGTATATCTGTGGGGTCAGTTGTTACATCACCTCTTTCATTTCTGATTTTGTTTATTTGGGCTCTCTCTCTTTGTTTCTTGGTGAGTCTGGCTAGAGGGTCATCCATCTTGTTTATCCTTTCAAAGAATCAGCTCTTGGTTTCATTGATCTTATGTATTGTGCTTTTTTTTGGTCTTTATGTCATTTATTTCTGCTCTGATCTTTATTATCTCCTTCCTTCTGGTTACTGTGGGCTTTTCTTGTTGCTCTCTTTCTAGTTCTTTAAGTTGCAAGGTTAGATAATTTATTACCATTTTTTCTTGTTTTTTGAGGTAGGCCTGTAGAGTTATGAACTTCCCTCTCAGGAATGTTTTTATTGTGTCCCATAGATTTTGGATTGTTGTGTTTTCATTGTCATTTGCTTCCAGGGTGCTTTTAATTTCTTCTTTGATCTCTTTGGTAACCCAATCTTTGTTTAATAGCAGGCTATTTAGCCTCCAAGTGTTTGATTTTTTTTTCATTGTTTTTATTGTAGTTGATTTCTAGTTTTATGCCATTATGGTCTGAGAAGATGCTTGTTATGTTTTCTATCTCCTTGAATTTGAAGAGACTTTGCCTGTGTCCTATTATGTGGTCTATCTTTGAAAATGTTCCGTGTGCACTGGAGAAGAATGTATATTCTGTAGCTTTGGGGTGAAATGTTCTAAAGATGTCAGTTAAGTCCATCTGATCTAGTGAGTCATTTAGGATTGCTGTTTCTTTGCTGATTTTTTGTTTTGATGATTTATCCAGTGGTGTCAGTGGGGTATTAAAGTCCCCTACTATGACTGTATTGCTATATATCTCTCCCTTGATATCTTCCAGAAGTTGTTTTATGTATTTGGGTGCTCCTCTATTGGGTGCATATGTGTTTACCAGAGTTATATCCTCTTGTTGAATTGCTCCCTTTAGTATTATGAAGTGGCCTTCCTTATCTCTTGTTATGGCCTTTACTTTGAGGTCTATTTTATCAGATGTAAGTATCTCAACCCCAGCTTTTTTCTCATTTCCATTTGCCTGAAAAATGTTTTTCCATCCCTTCACTCTCAGTCTGTGTGAATCCTTTGTTCTGAGGTGTGTCTTTTGCAGACAGCAAATATATGGGTCATGTTTACTTATCCATTCAGCTACCCTATGTCTTTTGATTGGTGCATTTAATCCATTTACATTTAATATTATTATTGATAAGTACTTTGTTGTCATATTTATCCTCAATGTTTGTGTTTCTTCTTGCCTTTCTCTTTCTTCTTTTTACAGCAGTCCCTTTAGCATTTCTTCCATTGCTGTCTTGGTAGTGATAAACTCCCTTAGCCCTTTTTTGTCTGTGAAGCTCCTGATTCCACCTTCAATTTTGCTGGGTATAATATTCTTGGGTTCAGTCCCTTGCTTTGCATCACTTTGTATATTTCTCTTTTTTTCTTTTTACATTTTTTTTATTGAGGTATTATATGTGTACATATCTTACCATTGCCCCCCACACCCCACTTTGTATATTTCATTCCATTCCTTCTGGCCTGGAGTGTTTCTGTTAAGAAATCTGTTGATATTCTAATAGGTGATCCCTTGTAGGTAACTTTCTGTCTCTCTCTCTGGCAGCCTTTAAGATTCTTACTTTGTCATTGGTGATTTAATTATGATGTGTCTTAGTGTTGGTCTTTTGGGGTTCATCTTGTTTGGGACTCTATGTGCTTCTTGGACTTGCGTGTTTTTTTTCTTGCCAATATCAGGAAAGTTTTCTGTCTTTATTTCTTCAAACAGGTTTTCTATTCCTTTCTTCTCTTTCTCTCCTTCTGGTACCCCTATTATGCGAATGTTATTTCGTTTTGTGTTGTCCCAAAGCTCCCTTAGGCTTTCCTCTTTCTTTTTAAGTCTTCTTTCCAGTTGCTGCTGTGTTTGTGTGTTTTTTCCTACCTTGTCTTCTAATTCACTGATACGGTCCTCAGCCTCTTCTAGTCTACTGCTTAAGCCTTCCATTGTGTTCTTTATTGCAGCTATGTCGTTCTTCATCTCCTCTTGGTTCCTTTTCATGTTGATGACATTCTCATTCAGCTCCTTATAATTCCCATTGAGTTGTGTGTATTTGTCATTGAGTTGTGTGTATTTGTCATCCAGCCGTTTAAACATCCTTGTAACCATTACTCTGAATTCTTTCTCTGATATGCTGCTAGCCTCAATTTCATTTAACCCCCTTTCTGGTGATTCCTCTTTTTCTTTCCTTTGGGGATTGCTTTTTTGTCTTCCCATGTTTTGCTGTAATGTTTTAATTGTAGACCCGATTGCTTTGCTACCCAGGTTCTTTTGGGGATGGTGCTCCTGGTGTTATCTCTCAGGTCTCCTGGGCTTGGTAATCTATTGAAGCTCCCTACTTGAGCTATTTGGGTTCTCTTGAAGTAATCCTGAGAGCTGGAAAGGAGCAACTGTGGTGCCCAGAAGTCAGCAGCCATGGAGGGGGGTGTCCCAATTTTTGCTGTCTTGCGCCCTTGATTGAAATCACATGTGTCCAGCGGGGACTCATAGTGGCACCCAGGAACCGTCTGTTGGGATTATGGGGCTCAGGGGGTCTGAACTATGGAAAGGCGTGACTGTGGTGTCCAGAGTTCTATAGTTGTGGGGTGAGCAGACTCAGATTTTGCTGCTGAACCTGTGGTGGACAGGCATGTGCTCCCAGTGGCGGTTCACAGGGCACCCGTGGTGCATTTGCCAGCGAGGGGCACTGAAGCACTCTGAAGGGCCCTGGCACTAAAGCCGTGTAATTGAGGCATCTGTGAGCAGGTATCCAGAATGAGTGAACTCAGAATTTCTACTGCCAGGGCGGAGTGCGTCCCTGTTTGTCCAAGATCACACCCAGTGAGAGCTCACAGTGGCCCCCACGAGCGCCCTGTGAATAGATGGGCTCAGGGTGCCTACCCTTTGGAAATGTGCGACTGTGGTGGTGCATTTGCCGTCACAGAGCTCTGACGCACTCTAAGGGGCCCTGGCACTGAGGTTGAGCAGCTGGGGTGACTGTGGGAAGTTATTCAGGAAGAGGGAATTTAGAATTTCTACTGCCCTGGGAGGGGGCGGGGAGTGCGTCACTGTTTGTCCAAGATCGCACCCAGCAGGGGCTCACAGCAGCTCCCCAGAGCACCCTGTGGATAAATGGGCTCAAGGGGCCTGCTCCTTGAAAATGCACAACTGTGGCAGTCCCTTTGCCAGCGCAGAGCTCTGACGCACTCTGAGGGGCCCTGGCGCTGAAGTTGCACAGCTGGGGTGTCTGCAGGCAGTTATTCAGGAAGAGGGAATTCAGAATTCTACTGTGGGACAGCGCACCCTTGTCTGTACAAAATCACACCCAGCAGGGGCTCACAGTGGCTCCCAGGCACTGCCTATGGAGTGATATGCCCTGGATGCCTGCGCTGGAAACGCATGAATGTGGTGTCAAGAGTTCTACCATTGGGGAAAGGGGAAGTTGCACTTACTGCTGCCAGAGTGGTGCACCTTTGGAGGTGGAGGTCCCAGGGTGCGCAGGTCTGTGGGTGGGGCAGCAGGATTTTGGCTGGAGTGGCTGCTGGGTCGCGGGCAGTTCCAAGGCCTGTCTGGGTGGTGGTGCTGATGAGTTCCTAGAAAAGGCAATTCTCCCCTTCAAGATGGCGTGGGCTTCCTGCCCAAGTCCCACAGTCTGGGGAGTGCCTGCAGTGGTGATAGTCTCTCCCTGTCCAAGAGAGCCTGGTCTGCCAGCCCCTGCTGCTCCTGCAGGGATTTAACTGTCCCTCACTTACACACTCACCACACACATCCAAACACTCTCTTTTCATCACCTCATTCACTCACTTCCTCTCCCTCACCTCCATTCTGCCAGCCGCCATCTTATCTGTCCCAGAATCTATTCTTATTTAATCTAAAACAACTGACTTATGAACTCATCTTTGAAAAGTGAATTAACAAATTAATGATCATTGTTTTATCTTTTTTGTTTTTTAATTAGCCTAACATGTGCTATGTTTTCAAAAGAATCAAACCAGGGTCATTGATGAAAAGTGGCAAAAGTGAGGGTTATAAATACCTGGACCAATTTTGAAAAGTATTCTAGGTCACACTAAGTAATTTGGGTTTGATCTTAGAGGCTATCTGTAGACACATCTTTGGAAGTCCTCAACAACTCTACAATAATTTCTTGATTATTTTATTTGAATAGTAACTTTAAAATATAATGTAGGCATGCTCTGGATGATCTATGACCAATGTCCTCATTTGTATCTCTGTCAACAACCCCTAATGCTGAGCAATACTGCTGTAGTTAGTGAAGGTTAATGAGATGAGAAACAGATAGGGGGACTCAATCTATATATATAAAAGCCTAAGCAACCATTATGACCGAACGACCGGAACGACCAGTTGTTATGATGTGCACTGATCACCAGGGGCAAGACGCTCAATGTAGGGGCTGTTCCCTGGTGGTCAGTGTGCTCCCACAGCCAACCTCCCGTGGCCCCGCCCCCAGTCCAGCTGGCCCTCATTGCCACCCGGTGCTAAACCATTCATACAGACATGCTTCTGGGTCGGGGTTGCATACATAGCAGAGCAGCTCCCTCGCTGCAATCTATTGAAAGTCAGACCTTGACATTAGGGTTTGTCTTGCTCCTGTCCTCTCCCATCCCTGGGTGCCACCCACCCAACCACTGCAGTGGTAGTGTGGGGGAGGCAGGAAACTGTGCGGTGCTCAGGGCAGTGGTGTCAGCGTCCAGCATTCATTCCTTCTGCACCCGGCCCGGTGACTGTCACCTCCTCTCCAGACCCTGCCGGGGTCTTTGGGCCTGGGCTCAGACAGGGAACCGGGGGTGGGTGGCAGTGGATGTGGCCCCCTTCCCCTGGAGGCCAAGGGCTGGCTCCCTCCTTGGGGCCAACGGCCAAACTCCCTTGGTCTCTCCTCCTTCTACCCCCAACCACTGTGCACGAATTCATGCACCAGGCCTCTCATAATAAATAAGACACCAAGTGAAGGCCAATGTATCAAAGATTTTAACATACAAAATGAAACACAATGTACTAAGTACTAAAAGAAAACAGGGAAGAATGCTCTTATCATCTAAGAGTGGCAAAAGGCTAAACATGACATCAAACCCAAAAGTCACAATTGAAAAAAAGGACACAATCAATTGCATAAGAAATAACAACTTTTACAAAAGTAAATAATAAGCCAGTATAATTTTTCAGGAATTGACCAGGCTAATGCAATGCCTTCCCCGAGGACACTGAAAACTCATCTTCCTGTGCAATTACTACCTCCATCCTTCTGGGAGAAAAACTGTAAGGTAAGTTTGAAGTAGAAAATAGTCAGAGATAAATATTCCTCATAAGAATATTGTGTTAGAACAATGGTCCAGTCATCCCCATGTTGCGTCTACCAGGAGCACCAAGGAATCAATCATGAGACCTGCAATTATCTTCCATGTTCTTCATCTCTCATAGATAAGGATGGGCTTAGTTTACACCTACATGGAGAAGAGGGAGAGGACCAACATCTATTAGCCTTCTTTCTGAGCATCCTCAGCCCCTCAATAATGCCATAAAGGGGAGTAAAGATGACCACACTACAGCTCAGAGATGTCACACAACTTGTCCAATGATAAACACCTGGAAGATAGAAGTGATGGGCTGCAAATACAGGTCTTCCTGACCTAACAACCCATGATCTTTTCACTACTCTATGCTGCCTACTCTATGCCTCCTACAACCACAACGTTCTTCTTAAACTTATACTCTGTTGGCCTGCTCCTAGCCTTGAGGTAATGAGCATTTATTTAAGCTATCAGATTTCGTTGGTGGAATCTTACAAACCAAGGGATCCACTATCTTCTCACTTTATTTCACTTGTAGCTAAATTGCCTCTTTCAAGCATCTAAGGGTGCCTACAACTTCTAAACATTCTGAGACCTGATATAAAACCAAATAATTTTATCAAATTTTTGTAAACATAAAAATTATTTTATATAGTGAAATCTATAGGGGTACAAATTGATTTTCATATACATCTTATTATTTTTCAATTACAGTTTACATACAATATTATATTAGTTTCAGGTGTGTAACATAGTAATTAGACATTTATGTAACTTACAAAGTCATCACTCAGATAAGTCTAGTACCCATCTAACACCACATAATTGTTACAATATTATTGATTATAATCCCTATGCTATACTTTATATCCCCACTAGAGGCCCGGAGCATGAAAATTCATGCACTGGAGGGGCAGGGGGTCCCTCAGCCTGGCCTGCCCCCTCTTACAGCCTGGGAGCCCTCAGAGGCAGGAGGAGACCTGGCAATCAGGGGAAGGCGATGCCCCATCACACCTCTGCTGCTGCCACTGCTGGCAGCGCAAGTCTCAGCCAGTCCTAGTTACCTGAGCCTCAGACAGCCCTGGGCTGCTGGGCAGCCACCATCCGAGGCTTGCCTGCGCTTCAGGCCAGCCCTGGATGGCTGGGCAGCTGCCATCTGAGGCTTGCCTGTGACTCAGGCCAGCCCTGGGTGGCTGGGGGGCTTAGGGCAGGGCCAGCCACACCGTGTGCCTGCCGCCCCCCAGGCTGGGCTGAAAGGACTGTGGGACTCCGGCAAGGCTGAGGCGACTGGTCGTTGCCATCTGTGGCTATGGGCACCGCCACCTTTGTGATGGTGTGACGGTCAATTTTCATATTTCCTCTTCATTAGATAGGATTACTTTTTTTTTTTTTAAAGCAGGCTAAGGACATGATCTATTTTAGGTTTCTCAGAGATTCAGCTAGCAGCTGTGACAGAGCAGACAGCAGTGGGACAAGGGGAGGAATGGATGGACTCTCCATATATTTTGAAAGTAGGGCTGAAAGAAGTTGCTGTCAGACAGGCTGTGGGTGTGAGAGTCTGAAAGGAGTCTGGGATGAGTTGAAGGATTTTGGCTGAGGCGCTGAATGGATTGGGGTGAACTGAAGTGGGAAGAGCACAAAACAGCAGGTCTTCTGTCCTAGTTGCTCAGGGGAGACCTGGGCCTCAGCCATGCCTGGGGATGAGAAGATTGACTCACAGGAAATACACTGTAATCGAGGTCAGTATGATTTTTGTGGCGAAGGATATTAGAGAAAGACCTTTGAGATGTTTATTTTGCTTTCTTCCCACTGCTCATCCAGTTATTTGGATCCCACAACCACTTCTTCTGATGGGGGAAGTCCTGTGCCCCCTCACCTCCATTCCCAGAGCTGCAGCCCACCCCCATCTTGCCTGTCTTCTCTATAACAGTGGACAATGCACTTACCAGAGGGGGAAAAAAGCCCATGACTGTTTTTACAACTGGCAATTTGTCATAGATCATGAGTTGGTCCCTGAAGATCTCATTATAACTCTTTCAGAGCCCCAAGAACTGTTTGCTGACTTGTAGTCTAAAGAAGTGCTTACCTACAGAGAATCTGCACATGTGCTCTTGGCAATTAGCCAACGGAGTCATTGGCCTTCCCTCTCCATGCAGTAGTTCTGTGCCTTTTAACAGTCTTGTCAAGAGCCACACCTTATACCATCCCTGGGTGTATCTAGAGCCTTAATCACTCTACCTTGCATATCTTTTTCTGTAGATCTGGGTCCAGGGGGGAAAATGACTAAAGACCAATGTCAATATATTGGTAGTGTAGACAGAACCAGAGCTGAGTTGAGGATAACAGTAAAACACCATAAGAACTAGGTAAGGTGTTCTGAGAACAGAAAGGTGAGAGTACTTCATTCCTTGACAAGGAGGGTTGGCAAGGGTGACAGAGGAGAGGATCATGAGAAGTAAATAGGAAATTGCCAAGTGATGAGAGATGGGAGAGCATTCCAATTTACCAGATGGGTAGAAGCCATGACTCTTGTACTTAAAAGGTACATTTAAGGCTAGAAATGAAGCCTGAAAGGTTGGAATCATAAGTGAAGGACCTAGTTGCCATACTAAATGTTTGGACCGTATAGGCTACTTGGGTCACATAGAAGAATTTGAACAAGAAAATGAATGAGCCCATTTACATTTTAGAAAGATCCCATGGGGACATGCTAATGTGGAGGGGCAAAAAGAACTGGGTGCCCTAGCCAGTTTGGCTCAGTGAATAGAACATTGGACTGTAGACCAAAGGGTCCTAGGTTCAATTCCAATCAAGGGCATGTACCTAGTTGCAGGCTCCTCCCCGGCCCTGGCTTTGGTTGGGGTGCATGCAGGAGGCATCCAATCAATGTGTTTCTCTCAAATCGATATTTCTTTCTGTCTCGCCCTCTTCCTTTCACTCTCTCTAAAAATTAATGGGAAAATACCCTCTGGTGAGGAGAAGGAAGGAAGGCAGGAAAAAAGGAAGGAAGGAAGGAGGGAGGGAGGGAGGGAGGGAGGTAGAGAGGGAGGGAGGGAGGGGGGAGGGAGGGAGGGAGGGAGGAAGGAAGGAAGGAAGGAAGGAAGGAAGGAAGGAAGGAAGGAAGGAAGGAAGGAAGGAAGGAAAGAAAGAAAGAAAGAAAGAAAGAAAGAAAGAAAGAAAGAAAGAAAGAAAGAAAAAAGAAAGAAAGAAAGAAAGAAAGAAAGAAAGAAAGTTGGAAGGAAGGAAGGAAGGAAGGAAGGAAGGAAGGAAGGAAGGAAGGAAGGAAGGAAGGAAGGAAGGAAGGGAGGAAGGAAGAAAAGAAGGAAAGAAAGAAAGAAACTGGGGTAAGACTGAATGAATGTCAATGAGGAGATGGTGGCAATAGTCCAGAAAAGGAATTAGGAAGACTTAAATTAGGATGAAGAGGTTAAAGGGAGTCAAATACATGATGACAGAGACTAGACTTTGGGTGATGAGCACACAATGGAGTTTACAGATGACATATTATAGAACTGTATACCTGAAATTTATATAATGTTATTAACCAATGTTACCCCAATAAATTTAATTTTAAAAATTAAATATGGGCAGTAAGGAGATGAACTGCAAATGTAAAGAAAAGACAGAATCTATGTACTTGGTCAAGGATTGGCTTGGAAGAGTTTAAAAAAGAAGCATCTAGTATGATTTTGTGATTTTAATTGTTTGGTAGTGGTACCATTAAAGAAAAAAGTGAATGAAGGAGGAAGAGTAAGTTTATCTGAACATGAATTTAATTTTGAGCCCATTAAGTCTGAAATGCCTGAAAGGCATTCAGGTATAGATATAAAAGCATGTAGCTTAGGAGAGTGGTATGTGTTGGGAACAAATCTGTCATAAATATATGAAATTTAGAGCAACAGAAGAAGGTGGCAAAAAAGGTGAACAAAATGAGAATAAACATAGGCCTCAAACAGAGCTCTAAAAACCCCCCAACATTTAAATTAAAGGTTTTTAAGTTTCAGTGATCACAGACCCTACTGAGAATCTGAAATAAGTCATGTCTTCACTTCTGTCAAAGTACACACCTATACCCCATTTTGCTTGCTACTTAAAGGAGAGGCACAGTCCTTTTGATGTCCATCAGTGTAAGACCTCCTGGTTTAAGAGAGGAATGGCAGAATAAGACACACTGGAAACAATGGCCACAAGATTAGAGAACTGAAAAATAGTGCTACTGAGGAAGGAGTGACCAAAAGGAAATTAGAAGCTGGCTTAGAGACAGATCACACGGGGCCTTATACATCAGGTTGAGAATTTTTACTTAATTCTAAGAGCAATGAACAGATATTGAAGTTTTACACAAGGGAGCCACTTGATCAGATTTTCATATTTACAAGTTTATACTGGCTGATGGGAAGATGAGTGGAAGAGAACAAAACTGTATTTGTGGCCTTTAGAACTTGGTCTGTGAACACAGACAGGTGCTATGCACGTTAAATGCTCAATTTCTAAATCTTTTTTCATGTACATTTTGTTTCTTCCATTTCTTCTGACCACTTTAGATAATTTATGTGGCAAGGAATGTCAAGGACAACATGGTGTCCTACTACTATTTTCAAAAGATGAACAAAGGACTCCCAGACCCAGGAAGCTGGGATCAGTACTTTGAAACATTCCTGTCAGGCAAAGGTAAGCCAAGTGGAAGGAACCAGTCTTACCCATGTCTGCAGAGGGTAAAGTTTCCTCATAAAATTCTTCTTTCTATAAAATTCTCTCCATAAAATTCACTCACAGAAGAAACTGATTACAGGGGGTGGAAGATAAGGGGCAACATTCCTGAGAGATGTGGCATAGCTCTGGTTACTTGTCACTGGTGGTCAGTGTATCTGTGTCCAAGGACAATATGTCCACTTAATAAAGCCAAAACTGTACTGTAGGGAAAGCAGCTATAATAAAAGTTGGTTCCAACTCTAAACCTATACTAAATGGTTTACATTCATTCGCTTGTTTAATCTTTACAGTAGTAATATCCATAATTCACAGGTGGTGAAATTGAGACTGAGTTTACAGAACTGATGATTACCCTGTTAGCAAGAGCAGGGAATAGAATTTGAACATAAGCAAGCCTAGTTAAGTTCAAATCCTGTGTATTTGGCTGCCATGTTAAAGTCTTCCCAATTACCTACATGTTCAAGTGGAGAGAAAGGTTTTGTGCATGATCAAGTTTTCTAACCATGACCATGACCATCATGAGTTGGTAACATGGTGGCCCATGGTGCTTCGAAGTAACAAACTACATGTGCAGAAATGTATGGCCTTGCAATCACGCTTCCAGTGTCAAAACTAAGTTACCACAAGATTCTTGATTTTTTCTAAATCTCAAATACTATTATACCATTTAATACATCAGTCCTGCCCTAACCAGTTTGGCTCAGTGGATATAGCATCAGCCTATGGACTGAAGAGTCCCAGGTTCGATTCCGGTCAAGGGCATGTACCTTGGTTGCAGGCACATCCCCAGTAGGGTGTGTACAAGAGGCAGCTGATCGATGTTTCTCTCTCATCGATGTTTCTAACTCTCTATCCCTCTCCCATCCTCTCTGTAAAAAATCAATAAAATATATTTAAAAAAATACATCAGTCCTTCTCCTGAAGACCATTAAAAAGTGATTAAATTGCCCTAGCCGGTTTGGCTCAGTGAATAGAGCAGTAAGCTTGCGGACTGAAGGGTCCCAGGTTCGATTCTAGTCAAGGGCACGTGCCCAGGTTGCAGGCTCGATCCTCAGTAGGGGGTGTGCAGGAGGCAGCCAATCAATGATTCTCTCTCATCATTGATGTTTCTCTCTCTCCCTCTCCCTTCAATAATATATATATATCAATATATATATATATATATATATTTTTTAAAGTGATTAAATTATTGAAACTGGGTAATGGGTCATGGACAGTCATTATACTAGCGCCCCTACTCTTGCATATATCTGAATACTTCATAGGAACAAGATTTTTCAAATATTAAAATATTAAAAAACATAATTTAAGCAAACCTTTTCAAGTTTATACCTTTTGGGAGGTATAATATAAATATAAGAGCAAATTGTTTTGTACTCTGCAGTTGAATTGGCAGCTTCGCATGATTAAAACCTAAGCATTTGCACTACATTACTTGGTTATTTAAGCTCAAAGTTTATGTCTGAAATCCTTTTGCTAATAATTTATATTGATCTATGAAGAAATAATTGCCCTCTACAGTTCTCCTATAGTTGAATCCTATACCTCTAAAATAATTATGAATAAATTTGATGAAATATTATTTTCCATGCCCGGCCTGTGTGGTTCATAGGTTGAGCGTGACCTATGAATTAGGAGGTCGTGATTCAGATTCTGGGTCAGGGCACATGCCTGAATTGTGGGGGCATGTAGGAGGCAGCCGATAATGATTCTCTCTCATCATTGATGTTTCTACCTTTCTCCCTCTCCCTTTCTCTTTGAAATCAATAAAAATATTTTTAAAAGTATTATTTTCCACTAGTCCACAGTAAAGTGTAGAAATATGCCTTTAATTGCCATTTGATTTCTATAATCCTAAGTGGCAAAAACTATTATTGCTAATTTGCTCCTTATAAGATACACTAGAGGCCCGTTGCACAATATTCATGCAAGAATAGGCCTTCCTTCCCCTGGCTTCGCTCCTGGCCACCCGGGAGCCGGCAGGTCCTCGCTCCCAGCCAGAGCACCGCTCCTCTAGCTCCCTCGGCACCCTCCCCCCCTCATAGCAGGCATCCCGCCCCGCCCACCCACTTCCATCTTTGTCAGGTTAATATGCATACTCACTCCTGATTGGCTGTGGGCATAGCGGAGGTAAGGTCAATTTATGTTTGTCTATTATTAAGTAAGATTTTGAGAATGATCCATTTATACCCTGAGGTATTTTTACTGATTTAATGTCTTCAGCAAATTTCAAAGTGGATGTTCTAACAGTGATGTCAGATGCTTTTGACAAAGAAGTGACCTAGTTGAAGAATTTGAGAGCATGGGACTGGGCTGAGGTATAGATGGATCTTTCTAAATTAGAGCTGAGTGTAGTTTCAACTCCTCGTCCTGTGTGAGGTTAAGTTGTACACCATGCTGAAAGTTTGGAAATCAAAACCTTGGAGGGTTCTTCTTTACAGAGAGAGAGAGAGAGAGAGAGAGAGAGAGAGAGAGAGAGAGAGAGAGAGAGAGAGAGAGAGAGAGAAACCCCTGATGAAGCAGATTTGGGGTTATCCCAATCATCTCCTAGTTTCAAATGTCATCCATCTGCTGATGACCCACAGATTTGCACTTCTATTCCTGGCCTCCACCCTGTGTTGGGTATATAGACCCAGCTGCCTCGTTGGCATCTCCATTTGGATGACTATGAGGCATCTCAGACTTCACACGTCCAAATCCAAACTTTTGTCTTTCCTTCTGAAGGCTTCCACGTCTTAGTTAATTGTGACTGTGCTTTAAGTTGCTTATGCCTAAAATCTTAAACTTATCTTGAGCCTCTTTCTTTTTACTTACCACATCCAATCCAACAGCAAATCTGTTAACCCTACCTTCAAACTATATCCAGAATCTTACCTATCCTGAGCACTTCTCCAACCACTTTGGTCCAACCTACCATCACACCTTCCTTCCCTGGAAAAATTAATAGCCCCTGTCCCATCTCTCAGCTTCTGACCTTGCCAAGCTACAATCTATTTCCACACAGAAACCAAGGGGATTCAGTTAAAAGGGAAGTCAGATCACCTCACTCCTCTGCTCAAAGCCCACCAACGCTATTCCATTTCACTCAGAGTGAAAGCCTAAGCCTGAACTGTGACCCATAAGGCCCATAGGGTTGGGCCTCTTTTCCGCTCACATTTTTTTCTCCTGTTCCTTTGCCCCTCTCTTACTCTGTCCTAGTCCCATTGCCTGCCTTGCTATACCTCAAACACCAGGCAGTTCCTGCCCCAGCACTTTACCTTGCTGTCCCGCTGCCCAGGAATGCACTTTTCTTCTTCAGGTTTTTACTCAATCTTGCCTTCTCAAAGAATCCTTCTCTGGCAAGACTATGAACATTTAAACCTTCTACATAAACCCAACATTTTCCCTCTCCTTTTCTGATTTTTTTTCTCCTAAACATGCATTATGATATCATATACTATGTATTTCACATTTATCTCATTTGTCTCCCCTACAAGATGCATTTTCAGAATAGGACTTTCCACCTGTCTTGTCCACTGCTCTATCCCCAATACCTAGGATGGTGCTGAGCACATAGTAGACTCTGCAGATAAATTAACATATCCTAATATTATCTTATGATGTAGGTACTATTATTGATTCTCTTTCAGAGATGAGAATTAAAATAACTGGGGCTAAGAGAGGTTAAGTAACTGGCCCAGGGTCATACAGCTGTGTCAGAACTGAGATTCAAACCCAGTAGGCTCTAGAGCCTGAGCGTAATCTTGCCAGCTTCCAAAAGGAAGAAAAGTAATGCAGAATATGGATATAGGACATATGAAAAGTAAGTTCTTCTGCTCTTGTGTTGATCAACCACACCTTCCATTTGTATTCTGAGGAAACAACTCATTTTCTCTTCTGTCTTTTCCTACTCTCACTTAATGTGTCTTCCTTCCAGTGGTATGGGGTTCCTGGTTTGATCACGTGAAAGGCTGGTGGGAGAAGAAAGAGAGTCACCCCATCCTCTATCTCTTCTATGAAGAAATGATGAAAGTAAGAAATATACTTGAATTTTTTTCCTGAGTTACAGATCCATGACAGCAATGAAGGAAAGTAACGTATAAAAGTTTATCTATGCAAGATATTTTGCATGCCACCTTCAACTTTTCCAACCACCTTGCCATGTGACATACAAAGCTCCAAACATGGTACCAGTACAGTTAGCTGCCTTACTCCACAGCCTGTTTCTTCCTGCCGGCCTCCCTGTACTTTAGGGCCAATTCCCACCTCATTCAGAAGCATGGAAGAGATCTTCTGTTTTAGCCACAAGTTTTTCCCTCTTTAGCTCTCCAGGTTCCTCCTTCCAGGATCTCTACCTCCCCCCATTATTTGTTCTGACTTTTAAGGAAAGGAATTAGGACTCTTCACAGGAAAGAACTATTAAGGAAGACTAGAGCTGTTTTAATTTGTTCACTTTTTTAAAAAGTATATTAAAGTTCTGTCACTCTAGCCTGTTTGGCTCAGTGGATAGAGCATCGAACTGCGGACCAAATGGTCCCCGGTTTGATTCTGGTCAAGGACACATATCTCGGTTGCAGTCTCCTCCGTGGCCCAGGCCCTGGTTGGGATGCATGCAGGATGCAACCAATTGATGTGTTTCTCTCACATCAATATTTCTCTCTGTCTTTCCCTCTCTCTAAAAATCAATGGAAAAATAACCTCAGGTGAGGATTAAAGATAACATTAATAATAAATATTTTTTAAAAGTTTTGTCATTTGAAATAAGTTCCCCATTAGCAACATGTGTAATCTCTGGTTCAAAGTCTGTCATAAATTTATATGTAAAATAAATGCCTGGCAAATGTAGCCCTGACTGGTCCATGGTTCTCCAAGCCTCGGTTTATGACATGGATTACAAACTCATTTCCTTCATTAACCATGGCCTCTCTTTTTCTTCTACTCTGGATAGAAATAATGTATTGCTTCTTTCCTTCCAAATGTTTGGCTGGGGCCATACTTGCTCTCTGCAGCTTTCCTAAGTATCAGCATCGCCCTCTGCTTCCCCCAGCATAGCCTTCTGTCTACTTGAAATAGCCACAGCAAATGGTGGCCGGACCCCTTTTCTTCACTTTTGAATGAGGCGGGAACCCATTACAGAGTGTAAGGGACTCTCAAGAGGTCCATCTATAAACAGGTATACCCAACATGTCCAGAGTCAGGAATAAGCAATGATCCAGAGTCATCAGACATCAAAGCCAGAGAAATGTGGGTCCATATGTGTGTGTTTCTCCAATCACAAGGGGGAGACCTGTCTTGTTTATTTTGAAAGACTGTTACCTATTTCCTCAAATAGCTTCTTATCTGCTACCTGTAAAAGTGAACTAAAATAATAACCTTCCCAAATAAAACAATTTTCAGTTTGTTCGCTTAGCATCGGCTATAGCATAGTATGATACACAATGGGCTTTAATACAACTGCACTGTATATGTACACGCTTATTGATTTTACATTCATAAATTTAAATATAGAATTACATTTGTTAGAATTACTTTTAAACATAAACTAATAGGATTTTAAATGGTTTAACCATTATCCCAATGCTTAATTCTTTAAGATTTGTTCATTGTTACATTTTTTCCTTATATATAAAAAACATCTACTACATTTCTTCTACTCTCCCCCTTAGGACCCAAAAAGTGAAATTAGAAAAGTTATGAAATTCCTGGGGAAGAACCTAAAAGAAGAGGTTTTAGACAAAATTGTCTATAACACTTCATTTGATGTAATGAAAAGGAACCCCATGACCAACTACATAAATGATGCTCAAATGAATCATCGTCTTTCTCCATTCATGAGAAAAGGTGATGTATATAGGCACTTTGTATTTCCTCTGATAATAAGAAAAACATTATCAATTCATAAAATCGTTTCCTAACATTCAAGCTCAGTGAATCCACTATGTACAGTGTTTTCTTAAGTGAGTTCTTTAAAGCCTTATTAAGGGACCCAGACCATGTAGCATGTTTCACAGAGAAATGTGGGAAACTACAAACTTAAACATACACTGCCCCCTTTAAAGCACATGAGCATATTACATTTTCTGAGAAGAAATTTGTTTAATTTTGTTAACTCAGAGCTTCAAAAATGTATTTGACCCAAAACTATTTCTCAAGTAAAGTCTTTAATCTCTGGGAGGCTAGTATTCCTCTCAAGCTAGTATTCTGGCTTTTTGAGGTGTCAAATTAGGTCACCTATTTGATATCTTTCTGTTTCCTAATGTAGGCATTTATTACACTGTGCACTTCCTTATTAGGAGTGTTTTTGCAGCATCCTGTAAGTTTTGGTATGCTGTGTTTCCACTTTCATTTGTTTAAAGATTTTTTTATGTCCTTTCAATTTCTTCTTTGACCCATCAGTTGTGCAGAAGTATGCTTTAAATTTCAAATATTTGTGAAATATCCATAAATTATTTTCTAGTTTCATACAATTGTGGTTGGAAAAAATACTTGATATGATGTCTATCTTCTTTTTTTTTTTTTTAATTTTGATGATAAGCTACCTTCATCCTAATACTACTACTCGTGTAAACCAGATGGAACTGGGACCTCCCCGCTCTTCAGAGATTTAGGGACACATGGTGCCAGCACCTATTTATTTTAGGGACGAGGAGAGTTCAGATCCTGCTTCGAGATTTCCGAGAATTCTTCGAGGTTAGTTTCCTCAGGATGTCCTGATTTTCTGCCCTAGGCTAAGATGGACGTCAGATGCACAAGATCTCTTCACTACTTTCCACTGGAATTCTGTGCCTACCAAGCACTTTGTGATGTTAGTATTTTCACCAAGGATTTGTGGGCTTACAGGATGATAGATAGCAAGCTAGCTTTCTATCATCCCAGAGGCTGTACCTCCACCCTCTGCCTCCCCAGTGCATTCAACACATACCTCCCTTTACTCTGGGCTGGGCAGTCCTTCACACTTAGGCCCCCGCTTCCAAGTAGCCTAATTATGGCATTTTCCCAGCAAAGGTGGGTCTCATTCCTGGGTTAATGGAGCTCTGCCTAGCTGTCATCCCACTGATCAGAAAGGTTGTTGGATGGTGCTGAGAGTCTCCCGTTTTCTATCTCTCTGTGTGGTCCATTTCGGAAATGTAAGCTTCAAAGCCAAGCTGAGGAGTTTCTACTCAAAGGGTGTGAGGAATGACATCATCCGAGCTCTGCTTTAGGAAGACTAACCTGGCAGGGAGGTATAAAAGCAGTTGGAACCAGGATCAGCATTAAGTATATCAGTTACAGGTCTAATGCAGTAATATTCTTCAGGGTTTCTTCGCTCAAGACTAGTTATGGAGCAGCAAAAGGAGTAAAGCTGGTGTCCAGAAATGAACCTGGTGAATACCATGCCAGGTCCATCTGAGTGCAGCTTAGAAGGCAGGTTAGGGAAAAGTTGGGGGATCAGGGGTGGGCAAGAACATTGAGAGTTCCAGAGACACGTTTGGCTGGTGTGGGCCCAGGGCAGTGGTCCTCATTGGCTATAAATACCTGGCCCCCTCTATGTTCTTAAATGTGGTAAGACTTGTTTTGTGACCTAACATATGATCTATATTGTAGAGTGTTCTATTCGGCTGCTTTTGATGGAATGATATATATATAAAGTCCATTTGATATAAAGTTCAATGTTTTCTTATTTATTTTCTGCCTGTATGACCTATCCTTTGTTGAAAGTGAGGTATTGCTGTCTATGTCTCCCTTTGGATCAGTTTGTATGTGCCTTATATATTTAAGTGCTCTGATGTTGGGTGAATATCTATCTATATATAAAAGCCTAAGCAACCATTATGACCAAATGACCAGAATGATTGGTCGACCAGTTGCTATGATGCGCACTGACCACCAGGGGACAGATGCTCAATGCAGGAGCTGTCCCCTGGTGGTCAGTGTGCTCCCACAGCCAACCTCCTGTGGTCCCTCCCCTAGGCTGGCCGGCCCCCACAATCGGCCCCGATCACCAGCCAGGCCGAGGGACCCCACCCGTGCACAAATTCATCCACCGGGCCTCTAGTCTTCTTACCTAGTAATAGAGAAACATGTAAATTGACCATACCTTTGCTACGCCCACAGCCAATCAGAGTGAGTATGCAAATTAATCCAACAAAGATGGAGGTTAATTTGCATACATACCTGGGTCCCGGGAACCTCCTTGGCACCCAGGTCACTCCCAGCCAGCCATCGGAGGAGCAGGAGGGGGCCCCCTTCTCAAGCCTAAAGCCTCGGGCGGAGGCTTTAGGCTTGGGAAGGGGCTGAGCATGCAATTGGAGGGGCCCCCTGCCCAAACCTAAAGCCTGGGCAGCCCGAGCCCGTGATCGGAGGGGCGGGGGTGGGGGGGTGCCCAAGCCCAAAGCCTCAGGCAGAGGCTTTAGGCTTGGGCAGGGGCTGAGCCTGGGATCAGAGGGAAGGGGGAAAAAATCAATGGAAACATATCCTCAGGTGAGGATAAAAAGAAAAATAAAGAAATGTCATATCCTATGAAAGACACATCTTGAAAATGCCTAAAGAAAGTTGTCATTTTTTCATGGTGAAGGGACTGGAGTCTGTGTTGATGGAAATACCTTGGTGGCTGCGGTGACTGGCAGTGGCTGCAGCAGCAGGGTGATAGGGCTGGCGCCTTCCCCTGATCAGCCCAGTCACCTCCTGCAAAGGGAGGCCAGACTGCGGCTTAGGTCCACTCCCAATGGGAAGCAGGCCTAAGCCATCAGTAGGACATCCTTTGAGGGCTCCCAGTATGTGAGAGGGGGCAGGCTGGGCTGAGGGACCTCTCCCCAGTGCACAAATTTCATGCACTGGGCCTCTAGTATATTTATAATTGTTATGTCCTCTTTATAAATTGATCCCTTTATCTTCTTGGTCTCTTGCGACAGTTTTTGACTTAAAGTTTATCTTGTCTAAGTACTTCTCTTCTCTTTTGGTTTTTATATTCATGGAATTTTCAACCTTCATTTTCAACTTATTCCTTAAAGCTGAAATTGTTTTTTATTTATTCAGCCACTCTATTTATTTTGATTGGAGAATTTAAACCATTTACATTATTAAAAGTTATTGGTACATAAGGACTTATTATTGTCATTTTGTTAATTATTTTCTGAATCTTTTGTAGTTTTCTCCTTTCTTCCTCTCTTGCTATCTTAATTTGTGGCTGATTATTTTTGTAGTGTTTTGCTTTGATTCCCTGAAGCTTACATAAACTCATATCTTATAGATATGAGTTTATTTTAAGCTAATAACAACTTAACTTTAATTGCATATAAGACTCTACCCTTTTACTCCCTCCCCCACATTTTACATGTTTTGATGTTACAGTTTACATATTTTTATATTGTATCCATTAACAAATTATTATAGCTATAGTTATTTTTAATACTTTGTTTTTAACCTTTATGCTGGTTTAAAGATGATTTATACGCCACTATTCCAGTTTTAGAGTATAGTTGACCCTTAAACAAGTTGGAGATTAGGGGTGTCAACCCCCTACACAGTAAGAAATCCACATATAACTTTTGATTCCCAAAACATAAATATTAATAGCCTACTGTTGATCAGAAGCCTTACCAATAACATATACTGTTGATTAACATATTTTCTTTCTTTTTTTAAAATTTATTTATTGATTAAGGTGTCACATATTTGTCCTCATCCCCCCATTCCCATCCCCCACCCCACCCCACCCCCCTGTTGTCCTTAACCATTGGTTAGGCTTGTATGCATGCACACAAGTCCTTTGGTTGATCTCTCCCCCCTACCCCCACCCTCCTCTTCCCTCCCTCTGAGGCCCGACAGTCTGATTGATGCCTCCTTGTTTCTGGGTCTGTTCTTGTTCATCAGTCTATGTTGTTCATCATTTCCCCTAGATGAGTGAGATCATGTGTTACTAGAAATATACTTATAAGAACCAAATGTGAGATGAGCAATAATAGTTATGCTGACAGGCAAATGAATCAGTCTGTAGTAAGTTTCTTTCTGGACCAACA
This sequence comes from Ia io, assembly GCA_025583905.1. Taxonomy (NCBI): domain Eukaryota; kingdom Metazoa; phylum Chordata; class Mammalia; order Chiroptera; family Vespertilionidae; genus Ia; species Ia io. Next base: position 103,060,373 of record JAJQQW010000004.1, on the reverse strand, counting down.
TTTCTTTTGAGACCCAATTTGAATGTCCACCAGTTCCTTATGTGTACATGTCGGCACTGACTTTTCAGCTCTGGGTGGTGGACAAATGGTGGTAATGCAGGTCCGACTCCTTCTGGTTTGGTCTCGCCCGGACCCAGGGGCGCGGCTTCACCTGGACTCAGGGGTGTGCAGCCTCACCCGGACCCGGAACCCAGCATCACCCGGGCCCCAGGGCACGTGGCCTCTCCTGGACCCAGAGGCATGGCCTCACCCGGACCCGGGACCCAGCCTCACTTGGATCCAGGGGTGCATGGCCTCGCCCGGACCTGGGATCCAGCTTCACCCGGACCCAGAGGTGTGCAGCCTCGCCCAGACCCAGGACCCAGCCTCACCCGGATCCAGGAGTGCACGGCCTCACCCGTACCCGGGATCCAGCTACACCTGGACCCAGGGGCGCATGGCCTCACCCGGACCCAGGGGTGCGTGGCCTCTCCTGGACCCAGGGGCGCGGCCTCACCCAGACCCGGAACCCAGCCTCACCCGGATCCAGGGGCGCACGGCCTCACCCGGACCCGGGATCCAGCTTCACCTGGACCCAGGGGCGCGCAGCCTTGCCCAGACCCAGGGGCGCGTGGCATCACCCGGACCCAGGGGCGCATGGACTCTCCTGGACCCAGGGGCGCAGCCTCACCCGGACCCAAGACCCAGCCTCACCCAGACCCAGGGGCGCGTGGCCTCACCTGGACCCAGGGGCGCGTGGCCTCACCCGGACCCGGATCCAGCCTCACCTGGACCCAGGGGCACGGCCTCACCCAGACCCGGGACCCACCTCCCCTGGACCCAGGGGCGCATGGCCTCACCCGGACCCAGGGGCACGCAGCCTCGCCCGGACCCGGAACCCAGCCTCACCCGGACCCAGGGGCATGCGGCCTCACCCGGATCCAGGGGCGTGTGGCCTCACCCGGACCCGGGACCCAGCGGGGCCTCGTCTTCTTGATCCCAATTCCTGTCAGTCAATTCCCTCTCAGCAATTCCTTTGGCCATCCTCTCAAAGCTCCGTGGCGGCCGCCGCAGAACTTGCCAGGCGGCAGGCTCGGCGAAGCTCCGGTGCGCCTGGTGCACGGCGGCGGGCTGGTCCAAGGTCACTGCGGCGGCACTCGGGCCTGCAGCGGCGACCAGTTGCCGGGCGAGCGCACCCGGATCCAGGACCCAGCGGGGCCCTGTCTTCCCGATCCCAACTCCCATTGATCAACCCCCTCCCAGCAACTCCTCCGGCCATTGTTCCGGATGGTGTCTGCTCTGCCCTCCAGTTGCAGTCTCAAAATTGTTGTGGTAGGCAACAATCAGGCGTCTGCCCTATGTCGCCATCTCGATCCTCCAGAAGATTCTTAAGTAACCTTATAAATGTGGTTCTGGACACTGTGTCGTCCATTAGTTTACTTTCCTTCATCCCTTCTATTCGTGACCTGCTATGGTGTCTCCACCTTTTGGCTGCCTTCCTATGTTGATGGAGTGGCTTTGTGTGGTCAGTGACCTATAGGGGCCGGTAGCTCAGCTTCCCCAATCTCCCTAGGTGGTCGCTCTTGGTACCCCCCTTTGTGGGCTGAGTGCAAAGTCTTGGTGTTGTTAAGCCTTGATTGCTGTTGGTACACTGGGAGGATTTGACCTCCAGTCCAGTTGGCTGTGAGGATCAGCTGTGTCTATGCCGGGAGACAGCCTTATTCAACTAGACTTGCAAAATTGTAAAAGCCTCTGTGCTCAGCTTGGATGGGGCGGAGTTTCAGGGTGGAGCCTACAGCCTTGGCTTCCTGTCAGCCCCGCCCTGTGAAGTTCCTGGGTCTCAGTGTCCCTCTGTATTCCCTGCAAACACCTCTGAGAGAAAAGTGACCTGGAGTTTCGCCCGCCGCCAAACAGTCTACTCTCTCCCCCAGTGAATCTGGACTCCCAGATTCTCGCCCAGAACTGGGTTTCAGTGCAGTCGGAACTGGGGCTCAGCGCAGTCTGGCGCCTTTGTCTCCTTCCCACCAGGGCAATCCAGCGGCACAGTCGACAGACCATCCTCTGCGCGCATTCCCGTGCACGCCTCCGTTGCTCTGCCCTTCGCCGCTCTCCTGTGTCTCTGCCTCACAGCCCAGGTTCCCCCAGCATGAGCCTGGCTTCCCAGGGTCTCACCTGGAACCGGGGCCCAGCGCAGCCGGAACTGGGGTTCAGCACGGTCTAGAGCCCCTGTCTCCTCCCCGCCAGGGCAATTCAGCGGCAAAGGCAACAGTCTGTCCTCTGTGCACATTCATGTGCCGCCTCCAGAGCTCTGCCTTTCGCCGCTCCTCTGCGTTTCCGCCTTACAGCTCAGATTCCCCCAGCATGAGCCTGGCTTCCCAGGGTCTCGCCCAGAACTGGGGTTCAGTGCGGTCGGAGCTGGGGTTCAGTGCAATCTGGAGCTTTTATCTCCTTCCCGGTAGAGAACGCCGGCCAGGCCGTCAGCAGCCCCGTCCTCTCCGGCTCCACCCTCCCTGCACACGCGCGTGCTCGTGTCTCCGCCCGTGTCTCCATACCTCAGGCTTTTACGGCTCCTCCGATTCTCCCTGTGGTTCTCTCCTTCCTTCTAGTTGTGGGCATTTCAGTCAGCCAGCTTTCCTGTGGTTCTGGATGATGTCCGTTTTGACCTTTAGTTGTATTCTTGAAATTGTTGTGCCAAGCTGCAGGTTAGGTGCTTAACCTATGCCACCATCTTGGTTTTCTCTTAACATATTTTCTATATGTACTAGAGGCCCAGTGCACAAAATTCGTGCATGGGGGGCGGGGTGTCCCTCAGCCCTGCCAGCACCTTCTCCAATCTGGAACCACTCGGGGGATGTCCCACAGGGATTGGGCCTAAACTGGCAGTCGGACATCCCTCTCACAATCCAGGACTGCTGGCTCCTAACCGCTCACCTGCCTGCCTGCCTGATCGCCCCTAACCAATCTGCTTGCCTGCCTAATGCCCCTAACTGCTCCCCTGCATGCCTGATCACATTTAACCACCTCTGCCTGCCTGCCTGATCGCTCCTAACTGCTCCCCTGCTGGCCTGATCACCCTAACTGCTCTCCCCTACCGGCCTGATCCCCCTAACTGCTCTCCCCTGTTGGTCTGATTGCCCCTAACTGCCTCTGCCTGGGCCCCGCCATTGTAGCTTTGTCTGGAAGGTCGTCCAGAAGGTTGTCTGGAAGATGTCTGGTTTAATTAGCATATTACCCTTTTAGTATAGATTATATACTGATTCTTAGTATAAAGTAAGCTAGAGGAAAGAAAATGTCATTAAGAAAATCACAAAGGAAAAGGAAATACATTTACAGTATTGTATATATTTATTGAGTGAAAAATCTGTGAATAAGTAGAACTGTGCAGTTCAAACCCAAGGTGTTCTAGGGTTAACTGTATTCTAAATTTGACTATAGACTAAGTTTTACAAGTGAGGTTTTACTTTCACATGTTTTCATGTTACAAATGAATACCTTTTTGTTTCAGTTTGAAAAACTCCCTTTAGCAGTTCTTGTATGGCAAGTCTAGTAGTGACTGACTCGGTCAGCTTTTGTTTGCCTGGGAAAGTCTCTCTCTTTCACTTCTGAAGGACAGTTTTGCAGGTAAATATTCTTGGTTGACAGATGTATGTTTTTCTTTTAGCACTTTGAATATATTACCTCACTCTCTCCTGGCCTGCAAGGTTTATGCTAAGAAATCTATTGATAGTTTTATTGGGGTTCCTTGTATATGAAGAGTCTCTCTTCTCTTGTTGCCTTCAATTTTATTTATCTTTGTTTTGGAACAATGTGATTACACTGTGTCTCAGTGAGGAATTCTTTTGGGTTGAACCTGTTTAGGGACCTTTGAGCATCATGTTCCTGGATGTATATATCTCTCCTCAGTTTTTAAAGTTTCAGCCATGATATTCTTAAGTAAGCTCTTTGCCCCTTTTTCTCTCTCTCTTCTCTTTTTGATATTTCTATGATTTGTATATGATATGAGTCCTCATGATGGTGTCCCATAAATCCCATAGACTTTCTTTACTCTTTTTAATTCTTCTTCTTTTTGCTTTTCTAACGGGTAATTTAAGTAGCTTGTCTTTGTTTTTTCAGATTTTTTTTTCTTCTGCTTGATCAAATCTGCTATTTTCTCCCCATTTCATTCATTGTATTCTTCAGCTTCAGAATTTCTGTTTAATTATTTTTTATGATTTGTATTTGTTTAAATTTTCATTTTGTTCATGTATAGTTTTCCTGATTTCCTTGAGTTGTCTGTGTTCTCTTGTAGCTTGCTAAACCCTTAAAATAATTATTTTGAATTCTTTTTTCTTTTCTTTTTTAAATTTATTTAAAATTTTACATATGTCTCCTTTTTCCCTGATTGACCCCACCCCCCCTACCCCCAGCCATTCCCATCCTGGGCCCCAAGCCCCCACGGCCCCAGTGTCTGTGTCCATTGGTTATGCTAATACGCATGCATACAAGTTCTTTGGTTGCTCTCTAACCCCTATTTTGAATTCTTGATCCAGCAATTCATAGATTTCCATTCCTTTGGAGTAGGTTACAATTGTGTTCCTTTGGCAATGTCATGTTTCCTTGATTTTTTCATGTTTCTTGTAGCCTTGTGTTGATTTCTGCACATTTGATGGAGTAGTCACTCTTCCAGACTTTGTGATTTGGCTTCAATGAGGAAAGACCTTCACTTATGGGTGGGTGGGGGTTCATTGATTGGGTGAGCTGCAGCAATTCTGACTCCAGGGAAGGCACAGCAGTGTGGGCTCTGTGGCATTCCATCAACTGGGTCAGCATCAGTGAAGATTGCAGAGGCCCCTGCATTTCTGAGGGCAGGTGGTCACAGCAGCATGTGCTGTTGTGATCTTCAGTGACGAAGGATGCTGAGGTCCTCCTGATCTCTTTTTCTCCTATAGGGGAGCAGCCATGGGACCAGGGGTTAGAGTGTGGGACCTCACAGGATTACAATGGCTCCAGGGTTCAGGGCTACTGTGATGGTGGCTCCAGAGTCCTAGGTGTGGGCACTCACAGAGAATAGTTGTAGAGCCAGAGTACAGATTGCAAATACACGCAGACAAGCTACATCCCTGATGTCTGGGGCAAGGATGCACTTACTGCATTGGTGATTTTAGTATTTCTGGTGTTGTTGCTCATAAAGGGGTCATGGAGCCAGAGTCTGCAATGCAGGCACATGTGAAGTGGTTGTGGGGTCTGGGTATGGAGAGTGGGCATGCATGGGGTGTCTTGGGCCCTGGGGTCCAGTGCATGCATGGGGCTGAGGTAAGTGAAGGCCATGGTCTCAGAGCAGCACAACAGTGGCTCTTTCTTGGAGAAGAGGGCACATAGTAGTGTCTCCCTCTCTAGATGGCTCTGTGGTGGTGATGGTTGTTGCCTACCTCAGTGGGAAAAATTACCAGAGTTTTTTTTACAGAGGAAGCAATTGGAGTCCATGCTGACAAATACTACGGAGTCCTCCTCTGTGAAAGCCACAGGGTGTTTGTGGTTGTCACAAGATTATTAAGGCTCCAGGGTGGCAAAGACTACCAGGCCCTCTCCAGAGCAGGCCACTGTGGACCACAATGACACCTGCTGTGTGTTTAATACTGATAGCCTCACCCTTTTTTGCTCCTAGCCATCTCCAAATATGTCAGCTATGTCAATCTCCTCAGCAATCCTTTCTGTATGGTTATGCTCTTGTTTTTTCTCCACTGAGTTGTTTCAGGTTCTTAATTAGACACTTGAAGCCTTCCCAGGTCTATTTTTGTTCATGGATCGCTGTCTAATTATTAGTTTTTGTGTGGTGAGGAAGGCTGGTATCTCCTCTACCAATTTGCTGATGTCACTTGGTCACCTAATTTTCTTGCAGGACAATTGATAAATCATATAATTTATTAAATCTAGAAAATTAAGCAAATTGACACTTCGTACATGAAAATAACATTGCACAGATATAAGAGCCTAAATGAATCAGGCAGCATAGAGTAATCAAAAGAGAAATAGCTTTCCATGGTCTCTCTGACCATTTTAGCTATTGAAAGTAAAAAAATATGAATACTCTATTGCATAAGCATGAAACAAAGTTAACCAACCATACCACTCCTTTATATTATACTAGAGGCCCAGTGTATGAATTCGTGCACCAGTGGGGTCCCTCGGCCTGGCCTGCAGGATGGGGCCGAAACTGGCTCTCCGACATAGTCTGAGGAATGCCAGATTATGAGAGGGTGCAGGCCAGGCTAAGGCAGCCCACCGGTGCACGATCGGTACCAGGGAGGGACACGGAGGTTGGTCAGCCGGGGAGGGACTGCGGTAGGGTTCCAGGACGTGTCTGGCCCATCTTGCTCAGTCCCAGTCAGCTGGACCCCAGCAGCAAGCTAACCTATCAGTTGGAGCGTCTGCCCCCTGGTGGTCAGTGCACGTCATAGCAATTGGTTTATCATTAGCATATTGCACTTTGGTTGAACAGACCACTGGATGACTGGACACTTAGCATATTAGGCTTTTATTACATAGGATTGCTTTAATTTACTTATATATTAAAGCAATGATTATTTATTTATTTATTTATTTATTTATTTATTTATTTATTTATTTATTTTGGTTAATCCTCACCCGAGGATATTTTTTCTATTGATTTTTTTTTTTTAGAGAGAGTAGAAGGGAGAGGGAGAAACAGACAGAAACATCAATGTGAGAGACACACATTAATTGGTTGCCTCGCACACATGCCCCAACTGGGGTCAGGGAGCCTGCAACTGAGGTATGTGCCCTTGACCAGAATTGAAGCTGGGGCCCTTCAGTCCATGGGCCAACACTCTAACCACTGAACAAACCCAGCAAGGGCAACCGCAATGATCATTTAGATTGGAAAGTAGAATTCTCATTTGTATTTAACTACGAATTTTGCCTGAACTAAAGCTACAGATAAGAGGAGCAGACAGCACTCCAGTGATCTGTAAAGAGAAGCTAAGAAAATTAGATCCAGTTAATTTAAATAGAATGTTAGATGTACTGAGGGTTCACAAAGTACTGGTAGATTAGAGAGCTCAAGAGTGCAATGCAGAGAATTAGAGAACCCATGATCTAGATTTCAGCCCTCCCCAAGTGTTTCAGAACAAAGCTTTCTATTTACAAGTACCTCACTTGTGCCATGGGTAATATTATTTCTCATTCAATGTCAGGAGGACAATGAACTATGTCTATGTAAGGAATTTAAGGATTGAGAGGAATTTAAGGATTACCTAAACGCAAAATGGTCAAAGTTCATAAAAGTATTATTGAATGTGTTTTACATTACTCTTTTTAGGAGTCATTGGAGATTGGAAAAATCAGTTCACTGAAGCTCAGAACAAGCTATTTAATGAAAACTATGAGAAAAATATGGCTGACACCTCTCTGTCATTCTGCATGAAGCTCTAGAAATCAGAGCATGGAAATAAGACCTATTCTCTCTCCAGCCTGTGTGAAGTAGAAGAGAACTTTGTTTCCAAATACCACTAATGGTTTATGTGACTGTATGTAAGGGTTTTAAACAATGACCTGGCATTCTTATTCTTAAATTTATGATTTACTTTTTTGGATTAACCCCAATGAGATTTCATTTATCCAGTATCAATATTCAGCATTTTCCTTCTCTCTCTGCAGATTTTTAGTGTTTAGATTAATTTCAATATACCAACATGTAATATATAATATATATTTAATAATTTCTGTTCTTTCTATATATCCTCTTTCCATCTTCTGTTATAATTTCCTTTGAATTGAAATGTTTCTTTCAAAAGTTCTGTACAATACAATCATACCTAGAAAAAAGGCCAACTCCATTCATTTGATGACAGACATATATTGAGTGCCTTATTCATGCTGGGAAATGGAGAGCATCAAAAGATGACAAAAACAAGGTTCCTTCCCCAAGGAAGGGTGCAGCCAGCAGTGAAACCGGACAGAAAAGGGGCCTGCTGCCTGTCACTACACAAGTCAATAAGTATAGACAAGGTTGAATCTTTGTGGTGTGTTTTTATTCAGATGGCCAGCGATCCGAGAGAGTGGCAAGAATAATACCCTGAAAGCAAGTGTTCTGATATTTCATTTCAAACCGGCCCTTATGTAGGGTTAAAGGGTGGGAAAAAATCTAAAACTAGTGAGTTCCCAGGGTCTGTTTTCTATCATTGTCCTTGAAAAGATTAGCCCAGGAACACTGCAAAGATTAGCACCAGAATATGTCTCCCTTCAGATAGGTCCTTTCTTTGATCTGCAATAAAAACGTGTCTTCTTTTCAGAGTAATGGACCCATCTGGGCTTCGAGGCCACCTTATCTTTACAGCCCTGTTTTTATTCTTGCAACACATCCTCCAGTTTCCCAGGTTCTACAAGAATAATCTCTTTTCTATAGTTAATATAGTAAATAGCTTATTAAACAACTAAGACTCTATTCTTATAGCATATTCTTCCCCTAACAGTCAAATACTGTAGCATGGAACAGGTGAACTGTATTATCAAATAAACTGTGATACTAACATTGACTGAAAGGTGCAGCAGGATCATAGAGAAGAAAAACAAAGCCACATAGTATAGAGTCACAGAAAAACTGAAGAAAATAGGGACAAGACATGGTGGGTATTTCACAACAACCCACTCCCTAGCCATAAGTACATGTACCACATTTAGCACAGTCAGCATTCCTATCTCCCATCACCCCAAAGTGCAAAAGCGTCCTACTTAATAATTTACAGTTGACCTTTAAACAAACCTGGTTTGAATTGTACAAGTCCACTTATACCTGGTTTTTAAAATAAATATTTTATCTTCTGTATGATTTTCTTTTTTCTTTTTTCTTTTTTTTTATAATATATTTTATTGATTTTTTACAGAGAGGAAGAGAGAGGGATAGAGAGTTAGAAACATCAATGAGAGAGAAACATCGATCAGCCGCCTCCTGCACACCCCCCACTGGGGATGTGCCCGCAACCAAGGCACATGCCCCTGACCGGAATCGAACCTGGGACCCTTGAGTCCGCAGGCCGACGCTCTATCCACTGAGCCAAACCGGTTTTGGCTGTATGATTTTCTTAATTACATTTTTTCTCTAGGTCACTTTATTGGAAGAATAACAGGTAACATACAAAATATGTGTTAATTGAAAGTTTATGTTATTGGTAAGGCTTCCGGTCAACAGTAGGTGGTTAGTAGTTAGGTTAGGAGGGCGTCAAAAGTTACATGCAGGTTTTTGACTGCGCATTGTTTAAAGGCCAAGTGTATTTCTCAAACTTCAGGGACACATAGTTCCAGAAATCCTTAAAGACCCAGTGGAATAATTCTTCAATAACAAAGCCCAAAAGAAGTGAAGTTATATTCAGGAGAGAGAGAAGCATATCTTTATCTTATTTCCTACCCTACCCCTATGGCCAAAATGCTAGGTCTCTTTCCATAACAGATACTAGTTAATTCTAAATGAATAAAACACAACATTAGTCACTCATGCTCTTATAATATAAATTTCAAAAGCTGTGACTAATACTTTGAATTAGAGGAAAAGTCCAAAATAAGAGGAAAAATATATTTTACTTTGAAGTATTCATTTTTTTCTTTAAGCATCAAGTTATACCAATTTCTTAGGCAGGTTCCTTGGAAACAGAAACTGAGATAGAGGTTCATGGACACTGTGATTTGTTGAGGAATGAGGTTAGCATGACAAAAATAAAAGGAGTCACACAAGAATATGATTTCAGGGAAACAATATGGAGTGGGGAGACGGGGATGAGGAGAGGAGCTGCAGAAGCTGTGCTGCTTTGAGACCATATATCCCAGTATGGGGAGTGGTGGGTTATAATTTAATTCCCAGGCACCTTGAGGCAAAGTAGCTGAAGGCTATGAGCTGAACCACGAGCTGAAGCACCTGCAGCAGCTGGGGGATGGGCATACCATCCTAACCAGGAAGCACCACCCCAGGGGATTTGGGCAAGACACCAACACCTGCTATGATTAGGCATTTCCAAAGAAACACACATGTAAGAAAAGCTCTGACAGAGAAGGAAAAGCACATTAGAAAACAGGAAAAGAAATTGAACTCTCCATGCTGCCTGATTCTATAATTATATATACAACAAAACCTGTGCAGGGATATGGGAACAATATCTGAATGAGAACTGTGGGAGAGCATATAAGTTTTGTGGCTCAAATGGTATCAGTCCTAGATTACAAATGTATACCATTATCACATTTCAACTATGTACTTTCTGAAATCTTAGCTGACTTTAACTGGGTTGCAGATAGAAGGCTCTCTCGTCTGCAGGAAACTTTCTGTTACCATTGTCATAGTTTCTCATATCTCCCACTAAAACCTTCCCACTGTCAGTTTCCTGTAGGCACAACTCCCCACTGTAACCTGCACTCACATTCCTATAATACGTATTTCTATTTGATGTCCAGATTCCACATGTGAGTAGTTGTTTGTACAATATTACTAAGTGTGTTTTAATAGAAGTTCAAAAGGCATAATGTATAGCAAGAAATAGTTACAACCAAAACAAAGACTAATTAAAAGTTCCCATGGTTGGTCATAATCCACTTTTGGGCTTATTAAAAGTCAAGTCAAAAAGAGAAATAGTTTTTACTAACTTTTGAACAAATAGGAATTCCAGTCCATTGAGAGAAAGAAAGCTTATAGATTCATTTTTGTCTGGGTTTTTGTTTTTCTTAATTTTTACTTTTTTGTTAATCCTCACCCAAGGATATTTTTTTACCCATTGAATTTTAGAGAGTGGAAGGGAGGGGGAGAGACAGAGAGAGAGAAACATTTATTTGTTGCCTCCCGCACTTGCCCTGACTGGGGCTGTGGATCAAGCCTGCAATGGAGGTATGTGCCCTTGACTGGAATTGAGCCCTAGATCCTTCAGCCTGCAGGCCAATACTCTAACCACTTAGCAACTGGCTAGGACCATTTTTGTTTTGTTTTACATGTTGTTGTTGTCTTAGAATAGAACACTAAGAGATCACACATAGGATACTAAGAGAACCTTCTTTCTTCTATTTTTTCCCTTCTCGCTAGTTACCTTTATGGGCCATTATCACGACAAATTGCCAACTTCTTTCTGTATTTTTGCTTCAAATGCCCAGGAGAGAATCTGACTAGCCTTCCCCCAGATAACCACCCACCCCATCCAATCAGCTGTGTGGTAGAGGAGTGGAGGAGGCACAGACCAAACCTGGTACCCAGAAATTCAACAAAAAAAAAAAAACAAAAAAAAAAAAAGGGGGAGGACAAAGCATGAGGATGACATAGCTGACATACCCAGAGTACAAAGAGGGGCTTGGACAAAGTTGGACATGTGAACGGGCTCAACAATGCCATCAAATGGAAGAAGTCATCATGTTATTACAGAGTCTGGCAAAAGCCTTGCCCATGTTCAATATGTAATTAAATTAATCAATCAATTAATCCTGGTAACCTCCTACCTTGAGGGGGTAGAGTAACACTCTACAATAAGTATAATGAGTTACTATCATTTTTGAGAAATTAGTTCCTCCTCTTAATGCCAACATATTATCTGGTTGATAAATTTATTTGAAAAAAATTAGGAAAGGCCAATATGATCACAAACACATTACAGACAAATGGTATTGTTTTACAAAATATTAACAGAACATAAAAACTTAAGTCTAAGATGTCATCACCCCATCTACCTTCCTCAGATTTCTTTTTTCCCCCAATACTTATTTGATGTCTGATCTCCTATCTGATTTTGTCTGGGAATGCTGCATTGTATGGGTTGGCTTGATGTCATAGGTTACCAGAGAAAAGAGTCTGCCAATGAGAAATTTATCCTGAGATAGAGTTAAAGATTGCTCTCATTCCCATTGAGTGAATAAAATTATAGTTTTCCTCTTTGAGGAATGCCCAAGTTCTTTGCAAAATCTAACCACAAATCTGAATAAGCAGTAAAATTTGTTCCTGCTTCTATTTATAGAATTGCAAACTTTAACCTAGAAATGGGTATACAAGCTGCTCTCAGAGAGTCCAAACTATTAGGTTAGCACTAAAAGATCCTGAGTGAGTCAAATTCCACTCGTGTCTGCCCTGTGGGTCACATTAACTAGGAAGTAGAACCAGAACTCTTCCAAGAACAGAGAGCAGACCAGTCAGCAATATGTAAAACCTCTCTTAATCTGGCAGGTGGAGCTACTGAAGGTCTTATCCACATTGTGTTCCTCATCTCTGAGTTAAACTTGGAAAAGTACTGTGGCCCTCCTTGTACCAGGACTCCTCTGGCTGTGGTGGCTAAAGCTTATATAATCAGAGGCTTCTATGTCCATGGATGCTGTGAGGTCAAAAAGAGCTTGAGGACACTAGCTTAAGATAATACTTTTGATATAGAGGCACAACGGACATTGTAGATGCAGTGCTAGAGAGGCAAGTAGGAATTAGACACAGTCCCTGCCCTTCAGGTGCTTGGGGCAGGGGGACATATCTATATCTATATCTATATCTATATCTATATCTATATCTATATCTATATCTATATCTATATCTATATCTATATCTATATCATCTATCTATATCTATCTATCTATATCTATCTATCTATATCTATCTATATATATATGCCTAATATGCAAAGTGTCCCCTCGGGAGTTCAACCAGGAGACCAGGAGTTCAATTGCTCGCTATGATGTGCACTGACCATCAGGGGGTGGTGCAGAATGAAGGAAGGCCCTGGCTGGCAGCAGGCAGCTGGGGAAGGAGGCCCCCGGCCGGCAGCCAGCAGCCAGCAGCTGCTAGGGACCCTACCTGTGCACGAATTTCATGCACTGGGCCTCTAGTAACAAATAATTGTAAATCTTGTTCCTATCTTTGCTTTCTCTCTGATCACTAGGATTTAATGATGGACAACATAAATACTTCTAATTTTATATAACCCAACATGAATACTAAAGTTTTGGGCACCAAGTCCCATGTTACTAAGGGCTATTTCAATATACACTTAGAGTTTCAACATACACTCTCCCACATCATTTGTTTTGATTTTAAAACATTAAGAGAGGGATATAGAAGACAATGTTCTGATCTCTCCCCAGAAAGAAATGAGTGTGTCTTCTCGGTGGTTTGGGTGTGTTTCCTAAAGCACATTTTCATGATAAGAGCTAATACAGGTGAGAAATTTCTAAATGCTGCCCTCAAGGAGCTGAAACTCAAATGCAGAGCTAGAACCAGCAAAAGCAAACTAATACTACTTTCATGGCTTTGGGAACCAGGCTATAAATTCTACCTTAGGGAAAAGTCCACAAAGACTCTTTATCAGGCCTTTCTCTTGAAGACATTGTTCCACCTAGCTGTCCACTTAGAGCAGTGGTTTCCAACTAGTGGCTGTTGGGTTGAATATGCTGAAAGAAATAACTTCTTAGTTGCTCAGAATAAGCAATTTAATAAACTATGAAAAAAAATTGGCTGGTATTATTCTGGCTTTCTGCATAGAACCCTGAGAAGTAAAGCTAGATATCAAGAGTAGTCGCCCTGGCCTGTATGCTCAATGGTTGGAGCCTTGGCCCATGCACAAAAGGGTTGCAGGTTTGATTCCCAGTCAGGAGCACGTGCCTGAGTTGTGGGTTTGATCCCCAGTCCTGATTGGGACACGTGTTGGAGGCAACCAACTGATGTGTCTCTCTCACATTGATGTCTCTCTTTCTCCCCCACAGCCCCCACCTCTCTCTTCCCTTTCCTCCCTCTTTTCCATTCTCTCTAAAAATCAATGGAAAAAAATATCCTCTGGTGAAGATTAAAAAAAAAAAAAGAGTTGAAGAACATTTTGTTTTCAATGCAATAATTATACATATGGATTTTTGTCACACTTAAAAAATAATAATAATCTAAAAGAAAAGGATGTTACTGTAGCCTTTTTTACCTGGCTTCCCAAAGTCACCTAGGTCTGTCCCTGGGGTTAGGGATAGGACAGCAGTGGATGCTTCAAGGAGAGAAATTTTGCACCACATACTTTGTCTCTTCTAGGTTGAATGTGCATGTTTCTAGCCTGTGACATTAGCCAGACTAGATGACATGAATTAATAACAACTGAACATTCACTTCTACTTGAGGATGAGCTGAAGAACGGACCAGTAATGTCAACCAAAGAGCTTATCTCACAGCAGTCTTAAAAAGTCCTGGGGATATTCTGTACAGTCAAAGAAGCCATCAACAAAATGAAAAGGGAACCCACTACATGGAAGAATATATTCACCAATGATACATATGATAAGGTGTTAATCTCCAAAATATATAAAGAACTTACACAACTCAACACCAGGAAGATAATCCAATTAAAAATGGGCAAAGGGCCTCAATAGACACTTCTCCAAAGAGGACATACAGAAAGCCAAGAGATATATGAAAAAATGCTCAATGTCACTAATCACCAGAGAGATATAAGTTAAAACCACAATGAGATATCACCTCACACCTGATAGAATGGCTACCATCAACAAATCAACAAACAACAAGTGCTGGAGAGGATGTGGAGAAAAGGGAACCTTAGTGCACTGTTGGTGGGAATGCAGACCGGTGCGACTGTGGAAAACATTATGGAGCTTCTTCAAAAAATTAAAAATGGAACTCCCATTTGACCCAGTGACCCCACTTCTAGAAATATATCCTAAGAATACCAAAAAAACCAATTCAAAAGAATATATACACTCCTATGTTCATAGCAGCATTATTTACAATAGCCAAGATCTGGAAACAGCCCAAGTGTCCATGAGCAGATTACTGGATTAAAAAGCTATGGTACATTTATACAATGGAATACTACATGGCCGTAAAAAAATACCAAAGGAAATCTTACCATTTGTGATAGCATGGATGGACCTGAAGATTATTATGCTAAGTGAAATAAGCCAGTCAAAGAAAGACAAATACCATATGATCTCACTTATATGTGGAATCTAATGAATATAACAAACGGATGAAAAAAATAGGCCTGGAGGAGACTGACATATCTCAGAGGGGAGGGAGGTGGAGATGGGAAGAAATTTACCAAAGAACTCATATCCATATATACATAACCAATGGACACAGACAATAGTGTGGTGAAGGCCTGGGGTGAGGCAGAGGCTTCATGTCTCCTATTGCTGGTCTCAGAGCAACAAGGTAATACAAAAATGAAAAGGGTGTTTTTAGGGATTGTTCAATACCCAGGCATATCTTATTTCCCCAATGATCTTATAACTTGAGAGAGCAATAAATGCTGGAAAATGGAGTAGTAATATGGCACAGACCTGGTAATAAGGCCTTACATTTGTGTAGTACTTTTCATAACCTATATGTTCCCACATATCCACATAAAAGTATGCCAGCATAGGTTTAGGGGGGGGTGTGGGGGGTGTCAGCACAGCATGACATACTAAGGGAAATTCTAAATGGAATAGGCAATCAAACTCAGAAGCTGTATTCATGGCATATGCCCTTGATAGGGGATCCAGGAAAGAAAAATTCTTGTTTCTCCTCATCACTACTTTCCACAGGTTATGAATGAGACTGGTGGAAATGTAAAAATTCGGACTGTCTAGTGATCTTCTCAATGGCCATACCTACCAATTCAATGATTGCCATCCATGCATTTTCTATAATAAAACTGTTTTCAATAGTCCTAGAAATGATGGGATGCAAAGGTGGAATAAGCCACATGGGGGATAGAAGGGTTGAGTTCCATACAAGGCCTCTCTTGTTTTTTAACTTTGTACCAGAGGCCTGGAGCATGAAAATTCATGCACTGGAGAGGGGGTCCCTCAGCCTAGCCTGCCCCCTCTCACAGTCCAGGAGCCCTCAAGGGCAGGAGGCGACCCAGCAATCAGGGGAAGGTGATGCTCCCATCACACCTCTGCTGCTGCTACTGCTGGCAGCCCAAGCCTCGGCCGGCCCTGGTTACCTGAGCCTCGGGAGGCCCTAAGCAGCTGGGCAGCCACCATCCGAGGCTTGCCTGCACCTCAGGCCAGCCCAGGGCGGCTGGGGGGCTGAGGGAACTGGGGGACTCCGGAGGCAGGCATACAGAGCAGCTGGACCCACCTGGGGGCGGGCCCGGCCGTGCCGTGTGACTGCCACCCCGGCGGGGCTGAGGGGACTGTGCGCCACCATCTTGTGGCTGTGGGCGCCACCATCGTTGAGGGCACAGCAGTCAATTAACATATTACCTTCTAATTGGCTGTGGGCGCCACCATCTTTGTGAGGGTGTGGCAGTCAATTAGCATATTACCTCTTTATTAGATAGGATCCATTTCCATAGAAATCATGACTTTTAACCCTTTGCACTAGCTTGCTTTTTTCTCGATTCCTTTATTCTACTCGGGATTTAATGCTAACCGTGTCGAGTTACACTCAACATCCAAGTGCAAAAGGTTAATATACATATTTTGGGTTGTATGTTTTTACAAAGTGAATATTTTTTGTTTGAGTTTGTATAATTTTTAATTTATATAAACTACATTGAGTTATATAGCTCATTTGGTTACTTAACTTTTTTCCTTTAAGCAAATATTGTAAAGATGTGATTGTGCTGCTGGTCCCTCCCTCCATTCCATTCTCTCTAAAAAATCAATGGAAAAAATATCCTCAAGTGAGGATGAGCAACAACGGAAAAGTTAAAAGGAAAAGGAAAACACTAAAAATATAGTTGCTTCAATTTGGTAATAAATTTACAACATAAAAAGGGACAATTTGTGACAACAAAAAATAAAAAAGGATGAAGAAAAGGACAGAACTTATAATAGGCAAGTAAAGATAAGACACTATCAGCAGAGGAGGAACCAAGATGGCGGCAAAGTTAAACAACTAAACTGCCGCCTCGCACAACAATTTCAAAAATACAACTAAAAAACAAAACGTCTACCACCCAGAACCACGGGAAAGCTGGCTGAGTGGTAGATTTACAACTAAGAAGAGAAGGGAACACAAACGCTGGAGAGCTGAGGTACGGAGGCACGTGCGAAGCGGGCTGGCGGCGGGCAACTGGGCGTGCGGCTTTTCTTCAAACCGAAGGGAGACAAGCTCCCAATCACTCTGAACTCCAGTTTCTGGGGACATGTGGGGGACCCAGACGCCTAAGGGGAGAAGCTGGACTCTCAGCCATTGGTCGGAGAGTGAGAGTGACTTTTCTGTAGAGGTGCGCTCAGCAATCAGGGTTTGCTGCACTGGAGCGTGGGACACGGGGACTTGGAAACGTGGAAAGGCAGAGACGGCTGAAGGCAGCCATGGCTGTTGGCCACGGCCCAGCCTAGTGATGCCCTTAGACCCGCCCCGCCCTGAGACCCCGCCCCACACATTCTACAAACCCGCCCAGGCTCCACACAGCGGCCTTTACATATAAATGGCCTGTTCTGTGGCAGCTCAACCAAATTAACTGCAGCTCCAGTCAGACTGCTCCAAAACCGCCCAAGCAAAGAGGAGAAAACTGTAGTTCTTGCTGTAGCTCCTGCTGGGAGGCCTCAGACCTGCACCCCATTGGAGATCCAGACACTAGGGTATCTAGTGGTCGGTGTGGACGACACCAGATTACAACCACTCTCATAAGGGACACATTCAAGAGGCAGACTCAGTGAGCGCCAAAGCCCTACTGTGTCTCCAGCGCAGCAATTCTTCCGTTATAGACACAGCAGGTCCTCACAGCCAATTGGCCTGGAGGTCAATTCCTCCCAGTGTACCAACAACAATCAAGGCTTTTAACTACACTAAGACTTTCCACTCAGACCACAAAGGGGTGTACCAAGAGCGAACACCTAGAGTGATTGGGGAAGCTGAGCTACCGGCCCCTATAGGTCACTGTCCACACAAAGCCACTCCATCAACACAGGGAGGCAGCCAAAATGCGGAGACACCGAAGTATGTCACAAGTAGGAGAGATAGAGGAAAGCAAACTAATGGACGACACAGTGTTCAGAACCACATTTATAAGGTTACTCAAGAATCTTCTAAAAACCACTGAGAAACTTGAAGAGACCTTCAAGGACCTTAATGAGAATACCAAAAAAATGGAAAAGGGCCAGTCAGAAATTATGCATACACTGTCTGAAATAAAGAATACACAGACACTCAACTGTAGACCACCGTACCCGAAGAGTCAAACCAAAGATCTGGAATATGAGGAAGAAAAAAACACCCAACCAGAGAGGCGGAAAGTAAGAAGAATCCAAAAGTGTGAGGATAGCATAAGGAGCCTCTGGGATGGCTTTAAGCTTACCAATATCCGAATTTTTGGGGTGCCAGAAGAAGAGAGAGAGCAAGATACTGAAAACCTATTTGAAGAAATAATGACAGAAAACTTCCCCCACGTGGTGAAAGAAATAGACTTACAAGTTCAGGAAGCGCACAGAACCCCAAACAAGAGGAATCCAAAGAGGACCACACCAAGACACATCATAATTAAAATGCCAAGGGCAAAAGACAAAGAGAGAATCTTGAAAGCAGCAAGAGAAAAAAAGTTAGTTACCTATAAGGGAGCACCCATATGACTGTCAGCTGATTTCTCAACAGGAACTATGCAGGCCAGAAGAGAGTGGCAAGAAATATTCAAAGTGATGACTAGCAAGAACCTACAACCAAGACTACTCTACCCAGCAAAGCTATCATTCAGAATTGAAGGTCAGATAAAGAGCTTCACAGATAAGAAAAAGCTAAAGGAGTTCATCACCACCAAACCAGTATTATATGAAATGCTGAAAGTTATTCTTTAAAAAGAGGAAAAAGAAGAAAAAAGTAAAGATAAAAATTATGAACAACAAATACATATCTATCAACAAGTGATCCTAAAAATCAAGTGAATTAAAAATCTGAGGAACAGAATAAACTGGTGAACATAATAGAATCAGAGGCATAGAATGGGAGTGGATTGATAATTCTCAGGGGGAAAGGGGTGTCTGTGTGGGAGGTTCAGGAAGAGACTGGACAAAAATCATACACCTATGGATAAGGACAACGGGGGGAGGTAAGGCCAGAGGGGGGGTGGGAACCGGGGGGTGGGGAGATATGGGGGGGAAAAAGGAGGAACAATAATAATCTGAACAATAAAAAGAAAATTAGAAAAAAATATATATGTAGAATATAAATAACATGCTACCAAACAACTGTTGGGTCAATGAGGAAAGCAAAAAACTTTTTAAAAAATAAAAAAAAATAAAAATAAAAATAAAGACACTATCAGCAGAGAAAGAACATTTTTAGTTATGAGACATTTTATACAAACTACCGTATTTTCCAGCGTATAATACGACTGGGCGTGTAGAAGATTTTCCTGGGTTAAAAAGTCGTCTTATACTCCGGAAAATACATTACATGCTAACCACAAGGCAAAAATCTAGAGCAGAGATACAAAATATAAAATACAAGGACTGAGAAAAACATAATAGAAAACCACCAAGTTATAATGGCAAACAGAAACACAAAAGGAAAAAAACAATGGAGATAAAGAGGAAATATAAAACGTTCAGCAGGAGGCCCTCAATGTACATATCAATAACTACCCTAAATGTAAATAGAATAAACTAACCAACATAGAGTAGCTTGATGAATTAAAAAACAAGACCCAACTATATGCTGCCTGCAGGAGACTTAGCTCAGCTCTAAAGATAAAGATGGGTTCAAAATTAAGTGGAAGATGATACTCCACACAAATGGTAGCCAAAAGAAAGCATGTGTAGCAAGATGACTACATTTATCAACATATACACATCCAACATAGGAGCACTAAAATATATAAAGCAAATATTAACAGACTTAAAGGAAGAAATTGACAGAAACTCAATAATAATAGGGGACTTCAACAACCCACTTACATCAATGCATAGATCATCTAGACAAAAAGAGCTGAAAGTAAACCTTAAATGACATTCTTAGACCAGATAGATTTAATCAATCTATATAGAACATCCCATCCAAAAGCAACACAATATACATTCTTACCAAGTGCACATGAAACATTCTCAAAGACTGACCATATGTTGGAACACAAAACGAGTCTCAACAAATCTAAGATTGAAATCCTAGCAAGAATCTTTTCGGACCACAAAGGTATGAAACTAGAAATCAACTATAAGAAGAAAAGTAGAAAAAAAATATATATATGTAGAATATAAATGACATGCTACCAAACAACTGTTGGGTCAATGAGGAAAGCAAAACCTTTTTAAAAAACACATAGAGAAAAAATAAAAATAAAAATTGACATATCACATACTATAGTATTCAGCAAATGGGTATCATAGCAATACAGACCTACCTCAAGACACAAGAAAAAATTTCAAATAAACAATCCAACCTTACACCTAAAGGAACCAGAAAAAGAAGAGCAAACAAAGCCCAAAGTCAGTAGTAGAAGGAAAAAAATAATAAAAATCAGAGTAGAAATAAATGAAATAGAAACTAAAAAGACAATAAAAAGATTAATTAAACTAAGAGTTGGTTCTCTGAAAACATAAACAAAATTGGTAAACTTTTAGCTACTCACTAAGAAATAAAGAGAGAAGACTCACATAACTAAAATCAAAAATGAAAGAGGAAATGTTATGGATACCACAGAAATACAAGGGATCATAAAAAGGTCTACTGTAAACAACTATACATGAAAGAAAGAAAAAGAAAGAAGAAAGAAAGAAAGAGAGAAAGAAAGAGAGAAAGAAAGAAAAAAGAAAGAAAGAAAGAAAGAAAGAAAGAAAGAAAGAAAGAAAGAAAGCAGGAAGCAAGGAAGGAAGGAAGGAAGGAAGGAAGAAAGAAAGGAAGAAAGAAAGAAGAAAGAAAGAGAAAGAAAGAAAGAAAGAAAGAAAAGAAAGAAAGAAAGAAAGAAAGAAAGAAAGAGAAAAAAAAAAAGAAAGAGACAGAGAGAAAGGAAAGAAGGAAGGAAGAAAATAAGAGAAGTATTAGAATCATACAACATTCCAAGACTGAATCATGAAAAAGTAGAAAACCTGAATAGACTGTTCACTATCAAGGAGATTGAACCAGTAATAAAAAATTTAAAAAACTCCCCCAAAAAACAAAAGTCTAGGACAAGACAGCTTCACTGGTGAATTCCAACAAATATTTAAAGAAGATTTAATACCTGTTCTTCTCAAACTCTTCCCCCCAAAAAATGAAGAGGCAGGGTAAGGAAAATAGAAAAAAAATTACAGGCATTATCTCTGATAAATTTAGATGCAAAAATTATCAACAAAATATTAGTAAACTGAGTGCAATGCATTGAAAGGATCTTGCCACGTGATCAAGTGAGCTCTATTCCAGGGATGCAAAGATGGTTTAATATCTGCAATTCAATCAAGGTGATACACCACATTAACAAAATGGAAAATAAAAATAATATGATTATCTCCATAATGCAGAAAAAGTGTTTTACAAGATTGAGTATACATTTATGATTTTTAAAAAACTCAACAAAGTGGGTATAGAAGAAATGTACCTCAAGATAATAAAGGCCATATATAACAAACCCATAGCAAGTATCGTACTCAGGGGTGAAAAACGAAAAAGCTTTCCCTCTGAAATTAGAAACAAGACAGGAATGTCCACCCTCACCACTACTATTTAACATACTATTGGAAGTCCTAGCTAAAGCAATCAGGCAAGGAAGAAATAAAACAAAAGTTATCCAAATTGGCAAAACAGAACTAAAGCTGTCTGTGAATGACTATTTGCAGATAACATCATTTTATATAGAGAAAACCCTGAGACTACACACACACACACACACACACACACACACACACACTGTTAGAACTAATAAACAAATACAGTAAGCTTGTAGGCTATGTTTGAAACCAATACACAAAAATCTGCTGTGTTTCTCTACACCAACAACAGAAAATAAGATAGAGAAATTTTTAAAATCCCACTTACAATTGCAATAAAATACTTAGGAATAAATTTAACCAAGAGGTAAAAGATCTGAACACTGAAAACTGTAAGATATTGTTGAAAGAAATTGAAGAAGACACAAAGAAATGTGCAGTTATACTTTTGCTCATAGATTGACAAAAGAATCAATATTGTTAAAATGGCCAAGTTACTGAAAGTTATCTACAGAATCAATGTCATCCCTGTCAAAATCCAAAGAGCATTTTTTACAGAAATAGAACAAAAATATTCTAAAGTTTATATAGAACTATAAAAGATCCACAAAAGCCAAAGCAATCCTGAGTAAAAAGAACAATGCCAGAGATATCACACTTCCTGATTTCAAACTGTATTACAAAGCTATAGTAACCAAAACAGTATGGTATTGGTAAAAAACAGACACATGGATTAATGGAACAAAACCAAGAGCATAGAAATAAATGCACACATATACAGACTACTAATTTATTACAAAGGAGCCAAGAATATACAATGGATATTCAATAAATGGTTTTAGGAAAACTGGACAGCCACAATCAAAAGAATAAGGTTAGATCACTATCTTACACCATACACAAAAATTAATTCAAACTGAATTAAAAACTTGAAAACCTAAAACAGTGAAAAAAAAAACATAGAAGAAAACACAAGCAGCAAGATCCTTCATAACAGTTTTAGCAATGTTTTATGGCTTCAATTCCAACAGCAAGTAAAACAAAAGCAAAAAAAAAAAATAATAATGGGACTACATCAAACTAAAAAGCTTCTTCATGGCAAAGGAAACCAACAACAAAATAAAAAGGAAACCTACTGAATTGGAGAAGAGATATGGAAATCATGCATCTGATAATGGGTTAATATCCAAAATATTTTTTAAATGCATACATCTCAACAACAACAAAATAAACACACAACCTGGTTTAAAAATGGGCAGAGGATCTGAACAGACAAATTTCAAAGAAGACATGCCAATGGCTAGCAGGCACATGAAAAAAAGTTAAACATCACTAGTTATTAGGGAAAGCAAACCAAACTATAATGAAATATCACCTCATACCTGTTAGAATGGCTATCATAAAAAAAGACAAGAAACAACAAAAGTCAAAGAGGATGTGGGGAAAGACACTGTTGTACACTGTTGGTGGGGGTGTAAATTAGTACAGTAAGTCTTCACATAACATCATTGATAGGCCCTGTAACTTTAGGGAAACAATATGTAATGAAACCAATTTTATCAAGGCTAATTGATACAAACAAGAGTTAAATTCCTATGGCATCTCATCAATGTTATAATGAAATGATGTTATTTGAGGACCTGCTATACAGCCACTATGGAAAACAGTATGAAGAGTCCTCAAAAAAGTAAGAATAGAATTACCATATGGCCCAGCAATTGCACTTCTGAATGCTTATCCAAAAAATATAAAAACACTAATTTGAAAAGATATATCACACCTATGTTCATTGCAGCATTATTTACAACTAGAGGCCTGGTGCACAAATTCATGCACCAGTGGTCCCTTGGCCTGGCCTGTGGGATTGGGCCAAAACTGGCTTCTGACATCCCCTGAGGGGTCCCAGATTGCAAAAAGGCACAGGCCAGGCCGAGGGACCCCACCAGTGCATGATCGGGGTTGGGGAGGGACGCGGGAGGTTGGCCAGCCGGGGAGGGACCACGGGAGGGCTCCAGGGCGTGTCTGGCCTGTCTCACTCAGTCCTGATCGGCTGGACCCCAGCAATAAGCTAACCTACTGGTTGGAGTGTATGCCCCCTGGTGGTCAGTGCACATCATAGCGAGCAGTTGAACGGCCTTAGCATGTCATTAGCATATTAGGCTTTTATTATATAGGATAGCCAAGATATGAAAACAACCTAAGTGCCCATAGATGGATAAATAAATAAGAAAGATGTGGTATGTGCATATATCTGTGTACACACACACACACTGGAATACTACTTAGCTATAAAAAGGTGAATTTGCAACAACAAGGATAGACTGAAGATAATATGCTAAGTGAAATAAGTCAGATGGAAAAATCAACTGCAGGTGGGGGGGAAAATGGCGGCCAAATAGGCAAACCTGTTGTGCACCTCCTCCCAGGGCCTGAATGGAAATACAACTAAATTGGAGAACATTCACCTGGAATTACCAACTGAGGCCCTGCTAAGGAGGAGACTTATATCAAGGAAGGAAATAAAACACATGGAGACCAGTAGAAAGGGCAACATTGCAAGAGGAGCTGACCCAACTTCCAGGGGAGGCAGGTCAGTAGGCCTAGAGTAAGGAGGGAGCTCCTGGCTACAAGAGGGTCTGTTCCCTCAGAAGATAGAGGTCAGGAACTCAGGCTGGACTCCACAGCCCAGAACACCAGAGCCAAGACCAGCAGCCCATGGAACATCCAGCCATGAAAGGCAGCAGGGCTGCTGGACTTGGCGGAGTCTGGAGCCTGTAGACCGGAGCCAGTCAGAGAGAAAGCCACCATTTCATTTGTGTGTGTGTGTGTGTGTGTGTGTGTGTGTGTGTGTGTGTGTGTGTGTGTGTGTGTGTGTGTGTGTGTGTTTACCCAGAGCACAAGAGTTTTCATTTGTAGCTACTCACCCGAGGTTTGGTTCAGGGAGGGATGCATGGACTCAACATGCCTAAGGCGAGACTAGGATGGGAAAAATTAATGGGAGATATGGAAAAGCATCAGCCAGGAATATTTGGTCATAGGTCCCCAAATGGAAATGGCCATGTACCTGAGAGAAATTAGCAGCTCCCAGTAGCCGCAGGGCAGGAGAACCCCCTCACTCACCCCCAGGTGATACAACCTGTCCCACTCTTAGGAGCCCTGCATGCCACACCCTGCATATTGACCTTTTCATAGGAAACAAGCAGAGGCCAAGCCTGTGGGTTTGAACAGTCTCAGGGAGCATCAGTGACTGAATTGGGGGAAGGACCATCCACCCCACTATCCTGGGAATCTGTCTAATACTTTCCCCCCACAGGAGAGCTGATAGAAGCTCCGGGTTTCCAGCCAATCCCATTGGTCTCCATACAAGGATCTCTGCCCAGCTGAGGGCAGACTAATATTTTGGGCCACTTGTGGAGGAGTAGCTCTGGGACAGGGAAACACACCTACCAGATTCCATGAAATCTGAACAATGCCTCCCTCACCTAAAGCCCTTTCAGAAATAGACTTTTGAGTATTAAGATTAACAGCTGGATAGAAAGCAAAGGCGGGCAGAAGCAAGCCCGGGGAACCAGGGAAGTTTTCTGACCGAGCCGTGGGCCCCATGCTGCTAACAAACCCACTTTAGAGGGCAGATTGGACCCCCCTGCTTGCAGCCAAGTCCTGTGGAGACGGGCGCAAATGGTGGCTCCTCTGGGGCTTTAGCCAGGTTCCTGACATTGATTAGCACATGAGCTCCCCAAAGGAGCCCAAAACGGGCAGGCAGGACGTCAGCCACAACCCGCGACGAGTGAGATCCAACGGGAGCTCCCACAGGGCATTGAACTCTGGTCAAACAAACACCACTTCACTTTTCCCCCCTTTTTTAAATGTATCTTCTTTACCTATCTGCTTTATTGATTTGTTATTATTCTAATTTCTGTTGTTTTGTTCATATATCTAATTTTCCTCTTCCCTTTTTCTATTCAATTATTTTTCTTTTTTCTTTTTTCTACTACTCAATTGTTTTCTTTCTCTCTTTTCATTTTCTCCTGTTTTCTCATCTTTTTTCCTTTTCTTATTTTATGTCTATCTGCTTTCTCCTCTATTTTCCTTTTCAATTTTTTTCTTTATTTTCTTCCTCCTTTAGTTTAAACCATTTTCCTCCCTCTACTCCCCTAATTCTTTATTCTTATTTTCTTTATTTCAGCTCTGCATCTACATATTCCTTCCCTACCCCTTTATTGTTTTTTTGTTTGTTTGTTTGTACTTTTTGTTTGTTTTGTTTTGTCCTCGGATTTTTTCTTTCTTTTTTTTTAGCCTATCATTCTTGCTCTCTTTTCTCTTCCCTAATTCTCTCTTCTCTGGTGGTTGCTTTTGTTTGTGCTATAGGGGTCTTGAATGTATTTTTGCTTTGTTTCTTTTGTTTTGTGTTTTCTTGTGTTGTATTTTGATCTGTTTGGGCAGCACATCCACAATAGCCTGCACAATGTGGTTGGGAATGAACCACAGGCAGCCTGAAAGGGAACTCCATCCATGAATGGGACAATAACATTCAAGACCAAACTACAATAGGAAAACCCAAATAACTCAAGCAAGGGACTTTCTTGGAGCACCCAGCTCAGGAGATATAATAGACAGCACCAGTGGGTCTCACAAAACACCTAATACATAAGACCACCCCACAAAATCTGGGAGGCATAACAGTTTGATATAATACATAGAAAAAAAACACACAAAGGGAAAGCAAAAATGAGGAGACAAAGAACCCCAAAATGAAAGGAAAGGGGGAATCACAAGAAAAGGAAATAACAAAATGGTAGAAGGAATTTGTCAGATAAAGAATTCAAAATAATGGTAATAAAGGTGCTCGAACAATTCAGTGAGAACTACAAGCAACTTAATGAGAATTATAAGGAACTTAATGAGAGCTACACCAATATGAAAACAAAGCTTGAAACAATAAATAAGAATCAATTTGAAATGAGGAATGACATAGCTGAAATAAAGAAAACTCTGGAAGAATAACAGTAGACTAGAAAAGCTGAGGACAAAATCCATGTGAATTAGAAGACAAGGTAGGAAAAAACACCCATTCAAAGCACCCAATTGGAAAAAAACTTTAGAAGCAGGAGGAGAATCTAAGAGAGCTTTGGGACAACATGAAACATAACAACATTCACATTATAGCGATGCTAGAAGGAGCATAATCTGAGAAAGGAATAGAGAACCTGTTCAAAGAAATAATGGCAGGAAATTTTCCTAACCTGTTGAAGGAAGAAGTCACTCAAGTTCATGAAACACAGAGAGTCCCAATCAATATGAACCCCAAAAGACCCACACCTATGCACATAATAATTAAAATGGCAAACATTAAAGACAAAGACAGAATCCTAAAAGCTGCAAGAGAGAGACAGAAAGTTACCTACAAAGGATTGCCATTAGAATTTCAACTGACTTCTCAATAAAAACACTTCAGGCCAGAAGGGGAAGGCATGAAGTATACAAAGTAATGGAAACCAGGGACTGAATCCAAGTCTACTCTATCCAGCAGGACTATCAATTGAAGGTGAAAAAAAGAGCTTCACAGACAAAAAAAAAGGGGCTTAAAGGTGTTATTACCACCAAACAAGCACTGTAAGAAGTGATAAAGGGACTGTTGTAAGAAGAAGAAATATAGAGAAAGAGAAGAACACAGGTATAAAGAATAAGAATGGCAATAAATAAGTGCCTATCAATAGCAATCTTAAATGTAAATGGCTTAAATGCATCAAGCAAAGGACATAGGATAGTTGGATGGTCTTTTGTAGACACCACATATATGCTGTCTACAAAAGACCCACCTCAGAACAAAGGACTCACACATTATGAAAGTGAAGGGATGGAAAAAATACTCCATGCATGTGGAAATGAAAAAAGCTGGGGTAGCAATACTCATATCTGACAAAGTAGACTTCAAAGTGAAGGCCATAACAAGAGATAAGGAAGGCCACTTTATAATACTAAAGGGAACAATACAACAAGATGATATAACTCTGGTGAACATATATGAACCCAATACAGGAGGATCCAAATATATTAAAGAAACTTCTGGAAGATTTTAAGGGAGAGATTGACAGCAATACAATCATAGTAGGGGACATTAACACCCCACTGACTTCACTGATAGATATGTCAGACAAAAAGTTACCAAGGAAACTACGATCCTAAAAGACACACTAGATCAGGTGGAATTAATTGACATTTTCAGAACATTTCACCCCAAAGCTACAGAATATACATTCATCTCATCTCAAGTGCACATGGGACATTTTCAAAGATAGACCGCATGTCAAGACACAAACTAAGTCTCTATAATATCAAGAAGATTGAAATCATATCAAGCACTTTCTCAGATCACAGCATGAAATTAGAAATTAATTACAATAAAAACATGCAAAAACATTTAAACACATGGAGGCTAAATATCATGTTATTAAACAATTAATGGGTTACCAAAGAGATCAATGAAGAAATAAAAAACATCCTGGAAAAAAATTAAAATGAACACACAACAACCCCAAATCTATGGGACACAGTAAAAGCATTCCTCAGAGGGAAGTTCATAGCATTACAGGTCTACCTCAAAAACAAGAAAAGCTTTTTTAAAAAATATATATTTTTATTGATTTCAGAGAGGAAGGGAGAGGGAGAGAGAGAGAAACATCAATGATGAGAGAATATCATTGATTGGCTGCCTCTTGCACACCCCCCACTGGGGATCGAACCCACAACCTGGGCATGTGCCCCTGGCTGGAATCGAACCTGAGAACCTTCAGTCTGCAGGCCGATGCTCTATTCACTGACCCAAACCAGCTAGGGCAAGAAAAACTTTTAATAAGCAATCTAACACTACCACTTAAAGAATTATAATGAGAACAACAAGAAAAGCCCAGAGTAGTTAGAAGGAAGGAAATAATAAAGATCAGAGTGGAAATAAATGATATAGAGATGAAAAAATATATAAAAGATTAATAAAACCAAGAGCTGGATCTTTGAAAAGATAAACAGGATTGATGAACCATTAGTCAGAATCATCAAGAAACAGAGAGAGGACCCAAATAAATAAAAGCAGAAATGAAAGAGGTGAAGTAACAGCTGACACCACAGAAACACAAAGGGTAATAAAAAAATATTATGAACAACTATATCCCAACAAACTGGACAACCTGGATGAAATGGATATAGTGGTAGAAAAATATAATCTTCCAAAATTGAATCAAGAAGAATAAGAAAACCTGAATGGGCTGATAACTACTGATTAAATTCAAGCAGTAATAAAAAAAATAAAAAAAAAAAAAAACTCCCAGCAAACAAATGCCCTGCTTCGCAGGGGAGTTTTACCAAACATTCAAAGAAGAACTAACACCTATACTCCTCAAATGATTCCAAAAAATCCAAGAGGAAGGAACACTTCCAACCTCTTTCTATGAGGCCAGCATTACCCTAATTCCAAAATCAGATAAAGACACTGAAAAGAGAGTTACAGGTTAATATCTCTGATGAACATAGGTGTTAAAATCCTCAACAAAATATTAGCAAAACAGATCCAGCAATACATTAAAAACATCCCACCATGACGAGTGCCATTTATTCCAGGGATGTAAAACTGGTACAATATTCACAAATCAAAAAAATGTGATACATCACATAAACAGATTGGAAGACAAAAATCACATGGTCATATCAATTAATGAAGAAAAAAACATTCGACAAAATCCAGCACCTTTTTTGATAAAAACTCTCAGCAAAGTGGGAATGGAGGGAGCAGACCTCAACGTAATAAAAGCCACATATGACAAATCTACAGCCAACATCATACTCAATGGGCAAAATCTACAACTATTTCCCTAAGAACAGGAACAAGACAGAGATGATCACTTTCACCAGTCTTATTCAAGACCAGAGGCCCGATGCATGAAATTCGTGCATGGGTAGGGTCCCTAGGTCTGGCCGGCGATCAGGGTGGATCAGGTTCCCCATCTCCCCGCCTCCTCCTTCCCTCATTCCCTCAGTGCCCCACCACCACTGGTTGCCTGCCATGTTCCGTGCCACCCTCTGGTGGTCAGCACATGTCGTAGCAAGCGATTGAACTCTTGTTCTCCCAGTCAAACTAGCAAGGGGACACTTTGCATAGTAGCCTTTTACATATATAGATAGTACTGGAAGTCCTAACCGTAGCAATCAGACAAGAAGAAAAAATAGACATCCAATTGAAAACGAGGAAGTTAAACTGTCATTGTTCTCAGATGACATGGTATTATATATAAAAAACCCTAAAGATTCCATCAATAAACTACTAGATTTAATAAATGAATTTGACAACATAGCAGGATACAAACTTAACACCCAGAAATTGATGGCATTTATATACACCAATAATGAACACTCAGAAAGGAAAACTAAAAAAAAACAATCCCCTTTACCATTGCAAAATCAAAATTAAGATACTTAGGAATAATCTTAACAAAGGAGGCAAAAGACCTGTACTTGGATAACTACAGGGCATTGAAAAAAGTGATAGACAGGAGATTGAAGATGGCTGCCGATGGGAAGGCAGGCTGCAAGATAGTGTGTGAGTGAGAGAACGAAAGGAGAGTGTGTGGATGTATGGGGAGTGTCTATTTGTGAGTGAGGGACAGCTATATTCCAAGGGACTGTTGGGGACTGCCGGATTGGGCTCCCCTGACCAGGCAGCCTCCACTGCTGCTCGAATCTCTCCCAGAGTGACCGGCTCTGCCGCAGAGACCATGCTATTTAGAAGGGAAGAGGGGCTGTGATCGGAAGCCTATCCTTACCTTCAATCAAGAAGAATCAGATACCTCCCGGGACCCCTACAACCGCAACACCCAAGGACCAACTGCGAACCCACAAACACTGGGTCCCAAGGAGTGTGAATATGTGGACTCAGACGAGCTCTTCACCTTCTCATGGGAAGGTCAGATTTCACCCAGAGAAAGTCAATGCAGGAGAGAGAGCTACATAACCAGACACCGGGAGAGGAGATATCATGGGGAGACAAAGAAACAGCCCACATATGAAAGAAAAGCAGGCATCACCTGAAAAGGAAGTAAACAAAATGGAGGCAAGCAATATGTCAGAGAAAGAATTCAGAGAAATGGTCATAAGGTCGCTGAAAAGGTTGGAAGACAAATTCAACAATATGTGTTAAGAACCAAGAGGAAATGAAGAAGAACCAAGAAGAAATGAAAAATGACATCGCTGCTGTAAAGAACTCAATAGAAAGCATCAAGAGTAGATTAGAAGAAGCAGAGGACCGCATCAGTGAGCTAGAAGACAAGGTAGGAAAAAATACCCAAACAGAGCAGCATCCAGAAAAAAAAAAAAAAAAGCTTAAAAAACAAGGGGAGAGCCTAAGCGAACTTTGGGACAACACGAAAAAAACAACATCCACATAATAGGGGTGCCAGAAGGAGAGCAAACTGAGCAAGGGATAGAAAACCTGTTTGAAGAAATAATGACAGAAAACTTCCCTGGTATAGGGAAGAAAAAACTCACACAAATCCAAGAAGCTCACAGAGTCCCAAACAAAATGAATCCCAAAAGACCGACGCCAAGGCATATTATAATTAAACTGACAAACACCAACAACAAAGTAAGAATCTTAAAAGTGGCCAGAGAGAGACAGAAAGTTACCTATAAAGGATCTCTCATCAGACTAGCAACTGATTTCTCAACAGTAACTCTCCAGGCCCGAAGGGAATAGAATGAAATATACAAAGTCATGCAAAGGAAGGGTGTGATTCCAAGAATACTGTACCCAGCAAGGTTATCAATCAAAACTGAGGGTGAAATCAGGAGTTTCACAGATCAAAAAGGACTAAGGGAGTTTATTACCACCAAACCAGCAATGCAAGAAATGCTAAAAGAAGAAATAGGAAGTGAAGAAGGAACACAGGCATAAAAAATAAAAATGGCGACAAACAAGACCTATCATTAATAACTTTAAATGTAAATGGATTAAATGTCCCAATCAAAAGGCATAGGGTAGCTGAGTGGATAAGAAAACATGACCCATATATCTGCTGTCTACAGGAAACCCACCTCAGAAAAAAGGACTCACACAGACTGAGGGTGAAGGGATGAAAAAAGGTATTTCAGATGAATGGAAATGAAAAAAAAAAAAAGCTGGGGTAGCAATACTTATATCTGACAAATTAGATCTCAAAGTGAAGGAAATAACAAGAGATAAGGAAGGCCACTTCATAATACTAAAGGGGGCAATCCAACAAGAAGTTATAACTCTGGTAAACATATACGCACCCAATACAGGAGCACCCAAATACACAAAAAAAAACTTCTGGAGGATATCAAAGGAGAGATTGACAGCAATACAGTCATAGTAGGGGACTTTAATACCCCACTAACATCACTGGACAAATCCTCTAAACAAAAAATCAGCAAAGAAATATCAATCCTAAATGACACACTAGGTCAGATGGAATTAATTGACATCTTCAGAACATTTCAACCCAAAGCCACAGAATATACATTATTCTCAAGTACCCATGGGACATTTTCAAATATAGACCATATATTGGGATGCAGGCAAAGTCTCTTCAAATTCAAGAAGATAGAAATCATATCTGGCATCTTCTCAGATTACAATGGCATAAAACTATAAATCAACTACAATAAAAACAATTTAAAAAAAACCCAAACACCTGGAGGCTAAATAGCATGCTATTAAACAATGATTAGGTTACCAGAGAGATCAAAGAAGAAATAAAAAAGCATCATGGCAACAAACGACAATGAAAACACAACATTCCAAAATCTATGGGACACAGTGAAAGCAGTCTTGAGAGGGAAGTTCCTAGCTCTACAGACATACCTCAAAAAACAAGAAACAATGGTAATAAATTACCTAACCATACAACTCAAAGAGTTAGAAAGAGAGGAACAAGAAAAGCCCAGTGTAAGCAGAAGGAAGGAAATAATAAAGATCAGAGTGGAGATAAATGACATAGAGACAAAAAAAAAATACAAAAGATCAACAAAGCTGGTTCTTTGAAAGGATAAACAAGATGGATAAACCTCTAGCCAGGCTCACCAAGAAGCAAAGAGAGAGGACCCAAATAAACAAAATCAGAAATGAAAGAGGTGAAGTAACAACTGATCCCACAGAAATACAAATGATTATGAAAAAATACTATGAACAACTCTTTCCAACAAAATGGACAACCTAAATGAAATGGACATATTCTTAGAAAAATACAAGCTTCCAAAACTCAACCAAGAAGAATAAAAAAACATGAATAGGCCGATAACTACCGAAGAAATTGAAACAGCAATAAAAAAAACTTCCAGCAAACAAAAGCCCTGGTCCAGGCGGCTTTACAGGGAGTTTTACCAAGCATTCAAAGAAGAATTAAAACCTATTCTCCTCAGACTATTCCAAAAAATTCAGGAGGAAGGCACACTTCCAAACTCTTTCTATGAATCCAGTATTACCCTAATCCTGAAACCAGATAAAGATACCACAAAAAGAGAGAACTACAGGCCAACATCCTTAATGAACATAGATGCTAAAATCCTTAACAAAATACTAACAAATTGGATTCAGCAATCTTTAGAAAGATCATACCTTGACCAAGTGGGATTTATTCTGGGGATTCAAGTCTGGTACAATATCCACAAATCAATAAATGCGATACATCACATAAACAAAGTGAGAGACAAAAATCACATAATCATATTAATTGATGCAGAAAACACATTTGACAAAATCCAACACCATTTCTTGATAAAAACTCTCAGCAAAGTGGGAATAGAGGGATAATACCTCAATATAATAAAAGCCCCATATGACAAACCTACAGCCAACATCATACTCAATAGGCAAAAACTAAACCCATTTCCCCTAAGAACAGGAACAGGCAAGGATGCCCACTTTCACCACTCCTGTTTGACATAGTACTATAAGTACTAGCCATAGTGATCAGACAACAAGAAGAAATAAAAGGCATCCAAATTGGAAAAAAAGAAGTAAAACTGTCCTTATTTGCAGATGACATGATATTGTACATAAAAAACCCAAAGACTCCATCAAAAAACTACTAGACTTAATAAGTGAATTTGGCAATGTAGCAGGATACAAAATTAACACCCAGAAATCTATGGCCTTTTTATACACCAATAATGAACTCACCATTGCATCAAAAAAATTAAGATACCTAGGAAGTAAAAGACCTGTACTTGGAAAACTACAGGACATTGAAAAAAGAGATGGAGGAAGACATAAACAATTGGAAGAACATACCATATTCATGGATTGGTAAAATCACCATAATTAAAACGTCCATACTACCAAAGCAATCTATAGATTCAATGCAATACCTATTAAAATACCAATGGCATATTTCAAAGATCTAGAACAAACTCTCCAAAAATTCATCTGGAATAAAAAACGACCCCAAATAGCCACAGCCATCCTGAGAAAGAAGAACAACACCAGACATCAAGATATATTACCAAGCCACGGTTCTCAAAACTGCCTGGTACTGGCACAAGAACAGACATATAGACCAATAGAACAGAATAGAGAACCCAGAAATTGACCCAAGCCATTATACTCAATTAACATTTGATAAAGGAGGCAAGAGCATACAATGGAGTCAAAACAGTCTCTTTAATAAATGGTGCTAGGAAATTTGGTCAGATACATGCAAAAAATAAAACTAGACTGCCAACTTACACCATACACAAAAACAAACTCAAAATGGCTAAAGGACTTGAATGTAAGACGGGAAACCATAAAAATCCTACAAGACTCCATAGGCAGCAAAATTGCAGACATATGTTGTAACCATATCTTTACAGACACAGATCTTAGGGCAAGAGAGACTAAGGAGAAAATAAACAAATGGGACTACATCAAAATAAAAAGCTTCTGCACAGCAAAAGAAACCATCAACAAAACAACAAGAAAGCCCATATTTGCCAATGTTATCTCTGATAAGGGTGTAATCTCCAACATTTACAGGGAACTCATACAACTTAACAAAAGGAAGATAAACAATCCAATCAAAAAATGGGCAAAGGATCTAAATAGACACTTTTTGAAAGAGGACATTCAGAAAGCCAAGAGACATATGAAAACATGCTCAAAGTCACTAATCATCCGAGAGATGCACATCAAAACAACAGTGAGGTAGCACCTCACACCTGTCAGAATGGCTATTACCAACAAATCAACAAAGGACAAGTGCTGCAGAGAATTCGGAGAAAAAGGAACCCTCCTTCACTGTTGGTGGGAATGCAGACTGGTGCAGCCACTGTGGAAAACAATATGTAGTTTCCTCAAAAAACTAAAAATGGAACTTCCATTTGCCCAGTAATCCCACTTCTAGGTATATATCCCAAGAAAACAGAAACACCAGTCAGAAAGGATATATGCACCCCTATGTTCATAGCAGCACAATTTACAATAGCTAAAATTTGGAAACAGCCTAAAGGCCCATTAGCAGATGAGTGGATTAGAAAACTATGGTACATCTACACAATGGAATACTATGCTGCTATAAAAAAGAAGGACTTCTTACCATTTGCAGCAGCATGGATGGAACTGGAGAGCATCATGCTAAGTGAAATAAGCCAGTCAGTGAAAGAAAAATACCACAAGATCTCACTCATTTATGGATAATAAAGAACATTATAACCTGATGAACAAAAAGATAGATACAAAGGCAGAGAAGCATTGAACAGACTGTCAAACTACAGCAGGAAGGCTGGGGAGGTGTGGTGGTGGTGGTAAGAGATCTACCCAAGGACTTTTATGCATGCATATAAGCATAACCAATGGATGCAAGACGTTGGGGGGGTAGGTGAGGGCATGTGCTGGGTGGTAGCAGAGGCCCGGGGAAAGTCAATGGGGCGGGGAGGGTGGGGGAGGAGACTTATGTACTACTGTAAATAGTTTTCTCTTTTCCGTGTTCAGCGCGGCTAGAGAGTGGTCCAGTTCCTGAGTAGGAGCGGCTGGGGATTGAGAAAATGAAAGAAACAGACATAGAGATAGAAGGAAAAAGCTGGGGCTGGGTGGGACCACTGTCCTCTGACATGGACAGGGACAGGAACAGTGACCCAGAGCCCATACAGCATGTTTATTTTACACCCCAAATACCAGGAAGTTTTACTAAAAGTCAAGACAAAGGAGATTATTTGCATTCCTGGGTGGGCCGAGTCATATTCATTCCTGGTGCTTGGCTGGATTTACATAATAAAACCCACTCCCTGGCACCTGGGCAGAAATGAAGGTCAAGCTGAGAACACTGCTGCCTTTTGGCAGAATGTTTCCAGCACGTGGCTTTGCCAACCACCACTGGATTCAGCTGACAATAATTAAAGAAATGCCCATGTGCCTTCCCAGGTGCTCTCTACATACTACTATTTGTAATACTTTAAACAATAAAATAAAAATTTAAAAAAAGAAACACTAAAAAAAAGTGATAGACAAAAATATAAACAAGTGGATGAATATACTATGTTCATGGATTAGTAGAATCAACATCATTAAAATGTCCATACTACCAAAGCAATCTATAGATTCAATGCAATTCCTATTAAGATACCAATGGCATATTTCACAGATCTAGAACAAACACTCCAAAAATTTATATGGAATCAAAAGAGAGCCTGAATATCCACAGCAATCTTGAGAAAGAAGAACAAAGTTGGAGGAATCATACTATCAGATATCAAGTTATACTAAAAAACCACCATAATCAAAACAGCCGGCTACTGGCACAAGAACAGAACAGAGACCCCAGAAATTGACCCAAGCCATTATGCTCAATTAATATTTAACACAGGAAGGAAGAACATACAATGGAGTCAAGAGAGTTTCTTCAATAAATGGTATTGGGGATATTGGATAGATAGATGCAAAAAAATAAAACTAGACCACCAACTTACACCATACACAAAAATAAACTCAAAATGGATAAAGGGCTTAAATTTAAGTTGTGAAACCATAAATATCTTAGAAGAAACCATAGGCAGTAAAATCTCAGACATCTCTCGAAGCAATATGTTTATTGATACATCTCTAAGACAAAGGAAACTAAGGAGAAAATAAACAAACAAGACTACATCAAAATAAAAAGCTTCTGCACAGCAAAAGAAACTATCAACAAAATGAAAAGCGAGCTCACTGCACAGGAAAACATATTGGTTAACGATACATCCAATAAGAGGTTAATTTCCAAAATATATAAGGAACTCCTACAACTTAACAAAAGGAAGACAAGCAATCCAATTTAAAAATGGGCAAAGGACCTAAATAGACACTTTTCTAAAGTGGACATACAGAAGGCCAAAAGACATCTGAAAAAATGCTCAAAGTCACTGAACATCAGCAATGCAAATTAATATGACAATGAGGTATCACCTCACACCGGTCAGAATGGTTATTATCAACAAATCAACAAATGACAAGTGCTGGTGAGGATGTGGAGAAAGGGAACCCTAGTACACTGCTGGTAGGAATGCAGACTGTGCAGCCACTGTGGAAAAAAGTATGGAGTTTCCTCAAAAAATTAAATATGGAACTGCCATTTGACCCAGTGGTCCCACTTCTAGGAATATATCCTAGGAAACCAGAATCACCAATCAGAAAGAATATACACACCTCTATGTTCATAGCATCACAATTTACAATAACTAAGATATGGAAACAACCCAAATGCCCATCAGCAGATGAGTGGATAAAAAAAGCTGTGGCTCATTTACACAATGGAATACTATGCAGCTGTAAAAAAGGAAAGAACTCTTATCTTTGCAACAGCATGGATGGACCTGGAGACTATTATGCTAAGCAAAATAAGCCAATCCAAGAAAGATAAGTATCACATGATCTCATTCATATGTGGAATCTAATGAACAAAATTAATTGATGAACAAAATAGATCCGGAGACATAGATGAATGTAACAGACTGATGAATTTCAGAGGGAAGATTGGGGTGGGGAGGTGGTTAGGGAGCAATTAACTGGGGAACTTATATGCATACTAGAAGCCCTGTGCACAAAATTCATGCTTTTGGGGAGGGGGTTGTCTTTCAGCCCAGCCTGTACCCTCTCCAATCTGGGACTCCTTGGGGGATGTCTGACTGCCGGTTTAGGCCCAATCCCACAGAAACTGCTGGCTCCTAACCACTCTCCTGCCTGCCAGCCTGATTGCCCCCTAACCATTCCCCTGCCAGCCTGATTGATGCCTAACTGCTCCCCTGCTGGCCCTATCGCCCACAACTGCCCTTCCCTTCCAGCCATCTTGTGGCAGCCATCTTGTGATGACATGGGGGCACGAGGGCCACCGAGGCTTTTATTAGTATAGAGGCCCAGTGCACGAAATTCGTGCACGGAGGGGAGTTGTCCCTCAGCCCAGCCTGTACCCTCTCCAATATGGGACCCCTCAAGGGATGTCCGACTGCCCGTTTAGGCCCGATCCCAACGGGCAGTCAGACATCCCTCTCACAATCCAGGACTGCTGGCTCCCAACTGCTTGCCTGCCTGCCTTCCTGATTGCCCCTAACTGCTTCTGCCTGCCAGCCTGATCACCCCCTAACCACTCTGCTGCCAGCCTGTTTGCCCCCAACTTCCCTCCTCTGCCGGCCTGGTCACCCCTAACTGCCCTCTCCTGCAGGGTTGATCACCTCTAACTGCCCTCCCTTGCAGGCCTGGTCCCTCTCAACTGCCCTCCCTTGCAAGCCGGGTGCCTCCCAACTGCCCCCTCTTGCTGGCCATCTTGTG
Source organism: Ia io (assembly GCA_025583905.1). Taxonomy (NCBI): domain Eukaryota; kingdom Metazoa; phylum Chordata; class Mammalia; order Chiroptera; family Vespertilionidae; genus Ia; species Ia io. The sequence continues at coordinate 103,022,065 of JAJQQW010000004.1, read as the reverse complement.
TCCACATGGGGGCAGGATCTTTGACCACATGGGGGCAGACATATTGTGTGTTGCAGTGATGATCAATTTGCATATTACTCTTTTATTAGATAGGATAGAGGCCTGGTACAGGGGTGGGGGCCAGCTGGTTTGCCTGAAGGGTGTCCTGGATCAGGTGGGGGTTCCCTGGGGCATGGGGTGGCCTGAGCGAGGGGCCTGTGGTGGTTTTCAGGCCGGCCACGCCCCCTGGCAATGAAAGCGGAGGCCCTGGTATCTGGAATTTATTTTCCTTCTACAATTGAAACTTTGTAGCCTGGAGCAGAGGCAAGCCTGCTGCTCCCTCCACGGCCGGCAGCCATTTCTGTTGCAGTTAATTCACCTTCTACAATTGAAACTTTGTAGCCTTAAGCGGGTGAGCCCGGCCAGGGTGTGCAGAAAGCTTTGCTTCCCCTGTTGCCAGCAGCAACCCTGGCCTGCTCTCTCAAGCTCCATTCTGCCGCCATTTGTTTGAATTTGTTTACCTTCTATAATTGAAACTTTGTAGCTTGAGTGGAGGCTTAGGCCTGGCAAGGGCAGGCGGAAAGCTTGGCTTCCTCTGTTACCTAGGAAACCTTACTCTGTGGCTGTAGCCATCTTGGTTTGGGTTAATTTGCATGCTCGCTCTGATTGGATGGTGGGCGTGGCTTGTGGGTGTGTTGGAGGTATGGTCAATTTTCATATTTGTCTATTATTAGGTAGGATATGCATAGTCCATGGACACAGACAATAGAGTGTTGAAGGCCTGGGAAGGGCGGGTGTGGAGTAGAGTGGGTCAATGGAAAAAAAAAAACACAAAGGGAAAATCTGTAATATTTTCAACAATAAAGATAAATTTTTAAAAAATAAAAGAAAAATCATATACTATATTATTTCACTCATACGTGATATACATATTTTTAATGAAAACCAAAAGTAAATAAACAAACAAACAAGTAAACAAACTCATAGAGGCAGACAACAGATCAGACTTTTGGTGTTGAGTACAATGTAGTGTAAACAGATGTCGAATTATATAATGTTGTACAACTGAAACCTATACAGTGTAATAAACCAATGTTACCTCAATTAAAAAACACAACTAAATTTGAATAGCTACTCTAAAGGAAGGGAAAGTGCTACATGCAAGGAAATTGGGGACCTTCTTCATGTGACATTGAAGTTCAAGGAAGCCCTCTTCAGAAAGGGGACACTTAAGGAAGACATTAAAGAAGACTTGAAGGAAGCCAAAGAACTTAACAAGAACCAGACATGCAAGAGCCAAAGAGAATACCAGGAAAAGCAACACTGGAGTGAGCCTGGTGCCTCCCAGGATAGACAAAGGCCTTTTGGACTGCAGCCCTCTGAGAGGCAACAGTGTGGCCTAACTTGGGGTACAGGCAGAGGCCTCTATATGAAGGCCCTCATGGGATCTTATAAAGGTTTGGGTGGAAAGGGATTTATGCAAATTCATGACTACTGGGAACAGAATGGATTCTATGAAAGCCATTGAAGGTTGCTGGAGGCAGGAGAGGTGTTCCAACAGCAATCTCTGACACCAACCACATGAAGTTAGTGCAGACCCCACAAGTTAAGGACAAAATCTTTCACAGACTGCCCCACTTCAGATGCCAGCCACAAGTCTCAGTATCATCGGCACTTATGACCAACAAGTTATAAATTTAGGGATTCCCGTAATCCCCTTAGGTTTAATAATTCACTGGGATTATTCACAGAACTCACTGAAAGCACTCTACTTACAGTTTTATCATAAAGGATAGAATCAGGAGCAGTCAAATGGAAGAGGTGCATAGTTCAAGGTCTTGGAGGAGAGGGGCAGAGAGCTTCCATGCCCTTTTCTTGTGGAATCTGGGCATGTCACCCTCCAAGAACATCACGTGTTCACCAACCAATGATGCTTCTGTGTGCAGAGTTTTACTGGGGTCTTATCATGTTATTAGCCACCTGATTGAGCTCAGTCTCTACCCCGTCTCCCTTCCCTGGAGGTTGGGGATGGGACTGAAAATTCCAACCCTCCAATCATGTGCTGGATATTTCGGGTGTGGCCAGCCCCTACTCTGAAGCTCTCTAGGGCCACCAGGAGAGTCACCTCATTAGCATTATACTTAGGTATGGTTGAAAGGGACTCATGAATAACCAAAGACACTCTGGTAACAGGAACTTCCAAAGGTTTTGAAACTCTCTGCCAGGAATCAGAGACAAGGACCAGACAGATATATTCTTTATTATATCACAAGAAGAGACAGAAAAATTGAGCAGTTAAACACTAAAAAGAGTTTGGCCTATTTATAGATAGTCAGCAGAGAAGAGTTTGTGGTTGAACTGGGAGGGAAAAAAAACTCAGACAGAAGCCAGGATGTTCCAAGGAAAGGAACAAGCAGCACAAATCAGCCCAAGGCTCTTAAGGAAACAAGTCTTACGGGGACTCGGCTTAAGCCTGGGAAGTGAACTGCAAGGAGGAAGAAGCAAATGGGGGTGTGTCCTAACACAGCCACCATCTTCCGCAACTCCAGAGTTTTTGCAAACATTTTGCTTTTGAGACATACATGTTTTAATAGCTATGAAGAGACTCCTATTGATACTAATATTAAATGGTCTGCAAAAGGACGGAAACCTTCTCTGATAGACCATTATTTGTTTTACTCTTAAAAAATAACAAAACTGAACCTTTAGGAAATTTATGCTGGGAGATTAAAATCTAGGACCGCATTATTAACAGTCCACAGAAATTTCCCTTCAGCCTTTAAGGGGAGCTAGTCTGTGTTGTAATCTGAAATTCCCCTGGCAAATTCTCTCCAACTTTTCATTTAGCTTAAAATTCCCAGAAGAAACAACAAATTAAAGTATCTGAGAGTTATATTATGAACGCAAAGATACGACACATGACCCACTGGGCACTGACGCTTGTTACGTTGTATTAAAATCGGCGAGCTGGACGAGACGCCTAGTGAGCCAATTAGTTAGGAGTCATCTTTATTGCGCGCAGGTTCAGAGCAGATTACCTCTGTCAAATTCTGAACAACGCAGGAGGGAGTATTTCCTTTTTACATCCTTCTAGTTCTTTGTGTAAGACAGCTTTAACCTTGAGTACATATTATATCTAATCAAACACCTGTAATATCTATACAGACAGCTTGTAACCTTGAATACGTATTATATCTAATCAAATACCTGTAACCTTGGATGAACAAACACTTGGCAGCATATGTGAATTAATATAGTGTATCAGCCCCTTTAGATGGCTAGCTTGCAAGGTCAGACTGTTACGTTTATCTTTTATATTCAAGCAAAAAACAAAGTTAGTTTACAGTCTAAAAATAACAGAGTTGACCTACAGAATAAGAGACTAAGAATAAGAGTAGTTCAAACAGCAGTTTTTCCAAAGGAGGGACCACTATGCTTCAGTTACACTGACACAGAGAAGCAGGACTGAGCACAAATGCAGGCCGGCTTGGGAAGGCCGGGCCTTACGTCACAGTCTGGCGGGGGACAGCTGGGGGAACCTGCACACAGAGCCCTAAACAACAGTCCCGCCCTGGACCTCAGGCCAACGGGCCTTGGCACTTTCCCTTGATTTGCAGCCCTCTCCTGGCTGCCCTAGGCAGGGCTTGTGGTCAGAGTTTGCATTGTCTGTATTATATCAGGAATGCGATGACTGAACGCAAACATTTTATCTGGAATAGTACTCTGATTTCTGACATTAATGACCTTAAACAAACTGAAAGATTTAAATTTTGATGGAACAGAGCACTTAATTGTCAACTATGTGAAGGGAATTCTTCAACCCGCACCCACCTGTGACATCTGGGATCAGACCTGGCACTTCCATGCAGAGCCTGATGATCTACTTATTTCTACCTATCCTACAGTAGGCAGGGGGAAGGGGACCTGGGAGGTGGAGAAGAGTTAGGGAGGAAAGTGGGAAAATGCATTAATAATGAAATAAAATTGATTTGCATTTGAGTGGAAAACTACTTGCTGGGCAGAGTGATATGGCTAAGGCAAATCATTGTAGAAACTGAAACTACACAAAAAATATTAAAATGACTTACAATTTTTAAGCATTTAATTCTTCCTGTAATGTGTATTATTATTTTACTTCCCCAGAAGAGAGTGAATAAAATAGCCAAGATCAAAGGGGCAGGCCTTGTTGATTTATTTATTCCCAATGCAGACCTTTATTGTAGCTGTTATAAAAAGTTGCTTTGTATGAGTATCAGAGTGAACCAGCAATCTTTTCTGTCAAAGAGCTTGCTGCCATCTTAGGCTCCACCTTACCCCTCCCCTTCCTCTGAATTAGCCAATCTCACAATAATGTGAACCTGAGCTCTGAGCTCTGATCTCTGACCAATCAAGGCAGAGTCAGAATGAGGGGCAGGGCAGACCGTGATTTTCAGCCAGCAATGGCACCATTCTGCAGAAGTAAATTTGCCTTGCCAATCCAGTTTCAAATATTTGTCTCATTTCCATGACACCATTGATGAGCATTTCTAACTTGAGTGAGCTAGAAAAGGGATCTCTAGGCTGATTTGGAGAATAATTAGGGAAGCTGTGGTTTTGCAAGGCTGATTTCACCTCAACAGCCCACAGAAGCCCTCAAAAGTCTTCAGTTCAGGGTCAGAGAACTATTTTTTCTAAGAAACAAAGCAACTAAATCAATAGGATAACAACCCAAATTAATGGATTAAATGAACTGTATATTTATCCATATAAAGTCTACTTCATATTGTAGTCTTTTATAAAAAATCATATTATAAAACAAGATATAAAGAATTATGTTTTCTGAATTTCATTATAAACCTAGCTTCAAAATTCACATAGTTGTTCTAACAAGTATTTGATCATCTTTTAAGGAATCCTATCTATTAAAGAGGGAATATGCTAATGGATCCTCACATTGTCGCAAAGATGGTGGCACCCACAGCCAATAAGGAGGGGATATGCTAATTGACTCCCCCACCCTCAAAGATGGTGGTGTCCACAGCCACAAGATGGCGGCGCCCAGTCCACTCAGCCCCACCAGGGCGGCAGGTGTGTGGCAAGGCGGGGCCCACCCCCAGGCAGGCCCGGCCGCTCCACGCGTCTGCCTCCAGAGTCCCCCAGTCCCCTCAGGCCCCTAGCCACCCAGGGCTGGCCCAAGGCGAAGGCAAGCCTTGATGGTGGCTGCCCAGCCACTCAGGGCCACCTGAGGCACAGGTAACCAGGGCTGCCTGAGGCTCAGGTAACCAGCGCCAGCTGAGGCTTGCACTGCCTGCAGTAGCAGCAGCAGAGGTGGGATGGGGCATTGCCTTCCCCTGATCGCTGGGTTGCCTCCTGCCCCTGAGTGCTCCCAGACTGTGAGAGGGGGCAGGCCGGGCTGAGGGACGCCCCCTTCAGTGCATGAATTTTCATGCACCAGGCCTCTAGCCCTATATAATAAAAGGCTAATATGCAAATTGTCCCCATGGGTGGGAGTTCGACTGAGAGTTAGATCTGCACTGACCACCAGGGGGTGGAGCAGAACATGATGGGCATTGGCAATGTGGCGCTGGCAGCAGGCAACAGTTGAGGCACTGCCAGCCCTGATGGGCCCCGATGAGAGTGGGACCATGGCGGGATGGTGGAGCAGGTGAGCGGGCAACGCCAGGCCAAGGCAGGTGAGAGCAGGTACCCTGATCCCCTGCTATTCTGCCCCAGATTGGCCCTGATTGCCAACCAGGCCTAGGGACCCTACCTGTGCACAAATTTTGTGGACTGGGCTTCTAGTATAGTATACTAAATGTCTCTACATCTTCATCTACCATGCAGAATAAGGAACAACATAGACTTGGAAGATAGTGGACTTAATACAAAATGAAGGTGATGTTGACAAAAGTCAAGAAGCACCTACTCATGGGCAATTTCCTTTCATTGAATGAATAATCCTATCCATAGGATCTGATGAGTATGGAATAACCTCACTTGATTGTACTCCTAAATATATACTTAGAATGTTTACTATCAAATAGCACTCTCAAAATTATAGGCATTCAAACAATTATTGATGGATTTTATAACTTTGTCTTTAAAAAACCAACTACTGTATATCTTGCAATTGCTGTACTCCAGACATTTTCTAATGGAATTACTGTTTATACAAAATTAAGTTAAATTTTGATTCTCCAATTAGAAATTACTTTTACTCCACAAGGATGAACCTAAGTAATTTCATGGGCAAAAAAATTGAATTTTTTAGGTTTTTATTTATTTGGTTTGTTGTCTTTTATGGTTAGAAATTGTTCAAGCCAAAAAATTAATTCATAGTTTAGACATATTCTCTCAGATCAGAACTACAGGCAGTTACAATGCTCTTACACCTGCCTTAAATTGTTCAATTGTTTCTAAGGTAGTAATAATGAAAGCAGCAGTATTTCAAAGCTGAAAGATCAGTCGGGAGCCGAAAACCAGGTATTACAGGGTTTATTAGAGGAAAGAGATCTGCCGGGCTGTCTCACAAGGGGAGAGCAGCAACCCGCACAGAGGTGAGCACTCCTTTTGAAGGGAGGAATGGGAAGGAATGGGGGCTTAGGGTACTCGGTGTGCGCTGATTGGTGGCTTAATGTATGGTCCATATAAGGTACATAGTTAGGCACTCAGGTACTTAGGGATAAGGGCGTAGGGTATTAGGCAGATGCTGATTGGTGGTTCAATGTATAGTCCATATAAGGTACATGGTTAGGCACTCAGGTATTTCCGGGCTGCAGGTTACGTCATACTCGGCCCACCAGTTGGGGGAAGGGAGGATCTATCAGAAGCAAACAGAGAAAAATAGTGGGAAGTGATAAAAAATCAATTTTACAGGTTTGGAACAAGCTAATGCAATGCCCTCACCACGGACCCTGAAAACACATCTTCCCATCCGCTTGCTGCAAAAGGAATGGAGTTATACTCTGGTCTTCAATCTATTTCTTCTTAAAACACTTCACTTATTATTAAAGAAAAAATATTTCACCTCTTCACAATAATTGCTGCATTTCTGATATGAATCCTTTCATCTCCCACAAACACCAACATCACAAGAATGCAGCATCAGAAAGATTAACCTATACAAAATGGATCCACCTTAAAATAATTTGTCTGGGCAATAGAAGTCATGTAGAATTCTAATCTTGTTTGTATTTCTTCTCCTCCCACCATTCCCAGATAATCTGTGTAGCAGGAAATCTCAAGGACAATATAATGTCTTATTACCATTTCCAAAGGATGAATAAAGCACTTCCTGCCCCAGGAACCTATTCTCAGAAGACTATTCTGGGAATTTTCTGACTGGGGAACGTATGAAAATTCAGCTTTGAATCCTTCCTTTATCAAAACCCTCAAACACTATAAAAAGAAAGAATCACTTTCTTAGTACAGCATGGAATCTGCCTTCTTTAATGTGAAGGAATCATCAATGTGACATTCGGGAATTATCTTTTCAATGGAATATTTGCTGGTTGAGCTTCTGTGACTCATTGTCCTGTTTTACATCCTGTATTGCAGTGTACTGGGTTTCTTGGTATGACCACGCAAAAGGATGGTGGAAAGCCCAAGACCAACACTGCATTCTCTACCTCTTCTATGAAGACAGTGAGGAGCAGTGATGTTTAATGTGTTCCTATTTTGTTACCAGAGAATAAAATTTCCCCATCACTGTGGGAGTGGGGTTGAGGTTCTTGGAGCACCACTGAAATAAGAATTTTCAGAAGTCCCTACAGGAGAATGAGGTGTGGCTTTATTTGCATGAAGTTACATTCCTCAGTTTCCAATGTCCCTTAAGCCAGTCCTGAAAGAGGTACAGCTGGGGTTCCAGCAGAGCCAAAAGCAAGGCCAGTGTCCAGAGCTTCCGTTCCATGCTGCAGTTGCAGTTGGGTGTAGTTCAGCATCCAAGCTAATTAAAGTCAATTAGTCCATTGTGTGGTTTCCACATGGCCATGGGCTATGTAAGCACAGGGGAGCACACCCCTGACACAGGAGAGCCAGAAACCTGGCATGCAGAGAGAGACAGGAGAGTGCTTCTTTGTCTACAAGTTTAAATATTCAGGTTTCATACCCTTGCAGTAGCCATGCCCATTCCCATCACTGATTTGTTCCCAGGTGTGACTAGCAGACAGGTAGGCACCTTCCCATGTCACTCAGACCTTACTGGACATGCATATAAACTGCCTTGTCCAGTCACTTCCCCAGTCAATCAGCTGGGAACACATTTGAAGAATGTTAAATGCAGCTTTTTTTTAGCAAAGCTGTATAAATAATATGCCTATATTATCTAGTCTTCCCTTTCCTCCTTTCCTGTTAAATAATAACCAGGTTGTTACAATGGCATAAATTTGAACATAAAACATTTAAATTATAGTGTATGGGTCCATCAGGGACTCAGATTGAAACAGGGAACCGAAAATTGCTGTATTTCATTGGCTATAGCTCTCCATGTATCAAAATGTATATGGGATCATGAGTTCATGTATCACATAGACTCACCTGCAACTTCCTGTGCCAGGGCCAGCCTGACAGGTTGAACCAGGCTGAGGTAGGGAGGTGGGATTTGAGAAAAGAAAGAAAGACAGGACAGTGGGATCGGGAGGTCTACAAGTCAATCGAGAGACTGTAGCGCGTTTATTAACTGTGTAATGCCTTTTATACACAAATACTGAATAGGAGGTCTGTCAAGAGGAATGTATTATTTGTTCCTCTTACTCTCTAAGGGAGAGATAGAGTAGAAGGACAAATTCTCAGTACAGTAAATCAGGCAGATTTTCAGTAAATAGTTACAGACTTCTTGGCAAGCCATGAAAGGGTTGCTCTCATTCTACTGATAACCGCCATCCAAACAAGTCTGGGAAAACTGTGTGGGTAGGGAGCCAGCCTTGATAGCCCCTTCAGGTGCAAGGACCGTGTCAGCTTACACCCTGTCTCCAACAGATCCCCCTTTTTTTGTTTTTTAGGGTACTAATAATGAAAGTAAAGTTTAAATATTAATAAAGCTCTAATATTAAAACAATTGTAAACAATGCCAATGTAAAATTAAATTATATACATGTTATCATTTTCAAAACTTGAATGTTAAGAGCAAAACTCTGGCTATTAAATAATAACAAAACAATAAGAGAGAAATCAAAACTATGGACATATTATCATTTTTAGCTACTAAATGAAAGAAAGTCTCTTGTGCTGCTGGTGTATATTTACTTAGAGTCTTTTTTTTTGCTGAGCAAAACTTTGCAGAAGACTGGCAGTAAACAGATGCTAGCATGAGCAGGAACATGGTTGAAGAAATAGCTTTAACTTCTTGCTTTTCTATAATCTGCTGCACTTCAGTCGTTAACTTCTTCAGATGACTCTATGTTGGCACCTCAGTCCCTTGCGTAGCTTTTAGTTTTCTTCTTCCTCCGCTTTGCTGTCATTAGGGCAGAACTTAGTCCTTTTGAGTGAAGGGACACAGGAGCTTGTCTGAGTCCATTTTGGTGACACACGTAACGCTCCGGCACTCGAATTGTCTGTATTGCTCCTTCTGGAAAGATATAAAACACAACCTCTTCCCCACATTATTACTGAATCTAGTAAAACTCTTTTCTGGTTTATGCTTCCTTCCACCTAGCTGACTCAGTGGAGGCTATTGTACAGGAGGCCTGATGCCTGCTGTACGATCCTCTGTATCACAATTTAAAATTTTTTAAAGTCTAAAAAGCATGACTGAGCTTCTCTTGAGGTGACACATAACATCTGTCTCCCCCTTTTTGTTTTTTAGTAAATGATTTTAAGAGTATGATTGGTTCTTTCCACAATTGAGTGATATTCATTTTGCCAGATTCGATTAGGTTTAAGTTTTCGGGGATTTACCCCTAAAGTTGGTAGAGGAAGGTGGATAACACACTGAGGACATTGCTTCTCATAAAACATGGAAATTGTCGTTCTTAAATAACATTTTAAAGGCTGAAAATTAAATGAAAAGTTCCTCTGAATTAGTGTGCCATATAGTAGCTATTCTAATAATTTTTGCTATACTTACCATATAAGTACTATTACTATAGGTTGATGGGCTTCGTAATAAAATCTATTAAGGCATAAATAAGAGCTTGTATTTCTACTGAAATATAAGGGGTTTGAAGGACCTTTGTTCCCCTGCTGTAGTAGATCTAGCCTTTCTAGAATTGGATCTATCTGTAAAAATGGTTAATGCCTGAGGTATGGTATTTCTTTTAATGTGGTAGTTAATACTATTCCCTATGTTAGAAATAAAGTAAGCCACTAAGCCAGGGGTCCTGGTAGAACACAAAACATTAAACATTTTGACTTTTATGTAGAAGGGTGTGTACACATGATCTGGAAGTACGTATACCGACCTTCCTTGCTCTTGCTCCTGGGTAACCTGTAGCAATGTATAGTTGCTGACTGCTAGCAAGGTAAGGCGTCTTCACTATTTTTATTTCTGGACTATTTCTCCTCTGTTCTTGTGGGCCACTGCCTATTTTGTGGCTGGAACAGTTCTATTAGGTCCTCTCTGGGATCCGTTGTTGCAGGAATCCATATGGGCTTTTCTGGAAATATACAAATATATTCTCGACCAAAGGTTAATAAAGAAATCTTTTCTGTAAATTAGATTTGGGATCCTTTTGATTTTTGTCTAAATGATTTTCCTTTGGCTTATTTTGATACTATAAGATTTTATGGGTTTTGTGTTATTAGTATTATAAATGAAAATTAATATTAGAGTAAAAATTTTAAAGTAATTAAGGCTTGATGTAATTTACTTATAGGATATTTCTTTTAAAATATTAATCTTTAATCTCTTTTTTGTATTATTATGAGGTTTTTGTAAAATTTTTTAATGTAGTCTTGATAATCTTTTATTTTTAATTTTTGTATAGAAATATGATTGTTTTGGATTCATTGTATGTTAAGTAATTTTACTATGAGATGAACTATTAATAAAGTTTTGTTAATACTTTAGGAATAGTTTTTTGCCTAGTATAATTAAGTTTTTATGAATACTTACTTATTTTAATTAGCTAATTTAAATTAATCTGAAATAAAGCTTAATTTATTTATTAACTTTACTTGTCCTAGATTATGGACAATAAATGATATTAAGTTTCTGCTATTAATCTTAAATTTTATATAAAACTTATTAGAGAGGAAAAATATAAATTATTTACCTTAGTTTAGAGGGCTAAATATATAGGCTTTTAATTATAATTCCTATAATATTTGAAGGAAACCTCTTTATTTTTATTTAAGAATCTTTGTCTTTCTTTTTATAATAGGTAACCTGTAGGGCTATACTTTGAAGGTTAAGCCTATAGGCGACTAGCTAGCTATATTATAAGTACTTTTATAGTAAGGCTGACTACTAATTTACTTTTAAATTTAGTATTTTAACAATAATCTTAGTTTACCCTGTAAATATTAATGGAAAGGATTATTTGTATCCCTGAGAAAGCCCGGAGCATTCCTGGTGTTAGGCTGGATTTAGATATAGGGCAGCTGCTGTTAGCCATGTCTCTGTTATCTGGGTCCCTATCTGAGCTGGGCCAAGTCTCTCTGTCTGTTACCTGGGTCCCAATCTGAGCTGGGCATGGGAAGCACTAAGCAGCCATGGGGCAGGAGACCTCCCTCAGAAGGGGCGAGGGTTTAAGCCCCTGCAATGTTGGGGGGGTGAGGATCTGTGCCCCACCTCTGTTGACCCCCAAGTTCTTTCCTGATGGGCCCTCTGCGACTGTGCCTGTCTTAGGTTGTTCCTTCCCTGAGGAATCTTACCCGTCTCTGGCTAACCAGCCATCCTCCGGGGCCAAGCAGGGTGATGTGAGGTTTAGTTCTGTCTCCTTGGTGGCCTATGTTCCTGTGGCCTCCACGCCCAGCACCTGCCTTGGGATCTCCTCGCCTGCTGGCAGGGCCCTGGTATTGATCATATATCTTGGGGAACCCAGGTTTCTTCTCCAGGGAGGGCCCAGCTCACGCCATTGGGCGAGAGACAGATCTATGGTACCAGCCACCACGAGGCTTCAACCTCAGTAGGAATAGAGAGCTCAGGTAACAGCTACGGGCAATTGGATTGTGAGAAGAGGGTCCCTCTTGGCAAAAAGGGCAAGAAGGGCCAATATAGAATGCTCAAGTGCCTTCCCAGTGCCTCAGTTCCTTTCATGTCCTTTTTAAAATTGCTGCCAAACATTTAAAGAATTAGTTTGTAAGTTCGTTTGGGATAATTGTACAATATGTTGTTGTAAAATATCAAAAATTATAATGACATTGTAGAATAATATTATGTAAGGATATTCTTTGCTCTAGGTATGGCAATTTAATTTCCAACTGGCTGTTAATTTCTTTTTGTATAGACAAGGTCTTAGTAACTTTCTTAGAATACTTAATTAAATTGCTTACAAAGATATTGGCTTTTCTATAAGCTGAAAACCTTGATTATAATTTAATAAGCTAATTTATTTAAGTAATTAAAGTAGGTATCTTTATTTAAAATAAAGCAAATTTACGCCTGATTTTATAAGCCTTAAATGTTTCCCCTCCTCTAGCTTAATGCAGGCGGCTACATAAAGTTAGGTAGTAAATAGTGGCTTCTAATCTGTTCCTAGATTTTACTTGGATTTAATTATTTAAATATTGGTTTCTTATGTAACTTAATTTATATGAGACCTCGATTATATTTTAAAAGACTAATTTATAAAGTAACTTAAGCAGGTATCTTTAATTAAAAAGTAAAGAAACTTATTTAGTAAAATTTATAGGTTTGATACTTTATTGGTCTGATCTAAAAGTATGGCTTTTGTCTTTTTAGAAATTCTACTGCTGTTGAAAAATTTGGCTATATTTAAGAAATATATTGTTTTTGCCCTTCTTATAGGCGAAAACCTTTATAATATTTAATATATATGTATAAGTAAAATATATTAATTTTTATTTGATAAAGCTTTCTATGTGATTTCAAGTATCAATCGGTTTAATTAAAAAAATATTTCTTTTAAGAGAGAACAGACTTTTGAACATTTCGGGGCCCATGAGATGTTTAAAAGTCACTCTTAGTCTTGAAATAACTTGGAAAGATTAAACATATATATATATGTATGTATATATTTATATATATGCTTTAAAAATTATATACCTAAATTATCTTAAAGAATATCAATTATATTTAAATTGGATCATAGGATTAATCCTCTTTTTAAAATCAGACTAATAACTAACATTTTTTAAATTCCTAATTATTAGAGAAAACACAACATTTTATTTTCTTAAAAATACATTTTTATATTTTAGGTAATATAATTACTACATTTATATAATTTCTCCTAATTTAATCTGTACTTTGAAATTTAAAGCTGGCAAGTCAAATATTTTTAGTAGTTCTTAGATTGATAACACTTTTATATTCTTAAGAATAAATTTCTAAAACACAAGATATAATCAATTAATAGCTTCAATTCTGTCCTCTAGATTTTTCTCATGAGGCAAATTTAAACTTTACTTTTTATTTGCCATTGGCTCTGGAAAGCTAGGTTTGGTTTATTTGAATGTAAATTACCACATTCTTTAAGATGGCTACTGGCAGGAAACTGACCTGTCTGCTGGGGGAAGGGCGTCTACCCCTTCCTCTATTAACAAAAGGCGTAGCCAGTTACTTGGGCTACTTAGATCTTTATAATTAATATATTATTTATCTATATTGTAACAATTTCTTTGAGATTCTAGAGTCAATTATAATTATTTTAAAGTATTTACTTTGGATAAATTCTATGACAGAGACAAATTTACTTATATTCTTGAAGGCTTTAAAAGTTAACTTTTTAACAAGGTTTATTAGCATTTTAAAAACTACTCTTTATTATGGAAATGCGAATCTTGTTGCTGGAACCAGCTTGAATTTCCTTCCTTTAGATTAAATTCGCCATTTTTTTCTTAGGAAAAAACTAGTCTTAGGTTTTTCATTTCTGTAGCCCTTGTAAAGAGTTAAGTCCAGTTCAAGACCTATCTAATATCTGAAATCGGACCGTGTGCACATCCTGTCTTACACTAGCTTTCTCTTTACACGTGTACAGATATCCCAGACGTATTTCTAAATTTTTAACCCTTTGCATTCGCTTGCTTTTTTCTCGATTCCTTTATTCTAATGCTAACCGTGTCAAATCACACTCGACATCCGAGTGCAAAAGGTTAAAACTTTTTTATGGTGAGAAAGAAAACTTTAAATTTGTATACTGGGAGAGTGGGCGTCCATATTGGATCATCATGTGTCTCTTCCTTCCCCCACATCCTGCTTACTTCAGGGGAAGTTTTAGCAACAGATCTGGCAGAATTTCTTTTCATGCTTAACCCTTTGCACTCGCTTGCTTTTTTCTCGATTCCTTTATTCTACTCGGGATTTAATTTTTTAAATACCCCAGATTTTACAAAGCGTGGCAGTAGAATAAAAAACTGGAGTTTCTTTTCATACAAACTTATTTATTTGGATTTTTTTATATTTCAAATCATTGATACATTCAAAGAGTAATTTTAATCTCTATAATTTTTCATGGTGTGATATTTTTTGAAACATTCACCCACATGAAGACCTGGTTTACATTCACATGTTTCGCAAATATAAATCGTCTCTCTTCTTCCTCCTTTGATTTTTCTGTTAGAACAAACAACACAATCTTTGTGTTTTTTGTTAGGGTGAGGAGTGATTATATGGAGCTTTCCATCTAAACGTTGCTCTAAGTTAGTGGATAATAATCTACCCCTGGAAGTTAGTGTACCATCTCTGAATTCTCCAACAAGATCATGTACTAGTTTCCTAATAAATTTTACATGCGTTATCGGTTTTTCATTTTTTCTTTTTTGGCATCAGTTGAGACGGCATTTACATTTTACTTGTCCTTTCATGCTAATGAAAACAAGAAAAGATACTGGAAAAATAGACAAAAATCCCCCTTCCCCCCACGGTGAAACTACGTGTCGAGTGTGGCTCGACATACGAGCTGCTACCGATGCTAACCGTGTCGAGTCACACTTGACATCCGAGTGCAAAAGGTTAAAAGATAGATAGATCTCAAATTTTTTCTTTCTTTTTCGCTTTCTGAAATAATAACTCACACCCAATTTGGCCAAGATTTGCATTTCCCTGCAAGTTCTCTTATAATTTTTAAACAAGGCATTAAGTAATCTTATTGCAAGTAATCTTATTGTGGGAGAGCAGATAGCCCTGCCCTCTTCTGCCACTCCTGAATCTCTCTGCACCAGAGGAGGCTTCAGCAGTGGAGTTTCACTTATTACAGATTTTAAATTCCATACACACACTACAATTCTAATTTGAACAAGTAACAACATTATTCTGTGATCACATAGACTTTAACATTTGCCTCTAAAGGGCACTTTCTCTAAACTCTACTTGTCCCATGCTTTACTCCCGACTATCAATAAATTGCTCCTCCCTTACCTTATCGAGTGCACTCTTTATCTGGAGGAGATCCTCACCGTCTGCTTCCCAAGTCCTCAGGTCCCTGGTTTCGGGCACCAATTTGCCAGGGCCAGCCTGACAGGTTGAACCAGGCTGAGGTAGGGAGGTGGGATTTGAGAAAAGAAAGACAGGACAGCAGGATTGGGAGGTCTACGAGTCAATCAAGAGACTGTAGCACGTTTATTAACTGTGTAATGCCTTTTATACACAAATACTGAATAGGAGGTCTGTCAAGAGGAATGTATTATTTGTTCCTCTTACTCTCTAAGGGAGAGATAGAGTAGAAGGACAAGTTCTCAGTACAGTAAATCAGGCAGATTTTCAGTAAATAGTTACAGACTTCTTGGCAAGCCATGAAAGGGTTGCTCTCATTCTACTGATAACCGCCATCCAAACAAGTCTGGGAAAACTGTGTGGGTAGGGAGCCAGCCTTGATAGCCCCTTCAGGTGCAAGGACCGTGTCAGCTTACACCCTGTCTCCAACATTCCTGGTGCTCTGTAACCTTTACCTTACAGGCATATTTATTTTAAAATTCTGTTTAGGAGGGAAATTTTTTCTAACACATTTTTTTTCATTAGTACTTGAGGAACATCAATTTTGAGAAACAGTTAAGAAATTATGGCATTTTGGGAAAATAATAATGATTTAGAATCAAAATTATTGAATTAAAATCCTGGCTTTATTGCCAGATATAAAATATCAAGAGTGAAAAACAGAATCATTTTTCTATGATATAATCTATAATAATAAAAGCAAAATATGCTAATTAGATGGGACATCCTTCTGGATGACATTCTGGAAGAAGCTGGGGCTGCAAGGGAAGCCTGGGTCCCAGGTGCCAGAGGGAAGCCAATGTCGGCAGCTGAGGGAAGGAAGGCCTACTCTTGCATGAATTTCGTGCATTGGGCCTCTAGTTGATATATAATATTGTATTAGTTTCAGGTATACAATATGATGATTTGATATTTGTATGTATTGTAAAATGATCACAACAGTAATTCTACTTAACATCTGTCACCACATCTTACCTAATAATAGACAAATATGTAAATTGACCGTACCTTCGCTATGCCCACAGCCAATCAGAGTGAGTGAGTATGCAAATTAACCCACCAAAGATGGCGGTTAATTTGCATACGAAGGCAGGGCGGGCAGCACCATGGCCTGCTTCCGGGGGTTATGGGTCCATCGAGAGCAGAGTAGGCCCTGCGGGCAGCGCCAGACACCGCCCACAAGATACCAGGCCATGGCCAGGGAGGCGGTGGGATGGGCAGCGCCAGAAGGCACAGGAGGGGTCTGGGTTCAACGCTGCCCCGGGGAGGCGAGGCAGGACAGCCTAGCCACTCCCGGGGGTCCCTGTAAACATCGCTGCCCCGGGGAGGTGAGGCCGGACCACCTAACTGCTCCCGGGGGTCCCTGGGAACATCGCCGCCCTGGGGAGGTGAGGCTGGACCGCCTAACTGCTCCCATGGGGCTTTGGGAGCATCACCACCCCGGGGAGGCAAGGCCGGACCGCCTAGCCACTCCCAGGGGTCCCTGGGGACATCGCCGCCCCGGGGAGGCGAGGCCGGACCGCCTGGCCGCTCCCGGGGGTCCCTGGGAACATTGCAGGCATGGGGTTGCTGAGACCCAGACCTGGCCTCTGGCCACAGATTTCATAGCTTCGCAGAGACCAAGGGGATCTGCTTCATCTGCAGAGAGACAGAGGTTCTGCAGTGGCCCCAAGATGTGGGTGAATATAGTCAATAGTGTTGTAATGATGGTATGATGCCAGGTGGGTACTAGAGCCCAGCCAGGGATCAAGGGGCATGGAAGGACTCCGGGCAGAGGGGCAAGGACCCTCACCCCTGAGACAGGGGTTGAGGGGCGGTGCCACCTCAGTGGAGGGGTGCTGCACTGCAGGGTACTAGACTGACTGATGTGATTCAGAGAAGCTCCCAGTGCTAACGGGCCTCGCTCAGGCGGCCTTCACACTTCAGAGGCAGTGACTCCTGCTCCTGCCTTGACCCAAAAGCAAGCCCGCGGTGCCCTGCCCCATGGCAGAGCATGCCTAGGCAGTGAGTGCGAAGCCTTCCATCTGCTCCGGAGAAGCAGGGGCAGTAAAGAATGGGGGGCAGGGGACGGGGAGAGGAAAGAATGTGGAGCATCTGCAATGAAGAGGTGCTCGAGAAAGAGGCTCGGAAGCCTGACTGGAAGGTTTGTTCTGTTTGCCGGGCGGCTGCCTCTTAGGAAGTGCAAAGAGCATGGCTCTGAGGGCTTCCTGTGTGCTGAGTCAAGTTCCACAGCCAACTGGAATTGGCCTCAGTTTCCTGGTCTGTAAAATGGATGAAGCGTGTCCCATTGCCTTCACTGAGCTTTGATGGCCAATTGAGATACTATATAAAGAAAATGAGGGAAGAATTGAGAAAGAAAAGGAAGGACGAGCAACACAAAAGAAAGACTGAAAGGAACCTGTAAACCCATTGTCACTTAAATAGGGAATATAGTCAATAGTGTTGTAATGATGGTATGATGCGAGGTGGGTACTAGAAATATCAGGGAACATTTTGTAAAGTATATGATTGTCTAACCACTATTCTGTAACTAATATAAAATCTGAAACCAATACAAAATAATATTGAATGTAAAGAAATGAAAATTGGAATGAAATTTTTATAAATTTCAAAGTTTAAATAAAAGCTGTAAAGGAAGGAAGGGGAGAATAAAAATAGTGTTTTTCATTTTAAAGAATTGTCTTTATATGGTGCTTTTATACTTTTCTAAGTCATTATCTCATTTTAATTTCGGGGCAACTTAAAGACAAGATAATTGTTCCCTCCACTATTCAAAGAAAGGAAATCTTGGTGTCTGGTCCTAATGATTCAATCGTCAAGCCCTTATTGTAAAGCAGGGTTATTAAAATTTTCTGTGCAGGGTCATATCTATACTAATAAAAGCCTTGGGGGTGATCAGGGTATTTGGGGGCAATTAGGCCTGAAGAGGAGCAGTTAGGTGTCAATCAGGCCAGCAAGGGTTCAGTTAGGGGGCAATCAGGCAGGCAGGTGAGCGGTTAGGAGCCAGTGGTCCCCGATTGTGAGAGGGAGGTCCAACTGCAGGTTTAGGCCCGATTCCACAGGGATTGGGCCTAAACCTGCAGTTAGACATCCCCCGAGGGGTCCCATATTGGAGAGGGTGCAGGCTGGGCTGAGGGACACCCTCCCCAGTGCATGAATTTCATGCACCGGGCCTCTAGTATAGTTATAATTATTTTCTGTGATTAGAACTTTTAAGATCTACTCTCTTAGCAACTTTCAAATATGCAATACAGTTTCATTAACTATGCACATTACATCCCCAGGACTTACTGATTTTATAATTGGAAGTTTGTACCTTTTGAATCCCTTCACCCATTTCACACAGCCCTCTATCCCCTATCTCCTGCAACCCCCAATCTCTTCCCTGTGTCTATGAATTCTTCTTTTGTTTTGTTTTATTTTAGATCGCACCCTATGATTTTTTAAAACAGACCAGTCATTACATTTCTAGTATTCTCAGAACCATGATTAAAGAACTGTCAGGACAGCCTACACAGTTATCAATATAAAATCCCTCCTTCTTTGTGTTTACTTGATACAAAAGTATTGAGACACCACAGAGGTCATCAAAAAACAAGAAAGCATACAATAGGCAATTCTCATTGCCCATGTCCTGAGGAAATACCTTTCAGATACATGTACTATTGGAAAGTGAGGTTTGGTGTCTAAATCCAACCCCTTATCTCACTTTCCCTCCGGAGTTCTAGATGATAAGATGAAAATACATAGACTTAAGTCATATGGAGCAAAGAATCCATTTTATAGATGGCTCTATGCTATCAGTTAGATACATTCATTCATTCAAAAATACTTATTTACTTACCACACACAGTTCTAGGCAATGTTCAGAGCAGTGAACAAAACACACAAAAATCCCTTCCATCATGGAAACTATATCTAGCCATAAACAAAATAAACAAGAAGAATACACAATATAACAGATGATGGTAAATGCTATGGAGGGAAAGATAACAGGGATTAAAATTGGACAATCTGAGGGATCTTATTTTTTGTTTTCTCCCTCAAGACTGCACCTTGAGAATAGGCCCTTGTTCTGTCTACAGCATGGAAGCTATCAGCATAAACACTTACCTTGCTTTAATATGCAAAAGAACAGGAGAAAAGGATAAGGAAGCCTTTCTCGGTAGATTACTCCCAATAATGTGGCTCAATAGGTAAAAGGCTCTCCTTGTCTCACAATCAGACAAGACTTCCTCTTCCCTTCAGGATGAAAAAGGGGCAGGCTAACAAGAGAAATGCTTTGTCCAATACTGCCCCTCCTGGAGGGCAGAGTGGAAATCATCACACAAAAGCAGGAGAATAGAGAGATACAAATTTTTCTAACAGCTACAGACTGTTCCACATAACTGTTTCAGGGGGAGTTGGAGACTGTAAGAATCACTTTATTGTGGCTCAGAATGACAGATTTGATAAAGACTATCAGAAGAAAATGGTTAATACAAGTCTATCTTTCCACTTCCAATTCTAGTGAGAAAGAAAAAAAGTGTTTTTGTTTATTACCCAACTTATTGGGTAATAATTAATTTATTACCCAGACTACATGATATTGGATTCAGGTTCTCAAGCTAGTTGTTTATTATGTTTGCTTTTGTTCACTCTGAAAAGAAAATAACAGAGTTAGCAGAGGTTGGGGGTAAGTTGGAGAGTGGGAACTGAATGGCAATGTCAAGGGATGGAGGTTCAACAAATTACTAGTTACAAACATAATGTTGTTATATTTAAGTTTACAGATCATGTGCTTGTTAACATAGTAAAAATGCTTCAGCACTCACATAAAAATGCACTAAAGTCTGCAGATTGTTGGTTCAAGGTAAGTTTTTTTTAATTATTATTGATTTGAGAGAAACATCAATTTGTTGTTCCACTTATTTATGTATTCATTGGTTGTTTCTGGTATGTGCCCTGATTGGGGATGGAATCTGCAACCTCGGTGTATGGGGACAATGCTATAACCCACTTAGCTACCTGGCCAAGACCAAGCTAAGTTTTAATGCAGCACTAAAATGTGTAAACAGTGACTATTTCCAGCAATTGCTTGACAGCCATGTAACTATCAAGTGATTGTTTCCCCATGAAAATCTTCCAATTCACTCCAGGGTTCATACTATAACACATTTATCCCCATCTCTCGCCATAACCTATATACTTACTAACTGGACTCTCTTCCACCCCAGGCCAATGCTATAACTCAGTCATGTTTTGACTCCCTTCAATGCTTTCATGATCTTATTTTAATATTTTAGCAATATCTGTCAGTTTTACCTCTATTATGTCTCATTTCTATAGCCACTCTCTGGTTCAGAACCTTTTACCTCTTGCCTAAACTATTGTGAGCTTCCTAACTCATTTCTCTGCTCATCACATCTGCCAAAGTTTTTTTCCTACAACAAAATCCTGATTATATTTTTCCTTAGCTCTAACTTTTTCAATGATTCTGAATTTTCACTTCCTGAAAGATATACCCCATGCTTTTTAACCATGAATTCAAAGGCAGCTATAACTATATGATATAGTTGATTGCATTTTCCAAACCACCTCCATACTTCATCAAATTAGCCTACTCATTTAAGGGGTTCTCCAGCCATGACCAGCATGGCTAGAGAGCAAATGAGTCCTGAGTAGGGGTGACTGGGCATTAAGAAAAAGAAAGAGACAGACACAGAGACAGTGGGTAAAGCTGGGACCAGGTAGGATACTATTCTCAGATGGAGAGACAGTGACCCAGAGCTAGTGCAGCACGTTTATTTTATACAGCATGATACCAGGAAGTTTTACTAGAATTTAAGACAAAGAAAATTATGTGAAATCATGCTTAAAGATAAAGCTGCAATTCTTCATTCTTGTGGCTTCTCAGAATCGTCAGGCCTGACTGGACCCTGATAATTGCATCTGCCTCTGGCACCTGGCTGAACTTAGATAATTACACCCACTCCCTGGAGCCTGAACTATAGGTGAAGACTGACAACATTATTGCCTTTTGGCAAGATATGTTTCCAGGACATGGCTTTGCCGATGCCACTGGACTCAGCCGACAACCCTCGCTCTGGTGCTCTAGCAGGAATTCTCTACATCTCCCCCTTTTTATTTTTTAAATGAAGCTTATGGACATCTAATTGGAGCCTTTGGACTTGGGATTGCAGGAGCTTGCTGCTGACTGAAAGAAAGCAGAATAATATTAGTGGTATACAAAGGAATCTTATTAGGTACCAGGTGGTGTGTTTTAACATATTTCATTGATTAAATCCTTTTAAGTCATCCAGCAATTCTTTTGCCAGCTTCGCAGGAGATATAATCTCATCATGACTATTCTAAATGGCTTGAACATATTTGTGTAACTGCACGAGGTCTATATTGATATTATTATGATGCCATATTCCCTTTAGATGCATTTTTATTTTACTCCAATCCCATAGAGAACTTATAGTGGGCTGAAGTCACACAAATATATGTAAAAGCAGCATGGCATTGCATTGCTATCTAATCTTGACACTTTCTAATTGATCGCCTAATCCTATTACTACAGCTTCCAAAGCATTAGCTTTGTTTCTAGCTTTTTGTCTATGTCTTCTTGATCATGAAGTACAGTCGAGGTGTTCTGAGCCAATTCATTAACAAACTTTGCATTCTGGATGTTCTGGGTCAATGCAAGAGATGTAGTCACAGCAGATGCGATAACAGTAACTAGGGTAACAAGACCAAAAATAATAAGTCCCAAAGCACGCTTTTCCTGGGATAGCTGATTGTGTGGTTCCTGCAATGCCTGGAGGCCAGCATCATGATACCATTTTCCTGTTATGTTGGTAGGAAGCATAATAAAAAAGGATTGCTTTAAAATTAGTATATCTTCATTCAGATTATGCCTGGAAACACAGCTGGTAAGGTTACAGCATTGGACAGCATAATGGGTGTTTAATCTGGTGATGTTTACATTTCCAGTCACCAATACATATGGGGGCTGGGCACAGGCTCGTAAGCCATAGCAAGGGCTCAATGAACATGCTCCTTTAATATCAACTAAGGAAGAGCTAGTAAAATTAAAAAGTCAAGGGCAGTAGCTAAATGCCAAAGATCTTTCTGCAAACCTCCTGTTTCCATGGTTAGGACATTACCCACAAACCCTCCTGGTGACATAGGCTCATGGTGGGGACATTTAGCATCAAGCCTGTGAGACCAATCCAATACATACAAGTTAGAGCCAGAAATATTATGTCTCAATGGCACAGGGTTGGCACAATCTTGCCATTGAGGAAATGCTCCCAGCTCAATATTGGTGCTACTAGGACAGTAGGAAAGTGGGGTATGCTTATCAGACAGCCATTGGGTGGCCTTAGGAAACCCCAATTTAGTAACTGTCTGAAGATATTTTCCCAAATCCCAGGAGCCTGCGATGTTAGCAATGCTTGCGCCCCCATAGGATGTATTATTTTCTTGGCCAAGTTGCAAACATCCTGACATCTCCTTTTTAGATAAACAAATAGGGACCTACCCACTAAAGCCATTACAAGTATCATTACCCTGGAAAGAAGGAGTTATGTGTTGGTTGGAGCTACCCCCGACCATATTGGTGTTGTTAGTAAACACTGGTACTTGTTCCTCAGTCCAGGTGGCTGGATTAACCACAGGGGGGGTCTGGAACATATGTCCAGTAAGTTTCTGCTGTAGCCATACCTACCTGGGAGCTGACAAGTGCCAGCATAGTGATAATAAGAGTGGAGGGGGTTACCTGGACCCCCCTGTCCTTCTACCACTTATTGAGCAACAATGGTCAGCTTCTTCAGTTGACCCCATATGGGGACACTAGCTTCTTGGGTGGCCTTGGTTACCTGCCCTCTGCTCTTATCCTTCTTTAGGGTCGGTGGCTGAGCTGGTATCTTCACTGGAGATAAGATCTTCAGTTTCTTGAACGGCATGAGCTGTTCTCCCGGGTTCATGGTCATAATACACCGCTCACTCTGGCACCCAGATGGGGTTAGAAGCCCCTTCTGGAAAGATACAAACATGGCCTCTTCCCCACATCGTTACTGGACCTGGCCCTCTCCACTGTCCTGATTGTAAAACCTTCCATCATATCATACCTGCAGATGCCACGGCACCAGGAGCCTGATGCCTCTCAGCTGCTGTACAACCCTCATTGTCACAATTTTAAAAATGTAAAGTGTAAAGGGCATGATTTAACTGATTCTGTGGAGTAGGATAATACCCATCTTCCCCTTTTTGTTTTTGTAGCTGAATCTTCAATGTCCGATTAGCTCTTTCTACAACTGCTTGTCCCTGGGGATTATAGGGAATTCTTGTCTTATGTATTATTTGGTATTGCTTGCAAAACTACTGAAAGGAGGAGCTAGTATAAGCAGGCCCATTGTCTGTTTTTATCTCTAGGGGCTGTCCCATGACTGGAAAAGCCACTAGGCAGTGATTAACTGCATGCTTTGCAATTTCCCCTGTTTGGGGAGTAGTGAAAATGAAGCATGAGCATGTGTCCACAGAGACATAGATCCACCGAAATCTGCCAAAGTCAGGTATCAGTGACATCCATCTGCCATATTTGATTAGGTTTAAGTCCTCGGGGATTTACCCCTAATGCTGGCACAGGGAGGTGAATAACACACTGGGGGCATTGCTTAATGATTTGGCAAGCCTGCTCTTGGGAAATATGAAATTACTTGGGCAAAGCAGAGGCATTTTGATGATGCAGGGCATGCGAGGCCCGAGTCATTTAATTAATTTCCTTTTAACATTTCTTTCTACAAACTTTCTATAACTTCCTCAGACATTCTTACAACTTTCAGAAATAACCACCTTTAGAAACCACCTTCTTTTTCCTTCAAAATGCATAACCATGCCTCAGACCTTCCATTAAGTATTTCTACTCTAATATTCTTTCTTTCTGTCATACCTTCAGCAATTTGTACAGACCTTTTCTTTCTTTTTTCTTTAAAATGCATGTCCATGCCTATGCCTTCTATTGTCAATTCTTAGAAACCTTAATTTTCCAATGATTACCAAAAAGTAAACAGCCAGCATTTCTTAGATTAACATTTATGAACACACTTTAAGCACACTCTTACTTTCAAGAAATTATACATTCAACAAAGAATAAAAGACTTTCTGTGATAAAAAAACTAAGAGCAGGCAAATTAAAACTTGTCGAGCAATTAATGTTTTAGCATTTTATGTTATTTTAAAATATTTAGATGTTTATCATTTAACCCAGCAATGCTCCAAAGTCTTTAAGTTACCGGAGACTTTGGAAAGTTATGTATAGACATTTGAGGCTGGAGAAAAGGCGGAGGTAGGAGGGAGCAGGCCCAGCAGCCTGTTCTCAGCCTTTAGCGGTTTGGATTTAAAATGCCGCATTTTTCCTTAGAGATAACATCTAAGGTTACTGCTGTGGCTTCTCTATTTTTACAGGGAGAAGGACTGGCCCCTTCCTCCAGCAGAGAGCACAGACTGTCTCCTCTTGAGTGACTGGACTTTTATTATTAACATATTTATAATTATTACTGAAAAGTTTTATCACAAATTCTTCATTTTAGTTAAATCTATTTATTATATCTTAACAACTTTGAGATTTTAAAGTCAATTATTACCTAAGGCATTTTCTTAACCATGATTGTCCTTTCTGTTCAAAGAAAGGACACACTAATCTGGCTGGGAGTTGTATGCCTCTGGGACCCAGGAGCCACCCTTAAATGTGGTCTATCCTTATTCAAGAACCACCCATTATCATGGAAGTATTAATCTTGTTGTCCAACCTAGCCGGTGTAGCTTATTTCCATATGTAATTTCAAGTATATTGTATTGGTCTAATTTAGTTCAAAAATATTTCTTTTAGGGAGAGAGTAGATAGATCTTTGTATCACCTCAGGGCCCTTGAGATGTCACAAAGCTGTCTCTTAGTTAAATTCTTGAAATATTACATTCAGAAAAGCTGTCAAATATACCTAATTTAAAGATTATTAAAATTTAAAGTGGTTTTAATATTAAAGATTTGGTCTTGACCACAGAATTAATTATTTTTAATTTGGCCATTAAATTTTTATATTTTAGTAATGCCACAGAAGTACAGAATATACTTTGAATTGTACAGTAAACGCTGGGGGACACGCCTACCACTTGCCTTTTCCCATGCTTTGGGTCCCCAGGGCTGGCCTGCATGGGTTTGTGACATCACAGGCAGGGTTGGGCAAGTTTAATTAACAAAATTTAAGAAATCAAGAATTTGACTATGCTTAACCTTTGCACTCGCTTGCTTTTTTCTCAATTCCTTTATTCTAATGCTAACCGTGTCGAGTCACACTCGACATCCGAGTGCAAAAGGTTAATAGAGTATCCTCTAGCTTGAGCATAGTTTTAAGCATTTGAGAATAGAGATCTCTTTCCTGAGACCTGGAATTTCCCATGTTTTACACCCAGCTATTTCAATCCGCTCCTTACCTTACTTCTTGAGTTCATTGAGCATGCACTCCTCAGAGCCATCCCCTCACCTGAATTGCTAAGGGTTCCCCTGTACTCAGGTCCCCAGTTTGGGCACCAGATATGACCAGCACAGCTAGAGAGCGAACAAGTCCTGAATAGGGGTGACTGGGGATTGAGAAAAAGAAAGAGACAGACACAGAGACAGTGGGTAAAGCTGGGACCAAGTAGGACACTGTTCTTGGATGAAGAGACAGTGACTCAGAGCTAGTGCAGTACGTTTATTATATACTAGTGGCCCAGTGCATGAAATTCGTGCATGGAAGGGGGGATTCCCTCAGCCCAGCCTGCACCTTCACCAATCAGGGACCCCTTGGGGGATGTCCGACCACCAGTCAGTCAGACATCCCTCTCGCAATCTGGGACCACTGGCTCCTAACTGCTCACATGCCTGCCTGCCTGACCACCCCTAACTGCCTCTGTCTGCCTGCCTGATCACCCCTACCTGCCTCTGCCTGCCTGCCTGATTGCCCCTAACTGCCCTACCTTGCCAGCCTGTTCTCACCCCCAACTGCCCTCCCCTGCTGGCCTAGTTGCTCCCAACTGCCCTCCCCTGCCAGCCTGATCTTGCCCCCAATGGCCCTCCCCTACCAGCCTGATTTCACCCCCAACAGCCCTCCCCTGCCAAACCAGTCATTAAAAAATGGAACCGCTTTCTTACACCTTACACCAAACAGCTGTTGCCCTTAAAACCCCTCCTCAGCCCCCAACTTAGGTTCTGCCTTTGCAGTTCACCCAGATTAAGTTCTGATTGGTAGGTTTCTATGCCAGTCAACGTCAAAAGCTCCGCCTCCTAGGCAGCCACTGGTTCCTCGCACTTCACCCAGATTTGGTTCTGATTGGTCGGTTTCTATGCCAGTCAGCATCTCCGGGCCTATCAATGAGCCTGATCAGAGAGGCAGGGCTGATCAGCAGCCCCAGCAGAGGCCCGAGAGAAAGAGAGGCGCAGCTGCTGGCCAGGCCTGTAGCGAAAGAGAGAGGCAAGTGCCGATCAACATCTGCCACAGAGGCTAGGGATCAGACCCTGCTTCTCTCTCCCCGGGCCTCTCTCTGGGCCTGATCCGCAACCCAGCACTGACTTCTGATCAGTCGAGCCTTTGGTTGTTTTGAATGTTACGGACCCTGGGTTTTTATATATTAGGAAAGCATGATACCAGGAAGTTTTACTAGAGTTTAAGACAAAGGAAATTATGTGAAATCATGCTTAAAGATAAAGCTGCAATTCTTCATTCTTGTGGCTTCTCTGAATTGTCAGGCCTGACTGGACCCTGATAATTGCATCTGCCTCTGGCACCTGAGCTATAGATCAGGACTGACAACATTCTTGCCTTTTGGCAAGATGTTTCCAGGACATGGCTTTGCTGATGCCACTGGACTCAGCTGAGGACACTTGCTCTGGTGCTCTAGCAGGCGCTTTCTACACTCACTGAGCCCTGATCACATCTTTCAGGTTCCTACACTATTAGTTTTATTTTAACCGTGCTTTAATCGGAAATTTCCTTTCTATCTGCCTATCCAAAATGTATAAACATGCCTCAATGAGCAGGACAAACCCTTCCACACCCTCCTATTCTTTTCTTCTTCTTCTTCTTCTTCTTCTTCTTCTTCTTCTTCTTCTTCTTCTTCTTCTTCTTCTTCTTCTTCTTCTTCTTCTTCTCCTTCTTCTTCTTCTTCTTCTGCCATGTGGGTCCACAGCAATGCTGAGCTCAGGGGCCTCCACAAGCAGCAGGGTGGCAATGTTCCCTTTGAAAAATTTAATGGGTATTATTAAAGATTTAAAACATTATGACAAATTGCTTCTGCTAATTCTCTTTCTCTATAATTCTCAAGGAAATTTTTCCCACAGTAAACATTTCACTACATTTTAAAACACCACTGTGTAAAGGTTTCCTGACTACTCATTACATGTCAATACCTACATTTATAACTTGAAGAAGTTGACACTTTTTTTTTTCTCTACACTGTTTTCCCCAAAATACCAGAGCATATTACTTTTAGGAGGAGATAAGAAAGAAATATTAGTGTAAGGGAGAATTCAGCAGGGTGTTATCTGAATCCCTTGGAACAGGTTGATCAGCCAAGTCCACCGTCTTCTTGAGGGTGATCCGCAAGGGGTGTTTTTGGTCGAAGGTCACTTTCCACTCAGGCTGGGCATCACTCAGCTGGTGGGCTGCTTTCACCTGGGAGTGGTGGATCCAGGTGTTCAGTCCTGCAACCTTGAGAGATGTGGGGGTGGTAGTATGACTGGATAGGGCCCCTTCCAAGTTGACTTTAGGGGCTCCTTTTTCCAATTTTTTACCCAAACCTGGTCTCCAGGTTTATAAGGATGTACAGCTGTTCCTAGAGAGATGGGTAATCAGTCACTAACCCATCTGTGGACCTCAAAGACAGTTTTTCCAAGTCCTTGTAATTGCTTCTGAATTCCTAAGTTCCCTATTTCCCCCAAATCTCCCTTTGGCTGAATTAAGGGAAGTGGTCTGCCATATAGAATTTCAAAGGGAGAGAAACCTACCATAGCCCTTGGGGCACAACGTACCCGCAGGAGTACAAGAGGCAAGATATCTGTCCAGGATAAGGTTGTCTCTTGGCATAGCTTAGCCATAGCCTGCTTGAGAGTCTGATTCATGTGTTCTACCTTCCCTGAGCTCTGAGGCCTTTAAGCTGTATGTAGGTTCCACTTAATTTCTAAAGCCTTAGCTACCTATTGTACTA
This sequence comes from Ia io, assembly GCA_025583905.1. Classification (NCBI taxonomy): domain Eukaryota; kingdom Metazoa; phylum Chordata; class Mammalia; order Chiroptera; family Vespertilionidae; genus Ia; species Ia io. Next base: position 102,993,324 of record JAJQQW010000004.1, on the reverse strand, counting down.
TTTCTGCTACAAAGGCTGGGCCATTATCAGACCCTATGGTTAGAGGCATTCCATACCATGGAATTATGTACTTCAGCAATGCCTTAGTGACTTCTCTTGCCTTTTCTGTGCAAGTTGGATATGCCTCAACCCAGCCTAAAAAGGTGCAAACAAAGACTAGTAGATATTTATTCTCTCTGCTAGGTCCTATTTCTATAAACTCTACCTCTACTAGTAAGTCCTCAAAGGTAGCTTGTCCGCAGCACTCAACTCCTATCAGTCCTACAGGGCCCTGTTTGGCATTGTTCTGCTCACAGACGAGGCAACACTGAGAGACTGAGGCAAACAAGGAGGGAAGACAGGCAATTAGTTTAGGTAGTATCTGCCTAACAAAGCCTCTAGGGCAGTCTTCCCTAAATGAGTAAGTTCATGCTGCTGGAGGACTACCTTATGGGCTAACTGTTCTAGGACATGACCCTGTGATCTGGGAGTGTCCACCAACCTTCCTTCATTCTCTAACCCCCTTCTTGCTGGGCCCATTCCTCTTCCTGAGGAGTGTATTTCGGAGGTTCAGATAATTTGGGGGCCAACATGATCCACGACGGTACTACTGGTCCTTTAGCAGCCAGCTTGGCTGCGGCATCAGCATGTCAGTTTCCTTCTGACACTGAGTCTTTCCCCTTTTGGTGACTCTTACAATGGATGATGGCTATCTCCTTGGGCTCCCCAACTGTTTATAGTAATTTTAGAATTTCATTCTGGTTTTTTATTTTCCCTCCAGCAGTCGGGAGTCCTCTTTCCTTGTATATAGCCCCGTAGATATGCAGGGTGGTAAAGGCATAGTGCGAGTCAGTATAAATGTTAGTACGCTTTTCCTTGCTGAGTTCTAAGGCTCTGAGCGGGGCCCAAAGTTCTGCCCTCTGTGCTGACCATCCTTCAGGCAGAGCCTGTGCCTCTACAGCCTCAAAGTCTGATACCATTGCATATCCGGCTTGTCTTTTCCCTTCATCTAGAAAGCTGCTCCCATCCATACAAAATATCAGGTCCGGATTCTGTGGAGGCTGGTCTGTTAGATCTGGCTGGCTGGCTTGAGTAAATCTCCTCTAGAACTTCTAGGCAATCATGCTCAGGGGCTCCCTCAGCGACGGGTAAGAAGGTGGCAGGATTAAGAGTTCTCCCTGCTTCTAATAGTACTCATGGATTTTCACATAGAAGCCCCTGATAATGAGTCACTCGAGCATGAGTTAGTCAGTGCTGCCCCCTAGCTTCCATTAGGGTGACAAATGCATGAGGTACTTTTACATTTAAGTTTTGTCCCAGGATAAGCTTATCTGCTTCTTTAACTAATAATGCCATGGCTGCAAAGACCCTGAGACATAGGGGCCACCCAGAGGCAACTGGATCAATCTGTTTGGAGAGAGAGGCTATTGGTCTTTGCCAGGGTCCAAACTCCTTGGTTAGAATTCCTAGGGCTACCCCATTGTTTTCATGAACAAAGAGATTAAAGTCCCGTGTCACATCTAGTAGCCCTAGTGCTGGGGCCTCGGTGAGCTTTGCCTTTATAGTGGTGAAGGCCTTTTCCTGCTCAGGACCGAAGTCGATGGGTGCCTTCTCTTCCCCTTTTAAAGCTTCATTGAGAGGCTTAGCTAGATCTGAAAACCCTGGAATCCAAATTCAACAGAACCCTGCTGTTCCCAGGAATTCCTGAATCTGCTGCTGGGTGCTAGGGACTGGGATGGCACATACTGCCTGCTTTCTTTCAGTCCCTAGTCTTTGTTTCCATCAGGTGATTCGGAAACCTAGGTACTTGACTCTCCTAGGTACTTGACTTCTCTCTGACAGATTTGTGCCTTTTTCTTGGACACCCGGTAACCTGTTTCGGTTAGGAGCTTCAGAAGGGCTCGCGTTCCTTCTCAGTACTGAGCTCACATGGAGCTAGCCAGTAGCAGGTCGTCTACATATTGTAGTAGAATGCACCCCAAGTCCTGTCCTGGAAATTTGGACAGATCAGATGCTAGCGCTCCGCTAAAGAGAGAAGGGGAGTTCTTGACCCTTGTGGCAGTCTGGTCCAGGTGAACTGCTCCTTGGCCCCCGTAGTTGGGTTTTCCCACTCAACGGCAAACAGGGTCTGACTGGAGGGTCCCAGCTGAAGACAGAAAAAGGCATCTTTCAGATGTAGACACGTAAACCACTCCGCCTCTGATGGAATGAGTCCCAGAAGAGTGTAGGGGTTTGGCAGCGCCAAATGCAGAGTCATAACAGCCTCATTAACAGCCTGCAGGTCCTATACCAGGAGGTAATCATTAGTCCCAGGCTTTTGGACATGGAGACTGACACAGTTTAAGAAGTCCCCACTGTAGCAGCCGATCTAAGTGGACCTGGATTCCTAGGCGTGCATCCCTTGGAATCAGATATTGGCAGATTTTGACAGGCTATGCCCTAGGCTCTAAGTCAATTAGTAACAGGGCTTGGTTCTTGGCCAGGCCAGGGGGATTTCCTTCTGCCCAGACCAGTGGGAATTCTTCCTCTAATTCAGGCTCTAATGGTGAGTCCTTTGACTAGGAGGTATAAAGTCTCCATTTTTCCTCCCTGGGCACTGCTAGGGACAGGATCATTGGAGAGGTCTCCTCACCTAAGTGCAGCTGTGCTGAGCCATCTGGGGCAAAGGTAATCTCTGCCCCCATTTTGGCTAGAAGGTCTCTACCCATTAGGGCACTGGACAATCTGGCAAGTACAGGAATTCATGGATTACTTGGTGGCTGCCAAGTTGGCATCAACGAGGGCAGCAGAATGGTCTACAGGTCTGGTCCCCAGTAGCTCCAATAATGGTAACCTCCTTTCCTGAGAGAGGCGCTACTTTCTGAGTGACTACTGAGTGCTCAGCTACTGTATCAACCATAAAGTCCACAGTCTGGCCCCCAATTTTCATTCTGACCATGAGCTCGTGGGGGCCCAGTTGAAAAGAGTCTGGTCTGTCCTAGTCGGAGTCGGCTGCCACCAGCCTGATAAGGTCTGCCTCAGGCAGTTCTGGCCAGTAGCGGCTGGGTGGGTTGGATGACCCTGACTTCTCTTTCTGGTGTTTTGGACATTCATTCTTCCAGTGTCCAGATTTTTTATAATAAGCACACTGGTCTCACTTCAGGTCTGTCCTCCTTCCCCCTGACCTGGGTCCTTGTTTCCCTTTCTTATCTGTCCGGGAGCTTGATTCCTTAATAGCCACTGCTATCAAGGATGCTTTCCTTTTCAGTCTCTCCTCCACTTCCTTCTTAGCCACCCTTTCTCGGTTAATGAAAACCTTGTTTGCTATTTCTAGCAGTTAACCATAGTTTGATATTCTGGGGCTTCAGGATCAAGAGCAGTGTAGATCCGGTATGCCTCACATAGTCTCTCATAGAAAGCTGCTGGACTTTCATCAGGCTTCTGGAAGACTTTGGAGGTCTTAGCCATATCAGTGGGCTTCTTGGCCCCGGCCCTGAGTCCTTGTAGGAAGGCCAGCCAATATCTTTCTAGCCTTTCTTCTTCTGAGTTTGGGTCCCATCTGGGAGGGCCTCCCTGGCCCATCTGTCTGTATCTAATGTATTTGCCGGGACCTGGGTCTGAAGCCATTTTGGAGCCTCTGTTACTATTTTTATACACTCCTCAGTGTTACAGAGCATGAGAAGGAGCTGCTTGCAGTCTACCCAGGTGGGCTTATGGGTCTGAAAAATTGACTCTAGGAGGTCTACCATGGCCTGAGGCTTTTCAGAATAAGTGGGAGTATGATGTTTCTAATTCAGGAGACTGGTGGTAGTAAAAGGCTGGTAGTAAAAGACCAATCCCCCCTCTTGTAGGGTCCCATCTTCTCCAAGCACTTGGGGACCCCAAGTCTCCCGGAGAGGTATCTGAAAAGCTGGATGTGGCCTGGGTCTCTGATCAACTGAGTGCAAACGCCGTTCAACTGGCTCTGGAGGGTCTGGTTGGGGAGAGATGGAAGGAGGTGGTAAATCTAAACTTCCCTGGCCAGGCAAAGGAGCACTGGGTGCTACTTGAGGCCCATATGGAAATGGTAAAACTGGTGGCACTTCCTCAGAGGGTTCCTGTAGAACAGGGGGCTGAGCTTCCTTCTGAGGGACCTGCTTCTGTTCTCCTGCCTGCTTCTGTTCTCCTGCCACTAAAACCTTACTCTGTCCCTTCTTGCACACGCAGAGCCGGATCCAAGGAGGCCTGTGCCAAGCTATTTCTAGCCATTGACCAATATAAGGGAACTGATCAGGATGACCTGGGTCTCCTGTTACAATTCTGTGAAGATTTCTGATTGTGGGGACATCCAGTGTGCCCTCTGATGGCCATCCTACTCCAAAAGACAGCCAGTCTATTTCACACATTCTTTTTAACTTCCAAGGGACCAATTTTACCCCATAGTCCCCAGCAAATCCTTTCTTAACATTTCTTAACATACATTCTAAGACAGTGGGTGTTGAGGAGCTATTTCCCATGTTTCAAGTATGTAGCCCCACCCAATGAATGGAAACGCAAGACAAACAGGAGGTAACTTTCGCTTCTCCCTCCTGGCCGCTCTGGTCTGGTCACCGGGACTTAGGTGCCTCTTAGCTTTGAAGGAAGATCCATATAAACTCTGGACCCGGATTGCCACTGCAGAAAGGGACTGAGTTGCCTCCCTTAGCCGAATGAGGATCACCACAGAAACGCAGGTTGGGGCTCACACAGGCTCCGTAGCTTTTCCCCGTGGAGCATGGGCTTTCACACTCTCATTCACACAACAGCCAATCCGAGTTTTGACTTCCACCCATGGAAAGTCCCTGAACTGAGGCAAATATTTTGCCTTAGCAGTGATTAGCCGCTTCTTCTGTTTTGAAAGACAGGTCTGACCTTGGACTGATTCCCCGGGGACACTCACCTGTCAAACGTCTGGTCCAGAAAATGTGTTTCCTGCCTCAAGCGAGTCCCACTGGAGTGTAGAAGCGCAGCAGTCTCCCCAGGCCCCACATGTCCAGGAACCCGCGAATGTGCCAGTGGTGCCTTCCCAGGATCACAGAGCCCGGGCCCAGTGCCCCGGAGTCCATTCTCATTAGCAGTGGCCCCAAGAGCCAGCACAACTAACGCTTCCCATACAATACACCAAAAATGTTGTGGAATTGGCACGGAAGAAGGGACAGCTGAACACTCAGAGGTATCAGGAAAGAGAACCTTTATTCAAAGCAGCACTGCCAGCTCAGGGGATTCAAAGATCCAAAGCCTGAACAGCCTATACAATGAGATTTCTTCTTATATATATTCCTGAGTTTCTTTGTTTCCTAACTACCAGGCTTCTGTGGTGGATGTTCACAGCCCCTCCCGAGTCAGTCAGAAGGAGAATTTAGATTGTATCTAAAGCCTGACTGGAGCCGGTGACCTCCCTCTAGCTAAGCTGTTACAGCCTTGGTTTATGGCCCTTGTGAGTTGGGAGTATTTAGGTAAATAGGTCTTGCAAGACCAGGTAATTAAGGAAGGGGCAGTGACTTGATTATAAGCTAACAAGAATGTGCATTAGGGATACTGATTAACTAGGTACAGAGTCAGGCTGCTAGCCCCCTACATTCTTTCACAAAGGAACTGAAAGAATATATCACTCAAGAAAACTCTAAAAAACTAACTGTTCATATTATAAGTAGTCCCTATAACGTCTATCATCTATAGTTATGCTGTGCAATACAGTAGTTACTAATCATGTGCGGTTATTTAAATTAATTAAAATTAAATAAAATTAAAATTTAGTTTCTCATTTGCACCAGCCAAATTTCAAGTGCTCAGTAGCCATATGTGACTGGAGGCTATCATGTGTACAGTGAATATTATAATAAAACATTTCTATCATTAGAGAAAATTCTATCAGACAAGACCTTTCATTTTTACCCCCTTCCCCCCCCCAAAAAAAATCCTTTTAGTGTGGCATTAATATCCCAATGGGAAAACTAAACCTAAAGTTAAGAGGTATTAGATAAGTTACTCAAACAGGGACATACTGGAATCCAGTTTCAAACATAACTCCAGTGGTTTCTAAGCCTGGGTTTTTAACTTGTCAAAATTGAGCCTCTTCCTTCCTGTTTCTGCTATAGTCTCATCACAGTTCCATCATGATCATGCTGACTAAAGGATGCTTGACCCAGTTTCTGACCCCAAACCAGCCCAGACTGGTAAGATGTTGGCCATTTCCCACCCATGATCAAGTGAAGTTTAATAACAGTCTACTAAATGGCTATTCCGTTCCTACTGTCGAAAAGCTCTGAAGTAGACAGAGGCTGACTGTGGCCTCCCACTTGACTCCCAATGCATGTATACAGTCTAAACTCAGTTCTTTTATATTTGTAAACTAGAGGCCTGGTATATAAAATTCATGCACTCGGGGCAGGGGAGGGGTTCCCTCAACCCAGCCTGCACCCTCTCGTAGAACGGGAGCCCTTGGGGGATGTCCGACTGATGGCTTAGGCCCACTCCTTGGACCTAAGTCGGACATCTTTAGCACTGCTACGGAGGCGGGAGAAGCTCTCGCCACCGCCGCTGCTCTTGCCAGCCATGAGCCCGGCTTCTGGCTGAGTGGTGCTCCCCCTGTGGAAGTGCACTGACCACCAGGGGGCAGCTCCTACATTGAGCATCTGCCCCCTGGTGGTCAGTGCGCATCATAGCAACTGGTCATTCCACTGTTCGGTTGATTTGCATATTAGCCTTTTATTATATAGGATTTATCCCCTGAAATTGAGTATAGCAAGGATCCACAGGCCCTGATCTGCATGTGGTGCTTTCTGTGGCTGTGTTCCAGTTCTTCCCCTCATAACACCACTCCCCAGGACACCAAAATCTGTGTCCTGCCTAGCTTTCTTGAATAAACAACTCAGGGAGAGTAGGCTTGAGCTCAGCTTATGGCTGAACATTTGACCTTGCACTCAAGTTGCTACCTCTTACTTTGCTCCAAACCACCTACATAATATTGGCAGGTAAACCAATCTATACATTTTCGTTACTTAACCCTAGCCCCAAACAGACAAACTCAAACTGGCCTTAACTTAGCCTGTCCCCTCAAGTCTTTTAAAACTGGTGATTAGCATATTATATTCTTGATGTATTCAACATCATTTATATTTCAGCAGAGAATTACAATAATGTATTTAGGCTTTGTACCCCTTCTGATACATCAAGTCTATTAATACAGGGTTCATATTCTGTGTTTTATCACACTTGCACAGTATCCTTTGATTCCTGTGGAGGAAGTCTGAGTCTGAATCTAGAAAATATTTTTAAAAAACAAACTGCATGTACAGAGATGCAAAAAGTGTACTAGAACAAAAAAAAAATAGTATTATGATTCTATGTAAAACATAAAAAGCAACTCATATATCTCATCAATATTAAGAGGAGATTTTGTATAACTGAATAGCCTCATGAAGCCACCTGGCTCCTGTCTATTGGTGAAGAACCAATAGAAATATAGTTTTTAAATAAATACACATTATGCCAATTCAAACTTAAATCTACACCAATAAAACAAATCCTCAGGTAAGAAATATCAGAATGAAATAGGAAATTAGAAAGTAAATGATTTCTGTATTTCCAGACTCAGAGCATGGATAGAAAAGGCAGTATACTATGAATACCAGATCAGGGAATGCTGAGAACAAGGTAAGTGCTTCCTATAGTATTAGAGAGATTGCAGTATGGTAGATAGATACCAGTGTGAACAAAATATTACAAGTTCTTTTTTTTTTTTTTTTTATAATATATTTTATTGATTTTTTACAGAGAGGAAGAGAGAGGGATAGAGAGTCAGAAACATCGATGAGAGAGAAACATCGATCAGCTGCCTCCTGCACACCCCCTACTGGGGATGTGCCCGCAACCAAGGTACATGCCCTTGACCGGAATCGAACCCGGGACCCTTGAGTCCGCAGGCCGACGCTCTATCCACTGAGCCAAACCGGTTTCGGCAAGAAGTTCTTGATTTAAAAAGAAAACACGCACACACACACACACACACACATACACACAAAAAATCAGGGACATCCGTGGCCGGTATGGCTCAATTGGTTGGGCATTGTCCCATGCACCAAAGGGTTGCCATTTGATTCCTGGTCAGGGCACATGCCCAAGTTGCAGGCTCAATCCCCAGTGGTGGGTGTGCAGGTGGCAGCCAATTGATGTTTTGCTCTCACATTCATGTTTCTCTCTCTCTCTCTCTCTCTCTCTCTCCCTTCTTCACTCTCTAAAAATCAATTTTAAAAAAGCAGGGACTTCCCTAGCCAGTTTGGCTCAGTGGATAGAGTGTCCACCTGCAGACTGAAGGGTCCCGGGTTCCATTTTAGTCAAGGACCTGTACCTTGGTTGCAGGATCTTCCCTGGCCCAGGCCCTGGTCAGGGCGCATACAGGGGGAAACCAATCAATGTGTTTTTCTCACATCTATGTTTCTCTCTGTCTTTCACTCTCTTTTCTACTCTCTCTAAAAATCAAAGGAAAAATATCCTCAGATGAGAATTTTAAAAATAATAATAATAAGCAGAGGCAACCCTCTTTAACAGGGAAAGTACATGAACAAGACCACAGAGGTCATTTCCCCAGGAAAGGATTGAAGGTTCCTTAGAATGTATAGCTGGACTAATTGGCCAAGGTTTTCTCTTGTACAAAGCAAATCTATAAAGACTGGGAGAAGTGACAGTTTTTTTCAAATGACTACATTTCAACATAAGATCCCAAGGCATACAAAGACACAGAGAAAAATGGCCAATCAAAAGAACAAAATAAATCTCTAGAAATTAATCCTAAAGAAACATATCTAGCAGTCACCTGACAAAGAATTAAAAGTAACCACCTTAAAAATGCTCAATGAGCCGAAACCGGTTTGGCTCAGTGGATAGAGCATCGGCCTGCGGACTGAAAGGTCCCAGGTTCGATTCCGGTCAAGGGTATGTACCTTGGTTGCGGGCACATCCCCAGTAAGGGGTGTGCAGGAGGCAGCTGATCGATGTTTCTCTCTCATCAATGTTTCTAACTCTCTACCCCTCTCCCTTCCTCTCTCTGTAAAAAATCAATAAAATATTTTTTTTAAAAAAAATGCTCAATGAGCTAGAAGAGAACAAAAAAAGACAGCTAAATGAAACAGGACTTATGAGACACTGTCAAACAGAACAACATAGGATAACTCCCAGTATCCAGTTTCCCTTTCCATAGTTTCAACTATCCACAGTCAACATCAGTTCCAAAATATTAAATGTAAAATTCAAGAAGTAAGCAATGCATATGTTTTATTTTTTTATTTTTTAATATATTTTTATTGATTTCAGAGAGGAAGGGAGAGGGAGAAAAAGATAGAAACATCAATGATGAGAGAATCATTGATGGGCTACCTCTTGCACGCCTCCCACTGGAGATCGAGCCTGCAACCCGGGCATGTCCCCTTGACTGGAATCAAATCTGGGACTCTTCAGTCCACAGGCCGATGCTCTATCCACGCAGCAAAACCAGCTAGGGCAATGAATATGTTTTAAATTTTGAACTATTCTGAGTAATGTGATGAAATTTCACACCAACTCATTCCATTCTTCCTGGAATGTGAATCATCCCATTGTCCAGCATATTCATGCTGTATACACTACCAACCCATTAGTCTTAGTCATCATCTATATTATAAGATTGATTGTCATGGTATCATAGTGCTCATGTTCAAGGAACCCTTATTTTACTTAATAATGGCCCAAAAGTGCAAAAGTAGTGCTGCTGGCAATCATATATGCCAAAGAAAGCCATGAAATGCTTTCTTTTTTTAAAGTAAAAATGTGAAAGTTCTGAATTTAATAAGGAAAAAATCATTATCTGATGTTGCTAAGATCTACAATATGAACAAATCTTCTATCCATGAAATTGTGAAGAACAAGAAATTTATACTAGTTTTACTGCCAAATCTCACACTGTGGAAGTTATACCCATAGTTATAAGTGTCTAGTTAAAATGGGAAAAAGTATTAATTTTGTAGGTGGAAGATATGACATCATGGCTGGATGTTCCCTTTTTTGACATACAATGAGACAGTCACTAGTAACCTAACACCAAACTACAATAACCATGTCATTCACCTCACTTCCTCTCATCACATAGACACTGTGTCATTTCACATTGGCATTAGAAGAATGAAATGCTATAAAATAAGATATTTTGAGAGAGAGACCACATTCACACTGTTATTACATTGTTTTAATTGTACCATTTTATTATTAATTATTGTTGTTAATCATTTATCATGCCTAATTTATTAATTAAACTTTATAGAAGGTATGAAGTAACCACTTTGGAACTCTGAAGTCCATTGAAGTCTTGCATTTCAAGGGAAAAGTTCAGGAGGTAAATATTGGTTAATTTTAGTCAATTTCAGTTCTTCTACAGTAACAGTTCCCATAACCACACAAGCACCATGGCAGGCAAGTGTAGTACATAGATTTCTGAAGCAACATGCACACTGTTTGTGGGGGGAGTCTGAATTTGAATGAAAGACATTATCCTCCAAATATCAGTGCTCTGATCACCAATTGCAGCTAACAATCAAATAAGTGCAGACAAAGAGCAGGTGGTCATTGTTCTTGTACCTCCCCCCATTGTTGCAAGTCCCTCCCTGTCTGCACAAAGTGATTTCCAAGGATTTTAAAGGGCCAGTGACCTTTCCCCCCATCATTCTTCTTTTCCTCTTTTGGGACTCAGAATGTCTGAGTCCCAAAAGAGGAAAGCAACTACACCTAAAGACAAAATTAGAAAGTGGTCATATATACCCAGGGAAAGATGCAGGCTCAGAAAAGACTTGAGAAGACCTTATCTACACCTCAGAAAGATCTTTGGCAGACACAACCTAATACAATAAAACAACAACAACAACAACTAAAGTAAAACAAACAGAACACCTAAGGGAGAGGGAGAATTAAATTTCCAGAGTTATCTTATTATTAAATTCAAATTCCAGTTTTCAACAAAACAATCACAAGGCATACAAAGAAACATGAAGAATGGCCCCTTCCAACGAAAATTAAAAATCAACAGAAAATATCCCTTAAGAAGACCTAATAGCAACTCTACTAGACAAAAACTTTAAAGCAATAACCTTAAAGATGCTTAAATAAAGAAATATGTGGAGAAAGTCAGGAATGAGTTGTGAACAAAATGAAATATCAAAAAAACTAAAGAAATATTAAGAAAACCTAAAAATAAATGAAAAAGAAATTCTAGAACTGAAAGGTACAATAACTGAAATGAACTCACTAAAGTTAATCAAAGGTAAATTTGAGCAAACAGAAGAAACAAGCAGCAAAATTTAAAATAGCATAATGAAAATTATTTAATCTGAGGAATGGAAGGGAAGAATGAAGAAGGGTGAACAGGGCCTAAAGGATCTGTGGGGTACCATAAAGAGGACCAGCATATACATTGTGGGAATTCAGAAGGAGAAGAGAAAGAAAAATGAGCAGAAAAAAATACTTGAAGAATTAATGGTCAAAAATGTCCCACATTTGATGAAATACATGAAAAGCTCAACAAATTTCAAGTAAGATGAACTCTAAGACAACCAGGCCAAGACATGATATAATCAAACTTCCATAAGAAAAAGACAGATAACTTTGATGAAACAGAAGAGAAGGGGCTAAACTTACAAGGAATCCTCAATAGGAGTATATTTCTTATCAGAAACTTCAGAGGTGAAAAGGCAGTGGCCAATATGCTCAAACTAGAGGCCTGGTGCATGGATTCATGCACCAGTGGGGTCCCTCATCCTGCCCTGTGCCCTCTTGCAATCAGGGGATGTCGGACTGACAGTTTTGAGGTATGTAGTAGTGCTGGAAGCAGCAGGCGGCCGCGGAGGCAGGAGAGGCTCACCAACTGTGAGCCTGGCTTCTGGTGCCCAATGGTCAGCTGAGCAGTGCTCAGCTGTGGGAGTGCACTGACAACGAGGGGGCAGCTCCTGTATTGAGAGTCTGCCCCCTGGTGGTCAATGCGCATCATAGTGACTGATCGACTGGTCATTTGGTCATTTGGTCGTTCAGTCGCTTAGGCTTTTAAAAATAGAGATGCTAAACACACACACACACACATACACACCCCTGTTAACCAGCAATTCTATAGCCAGCAAAATTGTCCTTCAAAAGTAAAAAAAAAAAAAAATTAAGACATTTCCAGATAAACAAAGCCATGCTTAAGGCAGACCTTCAGGATGAAATAAAAGGACATCAGATGGTAATTCGAAGTCATATGATGAAATAAAGAATTCTTTAGGCCGAAACCGGTTTGACTCAGTGGATAGAGCATTGGCCTGCGGACTGAAGGGTCCCAGGTTCGATTCCGGTCAAGGGCATGTACCTTGGTTGCGGGCAAATCCCGAGTGGGGCGTGTGCAGGAGGCTGCTGATCGATGTTTCTAGCTCTCTATCCCTCTCCCTTCCTCTCTGTAAAAAAATCAATAAAATATATTAAAAAAAAAAAGAATTCTTTAGGAAAGACCAACATGGTGGTGGGCAGGTCTGGAGCGAAGGTAAGTGTGTGTGTGTGTGTGTGTGTGTGTGTGTGTGAAGGCATTGTTTGTAGGATCAGGAGCTCTGGGAGTTTGGGGAGGGGCGGATTGGGCACTTCTAGTGGAAGAACTGCCAGCTGAAGTGTGCTGCTGGGGGCGGGGGGAGGCTTTTCTCACTTGATAGAGAACTCGCCCTTTTGAGGGGGCTGCAGGAAGCAGCCCTGCCTCAGCACCCTTATGCCATGGATGGACCCTCTCAGCTCCACTGCTGGGACCCAAAGCCCCCAGGCACACTGACCAGTCATAGTTGCTTGGTCTGCCTGAACTGTGGGCCTCAGTATTATATGAAAGGCTGAAAGGTATTCTTTCAGAAGAGGAAGAAGAAAAAAGTAAAGATAAAATTATGAACAACAAATACATATCTATCAAAAAGTGAATCTAAAAATCAAGTGAATTAAAAATCTGAGGAATAGAATAAACTGGTGAATATAATAGAATCAAGGGCATAGAATGGGAGTGGATTGATAATTCTCAGGGGGAAAGGGGTGTCTGTGTGGGGGGTACGGGAAGAGACTGGACAAAAATCGTACACCTATGGATGAGGACTGTGGGGGGAGGTAAGGGCAGAGGGAGGAGTGGGAACCAGGTGGAGGGGAGCTATGGGGGGGAAAAAAGGAGAAACAATTGTAATAATCTGAACAATAAAGATTTATTCAATAAAAAAAAAAAAGCAGTGAATGCCTCACCCCTGGAGGCTGTCCAGCAGGTGGGGAAGACTGTCCCTCCAGGACCCAACAGGAAGAGATAGTGTGACCATGGGATATCTGAGTCTCCAAAGTCAAGATGTGGTGATATGTTCTAAACCAGTTGGGCTACCATGCCACACAATTTTAAGTCACACTGACTGAGGTTTATGCACATCAGTCACTGGTCTAAGTTCTCTAGCAGTACTCTCCTATTGTCTCAGCCACCCCATAAGGGTACTAATCCTAGCTTGACACTGTTCAGAGAATGTATATTGAGATACGATAATATTCATGAATTGTTACGTTTCACAGTGTATGTTTGATTACATGCTGCCCCTTGCTTCCTAGATTTAAAGGAAAGGATCCCAGAGCCATCACTTCATATTTCACTCACCATTATTCTTCTCTTAAGAAGTTGGAGTGTGGTTTAACTACCACTCCTTGTTTATAACCACCTTTACTCATTTCCTCTTCAGACTTTATTATTTTTACAACTACCAGACAATGTGGGGGGAGCACCTACTTCTTTATTTGTGTCAACCTTTCTCTCATCTTCTTTGAGGAACCTGTAAGCATAAAAAACCAGGTGGCTGACCAGAGCTAGTCATAGATGAGGTGGCCCCATGCCTTTTCTTTTTCTCCCCCTCAAATTTCAATGTGAACTTGGTTTTATTTTTATGTCTGGAGTTTGGAAGAATTCTGCCTCTTCGCTGAGCTGATCCTTCAATCATGAGGCATTTTTAATGGAGTGGAAGGTTTTCATCTTCTGCGCACACAGGGATAAATCAGATAGACAACTTGTATTTGAGAAGCATATTTATTTAATGACAAATACACAGTGTCATAACATAGTGTAGTATGTTACTTCTTGTACTTCTCACATTTCCATCTTTTTTCATAGTGATAAATCATACAGTATTTATTGGTGCTTACTAGCTAATCACATGTAATTTTTTTTAAATACGTTTTTATTTTGATTTTTTTTGAGAGAGAGGAAGGGAGGGGGAGAGATAGAAACATTGATGAGAGAGAATCATTGATGGGCTGCCTCCTGCACAACCCCCACTTGGGATTGAGCCTGCAACCTGGGCATGTGCCCTGACCAGGAATCAAACTATGACCTTCTGGTGCACAGGATGACATTCAACCACTGAGCCACACCAGCTGGGCTGATTACATGTTATTTTAAGTAATATATCAAATTAATCAGCTACTCCAGGTGGATTTTCTTAATAAATTGATGACCTGCTCACATTAATTCCCAACTTTACAGCAACTCACTTCTGAGAGTAGCTGTGACAGAGACTGCATGACTTCCAAAGCCTAAAATATTTACTCTCAGGTCCTTTAAAAGATAAAGGTTTTTGATCCCTTACTTTAAAGAAGAAGCTTCTATTATCTTCCATGATTCCATGGGTATCTAGGCTCAACTGGGCAGATTCCCTGCTCACTTGGCATGGGCTGAGGTGGTAGCTAACTGGAAGCTCTTGGGTCTGTGGAGGTTGGCAGGTGCTACTGGCTATCAGTTGGGAGCTCACCTGGCTGGAACTGTGGGCCAGGTAGCCCTGCTATCTTTCACATGGCTGCTCCATGTGGTTTAGGCTTCTCCCAGTGGGTGAGGGATTCAAGGAGCATTCCAGGTGTAAGCACCATTAATCAATGCTTGCATCACACTTGCTGATATCCTGTTGGTCAGAGCCCATCAGATGTTCAAGCCCTGAGTCAATGCAGGAGGACACTGCACAAGGGAGTGGAAACCAGAATGTGGTTTATTGGAGGCCACCAAAGTAATGGTGTACACACTTCTATGTGACCAGCAGTCCACAATTAATGAAAATCTGGGATAGAAAACTTTTAGCCCAATGACTGTCAAACAAACACAGAGTCTGAAGAAGAGTTGTGCATTCACAGGCCTGGGAAAAACTGGTTACTCCCCAGCACCAGCCCACCCTAGCCAAGGGGACAATTCCATGGGTTGTCTTCCCAGTCCTTTGCTTCTCTTTCCGAGTCCTCACCCCTCTATTTGTTATTGGTTGTATACAGCTTTGGGTTGCCTGCCTCACTTTCAGAGTGCTCCTTTGGCCAGTATTTGTACTTGAAGTCTCTAAAATCAAATGTGATGGGGGGCGGGCAGATCCATCATGACCAAGCAAATCTTATTTTGAACAGGTGTGTCTTGGAATTGCCTCAAGTCCTTTTGCAAGCCTGGCCCTAACAGTGACTCTCTGTAGCTCTTCAAGGATGAACAGGCTGAGAACTAGAAGATTTGCAGGGGGCTGTAGCCACATTCATGCCCAGGACCCATGAGGGCTGGAGTGGGAGAGGAGAATTGTGTCACCTGCTGCTCTCAGATCCCAGAGCCAGCCTCCTGTTCCCCATCCCTTAAGGAGTCCATTCCTCCCAGCCTTCAGCCCAGACCCTTCCATTCTCCTAACCTAAGCCAGGTTGCCTCTTTCCCTATTCTCTTCCTACTTTGCCACCCTTTGTTCCTCCTTGGTGGATGAAAGTGCCCTCATTATGGAGGAGTTATTGCCTCCTGACAATCACAGGCAAAGCCTGGGAGGGAGTCACAGGCTAAAAATCTAGCTGTCCACAGGCAGTTTATAGTTGGTACCCTCTAACCTACGAAGGAGACTGTCAAGACTTCACACTGGGTCAGTGGCCTCTATTCTCTCTTCTAACCAGCCAAATACAGGCAGCAGTGGAAGTAATGTCTAAAAATGACACACCATTTCCAAATGCATCTTTGGGGAGTTACTCTATCACTAGAGAGACTGAACTGCT
The DNA here is from genome assembly GCA_025583905.1 of Ia io. Classification (NCBI taxonomy): domain Eukaryota; kingdom Metazoa; phylum Chordata; class Mammalia; order Chiroptera; family Vespertilionidae; genus Ia; species Ia io. Next base: position 102,977,304 of record JAJQQW010000004.1, on the reverse strand, counting down.
GGATGTCCATTCTAAATATAAGCACAGGGGTTGAGAACACAGAAGATGCCTGCCTCTGCAGGCCTTGACCTCCTGTTCTCTGGAGAAATGCCTGCTGGGTCCTCTACCTGCTCGGTCAGCCCCTTTCAGGAAGCTCTACCCGTTGGGTCATGGAGTTCATGGCTCAAGGGCAGGTTTCCTTTCAAGAGGAAGAAACCATTCCAACTAGCAAAGAATTTTGCTGCAACTTTCAGTAATATGAAGGGACATCACTAATTCTCAGGGTTGGCATCAAGGTGGCCAGTGGGTGGGTGGGTGGGATTATGAGAGAACTAAAGCTGAGCCTCCAATGTCAGGGCACTGAGTTCAGTCTGTTTTCTGTGTGCAGGTGACCTCAATAGCAGTACTCTGTCTGACTGCATTCTTTGGGAGACTTGTATGTTTTGCGGAAGTTACTCCTCAAATGGTTTTCTGGAATGATACAAAAACATTGGCATCATGGTAACCATAGGGGTGAGTGCTTGTATAGTACCTTTAAGAGTCTGTGTCAAAGGCATAAACTGAGGAAGAAAGACTTGATGAATTTCACTTTGTTCAAGTAACAGTGACAGATGTTGGTACAAACACCATCAGCACAACTGCAAGCAAACTGCAGCCAAAGAGCTAACAAAGGGCAAAATGTGACAGTGTGAACATTTGAACATATTTTTTTTTTTTTCCAATTTTTTTATTAAGGTATTATATGTGTACATATCTTACCATTGCCCCCCCCACCCCACTCCCATATATGCCCTCACCCCCCAGAGTTTTGCGTCCATTGGTTATGCTTATATGCATGCATACAAGTCCTTTGATTGATCTCTTATCTTCCCCACCTCTCCCTAACCTTCCTGCTGTGATTTGACAGACTGTTTGATGCTTTACTGTCTCTGTATCTATCTTTTTGTTCAAGTTTTTAATGTTCTTTATTATCCATAAATGAGTGAGATCATGTGGTATTTTTCTTTCATTGACTTGCTTATTTCACTTAACATAATGTTCTCCAATTCCATCCAGGTTGCTGCAAATGGTAAGAATTCCTTCTTTTTTATGGCAGCATAATATTCCATTGTGTAGATGTACCATAGTTTTCTGATCCAGTCATCTGCTGATGGGCACCTAGGCTGTTTCCAGATCTTAGCTATTGTAAATTGTGCTGCTATGAACATAGGGGTGCATATTTCCTTTCTTATTGGTGTTCCCAGTTTCTTAGGATATATTCCTAGGAGTGGGATTACTGGGTCAAATGGGAGTTCCATTTTCAGTTTTTTGAGGAAACTCCATACTGTTCTCCACAGTGGCTGCACCAGTCTGCATTCCCACCAGCAGTGCACGAGGGTTCCTTTTTCTCCGCATCCTCGCCAACATTTTTCGTTTGTTGATTTGTTGATGATAGCCATTCTGACAGGTGTGAGATGATAGCGCATTGTTGTTTTGATTTGCATCTCTCGGATAATTAGTGACCTTGAGCATGTTTTCATGTGTCTCTTGGCCTTCCTTCTGTCTTCTTTGGAAAAGATTCTATTTAGGTCCATTGCCCATTTTTTTATTGGATCATTTATCTTCCTTTTATTAAGTTGTATAAGCTGCCTGTAGATGTTGGAGATTAAACCTTTATCAGTGATGCCATTTGCAAATATGTTCTCCCATGCAGTGGGCTTTCTTGTTGTTTTGTTGATAGTTTCTTTTGCTGTAAAAAAGCTTTTTATTTTGATGTAGTCCCATTTGTTTATTTTCTCTTTAGCTTCCATTGCCCTAGGGGCAGTATCGGTGAAGAAGTTCTTTTGACATATGTCTGAGATTTTGCTGCCTGTGGATTCCTCTAGTATTTTTATGGTTTCCCGTCTTATGTTTAAGTCCTGTATCCATTTTGAGTTTATTTTTGTGTATGGTGTAAGTTGGTGATCTAGCTTCATTTTTTTGCATGTGTCTGTCCAATTTTCCCAACACCATTTATTGAAGAGACTGTCTTTATTCCATTGTATGTTCATGCCTCCTTTGTCAAATATTAATTGAGCATAGTGGTTTGGATCAATATCTGGATTCTCTATTCTGTTCCATTGATCTATATGTCTGTTCTTGTGCCAGTACCAGGCTGTTTTGAGAATAGTGGCTTTGTAATACAGCTTGAAATCTGGTATTGAGATCCCTCCTACTTTATTCTTCTTTCTCAGGATTGCTGTGGCTATTCGGGGTCTTTTTTTATTCCAGATGAATTTTTGGAGAGTTCTTTCAAGGTCTGTGAAATATGCCGTTGGTATTTTAATGGGGAGTGCATTGAATCTATAGATTGCTTTGGGTAGTATGGACATTTTAATGATGTTGATTCTACCAATCCATGAACATGGTATGTTCTTCCATCTGTTTACGTCTTCCTCTATCTCTTTTTTCAGTGTCCTGTAGTTTTCCGTGAATAGGTCTTTTACCTCCTTAGTTAAGTTTATTCCTAGGTATCTTAATTTTTTTGGTGCGATGGTAAATGGGATTGCCTTTTTAGTCTCTCTGTCTGTAAGTTCACTATTGGTGTATAGAAAGGCCATAGATTTCTTGGCGTTAATTTTGTATCCTGCTACATTGCCGAATTCATTTATTAAGTCTATTAGTTTTTTGACGGAGTCTTTTGGATTTTTTATGTACAATATCATGTCGTCTGCAAATAAAGACAGCTTTACTTGTTCTTTTCCAATTTGGATGCCTTTTATTTCTTCTTCTTGTCTAATTGCATTAGCTAATACTTCCAGTACTATGTCAAACAGGAGTGGTGAGAGTGGGCATCCCTGTCTTGTTCCTGTTCTTAGGGGAAATGTTTTTAGCTTTTGTCCATTGAGTATGATGTTTGCTGTGGGTTTATCATATATAGCTTTTATTATGTTGAGGTATGAGCCTTCCATTCCCACCTTGTTGAGAGTTTTTATCAAGAAAGGGTGTTGGATTTTGTCAAATGCTTTTTCTGCATCAATTGATATGACTATGTGATTTTTATCTCTCAATTTGTTTATGTGATGTATCACGTTTATTGATTTGCGGATATTGTACCATCCTTGCATTCCTGGGATAAATCCTACTTGGTCATGGTGTATGATCTTTCTGATGTACTGCTGGAGCCGATTTGCTAGAATTTTGTTGAGGATTTTGGCATCTATATTCATGAGGGATATTGGTCTGTAATTCTCTTTCATTGTGTTGTCTTTATCTGGTTTTGGTATTAGGATGATGCTGGCTTCATAGAAGGAGCTTGGAAGTGTTCCTTCCTCTTGAATTTTTTGGAATAGTCTGAGGAGGATAGGTTTTAGTTCTTCCTTGAATGTTTGGTAGAACTCTCCTGTGAAGCCGTCAGGCCCCGGGCTTTTGTTTGCCGGAAGCTTTTTGATGACTTCTTCAATTTCATCCATAGTTATTGGCCTATTGAGCTGTTGAGATTCTTCTTGATTGATTTTTTTTGAAGGTTGTATTTTTCTAGGAATATGTCCATTTCCTCCAGGTTGTCCAGTTTGTTGGAATAGAGCTGTTCGTAGTATTTTGTAACAATCCTTTGTATCTCAGCGGGGTCTGTTGTTATTTCACCTCTTTCATTTCTGATTTTGTTTATTTGGGTCCTCTCTCTTTGCTTCTTGGTGAGCCTGGCTAGAGGTCCATCAATCTTGTTTATCTTTTCAAAGAACCAGCTCTTGGTTTTGTTGATCTTTTGTATTGTTTCTTTGGTCTCTATGTCATTTATCTCCGCTCTGATCTTTGTTATTTCCTTCCTTCTGGTTACACTGGGCTTTTCTTGCTGCTCTTTTTCTAGCTCTTGGAGTTGTAGGGTTAGGTAATTTATTACCATTGTTTCTTGTTTTTTGCAATAGGCTTGTAGAGCTATGAACTTCCCTCTCAAGACTGCTTTCGCTGTGTCCCATAGATTTTGGATTGTTGTGTTTTCATTGTCATTTGTTGCCATGATGTTTTTTATTTCTTCCTTGATCTCTCTGGTGACCCATTCCTTGTTTAATAGCATGCTGTTTAGTCTCCATGTGTTTGATTTCTTTGGATTGTATTTATTGTAGTTGATTTCCAGTTTTATGCCACTGTGATCTGAGAAGATGCTTGATATAATTTCTATCTTCTTGAATTTGAAGAGACTTTGCCTGTGACCCAGCATATGGTCTATCTTTGAAAATGACCCATGTGCACTTGAGAAGAATGTATATTCTGTGGCTTTGGGGTGAAAATGTTCTGAAGATGTCAATTAATTCCATCTGGTCTAGTGAGTCATTTAGGATTGCTGTTTCTTTGCTGATTTTTTGTTTAGAGGATTTGTCCAATGGTGATAGTGGGGTATTAAAGTCTCCTACTATGATTGTATTGCTATTAATCTCTCCCTTGATATCCTCCAGGAGTTTTTTTATGTATTTGGGTGCTCCAATATTGGGAGCGTATATGTTTACCAGAATTATTTCTTCTTGTTGGATTTCTCCCTTTAGTATTATGAAGTGGCCTTCCTTATCTCTTGTTATGGCATTGACTTTGAGGTCTAATTTGTCAGATATAAGTATTGCTACCCCAGCTTTTTTTTTTCATTTCCATTTGCCTGGAAGATATTTTTCCATCCCTTCACTTTCAATCTGTGGGAGTCTCTTGTTCTGAGGTGGGTCTCTTGTAGACAGCATATATATGGGTCATGCTTTTTGATCCATTCAGCCACTCGATGTCTTTTGATTGGAGCATTTAGTCCGTTTACATTTAAAAGTTATTACTGAAAGGTATTTGTTTGTAGTCATATCTATTTTTGTGTCTGTATTCCTTCTTAGCTGTTTATTTCTTCTTTTTACAGTATTCCCTTTAGCAATTCTTGCATTGCTGGTTTGGTGGTGATAAACTCCCTGAGTCTTTTTTTGTCTGCGAAGCTCCTGATTTCCCCTTCAATTTTGATTGATAGTCTTGCTGGATATAGTATTCTTGGATTCAGTCCTTTGCTTTGCAACACTTTGTATACCTCCTTCCATTCACTTCTAGCTTGTTGTGTTTCTGTTGAGTAATCATTTGACAATCTGATGGGTGTTCCTTTGTAGGTAACTCTCTGTCTCTCTCTCTCTGTGCCTTTAAGATTCTCTCTTTATCATTTATATTTGCCATTGAGATTATGACATGTCTTGGTGTGGGTCTTTTGGGGTTGATCCTGCTTGGGACTCTCTGTACTTGCGTAACTTTTATCTTTCCCATATCCGGGAAGTTTTCTGTCATTATTTCTTCAAACAGATTTTCTAATCCCTGCTGCTCTTCTTGTCCTTCTGGCAGCCCTATTATACGCATGTTACTTCGCTTCATGTTGTCCCGAAGCTCCCTTAGGCTTTCCTCCTGCTTTTTAATTTTTTTCTCCAATTGCTGTTCAGATTGATCTTGTTTCTGTACCTGATCTTCTAACTCACTAATTCGGTCCTCTGCTTCTTGTAGTCTACTGTTGAAACTTTCCATGGTGTTTTTGATTGTAGCTATATCACTTTTCATTTCTTCCTGATTCTTGCATAAGTTGTTGATTTTCTCATCCATCCGATGTATAAATTCCACGACCATTGCTCTGAACTCCTTTTCGGTCATGTTGCAAGCTTCAGTTTCACTAATTTCCTTTCTTGGCGACTCCACATTTTCTTTCCTCTGTGAGTTATTTCGTTTCCCCATTCTGGCTATCACCAGAAAGCTCAAGCTTCCGTTTGTGTGGACCTCGGCCGTGCGCTGTGGGGACTTCGCTCCACCCGAGTTTCACTGAAGTGCTCTGACACTAGGACGTGTGGCTGCCTTTGGTTGGTGGGAACCAGACTTGCCCAGGGTCAGTGTCCCCAGTGTTCCGTGTGGTCTCGTGTGCTCACTTAGAATCAGGGGCCCTGTCAGCACCTCACTGTTGGTATGTGCCAAAAATGAGATCCTTAGCATGTGCCAGGAGTCAGAGTTTCCCTGTATCTGCACCAAGAATCAAGTGTCAGAGTCTCTGTTGCCTTGTGCAGTTTCTCGTTGAGAATCAGGGTCCCTGTGTGTGCATGCACCAACAATTGGGCTCGTTGGCTCTTAATGTGAATGCGCTGTGAGTCAGGGATCCCAGGCAGCTGTGTCCGGCGTGCCAAATTCCCTGAAGTGGAGCTGTGTCCTGTGTGTGCTCTCTCTACTGAGCCAAACCGGCTAGGGCGCACACTCTCAAATCCCTGAAGGTGAGCTGCCTTTGTGCACTCTCCCAGAATCCCCGAAGAGGGGCGGAGTCCGTCCTGCGCGCCAAATTCCCCAAAGGGAAGCCCCTTTGTGCACGCTCTAAGATTCCCCGAAGGGGAGCTGTGACCCGCAAGCCAAATTCCCCCCAATTCCCCGAAGGGGAGCCCTCTGTGCGCACTGACAGATTTCCCCGAAGGTGAGCTGCTTCTGTCCTGCGCGCCAAATTCCCTAAGGCGGAGCGCGCGTCCCTGAGCAAAGCTCTGCAGCTTGAGCGAGGGGCGTGTCTATTAGTTACTATGGCGCTATCCGCGTGCGCCTGCGAGGAGGGGGATAGGCTCTTTGACTCACGGGAATCTGCCGGGAAGTCTGGATTCTTGTTGTTTCTTCCACTGAAGCTGTGATAGCAGTTCTCTGTCCCCAGTGGCTGCAGGGTCCTGGTTTGTGTCAGAAGCCAGGATCCGAGTCTCAGGCAGCTCTGTTTCTCAAGATGGCGTGATCTCCGCGTCCGCACCAGCCGCCGAGAAGTGTCCGCTTTGTGCGCGGGGCTCCGCCGTCTAGGACTGCCCGGTTAGGCAGCCCCTTGGAAGCCTTGCAGAATCTAACTGACCCTAGCTCATACCCACACACACACCACTCACGTCTACACGTCTATACTCTCCTCTATGGGTTCCTCACTCACACTCTCTCTCTCCCTACCTTCTTGCCGGTCGCCATCTTTTCCCGGAAGTCCATTTGAACATATTAAGAGTACTTCAAAGTAAGAGGAAAGACAGAAACTCTAACAGAAAAATGTGCTGAAAACAGGTAAAGGCAAATCATGAAAGAAGAAATAAACACTGGAGAATATGAAAAATGATTAATTTCACTAATGAAGAAATTTATATTAAAACAATTAAAAACATTTTTGTAAAACAATGTTAGCAAGGTTGTGAGAAAACAGAACCCCTGGAGGAGGAATCGCCGTCTTTCTGGAAGGCTGGCTGGCAGTTCCTGGGAAAGCCTCCAGTGTGGGCTTGCACCTGGATTTGCATTGGCGTGCACTGACCTTTAAGCAAGAAGGATGTGCTCAGAATTAGCCACAAAATTGGTCATGGCTGAGATATTCCTAATATTGAAAAACTGGAAACAACTCCATTTCCTAACAATAGATGTGTTAGATAACATGTAGCACATCCACGCAGCCCTTTAAAATGTTAAAGCACAAATGTGTCTGTTATCAAGAATAGATGCTTGTATCTATTAAGTCAGAAGAGCAGGTTTCAATACAGTTGGATCACATCTTTGTTAAAAAGAAAAAAAGACTGTTAACATCCATAGAAAATCTGGAAGCATATAAACCAAGTGAGGAGGGTAATGTATTCTAAAGTGCTGCTGTAGTGAGCAGAGGCCACCTCCGTGATTGTAGGTTAGGTTACTTTACAACTAGCAAGTCAGCGCAGGGCCTGTGTGCCTGATCCATGTTTCTTCCCAATTAATCCACGCCCAGTCCCCTCACCTCTACCCTTTCTACTTGATGTTCTTTTCTTGGAGGGCCATCCATTCTCAGAGTTTTCTGCAAACACTTGGTGGGGAGGGGTTCTCCCATTGTAGCTGATCCTGATTTCCCCTCTGTGGCCAACTGTTGTTTCCACATCAGTATTTCAACTCAAACCCACCTTCTTTCCAGGCTGGTGTAGCTCAGTGGTTGAGCATTGACCTATGAACCTGAAGGTCACAGTTCAATTTCCCGTCAGGGCACATGCCTAGGTTGCAGCTGGATCTCCAGTACGGGGGTGTGCAGGAGGCAGCCGATTAATGATCCTCTCTCATCACTGACGTTTCTATCTCTCTTATTCCTTTCCCTTCCTCTCTGAAATCAATAAAAATATATTTTTTAAAACCCACACTCTTCCTCTCCCCAGCTCTCTTGGCTGTTTTACTTTCTGTGGAGCTTAATCCTTCATCCTCTAGTTCCAAGTCCTCCTCGCCTCCCCTTCCCCTCAGGATGACTCTGGTTTCTGCACAGCTTCCTCTGCCTCCCCTGCTCCCTGTTCTCCCACCTGGACCATTGCAGTGGCCTCTGATGTGGCTGTCACTGACTCTCAGCTACACACCATGACATTCTGTTCCCACCATGATGCCTCTCACCCCTTTCCAGAACTGTTGTGGTCACTTCAACCTCAGATCCCTGGTACATGCATTTTAGTTGCCACTGCTGGATGAATTCTCCAGCAGCACACTGCAGATCCCTTCCTGCCCTTACTCAAAGTGTCTGCAAGCCCCTCAGATGATGGGAACTGTAGAGGCCTGTCCTGCAAACATATTGAAGAGTAGCCTCACTCCAGGCGCCAAGCTGCCTGCTGTCCATATGCACTGCTCACTCTTCCTCCCCTTGTGGCATCTATTTTGCCTAAGAGGTCCACTGTCTTTCCTCATCCTTTCTCTAAATATTTGTTTGGATTTCCCTTCACACATGAGCTGAACCCTCAAAACATGGCAACTACCTATCTGTACTTTCCTTATTTTTATAAATGTCTTCACTTTCTACTGTTAAAAGAGTGATACAAGCATACTCAATCTGGGATAGTACCTGTGACCACAGCTTGGACTCAGTGGGTAACACAATGCTGCTTGACACAGGAAGGTGGAGGATGGCATGGGTGGGAAAACAGTAAAAAAACAACAACAAACAAACAAACCCACAAAACTATACATATGGACAGGAAATCCAAACAATAGAGTATAGAAAATAGAAAAAAGACACCTTGCTGATCTCTTCCCAAAAGAGAGTGTGCTGTTTCATGACCTCTATGCCACGTGGCCCCCATGACGCCAGGCTCCAATGTATCCCTTAATGGCCTCACATTCCCAGCATGAGGCCTAGAATAGGGTCATAGGTTGGTACACAGGCACATTTTTTTAATTAAAAAAAAAATTTTATAGATTAACATATTACATATGTGTCCTTATCTCCCCATTCCTTCCCCCCACCCCACTCCCATTCATGCTCTCACTCCCCTGGTGTCTCTGACCATAGGTTATGCTTATATGCATGCATACAAGTCCTTTGGTTGATCTCTCCCCCTAACCCTCACCCTCCCCTACCTTCCCTCTGAGGTTTGAACATCTGATCGATGCTTCTCTGTCTCTGGATCTGTCTTTGTTCACCAGTTTATGTTGCTCATTATATTCCATAAATGAGTGAGATCGTGTGATATTTATCTTTCTCTGACTGACTTACTTCACTTAGCATAATGCTCTCCAGCTCCATCCATGCTGTTGCAAATGGTAGGAATGCCTTCCTTTTTACAGCAGTATAGTATTCCATTGTGTAGATATATCACAGTTTTTTAATCCACTCATCTGCTGATGGGCACTTAGTCTGTTTCCAAATCTTAGCTATTGTAAATTGTGCTGCTGTGAACATAGGGGTGCATATATCCTTTCTGATTGGTGTTTCTACTTTCTTAGGATATATTCCTAGAAGTGGGATCATTGGTTCAAATGGAAGTTCCATTTTTAGTTTTTTGAGGAAACTCCATACTGTTCTCCACAGTGGCTGCACCAGTCTGCATTCCCACCAGCAGTGTACAAGGGTTCCTTTTTCTCCACATCCTCGCCAGCACTTGTTGTTGATTTGTTGATGACAGCCATTCTGACAGGTGTGAGATGGTACCTCATTGTCGTTTTGATTTGCATCTCTCAGATGATTAGTGACTTTGAGCATGTTTTCATATGTCTCTTAGCCTTCCTTATGTCCTCTTTCGAAAAATATCTATTAGGTCCGTTGCCCATTTTTTGATTGGGTTGTTTACCTTCTTTTTGTTAAGTTGTATGAGTTCCCAGTAAATGTTGGAGACTAAACCCTTATTGGAGATAACATTGGCAAATATGTTCTCCCATGCAGTGGGCTTTCTTGTTGTTTTGTGAAAGCTTACTTTTTGCTGTGCAGAAGTTTTTATTTTCATAGTCCCATTTGTTTATTTTCACTTTAGTTTCCATTGCCCTAGGAGCTGTATCAGTGAAGATACTGCTTCAGCATATGTCTGAGATTTTGCTGCCTGTGGATTCTTCTAATATTTTTATGGTTTCCCATGTTACATTTAAGTCCTTTATCCATTTTGAGTTTATTTTTGTGTATGGTGTAAGTTGGTGGTCTAGTTTCATTTTTTTTGCATGTATCTGTTCAATTTTCCCAACACCATTTATTGGAGAGGCTGTCTTCACTCCATTGTATGCTCTTGCCTCCTTTGTCAAATATTAATTGAGCATAATGACTTGGATTAATTTCTGGGTTCTCTGTTCTGTTCCATTGGTCTATATGTCTGTTCGTGTGCCAATACCAGGCTGTTTTGAGAACAGTGGCTTTGTAATGTAGCTTGAAATCTGGTATTAAGATCCCTCCTACGTTGCTTTTCTTTCTCAGGATTGCTGTGGCTATTCGGGGTCTTTTTTTATTCCAGATGAATTTTTGGAGAGTTTGTTCTAGGTCTGTGAAATATGCTGTTGGTATTTTAATGGGGAGTGCATTGAATCTATAGATTGCTTAGGGTAGTATGGACATTTTAATGATGTCGATTCTACCAATCCATGAACATGGTATGTTCTTCCATCTGTTTATGTATTCCTCTATCTCTTTTTTCAATGACCTGTAGTTTTCTGAGTAGAGGTCTTTTACCTCCTTCGTTAAGTTTATTTCTAGGTATCTTAATTTCTTTGGTGTGATGGTAAATGGGGTTGTTTTTTTTTAGTATCTCTTTCAGTAAGTTCACTATTGGTGTATAGAAATGCCATAGATTTCTTGGCGTTAATTTTGTATCCTGCTACATTACCAAATTCATTTATTAAGTCTAATAATTTTTTGATGGAGTCTCTAGGGTTTTCTATGTAAATATCATGTCATCTGCGAATAATGGCAGTTTTACGTCTTCTTTTCCAATTTGGATGCCCTTTATTTCTTCTTTTTGTCTGATTGCTGTGACTAGCACCTCCAGTACTATGTTGAACAGGAGTGGTGAAAGTGAGCATCCCTGTCTTATTCCTGTTCTTAGGGGAAATGGTTTTAGTTTTTGCCCATTGAGTATGATGCTGGCTGTAGGTCTGTCTTATAAGGCTTTTATTATGTTGAGGTATGATCCCTCTATTCCCACTTTGCTAAGCGTTTTTATCAAGAAAGGGTGTTGGATTTTGTCAAATGCCTTTTCTGCATCAATTGATATGATTATGTGACTTCTGTCTCTCAATTTGTTTATGTGATGTATCACATTTATTGATTTGCAGATATTGTATCATCGTTGCATTCCTGGAATAAATCCCACTTGGACATGGTGTATGATCTTTATAATGTAATGCTGGATCCGGTTTGCTAGAATTTTGTTGAGGATTTTAGCATCTATGTTCACCAAGGATATTGGCCTGTAATTCTCTTTCTTTGTGGTGTCTTTATCTGGTTCTGGGATTAGGGTAATGCTGGCTTCATAGAAAGAGTTTGGAAGTGTGCCTTCCTCTTGAATTTTTTGGAATAGTCTGAGAAGGATTGGTTTTAGTTCTCTTTGAATGTTCGGTAAAACTCCCCTGTGAAGCCATGTGGTCTAGGGCTTTTGTTTGCTGAAAGCTTTTTGATTACTGTTTCAATTTCATCAGTAGTTATCAGCCTATTCAGGTTTTTTGATTCTTCCTTATTGAGTTTTGGAAGCTTGTATTTTAGTAGGAATGTGTCCATTTCGTCAAGGTTGTCTAGTTTGTTGGAGTAGAGTTGTTCATAGTATTTTTCTTTTACAATCCTGTGTGTGTGTGTGTGTGTGTATGGGGTCAGTTGTTAGTTCATCTCTTTCATTTCTGATTTTGTTTATTTGGGTCCTCTCTCTTGGTTTCTTGGTGAGCCTGGCTAGAGGTTCATCCATCTTGTTTATCCTTTCAAAGAACCAGGGTTCATTGATCTTTTGTATGATTTTTGGTCTTTATGTCATTTATTTCTGCTCTGATCTTTATTATCTCCTTCCTTCTGGTTACTGTGGGCTTTTCTTACTGCTCTCTTTCCAATTCTTTAAGTTGCAAGGTTAGATAATTTATTACCATTTTTTTCTTGTTTTTTGCAATAGGCCTGTAGAGCTATGAACTTTCCTCTCAGGACTGCTTTCATTGTGTCCCAAAGATTTTGGATTGTTGGGTTTTCATTGTCATTTGTTTCCAGGATGCTTTTAATTTCTTCCTTGATCTCTCTGGTAACCCAATCATTGTTTAATAGCATGCTATTTAGCCTCCAAGTGTTTGATTTTTTCCATTGTTTTAACTGTAGTTCATTGATAGCTTTATGCCATTATGACCTGAGAAGATGCTTGTTATGATTTCTATCTTCTTGAATTTGAAGAGACTTTGCCTGTGTCCTAATATCTGGTCTATCTTTGAAATGTCCCGTGTGCACTTGAGAAGAATGTATATTCTGTAGCTTTGGGGTAAAATGTTCTGAAGATGTCAATTAAGTCCATCTGATATTGTGAGTCATTTAGGATTGCTGTTTCTTTCCTGATATTTTTGTTTAGAGGATTTGTCCAGTGGTGTCAGTGGGGTATTAAAGTCCCCTACTTTGATTGTATTGCTATTGATCTCTCCCTTGATATCTTCCAGAAGTTGTTTTATGTATTTGGGTGCTCCTGTATTGGGTGCATATATGTTTACCAGAGTTATATCCTCTTGTTGAATTGCTCCCGTTAGTATTATGAAGTGGCCTTCCTTATCTCTTGTTATGGCCTTTACTTTGAAGTCTATTTTGTCAGATGTAAGTACTGCAACCCCAGCTTTTTTCTCATTTCCATTTGCCTGAAAAAAATTTCCATCCCTTCACTGTGTGAATCCTTTGTTCTGAGGTGTGTCTCTTTCAGAAAGCAAATATATGGGTCATGTTTTCTTATCCATTCAGCTACCTTATGTCTTTTGATTGATGCATTTAATCCATTTATGTTTAATGTTATTATTGATAAGTACTTGTCCTTTTCATTCTTAATGTTTGTGATCCTTCTTGCCTGTTTTTTCTTTTTACAGCAGTCCCTTTAGCATTTCTTGCATTGCTGGCTCGGTATTAATAAACTCTCTTAGCACTTTTTTGTCTTTGAAACTCCTGATTCCACCTTCAATTCTGAATGATAGCCTTACTGGGTATAATATTCTTGGGTTCAGTCCCTTGCTTTGCATCACTTTGTATATTTCATTCCATTCCTTCTGGCCTGGTGTGTTTCTGTTGAGAAATCAGTTGATATTCTAATGGGAGATCCCTTGTAGGTAACTTTCTGTCTCTCTCTGGCAGCCTTTAAGATTCTTACTTTGTTGTTGATGTTTGCCAATTTAATTATGATGTGTCTTGGTGTTGGTCTTTTTGGGTTCATCTTGTTTGGGACTCTATGTGCTTCTTGGACTTGCATGGTTTTTTTCTTGCCAATATCAGGAAAGTTTTCTGTCATTATTTCTTCAAACAGGTTTTCTATTCCTTGCTCAGTTTCCTCTCCTTCTGGCTCCCCTAAATTTTATAGATTAACATATTACATATGTGTCCTTATCTCCCCATTCCCTCCCCCCACCCCACTCCCATTCATGCTGAATTGCTCCCTTTAGTATTATGAAGTGGCCTTCCTTATCTCTTGTTATGGCCTTTACTTTGAAGTCTATTTTGTCAGATGTAAGTATTGCAACCCCATCTTTTTTCTCATTTCCATTTGCCTGAAACAAATTTTTTAATTAAAAAATGTGCCTGTGTACCAACCTATGACCCTATTATAGGCCTCATGCTGGGAATGTGAGGCCATTAAGGGATACATTGGAGCCTGGCATCATGGGGGCCACGTGGCATAGAGGTCATGAAACAAGCACACTCTCTTTTGGGAAGAGATCAGCAAGGTGTCTTTTTCTATTTTCTATATTCTATTGTTTGGATTTCCTGTCCATATGTATAGTTTTGTGGGTTTGTTTGTTAGTTGTTTTTTTTTACTGTTTTCCCACCCATGCCATCCTCCACCTTCCTGTGTCAAGCAGCATTGTGTTACCCACTGAGTCCAAGCTGTGGTCACAGGTACTATCCCAGATTGAGTATGCTTGTATCACTCTTTTAAAAGTAGAAAGTGAAGACATTTTTTCCATCCCTTCACTGTCTGTGTGAATCCTTTGTTCTGAAGTGTGTCTCCTTCAGACAGCAAATATATGGGTCATGTTTTCTTATCCATTCAGCTACCTTATGTCTTTTGATTGATCCCTCCATTTTTTTAATGGTTGGTTTGTTTTCATTTGGTTTGGATTTTCTTTCTTCTCTCTTTTGTTCTCATATTCGCTGTCTTTTATTTTAGTCTATTATTTTTCTTTCTTTCTCACTTTTCTTTTTGTTAATTCTTATTTTTAGTTCAATTTTTTCTTTTTCTTTTCCTATTCCATATTTTATTTTATTTAGTATTATTACTCCTTAAAATTATTTTATTCGTTATGTTCTATCTTTATTTTTATAATTACCCTATTTCTGGTCTCTTCTTTCTTTGCATCATATTCCTATTTATTTTTGCTCCTCTAATTCTTCTGGTCTTGTGTCTTCTAATATTCTGTGTGTGTGTGTGTGTGTGTGTGTGTGTGTGTGTGTGTGTGTGATTTGTGTTTTTTTGGGGGAGGGAGGGTAAGGGAGTTGTCTGTTTGTTTGCAAGGCTTTTGCTTAAGGCTGCTGCTTTCATTATTAGTGGTATTTTGTTTATTCATGCTTTTTTTTCTTCTTCATGTTCCTTTTGGTTTGGTCTGGTTTTGTCATTTTGTTCTGTCAGCACCTGTATAAGAGTTGGCACAACGAGGTCAGGATTAAGGCTCATAGGCAACAAGTCTGAGAACTGAACTCATCCAGCAATCGAGACCCAAATTCAACAGGAGGACCCATATAATCCACACAAGGGTCATTCCTAGAGCACCGAGCTCAGAAGATCAAAGAGACCAAGCCACTGGGTCCCACAAGAAGGCCACCCCACCAAGACTAGGAGGAATAGTAGTCTTCTCTGACACAAACATAAAGAAACATTAAAAAGTGAGGAAACAAAGAAACAGGCCACAGATGAAAGAACAATAGGCATCTCCAGAAAAAAGGTTAAATGAAATGGAGGCAAGCAATTTATCATATATAGAACTCTAAGTAATGGTTATATGTATGCTCATACAACTTGATGAGAACTATAAGGAACTTAGTACAAACCATATCAGCATGAAAACAGAATAGAAACTATGAATAAGAATCAATAGGAAATGAAGAATGGCATAGTTGAAATAAAGAATACCCTGGAAAAAACAAAAGTAGATTATAAGGTGAGGACTGAATCAGCAAATTAGAAGACAAAGTAGAAAATAACATCCAATCAGAACAGCAATTAGGAAAAAAAATTGTAAAGCAGGAGGAGTCTTTAAAGGAGCTTTGGGACAACATGAAACCTAACAACATCTGCATCATAAGGGTGCCAGAAGAAGAATATGAGCAAGGACTATAGAACCTGTGTGAAGAAATAATGATAGAAAATGTCCCTAACCTGGGGAATGAAAAAGTTACTCAAGTTCAGGAAATACAGAGTCCCAATCAAGATGAACAACAAAATAAAAAGCACACCTAGACAAATCTTAATTAAAATGACAAAAATTAAGAAAAAGAAAGATTCTTAAAGTCAGGAGAGAGACAGAAAGTTACCTACAAGGGAGATCCCATTAGAATGTCAGCTGATTTCTCCATAGAAACACTTCAGTCCAGAAGGGAGTGGCATGAAGTATTCAGCCAAAGACTCAATTCAAGACTACTCTATCCAGCACAGCTATCATTCAAAATTGAAGATGAATTAAAGAGCTTCACAGACAAAAAAAGGATAAAGTAGTTTATCACCACCAAACCAGCACTGCAAGAAATGCTAAAGGGAGTGGTGTAAGAAGAAGAAATAGAGAGAAAAAGAGACACAGGCATAAAGAATAAATATGGCAATAACTAAGTACCTATAAATAATAATCTTAAATGTAAATGAATTAAATGTTACAATCAAAAGACAGAGGGTAGCTCAATAGATAAAAAACATAACCCATGTATATGCTGTCTACAAGAGACCCACCTCAGAACAAAGGACTCAAACAGAATGAAAGTGAAGGGATAGAAAATTTTTTTTTCATGCAAATGGCAATGGGAAAAGAGCTGGACTAGCAATACGCATGTCTCACAAAATAGACTTCAAAATGAAGGCCATCATAAGAGACAGTGAAGGGATCAACACAACAAGACGATATAACCCTGGAAAACAGATATGCACCCAATATAGGAGTACCCAAACATAAAAAAAAACAACTTTAAGGGAGATATTAACAGCAATACAATCACAGTAGGGGACTTTAACACATCACTGGCATCACTGAATAGATCTTATAGGCAAAAAATCAACAAGGAAACAGTGATTTTTAAAAATATATAATATTTTTTTCTTTATTGATTAAGGTATTACATATGTGTCCTTATTCTCCCTTCGCCCCCCTCCTCCCACCCCCTCACTCATGCCCTCACACCCCTGGTGTCTGTGTCCATTGGTTAGGCTTATATGCATGCATACAAGTCCTTTGGTTGATCTCTCCCCCTAACCCTCACCCTCCCCTACCTTCCCTCTGAGGTTTGAACGTCTGATCGATGCTTCTCTGTCTCTGGATCTGTCTTTGTTCATCAGTTTATGTTGTTCATTATCCTACCTAATAAAATGGTAATATGTAAATTACCATCACTCCGCTACGCCCACGATTGAGCCAGAGGGAGGTGCAGGGGGCGGCACTTGGGGTGGCCGGGGTAGCCGATTGGGCCAGCAGGACGCTGAGATCGCATTGCCAGCGGCGGCACGAGCTCAGCGTCTGCGCCATGGCTGTGCTGCGGAACAGAAGGGGCCTCTGGGGCAGCGAGCTCACGTCCCACCGCAGACATCAAAAGCGGGTGAGCTGGGTGCCTGTCTGCTCTGGCACCAGGCCTTTCGGAAGCCTCCGCCATGCCGGAGGCTTCCGAAAGGCCTGGTGCACCAGCGGACAGGCACCCAGCTCCATCGCGATTGAAAGCGAAAGCGTGTAGGGAACCCTACACGTGCATGATTCAATCATGCACTGGGCCTCTAGTATTCCATAAATGAGTGAGATCATGTGATATTTATCTTTCTCTTCCTGGCTTATTTCGCTTAGCATAATGCTCTCCAGTTCCATCCATGCTGTTGCAAATGATAAGAATTCCTTCCTTTTTACCGCAGTGTAGTATTCCATTGTGTAGATGTACCACAGTTTTCTAATCCACTCACCTGCTGATGGGCACTTAGGCTGTTTCCAATCTTAGCTATTGTAAATTGTGCCGCTATGAACATAGGGGTGCACATATCCCTTCTGATTGGTGTTTCTAGTTTCTTGGGGTATATTCCTAGAAGTAGGATCACTGGGTCAAATGGGAGTTCCATTCTTATTTTTTTAAGGAAACGCCATACTGTTCTCCACAGTGGCTGCACCAGTCTGCATTCCCACCAGGAAACAGTGATTTTAAACAACACACTATAACAGGTGGAATTGACGTTTTCAGAATATTTCACTCCAAAGCTACAGAATATAAATTCTTCTCAAGTGCACACGGGTCACTCTCAAAGACAGAC
Organism: Ia io; assembly: GCA_025583905.1. Lineage (NCBI taxonomy): Eukaryota > Metazoa > Chordata > Mammalia > Chiroptera > Vespertilionidae > Ia > Ia io. Next base: position 102,959,476 of record JAJQQW010000004.1, on the reverse strand, counting down.
CACATATTAGAACACAAACTAAGGAAGTCTCTACAAGTTCAAAAAGACTGAAGTTATATCAAGCATCTTCTCAGATCACAATGGCAAGAAATTAGAAATCAACTATAATAAAAACACTCAAAAACATTCAAACACATGGAGGCTAAATAGAATGTTATTAAAAAATGAATGGGTAACCAAAGAGATCAAAGAAGAAATCAAAATCTTCTACATAGGATCTTGCACAAAACCCCCAAATCAATGGAACACAGCAAGAGCAGTCCTGAGAGGGAAGTTCATAGCACTACGGGCCTACCTCAAGAAAAAAGAAAAATCCTCTCTAATAAAATGGTAATATGCAAATTAACCATCACTCCGCTACATAAGCCACACCCACCAGCCAATCAGGGCAAGTATGCAAATTAACCCCAGCCAAGATGGCTACAGCCACAGAGAGCAAGGTTTCCCAGGTAACAGAGCAAGCCAAGCTTTCTGCGAGCCGTTGCAGGCCTAAGCCTCCACTCAAGCTACAAAGTTTCAATTATAGAAGGTAAACAAATTCAAACAGAAATGGGGGCAGAATGGAGCTTGAGAGAGCAAGCCAGGGTTGCCGGCGCCAACAGGGGAAGCAAAGCTTTCCACACACCCTGGCCAGGCTCACCCACTTAAGGCTACAAAGTTTCAATTGTATAAGGTGAATTAACTGCCACAGAAATGGCTGCCGCTCCGGAGAGAGCAGCAGGCTTGGCTCCGCTCCAGGCTACAAAGTTTCAATTGTAGAAGGAAAATAAATTCCAGATACCAGGGCCTCTGCTTGGGTTGCCAGGGGGCGTGGGCAGCCTGCAAACCACCACAGGCCCCTCGCTCAGGCCGCCCCATGCCCCAAGGGAACCCCACCCTGATCCGGGACAACCTTCAGGGCAAACCAGCTGGCCCCCACCCGTGCACCAGGCCTCTATCCTATCTAATAAAAGAGTAATATGCTGATTGACCATCACTTCAACACACAATATGTCTGCCCCCATGTGGTCAAAGATCCTGCTCCATGTGGACACAAGATGGCCACCACAAGATGGCCAACAAGGGAGGGCAGTTGTAAGGCACCCGGCCTGCAAGGGAGGGCAGTTGAGAGGGACCAGGCTTGCAAGGGGGGGCAGTTGGAGGTGATCAACCCTGCAGGAGAGGGCAGTTAGGGGTGACTAGGCCGGCAGAGGAGGGAAGTTGGGGGCAAACAGACTGGCAGCGGAGTGGTTAGGGGGTGATCAGGCTGGCAGGCAGAAGCGGTTAGGGGCAATCAGGAAGGCAGGCAGGCAAGCAGTTGGGAGCCAGCAGTCCTGGATTGTGAGAGGGATGTCCGACTGCCCGTTTAGGCCCGATCCCGCCAGGATCGGGCCTAAACGGGCAGTCGGACATCCCTCCAGGAGTCCCAGATTGGAGAGGGTACAGGCTGGGCTGAGGGACAACCCCCCTCCGTGCACGAATTTCGTGCACTGGGCTTCTAGTCTCTAATAAATTATGGAACCCTACAACTTAAAGAATTAGAAAGTAAAAACCAAGAAAAGTCAAGAGAAAGTAGAAGGAAGGAAATAATACAGATTCAAGTGGAAATAAATGACATAGAGACTAAAAAAAAATTACAAAAGATCAATGAAACCCAGAGCTCGTTCTTTAAAAATATAATCAAGATTGATGAACATTTAGCCAGACCCATGAAGAAACAAAGAGAAAGGACCCAAATAGATAAAATCAGAAATGAAAGAGGTGAAGTAACAGCTGACACCACAGAACACAAAGTATTTTAAGAAAATACTATGAGCAACAATATGCCAAGAAGCTAGAAAATGTGGTCAGAGAGAAAGCTGCAGTTTCGTTGTTTTTATTCTCTACACCCAGAGCACAAGAGTTTTCATTTGCAACTACTCACCTGAGGCTTTGGTACAGGGAGGGAGGTACAAACTTGAGGGGCCTGAGGAGAGGCTGGGGTGGGAAGCAGGGCAGAGAGACGTGGAAAAGCAGTAGCCAGTAGTCCTGCATTTGGTCTTTCAAATCCATTCAAACCAAAACCCATTTTTCCTGAGTGAAGCTAACTGCTCCTAGTAGCCTCAGGACAAGTGATACAGCCTGTCCTACCCTCAAGAGCCCTGCACTCCACACCCTGAATTTTGAGCTTTTCAGAGGAAAAGAAAGCAGAGGCTAAGCTTACGTGTCTGAAGAGTTCTCAAGGAGCACTCAGTGACTGGATTGGAGGAGGGGCCATCCTCCCCACAATTCTGGGAACCAGACTGATAAAAACTCCAGGTTCCTTGCTGATCCCATTCGTCTCCATACAAGGATCTCTGTCCAGCCAAGGGCAGAGTAATATTTTGGGCTACTCACAGAAGTAGCTCTGGAATAGGAAAACACACCCACCCCATTACCTGAAGCTAAATAGCACCTTCCCCACTGAAGCACTTTCACAAACAGACTTCTGAGTGATTAAGATTGACAGCTGGCTGGCAGGCAAAGGCGGACAGAGGTGGAGCCCGGGAACCAGGGGAAGTGTGCTGACCCAGCCCTGGGCCCCGTGCTGCTGACAAACCTATTTTATAGGCAGGTTGGCCCTCCTGCGTGCAGCCAAGGGCCATGGAGACAGACACAAGTGGTGGATCAGTGGATCACTTGGAGCTTCTAGCAGGTTGCCAAAGCCCAAAGGTAGTGTCTGACAGTAGTTAGCACCTAAGTACTCACAGGAAGCCCAGAGTTGGCAGACAGAAGAGTGGTGTCCAAAGTGAGCTCTCGTGAAATGAACAGCACTTCATCTTTTTTCTTTTTTTCTCTTCTTTTCCCTCCCTTTCCTCTTTTTTAGTTTTTCTCTTTCCTTTCTTTTTTCCTCTTTTTAAGTTTATCTTCTTCATCTACCTGATTTATTGATTTGTTATTCTAGTCTCTGTTGTTGTTTTGTTCATATACATAATTTTCCTCTTTCCTTCTCCTAATAAATTTTTCTTTTTTCACTACTCAATTTTTTTCAGTCTTTCATTTCTCTTTTCTTTTTCTTCTGCTTTCTTATCTTTTTTCTTTCTTATTTTAGATCCTCTGGTTTACCCTCTATTTTCTTTTTCTAATTTTTTTTCTTGTCTTTTCATTTCTCTTCTCTATCCTTTATTCTAAATAGTTTTCCTTCCCCTACCCTTCTAATTCTTCATTCTTATTTTCTTATTTCAGCTCTTCACCTACATATTCTGCCCCACCTTTTCTTGGTTATTTTGTTTGTTTGTTTGTCTGTTTTGTTTTGTCCCCATATTTTTCTCTCCTTTTTTTTTTTCTATCATTCTTGCTCTGTTTTCTCTTTCCTAGTTCTCTCTTCTGTGGTGGTTGCTTTTGTTGTGCTATATGGGTCTTGTGTATGTTCTTGTTTTGTTTATTCTCTTTTGTGTTTTGTCTTGTATTTCATACTGTCTAGTCAGCACCTACACAGGATCTTGCACAATGTGGTTGGGGGAGAGCCACACAGTCAGCCAGCCTGAGAGGAGGCTCCATCAAAGAATGAAACAATAACATTCAAGACCCAACTACAACAGGAGAACCAAAATAACTCAAGCAGGGGGCTTTCCTAGAGCACCCAGTTCAGGAGATCTAAGGGACTGCACCACTGGGTCCCACAAAACACTTACTATGCAAGACCACCCCACCCGCCCAAAATCTGAGAGGCATACCAGTTTGATCTAATACATAGAAACAAATACAAAGGGGCAGCAAAAATGAGGAGATAACCCACAAATGAAATAAAATGAAGAATTGCTAGAAAAGGAACTAAATGAAATGAAAGCAATCAATTTGTCAGATAAAGAATTCAGAATAATGGAAATAAGAGTGCTCAAACTATTCAGTGAGATCTATAAGCAACTTAATAGGAATTATAAGGAAGTTAATGAGAATATGAAGGAACTTAATGAAAGCTAAACCAACATGAAAGGAGAGGTTGAAAGAGTAAGTGAGATTCAATTCCAAGTGAGGAACAACATGGCTGAAATGAAGAACACCCTGGAAGGATTCAACAATGCATTAGAAGCTGAGGACCAAATCAGTGAATTAGAAGACAAGGTAAAAAAAAAAAAAATAACCATTAAGAGCAGAAAATGGAAAAACAAAAAATAAAAAGCAGAAGAGTCTAAGGGAGCTTTGGGACATCATGAAATGAAACGACACCCACATAATAGAGGTGACAGAAGAAGAAGAGGCTGAGCAAGGAATAGAAAACCTGTTTGAAGCAATAATGACAGAAAACTTCCTGACATGAGAAATAAAGAAGCCACACAAGTCCAGGTAGCACAGAGTCCCAACCAAGATGAACCCCAAAAGACCCACACCAAGACACATCTTAATTAAAATGGCAAACATTAAAGAGAAAGAATCTTAAAGGCTGCAAGAGAGACAGAAAGTTACCTACAAGGGAACTCCCATTAGACTATCAGATGATTTCTCAATAGAAACACTTCAGGCCAGAAGGGAATGGCAGGAAGTATACAAAGTAATGAAAACTGAGGGACTAAATCCAAGACTACTCTATTTGGCAAGAATATCATTGCAAATGAAGGTGAGCCCTGGCTGGTTTGGCTCAGTGCATGGAGTGTTGGCCTGGGGACTGAAGCGTCCCAGGTTCAATTCCGCTCAAGGGCACATGCCTGGGTTGTGACCTCGATCCCCAGTATGGGGTGTGCAGGAGCAGCCAATCAATAATTCTCTCTCATCATTGATGTTTCTATCTATCTCTCCTACTCCCTCTCAGAAATAAATAAAAATATATTTAAAAAAGAAAAGAAAATTGAAGGTGAAATTGAGAGCTTTGCAAACAAACAAAAAAGGCTAAAGGAGTTCATTACCACCAAATCAGCCATGCAAGAAATGCTAAAGGGACTGCTATAAAAAGAATAGAAAGAGAGGGAGAAACACAGGCATAAAGAATAACAATAGCAACAAACAAGTACCTATCAATAATAACCTTAAATGCAAATGGATTAAATCGCCAATCTAAAGAAATAGGACAGCCGAACCAGTTTGGCTCAGTGGATAGAACATCGGCCTGCGGACTGAAGGGTCCCAGGTTTGATTCCAGTTGAAGGCATGTACCTTGGTTGCGGGAACATCCCCAGTAGGGCATGTGCAGGAGGCAGCTGATCAATGTTTCTCTCTCATCGATGTTTCTAACTCTCTATCTCTCTCCCTTCCTCTCTGTAAAAAAATCAATAAAATATATTTAAAAAAAAGAAAGAAATAGGACAGCCGAATGAGTACGAAATCCTGATCCATATATATGTTGTCTACAAGAACCCACCTCAGAACAAAGGACTCACACAGACTGAAAGTGAAGCGATGAGAAAAAATGTTTCTGGGCAAAGGGGGGAAAAAACCTGGGGTACCAATACTCATAAATGACAAAACAGACTCCAAAGTGAAGGCCAAAACAAGAGATAATGAAGGCCACTTCATAATACTAAAGAGATTGATACAACAAGATGACATAACTCTGGTAAACATATTTGCAACCAATATAGGAGTACCTAAATACATATAAATAACTTCTGGAGTATATAAGGGGAGAGATTGACAGCAATACAATCACAGTAGGGAACTTTAAAACCCACTGACATCAGTAGATAGATCTTCTAGACAAAAAACCAACAAGGACACAGCGATCCTTATCAACACACTAGATCAGGTGGAATTGACATTTTCAGAACATTTCACCACAAAGCTACAGAATATATATTTTTCTCAAGTGCACATAGGAAATTTTCAAAGATAGGCCACAGGTTAGGACACAAACTAAGTCTCTACAAGTTCAAGAAGATCGTAATCACACCAAGCATCTTCTCAGATCACAATGGCAGGAAATTAGACATCAGCTATAGTGAAAACCCTCTAAAACATTCAAACACATGGAGGCTAAATAGCATGTTATTAAACAATGAATGGGTTACCAATGAGATCAATAAAGAAATCAAAAACTTCCTGGAAACAAATGAAAATGAACACACAACAACCCAAATTCTCTGGGAAATAGCAAAAGCAGTCCAGAGAGGGAAGTTCATAGCAGTACAGGCCTACCTCAAAAAACATTAAAAATTAATAATAAACTATTTATCCCTACAACTTAATGAATTAGAAAGAGAACAACAAGAAAAGCCCAGAGTAAACAGAAGGAAAGAAATAATAAAGATATGAGCAGAACTAAATGACATAGACTACAAAAAATCAATGAAACCAAGAGCTGGGTCTTTTAATAGAAACAAGATTGATGAACCATTAGCCAGACTCATCAAGAAACAAAGAGAGAAGACCCAAATAAATAAAATCAGAAATGAAAGTTGAAAAGTTATCACTGACACCACAGAAATACAAAGGATGGTAAAAAAAAAAAATACTATGAACAAGTATATGCCAACAAGCTGGACAATGTGCAGAAATGGAAAGATTCCTAGAAAAATACAATATCCCAAAACTGAATCAGGAAGAATCAGAAAACCTGAATAGGCCAAGATAACAACTGATGAAACTGAAGCAGTAATCAAAACACTCTCAGCAAAAAAAAAGCCCTAGTTTCAATGGCTTCACAGGGGAATTTTTAAAGAAGAACTAACACCGCCGAAACCGGTTTGGCTCAGTGGATAGAGCGTCGGTCTGCGGACTGAAGGGTCCCAGGTTCGATTCCGGTCAAGGGCATGTACATTGGTTGCGGGCACATCCCCGGTAGGGGGGTGCAGGGAGGCAGCTGGTCGATGTTTCTCTCTCATCGATGTTTCTAGCTCTCTATCCCTCTCCCTTCCTCTCTGTAAAAAATCAATAAAATATATTAAAAAAAAAAAAAAGAAGAACTAACACCTATACTCCTCAAGCTATTCCAAAAAATCCAAGAGGAAAGAACACCTCCAAGCCCTTTTTATGTGGCCGGCATTATCCTAATTCAAAACCAGATAAAGAAACTACAAAGAAAGAGAATTACAGGCCAATATCCCTAATGAAGATAGATGCTAAAATCCTCAACAAAATACCCTGGTGGGTTTCTCACTGATTAAAGTGTTGGCCCAAGGACCGAAGGTTCAATTCTTCGTTAAGAATCCATACCTGGGAACCAAGATGGCGGCATAGGTAAACACCTGAACTTGCTGCTGTGCACAACCATATCAAAACTACAACTAAAAGACAAAATGAATATCATCCAGAACACGGGAAGGATGGCTGAGTGGAAATTCTACAACTAGAAGGAATGAGAAAAGCACATGGAGTCCAGTGGGAGGTGTGGAGGTGTGGAAGTGAAGGGCAGAGGTACGGAGGTGCGCGCGAAAGGGGCTGGCAACTGGATACGCTGATGTCTTTCAATCGGGAGGGAGATACAAGCTCCCAACTGCTCTGAACTCCAGTTTCAGGCCAGACTCTGGGGACCCAGACTCACACAAAGAGAAACTGGACTGTCTGGCATTGGGCCAGAATGCGAGGGTGGCTTTGTCTCAGAGGTGCTTTGCAACGATCATTGTTCCTGCACGGTGCCGCGGGACACAGAGACCTGGGGGCCTCTTTGAGGCAGGGCTGACGGTCAGTGATTGCTGTTTGCTCCACCCTGGTGATTCCCTGAGACCCCACCCCACCCAATTTACAACCCCACCCAAGCTAAGCACAGAAGCTTTTGCATATGAAGGCCTGGCCTTTTGCAATCTAAAATTACCTAACAAACTGCAACTGCGTCAGAGAGCCCCAGAGCTTCCAAAAGAAGGCCCAAGGCTCCACAGCAGCTTGCATTGTTTCACAGCTGGGCCTCATCTGGGCACCTCCAAACCCCAAACAAAGAGGAGGAATCTGCAGATCTCTCTGTAGCTCCTGCTTGGTGGCTTCAGGCAGTGCTGACTTTGCACCTCCTTGGAGATACAAGAACCAGTGTACCCAGTGGTCAGAGTGAGACCATCCAGATTATAACTCTTCACATCCATAAGAGACACACTCAGGGGGCAGACTCAGTGAGTGCCAAAGCCCCACTGAAGCAAGTCCTGCCCCATAAGGGTGTCTCCAGCAAAGAAGTTCTCCCATTGTAGACACAACTGGTCCTCACAGCCAATTGGCCTGGAGGTCAATTCCTCTCAGTGATACCAACAGCAATCAAGGCTTAACAACAGCAAGACTGTGCACATAGCCCACAAAGGGGTGCACCAAGAGTATCCACCTCAGGTAACTGGGGAGGCTGAGCCACTGGGCCCTATAGGACACCTAGCACACAAAACCACTCTATCAACACAGGGAAGCAGCCAAAATGCAGAGACAAAGAAACAGGCCACAGAGATCCAAGATGGCAGTGTAGGTAAACATCTAAACTGCTGCCGTGCACAACAATTTCAAAACTACAACTAAAAGACAAAAAGTCTATCACCCAGAACCACGGGAAAGCTGGCTGAGTGGAAGTTCTACAACTAGACAGAAAGAGAAAAGAGCATTCAGGGCACAAGTGCTGAAAAACTGAGGTAACGGAGGTGCGTGATCTGGGCTGGCAGCGTATCTCGGCTGGCGGCGGGCGTTGCTTTCTTCAACCCGAAGCGAGACAAGCTCCCGATCTCTCTGAAATCCAGTTTCTGGGGAGAAGCTGGACTGTCTGCCATCGGGTTGGAAAGTGAGGGTGGCTTGCTTGCAGAGCTGCATGCAAGAATAATTGTTTGCTGTGCTGGGGCGTGAGACATGGGGACGCAGTCGGAGAGGCAGAGAAGGTTCACTGCCAGCCATGGCTGTTTGCCACGCCCTAGCCTAGTGACGCCCTGAGACTCCGCCCCGCACAACCTATAAGCCCACCCAAGCTCCAAGCAGTGGCTTTTGCATATGAATGGCCTTCTCTATCACAGTTTAACCTAGCAAACTTGCAACCCGGTGCAGACAGCTCCAAAGCCTCCAAGCTCCAAGCAGTGAGGAGAGGACTGTGGTTCTCGCAGTAGCTCCTGCAGGGTGGCCTCAGACAGTAGCTGAACTGCACCCCATTGGAGATCCAGAAGCCAGTGTACCTCGTGGTCAGTATGAGACACCAGATTTCAACTCCTCACATCCAAAAGTGACACATTCGGGAGGCGGACTCAGTGAGCACCAAAGCCCCACTGAAACAAGGCCTGCACCATAAGCGTGTCTCCAGTGCAACAGTTCTTCCATTATAGACACAGCGGGTCCCCACAGCCAATTGGCCTGGAGGTCAATTCCTCCCAGTGTACCAACAGCAATCAAGGCTTAACTACACCAGGACTTTGCACTCAGTCCACAAAGGGGTGTACCAAGAGTGTCCACCTCGGGTGACTGGGGAAGCTGAGCTACTGGCCCCTATAGGTCACCTACCACACAAAGCCACTCCATCAACACAGGGAGGCAGCCAAAATGCGGAGACACAGAAGCATGTCATGAATGGGAGAGATGGAGGAAAGTAAACTACTGGATGACACAGAGTTCAGAACAACATTTCTAAGGTTACTCAAGAATCTTCTCAAAACTGCTGAGAAACTTGAAGAGACCTTCAAGGACTTTAATGAGAATGCCAAAAAAATGGAAAAGGGCCAGTCAGAAATTATGCATACACTGTCTGAAATAAAGAATATACAGAAACTCAACTGTAGATCAACGTACCCCAGGAGTCAAACCAAAGATCTGGAATATGAGGAAGCAAAAACAACCCAACCAGAGAGGCAGAAAGAAAGAAGAATCCAAAAGTGTGAGGATAGTGTAAGGAGCCTCTGGGACGGCTTTAACCGTACCAACATCCAGATTTTTGGGGTGCCAGAAGAAGAGAGAGAGCAGGATATTGAAGGCCTATTTGAAGAAATAATGACAGAAAACTTTCCCTACCTGGTGAAAGAAATAGAGTTACAAGTTCAGGAAGCGCACAGAACCCCAAACAAGAGGAATCCAAAGAGGACCACACCAAGACACATCATAATTAAAATGCCAAGGGCAAAAGACAAAGAGAGAATCTTGAAAGCAGCAAGAGAAAAACAGTTAGTTACCTACAAGGGAGTACCCATACGACTGTCAGCTGATTTCTCAACAGAAACTATGCAGGCCAGAAGGGAGTGGCAAGAAATATTTGAAGTGAAGAATAGCAAGAACCTACAACCAAGATTACTCTACCCAGCAAAACTATCATTCAGAATTGAAGGTCAGATAACGAGCTTCACAGACAAGAAAAAGCTAAAGGAGTTCATCACCACCAAACCAGGATTACATGAAATGCTGAAGGCTATTCTTGAAGAAGAAAAAGGTAAAGGTAAAAATTATGAACAACAAAAAGACACCAAATACATACCTACCAACAAGTGAATCTAAAAATCAAGTGAATAAAAAATCTGAAGAACAGAATGGACTGGTGAATATAATAAAATCAGGGACATAGAAAGGGAGTGGACTGACAATTCTCAGGGGGAAGGTGGTCTGAGGGGTGCGGGAAGATTGGACAAAAATCTTACACCTATGGATGAAGACAGTGGCGGGGGAGGTAAGGGCATGGGGTGGGATGGAGAACCAGGTGGAGGGGGGAAAAAAAGAGGAACACCTGTAATAATCTGAACAATAAAGATTAATTATTAAAAAAAAAAAGTAAAAAAGAAACAGGCCACAAATGAAAAAATGGAGGAAAGCAAACTACTGGATATAGAGTTCAAAACCATGGTTATAAGTTTACTCAAGAATCTTCTAGAAACCTCCAAGAAATATAGTGAGATCCTCAAGGATATGAAAAAGGACCAAGTAGAAATTAAGCATACACTGACTGAAATAAAGAATAATATACAGAGATCCAACAGCAGACTAGAGGAACCCAAGAATCAAGTCAAAGATATGAAATATGAAGAAGCAAAAAACACCCAACCAGAAAAGCAAAAAGAAAAAAGAATCCAAAAATATTCAAGGAGCCTCTGGGACAACTTCAAGCGTACCAACATCCGAATTATAGGGGTGTCAGAAGAAGAGATAGAGCAAGATACTGAAAACCTATTTGAAGAAATAATGACTGAAAACTTCCCCTACCTGGTGAAAGAAATAGACTTACAAGTCCAGGAAGCGCACATAACCCCAAACAAAAGGAATCCAGAGGACCACACCAAGACATATCATAATTAAAATGCCAAGGGCAAAAGACAAAGAGAGAATCTTAAAAGCATCAAGAGAAAAACAGTTAGTTACCTACAAGGGAGTACCCATACGACTGTCAGCTGATTTCTTAACAGAAACTATGCAGGCCAGAAGGGAGTGGCAAGAAATATTCAAAGTGATGAATAGCAAGAACCTACAACCAAGATTACTCTACCCAGCAAAGCTATCATTTACAATTGAAGGTTAGATAAAGAGCTTCACAGATAAGAAAAAGCTAAGGGCGTTCATCACCACCAAACCAGTATTATATGAAATGCTAAAAGGTATTCTTTTAGAAGAGGAAGAAGAAGAAAAAGGTAAAGATAAAAATTATGATCAACAAAGTGACAACAAATACATATCTATCAACAAGTGAATCTAAAAATCAAATGAATAAAAAGTCTGATGAACAGAATAAACTGGTGAATATAATAGACTCAGGGGCATAGAAAGGGAGTGGACTGACAATTCTCAGGCAGAAGAGGGTGTGGGGTGCAGGAAGAGACTGGACAAAAATCGTACACCTATGGACGAGGACAGTTGGGGGCGGTGTAAGGGTAGGGGGTGGAGTGGGAACCGGGTGGAGGGGAGCTATTGGGGGAAAAAAGAGGAACAACTATAATAATCTGAACAATAAAGATTTATTATTAAAAAAAAAAAAGGGATCCATAACTGGGTTGAGGGTTTGATTCTGGGCTCTGGTAGGGGCACGTGTGGGAGGCAACCAAGTGATGTATCTCTCACACATTGATGTTTCTCTCTCTGTGTCTTTCTATCTTATCCTTCCTCTATCCTTCCACTCTAAAAATCAATGGAAAAATGTCTTCAGGTGAGGATTAACAAAAACAAAACAAAAGAAAAGAAGAAATCGAAGAAGATACAAACAAGTGGAAGCATACGCTATGTTCATGGATTGGAAGAATAGACATCATTAAAATATTCATGGTACCCAAGTGATCTATAGATTTAACGCAATTCCTATTAGAACACCAATGGCATATTTCACAGATCTAGAACAAATATTCCAAAATTTATATGGAACAACAACAACAAAAAAATCCCTAATAGCCTCAGCAATCTTTAGAAAGAAGAATAAAGTTGGAGGGATCACAATACCAGACATCAATAATACTACAAATTCACTGTAATCAAAAGAGCCTGGTATTGGCACAAGAACATGCATATAGATCAATGGAACAGAACAGAGAGCCCAGAAATCAACCCAAGCCTTTATGGTCAATTAATATTTGGCAAAGGAGACAAGAGCATACAGTGGAGTAAAAACAGTCTCTTTAGTAAATGTGTTGGGAAGATTGGACAGCATTATGCAAAAAAATGCAACTAAACCACCAATTTACATCTTACACAAGAATAAACTCAAAATGGGTAAAAGACTTAAATATAAGTTGTGAAAATTTAAAAATCCTAGAAGAAAACATAGGCAGTAAAATCTTAAGACAATCTCTCACAGCAATATTTTGCCAATATGTCTCCAAGGAAAAGGGAAACACAGGAAAAAATAAACAAATGGAACTACATCAGATTAAAAAGCTTCTGCATAGCCCTGACCAGTTTGGCTCAGTGGATAAAGCATCGGCCTGCGGAATGAAGGGTCCCAGGTTCGATTCCGCTCAAGGGCATATGCCTTGGTTGTAGGCACATCCCCAGTAGTGGGTGTGCAGGAGGCAGTTCATTGATGTTCCTCTCCTATCGATGTTTCTAACTCTATCCCTCTCCCTTCTTCTCTGTAAAAAAAATCAGTAAAAATATACTTTAAAAAGAAAGAAAGAAAAAAGAAAGAAAGAAAGAAAGAAAGAAAGAAAGAAAGAAAGAAAGAAAGAAAGAAAGATGAACTGGCTACCGTTAAAAAAAACAAACTTCTGCACAGCAAAAGAAACCATCCATAAAATTACTGTATGGGAGAATATATTTGCCAATGATTCATCAGACAAGGGGTTCATCTCCAATATATATAAAGAACTTATAAAACTCAACACCAGGAAGACAAATAATCCTATTTAAAAATGGGCAAAAGCCCAGTGTGGCTGTGCTTGAGTGTCAACTTATGTACCAGGAGGTTGTGCTTCGATTCCAGTCAGGACACATGCCCTGGTTTCAAGCTCCATCCAAAATAAGGGCCATGCAGGAGGGAGCCAATCAATGATTCTCATCATTGATGTTTCTAGCTCTCTCTCCCTTTCCCTTCACCCTCTGAAATCAACAAAAATGTATTTTTTAAAAGTAAAATGATAAATAAATGCTTCTTTTACAAAGGTGGGTAACAGGCAACAATTAACAGATAACAATAACAATGAGGGGATTTGTGGTTGGTGCCCTGGCACCATTTGTTGTGGCCTGAGGGATCTGAAAAAGGGAAGTTACAAGTTACCTTGACATTGCATAGGTTTGTTATCTTAGATGCAAAAAGACAATAGCCTCAGTAAAGATGAAGTTGATCTTTGTCCCGGAAGACACTGCCAAGGACATGACTACCCACTATAAACTGCTTTTAACCAAAGGTTTTAATTTCAGACCACCCTTTGTGGCTATTTTAGGCCTCCCGAGTATGCAAGGCTGTCAAGCAGGCCTTCCCTAAGTTAATCAGGTTAGCCTGTGGCGCCTTTTCCTCCACAAGTAGCAGTAAACGCCTACCTGATTGGATCACTAAATACCGGGCCTTCACGGACTCCCTGGCCATGGGCACTAAATACCGGGCCTTGGCGGACTCCCTGGCCATGGGCACTAAATACCGGGCCTTGGCGGACTCCCGGGCCATGGGCACTACATACCGGGCCTTCACGGACTCCCTGGCCATGGGCACTACATACCGGGCCTTCATGGACTCCCGGGCCATGGGCACTAAATACCGGGCCTTGGCGGACTCCCTGGCCATGGGCACTAAATACCGGGCCTTCACGGACTCCCTGGCCATGGGCACTAAATACCGGGCCTTCACGGACTCCCTGGCCATGGGCACTAAATACCGGGCCTTGGCGGACTCCCTGGCCATGGGCACTAAATACCGGGCCTTGGCGGACTCCCTGGCCATGGGCACTAAATACCGGGCCTTGGCGGACTCCCTGGCCATGGGCACTACATACCGGGCCTTCACGGACTCTCTGGCCATGGGCACTAAATACCGGGCCTTCACGGACTCTCTGGCCATGGGCACTAAATACCGGGCCTTGGCGGACTCCCTGGCCATGGGCACTAAATACCGGGCCTTCACGGACTCCCTGGCCATGGGCACTACATACCGGGCCTTCACGGACTCCCTGGCCATGGGCACTAAATACCGGGCCTTGGCGGACTCCCTGGCCATGGGCACTAAATACCGGGCCTTGGCGGACTCCCTGGCCATGGGCACTAAATACCGGGCCTTCACGGACTCCCTGGCGGGCACTCCCGGGCCATGGGCACTAAATACCGGGCCTTGGCGGACTCCCGGGCCATGGGCACTAAATACCGGGCCTTGGCGGACTCCCTGGCCATGGGCACTAAATACCGGGCCTTGGCGGACTCCCTGGCCATGGGCACTAAATACCGGGCCTTCCCTGGCGGGCACTAAATACCGGGCCATGGGACTCACTAAACTAAACCGGGCCTTGGCGGACTCCCTGGCCATGGGCACTAAATACCGGGCCTTGGCGGACTCCCTGGCCATGGGCACTAAATACCGGGCCTTGGCGGACTCCCTGGCCATGGGCACTAAATACCGGGCCTTGGCGGACTCCCGGGCCATGGGCACTAAATACCGGGCCTTCACGGACTCTCTGGCCATGGGCACTAAATACCGGGCCTTGGCGGACTCCCTGGCCATGGGCACTAAATACCGGGCCTTGGCGGACTCCCTGGCCATGGGCCAAATACCGGGCACCCTGGCCATGGGCCTTGGGGACTTGGCGGACTCCCTGGCCATGGGCACTAAATACCGGGCCTTGGCGGACTCCCGGGCCATGGGCACTAAATACCGGGCCTTGGCGGACTCCCGGGCCATGGGCACTAAATACCGGGCCTTGGCGGACTCCCGGGCCATGGGCACTAAATACCGGGCCTTCACGGACTCCCTGGCGATGGGCACTAAATACCGGGCCTTCATGGACTCCCGGGCCATGGGCACTAAATACCGGGCCGTCACTGCCTTGTCGATCCGGCCCCCAGCTGCATCGCTGCGACTGGGCTCCTCCAAGGTCTGCAGCCCCGCGAGCGCCCCCGGGGCCCGGGGTGTATCCGGAGGGGCCAGTCGCTGCAGGAGCGGAAGCGGAAGCGGAAGCGCCCGCGCCGCAGCCATGGAGACGCGTGGGGTGGGGCAGCGGGAGGAGCGCCACCTTTGACCTGCCATCGGGCCACGTCAGAGGCCGGCGCACACGCAAGTCCCAGTCGGCGCCGGAGCAGCGGGCCGGCGCTGCGCGGTTGCTGGGGCCGCGGTGGGCGAGCCGCCATGGAGGTAAGGCGGCCGGAGCCCTGGGCGGCGCTCTTGGGTTGCGGCCCACCGCCTTCTCGCCCAGCCGTCCCGCCCCGGGCTGGACGCGGGGACGGGCCCGGGGTGAGGGCTCGGCAGCCCCCGCAGTGTCTCCCTCCGTCGCAAACGCCGGCCCCGGCGGCCCAGGCCCCTGAGAGCCGCTCCGGCCCGGTTGCGGCCGCCAGCCCGGTGGCAGGCCCCTCCTTCCCCGGGTCTCTCTCGCGGCCAAGGCTTCCTCCACCTTCCCACGGACGGCCTTTCACCTCTCAGGGCTCCGCGTTCTGTTCCAGATGAGGAAACAGTCCTGACCACCTGGCTTTGATTGTTTTGCAGGACCCTGTCCAACATGGGGTGGCTTCGCCAGCCACGCCCGGAGCCGGGAGGTCGAAGGTGAAGCGGATACCTGGCTAGCAGGCTCCCTGGAGAGTGAAGGCTGATGAATTGGAAGACTGTGCATGGGGAGAGGGGGAGGGGTTGTTCAAAAGAAAGAGCCTTTCTCCAAGGGCTTCCAGTTTTAATTTACACAGTCACCCATCTGTTCCCTTTTTAAGTTTACTGGTATGAAAGGAGTTGACTCTTGGTTTACTCCCTGCGCCTGGTTAGCACAGCTGAGAGATTGTGTAAATTTCAGACATAAACAAAGCAGTCTAATTTATGACGATTCATACAGTGTAGTGGAAAGAGCAAACATGGGTGGATAGGAGTCAAGGGACTCTATTCTGTAGGCTTCCATGATGCGAAGAGAGAGTTCAGTTGTGTAATTTTCATGGCCCTGTACAGCCGTTTATCCCTCAGGATTCTCACAGGTAGCAGCTTATCACTTGCATGCTAAGTTCCAGGCACTTGCCTAAACACTCCTCCATTTCACCCTAATGGTAACCATGAGATAACTACCATTGTTCCCCAGTGTTACAGATGAGCCCACAAGTTAAGTAATTTTCCCTGAGTTTTAGTTAAAGCCATAATGCAGCATGATTCATCTTATTGCTATAAGAATTATGCTTAAAGAAATCAAAACCTACAAAGTGTCTTAACCTCTGACAACAATATCTGTAAGACATGTGCTATTTTTACATTTCCTAGTGGTTGCTTAACTAATAATTGAAGTTGCATTTGCTCATTTTAAAAAATGTAGTATTTGGTTGACATACAGTAGGGTTTTCATTTTTGGGGAGATGTGATGTTTCTTTTGCAATATAGTAGAAACATGAGTAATAACAAATTGGTAATGTCACCACATCTTTCAGCTGGAAATATTGCCCAAGGAAGATCTTATCAAGTTTGCCAAGAAACAGATGATGCTAATACAGAAAGCTAATTCAAGATGCACAGGTATTGGGTTGAAACTATCTTAACCAAAATATTATTTAATCATAGTTAAAAATTAGTTTTTTAATAGTACATTTGTTTGTTTTGTTTACTAGTGAATCCAGTAAAATCTTAGACAGTATAGTGAAATCTGTTATTTAGCATTCTAACCATTTGCCTCTCATTTTTTTAACCTCACATCTCTAAACTGCAGTTCATTTGAATTATTAAAATAAAGGAAGATATTTAAAACAATTTGTTAAATTAAGCACCTTTTTTAAACTTAATTTAGATTGTATATTCTTCTGAGTCAAGCATGTTTCTAGAGTAGTCGGTTGAAATGTTGGAGACACAAGGTTGTGAGCCAAAGAAGTAAAACAAGGCCTGAGTAAAGTAATAAAAAATTTCCACTTCTGAAATTTTGAATTATATTTATTTGCTGAAGTTGATTGAGTCCTTTAGTTTCCCTTTCTTTATATTCCAAAAGGATGAAGAAATTAGTATCCTTTTCAGTATGTGTGGGTTAGTGCTTAAATTTTCAGTGACTTAACAAATGTTAACTGCCCAGCCTAAAAGCCAAATTTTATTTTCTGTTAGGAAAGGTCACATTGTGTTTTGGAAGGTTGATCAGTTTGTGAGAGAGTAATTTATTTAGAAAGGTGTTCTAGGCCCCAGACCTAGACATGAGTGGATGAAATAGATTAACATGTATGTTTAGTAGGAGGTTAGTTGTTGCTTTAAGATTCTACATACAGTAAGAAGTTGTTTACAGCTGAAATAACATAATGCCTGGGATTTGCTTCAAAATTTGATGGCAAGTTGAAAGTAAATGCAGGTCAGAATGAAACAAGATTGGCTATGTAATAATTGCTAAATCAAGGTGATGGGCACATGATGATTAATCATACTATTCTCTTTATATATTTGGAGTTTTTTATAATAAAAAGGAAAATAAAAGGTAATAATGGGTGAAGTTAGTATTTTCTCAAATTATTTGTCACTTCTTAAATGTATTCTAATTTATAGTGATTTTTTTTAAAAGAATGTACTTATTCCTTTAGCCAGTTATTTTTCATTGCTGAACTGGAATCTTTTTTTTTAAATAATTGTTTAGAATTAGAGAAAGAAATTGAAGAACTCAAATCAAAACCTGTTGCTGGAGGAACTGATGAAGTTATTAAGGTGATGAAACATTTGTGAATATTGCTTTTATTTTGATTTATTTACTTAGAGGAAATGTCTAATGACCTTCATATTTCTGTGAGGGCCGTCAGCTTCCTGGACCGCTCTAGCTTTCTGCCCGTTTCTCCACTTCCTCTCTGCCCTTAGATAAGTTTGTAATCACTCTGGCTGACTGTAAAAAGAGAGGGTTAAATGACCTCTGGCTCCCTTCTGTTCTGAAATGAGTATTATTCCCTCTCCTTTTCATCAAACACACTGTAACTGTGGTTGTTGCTTCAGTCTCAGCCCTGCTCTTCCCTCTCCCCCTCCAAAAGCCCAGGACATTGATAACGATTTGGGGGCTGGTCATGTATATAGACATTTAATCTACAGATAGATAGGTATCCCTGGACTTGACTACTAACCATATCTCACAGGTGAATTTCTAGCTATTGGGGGGGGAAAATCTTTACCCATTTCTCGAGTCCACTCTTCAACATGACTATCCTCTTCTCTGGACAACCAGGGCAGCACTGTTTTCCAGGCCTTTAACGTTAGAGACTCCTCAGCTCTCCTGTCTCTAACTCTGTGTGTGTCAGTCACCAGAGAAGTTTTTTTTTTTTCAAGCTAAGGCAGCAGTTCACCCTCCTTCTCTCCCTGTCCATGGCTCTGTGTGAAGCGCTTCATGTCATATGTGACTTAATTTAATAACCCCCTAACTAGGCTTTCTTTCTCTTTTTACTGCTGTATCCAATTACCAGATCACTGAATGTTACTTTTACCTTGTTATTCTGTTTAAGAACCTGAGTTGCTTATTGCCTGCCATTAACACTAATAACTAAATACTTTTTCCTTCCCCCACTTGGCCTAACCTTGTGAAAGTTTCACTTCTCAAAGCTGTGCAATAATTTTTTTCTTGCTTTTCCATATTGTAATTTGAGTTTTGCGATCTATTCTTTTATTATATGTTATCTTACACTCTTTTATTACATGGCTCTAAATTTATGAGCAGTGAACAGTTGAAAGACTCCCAGAAAGTTACTACAGGAGGTCTTAAATCCCTACGCATATTATGCAATATAATTTTGTTCTTTATCCAGCTACAATAGTATATAGTGAATGGCATGCACAAATACCATTTGGATTTATAATGAACTGATTTATTTAAACACTAGAGACCCAGTGCATGAAAATTCATGCATTGGAGGGGGGGCGTTCCCTCAGCCCGGCCTGTCTCCTCTCACAGTCCGGGAGCCCTCAGGGGTGGGAGGCGACCCAGTGATCAGGGGAAGGCAACGCCCCATCACACCTCTGCTGCTGCCACTGCTGGCAGCACAAGCCTCAGCTGGCCCTGGTTACCTGAGCCTCGGGTGACCCTGAGCAGCTGGGCAGCTGCCATCCAAGGCTTGCCTGCGCCCCGGGCCGGCCCTGGGCGGCTGGGAAGCCAACATCCAAGGCTTCCCTGTGCCATGGACCAACCCTGGGGGTCTGGGGGCTGAGGGGACTGGGGGACTCCAGAGGCAGGCGGGCCCGGCCTTGCCATGTGCCTGCTGCCCCAACGGGGCTGAGGGGACTGGGCGCCGCTATATTTGAGGGCAGGGCAGTCAATTAGCATATTCCCTCCTTATTGACTGGGCACAACCATCTTTGTGACAGCGTGAGGGTCAATTAGCATATTCCCTTTTTATTAGATAGGACTAGTGGCCTGGTGCACGAAATTTGTGCACGGGAGAGAGGGGTGTTCCTCAGCCCAGCCTGCACCCTCTCCAATCTGGGACCCCCTCAGGGGATGTTAGACTGCCAGTTTAGGCCCGATCCCTGGGATTGGGCCTAAACTGGCAGTCGGACATCCCTCTCGCAATCCAGGACTGCTGGCTCCTAACCACTCACCTGCCTGCCTGCCTGATTGCCCCTAACCACTCTGCCTGCCGGCCTACTCGCCCCCGACTACCCCCCCGCCAGCCTGATCACCCCCAATTTCCCCCCCTGCCAGCCTGCTCGCCCCCATCTGCCCTCCTTGCCTACCTGCTCACCCCCAATGGCCGTTCCATCCTGGCCTGATCACCCACAACTGTCCTCCCCTCTTGGCCCCTAATCACCTCTACCTCGGCCCTGCCACAATGGCTTTGTCCAGAAGAACATCTGGAAGGTCTCCCAGTCTAATTAGCATATTACCCTTTTATTAGTATAGAGGCCTGATTCACGGTGGGGGCCAGCTGGTTTGCCCTGAAGGGTGTCCCAAATCAGGATGGGGGTTCCCTTGGGGGGCGAGGGGCCTGTGATGGTTTGCAGGCTGGCCATGCCCCCATTGGGGTGAGGGTCCCCACTGGGGATGGTGCCGGCTTGGGTGAGGAGCTGGGGCAGTTTTCAGGCTGGCCACGCCCCCCAGTGGGCACCCTCACCCCATGGGGGCATGGCCAGCCTGGGTAAAGGGCCGAAGGCCATTTTCAGGCTGGCCACGTCCCCCAGCGGGGACCTTCACCCTGATGGTGGCATGGCCAGCCTGGGTGAGGGGCTGAGGGCCGTTTGCAAGCCCCTCCCTCGACAGCCGACCCGGACGACCCAGGCCTCCCACGCACTCAGGCCGACTCCGTGGCCACTGCCCACAGGCCCCTCCTTCGACGGCCGGCGAGGGCAGGCGGGAAGCTTGGGTTGCCCCTGGCAATGAAGGAAGCCAGTTCTGGAACCAGACTGCCTGTCAGATCTTCAGATCCCTGCCTCTGCCACTTACCAGCTGTGTGACCATGGCTAAGTTTCTTCATTCTCTGTGACTCAGTTCCTTCAACTGTAGACTAGAGATAATAATACCTATTTTTCATAGGGTTGTTTTGGGTATTATGAGTAAATAAATGTACAGCACTTAGAACTGGGTCTGTCACATAAGTACTCGATAATTATTCCTTATCATTATTACTTTATTTTTTAAAATATTTTTATTGATTTCAGAGAGGAAGGGAGAGGGAGAGATAGAAACATCAATGATGAGAGAGAACCATTGATCAGCTGTCTCCTGCACTCCCCCTACTGGGGATTGAACCTGCAACCCAGGCATGTGCCCTTGACCGGAGTCTGGGACCCTTCAGTCCACCAGCCAACGCTCTGTCCACCGAGCCAAACCAGCTAGGGCTCATTATCATTGTTACTATGTATTTGTGGGAATGTTTTATGCACACATATGAATGCACACCAGAAGGCTTTTGTATTTGAAAAGAAAACCATAAGAATTCTCTTCTAATTTGTATCAGTTAACTCTTAGCTCTTAAAATACTTTTTATACAGTTGCATTTCAGGATACCTAAGTATCTGCCCTTTATTTGTTCCTTATCATCAATCAATGTATTCTCCTGTTCTGTCAAAACTGTTCCTAAAGATGAGATTAAAAAATTTCTCTAAGTTAGCCAACATTACCTTTTAGGTTATCTACACTAATAAAAGAGAAATATGCAAATTGACCGTACCTCTGCAACACCCACCAGCCAATCAGGAGCGAGTATGCAAATTAACCCAACAAAGATGGCAGGTTAATTTGCATATGCAGGCACGGAGCGGCAGGGCAGGATGCCTGCTATGAGGGGAAGGGCGGGGAGCAGAGGGAGCTACAGGAGCGGAGCTCTGGCCAGAGCAGAGAAGACTGAAGGTGGAAGGCAGCGGCCAGAGCGAAGGCCTGGGTCCTGGGTGCCGGTGGAAAACCAGTGCCGGCAGCCAGGGGAAGGAAGGCCTATTGCACAAATCTTCGTGCAACGGACCTCTAGTTAGTTTAATAATTAACCCTTGTTATCTTGACCACACAATTCTCAGAAAGTAAAGGTTTGGTAAAAGTTTAGCTGTCCTTTACAATGACTTCTATTTTCCAAATGGTCAAATTAGTACTCTCCTTCTGCACTAATTTGATCTGGCTGTTTTTTAGTATTGCTGCACAGCTATCCTGGAGTTGGCCTCTTGCCATAATCCTGTGAATTTCTACACCGCTTTCCTATGTTGGCCCTCCTGTTTGCTAGGTCACATGTCTTCACCTTCTTGGTTAACCCTCTCATTTGGTATAGCATGTCCTTCTATAGCTTCCTAAGAATGGATGCATGCGAGGAAAATTTTTACCATCTTATGTATTAAAATGGACTTATTCTGCTCTCGTGTTTGAATAATAGCTATAACTTGATATAGAAGTCTAAACTTGCTACATATGTGTTTTTTTTTAAATAACAAAGTTTTTCTTTATTATCTATACTAATAATAGAGGACTATGTAAATTGGCTGGGATGCCGTCACATAACGACCAATCAGAATGGGGGCAGGGCCGCGGTGGAGAGCTCTCAGCATGCCTCTGCTGGGAGTCCGATGGGTGCTGAGAGGAAGGGAGAGCAGATAGGCAGTTAGGGGGATCAGGCCAGGATGGGAGCGCAGATAGACAGGGATATCAGGCCAAGAGGGGAGAGCAGTTAGGGGGATCAGGCCAGCAGGGGAAAGCAGTTAGGGCCATCAGGCCAGCAGGGGAGCAGTTAGGGCCATCAGGCAGGCAGGTGAGCGGTTAGGAGCCGGTGGTTCCAGATTGGAGAGTGTGCAGGCCGGGCTGAGGGACCCCCTCTCCCATACACGAATTTCGTGCACCAGGCCTCTTAGTTTCATGTAAGTCCAGAGATAGGCAATTCAAGGATGATGGATGATGAATGTTTACTTAGGATTTTAACGTTAAGGATTAACTTTATATTTGTCTGTGAATTCCTTGGATATCGGTATCAAGTTATGCCAGTTCTATAGAATAACTTGGGAATTCTTCTTGTTTTTCATTTTGTTTGAACAAGTTCATATATAATTAGGATAATCTGTTCTTTTAAAAATTTGATAGAACTCACTAGTAAAGCTATCTATTTCTCCTGTTTTCTTTGATGGACAATGTTAAGTAACTGGTTAGATTTTTAAGTAGATAGAGTAGTATTAATTATACTTTTTAATTATTTTCCTTGAGTTAATAAAGCTATATTTTTCTAGGAATTTTTATTCATTTCATTCCAGTTTTCAATTTATTGCCAAATAATTGTTCATATTACATACTCTGTTTAATCTCTGATTTATATGTAGATCTTTCACCCCATTTTTTATATATTGTTTGTTGCTTCAGTCTTCCTTTGATCAGTCTTACTAGCGGTTGTCTGCTTTGTTAGCTGACTCTTGAATTGTTGATCTATTTTTTATTTTATTAACTTCCACACCTATTTAATTTCTGTAGATAATAACCCTGTCTCTGCCCTAGCCAGTTTGGCTCAGTGGATGGAGCATCGGCCTGCGGACTGAAGGGTCCCGGGTTTGATTTGGTCAGGGGCACATCCCTGGATTGCGGGCTCAATCTCCAGTGGGGGGCATGCAGGAGGTGGCTGATCGATGATTCTCTCTCATCATTGATGTTTCTATCTCTCCCTCTCCCTTCCTCTCTGAAATCAATTTTAAAAAGAAAGAAAGAAAAGAAATATATCTTTAACCTTTTGCACTCGGATGTCAAGTGTGACTCGACACGGTTAGCATCGGTAGCAGCTCGTATGTTGAATTGTATTGAATGTATCCATAATTTGAAATATAAAAAAATCCAAATAAGTTTGTATGAAGAGAAACTCCAGTTTTTTATTCTACTGCCGCGCTTTGTAAAATCTGGGGTATTTAAAAAATTAAATCCCGAGTAGAATAAAGGAATCGAGAAAAAAGCAAGCGAGTGCAAAGGGTTAAAATAAAATAAAATAACCCTGTCTCTGAGGGAGACAGGACATGGGTGAATTTCTTGTCTATTATTCTAACCACTCCCTATTCATACTATCACCCAATCCCCAATTTTTAAATGCCATATACATTGTACTTTCAACAATATCTGTTGCCTCCAGTTCCTGAGCATTTAATTCTCTAGAGTATTTCTAGTTTCTCATAAGTGTTTCTCTGTGAAGGCCCTTAGGTTCTAGCTTTCTTTCTCTCTCTAATTCAGTTCCTCCTCTTCCACTTTCAGTTTTCCAAAAATATGTTGAAATTTCTCATATCCTCATGTCCTTTCTCCTTTTCTCTTTGTTCTTATGTGTGTTCCTTTTAAAATCTTTCATTCTTATTTTAGTGTGGTTTGGAAAAGGTGAGGAGATAATTTATGCATGTGATCAATCCATTATATTTAACTTTGGGGAAACAAATCCTGTTTCAAACAGGCATTGTCTGAACATCTGGATGCTGTTCTTCTGGAAAAAGCAGAGACTGAGCAACAGTGTTTTTCTCTGAAGAAGGAAAATATTAAAATGAAGCAACAGGTTGAGGTAAGGCGCTATTTTAATTTTTTTATTAACTTATATAGTGTGGTAATGAATTTTAGACTTAAGATCTTAAAAAAGCATCTGATCTCACTTTAAAAGTTTACAAACAAGAAAACAAATTGATATTTAAAAAGAAAAATAACTGAAATCACTGAACTACAAGAAATAGAGGTAACATTTCTTTGTTGTATTATTTAAGCTTCCTTCTTGCTAATGTCATTCTTTTTTTTTTTTTTATTTTCTCTGTTGATTTCCAAGAAGAAGGGAGAGGGAGAGAGAGATAGAAACATCAGTGATGAGAGAGAATCATTGATCGGCTGCCTCCTGCACACCCCCTACTGGGGATCGAGCCCGCAACCCAGGCATATGCTCTTGACCGGAATTGAACCTGGGACCCTTCAGTCTGCAGGCCAATGCTCTATCCACTGAAAACCGGCTAGGGCTAATGTCATTCTTTAATTAAAATGCGGTAAAAAAGTATCTTATGAAAAAGTATGTAGATTTATCCTCACACATATTCTAAATACTATTATATTTTCAGTTCTATGATATGCAGTTGCCTGTTGGGTCTGGGCAAATTTTTCCAAAAAGTCTTTTATTAATCTAATCAGGAGATAGTCATTAAAGCCTTTTGATGTAATACAACTTACATAATTTGTCCTTTTAAAAGAAAATTAAATTAATAAATTTCCTAGTTATTACTCTGAATGGCATTAGCACTGTTGATATATATTGTCATACTTAAAGTAGTCAGACCCTAAGTAGAATTCTTGGAATATCAGTGTCCTATTTCTCTCAGTACTTTTCTGTTCAATTCCTGTTCTCTCTAGTTAGCCTGTGACTAATACTTTTCTTGAGGACAGGGGTTTCTTTTGTCTTAATTAAATAATTATTTTTAATTTTTATGTCTTGATTTTTTTAAGAGAGAGAGAAAAATAAATACTGATTTGTGATTCCACTTATTTATGCATTTATTGATTGTTTCTTTTATGTGCCCTGACCTGTGATTAAACCCACAACTTCGTCATATTGGGACGACACTCTAGCCAACTGAGCTCTCTGCCTGGGGCTAATAAAATAATTTTTATGTGCTTATTTTTATAATAGGATTCTGAAAATAAGATGGAAGATATCCACAAGGAGTTTGAACAGTCACAAAGGAACTGTATGAAGCAAATGGAAAATTTGAAAAATGAATTAATGGCAGTACATTGTAAACATAGTGAAGATAAAGCTAGATTGTTAATGGAATTGGAAGAAGCAAAAAAAAAACAATTAGATTTTTCAGAACAACTTAAATTTCAGAGTGACTCTGAAGATAATGTTAAAAATCTGCAAGAAGAGATTCAGAAAATTAGGGCAGCCTTTGAGGAGCAAATTTTACATCTGAAAAATCAGTTAGAAGCTGCCACAAATGAAAAGGTGCAAGAAATTACTCATCTTCAAAAAGTCATTGAGGCTAATTCTCAGCATTACCAAAAAGATATTAATAGTTTGCAAGAAAAACTTACGCAGTTGAAAGCTACACACCAAGAAGAGGTGAAAGAATTGATGTGCCAAATTGCAGCATCTGCTAAAGAACAAGAAGCAGAAGCCAATAATTTTAACCAGCTAAAGGAGAACTTAGTCAAACAATGTGAGGCAAGTGAAAAGGACATTCAGGAGAAATATGAATGTGAATTAGAAAACTTAGGGAAAGCCTCAAATGCAAACCAAGAAAATCAGATGTCTTCTTTGCTCTTAAAAGATACTTTTGTAGAACAAATAGTAAATGAAAAAGTCAAACACTTAGAAGGTACTTTAAAAGAACTACAGTCTCAACATAATATCTTAAAAGATGAGGTAATTTATATGAATAATCTTAAATTAAAACTTGAAATTGATGCCCAACATATAAAGGATGAATTTTTTCATGAGCGGGAAGATTTAGAATTTAAAATCAATGAATTATTACTAGTTAAAGAAGAACAGGGCTGTGTAATAGAAAAATTAAAATCTGAGCTAGAAGATTCAAATAAACAATTTTGCCACATTACAGAACAGCATAACAAAGAAATACAGAGTCTTCAGAAGCAACATCAAAAAGAAATATCAGAACTACATGAGTCATTTTTGTCAGATTCAGAAAAAGAAAAATTAACATTAATGTTTGAAATACAGTGTCTTAAAGAGCAGTGTGAAAACCTACAGCAAGAAAAGCAAGAAGCAGTATTAAATTATGAGAGTTTGCGAGAGATTATGGAAATTTTACAAGCAGAACTAGGGGAATCTGCTGGAAAAATAAGTCAAGAATTTGAATCAATGAAGCAACAACAAGCATCTGATGTTAATGAACTTCAGCAGAAGCTCAGAACTGCTTTCAATGAAAAAGATGCTCTTCTTGAAACTGTGAATCATCTCCAAATAGAAAATGAAAAGTTATTGTCACAAAAAGAACTTGTACCAGAACTTGAGAAAGCCATAAGAAATCTTCAAGAAAAGAATGATGCATATTTAGTTAGTCTCAGTCAGAGAGATTCCATGTTACAAGAATTTGAAGCAAAGATAAGTTCTCTTACAGAAGAAAAAGATAACTTCAGAAGTAAAATTAAAAGTTCTCATGAAGAGATGGGTAATCTCCATATAAAATGTGAAAGGGAAGAAAGATTAATTCTAGAACTTAGGGAAAAAGTGCAGCAAACTACCCAATACAACAGTGAACTAGAACAAAAGGTAAATGAATTGACAGGAGAACTAGAAGAAACTTTAAAAGAAAAAGACCAAAGTACCCAAGAACTGGAAAAGCTTATGGTTCAATTGAAAACTCTCTCTGAAAACCAGGAAGCACTGTCATCTGAAGTGAAGTCTCTTTATGAGGAAAATAGTAAGCTGAGTTCAGAAAAGAATCATTTGAGTAGAGATTTGGAAGCTTTCTTTTCTCAAAAGGAAGAATATTTTATTCTTAAGGAACACATTTCTGAATTAGAAAAGAAACTTCAGTTAACAGTTCAAGAGCGAGATAATTTAAATAAACTGTTTGAAAATGAGCAAGTCCTGAAGTTATATGTTAAAACTCAGTTGTATGGTTTTCTTAAACAAATGGAGCTGGAAGTAGAAGAAAATGAAGAGCAAGATGTTGTAAATGTCCTACAAGCTGTAGGTGAATCCTTAGCTAAAACAAATGAGGAAAAACACAACTTGCTCTTTCAATATGATAAAAAGGTAGTAGAGTTAGAAAATATTAAGTGCCTTCAAGAGGAGAATATAGTTCAATATGAGGAACTTAAGTCTTTACTGAGAGACTATGAACAAGAGAAAGTTCTCTTAAAGAAAGAGTTAGAAGAAACTAGGTCAGAAAAAGAGGCCCTGCAGTCTGATCTTGTAGAAATGAAAAATGCTAATGAAAACACAAGGCTTGAAAATCCGAATCTTTCCATTCAAGTTGAAGAAATGTCTCAAAAATTGTGTAGCAACATTGAAATCCATAATGAAAAAGAAAAATCTTTTATAAAGGAACTTGAAAACCTAAGGCTAGCACTAAAACAAAAAGAATCTGAATTGCAAGATCTGAAAGCAGAGTTGATATTAAAGGTATTTTAATTTGAGTTTTATCGATTTAAATAAATGCTTAGTTCTAATTGTAAGCTCTAGAAAATATATAAACTTTTTTAAACAAAGTCAGAATTTAAATTTTTGGCATTTAAGCTCAAATGGGAAATTTCTGAAAAATACATTCCTTTTCCTGATGACTTTTGCTTTTAGATCATTTTAGAATTATGATGTTGCATAAGATTAAGTGATATTGTGTAATTGTATAATTTAGTCAACAGCAAAACTGCACTAAGAATGAAAAAATTTGAGTTTCATTCTTGTGTGATGTACATATTACCTTTCTTAAGGTCAATATTACCTGGTCTCTCAAGGGAAGAAAAAGACTGTTCACCAAATTCTTTTTGTATGGATTCTGTAATAATGATTTTCGTATATTTAACATGATGGCCTGTTCATCATTAGGAATAAAATGATTCTGTTTTTGTTTTTGTGTTCCCTATAAAATCTAGGATTCCTTTGAGAAATCACCTTCTGTGGAAAATGATCAACCTCCCTTTGTAAAAGAACTAGAAGAAAAAATAGGTAAGTATAGTTTTGCATATGTTGCCACAATTATACAGATTCTCCTTAGTGTTAAAGTAGGTTGGAAAATATAGAAGCCAATTAATAAGTCTTTAAATCATAATAAGCAGCTGTCTCTTCCTAATATCCCATTTCTTGTCCCTCTGCCATCTGTTTGCCTTCCCTTTCAAAACTGTTGCTTTTTGTTTAATCCAAGTAAAGGACTGATATGATTTCATTTATAAATGGTTCCATTATAGTTTTGGATTTTTAAATTATTTAACCAACTATTTGAATGCCCAGTTACCTAGGCACTAGTAATAGAAAGGTGATTAAGATATAGGTCATGTCTTCAAAAAGCTCACTGCCACAAGGGGCTGTTATTACATTAGTTTGATGTGTGCACAAGGTATAGTGTTGGCAGTACAAAAAGTAACTGCTTGTTTTAAGTTAGGGAAAATCATCACAGTATAGACTACTTTTCTTGTGTCTTGAAGAATGAAAAATTTTTCACAAAAGGAAGGTATGCTAGCAAGAGGAAACAGCAAGAGCTTGTATGTTAACATATATACTATCCAGGAGCATACTAGAAGTTCCTACAGAGGCAGGAGTCTGAACATAGAAGCACTGGTGCCACCTGAAGAGGAGTTGGGACTTTATTTCTCATAGTAACATTATGGGATAGCTCTTTTAAAGACAAAGAAACAGCACTAGCTCAGCAGATAGAGCATTGGCCTGGGGACTGAAGGGTCCCGGGTTTGATTCCAGTCAAGGGCACATGCCCGGGTTGCAGGCTCGACCCCCAGTAGGAGGCGTGCAGGAGGCAGCCTCTGCCTTCCTCTCTGACATCAATAAAAATATATTTTAAAATATATAAATAAATAAAGACAAAGAAACAAATACTTAGTGTTATGTAATGTGCCCATAATTCCTCATTTTAGTGCTCACTTAGATTGGCAGAGAGAATGGGAGAGGGTAGCTGGAAGAGATTAGAATGACTCCCAGTTTTCTATAATGGATGATTGGGGAAAGACAGGTTAGGGTGATCATGAGCTCAGTTTTAAATAAATTAAGTGTAAAGACCAATGCAAGTGGAGATGTCAAATAGACTGCTAAATATGAAAATCCAGAATTGAGAAAGAGCTAAATCAGAGATAAAAATTTATAATCAACATAGTAGTTGGCATTAAAAGCCATGAGATTGAGATCAGTAAGCAAATGAGTGTAGAAAAAGGATGAGGACCAGAGATAGTTCTCTATCATTTAAAAATCAGAAAGATAGAAACAGCAAAGAAGTTGAGAAGGAAAGAGGATAGGTAGGAAGACCCAGAGCGTAAAATGTCTTGGAAACTAAGGCAAATGAAGTTCAAATGTTTCAAGAGGGAAAAATATTTAACCATGTGAATGCTATGATAGGTCAAGTAACATTAGTACTAAGCACTAACCATTGGATTAAGCAACCTAGATGTCATTGGTAACTTGGTAGTAATAGTTCCCATGATATGCCAAAGCCAGATCCTGATTGAAGTGAGTTAAAGAAACGATTGGAGGAAGAGAAATTTGAGAGCATATATAAACAACTCTTACAAGTTCTGCTATAAAAGAAAGAAGAGATGGGACAGTATCCACAGGGGAAATGCGGTTTGCCTGTGTGTGTGTGACTCATCTATCCTGTCCTGACCTCACTGCAGCCCTCTTGAACTGCATTCACTATTTATTCCTGAGCTTAATCTCTCGGTATTTTTCTTGTTGTGTGCTTATAAATTGGAGAAACACTAATAGAGGAGGAGGTATGTTGCACAAAAAAGGAGAAGAATTGTTACACTGGTACCTGAGTAGGTGAGAAGGTATAGGATGAAATGCAGAATTGAAACAGTTGTCCTGTGCTTCACACACAGAGATGGTTCATCTGTAGCAGCCAGATGTATTTGAACAGTGCATTTGAAGACAGGTGCAAGTACGTTAGTAAGCAGGGACAGAACTGTAGTTAAGCAGTAATACCATCAAAAAGTAAAATATGCCCTGGCCGGTGTGGCTCAGTTGGTTGAGTGTTGTCCTATGAACAGGAGGTTACGGTTCGATTCCCGGTCAAGATACATGCCCAGGTTGCAGACTCAATCCCCAGTAGGGGGCGTGCAGGAGGCAGCAGATCAATGATTCTCTCTCATCATTGATGTTTCTATCCCTCCCTCTCTTCCTCTCTGAAATCAATAAAATAAAATAAAATAAATTAAATTAAAGTTTAAAAAGAAATTAAGGGGAGAAGTCAAGACTGGATACATAGAACACATTACAGGTTTAGTTGTAAGATAAGACCCTCCAACCAAGAGGAGTATGCCTAGGAAGCATGACTATATAACTTCATCTGGTTATATAACTTAATAACTATATAACTTCTCTTCTACTTGATTCTTGTTTGAAAATTATAACCTAAAATCTTGGTATATCGGTGTTTCCAGGAAATCTTTTAAGGTTAAAGATGCCCTAACAACCTCTCCAATTCCTAAACAGTTATGAAATGCTTAAAAAACAAAAGTAGGCATATTATGGAGGATTGAAGAAAATATAAATTTTTTACATTGTTTCCCTCACTTAGATAATGAATAATTAAGCTTTCACTTAAAAAAATAGGTATTAATATTTTTTCTACGGCTAAAATAAGTAAATTTGAATGTTTTTCCTTTTGAGTTCATATATAAGCCATTCATTTTATGTTTTTAGAGTACCTCAAAAAAGAATCCAGAGAGAAAGAGGAAAAAATAAATAAGATAAAACTAGTTGCTGTGAAGGCAAAGAAAGAACTAGATTCTAGCAGGAGAGAGGTAAGGTGACTTAAAAATGCAAAATTCAAGAACCTTGCATTTTAGAAAATCAACTTTTCTGTCCATAAAAAACTATTATATATTTAAAATAGGCCCAGACTCTAAGGGAAGAACTCAAATCTCTTCAATCAGAAAAGGATCAGTTGTCTACTTCCATGAGAGATCTCATTCAAGGAGCAGAAAGCTATAAGGTAAAAAGTTTTACAAGGTTTATTTGTAATCTCTAAGTTAAGAAATGTACTAGAAACTCTTGTCCATAATATAATCACTTTGTGTTTTTAGTAAATCGTTTTTGTATAATGTGGTATCATAATGTCAAGATTTCAAGTAGCTAAGCTTTAATTAGTGCCTTGTATTTTAAAATTAAGATTCTGTTTTGGGATTTTATAATAAAATTAGTAACAAAAAAGATGGTATTATTACTGTTATCTTCTACTAGTAGCCCTGCACACGAATCCGTGCGCCAGTATCTCTGCGGGGCCTGGCTGCTCCGCGCCCGCTGCCCAGAGGCTCTCCGTGGCCCAGAGGTCCATCCGCGGCCGGGCACAGAACGCTTGCCTCATCGCCACCGCGATGAAGCAAGCATTCCACCAGGCCGCTCATGCTGCTCACTCTCAGCGACTGCCCCCCTGGGACTGGGGGACTCCGGCGGGGCTGAGAGGACTGGGCGACGCCATCTTTGTGACAGAGTGACGGTTACTTTGCATATTACCCTTTTATTAGATAGGATATATATAAAAGGCTAATATGCTAAGTGTCCGACCGTACGACCCATCGCTATGACACACACTGACCATCAGGGGGCAGACACTCAATGCAGGAGCTGCTGAGCTTCAATGACTTGGCAGTGGCGGTTCTCGGGTGACACACCCCAAAACCAGAGAGGAGGGATCCCGATTTCTCACAGGTCCACACAATTCCACCTTCTGCCATGGGTTATGTTGTTGTGTGGCACTGTCAGCCCCGAATCTGGTTTATTGCACACTTGTGTTTGCATTCCACACCCTGTACGACAGCAACTTTGCAGAGTGCCCTCTCGCATTCCGGGACCCCTCTGGGGATGTTGGAGAGCTGGTTTCAGCCTGATCCCCACAGGTAGGCCAAGGGACCCCACCTGCCGGAAGGTACCCCGCTCACTCCACAGATGTCAGGGAGGTACTGCGGGAGGTTGGCTCCAGGCCGTGTCCGGCCCGTCTCACCCAGTCCTGCCCTGCCAGCCACCTTCTCACTAATTTCCTTTCAATGTGCACAGATCTGTGTACCAGGTCACTAGTTATTTAATACTAAAGGCGTGCATCAGTGGGGGGCATGGCCTGCAGGATCAGCCCACTGTGGGAGTGCTGCTCATCCTGGTCAGCCGAGCGGCTGTGGACCTGCCCTCTGAGCGGTTTCTCCCACCATGGGAGCGCATTGACCACCAGGGGGCAGCTCCTGCATTGAGTGTCTGCCCCCTGATGCTCAGTGCGCATTATAGCAACTGGTCATTCTGCTGCTCAGTCACTGGGCTTTTATTATATAGGACTAGAGGCCCAGTATATGAATTCGTGCACCAGTGGGGTTCCTTGGCCTAGCCTGTGGGATTGAGCTGAAACCGGCTCTCCAACATCCCCCAAGGGGTCCCAGATTGCGAGAAGGTGCAGGCCAGGCCAAGGGACTCCACTGATACATGATTGGGGCCGGGGAGGGACACAGGAGGTTGGCCAGCCGGGGAGGGACCACAGGAGGGCTCCAGGGCTTGTCCGGCCCGTGTCGCTCAGTCCTGATCAGCTGGACCCCAGCAGCAAGCTAACCTACTGGTCGGAGCGTCTGCCCCCTGGTGGTCAGCGCACATCATAATGAGCAGTTGAGCAGCCTTAGCATATCATTAGCATATTACACTTTGGTTGAACAGATGACTGGACACTTAGCATATTAGGCTTTTATTATATAGGAATTGTTGTTCCCATATGAATAAACCATTTGAAGCTTAATCAACAGGTCTGACAGGGAAATGAAAGCATTATTATTTGGTAATATGCTTGTCTAACTAAATAAAATGAGAATCTACTATAAAAAATAAAGTAATTTAAAATAAGAGTACAAAATTACTCAATGCAAGATAAATACCATTATGTTTCTTTATGTATTCTTTCAGCAAATATTTTTACAGCTGGGCTGAGCACTGGGGAGATGGTGGTCACCAAATAGACTAAGGCAGTGGTCAGCAAACCGCAGCTCACGAGCCACATGTGGCTCTTTGGCCCTTGAATGTGGCTCTTCCACAAAATACCACGGCCTGGGCGAGTCTATTTTGAAGAAGTGGCATTAGAAGAAGTTTAAGTTTTAAAAATTTGGCTCTCAAAAGAAATTTCAATCGTTGTACTGTTGATATTTGGCTCTGTTGACTAATGAGTTTGCCCACCACTGGACTAAGGTATTGCTATGTTAGGACTTACATTCCAATGGCAATAACAGACAAGCAGACAAAAATACAAGATGGATATTGTATAGAAAAGTAAAGGTAGATAGGGAGAAGAGAGTAGGCCATAATCAAGTGGGATTTGATTAAAAGAGGAAGAACCCAAACTAGCCTAAAATAAAATTTCGGGAAGAACTTTAATGATAAAATTTTGAACTTAATGAAGAAAACTGCAAAACATATATAGGACTACTCAATATTATTTGAAATGTTAGTTCTCAGTTTTGTTTACAAGTTCTAAAACAATTTCACTTAAAATTATGTTTCTAAAATAAGTTTTTATTTTTCAATTATAGTTGACATACAATATATTAATTTCAGGTGTACATGACAGTGATTAGACATTATAAAACTTACTGACTGCTCATCCCAAAAAATGTAACCATCTGACACAATACATAATTATTAGAATATTATTTTTATTTTAGTTTTTTGTTGTTGTAATCCTTACCCAAGGATATTTTTCTATTATTTTTAGAGAGAGTGGAAGGGAAAGGGAGAGACAGAGAGAAACATCAGTGTGAGAGAGACACATCGATTGGTTGCCTCCTATATGCACCCCAACCAGGGCCAGGGAACCTGCAACCAAGGTATGTGCCCTTGACTGGAATTGAACCCGGGACCCTTCAGTCGGCGGGCTGATGCTCTATCCACTGAGCCAAACTGGCTAGGGCATAGTTATTAGAATATTATTGACTGTATTCCCTATGCTGTACTTTACACCCAAGACTATAAGTACTAATTTGTACTTCTAAAGCCCTTCACCTTTCTCAACCATCCCTCAAATCCCCCTTCCATCTGGCAACTGTCAAAATGTTCCCTGTATCTATGAATCAGTTTCTGTTCTGCTTGTTCGTTTATTTTGATTTTTAGATTCAATTGTTGATGTGTACTTATTGCTATTTTATTGTTTATATTTAGGTCATTTAACATTTCATGTAATATTGGTAAACGCCTTTAGCTTTTCCTTTTCTGGGAAGCTGTTTATCTGACCTTGAATTCTAAATGAGAGCTTTGCTGAGTAGAATAATCTTGCTTGTAGGTCCTTCCTTTTAATCACTTTGAATATTTCTTGCCACTCCATTCTGGCCTGCAAAGGTTCTGTTGAATAATCAGCTGACAGTTTTATTGGAGCTACCTTGTAGATAACTAACTGCTTTTCTCTTGCTGCTTTTAAGATTCTCTCTTTGTCTTTAACCTTTGGCATTTTAATTATAATGTGTCTTGGGGTGGTCCTTTTTGGGTTCATCTTGTTTGGGGCTCTCTGTACTTCCTGGACTTGTATGTCTATTTCTTTCACCAGGTAAGGGAAGTTTTCTGTCACCATTTTTTCAAATTTCAATCTCTTGCTCCCTCTCTTTTCTTTCCCGTGACCCTATAATGCGAATGTTGGTACACTTGAAGTTATACCAGAGGCTCCTTACACTATCTTCATATTTTTGGATTCCTTTTTCTTTATGCTGTTCTGATTGGTTGTTTTTTCTTGACTTGATTCTTGGCATCCACTACTCTGCTGTTGATTGCCTGTATATTATTCTTCATTTCAGGTAGTGTATCCTTCATTTCTGACTGGTTCTTTTTTATAGTTCTTAAGACCTTCTTCATGCTGTTGAAGTTTTCACTAGGTTCCTTGAAGTTCTCACTAAGTTATTTGAGCATCCATATAACCATTGTTTTGAACTCTGTATCTGGTAGTTTGCTTGCTTCCTTTTCATTTCATTCTTTTTCTGGAGGTTTCTCCTGTTCTCTCTTTTACATGTTTCTTTGTCTCTGCATTTTTCCTGCTTCCTTGTGTTTGTTTCTATGTACTAGGTAGAGCTGCTGTGTCTCTCGGACTTGGTAGAGTGGCCTTGTGTAGTAGTTGTCCCAAAGGACCCAGTGGCCCAGCTGGGTGCTCCAGGTGCACCTCTGTGTGGGCTGTGTGCACTGTCCTTTTATAGTTGAGTATTCTTTGATGTTGGTATCTCTGAAAGGAATTGACCTCCAGGCCAATTGGCTGTGAGGACACACTGCGATTATAGCTGAAGTACTGCTGTACAGGAGCCCACCCTATGGAGCAGGACTTGCTTCATTGTGGCTTTGGTGCTCACCTCGTCTGCCCCTTGAGTGTGTCACTGGTGGATGTGGTAGAGTTGTAATCTGGCATGGTCTGATGCTATCCACCGGGTGGACTGGGTTGGGGCCTTTTCGGAGGTACAAAGTCAGCCACTGCCTGGGCCCTGCCTGGGGCCACGTGGCACAAGCTACAGAGAGATCTGCAGATGGCTGCTACTTGTGTTGGGCTTGGAGTTGCCCAGGAGAGGTCAAGCTCTGAACCAAAAGAGGGCTGCCATTAGTGCCAAACCTTGGGCCACTTATTGAGAAGTACAGGGCTTGCTGATGCCAGTTGCTGCTTGTCTGAGAGATGAGAGATTTTAGGAAATTCCAAAGCATGAGGCAAGAGAGGCCAGTTATATGGAAAAGCCACTGGAAACAGCTTGGATGAGTTAGCAAGTTGGGTGGGGGTAAGGTCTCGGGGAATCACCAGAGCAAGGCAAACAGTGTGAGCCAGGTTGATGGAGACTCAGATATGGTGCCCACCTGTCAGTTTGGGATATTGGGAAAATGACCTCTGCCAGCACTTTTTTCTGGGAGAAAACTGCCCCAGCAGCTCCTACCCTGATGCCAGACAATTATTTCCTCCCCATATGTCCCTGATCCTTTCAAGGTGCTGCTCCAGCGTTAGAGCTCAGAGGAAGTGAGCCTGTGTAAGTCCATGCATTGGCCCTTTAAGAACTGCCTGGGACTCCAGCAACCTTCATCTCACTGAGCCACTATGCCTGCTGGTTTTTACAGCCAGAATTCATGGGGACTTATTTTCCTGGCACTGGAACTTGGGCTGAGGTACCTGGTGTGGGTCTGGTACTCCTTGCTTCTCAGAGGGTACCTCCATAGCCAAGATATCCCACCTGATTTAAAACCATCACACAAGGTTGTGGAACCAGCCTGTTCAATGACTCCTCCCCTCCTACCAGTCTCAATATGGCTTCTTTAATTTCCTAGTTGTGGGACATCCAGCTAGCTAGATTTCAGACATTTCTGAATGATGGTTATTTTGAAGATTACTTGTATTTTTGAGGTGGTTGTGGGAAGAGGTGAGTACTGTGTTTACCTATGCCACCATCTTGGCCAGAAGCCCTCTAGGGTTTTTTGGTAGGGCGATCTGGACAAGTTAGCATATATAGAAGTGAAAAGTGACATCTTGCAGACAATAAAATTTATTACAAACCTACAATGATGTGCAAAAATAAAGCATTAATTTAACAGAAGACCTAGAGACTTGTGCATAACAACACACAGTGTGTAGCCTCTCTCCTATACACTTTATATTATAGCCCTTAATTATCAAAATAGAAACAACCCCAAGCAGTGTTACTAACATTGCTAGTTTACAAGTGACAAATCTGAGGCACAAAGAGGTTAAGGGACTCAAGATCACAGAGCAAGTAACATAGCAGAATCAGGACTGGATTCAGGCAGTCTTGTTCTTTCACCAAGTAAGCTATACTACCCCAATGAGATTTAAAAACATAGAAACCAAGGAAGAAGGAATTAGAAAACTATTTCAGAAAAATCTAGGTAGACTTTTAATTCATTCCCCACACCAAAATAAAATCTGGATGGATTATAGAGTTTTGTCAAAATAAAAGCAATGTTTTAAAACCTACAATAAAATATTTGATCATTTGACTTCTGAATATGAAATACTTTTCTAAACTTAAAAGCAATGAAAGAAGTTACAAAAGAAAATATGCCTAACTCAAGAAAATATGAAGTTAATATGAAAATATGACAAGATATTAGTGTCTTTAATATATACAGATAGCTCACAAATCCATTTTTTAAAACACACTTGAAATTTAAATATGGACTTTATCTTTTATGAGCCATTAGGAACTTGCTTCTTTACATATTAATTTATTAATTTTCCACAGAGTCAGATCATGTATGTCAATATATTTGTTTAAAATAGAGATTTCTAAAGATTGAAAACAGGAGTAGAATATTCAGGACCTGTGGGACAACTACTAAAAGTATAATATATGCATAATGAGATGTCATAAGGAAAGAAAGAGGTAAAGGAACAAATATTTGACACAGTAATGATTGAGAATATTCCAAAATTTTTAACTTGGAAATGTGACATTGTTAGACACCAAATCACAGATCCAGAAGCTCAGAGAACAGTAAGCATGATAAATACCACCACCACCACCCCTAAATCTAAACCTCAGCATATCATTTGCAAACTTTAGAACATCAAAAATAAATTCTGGGGGAAAAAAGCCATATAGGTAAGGAAACACACCTTACCTATAAGAATTACATTCACCTTATCAGAAACCATACAAAGAAAGAAGAAAATGGAATGAAATACTGAAAGTGTTGAAAGAAAAAAAAAAAAAACAACCCACTAACCTAGACTTCTGTGCCCTGAAAAATTATCCTCCAAAAAGTGAAGTAGAAATAAAGACTTTATCAGGTAAAACTTGCAGGAATTAGTAGACATGCCTTTCAGCAAATATTAAAAGTTCTTTAGAGAGAAGGAAAATGTTACAGGTCATAGGCATGTTGAAGAACAAAGTGGGAGAATTAACATCATAAGGCTTCAAGACTTACTATAAAGCAACAGCAATCAAGATTGTGGCTGAAAAATGGTCAGATCTATAGAACAGAATAGAGAGCCCAGAAACAGATCTATATAAATATAATCAACAGGTCTTTGCCAATGGAGCAAAGATAATCTTCCACAAGTGGTGTTGGAACAATAAGACATCCACATGCAACAAAAAAGAATCTCGATGTTAAATCCTCACAAAAATTAACTGAAAATGGATCATAGACTTAAGTATAAAACACAAAACTATAAAATTCTTAGAATATAATATAGGAAAGAACTAGATAACCTTGGTTATGGTGGTGGCTTTTTAGATAGAACACTAAAGGCATGACTCATGAAGTAATTAACAAGCTATACTTAATTAAAATGTGTCAAAAGAATGAGAAGCCACTGACTAGAAGAAAATATTTGCAAGTGACATGTATTTGATAAAGGACTATTATCCAAACAAATCAATTAACTATTAAAACTCAACAATAAGAAGAAATAAAAAACCTGATTTTAAAATGGGCTAAAGACCTTAACAAATACCTCACTAAAGAAGATACACGGATTGCAAATAAACATGAAAAGATATTCCATATCATATGTTATTAGGGAAATGCAAATTAAAACAGCAATGAGATACCACTATACACCAGTTAGAGTGGTCAGAGTCTGAAAAGATGACACTGCCAAATGCTGGTAAGTACGTGGAACAACTAGAACTCATTCATTGCTGATGGTAATGCCAAATGGTGTAGCCACTTTGGAAGGAATTTGACATTTGCTTACAAAACTAAACATACTCTTACCATATGATTCAGCAGCTATGCTCCTTGTTATTTACCCAAAGGATTTGAAAACTTACATCCAAACAAAAACCTACACACAGGTGTTTACAGTAGCTTTATTCATAATTGCCAAAACTTGGAAGCAACCATGGTGGCCTTCAGTAAGTGAATGGATGTCATGCACCACATAATGACATTTTGGTCAATGACAGACCACATCTATGACAGTGGTCTCATAAAATTATAATGGAGCTAAATTTTAGAAATACGTGGTTCAGGAGGAATTTTTTGTTTTTCACTGATGGGAGCAATATCTGGGGTTTTGCAGTAGATTTTCGCTCACTGGCAGCACCTCAGTTTTGATTGCACAGGTTATATTCCAGTCATTCAGCAACTGAACTTTTTCAGTACACAGGGGTCTGTGCCCCAATGCTACATATTCAGAAGGCATTACAGCCCTCCCAGATCTAGCTTGATGGTCTTCAGAGTACAGGGCTGTAAATTTTTAATTGAGGATCTAAATCTTATACAGAGGTCTAGAGGAGCTACTTTAACAAGGATTGAGTGCCACTGCCACTTTAGGAAAAGCTTTTGCCTTTGGTTGTGGGGAGCCAGCCTGTGTCTGTTCTTGGGAAATATTTTCAGGTTGTAATGATTTAAAGCAGGGGTGGGGAACATCGGCCCATGGGCCGTATAAGGCTGGTCTTGCCCTGCCAAAGCATTAGGGGTGAGTTAATTAAATGTTAGACCAAATATAGCAGGCTAATTTTTAAGGATGATTTGTATGGCCCAAAAATGATGTTATAAATATCCAAGTGGTCCTTGGCAGATAAAAAGGTTCCCCACCCCTGATTTCAAGCATAGTTAAACTTTATTTCTCCCATCAGTTCAATGCCATAGAGGGTTGATGGAAGTAAAAAATTACCACAGTCAAAATACTGAATCCTTAATTCTATACCCTCTCAATGTTAAACACCCTCTTTTTTTAAATGAGGACAGCAGATTTCCTTAACCTGACTACTGCTCCAACATGCAGTAGCTAAAACCACATTACCATGACAATCCCTACATTCCTTTCTCTCTCCATCTTGATTTCTTATTCCTACTGATCCTCAGGCCATCTTTCACTCCTTCCAGACATTATTATGGTGATATATGTCTTAACTAGCCAACCTTCCCTCAATACTTCCAATCAGTCCAGCACACATTCCTGTTTATGGAGCAGCATTGACAGTTTTATGTTCTATTTTTAACTGCCCAATGGAAGCAAGGTTAGGGCTTTGGGGACTGTGTTTATAAAATCTACAGTAGTGCCGTAGGCCTGGCCTTCACATTCACTCACCACTCACTGGTTGACTCACCCAGAGCAACTTCCAGTCCTGCAAGCTCCATTTATGGTGAGTGCCCTATACAACTGTACCATTTTTTAAATATTTTCTACTATATTTTTGCTGTACTTTTTTTTTACATTTAGACACACAAATACTAAACCATTGTGTTACAATTGCCTACAGTATTCAGTACCCTACATGCTGTACAGGCTTGTAGTCCAGGAGCCTAGGTATATAGGAGGCTAGATCATCAAGGTTTGTGTAAGTGCCTCAATGATGTTCCCATGATGAAACTACTTAATGATGTATCTATCAGAGCTTATTCCCATCATTAATTGATGAATGACTGTATTCTGCACTATGAAGAAACAAGCTATCAAGCCATGAAAAGACATGGAAGAAACTTAAATGCATACCACTATTAAGCAAAAGTAGCTAATAAGAAAATATATTTGATTCCAACTCTATGACATTTTGGAAACAGTAAAACTATGGATATAGTAAAAAACAAACAAAAAACCAACAATGGTTCTGAGGGTTTGTGGTGGAAAAGAGAAGAATAGGTGGAACACAGGATTTTTAGGGCAGTAAAACTGCTCTGTAATAGTGAATATATGTCATTATACATTTATCCAAACCCATAGAATGTACAACACCAACAGTG
This sequence comes from Ia io, assembly GCA_025583905.1. NCBI lineage: Eukaryota > Metazoa > Chordata > Mammalia > Chiroptera > Vespertilionidae > Ia > Ia io. The sequence continues at coordinate 102,918,364 of JAJQQW010000004.1, read as the reverse complement.
AACCCTAATATAAACTATGGATTTAGGGTAATGATGTTACTCATCAATGGTGAACCAATGTAGTAGGTTTATTTATTGTAATAGACCACTCTGGTGGTGAACGTTGATGATGAAGGAGGTTATGTATTGGAGAAAGATGGGTAATGGGAATTCTCTATACCTTCCCCTCAGTTTTTGTATAAACCAAAAACTTTTAAATAATAAAGTCTGTTAAAACATTTTTAATTTTTTTAATGTTCATTGTTGAAAGTCGTACATATGTCCCCATTTCTCCCCCTTTAATTCCTCCAGCCCGCCCTTGCCCTCTGCTTTCAACACCCTATTATCAGTGTCCATGACTTACACATATATGCATACAAAGTTCTTTGTTTGATCACCTCCCACCCACCCACGCTCCCCTGTCTTTCCTCCGAGATTCTGCACTCTGTTCCATGCTTCCACGTCTCTGGATCCACTCTGTATATCAGTTTATTTTAATTAGATTCCACATATGAGTGAGATCATGTGATACTTGTCTTTCTCTGACTGACTTATTTCACTTAGCATAATACTCTCAAGGCCTCTCAATGCTGTCTCAAAGAGTAAGAGTTCCTACTCTTTTACTGCTGCATAGTATTCCATGGTATAAATGTACCACAGCTTTTTTATCCACTCATCTACTGATAGGGACTTGGGCTGTTTTCATACCTAGGTACTGTAAATTGTGCTGTTATGAACATACATTCTTTCTGACTGGTGTTTTATTTTCTTAGGATATATTCCTAGAAGTGTGATCATTGGGTCAAATGGCAGTTCCATATTTAATTTTTTGATGGAAACTCAATACTGTTTTCCATAATGGCTACTCCAGTCTGCATTCCCACCAGCAGTATACTAGAGTTCTCTTTTCTCCACATCCTCACCAGCACTTGTCATTTGTTGATTTGTTGTTGGTAGCCATTCTGACAAGTGTGAGATGATACATCATTGTCATTTTGATTTGCATCTATCTGATGATAAATGATTGAGCATTTTTTCATGTCTCTTGGTCATCTGAATGTCCACTTTGGAGAAGTGTCTATTTAGGTTATTTACCCATTTTTCAATTGGATTGTTTGTCTTCCTTTTGTTAATTTGTATTGAGTTCCTTATATATTCTGGATATTAACCCTTTATCAGATGTGTCATTGCCAAATATGTTCTCCCATACAGTGGGCTCCCTTTTTATTTTGTTGATGGTTTCTTTTGTAGTACAGAAGGTTGTTATTTTGATGTAGTCCCATTTGTATATTTTCTCCTTAGTTTCTTTTGACCTAGGAGATGTATTGGGAAACATATTGCTAGGAGAGATGTCTGAGATTTTGCTGCCTATGGTTTCTTCTACAATTTCTATGGTTTTCCAACTTATATTCAAGTCTTTTATCCATTTTCAGTTCATTCTTGTATATGGTGTAAGTTGGTGGCCTAGTTTCTTTTCTTTTTTTTTTTTTTTTGCATGTATCTGTCCAATTTTACCAACACCATTTATTGAAGAGACATTCTTGACTCCATTGTATGCTCTTGCCTCCTTTATCAAATATTAATTGTGTGTAATGGCTTGGGTCGATTTTGGGGCTCTCTGTTCTGTTCCATTGATCTATGTGCCTGTTCTTGTGCCAGTACCAGGCTGTTTTGATTATGGTGGATTAGTAGTATAATTTGATATCTGGTTTGTGATTCCTCCAACATTGTTCTTCTTTTGTAATTTGATGAAGCTATTCAGTGTCTTTTTTGGTTCCATATAAATTTCTACATTTGTGAAATATGCCATTGGTATTTTAATAGGGATTGCATTGAATCTGTAGATTGCCTTGAATAGTATGGACATTTTAATTATGTTATTTCTACTAATCCATGAACACGGTACGTTCTTTAAGTTGTTTATATCTTCTTTTATCTCTTTTTTCAACGTCCTGTAGTTTTCCAAGTAAGTTTTTACCTCCACCGTTAAGATTATTCCTAAGTAACTTAATTTATTGGTTAAGATGGTAAATAGGATTGTTTGTTTAGTTCTCTTTCTGAGAGTTCATTATTGCTGTGTTAAAAAGCCATAGATTTGGGGATGTTGATTTTTGTATACGACTACATTCTCAAATTCATTTATTAAATCTAATAGTTTTTTGGTGGAGTCCTTAGGGTTTTCTATGTACAATATCATGTCATCTGTGAATAAGGACAATTTTACTTCCTCTTTTCCAATTTGGATACCTTGTGTTTATTCTTCTTGTCTGATGACTGTGGCTAGTACCATGGTCGGCAAACTGCGGCTCGCGAGCCACATGCGGCTCTTTGGCCCCTTGAGTTTTTAGCAAAGGCCAGCTTAGGAGTACCCTAATTAAGTTAATAACAATGTACCTACCTATATAGTTTAAGTTTAAAAAATTTGGCTCTCAAAATAAATTTCAATCGTTGTATTGTTGATATTTGGCTCTGTTGACTAATGAGTTTGCCAACCACTGGGCTAGTACTTCAAGTACTGTGTTGAATAAGAGTGGTGAAAGTGGACATCCCTGTCTTATTCCTGTTCTTAGGGGAAATGGTTTTAGTTTTTGTCCATTGAGTATGATGTTGGCTGGTTTGCATATATCGCCTTATATGTTGAGATATGCTCACTCTATTCCTGCTTTGTCTAGTTTTTATTTTTTAAAAATGGGTGTTCAATTTTGTTGAATGTTTTCTCTGCTTCTATTGATATGATCATGTGATTTTTGTCTTTCAGTTTGTTTATATGATATATCACGTTTATTAATTTGCAAATATTTTACCAGCCTTGCATCCCTGGAATAAATCCCACTTGGTCATGGTGTATAATCTTTTTACTATATCACTGGATCTTATTTGGTAATATTTTGTTTGAGGATTTTAGCATTTATGTTCATCAAGGATATTGGCCTGTAATTCTCTTTCTTTATAGTGTCTTTATCTGGTTTTGGAATTAGGGTAATGCTGGCCTCATAAAAAGGGCTTGGAAGTGATTCTTCCTCAGGGGTTGTTTTGAATAATTTGAGGAGTATAGATTAGTTCTTTGAATGTTTGGGAAAACTCCCTGTGCAGCCATTGAACCAGGGCTTTTAATGGCTAGGAGTTTATTTATTTTTATTACTGCTTCTATTTCATCATTTGTTATTGGCCTATTCAGGTTTTCTGATTCTTCCTGATTCAGTTTTGGGACATTGTATTTTTCTAAGAATTTGTCTATTTCATCCATACTGTCCAGCTTGTTTTGTATTTCTGTTGTGTCACTGCTTACTTCACTGCTTTCATGTATGGTTTTATTTATTTGGGTTCTCTGTTTGTTTCTTGATGAGTCTGGCTAATGGTTCATCAATCTTGTTTATCTTTTCGAAGAACCAGCTCTTGGTTTCATTGATTTCTTTTGGTATTGTTTTTCTCTGTAATTTATTTCTGCTCTAATCTTCATTATTTCCTTCCTTCTACGTACTCTGGGCTTTTCTTGTTGTTCTCTTTATAATTCCTTAAGTTGTAGGGTTAAATAGTTTATTAGCCCTTTTTCTTGTTTCTTGAGGTAGGCTTATATTGCTATGAACTTAACTTACAGAACTGCTTTTGTGTGTCCCATAGATTTTGTGGTGGTGTGTGTTCATTTTCATTTGTTTCCAGGAAGTCTTTTCATTTTTCTTTTTTTAATTTTTTAAAAATTTAATTAATCTTTATTGTTCAGATTATTACAATTGTTCCTCTTTTTTCCCCCATAGCTCCCCTCCACCAGGTTCCTACCCCACCCTCTGCCCTTACCCCATCCCACTGTCCTCATCCATGGGTGTACGCTTTTTGTTCGGTCTCTTCCCGCACCCTCCCACTCCCCTTTTCTCCCGAGAATTGTCAGTCCACTCCCTTTCTATGCCCCTGATTCTATTATATTCACCAGTTAATACTGTTCATCAGATATTTTATTCCCTTGGTTTTTAGATTCACTTGTTGATAGATACATATTTGTTGTTCATAATTTTTTTATCTTTATCTTTTTCTTCCTCTTCTTAAAGAATACCTTTCAGCATTTCATATAATTCTGGTTTGATGGTGATGAACTCCTTTAGCATTTTCTTATCTGAAGCTCTTTATCTGACCTTAAATTCTGACTGATAGCTTTGCTGGGTAGAGTAATCTTGGTTGTAGTTTCTTGCTATTCATCACTTTGAATATTTCTTGCCACTCCTGCCTGGCCTGCACAGTTTCTGTTGAGAAATCAGCTGACAATCGTATGGGTGCTCCCTTGTAGGTAACTAACTGTTTTTCTCTTGGTGCTTTTAATATTCTCTCTTTGTCTTTTGCTTTTGGCATTTTAATTATGATGTGTCTTGGTGTGGTCCTCTTTGGATTCCTTTTGTTTGGGTTTCTGTGCGCTTCCTGGACTTGTAAGTCTATTTCTTTGACCAGGTGGGGGAAGTTTTCTGTCACTATTTCTTCAAATAGGTTTTCAGTATCTTGCTCTCTCTCTTCTTCTGGGACCCCGTAATTCTGATGTTGGTATGCTTGAAGTTGTTCCAGAGGCTTCTTACACTATCTTCAATTTTTTGGATTCTTTTTGCTTTTCCAGAGGAGTGTTTTTTTTGCTTCTTTGTATTCCAAATCTTTGACTTGATTCTTGTGATCCTCTAGTCTGCTTTTAGGTTCCTGTATAATATTTTTTATTTCAGTCAGTGTATGCTTATTTCTAGTTGATCCTTTTTCATATCCTCTAGGGTCTCATTAAATTTATCAGCCTTTTCTAGGAAATTCTTGAAAAACCTTATAACTGTGGTTTTGAACTCTATATCCAGTCGTTTGCTTTCCTCCATTTCCTTCATTTGTGGCCTGCCTCTTTGTGTCCACATTTTAGCTGCTTCCCTGAGTTGATGGAGTGGCTTTGTGTGCTAGGTGTCCTAGCAGGGCCCAGTAGCTCAGCCTCCCCAGTTACCTGAGGTGGTCACTCTTGGTGCACCCCTTTGTGGGCTGTGTGCACAGTCTTGTTGTAGTTAAGCCTTGATTGTTGTTGGTATCACTGGGGGGAGTTGACCTCCAGGCCAATTGGCTGTGAGGATCAGCTGTGTCTCTGCTGGGAGAGCTTCTGTGCTCAGCTTGGATGGGGCGGAGTCTCAGGGTAGAGCAGACAGCCTTGGTTTCCCGTCAGCCCCGCCCTAAGAGGCCCCTGGGTCTCAGTGACCCGCAGCAATGACTGCACGCACCTCTGAGAGAAGGCTGCTCTCAAGTTTCGCCTGCTGCCAGATAGTCCAGTTTCTCCCCAAATGAGTATGGTACCCAAAGTCTCACCCGGAGCTGGATTTCAGTGCAGTTGGGAGGTTTTGTTTCCCTCCCGAACGAGAAAGCTAGCCGCGCGTTTGCTGCCCGCCCTCTCCTTACTCCGCGAGTAAGCCAACCACCTATTCAGCTGCCCGCCCTTTCCGCGCACACGGGTCTCCACACGTCCACAGCTCTTCTGAGTCTCGGTGTCCTTTTCTCTTTCCTTCTAGTTGTAGAATTTCCACTCAGCAAGCTTTCCAGTGGTTCTGGACGATGTCCGCTCTATCTTCCAGTTGCAGTTTTGAAATTGTTGTGCAAAGCAGCAGTATAGGTGTTTATGCCGCCATCTTGGTTTCTCCAGTCTTTTTATTTTTCTTGATCTCATTGGTAACCCATTCATTTGAGTAATAACATGCTATTTAGCCTCCATGTATTTGAAAGTTTTGGTGTGTTTATACTCTAGTTGATTTCTAATTTCATTCCACTGTGATCTGAGATGTTTGATATGTTTCCAGTCTTCTTGAACTTGTAGAGATTTTTTTTGTGTCCTAACATGTCTCTCTTTGTGAATGACCTATGTTGACAAGAATGTATATTCTGCAGCTTTGGGGTGAAATATTATATAATTGTCAATTAAATCCATCTGATCCAGTTTGTCCTTCAGAGCAGTGGTCACCAACTGGTGGTCCGCGGATCACTAGTGATCTGTGAGGTCCGAAAGGTTGGTGACTGCTGGTTTAAGGAAACCTTTGGAGCAGCAGTTGCCAACTGGTGTTTCATGGACCACCATCCGCGAGGTCCGAAAGGTTGGTGACCACTGCTTTAGAGTCACTGTTTCCTTGTTAAATTTTTGTCTGGATGATGTATTCAGTGAAGCCAGCAGGTGTTAAATTACCCTACTATGACTGAATTGTTTTCGATCTCTCCCTTAATGTCCTCTAGAAGTTTTTATACGTTTAGGTACTTCTGTATTGGATGCATATATGTTTACCAGGGTTATATCCTCTTGTTGGATTAATCCCTTTAGTATTAGGGAATGACCTTTGTTTTCTCTTGTGATGGCCTTCATTTTGAAGTCTATATTGTCCAATATGAGTATTGCTACCCCAGTGTTTTTCTTTTCCATTTGTCTGGAAAATTTTTTTCCATTCCTTCACTCTCATCCTGTATGAGTCTTTTGTTCTGAGGTGGGTATCTTGTAGACAGCATATAGTTAGTTGGGTCATGTTTTTGTATCCATTCAGCTACCCTGTGCCTTTTGATTGGAGCATTTACTCCATTTACATTTAAGGTTATTATTGATAGGTACTTATTTATTGCCATTTTAATTCTGTATGCCTAGGTTTCCCTTTCTGGTTCTTCTTCTCATTACAGCGGTCCCTTTAGCATTTCTTGTAATGCTGGCTTCATGGTAATGACCTCCTTTAGCCTTTGTTTGGGAAGCTCTTTATTTCACCATCTCTTTTCAATGACAGCCTTCCTGGATATAGTGATCTTGGTTTCAGATCCTGGCTTTTCATTACCTTGAGTACTTCATGCTATTCCCTTCTGGCCTGTAGAGTTTCTGATGAGAAATCAGCTGACAGCCTTATGGGAGCTCCTTTGTAGATAACAGTTTGCTTTTCTTTTGCTGCCTTTAAGATTCTCTCTTTGTCTTTAATTTTTGGCATTTAGTTATGATGTGTCTGTGTGTGGGTGTGTTTGGGTTCTTGCTTGTGGTTCTCTGTGCCTCCTGAACTTATGTGACTTTTTTCTTGATCAGGTTAGGGAAGTTTTCTGCCATTATTTCTTCAAATTCATTCTCTATCCCTTGCTCCCTTTCTGTCTCTTCTGGCACACCTATTATGCAAATATTGTTACATTTCATGTCCCTAAGCTGCCCTCCTGTTTTTTAGTTGTTTTTTCTTTTTGATTCTTTAATTGAGTGACTTTTTTTAACCTGCCTTCTAATTCACTGATCTGATCCTCAGCTTCCCCTAATCTGCTGTGTATTTCTTCCAATGTGTTCTTTATTTGTGCTATGTCATTCTTTATTTCTGACTATTCTGTTTTCATAGTTACTATATCAGTTTTCTTCTTTCATTTGGGGGTTGTTTCTCTGTCTTGTTGTTTTGGCTGCCTATTTGAGTTTGTGACTAACTATACAGTATATTAGGTAGATCTGCTACGCCTCTCAATCTCTAATGTAGGACTGTGTCAGATGCTGTTTCTGACTAATTAGATCAGACAAAGACTCAACACCTTCAAAGACCCACTTGATCCTGGATTGGCTTCAGGCTTGAGTAGCCCTCTGGCAATCATCCACAGGTGCAGTGAGAGCTTTTCCAGTAGGGTGGGGCAGTTGCTTCTACTTAGAGGCTAATTGTTATTCTAGTCTCTTAATTGTCCACAGAAACTACAGGGTGGGACAAGGGGTTTTATAACAGGATGGGTCAACAGTCTGCCCCCCAGGCAAAAGCTGCTTGGATAGCAAATATGTGCCTGAGAAAGATGACCTCTGCAGCTTGATGGAATGACTCAGCACAGGAAATAGGGGTGTCTGCCTTCAGAGCTCTAACTCCATTGCCCCCAACCCTGGCTTCTGCTTACATAGCTCCAGTCCACTGTGAGCCCAAGGTGAGTGGCTGCACATGAAGTTTTGTGTGTTGGTCCTTTATTGGGATACCTGCATTTCCAGCCATCTCTCCCTGGCAGACATTTCCAGCCATCTCTCTTCTGCTTTTCACAGATAGGTGTTATGTTGGCATCTTTCTCTGTTCTGGTGCTCTTTGCTGGGGTGCCCAGCTTGAGGTTTAGACCCCAGAGTCCGCAGTTGGAACCCTCCACAGCTGAAATATTCCTCCAGAACTTCACCTGCTGTCTGTGAGTGCCTTACCAGCCCTTTCTGGCCTCCAGTCTCTATGCAGTCTCCACTTTCCTTTCTTGGTTATCAGGGTTCTCTCCAATTAGTCCTCAGTTGATTATTCAAGATTTTTTTTGTATTTTAGTACAAAATAATTCCAATTTAGTCTTGGGAACGTGTCAGTGTAGCATCCATTTACTCCCCCTTGGTTTTTTTAAATACTTAAATGTGTTAAAATAGAAAGCAAAGTTCACCATCTCCACCATTTTTAAGAGTAGCTATTGACAACTATTAAAACCCTAATGAGTAAAAACATTAGACAGAGTCTAAGAGCATAAAGACCTTTGATTTTTGGAGTTAAAGGAATCCACATAAATACAAAATAAGCATGTCATCATCTCTCTATGAGATAGAAGACATAATTTCTCAACTCCATATTTATGTATCCTAGGATTTATCAGAATCCTCAGACAAATGAACATGGACAAATAAATTTGTAAGCCAGATTTTAGATTCCCAATTTCCTGCCTTTGCCAATGAATAAATAGGTAGACCATAAAATAGAACCTCAGATTCTAACTGTCACCAGTGTGGATAATAATTGACTATGAATAAATTAGAATTAGAAACAAAATTAGATTTGGCCAGAACCAGAAAGAACATATAATTCCATGCATGAGACCACCAGAGGAGCCTGGAAAGGTGAGGCAAGGACTCAAGAGTTCCAGGGCTAGATGAAAGTCACTTTTCACAGAAAACTGAGAAACATTTTCTTAGTTATTTTGCATGCAAATTCACTTATGTGAAGGAGAACAGTCAGTAGTTGTCCAGAAACAAAGGCAAAAACAGGATTTAGAAGAGAGGGTAAAGAGGAGAAACTATAGACAATCTGGAAACTGAGTCTCATTTACATATTTCTGAGAGTAACCTGATTGGCTATGTAGCAGAAAAGTCTGTGTGGGCATTTTCTCCTGGAATAATGGCCATTTGGGACTATCCAAAAAATTCATTTGGTTTTAGAGTCGTCAGAAAATATTGAATGTTTTACTATAAGATGTAAGGGGCTGTATTTATATAATGTCTTCTCATGTTCTATCATTAGCACTTCTACTTTATATTAGACTAGACCTGAAACATTTCCTTCATCAGAATTCTTTAGGTGGAACTAATAAGTAACCAGGTTAAACTTTTTCTCCTTCCTCAAATTTTGTTTACATTTTAGAAGTTTGTTTTTATTGATGACTCGAAGATTTAACTTGGAAATTACTGTATAAATATAAAATCCTCTTCCCCTTCAATAGATTCCCCTCATACTTAAAATCATCTGAATTATGCTAATTTTATTATATAATGCCAATTAGGTATTCTGTCAAATGTTGAACTTAAGCCAATATTTAAGCTTCCAGAATGGACTCATAAACCTTATATAAAGATGGCTTGATGGTATAGTCTGACTGGTTGAGTGTATAATAATATCCTAAAATTAAATTATTTTGTCTTTTATTGAAGAATCTTTTACTAGAATATGATAAGCAATCAGAGCAGTTGGATATAGAAAAAGAACGTGCTAATAATTTTGAGCATCAGGTCGAAGACCTTACAAGACAATTAAGGAATTCAACTTTTCAGGTAACTTTAAATTGAGAAAATGCATACATGAAAATTATAAGTATATTTCATTTTCAGTATATTTGCATAAAATAAAATTAATACATAGACAGAAACTTAATTTCATTTTCTTTTCCCACTGTTGGGAAAAAACTAGCAACTATCCTGTCTTACTTAATTGCTCTAATCCAAGCATGTCAAACTCGCAGCCCATAATGAGTATTTTTACGGTCCAGCCAATATAGCAGTATGTAAGAAATGTTTTAATAAAAATTTTTAACTTAATTTTTACAATATCCTATTATACATAATTATTAATAATGAACTACAATGTTCACTAATGACTGATTACTATAATCATGTTGTATTCATTACCCTTATGTGCCTTACGCACAGGCACAACATTTCTCTCCACTAATACTACCAGCGAATATTTTAACAGCCGATTGCCACATCATTAGTCTTGGATTGACTTGTTTGGTGTGCAAAACAGGAAATATTTCGTTTTCAGAGAACAAGAAAAATAGGTTTATTTGCCTTACACTTACTGATTTATGCAGTTATTCAGTGTCTGGTAAGTTAATGTTCAAGAAAAAATATTAATTTTTATTAAAATATTCTATTTCAGCCCTTTATATTCAGCATGTCTTTATTGAAATAAACCTACATTTCTATGAAAATTGAAGCTTTTGTTTTTTTGTGGCCCACATAAACTTAAACCTTGTTTATTTGGCCCCTGTTAGCCTTTGAGTTTGACATGCTTGCTCTAATCTCAGTTCCCTTGGGGGTTTTTGGTTTTGTTTCATTTTTGCCTTTTTCTCTGCCAGTGTTCCTAGTCTTTTATATTGTTTGCCAAATTAATATCAACAATTATAGTGTTTAAAATTTATCCTCAACTTAACATTGTTATTCTTTGAAACTGATTTTGAAATCTTCATTTTTTTAATACTATGGCAACATTCTCGTTAATATACCATTTTATTCTTCCACTCATATGTATTTTATGTGTTTTTACAGTAATGAATAATTTCTCATTCTAGTGTGAAAAATTAAATTCTGACAATGATGATCTCCTGGCTCATGTTGAAACACTACAGTCTAATGTCAAGTTATTGGAAGTACAGATTTTAGAGGTCCAAAAAGCCAAAGCAATGGTAGACAAAGAGTTGGAAGCTGAGAAACTTAAGAAAGAGCAGAAGATAAAGGTAAAAATAGTCCTGTGGGATTAATTCATGTTATACATTGATGTTTTTATCCAAGTATTATTTAAAAGACTAGAGGCCCAGTGCACGAAATTCATGCACAGATTGGGTCCCTAGCGGCTTGCCGGCTGCCAGCCAGGGCCTCCCTTCCCCCAGCTATTGGCCACGTCCTCCCTTCCTCCAGCTGTTGGCCGGGGCCTCCCTTCATACCCGTGTTGGCCTGGTGCCACCTGCTCACCTGCTCCACCACCCCACCATGTTCCGCGCCACCCCCCTGGTGGTCAGCACACATCTAAATACGGATGGGTCTAACTCCTGCCCATAGGGACAATTTGTATATTAACCTTTTATTATATAGGATGGAAAGATTGTCCTGGCCTATTTGATTCAGTGGTTAGAGCGCTGGCCCATGGACCAAAGTGTTGTGGGTTCAGTTCCCAGTCTAGGGCACAGTACTTTGGTTGCAGGTTCAATCCCAGTCCTGGTCAGGAGGCAACCAATCCATATGTTTCTCTTTCCCCCCACCCCACCTCTATTCCCCTCCTCCAGTTTCACTCTCTAAAAAAAAAAATAAAAAAAAATAGAAAAAATATCCTCAGGTAAGGATTAAATCAACAACAAAAAAGATGGAATGATTATTGAACAGCATTTGTTAATACAGCAAAATTTATTAATTCCTTAATATATGCTAACTATGGATTTGAGAATCTAAGTTATGACTTTTGAGTGTATATTTTTTAAATACTGAAAGATTTCAAACACTTTGTATTTTATTATGTCAGATTTATTTTATAGTTCCTTACAAATACCTTTTTAATGTTGGTTGGCATGGGGTGGGGGTGTGGGGGTTTTTAATTTTAGGAGCATGCCAGTTCTGTAAATGAACTTGAAGAACTTCAGCTACAACTTCAAAAGGAAAAGAAACAGCTACAGAAAACCATGCAAGAATTAGAACTGGTTAAAAAGGTAAAATAAAACATCAGACTCAAAACTTATGTCAGTAATTATCTTTGTTAAACTATTCTATAAACATTGAAAAGAAATCTTTCAAAAACATGATTACTTGCCGTACTAAAATAATCATTTATAAATTGCTTGCCTCATAATATTGAAAATTGAACTTATTTCTCTGAATGCCTATCTCTCCAGAAGAACCTAGGCTCATGAATTATTAGATATTTTAGATATTGGGTTGGTATTTTATTTTTGTACATGATTATTGTACACATGAAGATTTAACTTTGGCTTATTTTCCTCAACTTTTTTCAAGATGAGGCTAATAGGAAAAGTACTGTACAACTGTACAAGCTGTTTAAAATACTAGTATCTATATATATATATATAAAAGCCAAGCGAATGGAATGACCAGTCTCTATGACGTGCACTGCAGCCAGCCAACTGGCCCAATCGGGGGTGGAGCTGGCTGGCCAACCTCCCAAGGCCCCTCCCCCTGGCCAGCCCGGCCCCAATTGGCCCCGATAAGGGTGGGCTGGCCCGATCCCACCCATGCACGAATTCATGCACCAGGCCTCTAGTTTATAAATAAGAGCCCCACAAGAGAATAACTACCAATTGAGGTTAATAAAAAATAAGAGATACAATGAAACTGAGAAAGTTAGATTAAATAAACTATTACAAAACACATTTTGAAATTACAAAGTAGAAAATATTCAGCTTTTAGTTTTTTTGTTACTGTGTAAACGTTATTTCAGAAAAGCATAGTAGAATGTGTTTATTCCTATGGCATCATTTTAGCAGTTTTACGTATGAAATTAACTCATCTTTTATTTTGTGGATCATTTATTTGTAATATATGCAGGATGCCCAACAAACCACGTTGATGAATATGGAAATAGCCGATTATGAACGTTTGATGAAAGAACTAAATCAAAAGTTAACTAATAAAAACAGCAAAATAGAAGATTTGGAGCAAGAAGTAAAAATTCAAAAACAGAAACAAGAAGCCCTACAAGAAGAAATGAGTGAGTGAAACACAGTTCATTTTAACTTAATAATAACTTCATCATAACAGAATACAGTAGAGCAACATTACTTGTTTATTTCACCAGTTTTTGACTGCCAACCAGATCTTTCACACAGTGCTAACCATTTTTAAGGACCAGAAAAGTTGTAAAACCATTTGTAGTACAGACATTGACAGCCCATGTTGGTGAATAATGCATTCACTTAAATATTTCGTAAGTACCTACTGTGTGAGTAATACAAAAATAAAAAGGGGTTTTTGTCAATGATTTTTTGATTGTCAGCAGAGTGGGATAATTTAAATAGCTGTGAAATCTGTGATTATATTCCATTTTATCCATAATGGAATTAATATTTACATTAATATCGCTTTAGACCTAGCTCATTCAGCTACATCTCACAGAATGATATGTTGGATTTTTATTTTAATTCAGCCCACAATATTTTTTCATTTCCTTTGACTCATGGATTATTTAGAAGTGTGTTATTTAATTCCTAAATATTTTAAGGAATTTTCAGATATCTTTCTGTTAATGATTTTTAAAAAGTTTTTTAATATATCTTTATTGATTTCAGAGAGGAAGGGAGAGGGAAAGAGAGATAGAAACATCAATGATGAGAGAGAATCATTGATTGGCTGCCTCCTGCGCGTCCCCTACTGGGGACCAGGCCTGCAATCCAGGCATGTGCCCTTGACCAGAATCGAACCTGGGACCCTTCAGTCCGCTCTATCCACTGAGCCAAATCAGCTAGGGCTCTGTTAATGATTTTTTAACCTAATTCCTTTGTAGTTAGAGAACATATTCTGTATGACTTAGTCCTTTTAAATTTATTGAGTTTTGTTTTATGGCCCAGAATGATTTCTTTTGGTAAATGTTTCATTCACTTGAAAATATTGTGTTAGACTATATTGGTTGTTAGGTAGATTGTTCTATCTAATGTCAATTAGATCAAGTCAGTTGACAAGTGTTTAAGTTTTCTACATCCTTAGTGATTTTTTACTACTGTTCTATCAAGGACTGAGAGAGGTATGTTGAATTCTGTGTATTCTGAATTTTGTTTTCTTTTTAGTTCTGAAACATGGGGCTCAGGGTGCAGATTCTTCCTGTGGGTCTTTGCCCTGTGAAGTTTGAAGAATAAACTCATGGACTAAAAGATTTCTTTAATAAAAATGTAAAAGTTTACTGGAAGCATATACAAAGTCCATCTAGGCAGGGGGGTCCCCAAAGGAGAATAGCCTGCTTTTTTTCTCTCTCTCTCTCTAATAGGAAAAAAAATCTAAATCCAAAATCTATTTCTGCTGAGTCTTTTTGTCTCCTGGTTTACTAGTATAAAGGCCGCAGTTCTTTGTCTGGACTTAACCCTTCCTAATTGGACTCTGCCTTAATTTAGGAGTTCTGTGCTTTCCTCATTGGTCACTGTGCTACATAGTGTTGGTTTCGAAGTCTAAAGCCCACGTGGTGCCCCTCACTGCCTCTCCCCTTACTTTGCAACATTGTCCATCTTATCTGTTCAGGTCGGAGCTGCTTTTGATCTCCCCTGTGGCCCTCTCTCGGTTGTCGTTGCCGGAGATGTTTCATTACCCCTATGGCTCTCCCAGCTGCTCGGGTCAGGGCTGCCTTTGATCTACTTTATGGCTGTTTTAATTGTTCAGGCCAGAAATGCCTCCATCCTCCCTGGACACCCCCCCCTTTCTTCCTGCCTCATTAAGCTAGCTAGCTAACTTTTATCAGTTCAGTTGAATTTGCTTCATATATTTAGAAACTCTGGAATTAACTACATGTATATTTAGTACTAGGGGCCCAATGCACGAAATCATGCACCTTGAAAAGAACTGTGGACTGTGAGGCAGCGGTAAGCACAGAGGCGGGTCTCAGCCCGTCCTCCATGCCCCCTCCTGTCCCCTCCCGCCTTGGCCCCTGGTACCCTGTCTGCTGGCAGCCCAGCTACTGCCGCCGCCACTCCCACGCGCTAAAGGTGCCAGCCCCACTTGCACCCACAGATGGCATCGAGTGATTGGGGCCAGTGCCAGCAGCGGGTGCGAGTGTTGGCTGCCTGCCCCGATCACCCTCAGGAGCAGGGGGAGGTGGAGAAGCCCTCAGGGACGATCGGGGCCAACAGCTGCTGCTCGTACCCGCTGACAGCACCAAGTGATCAGGACTAGCACTGGGTGCTGGCTGCGGCTGCAAGCTGATCCGGTGCCAGAAGTGGGTGCGAGCTGGGTCAGCGCCAGTAGCGGGTGCAAGAGGTGGCTGCTGGCCCCGATTGCCCTTCAGGAGCAGGTGGAGGTGAAGAAACCCTGAGGGGTGATTGGGACCAGCAGCTGCCACTCACACCTGCTGACAGTGCCAAGTGATAGGGGCCGGCACCCGGCGCTGGCAGCGGGTGCAGGCAGCAGCTCCGGCACCGGCAGCAGGTGCGAGCAGGGCCAGTGCCCGCAGTAGGTGCGAGCGCTGGGTGGGGCTGTGGCATGTGGGAGCAAAGAATTTTCAGTAACCACCAGAGGCTCGCCTCGATGACAGCAACCAGCACCCCACCTTGGTCTGGCACCCCCGCTCACCTGCTCCACCATCCCCCGTGGCCGACACCCGCCATGTTCCACACTCTGCCACATGCTGCCGACGCCCACCATGTTCCATGTGCACCCCGGGTGGTCAGCACACATCATAGTGACCGGTTGTTCGGTTCCGCCGTTTGGCCTATTTGCATATTAGGGTTTTATATATATAGATTGTTAGTCATTTTTGGTGATTTGATCCCTCTGTGATTGTGAAATGTCATTTTTTTAATCACTGGTAATATTCCTTTTTCTAAAGTCCACTTTGATGTTAATATTAATATAACCACTTCAGCTCTCCTTCGTTTCCTATTTACATGGCATATCTGTTCCCATTCTTTGCCTTTCAAACTATGTAAATCTGTAAAGTGTTTCTTAAGTATGTAGTTGAGTCTTGTTTTTTTTTTTTTTTTCATTTATTTCTTCTTTATGTTCATGTTTTTATTTAAGTCCTTAGAATATTGTAGCTATTTTAATTTCATTATTTGCTAATTTCACCATTTCTATAATTTCTATTTCTATTGCTTGGGGTATTTTTTTTCTGTTTATGAGTAATGTTTTCCTGCTTTTTTTCATGGGAAATAATTTTTTAATTGATATGAATTTGACATATTTGAATGCTAAATTTTAATATAAATTTGAAGAGTTAAATTTTGTATGACAAGAGGTTATTTGTGAATCAGTTTTATCCTTTTGTGGCTTGTTTTTCATCTTCTTCAGGACAAGTGTAGAATAGAATAGCCTTTCCTCTTGTGCCGCGCCAGCACAGCCAAGGGTTCGGCGAGCCTGAGGGAGGGCCAGTGAAGGATGAAGAGAATAAGCTGGGTCTAGGTGGATCTTCTGTGCCTGGCTGAGACCACAGAACAGATCCAGACTGCAAGCTGAGCCTTTATTTTATAGTCAGAGGTAAACAAGGTAATTTACAATGTTCTTGTAAATTTCACTTGTTTTGGCAGCATTTGCTGCACCTCCCACAGCCCATTAGCTACCCAGGAAAGATCTAGGGAGCAGTCACAAGATCAAGCTTAATTATGCTTAGAGGGCTGTGCCCTCGAAGCTGGGACTTGTTTGTGGCTTTGCCAGCAGGTCAGTCCAAGGCTTAACCCTATAACCACTCCCTATACCTATCGATCCATTTCAGTCCCAATATTAAGGTGGGAATCATCTGAGGATTACTGAGTGCCCATGTACTCAACAACATTTCTTACTGTAGCTGGTAGGAATATGAACAATTTACAGTGCTATGTAAAATCTGAGAATTACTCAGATTGCAGCTCTCTATGCATTGTTTTGATCCTGTTAATCTTTGCAATTCAGTAAGACCTCTGCTCTGTTTGGGATTCCCTTTCTGTACCATAGTTTAAAAATTGCCTCAGGCAGAGAGCAGGGACTATATAATAGGGCTCACCTCATTTGTTGTTTACCTCCTTTTAGGGACCACAGTACTATACTGCTTACTGTCCAATGTCAGAAGACAGGTTTTTTTTCACATATTCAGTTTTTTAAAAATTATTATTTAAAGAAAAAATGGAAGTCATTAAATGTCATTGTCTTATTTTTTATCACCCCCCCCTCCTTTGGCAGTCATCAGCTTGTTCTCTATATCTGTGGGTCTGTTTATTTTTGTTTGTTTGTTTATTTATTTGTTGTTTTATATCACATATAAGTGAAATCATATAGTATTTATCTTTCTTTGTCTATCTTACTGCACTTAGCATAACACCCTGTAGGTCCATCTATGTTGCCACAAATGGCAAGATTTCTTTCTTTTTTTTATTGCTGAATAACATTCCATAGTGTGTGTGTGTGTGTGTGTGTGTGTGTGTGTGTGTGTGTGTGTACACTAGAGGCCTGGTGCACAATATTTGTGCACGGGTGCAGTCCCTAGGCCTGGCCAGTGATCAAAGCACAAGCGTCTGGCATGGAAGGGCAGGTCCCCTCTGACCTCTGACCTCTAGGCCCTGGGCAGCACCTGGGCCCCTGGGCCCCCAAGAACCCCCCTCCACCTGAGTCACAGTGTCCGAGTCCACACGCAGAGATGCGGTGAATGCGGCCAGATGCTGTGGGCCAGGGCTCAGTGTGGGCCTCTGGGCTGCCCAACGGCACTGCACAGAAGCCGGGCGGGCAGAGTGCTCTCTCCCGGCCGGCCTCACAGACCAGCTCCTGCATGAACCCACAGGGAGCCCAACCAGCCCCTGCGGTCCTGACGGCTGCAGCCCAGCTCACCCGGAAGCCCCTTGGGGCCGGCAGTGCCTCCACTGCTGTCCGCTGCCAGCACCTTATCACCGACGCCCGCCATGTTCCATGCTGCCCCCTGGTGGTCAGCACACGTCATAGCAAGTGGTCAAACTCCCAGTCAAGGTGACAATTTGCTTATTAGGCTTTTATTATATAGGAGATATAACTTCTTTACCCATTCACCTAATGATGGATGTCTAGGCTGCTTCCATATCTTGACTATTACTAGTAATGCTGCAGTGAACATAGGGGTGCATATATCTTTTCAAATTAGTGTTTTTGTTTTCTTTGGAAAATATCCAGAAGTGGAATTGCTGGATCGTATTGCAGCTCTATTTTTAATTTTTTGAGGAATCTCTATACAGTGGCTGCACCAATATACAATTCTACCAACAGTGCACAAGGATTCCCTTTTCTCCACATCCTCACCAACACTTGTTTGTTGATCAATAGAAGATAACCATTTTTACAGGTGGGTGGTAATACCTGATTATGGTTTTAATTAACATTTCCCTAATGATTAGTGATATTGAGCACCTTTTAATATGTCTCTTGGCCATTTGTATGTCCTCTTTGGAGAAATGTACTCATGTCTTGTGCCCATTTTTTGATTGGGTTGTCTTCCTTTTGTTAAGTTGTATGAGTACTGTATATATTTTTTATATTAACCCCTTATCAGATGTATCATTGGCAAATATGTTCTCCCATACAGTGGGTTCCCTTTTCATTTTGTTGATGACTTCTTTTGCTGTGTAGAAGATTTTATTTTGATGTAGTCCCGTTTGTTTATTTTCTCCTTAGTTTCCTTTGCCCTAGAAGGTGTATCGGTAAACATATTACTATGTGAAATGTCTGAGATTTTACAGCCTCTGATTTTTTTAAGATTTTTATGGTTTCATGCCTTACATTTAAGTCTTTTATCCATCTTCAGTTTATTCTTGTCTATGGTATAACTTGGTGGTCTAGTTTCATCTTTTTGCATGTGTCAATCCAGTTTTCCCAGCACCACTTGTTGAAGAGACTGTTGTTACTCCATTGTATGTTCTTGCCTCCTCTGTCAAATATTAATTGACCGTAATGGTGTGCATCAATTTCTGGGGTCTCTGTTCTAATCCATTGGTCTATATGCCTGTTCTTGTGCCAGTACCAGGCTATTTTGGTTATAATGGCTTTGTAGTATAGTTTGATATCAAGTATTGTGATTCCTCCAACATTGTTCTTCTTTCTCAAGATTGCTGCAGCTATTTGGTGTCTTTTATGATTTCATATAAATTTTTGCATTATTTGTTTTAGCTCTGTGAAGTATGCCATTGGTATCTTTTTTTTCTTTTAAATTTCTTTATTGATTAAGGTGTCACATATTTGTCCTCATCCCCCCATTCCCATACCACAGCCCCTCCCCATGGATACCCCAACCCCCTGTTGAACTTAACCATTGGTTAGGCTCATATGCATGCACACAAGTCCTTTGGTTGATCTCTCCCCCCTCCCCCCACCCTCCCCTATCCTCCCTCTGAGGCCCCATAGTCCGATCGATGCCTCCTTGTTTCTGGTTCTGTTCTTGTTCATCAGTCTATGTTGTTCATCATTTCCCCTAGATGAGCGAGATCATGTGTCACTAGAGATATACTTATAAGAACTGAATGTGAGACGAGCAATAATAGTTATGCTACAGGCAAATGAATCAGTCTGTAGTGAGTTTCTTTCTGGACCAACAGTTCTTTTGAGACCCAATATCAATGTCCACCAGTTCGTTATGGGTACATGTCGGTACTGACCCCTCAGCTCTGGATGGTGGACAAATGGTGGTAATGCAGGTCCGACACCCTCTGTTTTGGTCTCGGCCGGACCCAGGGGCACAGCTTCACCCGGACTCAGGGGCGCGTGGCCTCACCTGGACCCGGGTGCGTGCGGCCTCACCCGGACCCAGGACCCAGCCTCACCTGGATCCAGGGGCACACGGCCTCACCCGGACCTGGGATGATCCAGCTTCACCCAGACCCAGGGGCGCGTGGCCTCACCCGGACCCAGGGGCACGTGGCCTCACCCAGACC
Organism: Ia io; assembly: GCA_025583905.1. Lineage (NCBI taxonomy): Eukaryota > Metazoa > Chordata > Mammalia > Chiroptera > Vespertilionidae > Ia > Ia io. Next base: position 102,898,621 of record JAJQQW010000004.1, on the reverse strand, counting down.
CAGGGGGCACGTGGCCTCACCTGGACCCAGGTGCGTGCGGCCTCACCCGGACCCAGGGGCGCGTGGCCTCACCCAGACCCAGGGGCGCATGGCCCCACCCAGACCCAGGGGCGCGTGGCCTCTCCCAGACCCAGGGGCGTGCGGCCTCACCCGGACCCAGGGGCGCACGGCCTCACCCGGCCATTGGTATCTTAATAGGATTGCGTTGAGTCTATAGATTGCTTTTGGGTAGTATAGACATGTTAATTCTTCCAATCCATGAACATAGTATATGCTTCCATCTGTTTGTATCTTCCTCTATTTCTTTTTTCAATGACCTATAATTTTCCAAGTACAAGTCTTTCACTGCCTTGGTTAGGTTAATTCCTAGGTATCTTATTTTTTTGTTGCAATAATAAATGCGATTGCTTTTTTAGTTTCACTTTCTGAGAGTTCATTATCCTATATAATCCTATATAATAAAAGAGAAACATTGTAAATCGACCATACCTCCACTACGCTCACCAGCCAATCAGGAGTGGGTATGCAAATTAACCTGACAAAGATGGCGGTTTAATTTGCATACACAGGTGCCGGGCAGAGAGAAGAGCAGGAAAGCCAGTGGAGAGTGCAGCGGCTTGGGGAACTTGGCTCCCCAAGCCGCCAGACGGAGAGCAGAGAGGGAGAGCTGGCAGTTTGGAGGACTTGGCAGAGCGGGAGGCCATGGGACACAGACAGAGCAGGAAGGGAAAACCCAGAGCGCGGGGAGCACCAGGAATTCTGGGAATAGTAGTTCTGGTGGCAGCCCCAGGACCAGAAGCAGAAGCCCAGAGCATGGGGAGTACCAGGAATGCTGGGAATTGTAGTTCTGGTGGCAGACAGATCTCCTAGACACTAGAGCCGTGGTCGGCAAACTGCGGCTCGCGAGCCACATGCAGCTCTTTGGCCCCTTGAGTGTGGCTCTTCCACAAAATACCACGGCCTGAGCGAGTCTATTTTGAAGAAGTGGCATTAGAAGAAGTTTAAGTTTAAAAAATTTGGCTCTCAAACGAAATTTCAATCGTTGTACTGTTGATATTTGGCTCTGTTGACTAATGAGTTTTCCGACCACTGCACTAGAGCAAAGTGAGCCTGGAGTAAGTTACTGTTGCAGTGGGGGATGGATGGAAAGCAAAGGTGAGAGACATAAGTAAAATCAGAGTGTCTAGGAAAAATTAAAGGGAAGATATCCTAAAACTTCCAGGAAATCTCCACCAATAAAGCAAAGAAAAAAAAAAGACCTCTATTATTCTGTGAGCACCAAACCACACTGGGTTGGGGTCTCAGACAATTCGCTCATATGATTGCAAAGACAGACAGAAACTCCCAGATTGGAGAGGGCTCCCCTGACGGCTCCCAGATTGGAGATGGTACAGGTCAGGCTGAGGGACCCACCCCCCGTGCACAAATCTTCGTGCACCGGGCCCCTAGTTGGTGTATAAAAATGCCGTTGATTTCGTATCCTGCTACCTTGCTGAATTCTTTTATTAAGTTTAACTAGAGGCCCAGTGCATGAAAATTCATGCACTCGGGCGGGGGGGTGTTCCTCAGCCCGGCCTGCGCCCTCTCACAGTCCACAAACCTCAGGGGATGTCCACCTGCCAGCTTAGGCCCACTCCCCAGGGGATCGGGCCTAAGCTGGCAGTCAGACATCTCTCTGGCAGCCCAGGAGCCCTCAGGGGGGTGTCCAACTGATGACAGTCAGACATCTTAGCACTGCCACGGAGACGGGATAGGCTCCTGCCACTGCCGCTGTACTCGCAGCCATCAGCCCAGCTTGTAGTAGAGGGAAACTCCCCTGTGGGAGCACACTGACCACCAGGGGGCAGCTCCTGCATTGAACGCCTGCCCCCTAGTGGTCAGTGTGCGTCATAGCGACTATTCCTTCCCCGTCGTTATGCCATTAGGGTCAATTTGCATATTACCCTTTTATTATATAGGACTAGAGGCCCAGTGCACGAAATTCGTGCATGGAGGGGGGGTGTCCCTCAGCCCAGCCTGTACCCTCTCCAGTCTGGGATCCCTCTCACAATCCAGGACTGCTGGCTCCCAACTGCTCGCCTGCCTGCCTTCCTGATTGTCCCTAACCGCTTCTGCCTGCCAGCCTGATCACCCCCTAACC